>JAPFRF010000005.1:92931450-94333117 GCA_029282475.1 Phrynocephalus forsythii | reverse complement strand
TGGTAGGTTCTTTAACAATTCCATCCTCGCCCGAATAATCAGGAAACTGACCAAAGACCTTGATATCAATCTGTTGGCTTGGCTCTCTGCCAGTTTGCTCTCCTTTCTTTCCATGTGTGCTTTGCAATAGAAACAGGATATAATCATCACATTGTCACCCAGTTAAACTAGGGCAATAAAATGCCCCATTACCTTGTGTCTTAAACAACAGTGACTGTCCCATTTGATTGTGTAAGGGACAGTTTCCTAGGCGTTTCTTAATACATTGCCCATAAAACCAGATCCCAGGGATATGGCTTAGATAGAAAATTTACATTTGCTAGGCGGAAAATTAAGAATGCCAGGGGAAAGAATATGGGGTTAAAAAAAATACTGGCAAAACTTTTGAATATACAGGGCGAACATCCCACTTTACCTCCTCATGGTTACTTCATGCATGCAACTGTTTATGTCTTTAGGATCCCATTTCTGGGTGAGCTACTTCGCAGTGGGTCAAAAGAGGAAATAAAAACCAGCACCACTATACACAATGTGTATAACTGAGTTGCCCTCTAGTGGTCAAATGTACACATGCAGCTCTCTACACATGCTCTTACATTATCTTTTTTTCTTTTTTAGTCTTATCTCTTCCATCTAATTTGTAAACTATTCAGAGTAGCCTTCGGGCTAGATGGTGTGGTATATAAATCTAATAATTAAATAAATAAATACCATCCTGATTTCTGCCCATCCGTCCAAACATTTATTTCCCACCACCACTGTTTTACATATAGTATCCACAACACTCTTTGGGTTTTGTAGTCAACGGGGGGGGGGCTTTAAAACAAGAGGAAAATTTGCCACCTCTAAGGATCAGCAAGGCTCTGACTTCTGTGTGGAGGGTGTGCAGAGGGAAAGCAGCAAGAATTTCTACAGCCCAGTGATTCCAAACCTTTGGGACGTGAGATGGCTTGAATTTCAACTCTCGGATACCACAGTCAGCATGGCCAATGGTTTCTGAGAACTCAGCTCCAAACTATCTGGACAATCAAAGGTTGAGAGCCATAGTTATAATGGAACCTAAGTACTGGAATATTGTCTGATTACAGCACTAGGCACAATGGTATCATTTGCTTCTCTATGAGATGTCCTTGTTCCCTGAGTTTAGCTGGGATGTTCAGGCAGGATTAAGAAGAAGTTGGATATTTGCCATCCTCAGCATAATATTGTGAGCTCTTCTGAGGCAAATGTAGTTTGGGGTGGCTTAGTTTTTCTCAGGCAATTCAGACCCCTTTCAATTGACTAAAAACACTTATGAGGGAGATGAAAACTGCTAGAGTTTGATCAACACAACTGCCTGCCCTTTTGCATCTGTTTGGGTTCCTGATTTTGACAAGCACCTGCGCTTCTCAAAGAAAGGCATTTTCAATTGCTGGACTCGATTCTTTCATTCATATTGTCAGGCCATGCAATACTTTGGGACAATTTTAATGCTTAGTAAGGCAAATATTACATAGTAATTTGAACAGGAGTACCCTCTGGATGCTTTGGATTACTAATCCTATCAGTCCGAGCCAATGTGGCCAAATGGCCATTTCTCATAGAATCCACAGTCCAGAACCCTTGGATAAAACCAAGTTGGCTAGACTGTCATAACTGAGTAAGCCAGCATGTGAATCTCCACTCAGACAAGAAGCTCACAGGGTGATAATGAGCAGTCCATATCTAGAAGCCTAACCCAATTCACAGGATTGTTGATGAGGATGAAGATGAAATTGTTGAGATTAAGAAGGGCTCTACCAAAGCCACAGAACAAGAAAAAAAGAATGGGCTGCAGCATTTCAAGCAACCACCTTCCTCATGCAAAACGTCTCCCTGAAAACAGAAAACTGGCACCTCAGAGAGAAGGTCTAACCCAACCCACTGAGCTGATTTTATTAATAACAGGGAGCAGTGAGAAATATCATTTCTCCCAACAGGCACTGGTGCAGATTTAGCAGGACAATACACTATTGCTTGGTTCAAGTCTATGGTTAGAACTGGTCTTTGCACCTGAGGTGAGATGGGGAGTGATTCATAGCATTTAGGATGCTCTCTTAGCAAAGTCTCACTGTTACCCAGAACTAGGATGGTGAGGAGATTCAACAAGTTGCCTTCTAGAACAGTGGTTCCCAACCTTGGGTAACCTAGGTGTCCTTGGACTGCAGTTGCTAGAAGCCTTTACCCCCAGCTGTGCTGGCAAGAGTGTCCAGGAGTTGCAGTCCAGGAATAGTTGGGTTATGCAAGGTTGGGAACCATTGCTCTAAAAGAGTGATGATTTTTCTGAGTTGCACACCAGCCCTCTACCAATACGTTCTATTCAACATGGGTCCATTACCAAGGGAGGCCAACATGTCGTGCAGATCCTCCTTGTCAATAAAACCATCCCGGTTCTGGTCTATCATATTGAAAGCTTCCTTGAACTCTTGGATCTGTGACTGGTCAAACATAGCAAAGACATTTGAGGTGGCACGCTGAGGGCGCTTCTTGGTGGTCTTCGCCTTGGCCCGCTTGCTCGACATCTTGATAGGCTTTGTTTCTCCTGCAAAAATAAAAAAAGCAGCAATGTATCTGTCACAGAAGTAAACAAACAAGCAAACAACTAGGCACACCTGCAAATATTTTTAGTCAAGAACAGAGCTTGGGAAAGTAGCTTGTTTGGACTGCAAGTCCCAAAATGCTGGCTGGGAAATGGGAAGATTTGAGAGTTATGCAGGAGATCACTTTCTCCACCTTTCTTGGCTTCTTGTGCGCCAAGTCTCTTCAACTTTTCTCAACCTCTGCTATCTTGAAATCTAGCTTAGCTTGCAATCATATCCACAATTATTTCAGAGTAGGCATGGAACTGCAAAGTATGCAGTTGGCTGAGTTATTCTGGGAGCTGTGGTCCAAAAAAAGTAATGTTTCCTGTTTATCTCATTTATTCCGTACTTGGTATAGAACACTGAAACCTCTTGTGACATATTTGGCATAAACTGACCTTTAATGGAGTGTTATAGTATTTTCAAGACTAACAATGCTACTATGGCTCAAGTCACCCTTTCTACCTGGTGAATTATATTAGAACTTCAGTCATTCCCAGCCAGCGTAGCCAAGGAAAAGGCTGGTGTGCATTTGCACAGGGTAGTGATAATGGCATCAGTTGCATCTGATAAATGGATTATCATCCCCAGAGGCTTATGCAGTAGTACATTTGCAAGTGTTTAAGTCACAATATTTTTTGTTCTGTATTGTGACTTGATGAACAAATGGAAAACACAGTTAATGTATTTTTGTACGTTTGAGCTGTCAAGCTGGAACTGACTGACAGAAGCCTTGGTGGGGCTTTTAAGGTAAGAGAGATATTTAAGGAGTTTTACAAATTCCACTCTCCCATGAGTTTCCATGGCTAAGTGGGGAATTCGAACCCTGTTCTTCCGAGTCCTAGTCTATTACTCTCTACACACCACCCTGGGAATCCTACTGTATCTTTAAAATGGTATATATTTGCTGCTTTAATACTACCCATTTTACAAAAAGTACATTTTGAAACTATCACTTATTTTTAATTTTTTTAAAAAAATTAAAATTATTTTTAAAATTGCACAGTTGAGTTTGGTAAATGAAATGAATTGTGATTCTACAAACCTCAGGGCAGTATTTTGTAGGTTCAAAAATAACATTAACTTCTGTTGGGATGGGGAAGTTTGTTCCAGTTCTGGACATTCTAAAGCAGTGAGGGGAAATGCTCCAGAAATTATAGTAAACTGAAAAGCTTAATCTTATTTGAACCTACAACTAGAACAAATTTGCAAAGCAGAGCCACTGTAATGGGTCTCAGAGCAGTAGCCCACAAAGCTACTTATTCTACCTACCACAAAAGTCCTGCCTCGGGATGAATAACCATATTTCTTCAACAGTATTTGCACAAAGACCGACTTGGAGTTGAGACACAGACCAGAGGCCTACTCAGGAATAAGCAGGAAATTAGTTATCTGTTCCTTACAGATTCCACACATTCCTTTCCCCTCCCCCTTATGGCCTTTGTCTAGCCAGGCAAAGAGCTGTTTGTAGCGCTAGGCTCTTTCCTTGAGCTACAGCAAGCTCAATAATTGGGATCAGAGGTTCTTCCAGCTGATCAAGAGAAGATGGACAGGAATGCTCTCCAATGTCCGTGGGCCCTATTTCAGTGACTTCCAGCAGCAATACATACACCCACTGATAGGAGACAGAAGGAGTCATCTATCTGGGATGCAGGTATTTCCCAATTGTTACTTCTGAAGAATAAACTCTCAATCATTGTGTCCTCTTAAAGTTATAATGTACCATCTCCTACTGACCGGCCTGTTGTACATGATCTATTAGTAACTTACTGGTCATGCTAGCAGTAACCTTGAGCAACCTGTGGTTTTCATAGTCCACCATTCTCCATGTCCAATGAAGTTGAGAGTGAGTTTTTCAATCCTCTTATGCTGGGATTCTGGTTCTTTAACAAAGTGACTTGTGGAACATGAGAAAAGAATCATAGAATTGGAAGAGACCTCAAGGGTCATCTAGTCCAAACCCCTGCCATGCAGGAACCCCCATCACAGGACTCCCAACTGATCGCCATCCAGCCTCTGCTTAAAAACCTCCAAAGAAGGAGACTCCACCACCCTCCGTGGGAGCAGATTCCACTGCCGAACAGCTCTAACTGCCATGAAGTTCTCCCTAATGTTTAAGAACAGGCATATCCGAACTTCGGCCCTCCTGATGTTTTGGACCACAACTCCCAGAATTCCAAGCCTGTATTTCCAATGGCAAAGGACTGTGGGAGTTGTAGTCCAAAACATCTGGAGGGCCAAAGTTTGGTCATGCCTGGTTTTAAGAAGGTCTAAGAAACACTACCCTGTTTTATAGAGGGCTGCGTCAAGGGCTGTCTCATTCAAATCCAGTATAATGGATTACCATCAAGAAGGGAATGGTAAACCACTTCTGAGCACAATATTCTCTGCCTGGAAGCCCCTGAAAAGACTACCGTAAGAGAGAATTGATTTGAGATAACACAGTATGCACATATTTTCCACAAATCCTTTGGTATGATGTGGACAACTGATGACCTCCAAATTGCATTATGCCTATCAACCCTTGGCAGCATAACCAAGGGTGAAGGATTATGGGAGCTGCACTCTAACAACATTAGAAGGCCATAGATGCCACATGTTACAGCTTCAGTTTACATTATGGAACAGACCCAGTTTCTGCCCTAGGTCTATGTTTTTATCCTTTATTCGTCTTTTGCTTTCCCTTTCAACGTTTAGATTGGGGAGTGCCTCTGTATTTTTGCTACTATGAGAACTATAATGACAATTCTTTGCTCTTTTCTGTTCATGGGTAACTCCCAGCTCATTCAGAAGCTTGGGGTACTTCCCCACCCACTTCCAGATAAGTGTTAACAGTGGTTTTTACTGGGAGATCATAAATCTAGTGCTGAGGCGGTGACTACTACTGAATAAAAATCTGTCAGATATTAATTAGTGAAATACATGTATTAGACAGGATGTTCTATATATATCTGATATGTATTTAATTGATTTAAAGATGGAGTCTGTAAAAGTGCAAAGTCACAGTGACTCAATGTATAGTTTTTTCTAATGGAGTGCAGATGTTAAGAATGAACATAATGAATTTTGGCTGATGCAAGAGGTTGCAATAGCGAGGTAATGTGATTTATGATTGGACAGACACATGTATTAAAATGTTCTGTAAATCATTGTTCATTGGGCCTTCTGTGAGAAAGGCACCCACTTTGTTTCTCTGCCATATATTTTGTCAATGTAATGTAATCTATGCTGTTATGCTGTTATGCTGTTGAACTTTGTATAAGTTTTGTGATGCTATGATATATTTTTTACAGTTTGTAATATAACTGTTTGGTTTTAAGAAAACTCTGTCTCTGGCTAACTATTTATTCAATAAGTATTTGCTTCCGCTGGCTGATCAAATAGCACAAAACTCTGAAAAAAATCACTATCCTGGAAATCGATAATGAACCAAAAGGAAATGTACTGTTTGTAAACTCAAGAGACTAGTATAGTGCAGGACTCAAGATTACTAAACTAATGTAGGACCCTTCCCCATAAATCCTCCCAGGTTTACAGGTAGCCATTATTCCGTC
Organism: Phrynocephalus forsythii; assembly: GCA_029282475.1. Taxonomy (NCBI): domain Eukaryota; kingdom Metazoa; phylum Chordata; class Lepidosauria; order Squamata; family Agamidae; genus Phrynocephalus; species Phrynocephalus forsythii. The sequence goes on along the minus strand of JAPFRF010000005.1, from coordinate 94,326,963 downwards.
TGCCTTTCTTCAGTTAAAAGTGAAGTGGAAGGAGAAAGAGCAAGAAGTGAGAGCAAGACCTGACTTCGTAAGAAGGAAGGCTGCATTCACAGGGTGTACCATGGGGGGTCGAACTCTCCACCCGACCCAGCCAGCTCATGGAAAAGAAGGTCACCTACTTCCTCAGCCATAAGGCAACTCTTCCCAGCTCTATGTTGTGACCAACATAAAGCCCCAAAGAAGTAAGCTGCCTGTAGCTTTTGAAAAGCGGATACTGGAGAAACACTTGGGCTGTCTCTTGACTCTTCATGTGTACTGGCGATCTTTTCCAAGCCCAGGGGGGCAGACATTAAGTGAGAATTTTAAATGTGACTGTGCAGTGAAGTTTCTGCTAGATGCGGTCCTTTGCAAGGTACTTCCCTCCAGGATCTCAGATGACAGACTCGGATTTAAAAGCACTAAACCTGCCCAGCTCTTTGTTCTCCACTCTTAGGTTTCTAAAATACAAAGATCAACCCACCCTCTTCTTTCTCTATCTGATAAGAATATGCACACAGCCATTATTTTGTGAGGGAGTGAAGTGCCGCTGAGCACAAAAGAGGTGGGGGAGCAAAGGACCTGTAGCTGGACAATGATTGCCGAGCTCAAAGGGCAGCCTGTCAGTGCTGAGTTGCAGCTACCAAAGGAGCCCTTTTCTGCCCTGCTGCCACCACCACCACCACCACCACCACCACCATCAGGAAGACTGGGTCAAGAGATGATTAGTTCAAGGCTGGGATATACCTCCCACTACAAAGCAAATAAAAGATTCTTTGTCTTGTTCCCTCCTCTGGGACTTTGCCCAACATTATGTTTGTCACCAGCTGCCCCCTCTCCATTAGCCTTATCGTAAAGCAAGTTACAACGAAAGCCAACAAGTGATGATCAAGCCCCCACCAACCAACACACCACACCCCGCCGCCACCACCACCACCACCACCCTTTGTATGCTGCACGAGCTGAGCTCTGGGTCTTGGCAAGCGCTCCCGAAAATCTGGCTACACTTTCAAAAACACCATTTCAGGCAGAACTTTCATATAAACAAGATTTCCCTTATTTGGTACCCTGCAGACACGTGGGGAACCAGCACCAGGAAACTTGATTGTAAAAAGTAATGTCTTAACATGATTCATTCCTTGTTACTCACAAGTAACATAACTGCTTCATGTGTTTAGCACGTTTGCTTTTTAATAACTAGTAGTACAGAAAAACGAAAAGGAAAGGAAAAGGCCAACCATAACACACCCCAATGAGTAAAATGTTATTCAACAGGTATGTGGGTTGAAGGAATTCTGGAAACTAATCTAGAACAAAAGCTATCTTGGTTAGAGTTTTGCTAAGAAAATATTTATTGAAACATTTTACACCATCTCATACCCAATAGAATAAAAAATGATTTTTTAAAAAAAAAAGATGTTAAGCAGACTACAAGCTTTTTAAAAAAGAAGCTGAAAACCGTTGCGGGAAAACTTGAGATAAACCACATCATAGATTTTTTTTCCTATCTCATCCTGTTACTTTTTTGGAAACACCAAACTTAAGATAGTTTCAAGGACCATGCAAGTAATATAAGTCTGAAAGTCTGTTGTGTGTGTTGTAATAAAAGTATTGCTGACATGTGGATGTTTGACTTTGCTTCACCCTCCTGCCATTTTTTTCTTTTCTCTGGATGCCATTCACAGATATATGTTGCCAACCTGGCGTATAGGGGTTCTATACAATCAAGCCATGGAAGCAGGGAATGCATTTTAATATATATCTTACTCCAGTGGAAATATAGTCCACAAAGCAAATGCGTCTCTGTGCATCTCTCTGAAGGACAGAGCTAGACTTTAAAAAAAAAAAGAAAGAAAAAGGGGAAAGGCCATGCGGAGGCCTCCAGGGCCATGGCTTATTGCCGGCCGGCGGCTACCCCTTTCGACCCTTGCCCAGCTTGGCTTGTTAAATCCACTGGAGGGAACATGCCAGAGTGGGTTTCGGGTATAGCCACGGCCTCCTTCAGGGAGGGAGTTTTCCCTTCACGTTTGAAGGAGACCATGGTGAAGCCCACTTTGAAAAAGCCCGGCATGGCATCGGATGAATTATCCAGCCATCGTCCGATTGCCACTGTTCCCTTCCTGGGCAAGGTAGTTGAGAGGGTGGCCGCCGTCCGGCTTCAGACATACCTGGAGGAAAATCGTATCCTGGATCCCTTCCAGTCCGGGTTCAGACCGCTTCGTGGGACCGAGACTGCCCTGGTCACTCTGCAGGATGACCTCCTCAGGGAGGCCGACGGGGTGTTCCTCCCTGTTGGTAGTCCTTGATCTGTCAACTGCCTTTGATACCGTCGACCACGGTAACCTGCTGGTCCGGCTTGCTGAGGCTGGAATTGGGGGTCTTGCCTTGAGCTGGCTCTGTTCCTTTCTTGGCAGCCGGTCTCAGCGGGTTCAGCTGGGTGATGACTTGTCGGCCCCTGGGACCCTCCCTTGTGGGGTGCCCCAGGGGTCGGCAATCTCACCCATGCTGTTCAACGTTTATATGAGGCTGCTGGGGAGGTAATCAGGAGATTTGGACGCTGATGACACACAACTCGATCTCTCCTTTTCTTTTTTTGCAGAGGAGGCAGTTCGCTCCCTCAACCTGTGCCTGGAGACGGTCCTGGAATGGACCAGGACGAACCGACTCAAACTGAATCCGGAGAAGACTGAGGTTCTGTTCTTCAGGGCGTCCTTGTCTGGGTACAATGGCCCTCTAGGGACTGGGGGGGGTTCCCTCCAGCCTATTGACAGGGCTAAGAATCTGGGCATGGTCCTGGACTCAGCCCTCTCCCTGGAAGCCCAGGTGATGGCGGTCTCCTGGGCTGCTTTTTTCCACCTCTGCAGGATCGCCCAGATCCGACCATACCTCGATAAGTCCTCCCTGAGGACAGTCGCGCAAGCCCTCGTGATTTCGAGGATTGACTATTGCAATGCCCTCTACGTGGGGTTGCCCTTGACCCTTGTCTGGAGGCTCCAGCGGGTGCAGAATGCAGCAGCCAGACTGGTGGTGGGTGCTCGTAGATTCGAGCACATCACCCCAGTTTTGGCTCGCCTGCATTGGCTACCTGTTGCCCTCCAGATAAGGTTCAAGGTCCTGGTTTTGATTTTCAAAACCCTCCATGGCTTGGGAGCAGAGTACCTGTTGGAGCGTATCTCTCAGAGATCGACTGGGACCAGGCCCACGAGAATGGTGCAGGCGCGCTCACTGAGGGTGGCCATACCCAGGAGGCGTGGAAATCACTCACGCGTAACCACACCTTCTCTGTGGTGGGCCCCACGCTGTGGAACCATCTTCCCAGTGAGCTGTGCCTTGCACAGTCCCTGCCCGCCTTTAAAAAGGCTCTGAAGACCCAACTTTTTAAGGAGGCGTTTGGTGACCTTTTTACTTAATTAATTTTTTTCTTCTTTTTTGCCGCCCGCCTCGCCTGGTCTGATGAATATTGACCCTCTCTATTTTATTGGATCTTTTTATTTACCTTTTGTTTTCATTTTTGGTTTTTCCTCTATTGTGGTTTTGTATTCTGTTAGCTGCCCAGAGTTCCAATCCAGAAGATGGGCGGGATATAAGTACAACAAATAAATAAATAACAAATAATAAATAATAAATAATGTTGTCCACACACAACATCCAAAAACAAGAATGGGTCATATCTTTACTGAGCCATTAAAATATCACTTTGTCTTTGGAGTTTTTTTAAGGGCGTTTATACACGACCCCTAAGCTGCGCTGCAAATGGCTCCCAGCTCCGGAGCTTAGAAATGTTTCCCCACCAGCTCCGGAGTTTGCAGACAATTAAGTGCGACCCCGCCCACTTTAGCGCAACCCAGCGCACTTTTCTTGTACCTTCTCTCTGGAGGTGAAAAATATTTGATGCGGATAAGAGTGCCGGGCTCTCCTCGCTTGTCTGTTGTTTTTTTGCCTCCCGCCCCTTTAAGAGCCCCTTGAGAAGGAACCAGGAAGTAACGGGACTCGTGGCAACTTTGACCGGCACCGGCAGGTTAGTAAAGGCTTCTTTTGTCCTTTTTTTCCCTCCCTCCCCTCACGCCGACAGGAGCAGGAAGTGCTGAGGGGTGGGGACGCAGGAACAGAAACGAACCCCCAAGATCTCTGGTCCAAATTTAAGGGACCAGCGGATCTTAGGGGTCGTGTGAAAAGGCCCTAAAAGTGCTGGTGCTAGTAAGAGTTGGGTGGTAATTTGCAATCTGCTTCAAGTGGCAAATTGGCTCATGGTAGCACTGGAAGTTACTTAGGAAAGGGCCTCACAGTGGGAGATGAAATTACTCCATACCCGGGGATGGGTGTATTCACTCAATTCCTCCCTCCACCTCTGCCTTGTCAAGTTCAATGCTGATTCTGCAGTGGTGTTGCCAGTTTTTTTGTTTTTGTTTTTTTGCACTGCCCATTGTCAAAATGAAGTCAGAGGAGTGAGATGTTAGGAATTTGACCTATTGCTTTTTTAGCTCAGATAAAAATAAAAGCACAGCGAGTTGAATTAGCCAAAGCTGTTATGCTGCCAGGATTTTGGTTCATCTATGACTCAATGGTTCCAAACCTTAGGTCCCCAGACATTGCTGGACTCAAACTCCCAAAAGCTTTCACCATTAGCCCTGCTGGCCAGGATTTCTGGGAGTTGCAGTCCAAGAACATGGGGGCAAGGTTGGAAAACACTGATCTATGTCATAGAATCATGACACTAGATATCAAGTTCATCTCCATGCTTAAGGCAAGAATACAAATCATAAGATATCTGCCAGAGTGTTTTCTACATTGCTCTTTAATACCTCCAGCACTGGAGGTCTCACCAGCTCTTGGGGCAATTGGTTCTACCGCTGTGCTACTCTAGCAGTTAAGAGGTTTTTTCCTGATATTCAATCAAACTCTGGCTTTCTGCAACTTAAGCCCATTGTTGCATGTCCTGCACCCTGGGTAGATAGAGAACAGATCTTTCCCCTCCTCAGTATGACAGTCTTTCAAATATTTGAAAGGTGCTATCATATATCCCCTCAATCTCCTTATTCTTAAGTGCAGTACTTTGCATTTATCCCTAATTTCAGCCCAGCGCTCCAGCCTGTCTAGATCCTTTTGTATTTTGTTCCAGTCTTCCAAGGTATTAGCTATTCCATTCAATTTGGTGACACCCCCTGATATTAAGTTATTAATAAAAATGTTGAAGAGCACTGGGCCCAGAAATGAGCCCTGGGGTACCCCACTTGTTACTTCCACCCAGTTAGGGGGGCATTAATAATCACCCTGAGCACAATTTTGTAGCCAGCTGATTATCCACTTGACAGTTGTTCCATCCAGCCCACACCTAGGGTGTTTATACACGACCCCTAAGCTCCGCTGCAAATGGCTGCAAGCTCCGGAGCTTAAAAATGTTTCCCCACCAGCTCCGGAGTTTGCAGACAGTTAAGTGTGACCCCACCCACTTTAGCGCGACCCAGCGCACTTTTCTTGTACCTTCTCTTTGGAGGTGAAAAATCTTTGATGTGATGCAACGATAGTGAGTGCGGGGCTCTCCTCGCTTCTGTTTGCTGCTTTTTGGCTCCCGCCCCTTTAAGAGCTACTTTTACAGAGACGAGGGGGTTGGACTTGATGGCCTTACAGAGACAAGGTGAGCGAGGTGAGCGGCATGCTTTTCTTTCTCTTTTTCTCCCTCCCTCACGCAGCCAGCAACCAGGAAGTGCGGAGGGGGGTTGGGACAGAGGAAGAGCGACGAACCCCTAAGATCTCTGGTCCGAATTTAAGTGGCCAGCGGATCTTAGGGGTCATGTAAAAAGGCCCCTAGTTATCTTGCTAATGAGAATGTCATGGGGCATGGTCAAAAGCTTTGCTGAAGTCAAAATATACTATGTCTACACCATTCCCTCTGTCTATCAGTGTTTACCAGATCAAAAAATGAGAGATTCATGTGGCAGGATTTGTTCTTAACAAATACACGTTGGCTTCTACTTATTAGTGCATTGTACTCTCGAAGGTTTTCATGGCTGGGATCTGATGGCTGTTGTGGGTTTTTCAGACTGATTGGCCAGCTTCTGAAAGTTTTTCTTCCTGACATTTTGCCACAATCTCACTCTCTACCCCAGAGCACAGAGAGAACTCCTAGCTCCCTGAGCTCCTGGCCTCTGAAGATGCCCGCCACAGAGACTGGTGAAACGTCTGGAAGAAAAACTTCAAGAACACAGCCAAACAGCCTGAAAAACCCATAACAGCTATTACTGCATTGTTTTCTAGGTGCTTACATAGTAACTCCTTAATAATCTATCCCCAAAATTTCCCTGGGATTATTTTAAGATGACTGGGCTGTAATTCTCAGGTTCTTTTTTCTCTTTTTGAAGACAGGTACAATATTAGCCCTTCTCCAATCATCTGATGCCTGCACCTCATCTGCAGATGACAGATCAATTTAATACAGATGAGCAAAGCCACCTGTGAACTAGCTAGACCTTCCAAATCAAAGGCACACCAATCGGCTGCTCTGCTGCTGTCACTCACTAGACACACCTTTGCCTTCTTTCTACCAGTTCTACACATACGTTTTAGCCAACCATCTTGAGCGGTCTGCATCTTCCCTCCACTATTCTGCTGACTATCCCTTGATTCATTCAAAGGAGAACTAGCATTTGGCTGACACAGCCAACATGTGTATATAGCCATCTAGGAATGGGGTTTTTGGGTTAACCTGAATGCAGGGGGGACACAAAAGAAGCTCAACCTTTTCTTCTTGGATTCTTTCATTGATCTCTGACAGATAGCATCTGAAATCTGATTCATTTGGTTTTCTGAAAGATTGGGATCTCAAAAATATTTCACTGCCAGCAAGAACATAAGAACATAAGAAGAGCCATGCTGGATCAGGCCAACGGCCCATCTAGTCCAGCTTCCTGTATCTCACAGTGGCCCCCACCAAATGTGTCTGGGAGTGGCATGGCAGAAGACTCTAGAACAGTGTTGGCGAACCTATGGCACAGGTGCCAAAGGTGGCACTTGGAGCCCTTTCTGTGGGCACCCAACATAGCCCCATCACAGCCACCTGTATACCAGTTAAATTGCCATTTACTTCACTTTGTGAAAAATTATGTGAAAAATTATGTGAAAAAAAAATGTGAAAAAAGTGAAATATTTCACTTTGTGAAAAATTAGTGGGTTTTGAATCACAGTTTGGGCACTTGAGTCTCTAAAAGGTTCGCCATCACTGCTCTAGAACATTGAAGTTAATTGATTTAATCATATTGAAAATGTGTATTAAATGGGTTAATCATGATTGTTGTATTGTAATTATGGAATGTTTGTTAATTTGTTATAAACTACCCAGAGTGGCCCTGCTGCCTGATAGGTGGTATAAAATAAAATAAATAAATAAATGCCTCAGTTTCACCCATATATGTAAAATTGCCTCATATTTCAACAAATACCACCATGAGTCTCGCAAGGAGGACTGACAGCTGCCAATTAGGATTCAGAGGTCATCTTGGAAGCAGGAGCAGGTTGTTCAAACTTTAAAAGGCCCCAAGAGCTGGAATGGTTGCTCTTTTACTGCTTGATGACATTTTTGCTGTTCATGGGAGAACTTCTTTGATCCTGACTGTGATTTTGGGTCACTATTGTCTTTGCTACGGGACATCTGTTGCTCTTCCTCCGTTGTGGATTATATTTAGTTTAATAGATTACCTGATGCTGCTGTTCCTCCATGTTGAACTAATATTTGGATTATTTGTTCCTTCCGTTTTCCCTTTTTTGTTTCACTGATTTTGCTTGGGGGAGGAATTTTCTTTTATTTTTGCTGTTGCTCGCTGGAGTGCCTGCCAGAACTCAACCTTGTGGATATGCTACCTTTCATTTTTATTTCATCCAACCCACCCACCCACCCCCATGTGTGGGGCAGGGAGGGGTGCACTGCTCATGCTTTCCCCTGTGGAACAGATAATTTTTTCCAGTTACTTTTATTCTGTTTAAAGCTGCATTGAGGAGGAGGATAAAGTGAAAATAAATGTGGGTTTCAGAGTACAGCCAGTGCTAGCCTGCATGGTTCAATGAGGGATTTAGCTTTCTCACATACTATTGTTGCAACTCACTTTTCTAATACGTAGATGACTGTCTGTTGCCTTGCCCATTTTTGTTTTGTTTTGCTTGTTTTATTTTGTTTTGCTTTTGGAGTACATTTGAAGGCTCTGTCTGGCTTAACTTGATCTAATGCCAAAAACCTGAATGGAGACAAAAGAAAGGAAAAGACACAAAGAGCCCGTCCCTTTTCTGGTTCAGGAGAAAACCAGCACCTGAATAATCTGAAAATGAATGAGGTGTCCCTCCCCCAGAAAGACCTCAAAGTGAATCAAATCCAAATGTTTTCCTCCTGTACATCCTTAGTGCCACCCATCAAGGTACTCTTCCCTCTAGGCATGATGGGATGTGGAGTTCTCTTGGCAGAGAGGGAGGTGGTCCCACTTTTGCAACAAGCGGGCAGGGGGGGTTGTTGTTGTTTTTGTACTGGGACAGCCAAGGGCTTCAGCTCTCAGGGCTGCTCCAGCCTGCTTTTTAACCTTTAATTCGTCACCCTGTTTATGCTTTTTATGTGTCTCCTTCAATGGATGTTGTTCTGTCCATTTTTTTACTGCATGAGAGGAGAAACCAGAGATAGGAAAGGTTTGTTTTCTGGATTATAACTATAATCCCAATATTTCCCAGTCATAAAAGGGGTGTCTCTCTCTCCCCCCCTTATCCCGAAGTACCTGCCTAGGCAAGAAGCCAACTATCAAATGCTGCTGCCTCATCGAACCCATTTGTTGGAATAAAATGCAGACCCCTCCATTTCTACTATAGTGTCATACAAGTGGTACCTTGTATAAAGGAATTAATTCGTTCCAAATGAAATTCTGTTAAGCAAATTTTCCTTTGTACAAATTTCACATAGGAATGCACTGAAAACAGATTAATCCGTAATCGCAACTGTTTTTCTGCAGTATGGATTCGCTCCATAGGCAATTCTGTTAAGCAATTTCCCCGTATCTCTGGATTTTTTTCCTTTAAGCAGATTTTCTGTTAAACAAAATGCTTGTTATTCAAGGGTCCACTGTACTTTCCAACATGGATACACTAGTTGTCTGATATGTAACACCCCTTGAATCTCCTCTTCCTTTTAAGGCAAGGAGTGTCTCCTGAGCAACCGCCTATAGTAGCCACCAGTTCGACTTCAGAGTGCCTGGACTACAGTAATGCTGGGGATGATAGGAGTAGTAGTCCAAGTGTTCTGGACTGTGCCAACGTAGCAAAGCGTATCCTATGGATCTAAATTTCAGCCTGATGTCATAATCCTCAAGACTATCCCCTCCCCTCAGCTATTTCTTCTTTAAAACTGACATCTATAGAGGGCAGATATGGGTAGAAGTTAATTTTTTTAAACTACAGGTCTTGTAACAAATCCATCTAATTGGCAATTAACAAACTGGTAATTTTTGCCTATCAGCGCCTACTCTTTGAAGATGTATAAATAACTCCTAGTGAAGGACAAAATATGTTACAATTAAGTCTTCCTTTCCTTCTCTCAACCAAATTCTACCCCGTCCATTAGGGCAGCAGTTCCCAACCTTGGTTTCTGGGATGTTCTTGGACTATGGCTCCCAGAAAGATGTCTGTGAAGATTCTCAGTCATCCAAGTGAATTTATCTGGAAGTTGCATCATGGCAACTGGACTTCATTTCTTGAGAGATTGAAATATTTTGCTACTCATCTAAGCAGCTTCGTCAATCTGAGGAAAGTTAGTGGTGAGTCCTCCATTTTATAATTCACCTTGATTTCACATCCCCTGGTCTGAATAGGCTTATACATTGGACAAAGGCCTGAATAGGCTTCTTAGGTGGGCAATAGCCTGGATAGGTTCATAAGTGGACCATGATCTGAATAGGCACATTAGATGGACAAAGGCGTAGGATGCATAAAAGTCCCACATATGGCCAAGGGCAGTGTTGGCGAACATATTGCACGGGTGTCAAAGGTGGCACTCGGAGCCCTTTCTGTGGACACCCAGCACCACCCCTTCACAGCCACCCGTATTCAGGTTAAATTGCTGTATTGGCGCTTTCCGAAAAATTAGTGGGTTTTGAATCACAGTTTGGGAAGTCGGTCTCTAAAAGGTTCGCCATCACTGGCCTAGGGCTTTGTCCACTTAACAAGCCCATTCAGATAGGAGGACTCACCACTAACTTTCCTCAGACATACGAAGCTGCTTGGATGAGTAATACTAGTGAAACATTTCAGTCTCTCAAGAAAAGAAGTCCAGTTGCCATCACTCGACTTCCAGAAAGCTTCATCACTAGCTGTATGGGTCAGGATTTCTGGGATTTGCAGCGCAAGAACTTCTGGGGATCCAAAGATGGGAACCACTGATTTAGGCAGAGTGAGGCAGCCATCTTAGCTAGCAGATTTTGGGAATCAGGAAAGGACAGCTGTTATTCCTATAATGTTTTTCCTGTCATAAATGGTGAAAGACACTTGTGAGATCTTTTGTTTTATACATCTTAATAACTTGGCTGGTTTTCGGAACAATATTTTTTGTTTACAAGACACCTCATGTATAAGGTGACCCCCCCACTTTTCTAGCCCAACATTACAGTTTTGCAACTATGCGGTTCTCCCTTTGGCTTACTTCTGTGTGTAAGACCACCCTCAATTATTAGTCTAATAATTTTAGACAAAAATATAGTCTTATACACAGAAAAATACTGTACTGTTATTTCAAGTATGTGCAAAATACATCCCACTCAGAAATAAATAAACATGATTCTCCTCACTTGCAGTTAGTGACCTGGTCCCACTTGAGGCCTTATTTAAGGACTGAATCCTTAAGATTGGTCTTAAGGATGTTTCCAGCAAAGTTTTTTCCTACTTAGGATATGATAGCTTAAATGGCTGATGTCCGCAAGCCAAACAAGGGCTGTGCTGATCGCTGTAAGTCCAAATGGCAGGTTCAGGAGATGAATAGGTTAGGGAGATCCAACAAACGGAGTGGAGTGCATTCCAAGCTGTTATTGCAATGGCAATAGAAATGGTGCTGTTCCCCCCCGGAGGAGGCAGAATCATTTGTTTAGCATTCATTCAGACATGGTAGAACCATTGAGACACAATTTTAGGAACCCACTACTTCCTGTGCACCATTAGGCCAATGGTTGCTGAAGTGCTTTGTATGTCCAGACTGAGGAAATATAATGTGCATTCATTGTGTGTCTATTCAATGAGAAATATCTGCATTTTGGACTACAACTCCCAGGATCCACCACCACTTCACACCTGTGGAATTCTGAGAGTTGTAACCCAAAAGACTCTGAAATGAAATCCCAATGAACTCTATAATTTGCTCCCAATTTATGTGTGCACAGGACTGCAGTTGTCAAGTCCGGGAACACCATTCCTAAAATGACAACTCTCTCGGCTGGATGAATAAAGAGATTAATAGGGGAAAACTGATTCATTTAAAGCATGGTGCTGGAGAAGATCCTGGGCTACAAAACAAACAAAAGGGTCCTTGAGCAATTCAAGCCTGAACTTTCTCTGGAGGCAAAAGTGTTGAAACTGAGGCTGTCCTACTATGAACACATCACAAGAAGGTACAATTCTCTGGAAAAGACAGTAATGCTAGGAAATGTAGAATACAGCAGGAAAAGAGTAAGACCAAATGCAAAATGGTCTGACTCCCTGAAGGAAGCCATAAGCTTTTTTTACAAGATCTGAACAGGGCAGTTGAGGGTAGGAGATTTTGGAGATCACTCAGCCAAAGGGTTGCCATGAGTCAGAGTGATGACAGCATGTAATGTAGTAGTAGTAGTAGTAGTAGTAGTAGTAGTAGTAGTAGTAGTAGTAGTAGTAGTAGTAGTAGTAGTCTGACAGTGATTCAATGCTGGTACTGGAATATCTTCCTCACTGGGCTCTTTTAAGCAGAGGTTGGACAGCCATTTGTTAGGGATGCCTGCACTGAGCAGGTGAGCAGGCTTGCCTACTGGATGGCAGAAAACAGTGTTGGTGAACCTAAGGCACAGGTGCCAAAGGTGGAGCTCGGAGCCCTTTCTGTGGGCACCCGACATCGCCCCTTCACAGCCACCTGTATTCAGGTTAAATTGCTGTATGGGCACTTTGTGGAAAATTAGTGGGTTTTGGATGGCATTTTGGGCACTCAGTCTCTAAAAGGTTCGCTATCACTCGCATAAAAATGCCTTCAGGCTGGGTATGCATCTCTTACCGTGACTGGGGCTATGCTGAGAAGGTAAATAGAATGTCTTGCAAAAGTCTTTTTCTTTCAAAAATGGAGAGAAGGGGCAAAACAACATGCCTGTCATGAGAACAACATGCCTGTCAAGAGAAGCTGAAATCTGCTGGCCTTGTAGAGACGTGATTCAGGCAGACCTCCATGACTCAGTAATCATACTTGTGAACAGAACCCTGGCTTAGTTTCCAATGAACAAAAGCAAAACAAAAATAGTCTAATTAGGAGATTCAGGAACTGAAAAGTTCCTGGTGAGACAGCCAGTGTTGCTGGAAACTAAGGGATTTCAACTACAACAATGGGCTACTTGTAATGTGTAGGCTGGCCCAAGAGGTGTGGACTGGACTGAGAGAGACACTAAATAATAGTGGAATGTGTATTGTGTCTGTATATAACGATTGAGCTGGCTGGGATTTGGGGGAAGTTTTTGTCCAAAAATATAAATTTTCTGAGCCCCAAGAAAATGCTGCTGTGCTCAACCACAGAAAATATGAGTATCCCCTCCTTTTCCCCAAATTTAATTGAACTGGTTCTAATGGCCCTCAACAATACAAAATCCAGAAAGCCAGCAGCTGAAGGATAGGCAAATGGTATCCACAACTACAAAACTCATTATCCCCAGGCTGCCTGGTCAGTCAACGAGGATGATGGGTACTGTGATGCAAAACAGATGGAAGCATCTGGTAACTAGCCCTACAGACCCAAAGTAGGTGATTTGAGCCCTTCAGATATTTTGAACTACGACTCCCAGGATGCCCTCCCAGTAGGACCATTGGTTAGGGATGACAGGGTTTGTAGTCAAGGCTAAGCCAGACAGTTCAAGGGTCTGGCATTTCAAAGATCAGAGTTCCTAATGGACCCTTGTAAGAAAAGAAACCAGTCGGTAGTACATTTCAAGGGGGAGCAGCACTAGTTGCCTGATAGGATATGGGATGAAGACCCAAGAGTTCTGGGTTCAAACCCCAGGCTCAGCCATGGGCACTCTGGGGGGCCTGGAATGGATAAAAATTAAAAATCACTCCTTAAATATCTCACTTACTTTGAAAGCCCTATTAAGATAGCTATAAATCCATTCTAACTTGACTGCATTTAACAACAACACTTGGTTTCCCGCATCAACCCAACAAGTAGTTACTCCTGCCCAGATCTGGGAGCGGCGGAAAGCGATCCTCCGGCCCTCATCCTCACCTTGCTTGGCCAGCGGGAAAGCTCCACCTTTCTCCCCCACGCCCACCCCCGGGATCTCAAAGGAAGGTCTCTTACCTGTGGTGTCAGACCGAAACTGGCGAAAGCCTTCAGCGACCGAAAAGGCGTTTTAGTGTTCCCCTCGGGGAAGAGATGAAACTGCTTAGCTGTTGTTTTAACCTCCCTCCTTTGGGACAGAGCCGGATCGAGTGGCGGCGGCGGCCAATGGAAAAAAAGCCTTTCCCGAAACGGTTCCCTCCCACCCCAAAGGATTTGGCCATACAAGGCGAAAGAATGCTGAGCGGTGAGGGTGGCAGCAGCCCAGCTGTGGGGCGCTGGATCTGGGCTGTGAGAACGAACCAGCGGAGCGGAGGAAAAGAGGGGTTTCTGCCTTATATAGTTGATTGGAACGGTGCGGGGGGGGGGGACTTGCTAAACGGAGCCGCAGAGCCAAGCATCTGAGAACAAGCAACCCAGTCTCGGAGATGCTGAACAGGCAAACTTCCTTTATAAGGTTACAAGCCGGACAGAGGGCACGTGTGAGCCTGTCGGCCCGGGGCAAAGGTTTAAACAAAGGCATTCAGAGACGTGTTGAAAACAAAAAAGCTGCCGGAGCGCGCCGGGAGGGGGGGGGAAGGGTCACGCTTCCCCGGCATAGTCATAGCTGGCATTTTTTCTGATCCACACTTTTGCCTTGCAGGATCCAAGCTCCGCTCCCGTTTCCTTGTACAGCATAAACAGTGACAGGCACACAATAATTAGTTGCGTCTTCTTCAACTTGCCCAAACCGCGCGCCGTGTCCTCCAGGGGCGCCCCTGCTGGCAAAGGGCGGCACTATAGCCGCTGCTGCCCGGACCGCTCCCCTAGTAAGAGAAACGTTGAAAATTCCACTTGTTAAATTAAGCAGAATTTGGAAGATCTCCGTGTTTTGAAACCGTTTCCGAACGGGGATAGTGTAATGTAGGATTATTGTTTTCTCCATGTTCCATTTTGGACTGTATCTCGCAGAACCCCAGCCAGCAGCCCGGGCGAGAGTAGTAATCAAAAAATAAGCGGTTTCCAACTTTTCAGAGAGAGGGGAGGATCTTAAAAAAGCAAGATCCAGAAAGCCAGCAGCTGAAGGATAGGCAAATGGTATCCACAACTACAAAACTCATTATCCCCAGGCTGCCTGGTCAGTCAACGAGGATGATGGGTACTGTGATGCAAAACAGATGGAAGCATCTGGTAACTAGCCCTACAGACCCAAAGTAGGTAATTTGAGCCCTTCAGATATTTTGAACTACGACTCCCAGGATGCCCTCCCAGTAGGACCATTGGTTAGGGATGACAGGGTTTGTAGTCAAGGCTAAGCCAGACAGTTCAAGGGTCTGGAGTTTCAAGGATCAGAGTTCCTAATGGACCCTTGTAAGAAAAGAAACCAGTCGGTAGTACATTTCAAGGGGGAGCAGCACTAGTTGCCTGATAGGATATGGGATGAAGACCCAAGAGTTCTGGATTCAAACCCCAGGCTCAGCCATGGGCACACTGGTTGAAGACCAGAACACTTCGACCATTTTACAGTTCATTTGGGCTATACTGCACTCCCTCCTGGC
The DNA here is from genome assembly GCA_029282475.1 of Phrynocephalus forsythii. Taxonomy (NCBI): domain Eukaryota; kingdom Metazoa; phylum Chordata; class Lepidosauria; order Squamata; family Agamidae; genus Phrynocephalus; species Phrynocephalus forsythii. The sequence continues at coordinate 94,311,894 of JAPFRF010000005.1, read as the reverse complement.
TAACTGGCATGAAATAAGAAATACGCGCAAAAAGTGGGTGGAACTAAAAAGTAGGCATGGTCAAAGGGAAAAAGCACGCATCAGGTCTGTCTGACGCCTAATTACAGGCAAATCTACATTTTATTTATACTCAAAGCACCCCGCAATCCAGTTGAAGGTCAATAAAATGCAACAATGGAAGTATATGTGTCCATTCAAATGTAAGTTGCAGTACTGTATGTTGTTAAATATTGGGTCCTTTTAAGAAGAAAGGCAGAGTAAAAATATTTTAGATAAATAAATAAATAAATAAATGTTAAATTAACAAAATAAATTCAGTCTCAGCAAAGTGAGTATAGGATTGTTCCCAAACAAAACAGATATTGAGCCAGGATTAAGAGGACATCTACACTGGTCATTTGCTCTACTGTTTGCACTGGATTTGACATGGACAAAACTGAGTTAAAAACCAAGGATTGCACCACACCAAGCTAAGTGTGGGGAAGACCAGTGACAAAATATCTCCTTTAAATTGAGAATTCTTTTTGCTTGTTTGTTTTTATCCTTGTTCAGTCCCTGTGGGAAAGGGGACTAATATTGCTCTGTTTTCTACCTCATGTGATTGCCTGACCTTATAAAAAGCAACTAGATTTGTAACTGCCAGATCTTTGTTACCTCCAAACAGCTTTAAAAAGCTTTCCCCGAGTCTGCACTGAAACAATATTGCTGAGCCACTTCAGAAAACTAATTTTTTAAAGGTGGATATTGCATCTTGTCTGGTCAAAGGCATAGTGCCTTCATTTTCTTGAGGAATTTACCTTAAAACCACACTTAACATTTCTATAGACCCTGTTCACAGAGCCCTTAGCAATACTTTACATATCTATGACCCCTAGCCAAATCTTCCTTCCCACCATTTCTACAACTAATCATCTCTCCTTTCTCCACAGACCCATTAACAATACTTAGACTCCTGGCCAAATCATTCCACCATTTCTATAACTAATCATCTCTTCCTCCTCTTCCCCTTCCCCTATACACCAAAGAACATCTGGTATGAAATATATATCTCATCACATATTACATATTATATACCTCATTCTGCTGAGACTTGTTTGAAGAAGTGGACGTGTCCACGAAACATTACATTACAATATGAGGTGCCACATGTTTTGTGCCTTTTGTTTTGTTTTTCTTTGATTTTTGCCTGCAATGCCTTTATAGGGGAGAATCTCTTAAAATACAAGATGCCAGAAGAAATGGGTTTATCTGGACAACTACATTTATTTCACCTGTGGAAAAAAGGAGGGGCTTACTTTGGAAAACTGTAGATTACATTGGATCTCTAGATCAGGTGTACAGTGGACCCTCATATAGCAAATGGTTGGTATAACATAAAATCTGTACAACATAAAAAAATCGGAGATAGGGGACATTTGCTTAACAGAATCTCTTATGGGGTGAATCTGTACAACATAAAAATGGTCGTGATTAGGGATTACTCTGTTTTCAATGCATTCCTATGGGAAATTTGTATAAAGGAAATTTTGCTTAACATAATTTCATTTGGAACGAATTAATTCCTTTATATAAGGTACCACTGTATTTTACCCTCTGTAGTTCCAACATAAGTCTAATGGAGCTTGCAGTTGAGTAGACAAGAATTTCACTGGTAATCTTGAAACATCACAACATTGTGTCAAACAAAACCATTGGTGTAATTTTTTTATATTTTTAAATTGTAAGTTGCCTGAAATTCTTTATGTTGGAAAGTAAAATGAAAAGATATAATATTAAGTAAATGAATATGTTGTATGATGGCAAGCAATACAAGCATGCTGTCAAATTCTGTATTTTTAGTATGTTTGATGGAACACTTGGCAAAGGGTTTAAAAAATAATCATTTCAGAACATCTGTTTCCATAGGAAACCCAGAATGTGTACTTTTGCATTGAAATAATACTCATTCTTTTCAAGTTTATTGTCATGCCATGTCAAGAAATATTTCATTTTTAAAAAATGTGAAAGGCAAGAGAGTGTTTTTAAATCAGTGAATGCAAATCTCTTCTGTTCCAAGCCATTTTGTCAGAAGTATATTTTCAGCACTTCAACACTCAATACACAGGTGCACAGCTGTGAGATCATAATATTAACTAGCATTTACCTAATACTACAGCAAGATTGTAGAAAAAGGCGATGGGAGTCTCATAGGTGGCTCAGGACTAGAGAAATTGAGTGACTGCCCCCCATTTGGGGGATGGGCACCTTCCACCACTTGGACCATGAGCTCCTACTACAGCAGGAGTCCTCAACCTAAGGCCCCGGGGCCAGATGCGTTCCCCCCAAGATCCTGAATCCGGCCCCTGGGACCAATTGCAACCCCCCCACCTACCCCCTGCTTCCTGAGCAAGCCAGCCTCCGCAGCTGCTTCTATTGCTGAGGCAGTTCAAAGCAGTGGGCTATATCGCTTCTCCCACTCCCCCCAACTACCTCCCAGATGATCAGCATGCTGGCTAGTGGGGCATTCAAAGTGGGAGGGCTACAGCAAGGTCCCCCACTCCCCCCACCCACTACCCAGATGGTCAGGGCGCTGGGTGCAGCCGAGCAGAGCAATTTAAAACAGGAAGGCTGCGGCAAGGTCTCCCACTCCCTCCATGGTCCTGAGGCCCCACCCCTGCTCCTCCTCCACCCTGCCCACCTGCCTTCCTTTGTGGCTGCCGCCTGTGTTATTGTAGTTGTGAGGAATGAAGGGGGCAGGTGGAGGCAGTGCCAGCCAGCCTTCCAAGCCAGAGCAGCCAAGGCAGTGGACCGATGGAGGGATGGACAGCAGGTGACTGAGGGGGAAACGGAGCTACTTCCTGCCCACCCAGCCTCCTCTGAGCTGCCTTGCTCCGCGGAGCAAGGGAGGGGAGGAGGGAGCCCAGGCATGGCCGGAAGCTGAAGCTGCCACCACCATCACCAGGTTAGAGACCAGCAAGGAGGAGGTGGTGGAGAAAGAAGAGAAAGGAAAGAAGACCAACGGTGGCCTGGGCCTGGTTCCTGGGAGGCTGGCACGGCTGCATTTGTCCCTGGTTGGTGATGGGCGGGCTGGTGAACCAAGAGAGCACCGCAGCCTGGCTGGACTCAGCCAGTGAGTGGGCTACAGTTGGCTTTGGTAATGCCTTCCTGCCTCCCATCCCTCCTTTCCAGCCCTTGCTCCCTCCCTCCCTCACCTGCAGCGCACCAAGTCGGGCCGGGCCGGGCCAGGCCAAGAGAGGAGGCAGCTTTCCCTCCAGGGCACAGTGAGGACTTGATGGCCAGGGCACACGGCTGGATCTGCGTGCAGTGGCACCAGCCATTCTGCCCTTGCTGCAGCTGCGGCTCCTCATCCTGAGTGGCCGCCCAGAAGGTGATGAGGGGCCTGAGTTTGCCTGGACTGCTACCTCCTTCCTGACGCAATGAAGGAAGGAAGGAGAGCCACTCCTGCCGCTGCCACTGTAGGAGGAGGAGGAGGCGCAGCAGAGGGATCCCACCGGTGCCACCTCAGGGTGGTGATCTGGAGCAGGAGGCATTGCTGGGGCCCTGGAGACACAATGATCATGAGCCAATTGTGGGGGGCTCCGCCCACTTGCTCCTCCTTTCCCCCCTTTTTTCCATGTTGGCCTTTTTTTTTAAACTTTGGTCCGGCCCCCAGTGGTGTCTGGGGCATGGTGGACCAGCCCGCTGTTTGAAAACTTTGAGGACCCCTGTACTAGATAATCTATCAACAAATAAATGGGTGATTTGTTGTATACCAACAAGGTTTCTGAGGACCAAATGTTACAGGACCAGCAGAACTGTCCCCTGTCCTGAACAGGTCCTGCAGAATCTTCAATCTGCACTGACTCAGATGGCTTTGTGCTTGTACAATGAAGCAAAATTTCCAGCCAGGACCTGAGAAAGTTACTCCAACTAACATGGCCACTGGTTGTGAGGATGATCTGTCACCTTAAAAAGTAACCTAAGTCACAAGACTCTGCATTCAACTTGTAATATCTATAAAGATTTCTTAATTTATGGCCATTCACTTCCAAAAGTTACACCATTCATATAACTGTGCAAGAGGACTTCAGCTAATGTAAACTGCAGAGGCCAATTGCCACTTATTAACAGACCCCTCCTCTGCTTCCACAATGCAAGCCATGAAGGGGGCCTGGTCTGCAGCCAGGAATCCTTGCTGGACAAGTTTATTAGTGGCAATTAGCTGCTGTGAGTTTTCTTTTTGTGTTGTAACTACTGAACATGATTTTGGCCTACATATGCTAATATAGTTTACAGATTTTATCTGGGGTTAGGAGGGTTGCTATTGGAAAAAAAGGTATTTTCCTTGGTAGTAAATACTCTCACCTCTGTAGAACTCTGAAAGAACAGCTCCATATACACTTCAAAGTGTACACTTTTTGCCCCTACATTGCTGCCAACTGACAAACCAGTGGCCTGCTTCACCTATAAACAGAATCTGAAGTGATACCTTTATTAAACAAATGAAGCATTAAAAATGACCTGCTAGCTTTCATCTCCTACAAAAGTGTTCACCAAGTTCTGCATTAGAAAGGCAAAGGCTCTTAAAATCATTACTGGGTGTATGAATCAAGTTCCTCTGTTTAAAACAAGCTCCAAAATGGGGGTTGCAGAATCCATTCAGAGGTACCATGGTTTAGATTTCTCTTCTGAAGATGTAGATTAGAATGTTCCTCCCACTCTGTAAGACAATAGCCTGCAGGTAACTCAGCCCCTCCCACCACCCCCTTTGCTTTACACTGTTCCTTTGGGGCTGGGAATGGAGACTTGCCTAAATGTTAATGTTTTGGCTAAATCATGTGTTTCAATCTAAGAATGCAAGGGGGCAGGACTGTAACCTAGTCTCACACTGAAATAAACCAGTCATTAAAGTGGAACAATGCCTTTATGGTTGTTCTTTATTTCTTTATTTTGCTGTTCTTCATTTTTTTTTTATTTTTCTTTCTAAATGGGTTAAAACATGGCTGACTCTGAAAATTACCATGTAGCCTGTATGCCTGTCACCAAGAGGAGGCTGAGTTTGATGGGCCTACAGCACCTACAGCACTAACATTTGTGTGGCATCTTCAAGACAAATAGATTTCTTATAATATATACTTTTATGGATTACAACCCTGCTAAAAGAAATCTGCTAGTCTCTAAAGGCACCAATCCCCTCCTTGACTGGAATCCCCTTAGTGTTTGTATAAACTTGACATCATCAGTTGAGGCTAATTGTAAATTAAGTGTGAGGTGCCAAGGAACACGTTGAATGCACAAAACATGCATAGCCACAGCGGTACTTGAATGAGACATGCCCTAACACCTCACCGATTAACTGCAGCAAGTTATGCAAACTTGATGTGACCATCAATAAGATTCTGGCCTTTTCTTTCTTTTTGTAATAGCAGAATAACATGGCTAAGCCTTAGAAAACATGCCAATCCTACACAAACCAAGCACAGAGTATGCCCCACAAAAGTCAACTGGGCTTTGTTTTGCTCAGACATGTGTAGTACTACGCAGTTCCTCCTATGCACACTTTTCCTGAGAGAACTTTGCATCCTGAAAGGGAATTGCATTTAGTTGGGTATGCACAGGGTTCTCCCACGAGTTCATTTATCAGTCCAAGTACTTCATTTAAAATCTTTTGATCCATTCTTCTTCAGGCCTTTGCTGGTGATGTAGGGCTGAAGGCATGATTGCTGCCACCTACAAAGGACTTGTAACCAGACAAAAGAAGGGAGGGGAGGAAGACAGAGAGGGAGAGGGGAAAGAAAAGAGAAGAATGAGGCCTAATTTTTGATCAATTGAGAGTATACCTCCCATTTTAATCAGACAGCATCCCTAATTAGAAAAGCAAATTACACACTAATTGGGTGGCAGACTTTTCTTTGATTAACAACTTTCAAAATCCTTACCATCTCAGAAGAGCTATCCCCCCAGGTGAGGATGTCTCTTTTAAAAAGCCACAACATGGATGGGTATTATTTTAAACGAAACAAATATGCTTCCACTCCAAATTGTGTTGATTCATGTGTACAGACTGAGCGGATTAAAACCATTGTGATTGACTGACTATTTATCAGCAAAGTGATCATCCTTCTGTATAACTCTGACACAACACCAAGTTTCTGATCCGATTTTCCTGGAAGGTGCCAAAGCACTGTGATATCAAAGCAGCTACTTGAAGGCTGCAATCTGACACGCCCATACCTAAAAGTAAGCATTGCTGAATTGAACGGAGCATACTTCAGAGGATACACAAATAGGAAGAACCTGCTGCTAGGTTCTAATCATGTACTAATTTACCTGGGAGTAAGTCCCATTGACACTTATACCTGACTAGACCTGAGTTAGCCTAACCCAGTGGTGGCCAAACTTCAACACTCCAGATGTTTTGGACCACAACTCCCAGAATTCCAAGCTTGTACTGCCAATGACAAAGGACTGTGGGAGTTGTGGTCCAAAACATCTGGAGTGCTGAAGTTTGGCCACCACTGGCCTAACCCAACCTGGTGCCCTCTAGCTGTTGCCAGCTATGTCATGTGACATCTCCAGCTTCCTCTGGCTATGGATTGTAGGATTTCCTAATTACCAGAATTCCTCAGCCAGCATGGCCACTGGATTCTACTTCTGAATTAAAATGATTAGGACTACTTGTAGGTAAGTTATATTTATTAGGCACAAATTCAGCGGACATCGCAACCGGAAAAAAGGACTATTTCAACTGCAGTAGAGTGTTTGGATATCTGTCTTCTAAACTGTCATCCTCTCTCCTTTGTTTATTTAGCTTTCATAGATTATTTTATTGCTTTTTTCCTCTTCAAAGCTTCTGCAGTATGCTAAGCTTTTCCCGTGTCCCAGAAGGCTTTTTAAAAATTTTATCTAAACCCACAGGATAGTTTGGCTTTGACCCTTTGCAGATACAGTTATACTTGTGAACACTTTAATGCTCAGAGTGGCCTTAAAGACACTGCAGTTTTAGGAGTTGTATTCCCACCATGAGAGAAACAGGTCAAGCAAACATTGTAAATTCCCCAGTGCCTTTTATTGTATCTCTAATGGCTGCATTTGCGTTTTGAGGGAAGAGAGGCTCCCTTGATAAGTAAAGCAATATAATGGACTACGTAGACTGAGGCTATAGAAAAATACATCTTTCTGCCACCTTGTGGCAATAAATATAACCAAAGAGTTGCATTCAAAAATAAGTTTTCTCTGAACATAGTGTGTACTGTAAGCACAGTATTAAGTAGTTAGTTAAAAATACACTAATGTAGTTTCTTGTAACATGTTACTTTTTGCTAACAAGGATGGAAGTACATTGCATTCTAAATTTTAAATACCTTGTCACAGAAGTACTTGTTGGGTAAATAGAAAAAATTCCCAGTTACTCCTGGAAGTTCCTTTTAAAAGGTATGCTGAAATATTTTGGGAGGCAATTTAACAGGAACCAGCTGAATGCTTATGGCAGTCTTTCCCCCCAGTTCTAAGTGGTATAGGTAATGTTATTTGGACTTTAAGGTTGAGTAATAATATTGTCCATTTTTTCCTGAGTAATGACACAATCTCAAGATTGCACAATAGAAAGAATTCTTTTTTAACCACTCATCAATCCTAGACCGGTGCAATATCTTGTGTATAATTTCCCTTAGCTTGGGGGCTATTCACTCAAAAGAGAGCTATACCCAGCATACAACACTGGGGAGGGGGGAAATGATGCAGGTGCTGCAAAACATTAGATTCACCTTCTCTGTTCAGGTTTAACCTTAAAAATGTCATTCACACTGAGATCTGAAATGGACAATGTTTGTCATCACCTTTTTTCTTTGAAGGACAGAATAATCAAGGCTTGAAGCAAATGTTTGGATGTTCTGATGGCAAGGTTGGGCTTCCTTATGTTGTTGTGGCTTTTTAAAAATCTCACATTTTTAACATTATTTTTGTAAGTCACTTGGGCAATATATTTCAATGGTAATCTAAAATTATTTCCAGTTGCAGCCCTGCCCACAGTTAACTGGTAACAGGCTGCCTGGGACAATGTGGCATTTATACCTCAGTAAACTGGCTTTGTTGTTGTTGTTCAGACAGTCAGTCATGTCCAACTCACTGTCCAACCATCTCATTCTTTGCCGTCCCCTTTTCCTTTTGCCTTCAAACTTCCCCAACATCAGGGAATTTTCCAAGGAGTCCTCTCTCCTCATGAGGTGGCCAAAGTACTGGAGCCTCAGCTTCAAAATCTGTCTTTCCAGTGAACATTCAGGGTTGATTTCTTTCAGGATGGATCTCCTTGCAGTCCAGGGACTCTCAAGACTCTCCTCCAGCACCATAGCTTAAAAGCGTCAATTCTGTGGCAATCAGCCTTCTTTATAGTCCAGCTCTTACTTCCATACTTCTCTACAGTGGTCCCCCGCCCTTTCGTGGTTCATATACTGCGGTCCCGCTATATTGCAAAACCATTGAGACCCAGTGAGGACTGAGAATTCTCAGTGGCCATGAGATGACGACTGTTGAGATGGCAAAAAGGCCAAGAAAATGGAAAGAGGGAAAGCAGGAGTGTGGTGGGAAATGGTCACGGCAAGTTAGGATGCTGGAACTGGACCATGTCCTAACACATCATCCAGTTGCAGGTAGGTAAATCAAGAAGTGTGTGTGTGTGTGTGTGTGTGTGTGTGTGTGTGTGTGTGTGTGTGTGTGTGTGTGTGTGTGTGTGTGTGTGTGTGTGTGTGTATGTGTGTGTGTTGTGTCATTACAGATGTGACCGACTCTTCGTGACTCCATGTCCATGGAGTTTTCTTGTCAGGCATACTGGAGTGGTTTACCAGTTCCTACTCCAGTCGTCTACAGCACCTGGTATTCCCTGGTGGTAGTGTGGTGTAATAGGAAGAATGACAGAACGGGATTCAGAAGACCTAGGTTCGAATTCCACTCAGTCAGGATAACTGAGGGTGTGGCTCTGGTAAAGCCACACTTTCAACATCTCACTGGCTACCTCTGTGGTTTAGGGATCTGGTGGCACAGCCTGAGTGATGGCGAACCTTTTAGAGTCCGAGTGCCCAAACTGCGATCCAAAACCCACTAATTTTTCCACAAAGTGCCAATATAGCAATTTAACCTGAATACAGGTGGCTGTGAAGGGGTGATGTCGAGTGACCACAGAAAGGGCTTCCAAGTGCCACCTTTGGCACTTGTGCCATAGGTTCACCAACACTCGGTGAGGAGTTCAGTTCCCTGCTGTGCATCCCAAAAGAGCCAGCCTGTGTAGCTTTGGGCAAGTTGCACCATCCCTGGAAGCCCCCAGGAAAAAAGGGAAGGATAAGTTGCCATATCTCAGAACTCACTGCTCTGCTCACAATGATCATCATGGGTGAAAGGGGGGGAGTCAAAGTCAAATCTTTGGAATCAAGAACGGATCCTCCTGATGTCATATGAGTTTCCCATGGGATCCTTCCCAATTCACCATCAATTCATACAGCCCACTGATGTCCAAGCCTGTTCCAATTAAATGGCGCACAAAGGAAGGGAGGCGGGAGGGTGTTGGGGTCCCCAGCGGAGCCACCATCCCAGACCTACCCTCTCTGAAGAGCACTGATTGACTCGACGGCGGGTCAGGCTAGCCAATGGTTCTCAACCGGTGGGTCCCCAGATGTTCCTGGACTGCAACTCCCAGAAGCCTCCACCACTCGACATACTAGAAGGGGTTTCTGAGAGTTGCAGTCCAGGAACATCTGGGGACCCACCGGTTGAGAACCACTGACCCCCCCGGAGAAAGCGCCTCTCTAAAGAACTTTTCTGCACGGCTTCCCTTTGTCTCCTTTTCCTTCCTTGGAGGGCGCGCGCTTTGGGGGCGGCAGGGTTTGTGTGTGCGGCAGGGTGTGTCGGGGACTTTTTAAAGGACTTCCAAGGGGGATTTAAAGGGACTCTGCCTGGCCGGGCGGGCGGGTGCCGAGTTTGGGATCGCTGGGGTGGGGGCTCCGGTGGGACCGGGGTACAGCTTCGCCCGAGGGCGCGATGGGGTTCGAGCTGGATCCCGACTTCAGAAGCAACCTCTGCAACAAAGTCCCGGAAGACCCGCTCACCCCCACCCCCACCCCCACCCCCACCCCCTGCGGTCCTGTGTTCTGCAGCGGCTGCGTCCGGCCGTGGGTCGTGCAGCAGGGCAGCTGCCTGGTGAGGTGCCCGCGGATCTGGGCCAAGGAGCTCGGCCACGCCCTGAAGAGCCTCATCCTCAAGCGGGACACCAAAGTGCGCCGATCGGTCTCCCTCCCTCGCTCGGCTTGCGCGCTCGCTCGCTTCCCCAGGCAGGCTGGCCGCCGCTGGGAGGCGCCGCGAGCAACGCCGTTCCGACGTGGCCCTCCTCGCTCGCCGTAGTAGCCCGTCCAGGCCACGTGACAGGATCCGGCGGCCCGGCGAGGAGCGAATTCATTGGCGAGGGGGGGGCGGTCACGTGAGCGGTGCGGGTGTCTTCCCGGCCGTGACCGCGGGGCGCGCTGAGCTGGCGGGAGACGATGAGCGGCGGACGGCGGAAGGAGGAGCCGCCGCACTCGCCGCCGCCGCCGCACTCGCCGCCGCAGCAGCACCACCACCACCACTTGGTGGCCAACGGCGGGGGCGGGGTGCTGCGGGGCTCGCTGTGGAGCAAGGCGCTGCGGAGTGACTCCTCCTGGGAGGACAAGGTGAGGCCTGGACCGACCCGCCGTGCCTCCCCTTGCCTTGCCCTTCCGGGCGGAGGCGCGGGCAGGGCAGCCCCCGTCCCGGGCTGTCAGAGCGGGCGCGACTCGGCCGAGAGCACTCTCTCTGGTAACGGAATGGCCGGGCCCGGGTCAGGTCAGCCCCGGAGCCCTAAAATATGGCACCTCTCGCCAGTGGCCCGAAGCTTCTAGTCTGGATATAAAAACCGGGCTGAGCAACTCGGACCCAGCAGATGTCGTGGGACTAGAACTCCCATTATCCCTTGCCAGTGGCTTGGGCTGATGGGAATTGCAGTGCCAAGGCCTCTGCGGGGGGCACAAGTGTTCTGGGGCGGGCGGGAAGGGTTAACACACCAGCATGGGAGGGATGGAAGCAGGCTGAGGTTGGAACCTAAGGCTTGTGGGAGTTGATGACAGATCCTCAAATGGCCTTCTGTAGCTGGTGTGGTGGTTTCAGGTTACAGCTAGGAGTGTCACTGGGGCAAAGGAAGCGCAAAGGATTTCCCGAGTTTGAAAAACAATGAAGCCTGTCTAATTCCTGGCTATTTTGGTTTGTTAGTGAAAAGTTCTGTTATGTGGAAACCAGGAGTAGGAGGAAGGAAGCAGGTAGGTTTTACACTAACCAAGTCAGAGAGTTGGAACCCTGATGCCTTTTAGAAATCTAGTGTGCTGCCTTTAATTGAGGAGCCTGGGAGAGAGGAGAGGCAGTGAATGTAACAAAGTTTCAACTTCACCTGGTATAAGATCCCTTTTTTTCCAATGTATAATGTCACATCTTAAATTTAGCATTCTCTTTTGCCAGCAGAGTAAGAAGAAAAGGCTGGATGACTTCTCTTTTTATTCTTGTTCAAAAAGCCTTATGGTAATGTTACAGGGAGGATTAACTTTTCAAGTGCTTTTTGGTGGAGGGTGTATCTTGAAATAAATATATATTGTGCAGATGAATGAATGAATGAATGAATGAATGAATGAATGAATGAATGAATGAATGAATGAATGAAGAGTTGAGGGGCTTGGTGAGAGTGAGATCCATTCAAGATGGAGTGGAGTGTTGCAGCACTTTAAAGAACCCTGTTGTCAAACAGGGTTCTTTAACACTATAGACACTTAAGGATGAGAGTTTTACATGCCAGGCTGTGCAGGATTCTCTAAGGCAATGGTTCTCAACCTGTGGGTCCCCAGATGTTCCTGGACTGCAATTCCCAGAAGCCTCTGCCACTTGCTGTGCTGGAAAGGGTTTCTGGGAGTTGCAGTCCAGGAACATCTGGGGACCCACAGGATGAGAACCACTGCTCTAAGGTGCTTGGAGAGACCTATGACACAGATTATGGAACTGGAAAGACTGGATCTTGATTCTGGTTCCATGTCATTGGACAGCCAGTGATTTAAATTACTTTGCAGTAAGTAATCACTGGCAAATCAGTAAATGCACAGAAGTGCAGTTCATTGAATGCAGTAAGGCTTTAGATAATGAGAAATAGGATTTGTCTTTATGCAAGAAAGGATTAAAATACTGTGTTGAATAACTCAGTTGGCGATAAATTTGCAGATTAGACTCTAAAGGAAGGGTTACTGGTAGCACAGACTGGCTGACGTTTGGGCATTGTTGGTCCTATTAACATGGATGGTACCCTTTTTGTAGTGCAACTTATACGGCTTGGCGTGTGTTCAAAATCAGCTACCAAAATAAAGCCGAAAGCACAGACACAGTTGATTTGAGAAAATTGGCAGTACTTGACCTTCAACATTTTGCTACAGAGATTCACTTCCAATTGCCCTGTTTCACTTGAGAATATTATTTGGTATAATCTTTATAAAGTAGAATTGAGTTAATGTCAAAGTGGGCACAGGGAAAACTAGGCACTTCATCCTATAGACCTTCAGAGATTCTGAAGCTACTTTATGTTCATGGGAATAGGTCTTTCCTTGTGTTCCATCCCATACGATTTGTAACAAATGACACTGGTTAACATGGGCTGTATGCTTGTTTGGGGTCTGAAAGATTTATCATTAAAAGTTGAGTGAATTGCCCTGTGCAGCTTGTCAATAAATTGTAAGTAAAAGTGTGTAAGGTAGAGGTTAGTTATATCATACTCTTCTGTTGTCAAGGTGGATACAATTATGTATGGCTTGCAATAAAAAGTGCTGCTTTTTCTTTTTAATGCTTACCTTATGAGACCAGGGTACCTAACTGCATGTAATTGTTAGACAATCAAAATAGTCTTTAGTGTTTTCACAGAATAAAATCTTCAGTATGTCCCCACTCATAGGGACATGCTATCATATATGCATGGTCCTAGGTCTTAGTAGAACTTAACATATTATTAGAACTTAACATCAGAAAAGACATGTATAAGATGGAGAAAATATTTTTGTTGGTGGTACTTTAAAGTTGCATTAACATGTGACGAGAGAAATTGTAAAGTATGAGACTGTGCAGCAACAGCACAGCTTCCCTACTAAATACACTCAATCTATCCCAAACTGTTGCTCAGCTGAGTGTGTATTAATTTTATTTTCATAGGAACGTCTGGTTATTTGGACAGTTGCAGTCAGGTGGAAAATGCAAGCAGTTTGATCCAAGGGTAACCATGGAAGTGACTGGTGCAGTGGTTAGCACAATCCAAGATTTAAATAGTGGCTTGTCCATAAAGTTCAATGAGTAGTTTACATTGTCTGGTCTTCATCTGTCTCAGCCTAATCAAACTCACAGGTTAGCTCAAATAGCTCCTGGAAATTGGAGGAAGGAGTTTTCTTCCTCTTAAATTGAATGTCAAAATTTTTTTAAAGGTGTGTCTTCTGCTGTTTGCAGGCCAGCAGTTTGAAACTTAAAATATATTTCAGACTCAGATCATAACAGTTGTGTTTCTCTCATTCTTTTCATTTGCTTTTAGGTTTTATATTTGAAACGTTTCCATTATTCTCTTGAACAAGCAGTCAAGTCATCCTCAAAATACCTCCTTTCTGTTAGGCACAAGTCTCCTGTGAGAATTATAGGTTTATGTTTTCATTCATTTGTCCCCCCCCCTCTCTTTTTGCAGGATGAATTTCTAGATGTGATTTACTGGTTCCGACAGATCATTGCTGTTATCTTGGGTGTTATCTGGGGCATTGTTCCATTGAAGGGATTTGTGGGCATTGCAATGTAAGTGTTCATTTGTTTTTCTTTTTAGTAGAAATTGTAATGGATACCTAATATGATTTGGTGGACAATGTGACAGACTAGGACTCAGGAGGCTTGGGTTCAACTCCCCCTTCAATCATAGAAACTCACAGGGAGTGTGAAACCACTCCTCAAATGTCTCACTCACCTTGAAAGCTATAACTTGGTTGCAACCTGACAGCACATCAGAGGAATTATAAAGTTGGTGGAGAGCTCAAGTTGAAATAGTTGAGTGAGATGAGTTGGATTCCACATGCTCCCCATGTAAATTTGTAAGTCTTGTGTTATATATTTCTGAGAGACATCAATCCCCAAATTATGGACCTTTAGTGTTCTTGGTATGCAATTTGTGGGAAAGCAAAGAAAATGGCATGATTTAACTACAGAAGGGACAATTCTAGAACAGTCCCTCTCACAAATGCTGACATAATGTTTGTGAACAGTAGTTGTGCATCAAATAAGCCTCAGCTTCTGAGATACCAAAAATTATCTAGAAACTTTGGATATTTTAGTTTTGTGAAGAGAGTCAGCCTGTGTCCTTGGAGAAGCTGCACAGTCCTTTGGAGCCCTTAGACAAAGGAAATGGGAAACCACTTATGAGTCTCATCAGTTCGAGCCAGTGGTGAGGGATGATGGGAGTTGCAGTCCGACAATCTCTGAAGTGAGCATTTGGCACTCCAGATGTGTTGGACCACTACTCCCAGAATTCCGGGCCTGTATTGCCAATGACAAAGGACTGTGGGAGTTGTGGTCCAAAACATTTGGGAGTGCTGAAAGTTTGCCACCAGTGCTATAGATTTTCTGTCTCTGTGTTAAGAGTGCAGGTCTTGGGTAGTAGAGTTGGTGTTTCAGAGCATATAATTTTGCTTTGGCTTTCAGTTTGTTCTAGGTTCCATTCAAAAGTGACATTTCCTGTAGTAAAAGGCCTAAAATACCTTTTGCTTTCCATTTTCAAAGGTTTAAGTTGTTCTGTAAACTCTTTTGATGTAAGTTCCCTTGGGTATCCAGTTTGAAACAGAACAGTAGGGCATCAATATTTGCTAGTAAACTTATTGGTTTGACCACCTTGTGAAGGAAAACAGGCATGTACTAGTATGAACCTCCAATTCTGTTTGGTGGACTTCTATCTTTATAAAAATACAAAGACCCACTAAATGGCACTACAGCGGAATCAAGGGGTCCATGAGGTATAGGTTCCAAACTCCTTCCACCACTGATGCAAAAAAATCATCCATATGCAAACTCTGTATGTAGCAGAGTTTCTCTTTCTCTCTAGTGGCTAGTTCTGGTAATTTTTAAAAAAATAATATTTGCAGGTAGTAGATAATTGAAACTGCAAATACTGCTCCCGCATCTTGAAATAAAATATTCTTTTATTAGTTTTATTACTAAAAACTACTATTAATTTGTTGGCAAAAGGACGTGTTTATTTGTGTAGCCATAGCC
This sequence comes from Phrynocephalus forsythii, assembly GCA_029282475.1. NCBI lineage: Eukaryota > Metazoa > Chordata > Lepidosauria > Squamata > Agamidae > Phrynocephalus > Phrynocephalus forsythii. The sequence goes on along the minus strand of JAPFRF010000005.1, from coordinate 94,296,597 downwards.
TTTACAAAAGAAGTTCAAATTTCAATTTGATTTTTATTAATTAGTAAGTAGCCAAAAAAGCACTCTGTCCTTGGAGGTATCATGGCTGCAAGAATTTTAAGAGTCTTGAGGCTGGCAAGGTGAGAGGAGTCACAGGTGTCAGTGCATTGAAAGGCACTCCTGCAGGTATGTTGTTGAAATGAATTGAATTGCCAAAGAAGGTAGTGCTGGTGAGCATGAAGTTTCCACAGATGTTCTTGTGCATTGGAGGGATTGTGGCTGATATCTTCATGTTGTGACTGTGGATTTCTGACACATCTTCCCCCCCCCTCCCTTTCCTGCAGATTCTGCCTTATAAATGCTGGAGTCTTGTACCTCTATTTTAGTAGCTTTCAGCAGATAGATGAAGAGGAATACGGCGGAACATGGGAACTAACCAAGGAAGGGTTCATGACATCTTTTGCATTATTTTTGGTAATCTACATGCTCACAGATTTCTACCTTTATGCATATGGGCTCCTTGTGAAAGAGGCAGATCATAGCCCGAAAACATGTAAAGATCTAGGGAGTGTGGCAAGGATGGGCAGTATAAAGCCCACAGGGCAGGTGATGCATGCAGACTGTGTCATTGTCTCTAAAATCAGTGGCTCTCTGTATCTGTAAAAGCAACAGAACCTTTTATGTCCCACATTGCCCTAAGCAGAACACTTTGCACTGGAGGTGTGGTACATCTGTGTGTTTAATGGTTTCACCTTAGTATTTGCTAGCACACAAAAGCCTTAGTCATGCTGATTAGTCCCAGTACAGGGAAATTTACATGGTGGGGAAACACAGGAAATGCTATTCTTGATAAGTAATACAATATTAGACCATCACCTCCCATCCCTTTGCCATTGATCAGTATGCAAGTGAGCAAAAATATTACTGATCAGAGGAAACAGAAATGTTTCCTGAGTTTTATTAGAGTAGAAGACCAATCTGTGCCGTCTCATTGGGCCTTATGTGGGGAATCAGGGATTGAAAGTTCCTTGCATTTTATGTCCATTGGACTTTGTGCTCTCTTATGAATTATGCATTGCAGAAGTGGTAGGTCAAAGAATGGGGGTTGGACTTGAAGACTTCCAAGGTCCCTTCCAACCCTATGAGGATTCTATGATTCGTAGTGCTCAGAAAGTGTTTATGATGGAACCATTCTTTTGAAGTTTATTAGTACTTCCTTATTCTTTTAAATATTGTCTTAGTATTTCCTTATTGCAAAAGAAGAGCATCACATACTGTCATGATCAGAATTTTGTGATGCACACAGTGTACGGTGCAGTGAACAGAGTTCTAGAGACAAGCGTCTTAATTTGGTATCCAAGCATTATGTCCTTTGCTGACACGTTCTTTGTCTGTGTGCTTCATTTCAGGTTGTCTGGATAATCTTCTATACTGCCATTCATTATGATTGAATAAGGCTGCCAAATCAGTTGTCTTAAGAGACTGAAGAACACTTGAAAAAAGCAACCTTTGGACTGGGGGAGGTAAAAAATGATGGCTTTTATACCCACAGTTCAAGGAATTGGGATAAGCTTCACGCCTTCTGAGAAGAGAAGTTGAGTTTGTTTTGATTATTAAAAAAGTTGTTGCTTTTCCAGAACTTTTTAAAAAAGCCATCAAAATGTTTTGCAAACAGTCTGAGACTGTTCAACCTTATAGCCCTTTCTGTGACTTTATTCAATATGGCGACAACAACTCTCTATATCCTAAAAAGATAACCCTACTAATTAATATGTGCTCATGGAGCTGTCCCCTCTGAATGATATATTCAAATTGTGAATTGTCTTCCATTCACTAAATGTAGTTTCAAAACAGTAGTCATCATGTGACATTTGACAAGAGGAGAACCTCCACAGAATGGATTGTAGACAATTGTCTCAGCTTGTTTTAAGAAAATTAAAGATCTGATTGATTGTATTAAGTATTAGTGTCTTTAACGGGTTCATTGAGGATTCTTAAATGTTGATTGCTTAACAGTGTTATAACCATAATCAGATTGTTTCCTAAAATTTTGGGATATTAATTCTTTATTGAGCCATGCAGAGGATGCTTGATTTGACTGTTGAATTTACAAGTGATTTAGAAAGAAACATCTTAATGCTTTGATTTGTCAGCTGATTCACTTCTCAGTGCCTACCTCAAAGTCCAGTATCGAAATGCACAAATCATTCAAGATGTATTTCAGAACTCAAATGCTTTGGGTTCTTGATGGTTTCTGAAGTTGAAACACCACACAAAAAATTAAGGCAGCTAATGCATATGTGGAATTAATTCTTTCAGGGTGGGAGTGGATTGACCTATAGTTTTAGTTTTAATCTTTGTAGTTATTGAATAAAGTTATCAAAGATAATGACTGTACAGTAGTTTAGGTTACTTAAAATTCTTAAGTATATTGACAATACAATTTTATATATAGATTCCTGTCTACATGGATGTCATTAGGAGGTGATCTCTTGACTTTTCTGTTTTAATCCTAATCTAACATGAATGGGCAGAAAGAGAAGCTTTCCACCAAGACTTTTATGATAAGAGTATGACTTGAGTCTTCACACACTGTGGGTGAATTCTTAATTCTTGTTGCTTTTCTGTTAAACTCTAACATTGGTATAATTGGTGGCTTTCTATATATTAATTCATCGTCACCATCAGTTCTTTCCTCTTATGGTTTTACAAACAGAGAATTCAGCTACAGGACAGGGAAGGTAGAAGTACTACAGCTGCTGAGAAGCGCAGTAAGCAGTGTTCTCATAGGGCGTTCTCCCACCTTGACGAATTTGCTTTTCTAGTATGTGTATTCATCACTCACATTACCCTTATGGATTGGGAGCAATCATTTTTCACTCAAGAATCTTAATCTCTGCTGGGTTTCAGTAGCAATTTTGTTTACTTGAAGTTTCTGTGGCCCACAAGGAACAGTAAATGATTTTATACATAAAAACACTCTAATAAACATCACCTGGTTAAGAAGCTGGCATACTGTTTTTTTAATTTGTACTGGCATCCTCTTATTTCAAATAACGGTAGACTCTTTGTAGCCAACTCATCTCAGAATACACGCAAAACAGGTTGTTGCCATTATAATGAATCGGCAGTGGTAGCATTCAGAAGAGATCTGGCTGTAAACATGCTTGGTGGCATTGACTTTGTGACACTACTTTTCTAACAGCAGGAAAGCAAAATCCTAATATGTCCTCAGTTGCAGAGGAATGTACCTCTGGAGATCTTGAGCAAGATCAGAAGAAAACCTCCCCAATGTTTTTTACAAGTACAACACCTTCCAGAAAAGTGTTGGGTCTGAGACGGTGAGTACAGATCTCATGGATATGGCTGGCAGTCTTATTGGAGTGAAAGTTCTAAAATGCATGGATTGGACAGAGTTTTGCTGTTCATTCAAGTTCTTGATTTTTGCGTCAGCTGCAGCATATAATAATAATTTAAGCCAAGCGCTGGCTTTGGAATCATCATCATCATTGTTATCATAACTGCAGAGTTAAAGGAGCCCTATGGATCTTCACGTTCTGCCCAGCAGAACAAGACATGTGAAGAGCACCTTTCTTTTCTTACTGAGTTGCTGCAATTGGTTGCAATATATATGGGATAGGCATCAGAGGGTATGGGAAAAATAAAAGCAAGAGTTTTGGCATCTTAAGGACTGACTTATTTCAGTTGGAGCTTTCATGAATCACAGTACATCTCAGGCACAAAGAGTTTTGCAGGGACACCTGAGCACAAGCACTTGCATGTTGCTTTCACATGCAGTGACATTGTCTAGTTCAGGCATGCCCAAACTTCGGCCCTCCTGATGTTTTGGACCACAACTCCCAAAATTCTAAGCTTAGATTGCCAATGGCAAAGGACTGTGGGAGTTGCGGTCCAAGACATCTGGAGGGCCGAAGTTTGGCCGCACCTGGTCTAGTTCCTTTGTCATACTGAGCCAGGTCATAAACTTTGCATCATTTGGTGACATGTCTTGTCTGCCAAAGTGTTGGGTAAGCTTGTTTGTAACTTGGCCAGTAATATTCCTGTTCATTAGCCCTGCCATGAGAAATAAATTCTTAGTTTAAGGTTTAATCATATTTCATTTGAGTGTTTTTTGTTTGTTTTTTGTTGATTTACAGAAATAGTTGACAGGAGGTGAAGCAACTCATTTGAAGGTGTAGTTCATTTTATCTTTCTGAATGTCACATTTTTACAAATGTGTTATCAGACACTGTTGTCTCTTAGAGCAGTGCTCCCCAACCTTTTTGTCCCCGCGGACCGGGAAATTTTTTAAAAATTTTCTGTGGCCCGGGGTGGGGTGGGGAGGGGGAGAATGCGAAAGGGGGTCCGGCGGGGAGGCAAAGGGGGTGAAAGCAAATGATGGGAGGGAAGGAGGAGGGGGAGGCATCTGCGGCGGCACTCACCGGCTTGGGGCGTCGGGGTGCCACTCCCCCCACACACGGGCGGGGTGGGGGAACCCGGGGCTCCTGGGCAGGCGGGCCCCCGCCTCCTCCTCCGGCGCCGGGAGTCGCGCGTGGGTCTCGCTGCTGGCGCCCGCTTGCTCCTGCTGCCGCCGCCGCCGCCGTGGGCCTCCTCCTCCGCCGGGAAAGCGAGCGGGCGCCAGCAGCGAGACCCCGCGCGGCTCCTGGCCCCGGCGCCCGCGCGCAGCACCCGCCCGGCCGCACCGGGAAGCGCCCTCGCGGCACCAAGGAGCCGCCGCCGCCTCCTCCTGCTCCTGTTCCTCCTCCTCCTCCTCCTCCCGCCACCGCCGCCGGAGGAGCAGCAGCAGCCACCCCCCCGTGTCCCGCCGCCGCCGCCACCACCCCTCTGCAATTGCCCTCGCTGCTGCTCCTTCGGCGGCGGCGGGAGGAGGAGGAGGAGGAACCGGAGCAGGAGCAGGAGGCGGCGGCGGCGGCTCGCCGGTGCCGCGAGGGCGCTTCCAGCGCGGCCGGGCGGGTGCAGCGCGTGGGTCTCGCTGCTGGCGCCCGCTTGCTCCTGCCGCCGTGAGCCTCCTCCTCCACCGGGGAAAGCGGCGGGGCGCCAGCAACACTTTTCCCGGCGGAGGAGGAGGCCCATGGCAGCGGCGGCGGCAGCAGGAGTTTCCCACTGCGCGCACCCACCCGGCCAAGCCACCGCCGCCACCTCCTGCTCCTGCTCGGTTCCTCCTCCTCCTCCTCCTCCTTTATTTTGGATTTGCGGCGGCGGCGGCGGCGGGGGGCGTGTGGGGGTGGCTGCTGCTGCAATCGCCCCGTCCCGCCGCCGCCGCCACCACCCCTCCGCAATTGCCCTCGCTGCTGCTGCTGCTCCTTCGGCGGCGGCGGCGGGAGGAGGAGGAGGAGGGAGGCGCCGCTGCTGCTGTGGCTGCTGCTGCTGGTGGTGGTGGTGGAGGGCGAGGAGGAGGAGGGCAGAGGAGAGGGGAGGCGGCAGCTCCTCCTGCGCTCCTCCAGCCTTCCTCCTCCACCGGCCGCCCGCGGGAGAGAAGAGGAGGAGGTTTCCGGTCCACGGACCGGCAGTCCGTGACCGGGGTTGGGGACCACCGTCTTAGAGCATAGGTGTGTGTACTGTAGTGTAGAGCATAGGTGTGTGTAATGTTTCCCACTGGCAAAACATCTGCTCAAGCCTAGTTTCCACTGCACGTGTGATGCTGTCATAGGACATATCCATGCAAAATCTCCTCCTTTTCTACACTTAAGACATAATCCACAAATGCTTGCTGACATTTTTTTTTCTTTCCAGACTCCTAGAATAAGGATTCTCCTGCTTCAAAATTGCAACTTATGTTGTCTTGGGCTTTTTTTTTTGTGGTGTTTGGTAACACAAAAAGGTACAAAGGGAGCATGTCACAATATAGTGACAATTTTCTGTATATTCTAAATTAAGCCCCAGTCCAGACTGTATTTAAGGACATGCAGGGGATGTACTAATGTAGCATTGAGGAGTCAGTGAAATATGTATTTTCTAACCACAAAAACTGGTTTACCAGTTCAGCATGTCGAGATAAGAGCTTTATGTTTTGAATTCCCAGTAGTGCTGTACAGAAGTTTCAATGTCATTTCTGAAGTGGGCTAGCAACCAGTCCAAACATCTCTGAAGTACAATCCTTTTGCAGGGCTTTATGTACCACTCAAAAAGTGCAGGCAGCCCTTGGTCCATTTTTGTTTCTCTCAATTTGACCTGTGAATTAGCACCTTGTCATATAAAATGAACACTTCTCATAGACATGTTTACACCTGCAAACAACAACAAAACTCAAGTCAGCCCATAACTTCCCAAGGGCCAGTCCCTGAGTCACGTTGACTCTTCCTTCTGCGCCTGTAACATGTGTCCAATGAAGGAAGTTTTTGTGCATCAAAAACACTGCTGATTGGGAAAGCAACCAACAGCTGAAAATAATGTTTGTTCACCTAGAAATAGTATTTGGAAAAGGATATGCCAAATTGATGTATGTGTCAGATGATGTCCCTCCAATGTGTCCTTCATGTATATTTGGGGCTGCCTGGATAGCTCAGTGGTTCAGGTATTTGCCAGCCTGCAGCTGCTTTTGGACTGGGATCCGGCCCCCAGTGGTGTCTGGGTGGTGGTGGACCGGCCCGCTGGTTGAAAACTTTGAGGACCCCTGCTCTACTGTGTTTCCAAAGAGGAAAGCCAGCCTGTGTGGCTTTGGGGAAGCCTCACAGTCCCTGAGTCCTCCTAGAAAATGGGAATGGTAAACCTCTTCTTTATCTTAGAAAGGGTTGTCATACGTCAAAATTGATATGACGACACACAAGTATTAATTATTCCTATATTTTTGTCCATCATGAAAAGGACTCTTCATGTAAGTAGGTCTCCTTTGTGTGAGAGGATGCACCAACTGTTTTCTATGTTGGGGTAAGGGTGCTCCCAAAAGATTCCATTGTATCTGGCCAGATGTATTCTGGGTGTTTCATTTAGCACATAAACATCCCCCTTTTCTGAATGGCAGCATGGCAAGGCTATTCAAATGCTCAGAGCAAGCTAGAGGTTCCAGAATTATACTGAAGATCTAATACTGATAACAATGCAATCACTTTGAGACCAGGCTTAAATTAATTCATTTACTATAAAATATCTTGCAATATAAAATAATATCTTAAAATGACTTGTTCCAAACTACAATCACAGGTGCCCCGGAATTTGACTTCAAGGTAGAACATTGGCAAGGTTGCTTCTAGCCTCACCAAATAACTTAAAATACAGAATGCCTGTGAAGCCACCTGTGGGGTGGCAGCTGCTGTGCTTTGTAGTACGGAACGCATGCTAGATGATACAGCCTTGTGACTCCTTGGGATTTCTTTTAGTGAAGGTAGGCAAAGAGAGATATTTGGCCATCACTACCAAAGGTGTGCATAATGGGAACAGCTGAGTGATTGCTTTTAGCATGAATATACATTCAAAAGTTGGCAACTGTACCATGGGAAATGAGTATAACTCCTGGAGTGAATTTGCTTGAAATTTGTCCAGCAGGATTGATGAACGTGAGTTCCTGTGCACAGAAAATGTTGCAGGCAAAGAAAATATAGCAGGCTCTTTAAAGGCTGTGAGTACATGGACAAATACCATAGGCTTCGCACAGTTTATAAAACAGGTGAATTGGAAGCATTTTTCACTGACCCCCTGATGCAAAGGCTATAACAATCCAGCCGCCTTTGCTCCCAAAATGTCCCTTTCCCCCTCTGCTGCTGGGGAGTTTCTAGCTTTTCAATGATTTGAATGTTTTCTTCCCCAATGTGACTAGTTGTGATACACTACTGTAAAGATGGGAGGAGTATGTCTGTAGGTGGTTTGGGGGGATGTAAGCTATTGGGGTATGATGTTCAGGACTGGGGAGGGAGCATGCCGTCACATTCTTTTCTTTCCCTTGATTGTCCTCCAATTTTAAAAAATTGTATAAATATGAAATTGGTGCTAGAATATACTAGTTCCTTATCACTGGAACATCATCATTATAATTTTCCATATTTACACTCCTATCATTTCCCAGTCAGATTAGCAGAGGCAGGACCAGAAGAGGGAAGGTGCAGCAGAGGTGGGACCAGAGGTAGAAAGGAAAGGAGGGGGCTGTGGGTTGGATTGGGAATCTCACAGCATCCAGTATGAACAGTGAACTGAATCAATCTGCAGCCCGTGGGTGAGCACTGACTGCAATTTCAAGCATAATACAAGCTGTGAATCAAATCGTGACAAAACTCCAATTTGGTTTTCCAGTGTAGTTGCACCTTACATCTGTTTCTAAATATTACTGATGCTTTTAAAATGTTTTTGTTTGAATGCTTTCAATCTGTTCTGAATTATTTGAAGTTATCTACATAGCCTTCAAACCCATGATAGGTAGGAGAGCATTGAACAAATGCTTTAAACAAAAGTCCCATGCTGCTCCTTAGGTGCTTAGCTTGGGGTGTGCTTCCAGTAGAACATTCCCCCTTGTAGCAAAGATTACAGCATGCAACAATCACACAAGGAACCTGGTTGTCCTTGACATCCAGCAAAGTGTAGAGGGACCTTTATCTCCACTTTAGTCCTCACTCAGTTTTGAGCATGCCGGGATTTACACATCTGTCTTCAACAGAGGAACAGTGGACCATGGAAGCACCTCATGTCTTTCTCTTTGGCACTTCAGTTTCTAAACAAGTATTGGTAAAAACTGTGCTTTGGCTCATGGTACATGAAAGTGTAAGCATCACAGAAGAATCTTCTGGAAAGTTTGTCCATCTGGTTGGTGTCCACAGCAGTGAACTCCTCTGGTGTCATAGCCAAATATTGTCCAATTTGTGGGCAAGCCTTTACCACAGGAATCTTTGTCCGGTTCTTATCCTCTGTTAAGAAACACATGAATAAGGGCATTAAAAAGACAAACAATCAAAGAATGGGGTAAAAAGAAAACATGCTAGAACAGAATATAAAACTATGAAACACAGTTCAGTGTTTACACGACACTAAAGCTGTGACTACAGTGATCCACAGCCTATTTTCCACATCTGTTCAGAGGAGATGATCATGTGGAGACTGCGGATTGTTCCACGCAGGGGGATGGCTTCACATCTAAAGATGAGGACTCAAAGAGACCTTGTTCACCACCAACAAACTTATTGCTAGACACTTGAATTTTCTGCTTGGACAGCCAAAGGTGTATAAAACAACGCACTGCAAAACTCATGAGAGTCAAACCAAACTTTCAGGGAACTGCCTGTTGCCTTCCATTAACTTGTTTTCCCTCCTAAAATGGGATTTCCTCAGAGATGCATGCCTTGGCAATTAGAATTACAAATTCAGCCCACATTTACTTTCCAGTGGTTGGTTATAAAAGAAAACATGTTCAATGTAGGTGAGGAAAATCTCAGGATATGACAGGGCTTTTTCATTATTTGAGAGAACACCTCGTCTAAAAATGTAAGTGCATTATCTAGTTTGACCCTGAGATAGTTTGCTCTGAAAGTGGTATGTTCAGCATATTACTCTTGGCCCACATTCACTTTTGTTGGCTCTATCTTTTCATTTCAAAAATAACCATATTACATTTAGGTGGGGAAGTTGTGAGAATTTGTTTGCAATAAATTGATAATCATTCTTAGTACTGAAGATAGCCAGGAACTGACATAAATGAATTTAGAGATAAATAAGGGTCAGGAAGAAAGGAAAGAGCCCTTAGGAAGATATTGTGAAATGAGGCATTGACTTCAAAGCTCAGTAGCCCTATTTTGAAAATTGCATCTCAGAAAATAAGGCCAAGTTCTAAGAAACGTACGTTGTGTACTAGCCATGCTGTCGAAGAAGAGCCAGGACTTTTGAGAAGGCCCATATCTAACAAAAGCCACGTAATGGCTTTTCTCTATGCACAGAACCGCAAACAGGTCCAAGGTGCGCTTCTTAGAGCTGTCGGAGTTCATTTCTTTATAAGAGTGCTTCAGTCTTGTCTGATGAACCTGGGTGAAATCATCATAAACATCAGTTAGAGAGGCATAGTATTTTTAAATTTTTCTCTTCTCCATCCTGAATTAAGTAGGAGCTGTAATTCTATTTTAAACCCCCTTGAACAACATCACATTGTCTTTCTCTTGAGTGCATCCAGTTGCAGTTGTGGCAAACCTTCGGCACTCCAGGTGCTTTGGACTACAACTCCCAGAATTCCAAGGCTATATTGCCAATGACAGGACTGTGGGAGTTGTGATCTAAAACATCTGGAGGGCTGAAGGTTTACCACCATTGAGTGAGGGGGGTTCCACAGGTATCATGTTACAAGGCCAAGTTTTCCATCACTTCTGCCTGTTATGTGTATGGGTGGGGGGGGTACCCTGTTTTTGAAGTGGAGCAGCAGGCAATTGGCTTTAGTAGACAATCTACCATTGAACAAAATTGTGTAAAAAGGGTCTTCACTACCAAATGAGGTACATTTGCTACCTTTGAAAGAATGGCACCTTCATAGCTAAGTGGGTAAGAGAACTTAACAATGTCTTTTAGATCATCAGGAGGCAGATTTGAGTCTATTTCCCCCTAAACCTGAGATACACTCATCAGAAGTTAACTACCTGCTGCACTACGTGAACTAGATAATATTGTTTATAGCTCATGTGTATGAACGTACAGCTGACGCACTGAAAAGCCAGGATTCTTATACAAAGCTCTCAATGTAGCTAGGAAAAAACAACACATAATGCAATAATACCATTTTACAGATGAAGAATACTGAAGCAAAAACTGACCAGTGCAAAGACAGTTGTGTCTGAGATTGTTGATTTGCTGCTGTTAAACTAGAGGAAGTCAAAAATTAATGCCAGCTTATCAGAAATCCTGATTTACATACAGTATAGCCTAATCTTCAGATTGGCCCAAATACTGGCAACAACTTTTTGCCGGTGTCTTTGCAGAGCTGCCTAGAACCACTTGTACTGGAATATTGGTTTCCATCCTTGGATGACCCAGGCATTCTTGGACTGCAACTCCCAGAAGCCTTTGCCAAGAGCTGTGCTGGTTAGGGCTTCTGGGAAGAGCAATCCAACAGCTCTTGGGTTACTCTAGCTTGGCAACCCCTGTAGTAGAAGAACAGTGGGATCCTGCAGAACTGTAGGGGGATTCTCTCCCATGCATCCAGTAACATGCTCTGCACGGCTTGGAAACCTTCAAGAGCTGATTTTCAGGCAAGCAGAAGGCCTGAAGGAGAAGGCTGAAGGGAAGGAAATTCTGTCAACCCATTGCTCCAAGGTCTGCTTGAAGTTGGCTTTAGACTATTATTTTTCAAAACAATAATTGGATAATGTTTCCTACCTCGGAAATGTTGCCAAACGATTCCATGTATTTTGGGTTCAGATGAAAATCCAAACGACACCACGAACATCGGGACGATGAATGCCCACCACATACACAACAGACCTGAGGGGCTACAATCACAACAAGAATCTAGGTTTGATGGTGAGTTTATTAATGGCATCGTCTACATAGCAGGGATAGTAAATTGCTTGATCTAACGTGTGGCCTTTTATGTGTATGAGTGTGGGTATCCTCAGCCAGCCTAGGATATGCTGGCGGTGGATGATGGAAATTGTATCTCAAAATATCTGGATAAATGCAGATTGAAAAGGCAGCCCCTGCCCCCCCCAAAAAAAATCATTCACCATTACAGTAAATCTGTCTTACAAGTCCATGAATATCCCTTCTGAAAAAAATTAGCCTGCATATTATTATTTTTTCTCTTTTCTGTAATGTTCTATTTTTAGAAACCCATACTACCAAAACTATAATTTAATATTTATTTAAGACTAACACGGTATGTGACTCATTAAGGGAGTGACACAGTCCTGGATTGGAAGATGTGACATCAGAGGGGGGAGAAATCAAGTGACAGGCAATGGCTCTTTTAAAAAAATGTTAAGGGCTACTCCATAAGAACATAAGAAGAGCCATGCTGGATCAGGCCAAGGGCCCATCTAGTGCAGTTTTTTGTATCTCACAGTGGCCCCGCCAAATGCCTCTGGGAGCTTACAAGGCTGGATATCTGTCTCCTGATACCACTCTTCTGCATCTGACCTTTGAAGTACAGTACTCTGTTTTTTAAGCCTGGAGATTACACATCCCCATATTGGCTTAGCATAAGGAGAATCAAGTTCTCCATAGCAAAGGAAAACCAAGTACAGCTGAAGCGGAGAAGAGCTGCCAAAAAAGGCATCCTGAGGCTGTATATGTTTTTTCCAAAGTAAGACACATTGTCTTTGAAGCAGAAGACTGTGGCTTTCAGGGAGGGAAGGGACATGGCATCACAAGTAGAAGATGCACAAACAAAACAAAGATGCAAAAAGAAAAACAAAGATATTTTAGCATCTTAAACAACGTATTTCAATGTGAGCTTTCACAGACTACAATTCACTTTAGACACAGCTTTCCTTTTATAGAGAACTAGTCTGAAGGCCTTTCTAGACCACGTATCTGCAAACCGCTTAAAACAGTCAACACGGCTAATCCGAGTCAAAACTATATATCAAGGGGGCACCACAGCTATTTCTGTTACATTCACCCATAAACCTATTGCACGGGTCACAATACAAAATGAGAATCAAGTGAAGGATCCTGCCCATTGTTTGTGACCCTTTCCCCTCCTGCTCTCTCTGTCTCCGTGATTTCACTTCCATCTCACTGCCCTGCAGACGGGGGCTTTAGTGACCAATCAATGCCATTTCCCATGGCCCACTAATTCCCAGATGGTAGTCTATAGGCCACAGGCTGGGAACTTGTGCTGTTTGGAATTCCTGACCTAAATTATTGAATATGTGGGTGTCTCTTTGTATATACACATAGAAAAAGACAGATACAAATAAATGTACAGTGGTACCCCGACTTAAGAGCAGCTCGACTTAAGAACAATTAAACTTAAGTGTGGAAAACTGTTGCCGTTTTAACTGCCACCTTACATATTTTAGATATGGTCTGCTCAACTTACAAATTTTTTTCATTGTTTCAATTTTTTGATTTTTTTTTTCAATTTTTGGATAGGTACTCCGACTTAAGAGTAGTTCGATTTAAGAGCATGCATTCGGAATGGATTAAATTTCTAAGTTGAGGTATCAATGTATTTGGTAGATGAAATGAACACAATCTAGTTTCATTCAGCAAGGCCTCACCTTGGCAGAGAAATACTTAAACAACATCAGAGTTTCCAAAAGCTTAGAAACTTACCTTGATCCAGCAAATATGTGAGGTCAAGTTCTAGAGAGGGATACACAGAAGAAAACTTTTTGAAATTCTTTCCAAACCTGGGCATCTGCAAGACGAGGCAGGCAGGAATCTGAAAGGCAAGGATCTCTGTAAAAAAGTTGTTGGGTTTTTCAATCCAGTGTATTTGCAGTAGTTGACCCAAGATGGATTGGGTGAAAAACACCTGTTCCTGCAGGGGTTATTACTGCATGAAATATATTTGTAGAAATGGGATGGGGAATTTGCAGTCTCTCAGATAGTGGTACACTAGAAGGTCCATCCTCTGTGGCCATTTGTCCTTCTAGTTGGGGTTCATGGGAACTGGAGGCCACTGGTTCCCCATAACTTCTATAGATACTCAGAAAAAATGGGATTTGGTTTCAGCTGTCACCTCAGATACGGGATACATGCACATCCAAGTACAATCAGAGTATCTGATCCTCAGTTTTCCATTTGTGATGTGTGGAATTATGACACCCAACATACAGGAATATCCAGCCAAGGAAACAGAATATTATCAGGTTCTTAGGGTGTTACAACAATTACAAAATATTGGATTTAAAGAATTAAGGAGGCCATCATTTTGAGAACAGGGGTGCAATGAACCACCTCGGACAGGGACTGACATGTCGCAGCCATTCAGATGTTGTTGGACTAGAGCTCCCAGCACTCCTCACCATTGGCTGTACTGGGAAGAACAGATGGGAGATGCCATTCAGCAACATCTGGAGCCCCCTCTGGCTTTCAGGCTCTCATTCTATCTAATTCTCTATTTGTTTACCACACACATTTAATCCCTGCATTATATAAATTACTTACCAGAGCTCCGGAAGGAAGGGGAGGAAAAAGAAGATGGGGCATTGTGCCTAGATGGATGCCCCCTCTACCTAAGCAAAATGTCATCTGCAGCCACTGCATACCTCATCCAACTTGAGGCCATTGGACAGCAAGGATTTTTCCAGCAGCTGCTGCACAGTAGGCACTTTGATGTTTGGATCTGTCTCTGCAAGGATCTGATAGCAATTATACTCAAGCACTTCGTTGTCTGACCTAATTTTTTAGAAGGAAAATAAATATTAAATTTGCTATCAGTCTAACCTGGTGTTCCTCAGACATACTGAAGCACACCTCTCATCACCGCCAGGTAGCATGTTAATTAGTGGAAATGATGAAAAATTTAGACCTATCTGGATAACATAGAATCAAAGAATCATAGAGTTGGAAGAGACCTGAAGGGCCATCCAGTCCAACCCCCTGTCATGCAGGAACCCCCATCACAGTATTTACTACAGATGGCCATCCAGCCTTTGCTTAAAAACCTCCAAAGAAGGAGACTCCAGGACCCTTTGTGGCAGCATATTCCACTGCCGAACAGTTCTAACCATCATGAAGTTCTTCCTAATGTTCAAATGGAATCTCTTTTTCCTGTAGTCCCTCTTCAATGACACCCTTTCAAATATTTAAACATAGCTATCATATCCCATCTCTGCCTTCTTTTTGAAAGGCTAAACATTCCCAGCTCCCTAAGCTGCTCCTCACAAGACATTTCTTCCAGAACTTCAACCATCCTGGTCGTCCTCTCTACCCGCTCAAGATTGTCAACATCCTTTTAAATTGAGGTGCACAGAACCGGACCCGGACGCAGTACTCCATGTGAGGCCTGACCAGAGCAGAATAGAATGGTACTATAACTTCCCTTGATCTAGACACTATGGTTCTGTTGATGCAACCAAGAATCGCATTGGCTTTCCTGGCCGCCGTGTCACACTGCTGACTCATGTTCAATTTGTGGTCCACCAAGACTCCCAGATGTACTGTGCTGAGGAAAGCTCAAGACTCCCATATGTATTGTGTTGAGGAAAGCTGGCACAGATACACATTATATGAAATGTTTACCATGGCTAAAATCTGCCTTCGGAATATTTGTAATTTTAGAAGACAGAACAACTTTCTACTATGAAAGCAGCTATGCAAACCTAGGTGCTATTTGAGCTTTACTCCCAGTGTTTTCCTGAGAGAAAATTTCCTGCGGCAACCCATCTCCCTTCCTTCCAGTCAATGCAATATAGACCTCTGGGTGTTCCTTTGTTTCTACATGTTTAAAAGAAAGATCAGCATGGTGTGGAGCTACAAGGAGTGTTGCCAGCTGAAAACTACACATATGCACTGGCCAGGCTATTGGTGGGAGTCTTCTTAATGGTGGTCCATGTGATCATTGTTTGGGGAAGTTATTTTTTTTGGGGGGGGAGGGAGGAAGTACTGTACAAGAATTTCCTAGCTGGGAGTTATATTCCCAAAAATTAATTTTTCAGAGCTCTGGCTTTTTCCCTTTCAGGCTAGCCGATGGAAATATTTCTGATTTAGTCATTTTTCAAAAAGTTGTACTTAACCCAAGAGGTGATTGCTTTACTAGGTGATTGCTTACTATCTCAATCCAAACAACGAATGGGTGCCACCTTCCCAAGCTGTCCCAAACTGCTAAAAGTCACTCAAGACTGCTGGACTGCATTCCTGAACTCATGCTGGATCCCATCACAAAACATTATGTAGGTACAAGAATTCATTATTTCTGTGAGATGGCGTCCTTAGCTATTGTTATGATATCAGATCCCTGATAGTTGAGATAAACAGCCGTAGACCCTCAAACTCTTACCTAATTTTGAGCAAGGACTCTACAGCCAAGACTTCCCCTAGAAGGACGTTCAGGAATTCTTCAGGATCTGTTAATCAGAGTAGCTACGGTATTAGGATAACCAAAGCCTTCAAGCAATCACCTTTCCATGCCCATGGGCCACACAGTTTTCATTACTGACAGACTAACGTTAGATAATTGGGAAAGCACCATTCTCAGATTACTGCTCCCAGAATAACTTCAGTTTTTATAAACACCCCCATAATATTTTCAAACAGCACTTCAAACTATTTACATCAGGGGTGTCCAAACTTTTTGCAAGGAGGGCCAGATTTGGTGAGGTGAAAATGTGTGGGGGGGCAACCATTCAGCCACATTTGGCCTCCAGGCCGGACTTTGGACAAGTCTCTATAACATGCAAGGAGGCAGGGAGGATGCTGCAGCAACAGTAGGCTAAACAGGTGGCTGGGGGGATGGACAGAGGCAGAGAGGGCAGGCAAACCATAAAACTGCAAGCTGGTGTCTCCATCCAGTATGGGGAGGAGCCAGCTGGCGGGGATGAGTGACAGGATGAGCCAGTGGGCAGAAGAAGCCGCGGGCCACTCGAAATTTGAAAACGGGCCACATTTGGCCCCCGGGCCTGACTTTGGACATGCCTGATCTACATGGTGTGTCTGTGTGCTGTAAACAGAAAAGGGGAGCAAACAGTTACAACCTGACACACAATATACTTCTATCTGATACAATACTGGGGGTTGGGGCAACAGACCCCAGTATAGTTCAAAATCTATGTACTGTATAAGGGATATATTCTCAAAGCACAAACTGTTGATTCACACACACACACACACACACACACAGAGAGAGAGAGAGAGAGAGAGAGAGAGAGAGAGAGAGAGAGAGAGAACAGTTCTCTCTATTGGGGTTGTCTTCCATAAAGACTGTGTAATGAGCCTTAAATATCCTTATGCCCCCTTAATCTGGAGGCTAAAATAAAGATGTTGTTTTGGGGCAAGTAGACCAGTTCAATGCCTTCAGTGTTGAACTTACGGGGTTCTGAGTAGTTAAGGGCACAGTATTTACAATAGACAGACAAATTTTAAAAATCCATGTATAACCAAAACTCTGCTGCTCAGACCCATGCAATTCAAGGTAAAAGTGTACACTACTCAAGAGGGAGACCTCTCCCTATGAGGTGAATAAATTAATTCCATTTAGGATTTTTAAAAATGGCTCCTGGGTCCTAATACACAGTTTGTGATTGGAAATCTATACATACCTAAGCTTAAGGCTTTCCATAAAAACAAAAAGTGAGGAGAGGATGTGCACAACAACATAAGGAAAATGCAATGGAAACTGTATACTTTTCCTAAATATTGACAAACACACTTTAGTTAGAATTTTTAAAAAAGATTCTGTATGTGTGAAATGTACAGAAAAATGCATGTTGATTAGTGCCAGCAGGGGGACTATATAAACTGGAACCTCTATAATATGCAGTGTGGCAGATCTACCATCTTCAAATTCCATGTTATTATTACTAACCTTTCTCTTCTGTAACGAAGCTGTCACATCTCAGCATTCTCCTCAAATTCATCACATTCTCAGCTCCCACATAGCCGTACCTGGCAAGGATCAAGAGTTTGAAGAGCGACATGTAATTTTTATTTGCGTCACTCACATCCAATGGAGGGGACAGTAACTTTGAGGAGATTACCACTCCCAGCATGCTCCAATGGCCATGTTGGTTGTGGGACGTTGGGAGCTATAGTAACTTGTTCCAAGCTCTGTCTGTGGCTTGGCTACATACGCTGATAGCTAATTTATAGATAACTGTAGCTAGAAATGCACCCATTTTGGAATGCTGTACAGTATAACAAGAGAAAGACTAAGGGGAATGCATTATCTGGATGGTCTAGTGGGCAAAAATATGCTTTTGAAAGCTGCAGGGGTAGTTTGTTACCACAAAGGAGGTTGATGCTAGCTCAATACTAGTTCTTCTTCTTCAAGACTGATTATTCTCTCTTCATCCAAATCCTGTCCTGTGCCCAGTTGGTATAGAACCCCCTCCTCCCCACACACAAATATTAGTATAACAGTGCGCTCTTATCTTGATGCAAAAACTCCTTTCTGAAACTGAAACTGTCTTTGTTAAAAGTAGATCCATCACAACTTCCTATTCTCCTTTATTCATTTGTTCACCAGATGTCTATCCTGCCTATCTTTTATTGAACTCAAGATGGCTGTACATGGTTTTCCTCCTCTACACGTGACCCTCCTGAGACCCCTACAAGGTAGATAGAAACTGAGAGACATGAACTGCTGCAGAAATGAGAAATGTTCATTTTCAGAACTGCAATCCCTAGATCCAGCATAGCTGCTCAGTGTGGGGTTCTGGCAATTATTGTCAAAAAAATTTTTCCCATCTCTGCACAGTTCCAAGATCATTCAAGCAGGTTCATGGACGAATTGGGCCTCCTTGTATCCACCCCAACACTTGAAGTGTTGTACTAGGGCTGGGCAAGAAAAACATCCAAATCTGTTAGTAGATATCTGTGGCAGTAGATCTATTGGTGCCCTGCATTTTCTTCAGTTCAGCAATACAGATCAGAGGGAAAGTGAATACAGTCACTTATGTTCAATGTTGTTAAAAATTTGAGAGTCAGAAATTTGAGTGAACCTGTAGCAAATCAAAACAGTTTGGTCAGTAAGTCCTGATCTACTTTCTGCCTGCCACAGTTTCAGGAGAACACTTATTTTTTTCAAAGGCTGGAAAAATTGAGGGAGGGGAGAACGGACAACTCCCACAATTCCATGGCTGCCAGCACACAAAAAGTGGTATTTCCAAACCTCTGAAAAGAGGGTTGTGTTATTGTCACACTCGTTTCTCACAATGAAACGTTTCTTGATTAGCAGATGACATATGTCATGGGCAGAGGAAGTATTAAATAAAAATGTGGTATGGAAAACATCATTTTGTTCAGCACTGGTTAAGTGGTTAAAAACATTGCCCAATAGAACTCACTGTCTCAAAGGCTGCACAATCTGATGCCTCAGGATTTGCTGTGCTGCTCTGTCTTTTACATCAGCAGAATACAGGATGCCATCCAAGGCAGAAGAAAAACTGAACAAACTGTAAAGAAGTAAATACACTTTAATCGTGTCAACTGGAATATGATGGAGACATGCACACTATCAAGCACAAAATGACAATCACAGCTGCACAGACCCTGGGTGCCAACTAGCCCAACTACAAATAACACAGGCCTTGAGATAACAGCATTCTCCAAAGGTCTGTGTTCAATTTCAGCTTTGTTTAGTCATCTGCTTTCCAGGAGGTGCGTGTTGAGTTGCTGGGCCCTGGACACAATACTGTAGCTGAAATCTTCTTGCTCAGTCTAATAAGTCACTTAAGGACATTCACTGAATTGATGGATGAGTCAACTCCTACATATGTTCCACTGATTCAAATGGACCTACTCTAGTGAGATGTACCAGGCTAATCAATAGGATTTCAGCACCTATCTATGGAAAGGGCATCCATAGACTTGTGTGCTATCTACAGTTAGTGCTGAACACACCTGAAGAGGGTTGTGTCAAGGTAGCAGGAGTTGCAATGTCCTTGGATGCCTTTCATGGTACCTTCCATCTTCTGCAGAACCTCCTGATTCCATGCTGCTTCAACACTGTCTTCTGCCAAGTAACTGCCCTCTAGAGAAATGAATTGGAATAAAGATGAGAAGCAATGGGCCATTATTCATTCTTATGATAATCAAAGATTTAAACCAACATTTCCCAAACTTGGGTCCCTAGCAGTGGCTGGACTTCAACTCCCAAAGTCTTAACCAGCATGGCAAATAGTCAAGGGAATACCTACCATTTCTAAAGGTCCATGTTAAGAACCACTGATTCTAAAGCAATGGTTTCACTGGAGTAATAGATTTTAAAGCAAAAGTAGTTATACAGTGGGACCCCCATATCCACTGATTCATTATCCACTGATTCAGTTACTCACGGTTGGCAGAGGAAAAAATTAAATAATGCAGCAGCCACAAAGCAAAAGCAAGCTGTTGTCACAAATAGCATCTGTAAAGCAAGCTGCTATCACAAACAGCGACCATTAAGCAAGCTACTGTCTCAAAACAGCAATCATAAAGCAAGCTACTGTCAGGAAAACAGTTTGGGGGTGGGTGGGCAGGCATTTTCTCTTATCCACGGTTTTCATTATCCACTGGAAGGCCTGGAACCAATCCCCAGCAGATACCGGGGTCCTACTGTACTTAATTTTAAAAGGTTGATAAATGGCATGTAATATATGTGCTGTACTGGTTAAGAGGTCTAGGGAGACCCAGTTTAAAATCACCGCAGCCACTGGGGTGATTGGCGCTGCTAACTATAACCTAAGGATTGGCAGCTATGGCCCTCCAGATGTTTATTTATTTATTTATTTATTTATTTATTTATTTATTATTGAATTTATATCCCGCCCATCTTCCCAACGGGAACTCTGGGCGGCGAACAAAGGAGACAAATCATAATGCACATAGTTAATACAATAGACACAAAGGCATAATCAGCAAATAAACATGAAACAATAAAAGCAAATAAAAGAACCGCAGCAGGGGCGCACCCTTTAAATCAAGCCTCACCGCTGCTATAACAGAGTGTCCTGATTATCGATGGCGGGGGAAAAAAAAAAAGGTTAAGCTAGGTCACCAAAGGCCTCGCGGAATAGAATGGTCTTCACCGCTTTACAAAAGGCCAGCAGGGACTCTGCAGAGCGCACTTCGCTAGGTAGGCTGTTCCATATAGCTGGAGCAGCCACCGAGAAAGCCCGGTTCCGGGTGCGGGACCGCCTGGCTTCTCGGAGAGATGGAACCTGAAGCGAGTGCGCCCGCGACTGCCGAACCGGTCGGGCCGATGTTGACTGCTGGGCGATCCGCTCTGCCAGGTAGTCCGGGCCCAGGCCATGGAGGGTTTTATAAACTAAAACCAGGACCTTGAATCTGATCCGGGAGGCAACGGGTAGCCAATGCAGCCGGGCCAGAACCGGGGTGATGCGGTCGTAACGACGCGCACCCGCCACCAGTCTGGCCGCTGCATTTTGCACCCGCTGCAATCGCCGGAGGAGAGTCAAGGGCAACCCCATGTAGAGAGCATTACAGTAGTCCAGCCTCGAGATCACCAGTGCCTGGACCACTGTCCTCAGGGAGTCCCCATCTAGGTAGGGGCGAATCTGGGCGATCTGGCGAAGATGATAGAATGCGGACCTGGTCACAGCCGCCACCTGGGCATCCAGGGACAAGGCAGGGTCCAGGATCACGCCCAGATTCCGGACCCTCTCCGCCAATTGGAGGGAAACTCCCTCCAAGCTGGGGAGGGGGCCCCCATACCCAGACGAGGAGCTCCCGAAGAACATCACCTCAGTCTTCCCAGGGTTGAGTTTGAGCCTGTTGGCCCTGGTCCAAGCCATGACCGCCTCCAGACACTGGTCGAGGGACCGGACAGCTTCCACTGCAGAGGTGGAAAAACAGAGATAGAGCTTCTAGCCTCTAGCTTCTGCCAGCCTTAGCTTACCATATCAACACAGAGAGATTATGGACAATGCAACCTTATCTGAAAGCTCTTTTAGAATGGAAGAACAAGATACAAATGTACAAGATCATATAAAAGGATTTTTAAAAATCACAAAAAATTCAAAATTTAAAACCAATTCTAAATTACATTATAGAATTAAAAGTGTTTCACAGACATGGAATGGTAGAAGACATAAAGAATGACTTTCCCTCCCCCCTCCGACTTGGAGTCAGGGTTCTGGATTCAAATCCTGGAGTGGCCATGGTAAATCACTTTTTCAAAATCTCACAAATATTGTAAACCCTGTTGGTGCACCTGTAACTAGGAAGCCATTTGATGATACATAATTACAGTCAGTTTTACAGGAATAGTTATTCTTGGTTGTTGTACTCTGTTTGGGGCTGAGAAAGAATAAATAAATCGTTTTAAATACCTAATAGTTTAAAAAACAGCTTAGCCCTTGGCTTGATGGGTGGGATATCTATTTATATATGGACTTTCACGCATGCGCCGAGCGGGGTGAGTCGCCTCCGGACGAGCTCCCTGAGACGATAAGTATTTTATAACTTTAAATGGCTCAGTCATAAAGGAGAGAAGTTGAAACTTGTGGGAAAGGAAGGGGGAATCCTCCCTCTAATCCCCTCCAGCCAGTGATTGATATCTCCCTCCGGTCTGGAGGTCTTTCGAGATCAGAGGGTCAAAGGAGAGGAGAGTCAAACGAAATGGCTGCTTTCACCAAACGCCAAGAAGACCTCTTGATAAGCAAAACTGTACAGGCAGTGAAGGAGGAGATTTCTAAAACAGTTCGAGCAGAGTTACGACGAGTGATCCAGGAGGACCTCACAGAATTAATTCAGCAAGAAAACAGGAAATTAAATGACAGCATAAAAAAACTGGTGGAAAATGTAAGCGATTTAAGTGTTGATGTCACAGCGCTTGAAAAAGGGTTGATCAAACAGAACTGAGATTAAAGAAGATGGAGAATCGGGTTGTTCAAGCTGAGGACAGGCAACGTCGTAAAAACGTCAGACTTGTTGGTTTATCGGAATTGATTAATGCTAAGGACATTATTCCTGAACTTTTATCTCTCTTGGCTGCTAACAATGTGGGAGTAATATCACAAAATGATATAGAAAGAGCTCATAGAGAACTTAGACCCAAACCTAAAGATTCTGCACGCCCGAGAGATGTTATAGTTGCACTGTGTAAGGAGAGACTGGCTGATCAGCTATTGAAAGAGACGAGAAAAAAAAGGATCTTTAAATTATAAGGGGGCTACAATGAGATTCTTCCCGGACTTATCTCTGGAAACTTCAAGGAGAAGACAGGAAATGCGCCCGTATACAAGAGAACTGACTGCTGCCAACTGCAGATTTACATGGATTTACCCAGCTACAATATTGGTAATTAAAAACAATAAACAGTTTAAAGCAAGAAATCCAAGTGAGGCAGAACTGATGCTACAAAGCCTGGGGATTACTTCGCCAGAAAGATCCAAAGGAGAAGGAGATTTGCAAGGAGAACGAGAGCCTCGTGACGAAGAATAAATAACTGTTTGTGTAAACAGAGAATAGCAGAGTTAACTGTGAATGAGAGAAAAATAGTTTAAATGGGAATAGGATATGGTATAGGAATAGAGATATAGGACATAAAGATGTAAAAAGAATATTGTTACAGGACTTAATTCATATGAACTACAGGGATGAAAAGAATAAGATATGAAAAGTGTTAATAAGGGAGAAGGGAGGAGGGAGGTGAAGGGAGGGAGAACAGAAAGTACATGATGCCGGGGGAGGGCTGCCATGGGTATGTTTCAAGGTAAAAGGGAGGTGGAGTAGATAAGGAGTACTGAATTAAGTGAGGGGAGAAGGAAGAAGTAAGTTATAGGTTGTGATAATTTTGTAAGGAGAACACATAAATAATGAAATGTTTAGGGAAAGAAAGGAGGCTGAGCAGTCATTACAAATGTGTTAAATATTGTCTACAGGGGCAAAAGGGGAGCGGCAACGGGAAGTCCAACCTTTGCATGGTGCTCAGAATGGGTAGTAAGCCCATGGAAGGGGTGGGGATGCAAAGCAGGGGGGTGGGGGTGCAAAGTAGGGCGGTAAGAAACAAGAAGCAAGCAAATAAAAGCGAATTAAGGTGGAATGGTAAGGCCAAAATAGGTGTGAGAAAGATCAATGGGAGGGGACATGAGATTCCTCTCATTAAATATTAATGGAATGTCTTCTCAGGCAAAACGAATGAAATTAGCACAGCTGTTAAATAAAGAAAAGGTGAAGGTTCTATTTCTACAGGAAACTCATATGGACAAAATAGAAAATAGAGTGTTATTCTCCCACCCAGCATGGCCTACCAAATGGCAGTTTCAATCAAATGGAACGAAAAAATCAAGAGGAGTTGGAATATTATTTAGAAATGACCTGGATGTCCAAGTGAAAGAAATAAGGATTGATACTCAAGGAAGATTTATAATGGTCAAATGTTTAATTTGGGGTCAAAAATATACTTTAGCTTCGATTTATGCTCCCAATAAAGGTCAAGTTAGATTCTTGAAAAAATCCTTAAGTAAAATTGAACAAGCCTCTGAGGGGTTGGTGATAGTGGCTGGAGATTTTAATTTGAATATACAGGAAAATAAGGAAACTCAACTGTATTGTAGGTCTCATTTATGGAGTAATGTGGCTAGCTTAGAAGGTAAACAGGGGGATCCAACGTTTTATTCAAACAGGCACAAAAAGTTTAGCGTAATAGACTTTATGCTGGTGAGGGAGGAACTTAAAGAAACAATCTCAAAATTTCAAGTGGGGGGTATATTTCTATCAGATCATGCTCATTTGTTAATGCAATTAGATTCAAACCTTCCAAAAAAGAATTGGAAATGGAGATTTGACCCAAGAATAATTTCTTCAGAAGTTAAGAAAAGGGAAATGGAAAATAAGATAAAGAGTATTTAGGGAAAATGATGTAGAAGAAATTAAGTCATCTCTTCTATGGGACGCCTCAAAATCGGTCATAAGGGGGTTGTGTCTAGAGGAAGAGAGGAGATATAAGAAGGAATTGAGTGAGAAAAAAGATAAAGCTATGGAGGAACTATTAGAATTACAGAAAAAATTACAAAATAATTATTCAAAAAAGATAGAAAAGCAAATAAGGGAACAAAGAGGAAAATTAGATGAAATAAATAATTTACTTCTATGGAAGAAACAAGCCCTGGTTAAAAATGAATTTCAAAGGACGACAATTCAGGCAGGGAAAAGATTTATATCTTATTTAAAAATACAGAAAAGTAAAAACTTCATTAGGAGATTAAAAAATAAAAAAAAAAATGATGGGTGGGATATAAATCAATCAATCAAACAAACAAACAAATAACCAAACATATGACAGGCATGTCCAAACTTTGGCCTTCCTGATGTTTTGGACCACAACTCCCAGAATTCCAAACCTGTATTTCCAATGGCAAAGGACTGTGGGAGTTGTGATCCAAAACATCTGGAGGGCCGAAGTTTGGACATGTAAGTGGGTATGTTTCCAGGCTCTTACCTTTCTTGTGGCACACCTGGCCAATCTCTTGGCACCTGAGGGAACTGGTTATGCTGGAGCTTACAGCAATGATCTTGCTTGCATCAACCTTCAGCCTCAAATAGCTGTGACCAAAGGGAACAATGCCAGAATCCTGGTGCAGTTTAAGAAACAGAGAAGGATTACTGCAAAGACTGAAGAAATCTCTAGAAGGAAGACATTGCAATGTACCACCTCCCTAGATATACATGTTTAATCACAGGAGGTGAAGTGTAGGGAATAGGATGATGCATAGAAAAGGTGTCTGCAGTTTTACACACATGAAAGCAATCAATGCTTTGGATGCCTGAAAAGGTTTGCTGTGGCTCTGACTCCTGAGCAGACATGCACAGAACTGAGCTAGGCTTAGTTAGATAATGTCCTCATTGGTAACAACTAAAAGCCACACAGCCGGCTTCGTCTTGGTCCTCTACCCTTAGCCTGACTTGTTGCTGGAATGTAGCTTCGAGGTCATTACCGAATCGGAATTTAGCCACTGATTAAATCAAAGGCTTTCCAGCTCCTACCACACCCTGGACTAGTTTTGTTACACCTTGGATGACAGGGTTAAGGAACAAAAAGTTTGAACTATAGAGGGAATTGGAGCTTCCAAGGCATTGCTCCATAGTACTGTAGGTGATTAGTGCTGTTTTCCTATATCCAATTCCCTGGGAAGGAAGCTCAACTGAAGTTAATGGGAATTCTGAGTAAATACACCTAAGAGCAACATCAAGATAATCCTGACACGCAAGTCTCTTATGGCCTTACCAACGACTCCACCTCAATCAGGATCATCTTCAGTTCTCCGCTGCCTGCCGTCCTGCTGCGTCGTTCCCAGAAGCTTTTCACAATACCCACTGTCACCGTTCTGCCATATCTGGTCCGTACCACGTCGTGGATTTGCAGGCGGCAAATGGAAGCAAAGAGTTGCTCGTTGCAAAACAGGGCGTGCCTCTTTTGAGGATGCTCAATGGTGAGCAAGAGACCAGCCTGGTGCCGGCTGAGAGGTTTGATGTGGCTGCTAATCAGGATTAGGACAGGCCTGGATTTCAGGTCCACCATGCGACCCATGGTGTGCTTGCCTTCCAGAAAGCAACCTAGGGATCCCACAGGGATCTTCTCCTTGCCAGCATGGATCTCTCGGGTAACAATGAAGGCCTCTTTCTTCTCAAGAGCTAATTCCATGACTGGAAGTGCAATCTATAAACATGATAAAACAAGACCGTACAGGACCCCGTATGAAGACCAGTCCAGAGTCACTAATAGCTGATACAGAGCTTATATCATTAGCTGCACAATCAACTAGTAGTTGAAAAACCACAGATGGTTATCCTGTTTGTTGATTAGTTAATATTATTTATATGCTGCTTTTCTCCCCATACAGGACTCCAGGAAGCTCACACAACAATTAAATCCGTAAAATAATAATAAATTAATATTATCGATTTGATTTGATTTGATTTGATTTGATTTATATACCGCAACCATCTAGCAAAAAGCTAGTTTACAAACATATACAAAATATAAAAACAGATTAAACAACTTAAAATAGTAACTAAAAACTAATAAATCAAACCAAATAATCAAATCATAATAATAAAAAGAACAAATAAACAAATAAGCACAAATACAATAAATCAAAATGGTTTGACAATTCAAAATAAGAAGAAATGGAAAAAATAAATAAAAAATATTCAAAACTATTATTTAAAATATTGAACAAAATTTTAAAAATTCTAAATTCCATTAATGGAGTGCTCCTTAGACCCATACTTCCTGATTAAAAGCCTGCCTGACAAGAGAAGGACAAGAGGGAGGAAGTCAATCTGCCTTCTTGGAGCAGTACATTACAAAGCCTGGGAGCAACTATGAAGAAGGTTCTCTCTCACATCCTCACCAAATGAGCTCCAGAAACTGGTGAAATTGAGCGAAGGGCCTCCCCCAGATGACCTTAAATGCCAATTACACTCATGTGCAGTGATAAGGTCCTCCAGATAGACAGGTCCCAAGCTGTATAGGACATTGCAGGTAATGACCAGCACTTCAAATTGCAATGGGTGGGGTGGTGGGGGTGGTGGGGGACTGGCAGCCAGTGAATCTATTATAAGGGAGTTACATACTCCCTATAACTAGCAGAGTCAACAGCCTGGCTGCAGCATTTTTAACCAGCTGACATAGCCAACCACTCTTCAAAACCAGCCCCACATATAGAGCACATTGCAGTAATCCAGACGAGAAGTAACTAAGACATGTTAATCAATTAATTTGGATGGATATGCAAATAAATTAAACCCACAGTTCTGAAGCAAAAGGCTCCAAATCTAAATATTGCATGGTGTGCCCCAACATACACATTCAAATTTATAGATATTATTCCCATCTTATACAGTTCTATTGCACATATGCATACACAATTTCAGCATGACCTTCATTTCAGCCATAGAAATGTACCTGATGGTCATATTGTTGTTCCTCCTGTCAAATCAGAATCTTTTCCAGTCTCCGGCAAACCACCCCAAGATCTACGGTACCTGTCACAGCAAGGTTGGCCCTACCATTAGCAGGATGACACAATCATCTCGGATTGCAAGCACCGGGGATGGGAGCTGAGGCAGTCCCCTTATGTCAGCCCATTCTTTCAAAGCTTCCTGGATGTTCTCCTCTGCTACAGGGCAGAGGTGTGACTGTGTCACAAGATATGCCTTGCAGACTCTAAAATTACCTCCTGACATCAAGTAAGGTAGAGGATATTGCCCCATTGCTGCTGTTGAAACACATTTCAGATGCCAGTTCCCTTTGTTCCCTTAACTTCAGTCAGAAAAATATCTTGGCCCAAACTTACCATAGATAAGTTCTTCTTTGTGTGTTCTCTTGTAACATTGCCCAAGATGGCAATCCAGAAATATCTGTCTCAGTACCCCCTTTCAGACATAACACAAACAAAAATTACCGATAGATTTAAATGAGAATTTTCTATTAAGAAAACTATTTCTGACTGTTGGCTGAGGAGCATTATTTCTCTCTCTTTTTGTACTCAAATCAGGCTAAAATGCACAATCGCGAAGACTGATCACTGTTGAGAGTTTTTCAGGCTGTTTCACCATGTTCTGGAAGTTTTTCTTCCTGACGTTTCACCAGACTCTGTGGCCGGCATCTTCAGTGGGCAAGGAGCTCAGCAAGGAGTTCAGGGAACTAGGAGTTCTCTCTGTACTCTTTGTGCTCCCAGTTCCCTCAGCTCCTTGCCCTATGAAGATGCCACAGAGTTTGGTGAAACGTCAGGAAGAAAAACTTCCAGAACATGGCCAAACAGCCCAAAAACTCACAACAGCTATCAGATCCCAGCCGTGAAAGTCTTCAAGAATACATTGTGAAAACTGTTTGCCTATTTCCTGTCTTCACAAGTTTTTTTTTTTAAAAAATTATTTATTAGACAGAAAACATTTTGGTAACTTATTAGTTGTCCTTGCGTAATTCTACAAAGCAGAACAGTGCTCACCTGGCCTGGGAAGTTACCCAATTTCTGGTCTCACAGTTAATGCTCACAGCTCTGTTTGCAGTTTTTATAACAGCACCAAGGGCGTTCCCTGTCTCTTGAGTAGCAGGACAGCCTCCAGGGTGGATTTTACAAACACAGAACATTAGCATTTTCCGTCCTTCAGTCCACACCTCTGGAAATCAGTTCATGCTTCTGTAACTTTTAACTGCAGAACAACTGTGTTCAGTGTGCAAAGTGCTTAAATGTGTGCTCCTTTGCACCATCTTCCCCTGCATTACTTGTAAAGGAGCAAACGGGATTTCCCAATTGTGTCAATGCCAGTTTCACTGCAACTAGCAGATTTACAGGTATAATAGATTTTTTAAAAAATTCACTGAATGTTGTCAGTTAATAGAATTTGCTACCAGAAGATGTGGTGGTGGAATGGCTACAGTATTTTCAGCTTTAAAAGAAGATTGGATTAATTAATCGAGGATGAATCTACAGATCGTGACTATTCATGATGTCTGTATCTCTGGTATCAAAGGCAGTACGCCTCTTATTATTAATGGCTGGGAAACCTAAACTGGAGGCACTACTGAATTCCTCTCTAAAGATGAGAAAAGTTACTTTTTTGGCTGACACTCTCAGAACACTTCAGCCATTAAGACTACTGGAATTATAATCCAAAAAGAAACTTTCTCATGCCCCCCTCCAAAGCAATGTAAAGTAGGAGAGCATTTTATTTCTTTCTCTTAGTGCCTGACCCCTTAATGTTTCTTCCTGTTTTGAGTCATCTAATCCGTTTTTCAAAGACAAGCCATGTCAAAGAAAAAGAACAAAAGAAATAGACACTGCAAAAAAATCCCCATGGAAATCATAATATTTGTGAGACAAGGTTATGATCAACAGTCATCTTCTAGGCTAGTTCTACACAGATGTGACCTCACTGACTTATGTAACACTACAAAGAACAACATATAATACCAGTTTGGGTAATTATCATTTGCAGTAGTCCTCATTCTGCCTGATTCACTAAGGTTGGCATGTTATGTTCTGTTGGGTGGGGTATTGGACAACTCATAATTCCATCAGTAGCAGAAAAGCAAGTCCTCTGAAGCAGAAGCATTTTGAGCATGCTGTATTTGCGCATACAGAGCTGTGTGTGTGTGTGTGTGTGTGTGTGTGTGTGTGTGTGTGTGTGTGTGTGTGTGTGTGTGTGTGTGTGTGTGTGTGTGTGTGTGTGTGTGTGTGTGCATGCTTTGATTAAGAAACAGAAGTATATAAGCTTAGGCCTTCTTTAGCTGCTCTGGTAAAAGCATGCTGCTTCCTGGATGACAGTTGAAGTTGTAGTTATAATTATGACACACATACCTCATCTACCTACCTACCTACCTACCTACCTACCTATGAATGAAATACATATTAAATACTTAGCATGCATTTTTTTCCTCCAATGAATTCAAGGTAGCATATATGGTTTCTTTCCTCCCTCCTTTTTATTCAAAACTGCCTGTGAAGTAAGGCAGAGAAATAACTGCATGGCCGCCATATTACAATCTTTTGGTATTGTATGCCCACTTCCCTGAAGGGGTGAGAATTGTTAGTGCCTACATCAACATGAAACGTGTGTTTTCCTTTCCACTCCATGGGTTCAGTAAAAGTGACGGAGGTGGCAGAGATAAAGTAGCTGAGGGTAAAGCTACACAGCATGGAGAATGTTTGGATCCACAGTTTTTCAACCATGTCCCTGTTCATGTAATCCAAGCAATGTCCAAGCCATTGGCAGAGGCAGAGAAACCTATCAAATATTTGGTTGTTCTAACACCAGAAGACACCTTTGATCTCATGAGCTATCAACTGGCAATTTCCACAGGAACGCCCTTAGTTTTATATTTTAGGCAAGACCACTTATAAGTTTATATGCTTTTCAAAAATGGCAAATTATACATGCATCTAGTATCCAAGCTCCTGAAGCTAGCGGTGTGTTAATTATATTTACATCCCACTTTAAACTTTATAACATGTTCAGAAACATTGTATGTTAAAGGGAAAAATCCTACAGATTGTAGCCATTTTGGTTTCCCAATGTTTCTCAAGGGAGAAGTTAATGATCAGAATTTCTGATCTGATCTAAATTGGGGGACTAAAGCAAACTGATTGGGCACAATTCTCTGGACTGCATCCAGGACTAAAGTGCCAAACCAGCCACTGAACCAAATCAAGAGACAGCTGAGCAGCTGTAACAGGAAACTGCCTTACTGTATATTGAGCCTTATATTGTCAACTCTTGACTGGCAGCAGCTCCCCACTGTTTCAGGAAGGAGTATTATCTAGCTCTACCTGGCATCCCCACCTTCCCACCCAGTTACTAAGCAGGTGTGGTCCAACTTTTTCCTTCTGATGACGTTGGGGGGGGGGTTCAGAGTGGTACCATCACAGGCTGATGACAATCTAGGCATGGATACTTCTTTGATTTTTTTCTCTTAAATGTGTCCCATTTGCCCCCATTTGTTTGGCTGTCGGGGGGACTTTGTTGTACTGTATATGATAGGTCTTCTAGATGTGTGATCTCCTGTCAAGTCAGATCCAACTTACTGGGACCCCAGAAGGGTTTTTGCAAGCGATGCGAGACATTTAAGGGGGAGTTTTATCAGTGCCACACATCCCCAACAAGGTCCCATGTGCCAAGGAAAGGTTTGATCCCTCCACTCCTGACCGAGTCCAGCCACACTCCATCCGCTTCCTAGACCCCACGGGTCTTAAGAGAGCTTGAATGAAAGTCTGGCTGCGGGAATAGCCACCGCAGCAGGCTTTGCACTGCCTGCCGCCCCTTCTTCCCCCGCTCCCTTTCGTGTTTGTTTTGTTTTGTTCCTGGACTAGCCCTGCGCAGCACGAGGCGGAAGCGGAGAGCAGGCGCCCATCCCGGAGGGACTTGCTCTGTCTGTGACCACTAGGCCTTCTGGACCCAAGGGGCGGTCCCTGCCTCCGAGGCCCGCCCTTCGCCTCGGCCGGCCCCTTCCTCTCCGCCTCCTCCACCTGCTCGGCCCCGCCGCTCGCCACCGCGGCCGGTGCGCCCAGTCACTTCCGGAGCAGGCGGCGAAGGTGCGCCGGGGCGGAGCACGATGGCGGCCACGGCGGCGGCAGCGGCGGCCACCCCTCCGGCCGCGGCCGAGAAGGAGGCGAGCCAGCAGAGCAGCCTGGGCGCCTACTCGCCCGTGGACTACATGAGCATCACCAGCTTTCCCCGCTTGCCCGAAGACGAGGCGGCGGCAGCGGCGGCGGCCGAGAGTTGCCTGCGCTCCAGGAAGGAAGAAGACGCGTTCCTGGGCGAGCAGGACACCGGTGAGAGCGGGAGCCATGGCCCGGTCCCTGCATCTCCCATCCGCTCCTCCGGCCAGCCGTGACGCCACGGCTTCTCTCCTCCGCCCGGCTCCCCGCATCTCGCCTGCGGTGCCTTGCTTTCCGGCCAGGATGGTCCGGTCCCCCGCCTGCGCCATCTGGCACCCGCCCAGCCCCCGTGCCCGTGGCGCAGCCATCCCTGCAGCCGCCGCCCGCCGGCCCGCCCCTTTCCTCTCCCGCGTCCCGGACGGGCTGCCTGCATCCCAACCATCGCCCGCTGCCTTGCCGCCATCTTTTGGACTCTTAGCCCTTCCTTCCTTCCCCACCTGGCCCTGGCGCGGGGTAGAAGGGGCAACCCTCCCTTTGCATCTCACCCCCCCGTGTTACCACCTTGCATCCACATGTCTGTCATTCCTCTCCTCATCGGTTGCCATCCTTCTTAGCCCTTGTCCCGTCTCATTCTTTCTCCAGTAGGACAGTCCTCTGGTGCTACTTTTGCTGGGCTGGAGAGGTGGTTTAGGAGCCAAAGGTTGAGTTGCCCAGGAACCCTTATTTAAAGCTCTGGCCTTCTTGCTTTCAGGACAACTGATAGAGATCTTTCTGTTTTAGCCCTTTTGGAAACCGCTGCACTGTCCTTAACTTAGTGCTGGATGGCTAGTTCAGTGGTTTAGGTGTCTGGCTGTGGAGCCAGTGGTTGGAAGTTTGATTGGTAGACAAGCTGCATAGTCCCAGGGCACCCCCAGAAGAAAAGGGTGGTAAACCACTACTGTGTTTTTGCTACTTAGGACACCATGGTAAGAGTAGCCATAAGTCATTCTCTTTCTGTTACTTCTCTGTTGTAGTGGTTTTTAGTTTTTGGTATTTGGACCTAAAGTCCCAGAACCCCTTTCCCTTGGCCACACTGGCTGGGTCTTTTGGGAATGGAAATCTAAAACTGCGGCTCTGCTGGTCAATAAAATGAGATTTTCTTTTTGCCCTGTACCTGCCAAGGGTGCAGCCTGACCAATGGACACTTCATATGATTTCCTGTGGACCTGCTGATAGTTCCTATGGTTTCCCATGAACATCCTAATCCTTACATATAGTATATTCATTACCCAGTTGTTGTTCCAAAAATGCTTCCTTATTTTAAATTGGCCTGCCTGCATCCTAATTAATTTGATAACTCTCTGCCCTCCTTTGAAAGGGCTTAGTTGTTGCTTCTTTGACTAAGCTGTCTCTTATTGCTAGTCTTCCAGAAGCTATAACTGTTGTGCATTGTTTCCTACATCCATCATCTATAAAGACCCTGGCCCTATAAAGTTGTTTACCCTAAGCATGTGAGCAGCAAGGGGGATGCACATCTCTACTGTTTACAGGTTGACCTTCGGATCTTGGCAAGGGATGGGTGACTTTTCATTTGATTGAATGAACTTAGAACTTGCCCTTTTCCACCCTGACCATCTTCAACCAGGAATCCTAACTTATGAAAGTCAGAGCAGAAGTGGGCAGTGGGCAGAATGTCCCACTTACCCTGATCTAATACAACTGTTAGTCCAGTGGTGGTGAACATTCAGCACTCCAGATGTTTTGGACCACAATTCCCAGATTTCCAAGCCTGTATTGCCAGTGACGAAGGACTGGGGGAGTTTTGCTCCCCAAAAATATGGAAAGCCGAAGGTCTTTGCCTCCACTGTCTTAGGGCGCTTTTACACAACCCCTAAGATTTGCTGGCAACTTAAATTCGGACCAGGGATCTTGGGGGTTTGCTGCTCTTGCTGTGTTCCCACCCCTCAGCACTCCCTTGCTCCTGTCTGCATGAGGGGAGGGAGAAAAATAGGGAGAAAAGAATGCAGGCTCACCTCCACTCTGCTGTCCGGAGCTGCCCCGGGAAGCATTCCAGTCTCTTAAAGGGGCGGGGGGCAAAAAAACCAAACAAACAAAGTGGGGAGAGCCTTGCACTCACTGCTTTGCAATCCGCATCAGAAATTTTTCACCTTCGGAGACCAGGTACTTGGAAAATGCGCTGGGACGCGCTTAGGTGGGCGTGGTTGTACTTAATTTTTTTTAAAGTCCGGAGCTGGTGGGAAAACATTTTTAAGCTTCGGATCTGGGAGCCCTTTGCCTCGGATTTTAGGGGTCGTGTAAAAGCGCCCTTAGACTGATCCCAAAGATCTTTGAATGTAACCAGACCTTATAGAGCAATCTTTCCCTTCCTCTGCTGCCTGCTACATGGCAAAGAATTGCAGGGAAAAGAGAGAAAAGAAAGATACACAGAAAGGTGCCTTTTGTGCTTTGCCCCCCAATCCATCACTTGCTTTAGCCCCTCCCTTGGGACTCTATATCTATGAATACTGTATGCTGGGGAATGAGAGAAGAAAGCAGGAAAGATGCATGCTTAATGCTCTGAATCATTTTTGTAAATAGTTTTACGAATGCTGTGGGAGGCTTCCAGTTTGCTGTTTTGCCATTTAATATACTTTTTAGCTTTAGCTCTGCTCTTTGGTATTAAAAGTGCACAGACCCTGTACACAACATTTTCTTTGGGGCTCCTCTTTCAACTTACTACATCTAGCACAAGAATCTAAAAAGAGTTTCTCTCGGCGTATCTCTAAATATGCTTGAAAGGTTTTCCCCAGGCAGGATCTGAGATTTTTCTGGGGTTCCAATCACAACGTGTGCATTCCTTAAAACTCAGTCAGAGTTTTACCAGCATATGTGGGGATAGAAGAGTCAAATGTGCATTTTGCTTCTCAAACTCACAGATTTCACATGGAACAAAATCCTTGAGCCTCACTTGAAAGGAAGACAGGAGGCATGCCCTTCCTCTTTGGTTACTGTGAAATTTATGAAATGTATTCATCAAGTATTCAGAGTGTTGAATCGGATGAATGAGGAAGTGCTTTCATTTGGTTTCATTGTCCTGTCCTAGTTTTATCTACACCATTTCTGTTTTTTTTAAATATGTTTTTCATGTTCGTTTTGTTAAATCTTCCCAGTTTCTATGAAACAATGTATTTTATTAACTCTTGGCATTATCATGTTGAATTTCTAAAGTTTAAAATTGTAAATAAACCTTCAGGTTTGCCAACCCCATTGTCTATCTATCATTACATTTGTTTACCTGTATCTTTTCACATGCATGCTCATCAGCTGTTTTAATGCACGATTCATTATTTGAAGTTTTAAACGTTGTATATTAATGTATTAAGTGCTTGCATGGAATCCCATGTTTGTGTTTCCATCACCCTTCCTACTTCATAAAACATTTTTAATAGGTAGGTTTCTCCCTGCCAACCACCCCACCCTAATTAGTATAAAAATAAAACTGCTGCAAATTCTCATTACTATGAATAATAACAGTGATACATCTGTGGAATATTTCTAACTAAATATTTGGTCAATATTAAAAATGATGTATTTTCAAACCCACCTTTAAATACATGGTCATAATATTATTTAGCCAGAATCCTGTTCACTTATGGAAGCATATAGGTGCATTTGCATGTTTCCTCTGAAGCAGGGCTCCCTCCACATCACAGCTTGATTGTGAAGTCAAGTATATGGCAGTTAGATGAAGGACAGTTCTGTAGAGCAGGAAAAACTGCAACATTGTTCTTACGTTGAGGTTTGTTTGTTTTTTAGTTGGATTTTGGTGTTGATGAGTATTTCGTATGTCCAAAGCACTTGACCATATCTTAGTAACTAACTTCTGGATAATCAAAGTAGTATTTCCTGCAGATCTGCATGGTGCTTCCGTCTTGGAACCTAGTCATCATTTTCACTTTCCAGCAACACATTTTTAAAAATATGTATATACATTAACTTTAAGCGCAAAGTAGGAAGTCCTGGGTGCATGTGAGAACTACTGCTGATTCTGTGTGAGGACCAGTAATGTGTCACCCTTTTTTGTCTGCACTGATCATAATATACTGCATTTCATGCATGGCAGTGTAACGGTCAGAGCATGGGTGGCAACTAGGATATCTGCAAGGGGGCCAGAACCAGGGTGTTCCCAGAAGCCAAGAGTGTGGTCAGGCAGTCCAAGGTCAAGAGTCACAGAGATGATGGTCAGTCAGTCCAAGATCAAGAGCCACACACACACACAGTCCGATCAGAGGGGGATGCCAAATAGGCAGAGTTCCAGGGTAGCAGAGTTCCAGAAAGGATCAAGGTAACAGAGCCGAAGCTTCAAGAGTCCAAGGTCTTGCATTGCTGAGGCCAGGAACAGGAAGTGCTGGCTGCTAGCTTTATGCAAGTCTCAAGCCCACCAGCTGCACTCCCTGATTGCCTCAGCCTGACTGGGACCTGATTCTGCAAAGAGGCAGAATCAAGTGGCCCTGATCCTGACAGGCAGCTATAAGTGTTCATGAATCTGTGTCCCATGGTTGGTGTGTATGTCAACAAGGTAAATGAGGTTGGAAACATTTGAGTGAACCTCATGGCACAGTGAATAAACTCCTGTACTGCAGCCAGAATTGCTCAGGACCCAAGGTTCAATCCCAAGTAGCTAGCTTATGGTTGACTCAGCCTTCTATCCTTCCAAGATTAGTAAAATATGTATCCAGCTTCTGGCGGGGGGGGGGGAATGCATCATTAAATTGTAAACCACCCCAAGAGTGCTTTAAGCGCTATGGGGCGTGGGTGGTATATAAGCAAAGCACTGCTTTTGCTTTGAGTGCTGTGTCAAAATTGATTGGCAGCGCGGGAGGGCAGATTTGCAATTGTATATGTCAGTCTTCCTCAAAGTTTGTTTGGAACATCCAGCCGCCATCATGTTTTAAACCATCAAATTACATACTCCAAGGGATTGGCCTTTCTACATATTAACCTCTCCCACTTCAATGGAAATATCTTTTGGTTACAGTCAACAGGAAAAACATGACATGAATGTGGCACCTGCCCCTCCTTTCTTAGTTTAGTCTCAGAAAAGCCTGGTTGCTTTCTTGTATTGCACTTAGTTTTTTAAAAGTTTGATTAATTACTATATACATGCCGTTCTGAAGAATATGCCAGCTGTGCCCATTCCTGGCTGCAGAGAGCTTCACCTCAGCAGGATTACAGTACAGTAAAATGCTCTGGGGCTTCCTTTGGAAAGTGTTCAGAAACTTCGGCAGGTCCAGAATGTCACAGCCAAATTGGTATCTGGAGTTGGTTACAAGAATTACATAACCCCACCCCACCCTGTTACAGCAGCTATACTGGCTGCAGGTCTGGTTCTTGGTGCCATTCAGAATGATGGTTTGAACCTATATCAAGCCGTAAACAGCTGAGGCCCAAGCTCCCTCAAAGACTGTATCTCCTTCTAGGGTTAAGATCATTAGGGGAGACCTTACTCTCTGTCCCACCATCCTCACGGGTGTGCTTGGTATAGACACAGGGGAAGACCTTCTCTGCTGCTGGTCCCAAACTCTGGAACTCTCTCCTTCCACAAGCTGGTGAAGACCTTTCTCTTCCAGCAAGCTTTTCCTTAGTGAAAGACAGCTTTACCTAACATTCTCAATCAATGTTATTAATCCATCTAAATCTCGAATGCTGTAATTTCCTTTTTTTAGCGTTAATGTTGTATTTCAATTATGTAAGCTGCTTGGGTACTTTCTTAGAAGAAAGACAAGACAAAATCAATCAAACAAACAAATACCACCAACTACTAAATGACTTGTACCGCGACACTGAAAAATCCCTTGCATGTGAAAAGGAACAAATTCAGAGTTTTAATCCAGTTTTTATTTTTGAGAAATCGCCACCACCACCACCACCATCGTCTTTCTAAGAGAAGAATGTACTTGTATTAATGGCTTTAATTTATGAATTTTGGATGGATTTCATGTTATATCATAAAATCTGAAAAGCTTATATGAAGTAAGTAAATAAATAAATAAATAGTTTGTGGGCAAATAAGAGAGTGGTTCTCACTGCTCATCAGGACTATCAATCATCACAAGAGGCAGGGAGTTTCCTGTTTTATACTGGCTGGAAATACTGGGGTGGCAGTTTCACAGCTGGGACTCCATGCCTGTAAAATAATACTGAATAAGAAATGGACCCATTATTGACTGATAATACCCTGCCCATCTGTTTGGCAGATGCAGCTCCTTCACATTGGATTGGATTATTAATTTTGAAATATCTGGAAACCCCTTTGGAAACTGTGGGCCTTTTTAAACGACCCCTAAGATCCGCTGGTCCCTTAAATTCGGACCAGAGATCTTGAGGGTTTGTCGCTCTCCCTGCGTTCCCACCCCCTCCGCACTTCCTTGTTCTGTCTGCGTGAGGGGAGGGAGAAAAAAAGGGAGAAAAGAATGCACTCTTACCTCCATAGTGCCTGTGGAAGTTGCTCCGACCCCCTGTCACTTCTTGGTTCCTCTTAAAGGGGCGGGAGGCAAAAAAAAAAAACAACAAAAAGAAGCGAGGAGAGCCCGGCACTCTCCGCATCAAAATTTTTCACTCTCTCAGAGCAGGTACCTGAAAAGTGCGCTGGGTCACGCTTAGGTGGGCGGGGTCGCACTTAATTTTCTGTTAGCTCCGGAGCTGGTGGGGAAACATTTTTAAGCTCCGGAGCTGGGAGCCATTTGCAGCGGAGCTTAGGGGTCGTGTATAAACGCCCTTTGACAGCAAGTTTTCATGCTGTGCGCTAAGGATGGAACAAACACACCGGTGTAACATATGTTTCCTTCATAAGAGAGA
The DNA here is from genome assembly GCA_029282475.1 of Phrynocephalus forsythii. Classification (NCBI taxonomy): domain Eukaryota; kingdom Metazoa; phylum Chordata; class Lepidosauria; order Squamata; family Agamidae; genus Phrynocephalus; species Phrynocephalus forsythii. The sequence goes on along the minus strand of JAPFRF010000005.1, from coordinate 94,258,144 downwards.
CAGATCTAAACAGAAATTGTGAAAATAAGTCCCAATTACATTACACTTTTTTTTAAGTTGGGGAAATGCTTCACATGCATTTTTAGCAATTGCTTTGCAGACAAATGATGAGTGTGTAGCATCAGCTTTCTGGAAACAGAGAACAGCAAGTGCTCTTTCTCCAGTTTTAAAGAATTATTGTGTTTAAAAACATTTGTCTATTAGCACATGAATTTCCCCTCCTTTAATAAAAATCATCATCTTCTGAGAACTGTAGAGCTGGAAGGGAACCTTTGCATCATGTGTAGTCCCAAACTCTGTCTCTGCAGGCAGATAACTAAATCACAGAGCAAGCCAGCTGTTCTATTGTAGAAAGCAGCGGAATCACTGGCTGTACTGCAACCAAGTATAAACAAATTTGTATCACCGGGTATCTTTGTTCTTGTTGTCTTTCTAGAGATGTTTGAATTTACCACTTTGAATCTCAGCATATGTTTTTGGAAACGTGAAATGAAAAGAACTAGGTGCAAAAAGGCAATTGACAATAGCCTTATTTAGGTGTGCAATAAAAGGTTAACATGAGCCTATTAGTAGAGGGAGGAAGCTGGTCCCATTACCTTCATCCCAACTCTCTTGTATGGGGAGAGATGAATCTGAGAAATTAAGCTATTCCTGGGGACTCTCCAGCCCATCAAAAAGCCTGAAAGATCAGGATTTTCGATTCTGACAGTGGTAAAGTAAATTTGGATGCACGAGTACCATCTTGACAGTCTTGAAGGCTTTCCTCCATAAGAATCCAAAAATACAGCCTGCTGTATCATTGTATATCAACAATTGGGAGCCACATCTTTTGCAAAGCAAATGGCTCTTAATTTCCTATTTGACATTAAGCTACCCTCAAAGATTTTGCATTGCATCACATATAACTCACAACAATATACAGTTATTTGCAGAATCCATATTTTTTTCAGCCACTGTGACAATGGTAGATAAGCTCAGAGGGAACAAGGGAGCCTGACGGCTTTGGCAGATGATGTCCAAGTCCCTGCTACTCAAAAAAAAATTGACCCACTGGCCCTGGCTCCATCACACCCCTAGTTCCTGATCACTTGGAGAGAACCCACAAGTAGAGATGCCTCTTCTACACATTTAAGGGTTTACATACTAAGGGCAAGTCTAAGTGGCTTCCTTAGCTTGTGGCTTCAGATTATCCATTTTGTTAAGTGCTCAGATAGGGATGATTAGGCAAGCTCTCTATTAGAGATGGGCTCAAATAACAAAATGAAACCGGATGTTCATGGGAAATCGCTGATTCATTGGTTTAGATTGGTTGAGGTTCATTTAAACAGGAGAACCTGAACTTTCTGCTGAGAGGCAAGCCCAAGCCCAATATAATAACCATGTACTGTTCAGTCTGTTCTAACTTGCAGCAACCCTTTTCAGGGTTTTCCAAGTTGAGCATACTTGGGTTTATCCTTCCCTTCTCCTGGGGGTGCCCTGGGACGGTGTAGCTTGCCCAAGACCACACAGCCTGGCCTTTCTAGCAGCAGGCACAGTAGAGGATCGCACACCTAACATCTGGTTCCAGATACAGTGGACTCTCGTATAACAAACGGGTTGTATAACACAAAATCTGTACAACATAAAAAATTCCAGAGATAGGGGAAATTTGCTTAACAGAATCGCCTATGTGGCGAAACCGTACAACATAAAAATGGTCACAATTAGGGATTACTGTGTTTTCAATGCATTTCCCTGGGAAATTTGTATAAAGGAAAATTTGCTTAACACAATTTCATTTGGAACAATTAATTCCTTTATACAAGGTACGACTGTACCTAAACCACTGAGCTATCCAGGCAGCTCACATTTAACAATTAATCATCCTTTCCACAATCCAAGTAGAGAACAGGGCTGGATTTGAACTATATAATGCTTGTCTCTCATTCACTCAGGCTGCACCTCCTTGAACTGTTAAAATAATTAAAAGCTTAAGTTACACTACAAGAGGAGTGGCTTTCTGCTTCTTTTATTCCTTTGTTTGCACAATATAATGTTATATGTTTGTTAGTATCAACAGGAACTCAGTATACACAACTAGTTGCTTGCAGTTTGTTTCTTTTAAGATCTTGATGCACAGGTGGGGTGGGAAATTACATGGTGTTAAGTATTTTCCTTCCTTATAGAAGGCACCCTTAAGACTGCTGAGAGTTAATGGGATGTCCATGTAACATGATCCCATAATAATGGCACCTGAACCAGGAAAACATCCTGAAAAACCCAATCCAGGGGGTGGGGCAGTGTCAATCTTGTTTAAAGAGACAGGGCTGTGAGTCTCTCATTTTGTGGGGTTTGGAGGAATATTAAAAGACTGAGTTTGTGTTTTCTTTAGCCTCTTTCCTGCTCTCTCTCTCTCTCTCTCTCTCTCTCTCTCTCTCTCTCTCTCTCTCTCTCTTTTACAAACACATCAATGACTTTTCTCTGAATGAAGATCCAGATTCCTTCTTGAAGTCTGCTCGCCTTCAGCGGCTGCCTTCATCTTCATCAGAAATGGGCAGCCAGGATATATCACCCCTTCGGGAGACCAGCAAGGACCCATTCTCAGGGGATTGCAGCTGTCGCCAGGACGGTTTGACTGTGATCATCACCGCCTGCCTAACATTTGCTACAGGAGTCACGGTGGCCTTAATTATGCAGATCTACTTTGGAGATCCTCAGGTAAGAAGAGGCAGCTTGACTTGTTCTTATTTATATGAATAAATATTTCAATATTTATATTTATATGAGGCTGTTCAATATTTATATGAGGCCGCTGGGGGAGGTCATCAGGAGATATGGAGTTCGCTGTCATCAGTACGCTGATGACACGCAGCTCTATATCTCCTTTTCTACGTCTGCAGAGGAGGCGGTTCGCTCCCTTGATCTGTGCCTGGAGGCCGTACTGGAATGGACCAGAGATAACCGGCTCAAGCTTAATCCGGAGAAGACGGAGGTTCTGTTCTTCGGGGCGCCCTCATCTCGGTACAATGGCCCCCTCCCTAGTCTGGGGGGTATTTCCCTCCAGCCTACAGACAGGGCCAGGAATCTGGGCGTGGTCCTGGATTCGGCCCTCTCCCTGGAAGCCCAGGTGATGGCCATCTCCAGGGCCGCTTTCTTCCATCTCCGCAGGATCGCCCAGATCCGTCAGTACCTTGATGAGTCCTCCCTGAGGACAGTCGTGCAGGCCCTGGTGGTCTCGAGGATCGACTATTGCAATGCCCTCTACGTGGGGCTGCCCTTGACCCTGGTCCAGAGGTTGCAGCGGGTGCAAAATGCGGCGGCCAGGCTGGTGGTGGGTGCTCGTCGATACGAGCACATCACCCCAGTCCTGGTCCGCCTGCATTGGCTCCCCGTTGCCTTCCGGATCAGGTTCAAGGTCCTGGTCTTGGTTTTCAAGGCCCTCCACGGCTTGGGACCAGGATACCTGGCGGAGCGCATCTCCCAGAGAGCATCCGGATCCAGACCCACTAGATCATCGCAGGCGCGCTCATTGAGAGTGGCCACACCCAGGGAGGCGCGGAAAACGCGCACGTGGAACCGCGCCTTCTCTGTGGTTGGGCCCTCGCTTTGGAACCATCTTCCGCCTGAGCTGCGCCTGCTGGAGTCCCTGCCTGCCTTTAAGAGGGCCCTAAAGACCTTCCTCTTTAAAGATGCATATGGTGACCTGGCTACTTAGTCCCTTTTCTTATTTCCCTGGCCCTGTTGTTTGCCGCCATCTTGCCCCCCGCCGCCCCTGCCTGGTGGCTCGGCTATTTTTAGCTTTTAGCTTTTTATGCTTTTTTATGTTGTCAGCCGCCCAGAGTTCCCGTCGGGAAGATGGAGCGGGATATAAGTATTTAAATAAATAATAAATAATAATAATAATAAATAAATAAATATTCTTCTCTCCGTGACCAATTGTACCAAAGTAAGGTGATTCCTCCTTCCATATATGATTAAAATGTCTAGTTTTGCTTGTAAGCAGCAAGTGATGCACTCAGAAAACAATGAAGGAATTGAAAATGGAGAGTTGGAATTTCCATATTTATGCCACTGGGACAGTTCTAAAATCAAATGAGATCTGTGTGATGGCTTGCTTACAATAGTTACTAGAGTTACCACCAGTGTGCAGTGCTGTACATTGCTGAAGAGAGTCAGTCTGGAAGGGCTATACGTCAAGAAGGTAACTTGCACATCAAGAATTGTCTTTCCCCATTGACATTACTATGTGTGTTGCATCTGTGTGTGCGCACAGCCAGGGACAGAAATGCACACATCTGTTTGTTCACATTTTCTCCAGTATAGACATTATTTCCCCCCACTTGACTTAAGCATGTTTGTGCAGTTTTTCCAAAGTTATATCCATTTAGCCATGCTTATTTTCCGGCTGCACACATGGTTTTGCAGACAGTTTTTAACGCACTGAAACATATTGCAAACCGCATAAATGCACACATTCAGAAGGAAAAGTGTACTTCATCCCCTGACAGTTTCAGGAGGTGAAAAATCACAATGTGAACTCAGTTGAATTCTTTTCTATCCCTTCCTCCTGCTTCCATGTTATATCATCACATTATTTCTGAAACACAGCTTAGACTGAAATTGGCCCAACAATTATCTGTAGAGCTTCATAGCTGAACAAGGATCTGCACTAACATAGTTATACTAGGTGAGAATGCTTGCCTGTCATGCCCACTGACATAATTGCCAACTATGACTGACAGCAGTTGTCCAAAATCCTATGTACATATACTGTATTATATTTTAAATCACCTGCTAGATTCTGTACAACAGTTATTGTGTAAGACCCATGATACACCTGAAGATGCTAGAAATATATTCCATCATGGAACATAAAGGATGAAGCATCCTTTAGGGTTAGTTATGTAATGTCAAGGTTTTGGAATGTTTGCCCTTCTGAGTGCCCTTGAGGGTCAAGCTAGATAATTGCCATATTATTAGAAGAGGTGCTCTGTGAAAAGGTGGAAGATGTATATCCATCATAGCATGTCATTTCCCTAACACACCTATCTTTTATATAGTGTGTCTTGTTTAGTAACTAGTTATTGGAAGGTATATACCACTTTAATTCCCAAATCTAACAGCTATGATGTGCACCCCAGAGGTAGCCTCTTTATAGAAAGGAAAATGGCCCAATTGTAGGGAATGCACATTGTTGTACATCTCCAGTATGACCCTGAGCTGTTATCTCAAAATGTGGTGTCCCATAGATATTCCATCAAGGTGCAGTAGTGACTGACACTGCTCGTTGTACGGCACTGGGGATCGAGGTACTGAACAAGCAAGGCTCCTCAGTGGACGCAGCTATCACCTCAGCCTTATGCTCAGGAATTATCAACCCTCACACAGCTGGCATTGGTGGGTAAGTGGCCGACTATTATTGACTTCATGTATCATTTGTCCTCTTTATTATATCACACTGGCAAGCCTGTAAATAGAAAGGCTACCCCGTATAGAACTATTTAGTTTTCATTTGGTGTTGAATGCCTTTAGCTGGTGGGAATGTGATTTTTCCCTCCCACAACTGTTCCACAGAGAACTCAGTCTTGTATTCACATGAAGCCTGGTCTCTCTCCCTTCCAACAAAAAAACCTACTGTGATGCTAGGCTACAGTCCTGGGCTGCTCTGGATGGCAAACCCAAATGTTGAGACCTGCGACCTGGAGACTGAGTGGAGAGGATTTGCTTACTGTAACATATTACTATAATTTAAATAGAAATTTAATACATTTCACTGTAATAGGGAAGGCTGTGACCTGAAGACCTGTGTGCCTTCTTAATCTGCAGTACAGATGCTGAGTGTTGATGTTTGGCAGTGTCTGACCTCATGTTCCTGGGGTTTTGTACCTTTCAGCTGAACTCAGACCAGAGAGCCTATCAACTAATGGGTGACCTTCAAGCTGAAATCGTTTTCATAGAGAGCTGTCTCATGGCCACCTTTCCGCTGAAGGCCCTTCCTCTGTAACTATTGACTGTGCCTCATACTGTAATTAGAGCAGAGTGGGTGAGCCCTCAGGCATGATGGGCATCATCCATCTTTCTGGTCAATCACCATGTCCTCCGAGAAAGGACATATTTAGCCACAGAACCCTCGTAGGTATGCATAGTGACTTTATTCTAAGAACGCTGTGTGTGTGTTGTGGCGTTACAGTCGTGACCGACTCTTCGTGACCCCATGCCCATGGAGTTTTCTTGGCAGGAATACTGGAGTGGTTTGCCAGTTCCTACTCCAGGCGTCTACAGCACCTGATATTCCCTGGTGGTCTCCCATCCAAGTACTAACCAGGGCCGACCCTGCTTAGCTTCCGAAATCAGGCGAGATCGGATATGCTTAGGGCATCTAGGCAGCTTCTAAGAATGCTACCATAGGCCAAATGTAAACATTGAATCGCCCCAGCTGTGGCCCCTGAAGCCTCATCTAAAAAGACACATCCCCTCTATAACACAATTTGTTGTACTTACCCTCAGCCTTTCTTTGAACCAGGAGCGTTCCTGCATCGCGGGTGTTGGATTCCATTTTCATGGCAATTACAGCCTCTAATCCTGGCCTGTTGCCCAGAGCTGTGGCCTCCCATTAGCCATTATAGCGTGTGTTTTGAATAGATGTTATGCAATGGAGAATTCAAGCTTCAGGTGGATGAAAATAACCAGAAAGATTGAGGGCATGTTACATAAGCAAGGTTACCTGATCATGGCCCATCAGATGGGATTTGAAAACTTTTGTTGAAACTGGCAATTCTCATGCTCAGGATTAAGGCTGGGGGTGGGGATGGCGAACAGAAACCAAACATACCACCAAGGTAAGTCCAGTTATCTAATAAGGAAACTGGTTTAATAAAACAGAAGTGCTCTACTTGAATGGGGATTAAAGTATCAGGTGAACATCAGCACTTTAAGTAGAAAAGCAGATGTCCTATGACTCTTTGATCTTAAGGTCATGTGTGGAACACAGGATGCATTTAAAACGTGAAAGATTCACTTCTCTTTCTTCTAGTTTAGAGCAGCATGGGTCCCTTGAGGCTGACCATCTTCTCATTAGTAGAGAAATGTAAATAGCAAGCCTAGATTACAGGCAGGCAGAGGGACTTTTTACCAGACATTGATTGTCAGAGCTGCACACTCTGCTTTATTTTTATTTTTTCCATCCACCAGAAGAAAGCCATCATTCTTAGCTTCCCAAGGTAGCTATTGGAAAGGACTTCAAAGGAGCAATGGGAATGGTCCACTGTGACCCCGTCCTAAAAGGGCAATGCAGGTAGTCTGTGCTTCTCTACATTTGCTTCTCTACATTCTCTTTCCTCCCACCTCCCTCTTCTTTGGATCTGAAATCAGTGGTGCTGCAACAATAGCATAGACTGAGAAGCACAAGAGTCAGGGAAAGTTCTTTTCTAAGCTATAAAGAGCACACTTTCCTTTTTCTCTGCCATCAACTCAGCCTCTTCCTGACTGTGTTTCACTTTCTCCTTCCTAGTTCTCATGACGGCACATTAATTTTAGATTTAACATAAGGGCGTGCAACCCGCTCCATTAATATCCCTTCATTCATCACTTCACCCTTGGGTCATCCCAGGAACACACAAATATCTCAATCTATTTCATCTTTACATGTTTCAAAAGAAATCTCCTTAACATAACGTCTTCCATTTCATTCCAGATAGCTCCCAGGTAATAAATGGGATCTTTAAATTTTAAGCCTTGCATCAATAAGAGCCTTTGCTGTATAAGGTAGGAGATAAATTATTTTCACAGAGTCTTGCTGAGACAGAGACAACTGCATGATTGATGCACTCAAAGAAGCATAATTTACTTTAGGGTAACACAGGGCCAGTTGCAACTAGGCATTGTGATAATGAGGTGCAGCGGAGGTGAACAGACATACAGTAGCTTTGATTTGTACTGAGCTTATGTAACTAGAGGCAACATCAAATATGAATTGCTAGAGGAAGCAGACCAGTTTCCCTGATGGCAATGACACCTGTTTCTCTGACAATCTCAAAGCCTTTAAGGAGAAAATTGCTGTGTCCCATGATGAAGCATGTAGACAGGAAAAGGTTTGAGAGAGGACAACACTCTCCCAGTGAAGCCAGAAGAATACTTGCAACTGTCCTATTCCAAATGGTTGCTATGTGAGATTATGCCAGGCCCATCCAGTCTGCTGTCTGCATTGTTTCTGACTTTAGGTGGAAATAATCTGGTCTTCCCACCCAGTGCTGAGCATACAGAAAGGATGCTACATGAGAGCTTTGCCTGGAGATCAGTTTAGATCAGGCATGTCCAAACTTCAGCCCTCCTGAGGTTTTGGACTACAACTCCTAGAATTCTAAGCTTAGATAGCCAGTGGCAAAGGGCTGTGGGAGTTGCTGTCCAAAATACCTGGAGGGCTGAAGTTTGGACATGCCTGGTTTAGATGATACTCTGTTTCCCTGAAAATAAGACCTACCCCAAAAATAAGCCCTAGCAGGATTTCTATGCATTGGTTAAATATAAGTCCTACCCCGATAATAAGACCTAGTGATGGGCGTGGCTGTGCCTACACACACACACACACACACACACACACACACACACACACACACACACACACAGAGAGAGAGAGAGAGAGAGAGAGAGAGAGAGAGAGAGAGAGAGAGAGAGAGAGAGAGATACACCACACATTGCCCCTCCCTTTTCATCCATGGTCCTTCCCCCCCTTCACTTGGGCCACCAAAGTTACCGTACTTTGTAGCATGTTTGCTTGCAATTCCTGTTTCCCCGAAAATAGTATCTACCCCAAAAATAAGCCCTAGAGTATCTTCTTAGGGAAAAATAAATATAAGGCAGTGTCTTATTTTTGGGAAAACACGGGTATTGTTCTTACAACTGCTTCTCTCTCTCTCTCTCTCTCTCTCTCTCTCTCTCTCTCTCTCTCTCTCTCTCTCTCTCTCAATTGACAGAGGCTCTGGGTTTTTAACTAGAGGCATCATTAGCCATTTGGCATGCAGGGTCTCACTCTCTGAAAGTAAGATTGGCATTTGCTGCCCTGTAGCTGGGTGAGAATGGGAAAGGTAGGGAGAAGGTGGAGGAATGGGGAAGTAGACCCATCTGAAAATGAGGCAGCTATATTGGTTCCATGTTGAGCCTACCTGTCGGCTTCCTTCTGCCAAGGAGAAGCAGCTGGGGATGTTCTACATACTGTACTTGGAATAAATGGGCTTGAGCTGTTTTAGCAGCAAGTGTTCACACCCTTTAAGTTTCAGCATTGTGGATCAACGTTGCAGTTGCTCCGTCTTATAGTTAAAATCTCAGGACTGCTTCTCGGGAGAAAGAAAAGCTGCTGATTTCTATATGCATAGGCAAAGAAGAAAATAAAATAAGATGTCACAAAGAGACAGTGATGGGAAAGGGAGTATAGGTTAAGATAATTTTCTGCTTGAGGCACCTATTTGCATCTGTGGTTGTTAAAAATGGCAATAACAAATTAAATAAGCAACAATTGGCTGACTTTTCTTGACTCCTGAAATTGATGGTTTTGGACAGCTCCTTAGGGGGACAACAGTACTGCTGCATGTACTTCTAATACTGTAAACAAGAAATTATAGGCACAAATTTATGCATCATTTTCTTTGTATTCACAATCCTCTCTGTTATATCTAATGTTCTGTTATTTTTAAATCAGTGTTTAGTCATGCAATATGAGGATCCCTTTGATACCTGCTTCGAATAAACAACCTATGAACACAAATTGAAGATTTCCACTATAAAATGTTATTAATCAATCAATGCACCTAGAGAAACAAGGACAAAGTCCAGATTGGTGCATAGCAGAGCTGCCGGGAGAGCCTTTAGGGCAGTGGTTCCCAACTCTTTGGGGGTCGAATGACCATTTCACAGGGGTCACCATGAGCCAGTGAAGAAAAAGGCACAAACGGCTTGGTTCTGGAGGAGGAGGGGAAGGAAGGCAGGGAAAGAGTGAATTGCAGCTTGATAAGTTGGAGGGATGTCAGTCAATGGCACCGGAGGCTGCGATTGGCTGAGGGTGCCTGTAGAGGGAAGTTCTCTATGGCACCTGCAGCAGTGGCCTGCCCAAGGGGGCTTGTGGCCTCTTCCAAGCAAGGCAAGGGGTCCCCACAGCAAGAGGAACAGTATTAAAGGGTTGCAGCATTAGGAAGGTTGAGAACCACTGCTTTAGGGTGTTGTAGCAAAAGGGATATGATAAAATCTCAGCCTAGCTTTAGAACCACACACCACAAAGTTGTCAGGTCATGCAGCGCCATGTGTCTCTCTATTTATTTATTTATTTATTTATTTATTTATTTATTTATTTATTTATTTATTTATTTATTTATTTATTTGTTTGTTTGTTTTAGAGTATTTTTACCCCACCTTTCTCCTTGGAAAAGGACCCAAGGCGGCTTACAGTAATGAGGGATAAAATACAGTTCAGTACATTTCTCTTTCGTATGACTCTTTTGTTGCAGAGGAGGCGTAATGCTGGTTCATGACATCAGGAAGAATGAGAGTCGAGTGATTGATTTCCGAGAGACGGCCCCCTTCAGCATCCAAGAAGACGGCCTTAGGACGGCATGGGAAACAAAGGTGTGAAAGGACCTTTATCTTTTAGGGAGCAAGGCAGTGGATGGGTAATAGTGAACGTATTTTTTTTTGTTTTATTTATTTGTAGTGCACATATACACTTTGATATAAACAACATTTCTATGTCTTTAAATGGTTGGCATTAAGATAATAAACCGTTACATCAATCCAGAATTATTGAAATTATTAAAGTATGACTTTCCAAAATTCTCCAGTGCTCCTTTTGGGACAGAAAGGAAGGAGCTATATCTCAGGAGTTCCCAGGGTAACCCAGATGTTCTTGGATTGCAATTCCCAGAAGCCTATACTACCAGCTGTGCCAGCCTGGGTTTCTGGGAGCACAGAAACTCCAGCCAGCACAGGAGCCTCGTGGTGAAGTAGTTAAATTGCAGTACTGCAATCAAGACTCTGCTCACAACTTGAGCTTGATCCTGGGCTTAGGTAGCTGTCTCATGGTTGACTCAAGGTTGACTCAGCTTTCTCTCCTTCCCAGATCAGTAAGTTGACTACCCAGCTTGCGGGGAGGGCGATGTGTAACCAGTGAAGTTAATTTGTAAACTGCCAAGAGAGTGCTTTAAGCATTATGGGTTGGTTTACAAGCAGAATGTTTTGCTTTTGCTTTTGTTTTGATCTGCCTCATTAAATTTCTCCAGAAGAACAAGGCATTCTCAGAACTGGGATTCACATTTACTAACAGTTGTAAAAAACCTTTGCTCATTTTTGCAACGGGATAGTTATTTCTTTTGCACTACCACTGACATGGAAAGTAACAGAAGGAGGCCACCCTGTTGGTTCTTGCAGTGTCTTCCAAATAATGAAATGTGAGCTAAGGGGGGGGGGAGAGCAAGCTCAGCTGCCACTAAACAATTGCACAATGTAAGATAAGACAAACACAGCAGAGACTTCGGACAACTTGTAAACAAAGTATTTTTAAATACTGTACTTTTACCCCACCTTTCTTCTTGGAAAAGGACCCAAGGTAGTTTACAATAATAATAAAGTAAGCACAAGAATAGCTTCCTAGATGCCCTAAGCACATCCGTTCTCTCCTGATTTCCGAAGCTAAGCAGGGTCGGCCCTGGTTAGTACTTGGATGGGAGACCACCAGGGAATACCAGGTGCTGTAGGCATCTGGAGTAGGAACTGGCAAACCACTCCAGTATTCCTGCCAAGAAAACTCCATAGACATGGAGTCACGAAGAGTCAGTCATTATTGTAACACACACACACACACACACACACACACACAAGCACAAGAATATTGAATTTCACATCTAAGAATTTCAGTAACATCTCTCTTTTGAAATCATTTCCAAAGAGAATTACTTAAGAGAATGGATGAATTTCTCATGAGCGATACTTTCGCCCTTAGTTCTGGTTTCATGGCATACTGATAATAATTTTAAAACTGTGATGAAAACCATAGACTCTCATTCTGATAGAACAGTGTTGGTGATCCTATGGCATGGGTGCCAAAGGTGGCACTCGGAGCCCTTTCTGTGGACACCCGACATCGCCCCTTCACAGCTACCTGTGTTCAGGTTAAATTGCTGTATTGGCATTTTATGAAAAATTAATGGGCTTTGAATCGCAGTTTGAGCACTCGGTCTCTAAAAGATTTGCCATCACTGTGATAGAACATTCCTGGTGTCTTCAAGCCCTTTTTTCTTTTCTGAAGCCCATAAATGATTTGAAGAGATTTAAGCCCTATTCAAAGAGTTGCATCTTTTTCATGCATTCATGTTTCCCCATTCTATAGTGGAAGAAAACAAGAACAGGTAAAGGATGGTCTTCCAGATGTCATTAAATTTCAGCATTCCTCACCTATAGTTGTGTTGGCTGGAGGTGATGGGAGTTGAAGTCCCATAATATCTGGAGTGTTGCACCTTGCCCACCCGGATTTGAAACTGAGCTAGTATGATTGGCACCCTTGCAGTACTCCTCACTTTTTCTGTATGCTCTCTTTTTTGTGTGCAGCCAGGACTTCTGGTTGGTGTTCCAGGCATGATCAAAGGACTTCATGAAGCACACCAGTCTTATGGGAGGTCAGAATAGTTCTCAAGCTTATGTGCTTCATTGTTCAATTTCAAATGAAAGATTGATTTTTGCATGTAATAACTGTGTTCTACTCAACCCTGTTACTCCATTCAGGAAGGATTAATTATACTGCTAGTCCCAGGAAGATCTACCATGCATATCTTATGCTTATTGATGCACCAATAAATTGTTTTATATGTACAGTAGGTGCAAAAGTGCAACTATATGGATGTTACAAGTATGTTTAAGCTAATGGGAAATGCAGGATTACTGTCAATGTGTGAAATACCCCAAGGATCCCCCTAACAAAAGACTTAGCTTTTCCCAAGCTATACCCTATTCAAGTGACAATTCTCTCTAAATGTATTTAAAGATTGGTTGACAGTTGTGCATGTCAGCCAGCACAGCAGAAGAACATAAGAAAATAAGAAGAGCCATGCTGGATCAGGCCAAAGGCCCATCTAGTCCACCTTCCTGTATCTCACAGTGGCCCCACCAAATGCGTCTGAGAGCGCACAAGACTAGATATCTGTCTCCTGATACCACTCCCCTGCATCTGGCCCTTGAAGTACCCTGGTTTTAAGCCTGGAGATTATACATCTCCATCATGGTTTGTAACCTGTGATGGACTTTTCCTCCAGGAATCTGTCCAATCCTCTTTTGAAGGCATCCCAGCTAGATGCCATCACCACATCCTGAGGCAGAGAGTTCCACAGACTAACAACACGCTGGGTAAAAAAAAATTCTTTTGTCTATTCTCACTCTCCCAACCCTCAGTTTGAGTGGATGTCCCCTAGTTCTGGTATTTTGTGAGAGGGAGAAAAGTGTCCCTCTATCTACATTACCCATGCCCTGCAAATCACCTTGATTTTCCACTTAAAATGGGTCTTTGCTCAGCAACATTTTCACCATAGTTTGTTGTTATATGGCTAGGTGATGAATGCCGTGTATCTGTATTTGGCAGATTGCCCTGGAGACAGTTGCTGGGCTTTGCTGCGGATGTAGCCCAGGATGGATTCAATGTCACACATGATTTAGGTGAGTGCAGTCATTGGACAAGAGGTACAAAACAAGGTTGCATGTACAAGCTGTATTCCATCACTGATGTTGATAAAGTCAGCATTTTTAGAGGTCATTTATACTGCAATGTATCCTGAGGATGCTGCTGGAGTTGGCATGATTAAATTTGATGTATTTTCATTTGCTACAGCTAATTGTGCATAAGCTTGGACCACATTTGTTTATTTGTTTATTTCCTCATTTCTATGCCAACTTTTTCTACTACGAAGCAGAGATTCATCCAAAAAATAATGAGCTATTGATCCATTAATTCTAAAGAGAAGTGGTTGGTGAAAGAGCTTCTCCTAAATGCTAGCAAATTAGTGGATAGATATGGGGGAAGGAATTCTAACAGTTAGCCACTGCCATTGAGAAGGCCATGACCTATAAGGCTTCTGAAGCAAGGCTTGTCCTGATGACCTTAATAATGTGCATCTACAAAATCCACAAATGATTGGCATTGGGCATTCCCCCTAGATTTCTAAACTGCAGAGCTGTGTTAACTGCTACGAGACCCCAATTCTCAGGATCCGCCAACCCGTAACTACTGGCCATATGGACAGAGAGATGCTGGGAGCTGGGAGCTTTTAAAAAAATCTTTTTCAAGAAGTGCTTGATTGCTGTGAACACCACTTATAGCCATCAGTATCCACACTCTCTTGTTACCTCTTCTGTTGTCTGCAGCGATGGCTATCAAAGAACTGAAAGAGCAGTATAACCACTCGGACAAATTCAGAGAAACCTTCCTTCCAGATGGACAGCCACTGCTGCCTGGCATGTTTATGAGAAGACCGGATCTGGCTAGTCTGTTACACTTGCTTGCATCCGGAGGAGTCTCGGCCTTCTACAATGGCAATGTAACACAAGAAATTATTTCAGAGGTAAGTCCAGTCCATTCTTTTTGGTGCTGGTGTGTGTGTGGGCTGTATTTGTCAACCAGAAATGTAGGCCGTGCTGATAGTTGCAGTTAATATTGCAAAAATATCTTTGAAGCCTTATTCATGGGATTCAGTTATACACTATGGTGGCTGACACCCACTGGGATTAATGGGGCAGAAGGCAAAGCAGGCCCTGATAGGTAGAGGCAGGAGTGTTGGGTAGAGCCAGGGTCCACGTAGGCATACACTGTAACTATTGCTCACTCAGATACAGTCTCACCTTACCCAATTCTTAAATACACGTTTTAAGCACCCCAAACCACCATGGTAGGTATTATCAGGCAGAATAAATAATTTTCGCTGGGTATTTACGGATATTCAGGACATTTTTTAACATTTAAAACAGCTCATTTCATTGCACAACGCCATTAACGAAACTAAATGTAATGAACGCAATTTTCTTGGTTCTCTTCGTTTCATTCCTAATCCATCGCCACGGTCGTTATTCGTTTTGTTACATAATGAAATGAATAACGAATAACAGAATGAAAAAAATCATTTCGTGCCCATTATTTATTTTAATGCTTATCTAAAGGTGCGGTTACACTACACTTGATCTTAGCCAAAAGGCCGAGAAGCGGTTACACTATGAAAAGGAATCAAAAGATGGATTGGGATATTTGAAGTTGGTTTCAATTCGCATGACATTCCTGTGGTTTTTGAGTCAGTGTGGGCATCCTCTTGCAAAAACGTATACTCTGTTTATAAACTGCGTTATGTATCAGCTGACTGGGGATAACTTACTTTTAGAATTATCTCCTTTGAAGCTTTGTCCTCCTACACCCACCCTCAAGCTGGCTGCTGAGGTGTTATTTTTCTTTTTTAACTGTTTAAAAAATTCTTGCAGTCTGTCATAGTGCTACATCAGTATGATACACAGGAAAAAATTAAAACAGAACAGACTGCAGATTTTCCCTGCAGCCTGACACGCATGCACAGAGATAGACACAGAATGCAGGGTGGTGAAGAAGAAGAGGGAGGAACGGAGTTGGGGCTGGCAAGGGAAAGGCACACCAAAACAAAGCAAAGTGGGTTGCTTACATAACGCACCATTGTGCTTAAAGCACTCTCTGCGGAGTTTAAAATTTACAGTAGGACCCCCGTATCTACTGATTCATTAACCACTAATTCAGTTGTTCATGGTTGGCAGAGGAAAAAAATTAAATAAATAATTTAGAAGCCACAAATCAAGCTACTGTCACAAAGGAGCAGTCCTTAAGCAAGCTACTGTTGCAAAACAGCAGTTGGGGGGTTGATATTGTCTCTTATCCATGGTTTTCATTATCCATGGGAAGGCCTGGAACTGATCCCCAGTGGATACCGGGGTCCTACTCTACTACACATTGCCCTGCCCTTCCAGCAAGCTGGTGACCAGTGAGCGGCCAAAAACTGAGCAGAGACACAGGCAAGATTGGCACGGCAGCATTTAGGTTTGTAAGGGAGGGAGGGAGGGCTTTCCCTCACCCAACCTTTCATATTGTGTTGCTTCTCCTTTCAATTCCAAATTTAAAATGAACAAACATAATATCTTACAGCTGATTAAAACACTTCACTTTCCAAACAAAAAGACTGCTTCTTGGTGGGGGGGAATCTGTGCTTTCCTGTGTGTGATGTACTCAGGATTTTTTTAACATTGATTTGAAACATGCTTAATCTGATTCAAAAACAATTTTCTCCATATGTAACTAAGCCCTGAAGAGCAGGAAAATCCACTTGCCCCCAAGTTAGGAATACTTCCCTTGTGGCTGCCTCCCCCTGTAATCTACTGCAATTTTCTAGAAAGACAGAAAGCATCTGGCATAGGCAGACTTCAACACCAAGATTGGCTCAGAATGAGTTTCTTGAGCATGGGTGTTTTGAAAACCATTGCTGCAGAATAAAAGACTGTAACCTTGTGACTTGAGCAGTTTGGAAGGTTCTGTGTGAAATCACAGCAAGAACCTGCAGTTGGTTAGCCAAAAAACCAGCTAGCTCTTGATTGGTTTTTTAGATTAGCGTGCACAGCATTGGTTGCCTACTGCATACTAATATGTCCCTGTGTTGCTCTGCCTAGGTCCTTAAATTTGGCGGTACCTTATCTGAAGAAGACTTCAGTAACTACACCGTCTTGGTGGAAAATCCAGTCCATACAGTATATCAAGGTAAAAAGGTGTATCCTGGGTTATTCACAAATTTTAATAATGCTAACACATCAGTGTTAAATAAAATATAAAGGTGTTTGTACAAAGAAATAGATTGTAGTCCATAAAACACACTGAAACAAATGTGTCACTCTTAAAGATACCACATATTTTTCTTTTTGGTTATGGATTTTGTTTTGCTGATATGGACAGCACAGCTCCCTCTCTGGAAAAAATCACTTGCCAACTTAAGTTGTTTTTCCAAAAATATGTGGTTTAGTTAATTTAAGCATCAAGTAACTAAAATTCTGGTTTTCCCCCCAAATAACCTGCAACCCAAATTATAATTACTTGAAAACAATCAATCAAAAACATGGCTCTATAGGGAGGCATTCCCAGAGCTGCTAACATGATAAAAAGGTGGATGTCTAGTTACAGCTTCCAGTCCTGCCACCTTATTCTTATGTTTATTTTTAATGTGTAATGTCATTTTATGTAATTAAATTGTTCATGTAATTGTTGGTCATATTTATTAGTTTAACTTGAATTTATTGTACACCTTTTTTTAAATTGTCTTTGTTGTTGTTAACTACCCAGGGTGGCTGTGCTGCCAGATGGGAGGTATAGAAATTACTTGATAGATAGATAGATAGATAGATAGATAGATAGATAGATAGATAGATAGATAGATAGATAGATAGATAGATAGATAGATATAGAAGTGATAATGTTTTGTTTTACTACCAATACCAAATCTTGATTGATATTCCTGGATATGATAAGTGTTCTCTTCTCCCAGGTATTTTAAATGAAAAAGTAGAGCTTAGAAAAAATAGGGGTTTTTTTTTGTACTATAACGGCTAGTAAACCCCAGTTGGGGGAATCATAGAATTATAGAAATATTCTTCACAGTTTATAAATTTCAAAATGGACTCAAGGCCATCCTTTGAGTTTCATGGCCACAAGGGGCTTGAATCTAGCTTTCCTGGCTACCTCTGGCATATTAGCATCTATTTCACACTATTCTGTTCTCTTTTTCTTCTGTCTCCCCAGGTCATCTAGTTCTTAGTCCATCACCTCCTCATGCAGGTCCTGCACTGCTCACAGCTCTGAACATCCTTGAAGGTTTTAACATCACCAGCCATGTAGCCAGGGAAAATATACTCCACTGGATAACAGAGGTAAGAACTTGCTTACTAAAATATCCTGTTTTAAGCAATGATATGGTACAGTTTTGCCTTTCCTGAATCTTGTTACAGACAATTTGGGAGGATTACAGTTTGCAACTAAGTGCTAATTCATCCATACATGGAAGTGTTATGATATAATGACAACCAGTTACAGTAACCCCCCACCACCAATCGCAGTTGTTAGGGACCCACCCCACCCATGATGACTGAAATTCCACAATATGCGGATGCGGGTCGGGTGGGGCCTGGGGGGCGGTGGGCCATCAGATCCCCCTGCCGCCACCCGCCCGCACCGGCCCAAGACTTCTCAGACCGGCGCGCGCTGGCGTCGTTGGAGGGTTTGACCTCTCCTTCACTCGTCCGGGCTGCTGCACGGAGCCTTGGATGCAGCCCGGGCAAGCGGCTGCGTTGGCGTCGGCGGCGATCCCCCTCCCTCTCTCACCCGGGCTGCTGCACGGAGCCTCGGTGCAGCCCGGGGAAGTGGCGGCGGTGGAGGCAATTCCCCTCCATGACTGGAAATGATTTTAAAATGGGCATGCCACTTCCCCCTCCCCCCGGGGGGCTCCGGAGAAATGTGCATCCATTTTAAAATCCCTTCCAGTCCCGGGCCATCTCCATTGAAATGCATTGGCTCAATGCATTTCAATGGAGAATTTTCCCCATTGGAATGCATTGTGCCAATGCTTTCCAATGGGGAAACATTTCTCCATTGAAATGCATTGAGCCAATACATTTCAATGGAGATTGCTGGGGAGTGCTGGCCCCAAGCCAGCACCAAGCAGCTGATTGGCGCTGGCTGGGAGAGGAATGGCGCTGGCAGCAAGGGCTGTGGTGCCTTTGCACGGGCTGCTGGGAGGCTTTTTTAAAGTCTTCCAGCAGCCCAGGAAGCAGCAGTGACGTGCTCCAACTGATTGGTGCTGGGGTGGGGAAATACCCCAGCACTAATCAGCTGGAGCCCCAGCCTGTACTCTGGTCCCCCGATATAGCAGGACCACAGTACAGAGCGAAATGGCCAGGGTTTACTGTACTTTGTTGCTGGTTGAAATTACTGTCATTATTGCTGGAGTTTTTACTAATTACGGCATGGAAGCCCTTTGCTGTGCTCAGGAGTAGCCATTTATTCTGCTGAGATTGTCAAGTAAAGGGTTCCACACAAACAAACATATTATTGAATGAAGTGTTAATAACAGTGTTGTAAGTACTTTCATCAGACCTAGCCAATGCCCACCATTCCCCAGCAAGCAGACCGATGGTCAGGGAATACTTAACTGAAATGTTTTAGTTAAATCCACCTCTTGTGGAATTTCTGTTTGTAAAGGAAGTGCCATAGTTTCACCTTCCGGAAGGCTTTAAGAAAGTAACTTCTGCCCACCCCCTACTGCCAAGAAGATGCTAGTACTATATCTGTCATACTACTGAAAATTTGGGCAGTATGAAGGATAGGATATAAATATTTCTAATCAGGTTTCATGGTCTGTCTCAAGGATATCAGATGATCTGATGGCATGTAGAATGTTTATGGTGTATGTAATATAGAGCTCTGAAACATTTCTGTTTGGGTGAATATCTGAATAAAGGCTGAAGAATAGTGGAGAAATGGAAAGTTTGCAAATTATTGTGGAATTAAAGCTGAAGAATAGTGAAGAAATGGAAAGTTTGCAAATTATTGTGGAAAAAGTCCTATTGCTTGCACGGGGTTTTGGGATTTCTTCTTACCAAAAGAAGCAGGTCCTTCGGACCTTTCTTTCCATGGAAAAAAAGGATTCAAATGTTACATTTGTACTCTGGTTTCTTTTCCTCCATTATGTTTTCACTTCAGACACTAAAAGTTGTGTTGGCACTAGCTAGCAGCCTGGGGGACCCTTTCTATGACGCATCAATTTCTCACAGTGTGGAGGACATGATGAGGTAAGCCTTAACTCATGATGAGTGCTGCATTTCATGGCATATATTGTCTCATTTGGTTTAGGGATGGCTAGTTTCTGAGGAGTTCTTGTGAGCTGCTCTTTTCTTGAGACTATGGTCCAAGACTGAAACAATGAGTCTAGACTCTGAAACAGTCTTTATAGGTAACTTTGAGAAAGTTACTTTTCGTACTACACCCCCTGGGATCTCCAGTGGACCACATTGGCTGTGGGATTCTGGGGGTTGTACTGTAGACCCAAATTCTGCTTCTCAGAGCAGGGTTCCAGAGATACAGAAAACAAATAGATAGCAAGAAACCATTCATTGGGTGATGGGCCTGAGACCATGTTCCCTCTCTGTGTGTCAGCCCCCTTCGTGCAGGCCTTTCCCACCCCCTCGCACCCATCACAACTGTTTTTGTTATGATGGGACCTGTGGGAGGGGGGGGGAGTTTTCCACATGCGCAGAAAAGAGCCCCGCGCAGCACTGATGACAATGAGAGGGCATGTTGGTCTGAGATATTCCATATCCTCAGAGAGATGTAGGACCTGCAACAAAATGTTGCAGGCTAGGGGGCTTCTATTTAGGGGCCCAATTAGTCAGCCATACTTTTTTTAGGGCGCTCAGTTCCATAGCCATGGTGTCTGGAGAGCTCAGTGCTTTAGCGCTCCATTTGTGGAGCCAGAGGCCTTGGGCAAGCTGCATACCCCCCCAATGCACTCCCAGAAGAAGGGAACAGCAAGCCACTTCTAAGTAGTATTTATTACCTAAAAAAACCTTGTATACCTTTCTTTCTGGAGTACCTTAAGTTAACATGGGATATATAAATTCAACATAACATCACAAATAACACTCATCTAAAACTGTAGCAAACAGATTTAACTGTTTAGTGCTGGGAACGCTTTGTTAAAAAAAAACTGAGGGCGTTTATACACGACCCCTAAACTCCGGGGCAAATGGCTCCCAGCTCCGGAGTTAAAATTACCCACCAAGAAAATTAGTGCTAAAACACAGCTTTCAGGTACCTGCTTTTTGGAGGTGAATATTATTTCGGTGTTAGTAGTGCGGGGCTCTCCTTGCTTCTGTTTGTTGTTTTTGGCTCCCGCCCCTTTAAGAGCTACTTTTACAGAGACGAGAGGCAGACGAGGTGAGCGGCATGCTTTCTTTCTCTTTTTCTCCCTCCCCTCATGCAGCCAGCAACCAGGAAGTGCGGAGGGGGTGGGAACTTTAAAACGAACCCCTAAGATCTCTGGTCCTTTGCTTAGTTAACATTCAAGAAAAATTTTACTTTTTACTTCTTGCTTTTTTCTTTCAGTTACTTTATATTTTTTTATTTGTATATTTGTTTCTGTTAAATTTAATCTGTATTTTAAATTTGATCTTTATATTTTCCTATATTCCTGTTATAGTTGTCAATGCAGGCAGGGACCACCATATCTGTTGTGTCGGGCGTGGTCAAACGCTAGGGGCTGGGGGTTAGTCGGTCAAGAAGAACGGGCCAGGCAACTTGTGCCTGTCCCCCGTTCTGACCCCTCAGCTCACTGTCACGTGCCTCGGAGCCACTCCACCAGTGCCTCCGATCTCACCTGCCTCCTCTTGAATGCCTCGGTGGAAAGACACCCATCATCCGTGATACCATCGCTGATGGGAGGGCGACCTGGTATGTATCACCGAGACCTGGGTGGGTGCAGAGGGGGCTTGTCTGTGCCCCCTGGGGACAGGGGGTGGGAAGATGACTAGGGGGTGGGGTGGCCATTGTTTACAGGGACACTATTTCAGTAAGCGTGATTCCAGGGCTGGAATGTGTCCATCTGTTGGTTGGGAGCGGGACAGGTTTGGCATTGTGCTCAGTAACCCCCCGCAACCCAGCACAATCCCTACCAGAGGGTTCATCGCCGCTGCTCTGTTGAGAACCCCCGCCTTTTGGTGGTGGGTGATCTCAATGTGCATGCTGGCGGTGACCTGTCTGGTGCCGCTCTGGATTTCATGGAGTCCATGACCTCCATGAACCTGTGCCAGCATGTTTTATGCCCAACCCACAGATCTGGACACACCCTGAATCTGGTATTTTCCTCCACGCGTGTTTGAGGGTGTGGGACATTGTCCCCACACCCGTGTCATGGTCAGACCATCACCTGCTGTCTTTCTCTGTATCAATCACCACCCCAGGGACCTTGGCCAACTGTTTGGGCCTGCCCCCAAAGACTCCTTAACCCTGATCGGTTTCGGGAAGTCTTCGGAGGCCTCCTGGCGGGGTGACGATCTGGTAGACTCCATGGTAGACCTATGGTTTGCGAAACATCCCGGGCTGTCGACCAGATCCCCTAGGCGCCTCATCCGCTGAGGCCTCACCTGAAGAGCTTCGAGCGATGGCAAGAACGGAAGAGGCTGGAACGCAGCTGGAGGAAGAACCGAGGCGACTAAGAAGGCTGCAGTCATCGCACAGTCCAGGCGCTATGTTCATGCGCTCCGGGTGGCTAGAAGATCTTATAACACCCTGAGAATCAGTAGTTATTCCGTGTGGGACCTCACTAATCCTGGAGGCCTCCTCCTACTGATTTTAGTAGTGAGCAATTTGCAGCCTTTTTCGATCAAAAATTGAGGCCATCCCGGTTTTGAACCCTGTTTCTAGCCCACTCTCGGCACCCCCTGCCCCTCGATCCCCATGGTTGAGTTTGGGCCTGTCACCTCACTTGAGGCCCCCAGGGCATGCCCACTGCCAGCCCGTGTCCATTGACCCTTGCCCATCATGGCTGCCCTGGCGGGAACATGTTCAAATGGGCATCTACCATCGCCACAGCCTCCTTCGGGGAAGGGATTTTTCCCTCTCGCCTGAAGGAGACTGTGGTAAAGCCCATTCTGAAGAAACCCAATCTAGCCGATTTAACCAACTATTGCCCGATCGCTAATGTTCCCTTTATGGGCAAGGTGATCGAGAGGGTGGCCGCGATCCGGCTTCAAACACATCTGGAGGGTGAGCATATCCTGGGTCCGTTCCAGTCTGGGTTCTTCTTGACGAGACAGGTCGCTCTGCAAGAAAATCTGTCAGAGCGGCCTTTGAGAATGGTAGAGGCTGGGATCGGAGGCAGTCATTGGTTGTCCTTCCTCAATTGGCAAAACAGCATGTTGCACCCCTTGGACACTCCTTGTGGGGTTCAGGTCTCTCTCTCCCATGCTGTTCAATAACATCAGCCGCTGGCTGAGGTAGGGGACATGGAGTCTGCTGTCATCAGTACGCTGATGACACGCAGCTCTATGTCTCCTTTTTCCCGCTGCAGATGAGGCTGTCTGGACCCTCAATCGGTGCCTGGGCGCAGTCATGGAATGGACCAGGGCTAACAGGCTCAAACTCAACCTCGATAAGACCGAGGTTATGTTCTTTGGGGCTACCCTTCCAACGGTGGCCCGTTTCCCACCTTGGAGGGTGTTTCCCTTAGGCCATCGGACTCTGTCCGGAATCTGGGTGTAGTCCTGGACCCGGCGCTCACCATGAAGGCCCAGGTGTCCGCTGTGTCCAGGGCTGCCTTTTTCCAGAGAGATCGTACCTGGATGGGGACTCCCTTAGAACATTGGTCAGGCGCTGGTGATCTCGAGACTGACTATTGAAGCTCTACATGGGGTTGTGACTCTCATTCGGTGTCTGCAGCGGGTCCAAAATGCGGTGGCCAGACTGGTGGCGGGTGTGTGCCCATTTGAGCACATCACCCCAGTTCTGGCCCGCTTGCATTGGCTACCCGTTGCAGCCCGAATCAGATTCAAGGTCCTGGTTTTGGTTTACAAAACCCTCCATGGCCTAGACCTGGCTACCTGACAGATGGATCGAAGCGGTCAACAGATCTGGGTGGTGGCGCACATGTGGGTGCCCAGGAGGCTCTGAGAACTTCCACTCGTTCCCAGCCTTCTCTGTGGCTGACCCAATGCTGTGGAACCATCTCCAGCAGAAGTCTCAGAGTCCCTAAAACAAAATCCTTCTCTTCCAACTTTGGATGAATGCCATTTCCTGCAATTGTTGTCTCATCTGCTTAGTTTATTAGCTCTGCAATTTGTTTTCCTTAATTTGTTGTGAGTTCCCCCAGGAAGAGGGCAGTCCCATAATAAATAAAATAAATAAATAAATATAGTTTTGGCACAGACTTTAAAAACACACTGCTGCTTTGCCATTTTATTTTTTCTCAGGCTGTTTTTTTTAAATAATCATGTTTATCTCCTATTTCTTGTCAATGCAGCAAGTCCAAGGCAAACGCCTTGCGTCAACAAATTGATTCCCAGGGTTTCCCTTCTGACCTTCACATTCCACATTTCTCCATGGAAAGTGGACCTTCTGCTAGCCAAGTGCTTGTCATGGGACCAGATGACTATATTGTTGCTGTTGTAAGGTAAGCAAACTATAACGATATACAGTAACCCCCCGCCTATCACAGGGGTTAGGAACCCACCCGACCCGCGATACATGAACATCTGTGATATGCGGAAGTAGGTCAGGTGGGGCGGGGGTCGATCAAAGGGGCGGCGGGCGGCTCTGAGGCCTCCTGGAGTGGGGGTGGGGAGCGATTTGATCGCTCCCTGCCACCACTACCCCTGCACGGCTCTGAGGCCTCCCGGAAGGGGTGGGAGGGCGGCGGGGAGCGAGGCCAAAACTAATGCCAGACGTCCATGCCTGAAGTCAGTCACCTTCAATATAATCCAGATAATGAGTCTCTGAACCATAACATATCCCCTTCCTTTCTCCCCTGCCCTCTTCCCCCTGTCCTGTTACCATCTTAGGCCCTTCCCCTTCTCTGCCCTGTCTCTGTCCTTCATCTGTTTCCCTCCCTTGTTGATGCCTGATTTGGTGTTGAAAGTGTGTGAAAGTGTTGCTTTCTTCCTGACAAGGAGAAAAATCTGCAGAGCTAGAAGGAGAACTAGAAGTCATTGGTGCTTTTCAATTGGCAAAACAGCATGTTGCATAGATCCTGTCAGGCATGAAGCAGAAGGTGAGAGGCAGTTGTACTGGGTTATTAGATAACCCTAACCCTAACCCTAACCCTAACCCTAACCCTAACCCCACACACCCTGTCTCCAGTTAGAGAATCAGCCATTTTCAGCACTGCTGCATGCTGAAGCAGTGAGTGTACATACACCTATAGCAACAGGCTTGTTCCAGAGAATAGCACAGATGGGAATAACAGATCTGGGTGGAGGTGGTGGGGTGGGGAGGAAACAGGCTACAATAAAAACCCCTGATCTCAATTAAAACAAAATAACTCTGGAATGGAAGGGAAGCAGGAGAGATTGATTCAGGGCACTAGTACTGTCATGTGGATCTGTTAAACTAAGCCGAGTCAATGGGCAATTGAACTTCCTCTTAAATGTAAGTGAATAGAATGTGTAGGTAGGTTTTGTATGTCAGGACTATTTGTGCAGTTTTTGTGATCACGGGGCAAAGAAGACAACCCAAGGACTCGTGTGATGCAGCAGAACCCACATGGATCCCTTGGGTGAAATTTGGCACTGTATGAAACAATTTTTACAAAGAGAAAGATGTGACACAAAAATAAAAGTTCCAGTGTCTTATAAACAATGTACTGTACTGAGCTGACACCAGTGAAGAAGGAGAATGACAGTTTCACGCTCTGTGAAGCCCGAGGCTTCTCCTGCATGTTTCAGACACTGAGATGCTGTGGATTGTCTCTGAATGACATCACTGGACTTTACACACACACACTTGCAGCCACTCTCCATGACATTGGCCTTAACTGCAGTTGAAATGAAGGATTTGTGTCACTACAGCATATACCCGTTGGGTCTTGCATCCCCAAATCCCAGAATTCCAAGCCTCTGTTGCCAATGACAAAGGACTGTGGGAGTTGTAGTCCAAAACATCTGGAGTGCCGAAGGTTCGCCACCATTGGCATATGCCATTTGGGTCTTAAATCCTCCAATCTTCACCCTCTTCTTTTTAATTTAGCTATTACAACTTACTATGGTACTAAGGAGTGAGTTGGATGAGTATATGAATAACTGCATGCATTCTTGTGTTGGTTTTTACTGTTTAGGCCTGCTGCTCAATGTAAGATGTCAGCATCTGTATTGGTCCTCTTGCTTCCATTTCTCTCCCTGTCAAAGGCAGGCCCTAACAGCTATCGCCAACTTCTCTTGTATATGTGTGTGTGTGTGTGTGTTCTGTGAGCTTGAGGTAGATAAAGAACTCGGCCAGAAATAATGTGTGCTTTCATATGGACACAGAATGAGTTGGAGGAACACAGCACAGCCCTAGAGACTTAGAAAGGTAGAAAACAGAATAGACCTTTGCATCAAGGTTTCCTTTAAGGCTCTTCTGGTTAGCCACTGTGGAAAACAGAATCTGAAATTCACAACTTAGAAAGACTTTTTACTAGGATTTTCTATAAAATAAACAAAATATGCAGTTTCAAGTATGCCAGAACTCCTCACCAGGCTAGATGACTTGCGGGGGGGGGGGGGAGGAAGATGACAAAAAAGCATAGAAATTGATTAGAAAGGACCAGATGTTTAAAGCCATAGCAAACGAACTCAGTCCTAAGCAAAGTTTTGGTGAGTCAAAATGTCACACAGCAATCACAGGACTTCTTCCAAAGCTCATGAGGAAGAAAGCAAGATAACATTCCAGAAACTGTTTGGACCTCATCTTCTGTTTTTATGTATTCTGACTACAGCTAAGCATTTTAAAGAGCTGGCCAAGGCATTATTAAGTTTATTTATTTTATTTATTTATTTTAGGGTATTTTTACCCTGCCTTTCTCCTTGAAAAGGACCCAAGGTGGCTTACAGTAATGAGGAATAATATATAGTCCAGTACAATTAAGACATAGTCAAGTATTGAGAACTACAGCATCCTACAGCATCAAAAGAGAGCCTTACATTAAAGCTACCAGAGAATGTGCACAATTTAAAAGAGAGTAAAATTCCATGTAAAGTTATGAGGGATACTAACATTGAGAACATAGTTTCAATGCAATCACAGAGTCTATAAACACAAAGTCTATGTGTTCTTGTATGATGTGTGTGTGTTGTGTCGTTAAAGTCGTGACCGACTCTACGTGACTCCATGTCCATGGAGTTTTCTTGGCAGGAGTACTGGAGTGGTTTGCCAGTTCCTACTCCAGGCGCCTACAGCACCTGGTATTCCCTGGTGGTCGCCCATCCAAGTACTAACCAGGGCCGACCCTGCTTAGCTTCTGAAATCAAGCGAGATTGGATGTGCTTAGGGCATCTAGGCAGTTCTTCTTGTATGATAGATTCATATAAAAGTCACATAGTAGGTATTCCATCATTCAGGGAAAGCTTGCCTGAAGAGAAAGGTCTCTGCCTGTTTCCAGAAAGACATAAGAGATAAGTTTCTGTGAAGGTTGTAGCATTCCTTTAAATACTTGTTGGGTTTGGATTCCTACCATGTTTCTTCTTGTTTCCTCTTCAGTTCTTTGAACCGACCGTTTGGAAGTGGAATAATGACGTCTTCCGGGATCCTTCTGAACAGTCAGATGTTGGATTTTTCTTGGACAAATGAAACGGAGGACCATTCATCTTCCAGCTTGGTAATAAATTATGAACGCAATCTGACACAAATAATTCAAGGAGACGTTACTCTATAGAAGTGTGGTGCAAGCTGTCAATGAAGTATACGTAGGCTCAAGATAATTAGGCTTAGGAGGCTCTAATTTGCTGTGATGTCTATGGTTTTGCACCATTCATATGCAAATACCAAATACCCTAACAAGGATCCAGCCTTGGTCTTATTCAGGGCAAACCCAATGAAATAGTAAGACTCTTTTTTTCAATCTCTCACTTGATCTTCCCTGGTGGTCCTTCACTTTGGAGTCAGTGGCTCATCTCCCTGCACCTGGTCCTGTCTGCGGTACCAGGAGGGTTGATCTTGCAGATGATGGGCTGGGCTCATCACCAGTTTAGGAGTGGAGCATCCTTTCACCAGCTTAGGGATGGAGATGGGAGTCAGCCTGGGCCAAGAGGCTTCCTTGACCCCATCACAGTGATCCAACACACCTGGAAGCCAGCAGCTGAAGACCCTGTTTGGGTCACCATAATTGAAATGTGACATTACAACACATAACAGAACATTGCGAGAGAGCAGAAATTTGCAAGCAGAAAGAAAGCCCCTTTTTGTATATTCAATAATGTTTGGGAATGTCCTCTTTTTGCAGAGGAATTTTATACAGCCTGGGAAAAGACCTTTGTCTTTTTTATTGCCCACCGTCGTCCGGCCATCAGAAGGGATGTGTGGGACTTACCTCTGTCTGGGAGCCAACGGGGGAGACAAAGCTTTGAGCAGCATCACACAGGTCGGTTCTGAGCACTACAGGATGATTATAGATAACAACCTTTCTTACTAGGGGGAAGAGGACGTCACCATTTGCAACCTACTTCAAAGGGAAACATGAGCATGGGATAGAAGAAGCCAGAAGTAGTATCTCATAGGCACAATAAGAAATTTCAAAATTGTTATCCTTGCTGGCAAGGACACACTATGTAGATTCTGCCTTAGGCAGCAGATTGCCTCGGGAGAGCACGGCAAGATTTTGTGAACGGGGCCTCAAATTATTAGATGCTGTTATTTATTTATTTAGTTAGTTAGTTAGTTCTTACACTTATTAACCACCCGATTTTCCCATAGGGAACTCTAGGTGGTGTAGAGACGTCACCCAAAGTGACTACCGAAATACAAACTCCAACGATCATAAACAAACAAAACCTAACAAATACAATAATATATAAACACAGTATAAAACACACACACACACACACACAATGACACAAAAAAAGCATTACGCCACTAACCAAGACAGAATCAAAGCCAAGGTTGAATCTGGCAAGAAAATTAATGTCTGCAGGAGGACAAAAAAAATCCATTACATGTGCTCAGAGGGCCCCGAAGCATTGCCTGAAGAGCCAGGTCTTTAAGGCCCTTCTAAAGGCAGGCAGTGTCTCCGCCCGCCTGATTTCGGCTGACAGCTTGTTCCAAGAGGCTGGGCCGACCACCGAAAAGGCCCGATTCCTGGTGGAAACCCTATGGGCCTCTCTTGGTGTCGGCACTCTAAGAGAAAGAGAAGCTCTGGTTGGCCGGGACGAGACTGATCTCTGGGAGGTTACGCTCCGCCAGATAGATAGGTCCCAAGCCATGGAGGGTTATGCTAGTCATTTGACTTTAGTAAGGGGGACCTAGAAATTGATTACTGGGAACCATGCCTTCTTGGTGGTGGCTGCTACTGTTGCCAGCAGAGATGTGCCAACACCTCCCCACAACCTCCTAGCATTTAGAAAACCAACTGAAATGCATCTTTTCAGATAAACCTTTTAAAGACATACAGTACTTCTCACATGATACCTTATGATGCTGTGATAGTTCAGTTTCTTTTCTGATTGCTGTCACTGCTAGGGAAAGTTTTGGGTTTTCCCCCTTTTCTTTGATGAGAGGCTTGTCTGGTGGGGGAATTGATGTGTTTGTGTTTACGAGTTGTTTTTTTAAATGTACATAAGCCACCCAGAGCAGTGGCATGTAATTGGTGGGATCCAACGTACCAAAGCTTGAGAATCACTCATGCCTCTTGCTTGGCAGGATAAAAGTCTAATAATGAGTGAAAATAAAATAAAAACATCTGTCCCTTAGATGCTTTGAAATCCAATATTCACTAGTTACCCAACATGGCCACTGGTAATAGACCGTAGTTGCTGAAGTCCAGAATATTTGTAGGGTCAAGTGTTCCTAACCTCTGCCCTATACAGATAATGAATGTTTGTGGGCCTGGACTTTAGCTTAGCTGTTCCCCTGAAATGCTAGTCTAGATTTTTGTATGAGAAAAATGTTGGTCATGTCATCTCTCTGTGTCCTGAAGTGCCAACGCATGTATGCACTCTCTTGTCCATGGCACACATGGCTGAAGGACCCTTTCTTTCCCGATCTTCTGAGACCTCTTTTAAGGCCTCAGCCTATGCCCCAGAAGCTACCTCTACCTCTTGCATCTGTTTGAGATATTAACCCCAGCCAAAGTGACTTGCTCTTTACTCAAGCAGCCTTCTACCTTTTTCCTTTGCCTTATTAACATTTTGTGCCCATCACACCAGATAGGGCCTTTTTACACGACCCCTAAGTTCCGCTGGCGCCTTAAATTCGGACCAGAGATTTTAGGGGTTTGTCGCTCTTCTGCGTCTCCACCCCTCCGTACTTCCTGGCTGCTGGCTGCGTGAGGGGAGGGAGGAAAAAAAGGAGCTGGTTGGGAAACATTTTTAAGCTCCGGAGCTTGCAGCCATTTGCAGCAGAGCTTAGGGGTCGTGTATAAACGCCCATAGTTAAGCAGCATGAGAGGCTTTATTATACTGACCCTGTTATGATACTGATCATCCTCAAATCAGCCTAACTATTCATTTCTATGCATCCCAGTGCTGAGAGACGCATATGCTTTATTTTTCTAATGTAGACATCACCCCACTGATTCACACATAGCAGTCCACATGCTGCAGGCACCATGTAGTCAACAAACATACCTTCTAATAAGGCAGCCAAGCATGCCATGGTTCTAGTACTCCTATGTCCACACTAGGGACATCAAAGGTGAAGTCTTCCAAATGTTTCTGGACTGCAATTCAAAACAACTCAACAATGCTAATAGTGAGGAGTGAGGGGGGTTGCAAGTCTACAACAAGACTCAAGAGCCTGTTATTGTAATTTATCAAAACTACTAACGTCTGGTTTGTTATTATTTTTGACAGGTTTTAGTAAACGTTTTAACGTATAACAAGAACCTGAGTGACAGTCTTTCGCTAGGTAGGCTTCATCCTGATCTCCAGTCTAATATCCTCGAAGTTGATAGTAAGTATGGCATTATGCTGTTATACTCCTGCACACATATAACAGGGAGGACATTTCCCCCCTAAGAAATTTAATGTGCTGTAATTGCTGTTAACTACTCATGAAGAGTCGGTCACAACTGTAACGACACAACAACACACACACACACAAGCACAGTCTGTTCAAATTTAAAATCTAGTACAGAAAAGGACAATCATTTTTTATCAGATGATAGTTGGAGGGAATTGAAACAAAAAATTGTATGGCCACACAAGAAGAAGAAACCCAAAACCTATGTTATGGTTTTGGGATTATTGTGTATTAATCTAACAGGAATGTCGTAGGCAGTAAACACATGGTAGAATGGCTGTTTTTCCCATAAACTCTTTGAATATGCGGAGTAGCAGGGATGTTGGCCAGTTTTTGGGTCTGAGTTCCAAGTTTAGGTCTAAGTCTTTGACACCAGATCTCAAGTCCCAAGCCCCAAGTCCGGGTCCCTAAAAAAGGGAGTGGTGGGTGGCTCCAAGTCACAAGTTAAGTCTGAGTCATTGAAAAGAAAACCCCAAATCGAGTCTGAGTTGAGTCACCAGTGTAACTTGACTCCAACTTGACATTGAGTCCCATGGCTTAAGTCATCATCCCTGGTGGAGTAAGGATGGAGTTTACAGTAACCAACTTCCATGTGCTGGCTTTACATGCAGAAGTTGCAGATTAATGAGGACTATATACATAGATAAGCTTGCTTATGTGAAGCTGCCTTTGAAAAGCATACAAACACAAAATGTGATAAGTAGAAATAGTGGCAACTGTGACAGAGTCATGTATCAGGCTCTTTGAACACCCAAAAGTAAAACATGTTCATTAATTTCCAGTTTATTTTTGAGCCCCATTCAAAGTGCTGGATAAAATCTGAAATAAATTGGGACCAATTGCCTGTATGAAATGAAACTCATATTCCTTTGAATGGACCAAGTTCTATATTCTGCTGAGGACCGTTCCTATCCTTAGGCAGAGTGAGATCGTTGTCTCAAGTGGCAGATGCAGGGTGGGTGGATACAAAGCAATGATGAGGCCTCCTATCATCAGGTGTGAAGGAGGACAATGTTACATCAGCACTACTGAACTCAGATTCAACGGTCAGTCTTCTTGGCTTCTGTACAAAGGGACAGAGAGAGCAGGATCCCATATTCTTAATATTAGGCAGTGAAAGTTACAGTTTTGGGCGAGTTGTAAGGAAGAGACACAGAAGGATATTTTCAATCAGTTAACTTTTCAAATTCCCAACCAGGTGACTTTCCTGAAGAAGATATCAACTATTTTACAAGCAGAGGCCAACAGGTGAACAAAGTTGAAGTCCTCTCTGTGGTTCATGGAGCTAGAAGAACCAACAACTTCATAATTGGCGTGAAAGACCCAAGAAGTATGGATGCAGCAGGAGCCACAATATTATAGCAACTCCCAGATGGGTTGGTTCATGAAAAGCTTTTATCCCCCTTGCAATACATTGTGCATGTTTCCAAACAGTCCCTTTATCATTTCCTTTAATATGGAACAAACTGTATTTGTTGTGGATTTCTGCATTGCTAAATAGACCCCTCTCCACTTCAGTTCTACAACAATGCAGCAATGAAGGCTGATGAAGGCACAATACAGCACTTCAGGTTTTTCTTTGTGATTATGATGTTGCGTTAAAAAAAAACTCAGGCATTATTGTATTAGGAGAACAGGGACGGTTTAATTGTGACAAAATCCTGTCTAGGATTGGGGCCACTCCTTTCATCCAGGGTGGTGAAATGCTTCTAAATTAAATATTGTAGGACATGAGAGATGTGAACCACTGTTTAGGTATGAATGTAACATTCTAAGAGTTACAAAGCAGATTCATCACTTACAAAATACACATAATAATAATCTGTTTCTGGGGCACTTTTTTAAAATTGTTCCAGACTTATGCATTTGAATGGAGAAGATAAATTTATGAAGACTGTGTGCATGTTGGTTGGGGCCTGTGATATGATCTTTGGAAAAGTTTTTCAGTTCATCTTTTTGTTGTCTTTCTTCTCCTTTTAAAGCCAGGATAAACACACAGAGATATGTGTGGAGTTGTTTTTGTTTTCATATAAAGGCAGACAACCTTCCAAACTTAACCTTCCTCATTATGGAAAAAGAAAGCCTAGCAACTAATCCAGTGCTTGACCTTCTATTACATATATTTTTCATGCATGTTTCACCTTCAGGATGAGCTAGGTTCACACACACTGCTCTGAGAGGTCTTTAGATCATACTTCAGTTTTCACCGGCAGCATTTTGTCCACCCATGTTTTAAGATAACAGTTTAGCCAGTTTGTCATTACAGTCATCCCCCGCCATTTCGCGGTTCATATACTGCGGTCCCGGTATATCGTGGGACCACAGTATACGAAACCCAAGGCCCCCTGGGGCAAGCTGCTTGGGCCTGTTTGAGGCCTCCTGCATTTACCCCAGACCATTGGGCTGCCCCAAATTGGCCTCCGACAGGCTTTCTGGGATCACTGGAAACCATTTCTGGGGTGTCTGATAGGCCTGGGAAGCCCATTGGAGGCCTGTTCAAAGCAGTGCCAGGCCTCAGGTAAGTGTAGGAGGCCCCAGAGAGGGCCCCCCCAGTCCCAACCCAGCCCAGCATCCGCATATCACAGATTTTCAATTATTGCGGGTCAAGTCGTGTCCCTAACCCCAGTAATAGGTGGGGGATTACTGTACAATTGAGGACTGGGCACAACATCTTTGCTTTTGTTTCTGGTATTTTAGTAACCCACTCCCTCTTTACTCCTTCCTGAGAAGATGAATAGAAAATTGGCCAAGGGGGGTGGTGGTCTTCAGAGCATTCTCAAATATTCCCTGTGGATGAAGTTATTTGTACCAGCATACTTATTCTAATAATATCAACTCCTATTTGCATATTATTATAGATTTGTATAATTGTCTCTGCTCCAAAGAGAGTGAGCACTTC
Organism: Phrynocephalus forsythii; assembly: GCA_029282475.1. Classification (NCBI taxonomy): domain Eukaryota; kingdom Metazoa; phylum Chordata; class Lepidosauria; order Squamata; family Agamidae; genus Phrynocephalus; species Phrynocephalus forsythii. Next base: position 94,224,497 of record JAPFRF010000005.1, on the reverse strand, counting down.
ACTTTGGGATTATTGATGGCATCAACTCATTAGTCTCTTACTGGGATTTCTGCTAGTTGTGAGTGCCACTTTAAGTGCTGTGACAGACTAAACTGTAGTCCAACTCTGGGTATGAATTATAAATACTGCTTTATGTACATTGGAGAGAAAGTGAGCTGCAGTTCTCATCTGTTGTTTTCCACATTTGGCCTACCAATTAAATAATATTGCAGATTCTCATGCAGAAAGAACTCAGGTGAATCCCATACCATCTTGAACTCCGTAATATAACTGTAGCCTTACTGTTTTGGTTTTCCATAGTGCTGGAGGTCCACTTCAGTTTAGTGTTGTATTTGTTCAGAAATGCAATCATAAAGGGCAACATTTAAAAAAACTAACATTGTAATTCTCATACCATTTGGTTTGAAAAACAATTACTGGGATATGGGGGAAAAGACACCGAAAGCGGAAGACCAAAGCATACCCACATTTCTAATATCTGTCTCTTGAACCCATTTCTGGAGCTATATTGAATGGACAGCTGATAAAAACAGGTTAAGACTTTGCATATGTTGTTTACTCAATTGAAATTTCAAAATGTATGTTAAAGGATAACCATAAGATGTTTTGTCGTGCCATGGCTAACCACTTGCTAATATTTCATTTGCCTTCTTTAATATGAAATAATTATCTGGCAAAATGCTGGCCAGCTCATTTCTTGCAAAGCTAACCTGAACTGGCAGCAACACTGCTAGCAACATGCTGAAGAAGAAATGCACTTTTATTTCACTTATGCGAAAATGAATTCAGTAGAAGAACAAAGTATGAGAAAGTTGGGGGAGAGGCACCAGAACTGATAACTTGTAGGTTATGCACGACACCGAAAGCTTGCTATACAATAAGGTAAATTTGTACCTCTTATTTGAAGCATTGATGCCAATGCAGTCAGGTTACATTAAGATTTTTTTCAAAGTAAGTTGATGTGGGTTTGTATTTATTTATTTATTTATTTATTTATTTATTTATTTATTTATTTATTTATCTCCTTGGAAAGGACACCTGCTGATTTACAACATTGAACAACAATATACAAAATTGGAGACAATGAGCATACAACATACAATGTTCCTTGTTGCCAAAATACATTATAGACAATATCCAAAGCTAAGAATAATGAGTGTGAAGAGGCATACTGCGTCATTTAAAAGGCAATATTAAAGCTAAGAACAATACGAGAGCAAATATAAAGAAAAAAAAGCCACTCTGAGAAATGAAAAGCTAAATAGGAAAAACATGAGTAGTACTAGAAATTCAGACCAAGCAGTAATGCATAGCAACCCATTTAAAAATCACGTAAGAGGTAGCCAGTCAGTCGCTTAGGGAAAGCTTGCCTGAAGAGAAAAGTCTTTGCCTGCCTATGAAATGGCAGCAAATGTGTGGCAAGTCCAGCCTCCATCAGAATAACTTCCCGTCAATCTTCTTTTTTACTGCTGATTTGTGCAATGTGGAAACAATTGCCACATACTAGAGGCAAATACTGAGTATGGGTGATTGTTCCAAATTGTCTTTCAATGGCCCATACATATGTCAGTGAAAAGTTGCCCATCCTGGGCCGATTCTGCTAAGATTTTTTTTAGTTATCTGTGTAGAAGATGGTGATGAGTACCTCTGAGTACCTCTTCCTGTGTGGAAACTGCACACTCAACAAAAGGAGAGAGCAGGATGAGAAGGCGCACAACAGCTTGGCCGGATGCATTGCAGAGTAAGCCTTGCCTGTACCTGACTGGTGTCCCTGCCCCCTGCTGGTCCATGGTGGAGATGACACCCAGCCTCTGTCGGCAGCTTCCCATTGATAATGCACAAGGTTGGAGGAGTGGATTGTATTTTTGTGACAGACTCCTCCTTCTCCACATGCTCACCAGATGTGTGAAAAATTCCCTTCAAAATAACAGGAACCCCATGCAATTCTATGCCATCTAAATCAGCAAAGCAAAGCAAAAAAAGAAAAGAAAAAAAGAAAAGAAAAGAAAAAAAAGAAAGAAAGAAAGAAAGAAAAAGAAAAAAAAGAAAGAGAGGGGTAAAAGCCTTCCTTGGCTCCATTCAGGGAAAAATGATCTATGTACAGTTTCATTTCAGTGAGCTTTTGAGTATCTTTTATTTCCACAAAATATTGTTTCATAGTGCTTGAAATGTTGAGTGAAAAAAATCTCCCTGTATTGGTTTCACATCAAATCTATGCCTATTTTTTGTTGATTTCCTCCATAAAAGTGTTGTTCAGCCGATGCCGATTGCTCATGATTTGTTATGTGTATCTGTTAACCAATGTGTTGGTGTTCTTGGTCTTATGCTCCTGTGAAGTAGAAAGCAGTGGATGCTGTGTTACTCGTGTGTCACCTTTACATCCCTCAAAGGTGTCTTATAATATGAAAAACAGGGCTTTACAGCGAACGTGGGGAACTTGTGGCTTCAACGACAGTTCTTCACCATTGGACGTGCTGACTCAGAACATCTGGAAGGCCAATCATTGTCTAGTATTGTCTTAGAGGGGAGGGAGTGGCAGTGAACTTAACATACTGTAGGCACCATCACTGAACATGGCTATACGCTTGAATGTGTTAACTTGTCACTCAGTGACTTCACTGCCTTCTGCAATCTTTCACAGTCCAAGGGCTTGTTCAATTCTTATACTGTAAACAGCCTTTAGTTTACACAACAGATTTTTTGAATGTTTGTCTGACACCTCTAGCATCAACGAATCTACACATCCAGCATGTGCTGACTGAGTATACACGGAAACCAGTTTGTTCTGTCACATTCTTAACTACCTTGACTAAGAAAGATAACTCACCAATTACAAAGCTGTGGGACGATTACTTATATGACACAATGTGAGATTGTCAAAACAGGGCGAGACTCTGAGGTAAACTATGCACTATGCTCAATGTGTACGAGGCAAGTGGATTATTTTTTACCTTGAAGCTAGTATACAAGGCCTCATTCTGAATAAGGTCCTCGGCACGGTGGCAGAAAAGGAACTTTAACCTCCATTCCAGTTTGTCCCCCTGGTTAACTTGTTCTCTCATTCCCCTCACCCTGCAAAGAGGATATGGGTCCATTGCTGTAACATGGGGGGGTTGCCCCCTTACTTTAGCCTCTGTGTATACATGGGTGTGGAGGTGGTAGGGCTTGCGGCAAGTTGAATGTGCGTAGAATTTAAAAACTTTTTTTATTTTTTTATTTAATATATTTATTAATTTTATAATACATTCAAACAAAGTAACAACTAACAATTAACAATACAAGTGCACCCCCACCCCCAGGACCATCCTTTTCTTCCATGTGTTCTTCTTTATTACTCCGTCTTCTATTGTTCTAGTATGCTTCTTAAAGTCCTCTTCTCCAGAACTGTCTTGAAGTATTCGTCGGCTCTTTCCCCTTCCCTTCAACTAATACAAAGTCTATAAATTTTCCCCAAATGTCATAAAAATGTCTTTTTTCATTTCTCCTTGTTTAACCTTTAAGCTACAAGACAATTTATCATTTATGGCTATATCCCAAAGTTCGTTATACCAATCTTCCATCTTGAAATCTAGTTTAGATTTCCAATTTCTTGCTATAATTAATCTAGCTGCTGTCGTAAGGTTTGCTATTAGTTCCTTTGTTGTAGCATCATAATCTTTACTAGTTAACAATGATAATAGTGCTGTCTCTGGATTGCAATCAATATCTAGTTTAATCATGTCACTTAGCTCTAAAAAAAAACCCTTTTCCAGAACTTTTGAACTATTTCACATTCCCACCAGAGATGCATATATGTACCTATCTTTTTTTCACATTTCCAGCACATCTTATTTTAGCCTCTGTGTGTACATGGGTGTGGAGGTGGTAGGGCTTGCGGCAAGTTGAATGTGCGTAGAATTTAAAAACTTAATAAAAAGAATGTGAATGTAGAATTAAAACATAGAAAGAGCAAAAAGCACTGTAGTACCTCTTAAGACAAATGCCTCATAAGACAAAAAACCCTCGTAGGTAGAAAAAAAATTCCGGGAATAGGACCACTTCGCATGGCAAAAAAATCCCCATGGGGTGCTTCACAAGAAGAAAAACCGTTCCGTATGTACCCAGGGGGAAAAAAAAACAGTTATTTGTGTCTTTATTCCAGCCTCCGGAACAGATTAATCCATTCCCAATGGATTCCTATGGGAAACCACGTTTCATAAGACAAAAATTTCATAAAACGAAGTGAACCATAACCTCCGGAATGGATTAATACACTTTCAATACATTCCTATGGGAAACTGCGTATTGTAAGACAAAATTTTCTTAAAACAAATTGACCTGTAGAACAAATTAAATTTGTTTTAAGAGGTACCACTCTATAGGGAGGAAAAGAAGAAAAAAACAAGGAGAGTCGGGGCAAAAGGAATATTGAAATGTCACCTTGGGTCCCTGTAAGGAGAAAGGTAGGATAAAAATAGTTTGAATAAATAAATAATAAGAAACATGAATTTTTCACATATTGACAAACAGTAGAAAAAGAAGTTTCTGTTATTTTGTCTAGTTATGATAGAGTCAATCTTCATTTTTATTAAATGAAATAGAGAGCTTTTTTGCAGCAGAGTAAGAAGGACTGTTAAAAAGCATAGAGTGGCCCTTTGTTTGGCCATCGGACCATGCTGCCCTGTGCCTTCCAAGAAGAAGCCTGGCATCCATCTTGCCAAGTGAAGTTTTAAGAACTCTTTCCTGGTAAATTACATCCCTTGCCATGTTTGGACTTCTTACCTGCTTTGAAAAAGAGAGCTTGCTCTCGAAAGCTCAGCAACTTTTTAAAATTTTTCTTCTAGCAGCCTATGAAGGTCTCTCTCATTGTCTAGTTTTGCTTTTGTTTTAATGGCTGCACGGCTCCAAACCTCTTTTATTTCTTCAATTTCTTATAAACTTAAAATACATAGGTCCAGAAAGGATCGTGGTTCAGCAGGAGAGTCACATAACATGCTATACAAAGGGTCTGGGGTTCAGTCCCTGCCATCTACAGTTACTACTGGGAGAGATACCTGTTTGAAATGCAGCAGAGCTATTCTTGGTAGGTGCAGACAACCCTGAGTGACATGGGCCAATAGTCTAAGACAGGCAGGTTTTAAACCCAATTAGAATGTACCGACAATTTAACTTGAATTGGAAGTAAAAGGCCATCTTCTCAAGTTACATAAACATGTCTGGCAGTAGCTTTTTATTGTTACTGACAAAGTAAAGGAAAATAGTGGGAGATTCAGGATGGAGAGAAGCATTTCTTTACATGCTAGTGCATAAAAGTACTGTATGAACTTCACTGTTGTCAGGCGAAATAAAGGTTGCCAACTTGGATGGTTTAAGAAGGAAATTATTAGACACATTGATGGAGGATAACTACGAGCCATGATGGCTCCAGATCACCTCCAGTGACAGAAGCAGCATGCTGGGGAACATAAGCCTATCATGTTTATGGTGTGTTTGTGGGCTTCCCAATGACATCTGACTGATTTATGTTGTAAGAGAATGCTGATCAAGACAAGCTTTGAGTCTAACCCAGTCTAGCTTTTCTTCCATTCTTAAACAAAGTGGCTGAGAAGTGGAAGTTCTCAGGTTGAGGAAGTAATAGCAGGTGTTGTTACACAAGGATGTACATTGTGTGGATCATGAGAGTGCAGATATCGCCAACATCTAGCAGAGAACAAGACTCATTTTCAGGCTTCCAGCTGGGATGTAACTCAACAACTGCAAGGATAATCAGAAGGACAGAATTGCTCTGTGATGAGCTCTTTACAAAGGAATCAACCTACTGGCTCATTCACAGTTACTTAATAGTGTTTAGTTACTGTTGACCACTCAAAAGAAGCATAGCCTGGTTATAGTGCTTCCTTAGAGGTTTATGTTTTGGGGGAAAGGAGAGCACCATTTCAGTATTTATACCTCTTGCACTTCAGCTAAATGTTTTTGAAGCCTACCAACTTCACAACAGGGTGGATGGAGAGTGAAGTACTGTAGTTAAGTAAGCCTGTGTAATTTGCATGATTGGCTCCTGATGGCCACTACAGTATTTAGGTCAGCTGTGGTTTTGTAATGCCATACTACTGAACTAACCAAATTTTAGTAACAAGCGAGTGGACTTTCTTACTTACATCATATCAGAGCATTGCAAAATTTAAAATTATGGGCATATATGAAATATTGGTAAAATTAAAAAAAATCAAAATGTTAAAACAATTAGACTTTTTGATTAAAAGCAGACTAACTTCATTAATGGCGTCTTGGCCATTTGTTAAATCTTCCTTTGGACATACGGTGGGGCCTAACTGCATGCATGCAAGTGCTACATTAATTGAATTTCTTCACAGTTACAGAAAATTTATTTTGCATCCAAGTAGCCCCATTTTGCTTGATTATTCGTTGATCTCCCTTCTTTTTTAAAAAAATATTTAGTGGCTTCCAGATGGTCCAATAAAAATCTTGTCATGGTGGGAGACACTCTTCAGCATTAATCCATTTAACAATGTGTTTTGTGTTTGTTCTCCATTTGTTTGGCCTAGCCTATTTTGGTTTAATATTAATAAACCAGAAGAGAGTGGTGATGGCAATAAAAACATGATTTTTTCTATCTCTGTATCACCTGTATAACTGGAATAATAATTTCAATTTTTTTGCGTAAACACTGCACACTTGGGCATGCACCTTCATTGAAAGACAGTTTGCATTTCCAGGAGCAAGATCTACCTTAAAAATAAAGTGCATTGATCCCACATGCCATTTTCACATCAAAGTCCTGATCTTGCTGCCACTGGCATTGGTAGAGGATATAACCCTTGGGATATTCTGGGAGAGCTAGTGAGGTGCCCACAGCCCCTTGAGGCTAAGTAGCCCCGATACGGGGGGAAAGTTGTTGAAGCCCTCCCAGAACACTTTGTGTATTTTGGGGTACATGGAACTGCATGAAGAACACAATCCTGTGTATCTTTTGCTTAGAAATACATACCACCAAGTTGCGTAGAACATCTTCCCTAGTAGGTATGTTGAGGATGAAGGTAGTATATCCAGGACTGCAGGAACTCATAATTTAAATGAGCCAAGAGTTAAGAAGACACGTGGGGTTCTTGTTTTTTTTTCTCCCTGTTTCACGCATGCTTATGGATGGAAAAGGAATTCTTGTTGATTATTGTGAATACCGAATTAGAAATTATAAATATTTTAGTTAGTCATTTGGAAAGAGAGGGATTAGGACTCAAGAGGCCTGGGTTGAATCTCCACTCAGCCATGGAACTTCACCAGGGGTGTAGAATTGGTAAAACCACTTCTTTAATATCTCAGTTACACCAAAAGCCCTGTTAGGGTCCCTATATGTTGGTTCAACTTGATAACACATAACAAGAACAACACCACATACTGTATAGACTACCAAAGGTTTTTCTGTTGGGAGAAAATTCTCAAATTTGTACAGCCCTTCAAATTCGTACAGTCTCTCTATTCCACAGGGTCACTAGAGAATTAGGTGTACTAATTCTAGATTTGGTCTGTATTTCCACAATGCTTCAATTTTGTGTCTTGCCATCTTCTCAGCAAATTGTTTGGTGGTGTGTCAGGCTCAGCAACACAGGGACTGAAAAGCACAAACAAAATCTCAATCGGCATCCTCAGTGTAGTATCTGAATACTGATCAAAATGTCTGGAGCATCATGTAGACTAGAGCTTATTTGGCTGCTGGGAACCAAACGTTGTTGTCCTGCCAAGAGATAATATGCAAGAAGAGTTTCTGTTTTGTTTTCAACATGATGCAAATGCTGAGAAACAGAGTTAATGAATACAAATGTAAAACATAATGTTTAAAGAATAGAATCATTTTACTTATAATAAATAACACAAAATGCATTGTACCCACAATTGTGAGTTTGGCTGTACAGAGAAAATTGTATCCATGCATTTTCCCACCAATAACTAAAACACTAAAATAAAACAACTTTCTTTTTGTAGTACATGTTTATATAGTATCTCTTTCCTGCGGTTTAATGTTACATTATTAACCCCTTAGTTTTAAACCAATTATCCATGCCTATGCCACCAAAATTAGGACCATAATGTTTACATAGAATTAAGTTTCATTGTGTACTGTGGGATATACTCCTAGATGCATAGGACTGTGATGCAAACACTGACACTGACACTTCTTCTGTGTAATTAATGGTAACACGCTGGTGAGTCCTACTGTCCTTAACTAGGTGGGCAGACACCAGGGATATTGGTAGGTTTGGGGGCTGAAGTCCCAAGCCTCAAGTCCAAGTCTTGAGTTCTTTTGCCCCATTCCCCTAAAGCTTGGAACTTGAGACTCCAACCCAAAGACTCAGACTGCACATGTGCCACACAGCCAATAGGCCAGCACGTGCATCGAGGCAACAGGCCTGCTGCCACCATCACCGCCACCGCCCAAGTCTCTATGGGTGCATGCACAGAGACCTCAGGCCAGCTCTGAGAAGGGAAGTTGGGCCCGCTGCCTCTGAAGATGGGAGTGGGAGTGGATAGGCCAGCAGCAGAGGCCGGGCAGTGGTGGAGGACGGTGAAGATGGCCTATAGGGACTTGACAGTGTCACTTGGACAAAGAGGTCCAAGTCACCAGTCAAATCCAGAAACCCTCAGGTCACGTCTGAGTCAAGTTGTCAGTATGACTTACGTTGGACTCAACAGAGACTTGTGGCTTAAGGGTCTTCCATTCCTTGATCCATTAATGATACCAGTGCACTAACTAAAACAGGATTTATTATACCTGGACTGGGGTTAATAACACAATTGTCTTTGACCTATCTTGGGTTACTATAGTTCCCTGCACTGCCTGGTAACAGAACTCTGAATCTAATACAGAAATGTGTTGCTATTTGTTGCCCTGCCCAAGTTTCAACTAACATATTTGAGTTCTCTCCTGCACCTCCCAGTTTAATGGAACCAATGATGGAAGGCGGACACTCTGCTGGGCTGTCAGGGCTCATACCCATCCACCTAGACTGCCCCATGTTTATGCCCTCCATCGTGCCAACTAACCCCTAAAACATTGGCTTCACCTGCAAAGGGATGGTTTTCTCTCCACTAAGGACCAATGTTGCACTCTGCATGTTTTGGAGGACAGACCAGTGGACCCATAATAACCCACTCTTTTCTACCCAGTGGAGCAGGTACATCAATAGAAGTCTTCACTGTTAAATCATAGCGTGCCTTTTGGTGCTCCAACACTCTTTCATGCAGGCAGGCAGTAGAGTTCCATCAAGCTGATACAGACTGGATTAGATGGTACAGTGGGAATCCCAATTTTTCTTGCCTGTACTGCAACAGCTCATTGCCTCAGACACTGTGGTGAAAATGCTTGCCACCTTTCTGGCCCACTGAATTATGTTATAAAATTGTGCTTACTCACTCACTCACTCACTCAACTGTGCTGTGCTCCACTCACCACAAGCTATTGACTGCTTTAATTTGCCTCCCAGTGCTACTCAGGATATTTGCCCACTCCCTAGTGTGACTTGTCTTCTGCTTCCCCAGAACTGTTGCCATTTCCTACTGAGGGTTCAATCAGTATGCCCATTACAGTCATTTCCTAATATCCAGACACTACTAGCTGTTGGTATGTTGAACTCCATTACAGTTAACATGAATTTTTAAAATCCCAAATTCCAAATTTTGGTGCTAGTGCACATCCCTAATATTTGGCTTTCAAGTGGCAGAAATGACAGATAGCTGCTTAAGTTAGCAGAGTGAAACAGCTTTTCTGCCTGCAAGTACAGCTCAATTATATGCACAGTATTTAAAGTTTAAATATCCGCATATCTCCAATTACTTATTGGATATACTAGATGAAAAAGCTGATGGTCAAATGGAGAATGTTGCTGCGACACATCTCTTCTGGAGGCCAGAAATCCTATGTCCTTGCATTTCTACAGGGATATCTCAACCGTTTTGGAGATAAAATTCTTAAGTGATTCTGTTGGTTTTCCATTAGTTGTTATACCAATTCAGTGGTAGTTTAAAGAGTAGTTATGATTTTTTTAGATCAACAATAATAGGGTTAAAATGAGGTAACTTTAAAGTGGATGAGTGATATGGAATTTGCAGTAGTGGACCTGCACTAGTCATGTGGCATTTCCAAGATCATATTTTATTGTGGCATGCAGAAACAGTGGAATTCAGATCATAGGTGTTAAAAGGGCTAAATCAACCAAGATCCACTTCGTTCAAACTCATGTTAAATGGTAGTCTAAGGAAAGGATCATTTTATGGGGGAAAACGATGAACAGAAACTCATGCTTCCTGACAGTAGATTATATGAGGCTGGGAGTCATCAACCCAATGCAACGTCTCTGAGACAGTAACAGCATAGAAGATTAGAGAGGGCTCGTTTGATCCCATGGAAGCATACTGTACTGTACTTGGAAGAGCATTTCAGGATGTTCTTTGGATGTGTGTATTGCACATCAAGTCAATTAAATATTATGGCAACCATAGTAGGATCTCCAAGACACAGGAATTATTTAAGATGTGGTTTTACCAGTGAATTTCCATAGTCATATCAGAATTTGAAATCAAGTTTCCTGGATCCCAGTCTGACACTCTATCCATTACACTCGATGTCTTTCTGGGATTACTGTACTCTCAAATAAATGAATGGATATGTTATCTTTCTTTACACTAAGGGGCATGGAAGTGGACTTTCTGGTTGCTGCACTTACATAGCTACTATAGCTAGCTTGAGCAATGGTGAGGGTTGATGGCCATTTAGTCTAAGAAAATCTGAAGTAGACTTGTCCTTTTTTAATGCTGCCTCTTCCTGCCAACCTCAGATCTTAGACTTCCAGCTCTATCCCTTCTGTTATCCTTCTTCTGTGAAGCATCCTATCTACTGATGGCGTGATCAGAGGATATCCACAGAAATGTCAGGAGAAGGGTTTTATTTTTAAAGGTGGGTGTAGACACAAATCCAATTCCCATTGCCACCTGATTATCTGAGTCAATGGTGTGAGATCCTGGAAGGTACTTCAGAGGCATGATCCTGGACCCTCTGAGCAGATCATCTTCACCCTGTGCCCTCATGTTGATTGTCATTTAGGGCGACTCCTTTCAGGGAGAGAACGCTTCCCACTCTCTTCTTCTGGGGTCATCCTGGGACTTGTGCAACCTGCCCAGGAATTACAAAGGCGAGCTCTCATTTTTCCAAGAGGCACAGCAGGGACCCGGACTCCCAACCAGATACCTCAACCTCTGAGCTGTCCAAGAGATACCCTACACACTCGCAGATGCGATAAAAACCTCGCCTCCACTTTTATAAGAATATCTGTGGGGGGAGGGGGAAGAGAGAGAGAGAGAGAGAGAGAGAGATGAAAAGATGGCCTTCACGAGCGCGCGTGGGCCAGAAGAAATCTTTTGGGGGAGTCGAGAAGGAAAAGCGACCTTCTTCGCCAAGAGTGGTCATTTTAATCAATCTGTATTCAATGAGGAGGAGGAGGAGGAGGAGGAGGAGGAGGAGGAGGACAGGAAAAAGACGGCCCCGCTGGGTCTCCCTCCCATAAGGGGGAAGGCGGGTGGTGGTGGTGGTGGTGGTGGTGGTGGTAGGGCGACGAGGGAGAAGGAAAGCGCCGCCGGGGGCGCGCGCGCGCCGCCGCCGCCTCTTCCAAACCGGAGACGCGCACCCGGCATTAAAAAAAAAAAGGAAAGAAACAAAAAGGCGACGCGCGCAGCCGCGCGCTGTCACGTGATCCCCTCCCCGGAGGTGGAGCCGCGGCCGGGCTGGAGAGTCGGTGTCCTGGAGTTTCGGACTTGCCCTGTCTTCTTCTTCTTCTTCCTCCTCCTTCTCCTCCTCTTCCTCCTCCTGCCCCGCCGGCCCGCCTCATCCTCCCACCAGCCGGCTCCGTGGTTGCCTTTCCCGCTCGGGCGCCCGGTGGGGAGGGGCGGGGGGGAGAGAGAGAGAGAGGAGGGGGTTGCCAGCGCTTGCTGGGCGGCCGGGAGCAGCGGCAGCGCCGCCAGGTGAGAGCGCGCGCGCGCAATTGAGAGAGACACGGGTCCGGGTGGTGTGCGTGCGTGCGTGCGTGCGTGTTTGGGCACATGCATATATACATACTGTAGATATAGATATATGTAGACCTATGAGGCGGGCCCCGGTTGCCCTCCGTGGGGTGGGAAGCCCAACGGGGCGCTGGCCTTGCTGCAACCCCGACAGCCTGCGGGGCGTGTGTGTGTTTGCGTGTGCGTGTGTGTGTTGGGGGGGGGCGACTGGGCCCAGCTCTGGGAGGGGCTGCCGTGACAGCGGCGGGTGGCGGCGGTGATTCCTGGGGCCTTGTCAGAGCCGCCCGGGACCAGAGGGAAAAGGGGGTGGTTCGGGCGCCTGGGCCTGCCGTGGCTGCTCGGACTCCGGCGGAGGCAGCGCCTTGGAAGCCCCCAACCCGAGAGAGCCCTCTCCCCCGGGGTGGGTTTATTTGGTTGCCCCGCCAACCCCAACCCCAACCCGCCCTGGGAGGCCGCCTGGCCGTGGGGAGGGTGCCGGGAAGGGCACGGTCTCTGGGGACGAGGAAGACCGCCTTTCCTTTAAAAGGAGCTTTTTCCCCCTCTGGGCTGATGGGGTGGTTGGGGTGGCTTCTCTGCTCCCCCACCCTCTCGCTGGGCACCTTTTGCTCTGAGAGGAGCGTCTCTGGGATGAAATACAGAGAAGGTCTGGGACGAACCCGAATGGCTGACCCTTTCCCACAATGCCTGAGCGCTTGGCCCGTGTTGTTTTGTATGAAATCTTGCTCAGGTTGACTCACCAAGAGAGTCCCCTTGCCCTCCCCGAAGGGTCTTGTCGTGGAGGGACACGGTGGGAGTAGGTGCAAACAGAGGCGACATGTGGGAAGAAGCTGAGGTTGGCATGGAAGGCCAAGAGAGCTAGCCTTCCCTGGTATTTATGTATCTACTTATTTATTTTGGGTATTTTTCACCTGCCTTTCTCCTTGGAAAAGGACCCAAGGTGGCTTAACCTGCCACCTCCAGTAATTCTTTTGTTTCTAAATCCAGTGTCAAAGAATCTGCCACCGACTTTTAGTCTTTGCTCAGTTTCCCACAAATTGTGTGCATGGTCAGGCCAAAGGCTTGCTTTCAAGCTGTGAGGAGGTCCAGTGGGTAATTTATCTATAGTGTCCAACTTCTTGCCACCAAGTGGCTCGTGTATGTATTTGGGAACTGTAGATAGACAAAGACAGATGTAACTAGTTTTTTTTTACTTGCCCTGACTAAGTTAAAGTGAAATTAGTAAAATATACCATATTAGTGAATCTTGTTCTGCCCCTTGATGTTAATATTTTTCTAAAGCTACTTGTACTTGGTTTGATATGCAGGCAGATTAGTTGAACTAGGTCTGCTAGTGCCAAATGAATTGCGATGTCTTTAGTTGCTGTGTTGGCTTGGATCCTTCACAAACCAGCTTCAGTGTCCTACTTGACTATTGCTTACATTTCATGCTCTGCAAAAGAGGTTTGTATCTCAAGGAGTCTTTTTAAAACCAGTCAATGTAGAATACAGTATATTGGCAGGTATTACGAATGGTGACATTCGTTTTAAAGATTGTTCTCCTCAATTAAATATCCCAAAGAAGCCCTTGGAACGTACATTGTTCTGTAGTTGTGCTGTGGTCAACATTAAGGACCCATAACCCCGAATGTTAGTTGAGGGAAATATGATTGCTGCTCCATAGAATTCCACAAAAGCATATTTTGATTCCTTGTCTAACATGTCTGTTTGAAATCACAATATCAGCACTGAATATTATAAACTTATATTACATTGATATAGGGAAGTCAGTATTAACTTTCTGATTGACACAGATTAATCTGACTACTTTCTGGAAATGTAATTGAAATAACATAGTTTTAAAATTTCAGATTTAATCCCATGCAATGTCTGTAAATATTTGTCAAAGAAGAAGCTGTGTTAGTCTGTTTCAACCTGTAATAGAAAAAAAAATTAAAAACCTTGTGGTACCTAAGACTAATACATTTATTTTGGTGTAACTATAGTAGACAATACAGTGGAACCTTGACTTACATGCTGCTTGACTTGCATCATATTTGACTTGCAGCAAGAAGGGGCCCGTTTGACTTGAGTCGCAGGCTTTGACTTACAGCTCGGAGCCCCGGCATAAGGCACTGGAATCGGGCAGCAGCCACGACCCAGCATTGCGGCTGCCGCCTCCAAACCGCCTCCAAACTGCTTCTTCCTCTCCTCTGGCAGTGGCAGCGGCGGCTTTGGCGAGGCCAGCTCCGAGCACTTGGAGCTAGTCCTCGGCCTCGCCAAAGCCGCTGCTGCTGCCGGAGGAGAAGAACGGCCGGGAGCTCAGGGCTGGCCTTGCTGGTTAGACAGTCGGCTCAGTCTTGTAAAAAAACTGGCTGTAGAATTCTGGTCCACAATGGAAGCATTTTAGTTGGGGAGCTGTACAGTTGTGGGACTCTAATGGTAAGCATAGAGTTGTTCAGAACTTGGAATGTCAGGTTAAAAATAAGTAAAACTTAAATGTTAGACATTGTTGCTATGAACATTAAAAAGTGGAGGCGTGTAACTTGTGGACTATAATTCCACAGCCTCCTCCTCTCTTTGAAGAGACATTTCATTTACATCCCCGGAAGGAATCTCCTATCCCAGTCAAATTTGTGTTAAATTGCTGTTTTCGGGGGTCTTTTTCATCATCTGGAACGGATTAATCCATTTTCCCATTACTTTCTATGGGAAAAGTTCATTTGACTTAAGTCATGTTTGACTTAAGTCTAGACCTCTGGAACGGATTAATGACGTAAGTCAAGGTACCACTGTAATCCAGTCCTTATGACACTTTAAAATAAATATGTTTTAAAGCTACCACAGTACTTTTTGTTTGTAAGTTAGAAATATGTTTGAATAGTGCAACCTACAAACGGTTTGGCGGTCAGTACTTAAGGCTTCGGATTCCTTAGGAGGTTCTGAGGTCTAACTAATTATGCATGTATTATTATGACTTGTTTGTTTTTGGATTTACAGCAGAATATAATTTACAAGATTGCCAAATTTAATGAGCAAAGGAAATTCTAATTTTGAAGTTTTATTTGTAGTAGAGTTTGATGTTTTGTTTTATTTAAAGAAATGATATCAGATGGTCAAACACAATCCTAACCCTAACCCTAACCCAAACACAACTCCTTCAAATAACTGGAGTGTAAAAACCTGGTTTAGTGTGCGAATTCGAGATCAGCACAAATGTAGATTCTCAAAGGTACAACAACTATGTTGGTTGCTATTGTTTTTTGTTTGTGCTTATTTCATAGTCAACAGGCCATTTAGTTGTGGGCAATTGGCCTGTTGACTATTTTCATTTAATGTGAATATATGAAGATCTTTGCTTTTCATGAAATTATACAAAGATGAAGAGACTGAAGTGTTCTGAGTAGGTGTCAGGGATCATAAACATATTGTCCTTTAATAATCATCTATGTTTTTGTATAGGTAGTATAAATGGTATTTTAACTCTATATTATATATCTGAATGAATTTTTCTCTTCCCAAAATGCATTTTAACTATGTGTAAGATGACGAAATCTTGACTAAATTGTTACTCATGTCTTAATGTTGTTTAAAAAAATAAAGGGTAGAATTATTTTGTGAAGTATAATGTAATAATGCCCCACCAGTGTATTGGTTCAATGTACAGTGAACCCTTGTATAACAAACAGCTTGTATAACATAAAATTTGTACAACATAAAAATTCTGGAGATAGGGGAAATTTGCTTAACATAATCGCCTATGAGGAGAATCTGTACAACATAAAAATGGGATCACTCCATTTTCAATGCATTCCTATGGGAATTTGTATAAAGGAAAATTTGCTTAACATAATTTCATTTGGAACGAATTAATTCCTTTATACAAGGTCCACTGTACTCTCCAGTGTATAGTTGTGAGAAGCAGAATTCACACAATTGAAAGTGACAGGGTTTCCATGTGTGCAAGGAGTAATGAATATACCTTTGCACAAACTCAGAAAAATAACAGTCATGTCTACAGGATATTGTTGTGTGTGCTGTAAAACAAACACAAGATTTTCCCCTTTGTGAATCAAATGGAGATATTTGCTCATGGTAATGAGCTCATGGAGAGGCCGTGGGGTTGGGTAGGTGGGATGGCACTACTACTTTTGCTACCCTGGGAGGTGGCTTAGCGGGGTTTGAGCATTTGCGGGCCGGAGCTCCATGGGCTACCAGTGATGAGGCTCATCTCCAGGGCCTCTGCTATGGACTTGGCTCTATACCTGGATTAGGATGCTTTGGGAATTGTGTTCCCAACCTGTGTCATTTTCAGATCATTATTTGCTGACTTTTATCCTGCCAACTGTTGCTCCACCCTGTGGGGAGCCGGGCCCTTCCATTTAGGCCTGGCCTCAAAGGTTTCTGAACCCTATGCGGTTTTCGGAGGCCTTTGGGGGCTTTCTAGACGGTTTGTTTGATGACCCGGCTGACACCCTGAGCAGATGGAGGAATGATTGGATGGAACTGAATTGGGCTGCAGTTTGTGCATTGACCAGATGCTGTGTTCAAGCAATCAGGGGCGCCAGAAGTTCTTTTGCCTCCCTGAGATTTGGTGGGGCCTCGAATCGCCAGGCAGAATTGTTCTGGGTGGTTTGATACCTCAACAAACCTGGTCTGCTGGGGCCTCCTCCTAGTCATCTCACTAGTGAATTATTTGCAGTCTTTTTAAAATCTAAATTTGAGGCCATCCATTTTGATCTGGACTCTGGTTGCACTGATCTGCCCCCGAGTGTGGCCAGTGCTGCACCCCCTTGGTGTCCTCGATTTGTTGAGGTTGGGCCTGTGACATCAGCTGAGGCCTCCAGAGTGGTAGCTTCTCCGTTCGACCCTTGCGTGTCCTGGCTTATTAAGATTGCTGGATGGAGCATGCCAGAATGGGCTTCATTGATTGCCACTGGCTCCTTCAGGGATGGAATTTTTCCCTGTCGGCTGAAGGAGATAGTGGTTAAGCCCATTCTTAAAAGACCAGGCCTGGCTGTGGACAAGATGTCTAATTATCACCCTATAGCCAGTGTTCCTTTCCTGGGTAAGGTGGTGGTGCGAGTTGCCACCATGCGGCTCCAGTTGTTTCTGAAGGAAGACCTTGTTCTGGATCCTTTCCACTTCAGGTTCAGGCTGCATCATGGGACTGAGACTGCCCTGGTTGCATTGCATGGTGACCTATTGAAGGGGGCTGACAGGGGTTGCTTGTTGGTCCTTCTTGATTTGTCAGCGGCCTTTGATACTGTTGACCTCCTGGACAGGCTGTTTGAGGTGGGAATTGGGGGAGTCTAGCCTTGGACTGGCTCCGCTCCTTCCTTGAGGGCTGAGCCCAGTGAGTGGGCCTGGAGGGAGAACTGTCACCCCCCCGGACACTCTCTTGTGGGGTGCTTCAGGGGTTGGCAATCTCCCCCATGCTTTTTAACATCTATATGAGGCCACTGGCTGAGGTTATCCAGAGATATGGAGCTTGCTGTCACCAGTACGCTGAAGACAAGCAGCTCTATCTCTCCTTTTCCACCTCTGCAGTGGAGGCCGTCAAGACCCTTGATTGCTGCCTGGCTGTGATTCTGGGGTGGACCAGGACTAACAGGCTCAAACTCAACCCTGAGAAGACTGAGGTTCTGTTCTTCGGGGTGGGGTGGGGGGATACAGTGGCCCTCTTCTAGCCAGGACTATCCTCCAGCTGTCTAAAAGAGTGAGGTGTCTGAGCATTGTCCTGAATTCGGAGCTGTTCCTGGAATCCCAGGTGGCAGCAGTGTCCAGGTCAGCCTTTTACCATCTTAGGCTTATCACCCAGATTCGCCCATACCCTGATGGGGACTCCCTGAGGACGGTTGTGCAGGCGCTGGTCATATTGAGGATAGATTGTTGTAACACACTTTACATGAGGCTTCCCTGGAGCCTTATTTGGTGATTGCAACAGGTGCAGAATGTTGTGGCCAGATTGGTGGTTGGTGCAAGCAGATTTGACCACATCACTCCAATTCTGGCCCATCTGCACTGGCTGCCCGTTGCCTCCCAAATAAGGTTTAAGGTGCTGGTTTTGGCTTACAAAACCCTCCATGGCTTGGGCCCTGAATATCTGGCAGAGCGCATCTCCCAACGATCAGTGATGGCCCAGCCCACCAGAGCTTCAGTGGCCTTCTCAGTGGCCGGCCCGGCTACATGGAACAAATTGCGTAGCGAGATTTGTCAAACTCCATCCCTAGTAGCCTTTTTAAAAAGCGGTTAAAACTTGCCTTTTTAAAGCAGCATTTGGTGATTGCTAATGTTTGTCCTGTGTTCCCCCATGATTTGATGTTGTCTTTGTCATTATTTGTTTTTGTGCCTTTTGCTGGGTTATTTGTTTGTCTTTATTGCATTATTTGGTTTGATTTTTATTTCTTGTCTTGGTTTTAATTGCATATGTGTTGTTTCCTATATAAACTGCCCAAAGTTCCCATTGGGAAAATTGTTTGCGGTATAGAAATATAAAAATAAAAAATAGTGTAGAATTTGTAACTTCTTTTTATTATAATCTAATGTTTGCTTTTTAAAAACTGAGAAATTAATTGTCACACATCTATGTTACTTAATCTAAATCGGATGACTAATCATGGAATCTTGTTTTAAGCTTTGCTATGTTAGATACAGATTTTAGTAAAGAAGGGAAGGTGTGTGTATGATAGGATTTCTTTCATTACTTTGGTACGTCTTTGTTCAATATGTATCTGCCTTTGTTCAGTGATAGAATCAAGGCAATGGGATAATGACCAGGCCTGAGCCTGCCTAGGTTTTATTGTGTGCCTGTGGACAATATTGTTCAGGGGAAATATTTCTGAGGAATCTGAAAGCTACCTTGCATCTTTTTAGGAGAAAGGCAGGTTAAAATATTTTAAATTAATAAATATTTAATTGTATTGCAAAAACAAAGAGGCAGAAACTAGGAACATAACAGGAAGTTGAATAATATGTCATTGATAAAGATGATACTGAAAAATAGGTGCTGGTTTCTTAGAGTAAACACAGATTTGGAAAATTAAAATATACTTTGGTATTGTAACAGATCATTCACATTAACTTTATATTACTTTCTGTTCATTTACACTAATGTGTATATATTTGAAATGATAAAAATAACCAAGTCATGTGGGCTTATTAAATGATATTTTATAAAGTATGATATCAACAGAATGTTGCATTTAATGTTATAGTTTAGATACAGTGATACTATAGCACTGAGTCTGACTCTAAAAGCTTCCAGAGACTTGGTTTGAAAATTGGTACAGTATTCTTTAATGAAGAGCAGGAAATAGGAAGGAACTTGGGAAAAAAACATTGATGTTGCTATCAGTTTTAAAGGAACATACCCATGTAATTATGTGTCTTGAAAGGAAAGCAACAAATTATGTCCCATTATGCTTGACTATTAAACTTGCTTTAATCTACATAGAATATGTATCTGTATTATACTTTGTAAATAATGGGACCTTTCAGAGGGCATAAATTCATAGGGTTGCCAAAGTTCGGAAGTGATGTTGGTGTGTAAAAACACTGACTAACACAGCTCTAGTGGCAGTCTGTGCTAGTGGTAGGCTACTCTCTGCTGCTGTGAACAGAATTAAGAATCCATAGGATTTTGGATCTGTGTATAAGTAGAGAAACAACTGGATACCGGTTGTGGTACTCCTTTCAACAACACTGATCCTCTTGAGAGCTCATTGGAAAACTCTACTTTTGCCTTCAGTAACTCTCTGGAGGTTTTTGTATAATATTTTAGGTAAGAATGCTGGTATAAGTGAGTTGAAGGACCTGGCTGCATAGCCAGCGCCAGGAATTCTAATCCTTGCAGTGCCACTTGGATAAGGACCAGCCAAGATCATGAAGAGCATGTGCCACTGTGGACATTAATATAGTTCCAGAGTACTGTACCTCCAGGAGAGACTGGTGAACTACTTCTGAGTACTGTACACCTACTAAATCGAAAGTGACCTGCCAATTCATCATAACCAAGATTGCTATATTTAATGTCTGAAGAGCTTTGTTAATCATCTTATTTTTCTAATTTGCTACACTTTCTTGTGGAATTTATGAGCCCCATTTTCTTGACTGAAGAGTTATATAGAAACAAATGAATTATTTAAATTAGCAGTGCATTCCATTTTACAGATTTGAGAGTTTATTTAAAAGCTCTGTATTGCAGAATCTTATGGAATCAAAAATATAATAACATTGAATTGAAAAGAGTAGAATTGATACTTTACATTGCCCATTTTTACACTAAATGCACCCCTAAGGATATTTATAGCATCATAAATCGGTCATCTGTATTTTTATTCTTTTATTAATAACCCCTCACTATCATCTTATGTACCTGGTTCTCCTCCTTTGCGGGAACTGCAGCTTTGCCAGTTCATTCTCTTTGCTTCAGTGTCTAAAAGGTTTTCCTTTTTCTAATCTTACATCCATGAATATTATTTTCATTTCTGTTATTGGCCCATCTTGTCTCTCTGTTCCATATTTGTGCTTCTGTCATTTTTCTGCTTTCGGTTTGAATTTCCTTAAATTCTTCCTCTGGTATTTTTTCCCTACAAAATATTTCCTGGGACCCCATTGCCTTGTCTCATGTGCTTTTATCAGCTGGCCTAGCTGTCTCAGAAAAACATAGTTCTGTTTGTATTGAAAAGGAAAGGGAAATTTTAATAGATTTTTTTTTGTTCTTGAGAGTAGCTTGTATTCTGCATGAGAGCTTCCAGGAGAGCTCTCTAACCTTTAGCAATGCTGCTTTGCTTTGGCTGTAATGTCTGTGACAGCAGCATGGCTCTTTTCCCCTACTGGGTGAATGACAGATCAAATGCAAGAGCACACTCCATATTAGTTTGCAGGTAGTAGAAGCTAGCTATGCAGTAAGGCATACAGTACATGAAGAACTTATTTTACATTCTTGCTGTATTATGGCCAGATTCCCTGACCTACCAAACCTTATGAAGGGAAGGACAGTAATCAGTGACAGATTATTGTCAATGACTGGCACGTAAGGCATTGTGAAAAAAGTACCTAGGATGCATTGCACCCCTGTGTGTTTCCAGTTTATTAATTTTGTGGAATACAAAACATCCCAGAGAACAGATTGACTTCATCAGCTGAGGTACACCTGTACTGTTGGGTTCAGTATGTGGTACAATATATTCTAGCTGCCACTGTGGCACAAACTTACTGACGGTTCAGTTATAGCTGTTTTGTTGTGAGCCACCTTGGATTCTAGTTGTGAAAGAGAGGTGCGATATACAATAAAGGAATAAATTTCACATAAACTATCACAGAAGTGAGTACACCCCCTCACATTTCGTAAATATTTTAGTATATGTTTTCATGTGACAACATTGAAGAAATAACACTTGGCTACAATGTAAAGCACTGTGTATACAGCTTGTATAACAGTGTAAATGTGCTGTCCCCTCAAAATAACGCAACACAGCCATTAATTTCTAAACCACTGGCAACCGACGTGAGTACACCCCTAAGTGACAATGTCCAAATTGGGCCCAAGTAGCTGTTTTCCCTCCCTGGTGTCATGAGACACCTGGCGTCTCAGGTGTAAAACAGGGGGAGCAGGTGTTATCGCTCCCACTCTCTCATATTAGTCACTTGAAGTTCCACATGACACCTGATGGTAATGAACTATCCGATGAGCTGAAAAGATGAATTGTTGCTCTACACATAAAGATGGCCTAGGCCTAGGCTATAAGCAGATTGCCAAGACCCTGAAACTGAGCTGAAGCATGGTGGCCAAGACCATACAGAGGTTTAACAAGACAGGTTCCATTCAGAACAGGCCTCACCATGGTTGACCAAAGAAGCTGAATGACTGTGCTCAGCATCATATCCAGAGGTTGGCTTTGGAAAATAGACATATGAGTGCTGCCAGCATTGCTGCAGAGGTTGAAGGGGAGGGGGGTGCGGTCAGCCTGTCAGTGCTCAGACCTTATGCCATAAACTTTCTTGCCATCTGAGATAGAGATAAGGACTCACAATGGAACTGATTAGAGCCATTGGTCTGGGTAGAGGAAGGCTGTTGTCCCAGAAGGAAGATATCCATCTTCTAAAGATCCAACCTGAAGGTATCAGGTGACCATATGAAAGCCTGCCATATGGTTTTGCCAGGTGTAAAAAATAAGACCGCCCTCATTCATGATGTCATCCAGGGCAGACTGGCATGCATTACTGAGACCTGGGTGGGAGAGGAGGTGGGGTTTCTCCCAACTCTGCCCACCTGGGTATTCAGTCCAGCACCATGCCCTGTGGTCTGATGGGACCAAGATAATCTTAGGCTTCCTGTCTCCTTGAGAGAGGTTTGGTGCCTATATTGAAATGCTGGGCTCACGAGACAGACTGGGGATTCTGTTGGTGTACCGCCCACCCTGCTGCATTCCAAAAGTCTCCTGCCTGAGCTGACGGAGGTGGTCTCGGACCTGGTGTTGAGGACCTCCAGACTGTTGGTACTGGGGACCTCAACATCCATGCTGAGGCTCTGGCCGGGGGCTCAGGGCTTCATGGCCGCCATGACAACCATGGGGCTGTCTCAACATGTCATCAGCCCGACACATGAGAAAGGCCACACTCTAGACCTGGTTTTCTCAACGGGATTGGAGGATGGTGGTTTGATGTGGAGGGGTTGGTCCTGACTCCATTGTCATGGTCAGACCACTTCCTGGTCAAGTTTAGGCTATTAGCTACTCCAACCCTCTGCAAGGGTGGGGGATCTATTAAGATGATCCGCCCTCGGAGACTGATGGATCCAGATGGTTTCTTGAAAGCTCTGGGGGATTATCCGTCTGATATGGTATTCCAAGATCAGGTCATATGGAATAGGGAAATGTCCGGGCAGTTGACACGATCGCACCAGCGCCCTCCTCTTCAGAGCCCAGACGGCCACTGTATACATCTGAGCTGCGGGCAATGAAAGGAGGGGAGACAAGCGCTGGAGAAAATACCGCTGTGAGTCCAATGGTGATGGATTCTGGCGGTTGGCGAAAAGGCAATATTTCCAAACCTATTGCTTCCTCAGACCTTAGCAGAGCATCTGGTCCAGGACCTTCTTCAACTGAGAAATGGATGAGGTTCTGACCACTCGGCAGCCCGTTGTGACGAGTTTGCTGTTCACTTTGAGGGAAAAAAGCTCAGATTCGCAGGGAATTGGACTCCACTATTGGTGCAGAATCAAGGGATGTGTCCAGCTCTTAGGTCCAGTATTATTGGATGAGTTTATATTGAGACCCGAGGATGTGGACAGGGTGCTTGGATCTGTCCGCTCTACCACCACTCTGTGGCCCTTCCTGGCTAATTGAAAGATCTGCCAGGGGGTTCTGATGTCCAGGAAGCTGTAAATGCCTCATTAAGAGAGGGAGTGGTCCCTGCTGCCTTAAAGGGAGGCTGCCACAAAAAAAAAAAAACCAACCTGGACCCAGGGCTGGTGGTCACCGGCCAGTAGCGAACCTCCCTTATTTGGGCAAGGTGTTGGAGCGGGTGGTGGCCGGACAGCTCCAGGCGCTGCTGGATGAAACGGATTTTCTGGATCCATTTCAATCTGGTTTCAGGCTGGGTTTTGGAACAGAGACTTTTTGGGGTACGATGACACATTTGCCATTATTAGACAGGGGGAGTGCAACCTGTGATACTCCTGGACAGTGCTTTCGACACCATCGACCATGGTGTCCTTCTGGATAGGCTGGCCAGGTTGGGAGTTGGAGGCACTGTTTGCAGTGGTTCCGCTCCTTCCTGGCTGACCGTGTCAGAAGGTGGTGCTGGGGACAGTTGTCCGCCCCGTGGCGTTGGGGTTCCTCAGGGCTCAATACTGTCTCCCATGCTGTTTAACATCTACATGGAACCACTGGGAGAGGTCATCAGGAGGTTTGGGCTGAGGAGTCAGCAATATGAATACTCAGCTCTACCTCTCATTCTCCACCAATCCAGGTGAGGCAGTTTCTGTCCTGAACTCGTGTCTGAGCCAGATAATGGACTGGATGAGGGTTAATAAATTTGAAACTCAATCCAGACAAGACGGAAGTGCTGTTAGTGGGTGCTTAGCGGACAGGTTAGAGGGCCACTTCCCTGTCTTGGACGGGGTTGCACCCCCTAAGGGACAGGGTCCGCAGCTTGATTGGACCCTGGTCTAACTCTGGAAGCCCATGGCCAGGGCGCCTTCCTTCAGCTGCGGAAAATATACCAGCTCCGCCCCTACCTAGAGACAGCAGAGCCTCATGACAGTTACGCATGCGCTGGTAACATCCCGTATTGATTACTGCAATGCGCTCACGTGGGGCTGCCTTTGAAGACGGTCCGGCGATTGCAACTGGTTCAGAATCGTGCGGCGCGGCTGGTGAGTGGTGGGGCCGCCAGAGATCACATCACGCCGATTCTACATAACCTGCATTGGTTACCAGTTGCTGCCCGAGCCCAATTCAAAGTGCTTGTCTTGACATATAAAGCCCTAAACGGCTTGGGACCTAGATACCTGAAGGACCGCCTCCTTCCATATGAACCTACCCGGCAATTAAGATCTAGCCAGGGGCCCTCTTGAAAGAGCCATCCCTCAAGGAGGTGAGAGGGATGGCTTGTAGACAAAGGGCCTTCTCGGCAGCTGCCCCCAAGTTATGGAATGCCCTCCCAAGTGAGATCCGCCTGGCGCCAACATTGATGACATTTCGGCGCCAGGTAAAAACCTTCCTGTTCCAGAAGTTTTTTAATTGATACAACATAGACTGGGGTCCTTTGATGGCAATTTTAGTGATGATTTTAGTATAAGGTTTTGCTGATGTTTTAATTATTTATTGATATTTTATGTCTTAACTGTTTTAATTCCTTGTTGTAAGCCGCCCAGAGACCTTTGGGTAGTGGGCGGCATATAAGCTGTAAAAATAAATAAATAAATAAATAAATAAATAAATAAACTGCATTAGATTGGTCTGAAGGGCTGTTGTCCCAGAAGGAAGCCTCTTCTAAAGATGAAGCACATGAAAGCCTGCATATGGTTTGCTGCAGACAAGCAGACTAAGTACATGGATTTCTGGAACCATGCCCTGTGGTCTGATGGGACCAAGATAAACTTACTTAGTTCAGATGGTGTGAAACATGTGGCGGCAACCAGGTGAGAAGTATAAAGAAAGGTGTGTCGTGCCTACAGTCAAGCATGGTGGTGGGAGTGTCATGGTCTGGGGCTGCATGAGTGGGGAGCTACAGTTCATTGAGTGAACCATGAATGCCGTGTACTGTGACATGCGGAAGCAGAGCATGATCTCCTCCCTTCAAAGACTGAGCTGCAGGGTAGTATTCCAAGATGATAATGACCGCAAACACACCTCTTCAACGACCACTGCCTTGCTAAAGAAACTGAGGGTAATGGTGATGGACTGGCTAAGCATGTCTCCACACCTAAACCTTATTGAGCATCTGTGGGGCATCCTAAAATGGAAGTTGGAGGTATGCAAGGTTTCTAACACCCATCAGCTCTGTGATGTTATCATGGAAGAGTGGAAGAGGGCTCCAGTGGCAATCTGTGAAGCTCTGATGAACTCTGTGCCCAAAAAGGTTAAGGAAGTGCTGGAAAATAATGGTGGTCACACAAAATTAGGTGTGTACTCGCTTTTGTTTCCAGCCGTTTAGATATTTTTTGAGGGGACAGCACATTTACATTATTATACAAGCTGTATACACAGTGCTTCAGATTGTAGTCAAGGGTCAGTTCTTCAGTGTTATCACATGAAAAGATAAACTAAAATACTGTATATACTCGAATATAAGCCTACTTTTTCAGCCCTAATTTTGGGCTGAAAAAAAGGGCCCTCGACTTATATTTGGGTCAATACTTTTAGCCACTGAGCCAAGTGCTTGCGTTGATTGCTAAAAGTCATTTTAAACATTGTGTGCCACTTCTGACACCTCCCCCCCACGTTGTAGGGGAGCGGCATGCAATGTTTAAAATGACCTTTAGCTACCGAGACAAGTGCTTGGGTCGGTGGCTAAAAGTCATTTTAAACATCACATGCCGCTTCTCCTGACCCCCCTCTGCATCATGGGGGAGCGGCGTGCAATGTTTAATCTGACTTTTAGCCACCCACCAAGGCAAGCGCTTGCCTCAGTGGCTAAAAGTCATTTTAAACATCACACACCACTCCCCAGCTCACAAAGGAGGAGCTGCCAGCCCCTGCTGCATTTCCCACCCTAGACTTATACTGGAGTCAATAAGTTTTCTCAGTTTTGGGGGGTTAAATATTTTGGGGGGTTAAATTAGGGGCCTCGACTTATACTCGGGTCGACTTATACTCGAGTATATACGGTATTTACAAAATGTGAGGGGGTGTGCTCACTTCTGTGATACACTGTATCTCTCTTCTCATCCAGATGTACTCCTCATGAACACACACCTTTATTGTGTTAAGGATGTTTGAGTGTGTCAGCCGAGAATAATGTAAGGAAGCTAGAATCCATTATAAGACTAGGCCTTAGAATGGACACAGTCACCCAAGTCAGAATTGCTATACTAGAAAAAGATACCAATCCTCTTCAGGAATTAATGCTCATATGAGTAGAAGAGAACTAGTAGTTACCATGATGGTTGGAGTAGAGGAAGTCATATGTGGTAGCTACTGAGGAGCAGCAGTAATGTAAGGTAGTGTAGCTCTGGAGAATCTTTCATAGACAACCACAGCGACACTCATGTTAATTCTTAATAGCCGTGTGAAAGGAAAGCAGTGATTAATCACTTCTAAATAATTAGTTCATTGAATACACTATCATGGTGAGACAATAAAGCAATCATAGTGCCAGTATGTAATTAAAATAACATTTCTGATGAATTTAGTTTTTGAAGGAATAGCCTTAGTAATCTGTCCAAGTATATCAGATAAAAAACAATACAAAACAAACAGGAGACAAAAATGTTGTACCTATTTTAATGATTAACTACTATATTTTAATGTGGGCTTGTGTGAATTGAGGAAGTGAACCATATCTCCCATTACGAGCTGATTCATTTAAAAATGGAAAACACCTCTTGTTTTTCATTTCTCTGTGGCATTTTTTACTACTACTACTACTACTACTACTACTACTACTACTACTACTACTAACAACAACAACAACAACAACAACAACAACTTACTTTTATTAGTTTAAAATATTATATTTTAATTATATTAACCCCTGTGGTAATGCTGATTTCCCCCCAAGTTTAAATATTGTCTGTCATTTTTTGTAAGCCACCAGGAGAAAGGTTCAGTAGAAATATTTTAAATAAATAAATAATAAGGTTCTGTATTGATAATGAAGGCACTGAAATTGTTGCAGATTTTCTGTGCTTCTACACTCTGGCTTGACAGGTGAAGCCAGGAAATTAGAAAAAGACTGTGATTGAGAAGGGCAGCTATGAAAGAATTTGAAAAGATTGTCAAATGTGTCCTGCTGAAGATGAAGGTCATTTGTACTATGGTAGTGATTACTATGAATGTGAAAACTGTACTGTGAAGACAGCTGTAAAACACGAGTTGAGAACTCAAGGTGGCTTACAGTATTAAAATACATACAGTAGGACCCCGGTATCCGCTGGGGATTGGTTCCAGGGCTTCCTGTGGATAATGAAAATCGTGGATAAGAGAGGACGCCTGCCCACCCACCCCCAAACTGCTGTTTCCTGACAGTAGCTTACTTTATGGCTGCTGTTTTGAGACAGTAGCTTGCTTTATGGCTGCTGTTTGTGGCAATAGCTGGCTTTACAGGTGCTATTTGTGACAACAGCTTGCTTTGTGGCTGCTGAATTATTTAACTTTTTTCCTCTACCAACCGTGGATAGAAGAATCAATGAATAATGAATCAGTGGATACGGGGGTCCTATTGTAGTATTAAAAGTGGGAAATTATAATAGCATGTTTAAAAAACCAGATATAATAGTAAAACTAGTTTATAAAATAGTTCTAAAAACACATTGAGGACACCAAAACCACAACAGCCCCATTTTAAAAATCACCTTCTTGTGCAAGCAGTCACTGCAAGAAAGCCTGCCTGGAGAGAAAGGACTTTGCCTGCTTGTAGAAGATGAGCCCAGCCCAGTTTCCCATAGGAGCAATTCAAGTAGATGCTGTTTCTATATTCCAGTATGTAAATTGTTAATGGAGAAATAGAAGTTTCATGGTCCAAATCCATAATGGATTTAGACAGAAAATTTCCATATTGCTTTCCATATGTCTTTCAATGCCTTTTAATTCTGAGGTGAAACCTACAATACCTGTATAGTAAAGAAAGTTATATTGACTTCTCATGGGGTGGGGGGGTATTCTCACACAACCTGGATTTTTTGGCCACCACGGCGTCCCTTTTACATAATAGTCATCATTATGTAACAGCCTTTTAAAATCCAGATTGATGTTTTGTTTTTCCCTTTCAGTAGAAAAGGTTACAGATTTCTAGAACTCCATGCAATATGTAGTTTGGACTGAAGTTGATCTATAATTTGTTGTGGAACTTAAGTGAAGTGCATACTGTGATTTTCTGTAATATCCTGTCTTTTGGAATTCTACATTAGAGATAATACTTCTAATTCCTTGCCACACTGAATTAAGTAGTTTACACATGGACCATGACGATTTTTGTTGTGCAAAGTTTACTTGAATTGGTTGAAATGATTTATTTATTTAGTATTTATTTATTTAACTTGTATACCTGTCTCATTAATGCCAAGGCACTATTTTGTGCCATTTACAATAAATACATAGAATTTTAATTTAAAATCATGATTTAAATTGTGATTTAAATCAATTTGATTAAAAAGGAATTATTGACTTTTATCCACCCTATACATGATTCAGCACACAACAGCAAATGCCTGTGTTAGCTTCCTAAGTAGCATCAGTTCACAAATAAGGTGTATCCAATTATACTACACCCATGAGTGTAGGTAACAGGATTTTGACCAATAAGTTCCAGCTTCAGATAGTCTAATAAAAAGGAGGATGGCCGTTCTAGCATAAAACAAATTCCAAAATCTATACTGAGGTGATGCCTTTATACAAAAAATGCACAAGCAGACCAGTCTCCTCTGGATATGCGTTAGAGGGATGACTTTTATTGTCAGAAAATGATAATAGTTTAGGGTGGAAAAGGTTCTACATTCTTTTCTCCTAGTCTTCTCCTGCCAGCTTTGCTCTTACTAGAAGAAGAATGGCATGGAACATTATGGCCAGTTCCTAAATAAATTGAACAAGCTTTATCCTGTATTTTTGCAATGAGAAAACAGTTGGAATGTAGGCATTCCTACAAATGTAAAACACATACTAACACTGTTGTAATGTTCAATATGTCTCATTGTGCATTTTCTTGGATAGAAAATCTTGCCCACATTTATCACCAAAACAGTCTTGTCTATACCGTATTTTGAAGATCCAGGAACAATGTGGGTTTGGTATTGTTTACTGTACTCTTGAATTTGTACATGTTGTTTTAAAAACATTTTAAAATACTTGCTGCTTGATTAATACCTTGTATAATATTGTACAGTATATGTTGACTTTATATATTGACTTACTGGGTACTCATACAATATCCTATCAAACTAGGTGCTGGTTTGCTGTATCGCGTAGAAGAAAACTGGATCCATCTGCAGATTGGTCTCAGCTTGAAGAGTCCAGAGGATCAGATTCCCACAGTCTGCCCTAGCACAGTAGCAACCTGAATGCTTATTATGGCTCAAACGTTGTAGATCAGCTTAAAACATGCAACTTTGGATACAAGATCACCTGGTATGCTGTTTGTCTTATTTACCAATATCACTTGATCGATTTCAGTGGTTCTCAACCTGTGGGTCCCCAGATGTTCCTGGATGGCAACTCCCAGAAGTCTTCATCACTAGCTGAGCTGGCCAGGATTTCTGGGAGTTGCAGTCCAGGGACATCTGGGGACCCACAGGTTGAGAACCACTGATTTATTTGATTGGACAAAACATTGTTCTCTTTGTATTTACTTGATATTCCCCACTATGGCCTTGCTTTAGTGCTTTACACGGGTACCTCTGATAATGAATTTACTTTGTTCTCTGAGTCAATTCGTTATCCAAAACATTCGATATCCGAAATGTGGTTTCCCATTGAAATTAATGGGAAACTGATTAATCCATTCCGGAGGTCCAGAAAAGGCAAAATAGCACTTTATTGGCATGCAGTGCTGGAACACCACCACCCCCAGAACACCCCGCCTTGCAGTACAATGCAAACGTGGAGGAAAGAAAGAAATGCAAACATACACAAACACAAGCTATTGTAGTGTAAAACAAGTTTTGTGGTGTACAACTGGAACGCTGATTGTGAAGAATATGAATTAAGGAAAACTAGAAACCATAAAACAAGAAATGGAATGTATTCTTGAAGGCTTTCACGGCTAGGATCTGATAGCTGTTGTGAGTTTTTCAGGCTGTTTGGCCGTGTTCTGGAAGTTTTTATTCCTGGCATTTCGCCAGACTCTGTGGCCAGTATCACTCTATACCCCAGAGCATCGAGAGAACTCCTGGCTCCCTGAGCTCCTTGCCCTCTGAAGATGCCAGGCGCAGAGTCTGGTGAAACATCAGGAAGAAAGACTTCCAGAACACAGCCAAACAACCTGAAAAACTCACAACAGCCATGAGAAATGGAATGTTTAAATGTTGCAATATTTGATGTGAGTAAAATAAACTGTATGACATTGGGAAATTTTCAGTCAGACAAGTACAGAATATTCTACTCTGGAAATGACAAACTCAGAAAAAATGGTGTGACCTTTAACATTAATGCAAGATGTAGCAGGTAGTTAGTTAGGATGCAAAGTTTGACCAAATAATATAAATCAGATATCTTGGAGGACATATCAACACAACCACCTTGCAAGTCTATGTTCCCACTACACATGCTGAAGAAGAAGAAATTGAAAACTGTTATGCAAGCATCCAAGAGGAAAATTGCTCATATAACAAGACAAGATATGTTTGGCTGTTACTGGTGACTGGAATGCAGAACCAGGAAAAAAGGAGAACCTAATGTTGCTGAATAATTTGGACTAGGAGTCAGAAATGAAGCAGAACAATTCATAAAATTAATTTAACTAAATAAGAAATTTATATGGCACAGTCAACTGTACAAAGATTATTAGATGGTTGATAATGAAATCAAATAGGCTATGTATTGGAAGTGTAGAATGGAAAAGTTGAATTCTTTCTGCCAAGATAAGATCAGGATCAACTTGTAGTACTGACCGTGAATAATTAATATTAAAAATGGAGTAAACTAAACCATAGTAACTTAAATGAACAATAATGATCACATATCATTTAAATAATATCTCTGTAACTTTAAACCCCACTTTATAAATAGTTTTGCATTAGTGAACTTAAATAACCATGTTAGGCAAAACCAGAACAAAAATGAAAAAGTAAACAAAACAACTTTGGGGAACCTTAAAGACTAACAGCTATATTTTAATGTGAACTTTGGATACATCTGTTTCTCCAGGCATTAAAATGCAGCAGCGTAAGTTTTCTCTGGAAGTAAAAAATTGACAAAACTAAGCTTGTAGTACTTTGGATACATGATAAGAAGAGGACTTGCTGGAAAAGACAATAATGCTTGAAAAAGTTGGAGGCAGCAGGAAGAGAGGAAGACCAAATATATAAGAGGGATTATAACAATCAGTTCTAAATTTTCAGTTTTATATATCCTTTAACATACAGTATGCTATGCAGAGGCATTAAGGATAGGACATTTTGGAGGTTGCTCATTCATAGGACTGCCGCAAGTCAATGGCAACTGTGTGACATGATTGTAACAACAAAAACAATAATCCTAAACTTAGAAGGACATTGCTTTAAGTTCAGCAGTGTTGCATGCAATTGTATTGTCAAAATTGTTGTCATGATACAATACATTTAGGTATGTTGAAATCCTTTGATACTGGGCTACTTAAACACATCTACCTGT
Organism: Phrynocephalus forsythii; assembly: GCA_029282475.1. Lineage (NCBI taxonomy): Eukaryota > Metazoa > Chordata > Lepidosauria > Squamata > Agamidae > Phrynocephalus > Phrynocephalus forsythii. Next base: position 94,192,479 of record JAPFRF010000005.1, on the reverse strand, counting down.
ATGCTGGATGTCGTGTCCTTCAAGTAATTATAAAATTACTACTGTGTGTTCTACTTCTCTGTGCTTCCATCTACCTGAACATTTTTGCTTCCCTGCAGATCCATGTGCATATTAACTGCTCTACTCACTGTATAAAATGACGAACAACTTGATAATATGCTTACTAGCTGCTGCGACACAAGGAAAGGTATGCACCATAATAGATAATTGAAGTAGTGTTCAGTTTCAAGCAGAAACTGTTTTATATATACTGTTTCTACCTTGCCTTGCTAGCTCCTGACAGTTCCTTATTTACATGTATATTTGTTTCATACTGGCATTGGAAATGTGGGCAAGCTCTCACATTATTACATTTATATTTGCTTTTCTTACAGGGAGTTCAAAGCAGTATATATATTCCCCTACCCTTCCTACCTCCAGCTTTAACCTTATAATTCACAGGGTAGAGCCCATTAGATAGATGTAGTCACCCCAAGAAACTATAACTAGCAAAGTTTCCTTAAACACATTCTGCAACCACTCTTTATCCTGTCATAACCTAATGTAGGACACTGGGCGGCGGGAGCGGGTTGTAGTGCCTCCCAGCTGTTGAGAATACATCTCTTGCTGCCGCTTGAAACAGTGATAATATTTAAACTTCACATCCCATCAAAAAAAAAACCCACAAAAACTGAATAATTTTGCTCTTCCTTCAGAATGTATTTTTTTAAATTTCTGGTTCATGTGCAACCACAAATAGCATCAATCTGTCTTCTAAAAATCATCCATTGTAAATGGGAAGTGAGTGGGATTTCAGTGCTAGTTTGTACATAAGCAACATGTAACAGAAGAACTGAGATGGAAACATGCTAAATATAGTACAGGGGTACTAATATGTGCCTGTCATTTTAAAAAAATGTCTGTACTTATGTTCAACAATCTGCTTTAAAACTTGCTTTCTTTTGTAGGTTCTTTTTAATACCTGAATATTACCTGCCACAGCAAATTACATAGCCATGGTTTGGAGCGATGCACAGAAGTTAAGAGATAATTACACTTCATTGTGTTCTTCAACCATGGGAAAGCTGGAGGTGGATATTGACTCTGGACTGGAGGAAGACGATGCAAAACATGGCAGTCCTTTTGAAGATTCTACAATCTTTGTAGCTTTTAAAGGGAACATAGATGATGAAGACTTCAAACAGAAATTAGACATCATCTTGAACAATGTTCCTGGCCTTCTGAACATGGGTATTTCACTTTCTTGTAGTTTTTAACTAAAGATAAATTCAGTGATATTTTTAACCAAAAACAAAGCAAAGCGTTCTGCTTATATACTGCCCCATAGCACTTCAATACATTCTGGGTGGTTTACATTTTAATTAGGCAGACTACACATTGCCCCTTCCCAGAAAGCTGGGTACTCATTTTACCGACCTCGAAAGGATGGAAGGCTGAGTGAACCATGAGCCAGCTACCTGGGATTGAACCCTAGATTGTGAGCACAGTTTTAGCTGCAGTACAGGCATTTAACCACTGCATCACAAGGCTTTGCACACATACAAGGGCTTTTTTGCATGCATACAGGTTCACTGACTTTGAAATACATTCTAGAAAACACTAGAATATTCTGGTCCCCTGGAGTTGCTTTTGGTATAAGAAATGGAGTAATATCTTGAAGGGTAGTGGTTCTTACTTTACGGTATTTTACTTTCGGCTATTTTATGTTCTTTCAGTATTTCTGTTATCCTGTTGAACTGGACAACTCTGTAATTCTGAAACGTCAGGAAGAAAAACTTCCAGAACATGGCCAAACAGCCCAAAAAACTCACAACTGTATTAAAAGTAGTTTGTCAGGGAATTTTGATGTCTGGTTTAACTTGCACACACAAAACCTAATTACGATGGTAACAAATACACAAAACTCATCCATCTGTTATACTGGGCTAGTTACTGTTACTGTTTTTTGCCTCTAATGTTTTAAAATGTACACCTTAAGGTGAAAAAAAAGGGGGGAGGAGTATGGCCATCTTAAGATGGTGTAAGTTTCTCTATCTAATCTGCATGCTTCATGTTGAAGCAAGATGAAAATTCTTGTGTAAAGGTTTCACTTGCAATTAATTTCAGCAGTGTACAGTATTTTATGTGCTCTAGGCCATTCTTCCTGAAAAACATTGTTAATAGTTAATTTGCAGAAAAGAAATACAGGAGGACCCCAGTATCCGCTGGGAATTGGTTCCAAGCCTTCCTGTGGTTAATGAAAACACTGGATAAGAGAGGACGCCAAAATGTTCCCCCAAACTGCTGTTTTGTGATAGTAACTTGCTTTACAGCTGCTGTTTTGCAACAGTAGCTTGCTTTACAGCTGCTGTTTGTGATGGTAGCTTGCTTTTTGGCTGCTGTTTTATAACAATAGCTTGCTTTACAGCTGCTCTTTGTGACAGTAGCTTGCTTTGTGGCTACTGAATTATTTATTTATTTATCCTCTGCCAACTGTGGATAACTGAATCAGTGGATAATGAATCAGTGGATACGGGGGTCCTACTGTACATTTTGCTGTAGGAAACAATGATAAAAGTGAGAAAACTGTTGCCATCTTTTACCTTACCCAAATAGCCATAGAAACAAGCATTAGAGACTAAGGATGCATACTTTGTAGTAACTTGTTTTGTTTTTCCTTTTCTCTTCCAATAAGAATCTGACAGGTTAATATTGAGGAAGGTAGAGCCTTGGAACAGTGTACGCGTTACTTTCAATATTCCTCGTGAAGCAGCTGAGCGTCTACGCATGCTGGCTCAGAACAATAATCAACAATTGAGAGATTTGGGAATTCTTTCAGTTCAGATTGAAGGTAGATGAAACTGTTTCTGTGGCTCAACCTGAACTATGTAGTATGTTTTAAAAATGCAGTTAACAATACTAATAAGGTAAACTTTTCACTATCTTTAGTTACATGATTTAAACAATAACACAGCAAGTACTTGCAGATTTCAGTAGTATCCTGATATTCTGAGATAAGGTATGAATTGCATGTTATACTTAAACCTTCTCATTCTCCTTCCTTCACTGTACATACGTTTCCTTGTAATCTAGTCATCAAACAGTGAACTTCCTTTCTCCTGCTCTCTGACATCTGTGTTTGCAAGAATGAATGGGTATACACACTATACAAGAGCAAGATTTCATATGATAATGTAAGAGGTTCAGGGTTTGTTATAAAATGCTAATTTCAGTGGAGACTTTAATACTGTATGTACCATAGACTTTCATTTTTTTAGCTCACAGACTTTCATCCATCCGTATGTTGGAAGCTGCCACTGCCTAAGTGTTATCAGATTCAGGTTATTTTTACATAAACTTGTCACATTGTGTTGTTGTTTTTACCTGTAGCTTTATCCTTAACAATATGAAGTGATGTAAAACTTCCTAATGTTTAGAGCGCTGTGACAATGGATCCAATGTGGAAGGTGGTGAGTGCTCTAGCATGGGAGTCATTCAAAAGAAAATAAGACAGAGAGCAAACATCCCGAAGAGGCATCTGGAGGAGGAGGGTCATCCTCTGTTATAACAGAAGTGACATCAACAGGGATAGAAATGATAGAAAAGGATTTGAAGGAACTTGGTGGGAAAAGAGGGAAGCCTGGAAAAAAAGAATTGGTGGAAAATGAAAATACAGGAAAGGAGGAGGGTATAAAAAAGAGATGAGACATGCTGGTGGGGGTAGACTGAGCAAGAGAGAAAGTAAGAGGAAGATGATTGGGTAATGACAGTGTAAGAAGACACTTGGGCAGGAGAGTGGGTTGACTTTAAGAGTAGGTTGACAGGAGAGTGGTACAGGGGTAACTTGTATAAAGGAATTAATTCGTTCCAAATGAAAGTCTGTTAAGCAAATTTTCCTTTATACAAATTTCCCAGAGGAATGCATTGAAAACGGAGTAATCACTAATCACGACCATTTTTACGTTGTACAGATTTGCCCCGTAGATGATTCTGTTAAGTAAATTTCCCCTTTCTCTGGAATTTTTTTATGTTGTACAGATTTTATGTTATACAAACTGTTTGTTATACGAGGGTCCACTGTACCTAGTTTGCTGAGAAAGAGCAGAAAATGTGGATGTGCCGAAAAGCTCCTTATTGGGGACAAAAAGAGAAAATGGAAAGGAGGAAGAAAGAAAGGGAATGGAGAGAAAAAGAGGAAAAAAGAACAGATAACTTACAGTGGTTTGGGTGCCTTGGGAAGTCTCGTGGGACAAGTCCCTTCAAACCCAGATTAGAACCAACACAGGGCAAGGGCAGTTCATAACAGAAATGGAAAGGGTGGACAATTTCATAAGCAAGAAAAATAAAGAGTTCAGTTCTACCCCCTGCTCATGTTAATGTTCAGAGAGAAAGTTTGTCCTGATCCACCTTTGAAGCAAGAGGCTGGATTAAATGTTGATGTCCAATATGATATGTTAAAGAATAAAACCTTTTTGGCATTGAAAGAAGAGGTGGCCACATCATCTGTGTGGGGGGCGGGGACTGGAAGAAGGGGAGGAGGAGATTACATTTGCTCACATTCGTAGATACACTTTGATTTGGATTCATGCATTGGGCAACTCATTGCCCTTATAGGCCTCTTCCTGCTCCTTTATTCTAAGATTCTATGTTTGAAAGACAGCTGCTATGTTCTACTAATTCACGAAATCATCTACTCCTGGGTTTTTCCTTTTATTACTGCAAGAGGAAGATGGTGTATCAGGAAAGTGCATACTGGCATTGAAATGAACAGATAACTGTTTGCAAGCCACCTTCACATGCTTATTAAAATATCTGCATCATTTACTGGATTGGAGCAGAGGGGTTAAACAACCAATGTTAATATTTCAAATGACCTTTTATTGGATGGTCAAATAATGTGGAAGAGGCAACAGAAGGATCTTTTCATAGTTTTTTTTTTCCAGTGCATATTGTTGGGTTACATTTTTTTCATGTATAAAACTCTAATCGTTAGACTAAAATTGAGGATTGTCTTGTCGCCTTATACACAGAAGTAAGTCAAGGAGAAAACCACATGGTTGTAAAACTGTAATTTTGTGTTGGAAAAGTGAGGATCATATACAGGGGGAGGGGGAATACAGTAACTTGAGGCTGCCAGTTTTAGCACATGCCTTTAAAAGTGCCATATTGTGGTTTCCTGCTTTGCCATTTCAAATAATGCTGAACTTTTATATATTTACTTGCTTTCAGGTGAAGGTGCCATCAATTTGTCATTAGCTCAAAACAGAGGCCAAGATGTGCGGATTAATGGACAGGGCAACTCAGTACGAATGGAGACAGGATTTCCTATGTCTGGAAGCCAAGGCAAGTTCAGTTGTTCATTTTTATAGAAGTATTTGTGAAATGTTTAGGATTCATCCTACAATGCAAAAAGTCTATCACTGGACACACTGGCAACGTATACCTTTAAGTGCCATGTTTCTTGCAATATGTTTGCTTTTGAGAGGTGCTTGGGCATTTCCAAAGTGAGTGAAGAAAGTAAAAAAAGGACATATTGCCGCTTTCCACATAAACACTAAGGAAATAGTAAAATCTATGGCATAGTATAATGAAATAGTGCTCATTGTTTGAGGGAGTCAAAGCCAAGAGATCCAATAATTAAAATATACTGTATAGAGTCATGGTTCTCAACCTGTGGGTCCCCAGATGTTCCTGGACTGCAACTCCCAGAAATTCCTTCCAGCACAGCAAGTGGTGGAGGCTTCTGGGAGTTGCAGTCCAAGAACATCTCGGGACCCACAGGTTGGGAACCACTGGTATAGAGCATTGAAATGAATGTGGAAATTGAGAAAAAATTCTGCAAAAATCAGATAGTTCATGTTGTTGTTATGTGCTGTCAAGTGGCTGCTGAGTAATCGTGACACGAATAGGTCCACACAGTTTGTGACGTTTTCAAAAAGTAACCATTGCCATCCAACCATTGCTTGATTGTACAGATGAAACTTGAAAAATTAGACTATTGTGCAAATGTTCATTTATTTCAGTAAGTCAATTCAAAAGATGAAACTAACATATGAGATAGATTTATTACATGCAAAGCAAGATTTGTCAAGCCTTACTTTTGGTATAATTGTGATGATTATGGCGTGCAGTTTATGAAAAGCCCAATTCAAAGTCTCAGAAAATTAGAATATTACACAACATCAGTAACACAAGGATTGAAAATAAAACAGTATTGAACCTCTGAAAAGTATAAGCATGCATATGTACTCAGTACAGTACTTGGTTTGGGCCCCTTTTGCATCAGTTACTGCTTCACTGAGGTGAGGCATGGATGCTATCAGCCTGTGGCACTGCTGAGGTGTTATGGAAGACCAGGATGCTTCAATAGTGGCCTTCAGCTCTGCTGCATTGTTTGGTCTCATGTCCCTCATCTTTCTCTTGGCAATACCCCATAGATTCTCTATGCGGTTCAAGTCAGATGAGTTGGCTGGCCAATCAAGCACAGTTATCCCATGGTCATTGAGCCAGATTTTGGTACTTTTGGCAGTGTGGGCAGGTGCCATGACCTGCTGGAAAAGGAAGTCAACATCCCCATAAAGCTTGTCTGTGGAAGGAAGCATGAAGGGCTCCAAAATCTCCTGGTAGGTGGCTGTGTTGACCCTGGACTTAATGAAGCACAGTGGACCAACACCAGCAGATGACATGGCTCTCCAAATCAACACTGACTGTGGAAAATTTACACCGGACTACAAGCATCTTGTATTTTGTGCCTCTCTGTTCTTCCTCCAGACCCTGGGCAAAAGTAGCTCTCATCAGAAAAGAGGACTTTGGACCACTGAGCAACAGTGTTCAGGAATATGACATTTGAAGCCCATGTCCAGGATCTATCTATGTGTGGTGGTCCTTGATGCACTAACTCCAGCCTCAGTCCACTCCATGTGAAAGACCCCAACACTTTTGAAAGGCCTTTTCCTGACAACCCTCTCCAGGCTGTGGTCATCCCTGCTGCTTGTGCACCTTTTTCTTCCACACTTTTGCCTTCCACATAAATTTCTATTGATGTGCTTTGATACAGCACTTTGGGAACATCCAACTTTTTTACAATCTGTCCCTTTTGAGGCTTTCCCTCCTTATGGACAATGTCAATAATGGTTTTCTGTATAATTGTCAGGTCAGCAGTCTTTCCCATGATTGTGATTCCTACTGAACCTGACTGAGAAATGATTTAAAGGCTCAGGACCCCTTTGCAGGTGTTACAAATTCATTTGTTGATTAGAGTGGGACACTTTGAGCCTAGACCAGTGATGGCGAACCTATGGCACGGGTGCCAAAGGTGGCACTCAGAGCCCTTTCTGTGGGCACCCGACATCACCCCTTCATAGCCACCTGTGTACAGGTTAAATTACTGTATTGACACTTTGCAAAAGAAATTAGTGGGTTCTGAATTGCAGTTTGGGCACTTGGCCTCTAAAAGGTTCACCATCACAGGCCTAGATTGAACCTTTTCACACTATTCTAATTTTCTGAAATTGTGAATTAGTTTCACCCTTGAGTTGACTTACTGAAATAAATGAACATTTGCGCAATATTCTAATTTTTTGAATTTCATCTGTATATGGCTTATAAACCTGTTAGTGCAGTCTGTGAAGATTCTCGGTCATCCAGCTGAATTTATCTGGAAGTAGAGTCATGGCAACTGGACTTCTTTTCTTGAGAGATTGAAACGTTTCGCTGCGCATCCAAACACTGTTAGTGTAGTATTTCAGTTTCAACATTCAGTATGGGGCTTGAACATTTTTCATTATATATTGTACTGTTTTTGATACTCAGATATGATACCTTGCATCTTTAGAAAATGAAAACTGTGATTACATTTTAGGGCTAATACGAATAAACAATCCTACAAGTGTTATGATGCAACAAAGTGGGAATGTATCATCATCTATGATGACAAGCACCCCTAACACAGAACTGCAGCCCAGAACTCCTCGTCCGGCTTCTCAGCCAGGTAGTAATGTAATTCTGATTCTAACTAAAGTGAAGTCTATCATTATCTTCTATTGGATAAATCTATCTGGAAAATGTTTACTTGTGTATTTATTTATGTAACTTTCCCTTGGCTTGCCCTTATTCATCTGTACATGTGGGCTATTATCTGGATATATCTTGAACACATGGGCAGGCACTTCCTCTTATACATAGCACAGTCCTGCCAAATTGCTTTAGATGCCCACCAAAGTGCTTTGGAATGATACCAGACGAGGGCTATAGTAAAAAGAGGGCACCCAAAGATCTTCCATTGCACAATAACATGCTGTATTCAACCTGCATTCCAAAATGGTTTCCCTCACTTGGCTCTCCAGATGTGTTAGTCTATAGTCCCATCATCTCTTGCCATTAGTTCCAGGGATAATGGGAGTTGTACTTGTGGAATGCACCTTGTTTAGAAAGGCTGGACTAACATATTTACAGAGATTTGCTTGCCTTTTTTAGCATTTCATGTTTCCACATGAAAGTGTGTGAAAGTCAGGCAGAGAATATGCTTGGTTCTCTGAACAACAGATTTTTATACTTATACATTTTGTTTTCATAGATGCTGTAGATCCACTCTTGTCAGGTCTAACTATCCCACAGCAAAATCATCCATCTGGATCAGTAGTGCCTCAGCTCCATTCAATACAGTCAGTTCCAGGTAATAGGCAAATAAGTCCAGCCAGTTTCCAGCAGATGCAGCCACAGCAGCACCAGCAACCACGCCCTCCTCAGCAGCACCAGCAACCACAACAGAGTGTCCGCCCTTCATTTACAGGTGCAACTCAGGTTCCAGTTCCTCCTGGTTGGAACCAGGTGCCTTCTGGGACAGTGCAGCCTCCTCCATCCCAAGGTGCAATGGGCACCTTGACCATTAACCAAGGATGGAAAAAGACTCCTTTGCCTGGACAAATGCAACAGCAACTCCAAGCCAGACCATCTTTAGCAACAGTGCAAACACCCTCTCATCCTCCACCCCCGTACCCTTTTGGAAGCCAACAAGCTTCTCAGGCACACACAAACTTTCCTCAGATGAACAACTCTGGCCAGTTTACTGCTCCTCAGATGAAGAATCTTCAGGGAGGGCCTTCACGGGTCCCTACACCACTACAACAGCCCCACCTGACCAACAAGTCGCCTGCCTCCTCTCCCTCCTCCTTTCAGCAGGGATCTCCTGCCTCCTCCCCAACAGTTAATCAAGCACAACAGCAAATGGGACCAAGGACCACCCAAAATAACACTCTGCCCCAAGGGTTTCAACAGCCTGTAAATTCTCCTGGCCGTAACCCAATGATCCAGCAAGGAAATGTACCCCCTAACTTCATGGTGATGCAGCAGCAAAACCAAGCTCCACAGGGTTTGCATCCTGGACTAGGAGGTAAGTAAGCCAGTATATAAACAAATGTTTAGAAACTGTTTGTACCACATAGTTCAGTGACCTGCTTTGAGGCAAAATCCCATGAATAGCTTAATGTGCGTCCCTGAATACTGGCTGATCAGTTTTCACTTGAAATCTTCCAGATGCTGAGATTCCACAATATATTTAAATCATTTTCCAATTTCTGAAATGATTTTATACTTAGAAATATTTTATATTGTTTAAATTTATGTAATCTAATGTTCAGTTTAAATGCTTTGCTGTACATACACATTTTGCTTTTTTTTAATCTTAAATTCATGTGATGAAACACTCTGCTCACTGTTATCCAGATACTGGAAGCCATTTTCTTGGCCTTCACTAACATTTTGTAGCCAGGCTATGCTTCCTTTTTAGCTTTCCTTTTTACAGTCGGTTAACCAGGTGCTTTCATCACCCTCTAGGCTCCCTCTGGATTTATTATTACCCTGATTTACTTGTCAGTGGTCAGAATCTTGTTGGTGTTCACATGAGGTTTGTGAACTTGTAAACCTGTGGCTAGCTAACAGTGTTCCAGGGTGTCTGATCACAGGATGTTCCAGAGTATGTTCCAGGGTGTCTGATCTGTACAACTAATGTCTGCTCTGACACCTTGTCAGTTAGCTGCAGCAAGTTATGCAAACCTTACATCAACACCAATAGTTTCCTGGCCGGTATAGATTAAATTGTCTTTAATGAACCCAGTTACTCTCTCTCTAGGAATACCCAAACGCCTCCCACCTGGCTTTCCTGCTGGACAGGCAAATCAGAACTTTATGCAAAGTCAGGTGCCTTCTACAGCACCAGGAACACCTGCAAATGGTGGAACACCCCAACTGCAAACAAGTCAAAATGTGCAACACACAGGTCTGTTAGTTGTATTTTGTTGGATCTCTTTGCGAATTTATGGCTGTTTCTTGTAAACGAAGATATACCACAGCTGGTCCCCTTAGATTCAGAAGCAAGTGCAACAGAAAGGGCACAGAAATAACCATGCGAGTGTTCAAAAGGCCTCCAGGACCCTTCTTCAGGCAAATATATTACAAAGATATTACACAAGGGGAATTGGATGGGAAAATGCCTTCATGTTAAAATCAGTCAAACTGTGTTTCTGAAATGTTACGGAAGGAAGACTTTGCAGACGCAAGTAGAGCTTGTGAAGTATTGGAGTTCGTCATGAATGGCCTTTGGGGTTGACAGGAACAAGAAGGGTAATAAATAGAATTTGTTTGTAAAATATTTCTCCTTAGGAATAGTTTCTAAGCTAAACTTGTTTTTCAGTAAGAAATTTTAAACAAATCCTCTGTTAAAGGCTATTTCGTTTTCCCCCAAATGCTCAGGTTCCTCCTTCATTTTCATTCACACATTTTTACCTTTTAACTCTGAGTGTTCTGATTACATGTAGTTGACAGGAATGGTGTCAAAAATATGGGTCCAGCATGGTTGGTACTACAGCTCTTAGACTAACGTACATGCTTTCAGGCTTTCTTATTCCATGCACTGGAATTTGGGTAGTGCTGTGAACATTGAGGTTTTTCTGAACTAATGTATATGAGGTATTCTGAACTAACGTATTCTGAACTAATTTATATGAGATAATTGCAATTGATTTTTCTAGATGACTAATGTTTTCTGTATGAATTTTAAAGGTGGTCAAGGGAATGGTCTTCCCCAGAACCAGATGCCAGTCCAGCATGGCCCATCAAATATGATGCAAACCAATTTAATGGGACTTCATGGAAGTATGAACAATCAGCAGACAAGCACCAGTGGAGTTCCCCAGATTAATCTGGGCAACATGCAGGGACAGACTCCACAAGGACCACAGTCTCAGTTATTGGGAATGCACCAGCAGATAGTATCCTCTCAAGGACAGATGGTGAACATTCAATCTCAGGGATCTCTTAATCCTCAAAATCAGATGATACTCTCCCGAGCTCAGCTCATGCCACAGGGCCAGATGATGGTAGCACCCCAAAACCAAAATCTTGGTCCCTCGCAGCAAAGGATGACTCCGCCCAAACAGATGATTCCCCAGCAAGGCCAGCAGATGATGGCTGCTCATAATCAGATGGTGGGACCGCAAGGCCAGGTGTTGATGCAACAGAATTCAATGATGGAGCAGATGATGACCAATCAGATGCAAGGAAATAAACCGCCATTCAGTGCACAAAGCCAGTCCAACATTATGACGGGGCCAGCTCAGATAATGAGAGGACCAACTCCAAATATGCAAGGAAACATGGTGCAGTTCACAGGGCAGATGATGACCCAACAAGGCCCTGTGAATGGCAATTCTTCTCAGGTTATGGGGATTCAAGGACAAGTTCTGAGACCCACTGGACCGAGCCCTCACATGTCTCAGCAGCTGGGTGAAACCACCAGTACAAATAGTGATGTGAACTTGACACAAATGCTACCTGATGTTTCCATGCAGCAAGGAAACATGGTGCCTCCACATTTGCAAGGTATGCAAGGAAACAGTAGTACACCAGGGAACCATTTTGCTGGACATGGAATGCCTTTCAATGCCCCTTTTAGTGGAGCCCAAAATGGGAGCCAGATTTCTTGTGGACAAAACCCAGGTTTTCCTGTTAACAAAGATGTCACATTAACCAGCCCCTTGTTGGTAAACTTACTACAGAGTGACATATCTGCTGGACATTTCGGTGTCAACAACAAACAGAACAGTCAAACCGCTAACAAACCCAAGAAGAAAAAGCCTCCAAGGAAAAAGAAAAATAATCAACAAGTAGAACAAATTAAGTAGGTTTCGCATTTTTGTTTCCTACACAGTTGATATTTACGTTTATTAGTAATTACATTAAGCAAACAGTTTGACTCACAAAGCAGTGGCACTTGTGTAGTAGACACCATCCAGAAATAAGGAGAGAAGACTGAAGAAGTAATTTCCAACTCATCATGTTTTTCCGTTAGTTATTATGATAGAGCCCCAAACTCTATTGCTTTCCCAATTAAAATTATTTTCACACGACTGATTTAGAAATGATATACAAGGAGCGACATAGAGAGATTGTTATAGGGAGATTGTTAGAAAAGGCTGCAAGTCAAATAATGGGCAGGAATTGTGCAGGCCATTACAGGAAATGTGGGGGTAGTGTACAGATTGATTAGATTAAACTGGCTATAGGTGAGTGAGTGTTTTTGTATGGGACTGTAACTCTGAACATTGCTTCTGAAATGTAGGCAACATGGTTTGATCACATCCACCTAGTGCTCCCGCCAAATGATGCCCTCTTTGTCACCCTGTGTTGACACATGCTGATAGTTTCCTCTTGCTTACCAAGACTTTTATGTCACATTTGCATTTAGGGTTGTGTTAAGATAGAACAAATGATTCCTCTTCTAGATGACCTGGAAAAAAAATGGCGATCTAGACCAGGCCACTTGAAAGAAGCACTGCCCATGTCAAGAGATCAGGGCTTAGAAGAACTGAGTTGTTTTACTGCATGATGATATTTACACTATCTGTCATGGGATGTATTATTTACTCTGATAACTGATCAGTTAGAACTATATAAAAGCAAAATGGCTCACCCTAACACAGACAATAAAATCCAATTTTCACGTTTGATTTTGTATCTTCTCCCCCCCCCCCCCCGACATTAGCTCAGCCTGTCTTTATTAATGATCAAATTGGATACAGTACTTATGGAAAAAAATTGATTTCTACAGTAGCCTGTAGGTTTTTACAATGGTTTGGTTTGCATAATAGTTAACCTAGAAGTCTTCTTTGTACTGGAGGGCATTGATATATGGCTCAGGACTGCTGCCCCTGCACCTGGACCATAGAATCAATTTGTGACCTAGAGTTTAAGAAATTCCCACATTTCCCTTTCTCCTATCAGGAAGACTATCTTGGATATCTCAGCTCAAGGGATACTTCTGTTTCTGGAGGAATGGCAGTTACTGCTTGGCTTCCTTGACATAGAAACTTTGATAAACCTTTAGAGAAAATGTGTAATTAAATATATGAAAGAAGACTATACCATTAATTAAACAGAAAATTGAATTATATAAAACATGAGGATGTAGGATATATATAGTAGTAGATAGTGCATTACAGCAGGACCTCTGTATCCATGGAATAAGTAGCCATCGTTTCAGCTAGCCACAATGTGAAAATGTGAAAAGAAAACAATCCAGAAAAACTGTTTTCATATGTGTCACCAAAACTGGCCACTAGATGAAGCAAGATAATGTGCTGTGAATACTTGTTAGTGGAGTACAAAACATGGTCTTTGACACCCTCTAGAATCCAGGTCTGATAATTCATGTAAAAACAGTTTTTCTGGTTTCTTTCTTTTCTTTTACCCCCTCCCTTGTTGTTATCCGTGGTTTTCAATATCACTGGGGGCCTAGAACCAATCCTTAGTGGATATGGAAATACTTTCTGTTCCAAGTTATAGGAAAATTTTGTGTCAGTGATTCTTTTGATTGAAAGAGAAGCACAACATTTATAAATAGTTGTATGATTGTCATTTTTTTATTGAAGGGAGAATCTTTAGAAATACCTTATCAGTCTACAAGAGTACTCTTTGAAGTTTTAACAGTAGCTAAATAAGTGAAGGAACCTGTAGCACAGTCCTACAAGTGTCTGATTAGATGCTATCCTTCATCCAGAGCTTAGAATCATTATGTTTTTTGTACTAAAACTACCAGACTCTCCGTGCTGCCTAGAGATACTGGGAATTTTAGTCTGAAAAAATAACACTTTCAAAAATAACATTTTTAATTCAGTAGGTCTTGCAGACAAAAGCACAATTACTGTTTACTCTTAGTTTATTATAATAAACAAAAAACAAGGTTTTTCAGTTGACTACACACTCTTTGTAAAACTTTTTGTATTCAAGTTGAAAATACCTCCATAAGTTGCAGTTCATAGTCTTTGTTATCACAGACTTGTATCTGATACTGCAAGAGTTTCTAACCTGCTAAAAATCAGTAGCCTGCTTTTCAGTTCTGGCTGCAAAGGAGAGAAGTCACTTTCTTCTTTAATTGGGGGTATTCATAACAATGTTCCATTACAAAACCAATATCATTACTATTCTCTGACACAATGAAGGGAAAAACCATGAAGAAATGTATCAAGAATACTTGATACCTAATGGCTTCTATCGTGTAGAAGGATTAGCAGGTAAGCCAAACTATAGATAATTTTTGAACCGGATGGTTTCACTTCAGCTTTGCTTTCTCAGGTGCTGCAAGAAATGAAAAAGACCAGTCATATATTTCTTATTTGATATGAATGCTCAATTAGCAACTTAGCCATTGAGTGCCATGAGGCTTATGTTAGCACCACCTTTATCTCCATTCAGTTCATCCAGTTTCCTCGGTCCAAAAATACAATTTTAGAATTTGGGTAGCAATATACAGACAGGTTGAGATCTTCATTCACACTCTTCTTCCCCAAACCTGATGGCAGTAGAATACAGGGGAAAAGTGAACTAATCAAATTGATTAGCTTTTCATAAGTTCTGAAACAAAGGGAAGGTCAGTCAACTCAGTAGTATTATTTTGTAGGCATAAAGAGAAGGTAAGAGTGAAAATTTATGCAGTGAACAAAGCTTCTGTAATTTCGCCTTACGATTTGTTTCTTTTGTGCAGTTTATTTCTTTGTGAAACCAAGACAATAATTGATGACCAGAACAAGAGTTAAATACGGAGTGTTCGATTTTGCTTTCAGATTTTTTTCACTAAACTTTCTATAGCATTTATAACTCATAATGCATGTGGCTGACAAAAACTGAAGTTTTTGCCTTCAAATTTTGTTGTCACAGTGCTTCATTAAGTATGTTTTCTGGAGCTGTTTAAATTGCTTTGCTTTTATTGAAAGATGAATGGGTCAATAGAACAGTCAGCTTGACAAAATTGGAAAAATGTACCTCTTATATTTTTCTCAAAAAAGAGGGAATACAGAATGGGAAATAGGTAAGGGAAATTTTGATGCTAAAAAAATTTCAAATGTGATATGATTGCGTACAGCAATTACAACAAGCAAAAACAGAGGAAAATATAAAACAAATATACAGTTTAAATTTATTTATTATATTATATTATATTATATTATATTAATTATATTATATTATATACAGTATATATAATATACAGTATTTTTTCACTTTCAATTTCTTAGTTATATTATTACAGCCTCTGATTACTCAACTTGAAAACAAAGAATACCAGATTTTCTAATATGTTTAACTATGCTTATTTTAGTTATGTCAATATCCATAAGTATAAACTGAAATTAACAATATATTACACAGCTTGGAGTCAAGCTGAATTTGGCATAATCTTTGACTCTTCCTTTTTATCCAGTAGTAGGAAAAGGCATTGAAAACAAAGATGAAATTTAGCAGAACATCAACAAAAAAACAAGGATTAAGAATATATTATTGGCAAAACATATAGTCAAGCAAAGTTATGAACAGGGATGGTAGCATACTTTGCGGGGGCGGGGGGGAGAAAGAAATGTTTACATAATGAATGAACTGAAAGTATCTATGCTTTCCATGTGGGCCATCACTAATATTGCAAAAAGATAAAAATTCAGTGACAAGAGTCAGTTTGGTAAAGGCATACGGTTATGACAGTGAAAACATAAGAAAATTCAGTTAAGCGATAAATTCTTCACATGACCAGCACAGAAGCTGTCACTGTGTGGTATAACACGAAGCAGCAAAGGATTGTGGCCCAGTTTCAGAGAGCATCTGTCATATAAAATAAACAGAGGTGAGCATTCTACAAGCAAAACATTTGTGGTTAGTAGTTTATGGAGAAAATTTAAAAAAAAAGTACTTGTCTTTCTAAGGATTAGTGATTTAGCTTAAACTTCACTAATGGATTTCATTGGGAGTTTTCACAAACAATCATTTTACTTTTATCAGATACAAGATGAAAAAATTCTTTATCTAAAGTAGTTTTAGACTAATATGATGCAATAATGCCTGTGCCTTGACAGTCAGACTGCTTATCATCTCTGTTACTGTAGCGAGTACAATCATCGTTTCAAAGTTAAGAGTCCAGGAGAAACTGAGAAGGAAGCCACTCCTTGCTTCGTGTCAGTGGAACAGCTGTGTTTCTGAGCATGATAATCTGCTGTAATTTCCTGGAATCTTAACTTAAATGTGGTTTTATTCAACACATTTCCAATTAAAGCTATCAATTGATTATTCCAACTGCAAGAAGTTAACATCCAATGAATTCACACAGAACTAGCGAGAGAAGCTTGTTAGCATTGTACCAAGTGGCAGCTGCAGTTCGAGGAGCAGTCAGTGTTTGTTCTCAGTGAAAGAGGTGTATTGTATCCACTGCTGAAGGCAGGTAGATCTAGATCTGTGTTGGCGAACTTATGGCACAGAGTGGCACTCGGAACCCTTTCTGTGGGCACCCAACATCGCTGCTTCACAGCCACCTGTATTTAGGTTAAATTGCTGTATTGTCACTTTGCGAAAAATTAGTGGGTTTTGAGCCGCAGTTTCGGTACTCGGTCTCTAAAAGGTTCACCATCACTGATCTAGACTTATAGGGATAATGGTCTTTTGAAGAGCAAGGGCTATCTGAATGGGAATATGCATAGTTACATATACAGTGGTACCTTAAATTATGAAGTTAATCCATTCCTCACAACGCTTCATATAAGTATAGAAATTTTCATAATTTGAAATCAAATGGGGCTCAATGAACGCCAGGAATGGAAGCCTTCCACATTTTTTTTTGTATCTTGAGGCATCCTGTAGGAATTTTTTTGTATCTTGATGTTTTTGTGGGACACTTCAATTCCCAGGGTGCATTGTGCCCTGGATGGATTTCCCTTCGTATTTTGAATTTTTCACAGTTAGGGGTATTTGTAATTCGAGGTACCACTTTATCTGTACAGATGCTCAGTCATTCAGGTGAGGTTATCGGAGAGCTAAGTCATGGCAGCTGGACTTCTTTTCTTCTTCAGTCTGTAACATCTAGTTCAAAATGTGGTGAACCAGTTCTACAGCTTGTTTTGTTGCTCAAGGCCATGGACTTCCACAAAGTTTTGCCTTTGTGGCAACACTTATTATGGCTTAGATACTTCATAGTTGCCTTTTTAGCAGGCAAAGCATATGAATAAGTCAGGGAGGTAGAGTCATAAATTTTTGCTGTTATGTGCTATCAAGTAACTTCTGACTTAAAATCAGAAGGTGTTGTAATAGGGTTATCAAGGTATGTGAAATGTTTGTTGTTTTTCCCCCAACGAGGTTCCAATGGCTGACTAGGGAATTAAACCCAGGCTTCCAGGATTACTTTCAGAGCTGCCTGTTGCCAAGGATGCATGACTATAAAAAGCAATATAGAATATGCCACTCACAAATCTTGTTCTTTTAGAGATGCACGGCTTTTTCCTTGATAAAGCAGTTCTGTTTTTTAAAGCCTGATGAATTCTACCTTCCATATGAAGTGATGGTCTACCGTAGCATCCTCCTTGATAAACATATGACTCCTCATACAGTATATGGGTGTCTTCTGCATTCTCTTATGCCTGTAACCAATTCTAATTCAACACTATACAAAGTAGAGAAAACTTACAATATTAAAAAAGCCTTTGGAAAAAAATACCCAGCTCTATGTGATGCTTGTTAATATGCGATAGTGATATGAGAATCCAGCAACTTGGGCCACATTCAAAGATTTATTATCAGGATGTGCAGGGAGACAGGACTCAGTAGCTGCTAGGGAGCTGACCCCCCCTCCCAAATTAAGTTTCGATTAAAATGAACAGGAAACTTGCTGATAAGTGGTTGGGAACTCTGATGGCATATCTTTTCTTTGGTAATAATTTCATCAGTAATTATCTCCATTTTGATTTGAAGGTCTGTCAGGAATTACAGGCCTTTCCATCAGAGCCTATCACACATAAGTGACACTGAAATGCCATTTTAATGTTTTAATTAAGTGCTACTGTTTGTTTTTTCTCTTTTCCTTTTGATGCTATAGCATTTTGTGAACTTTCCTTTCTCTGGCTTACATTTTTATTAATCAGTTTAAAGATGCTTTTTGAGATGTAGGGCTGAAAAACATTTTTCTTTGTCTTGCATAAATTAGTTTAAGGAACAGTATAGTATAAGCATTTACTTGTTGCTAGTACCAAATGTGACCAAGAATGGTTGTGTTTTGCACATAAGCAGCCATCTACATATACTATTGAAGAACTGTATTGAGAAAGTAGTGCATATAATACAATTTACTAGTATGTTTTATTATTATTATTTAAAAACACTGTGTTAGTAATTCATTCATATATCTCTATTCAGTACTTCAGAAGTGCGCCCAGCAGGCCTGGAAGAGACAGATCAGCCAGCAGTGCCAGGAGAGCAAAGTATAAATTTGGATAACACAGGACATAAGCTTCTGGACTTCACAAACAGGCCACAAGGTATTTTTATAATGAAAGTATATAGCATAGATATAGCAGTATTATTCACATTTTTCATTTCATTCTTACTTGGATTTTTCCCCTCTGATGTACAAAATTTGCACATAGGTTCATCTCTTCAAAAGTTGACTTTTTAAAAAAGTTTAAGCAAGTCTTGTTGCATCTGTTCATAACAACTGTAATCCTTGCTACTGACTAGTTACTTAAATCTGAAATTTCTCAGAATAGTTATCCCAGAGTTGAGTCATGGCAACTGGATTTCTTTTCTTATGTGATTGAAACTTTTCACTACTTATCCAAGTAGCCTCTTCAGTCTGAAGAAGTTACTTGGATGAGTAGCGAAATGTTTTGATCCCACAAGAAAAGAAGTCCAATTGCCATGACTCAACTCCCAGATAACCTCACTTGGATGACTGAGAATCTCCACAGTCAGACGAGTTTCGTTCTTCAAATTAGACTAACAGCCCATTTTTGAACATCCTATTTCCAAGTAGCAGCTTCCACACAATATGAAAGCAAGACACAATGGCAACATCCTGTCCGCCACCCCATTTTTTTCCACCTTTGCCCCTGAACTAATGATACCCAGAGGCACATTGTCTCTAATTCTGAAGATTCCAGTTACAGGTCATGGCTACTAACTGTTGATAGTACTGCCCTACACATTTCTTATTTCTTTTTTTGTGATCAATATTCCCCTATCAGTTTGTAGGGTAAGGTGTTTTTGTGAATTTGTCTGATCTCTTATTCACCAAGTTTTAAAATTAACGTATAACTGAATTCTACAAATGAATTGTGCCCGTGTATATTTTCTCTTGGATGTTCTGAATGTGCTGGTAATCCTTTTTTGTGGCTGATTCAGATTTCTTGTATTTTTTCAGAAAAAGGTAAATAATTCTATTTGTTTATTATTTCATTTTTCACACCACTTCATTTGCAGAAAAGAAGCTTATAATCAGCCATTGTTTGGGCTGCCTCTTTTCCTCCAATATCATTTTTTTTTTAAGTTCAAGTGGTATATTTACAATATTTTTCTATATATTAGTACACAGACTATATTTTAATTTAATAGTTTTGGAGTCTCTTTTTTAAGCTATTTAGTTCTTTTTCGTAAAAGGTATATAGTGGTTTCCAGCAGTCTCTTGCCTTCTGTAATTCTTTGTCCTTTATCAGTTCTGATGTTATATCCATTTCAGCTGCTTCAAAGAATTTTTCCAAAAGTTCTTGTCTGGTTGGTGTTTCTGCAACTTTCCAATATTTGGCATATGAAATTCTTGCTATTGTGACAATATACAATAACAAATGCTTTATCTTAACATTCTTAATTTCTGTCATAATATTCAATAGAAATATTTCTGGTTTAAATGGAACTGTATAACACAGCATTTTTTGTAAGATCTCATGTACCATTTTCCAATATCTCTTTGCTACATCACAAGTCCACCACATATGATAAAAAGACCCTTCTTTGTTGTTACATTTCCAGCATTTATCTGAGGTATTTCCATATATTTTTGCTATTTTTTGTGGTGTCATATACCATCTATAAAACATCTTATATATGTTTTCTTTTAAATTTATTGCCTTAGTAAATTTTACATTACACTCCCATAACTGGCTCCACTGTGCTAATTCAATATTATGTCCTAGGTTTTGTGCCCATGTTATCATACAGTCTTTCACAATTTCATCCTGCATTTTCAAATCTAACATGTATTTATAAATTTTCTGAATCAACTTTCCCTCTGTTCCCAAGAGCAGTTTATCCAGTTCAGTTCTCTCTATATAAAAACCCTCTTTCTTATCTTTAATAAACCTTGAGGTCAATTGTGATTTTGCCCACCAATCTAACGTCACTTTTGGGTTTTGAAATTCTTCCTCTGATTTTAGTTCCTCTTCATTTTTCAGTATCTCACAGTATCTCACTAATTTGTTTTCACTCATCAGTGTTGGTTGTGTAAATGCTTCTATTGGTGACACCCATCCGGTATTTTCCTATAAACTTGTCTCTGAATATTTTCCCACATCCAACAGAGTGCTTTTCTCACCATGTGATTTCCAAAGTATTTCTGTTCCTTAGCCTTCTTATACCAAACAAACGCGTGCCACCCCAACCTTAGATCATGGCCTTCTAATTTCAAAATTCTTTGATTTTCTAATGTAATCCACTCTTTTATCCACACCAGTATACAAGCTTTGTAATACAATTCCCAGTCTGGTAGGCCACAGCCTGCTCTAGAAGTATCATCTTGTAGAGCTTTTTCCTGATCCTTGGTTTTTTCCCTTGCCATATGAATTTCATTATTACTTTTTCTATCTCCTTGAAAAATGTTTTTTTTAATAATAATGGAATCATCTGAAATAAAAATAGTAATTTTGGAAGTATCATCATTTTGATTGTGGCTATTCGTCCCAGTAATGATAAATGCAATTTGCTCCATTTTTCCAGATCTATTTGTATATCCTTTAAAAGTTTTAGATAGTTGTCTTGCCATATCGTACTTGCTTTTTTAGTTATCTTTATTCCCAGATATGTAATAGTATTTTCCTCTTTAAAATGTGTTTCCTCCACTAATTCTCTAATTTCTTTTGCTGTCATATTCTTTGTTAAGATTTTAGTCTTTTCTTGATTTATCTTCAGACCAGCCATTTCTCCAAAGTTCTTTATAGTTTTCAACAGGCATTCCACTGAATCAATAGGGTCTTCTAGTATGAAAACTTCATCATCAGCATATGCCTGCAACTTATATTCTTCTTCCTTTATTCTTAACCCTTTTATCGCCTTCTGATCTCTTACTTGTTGATTTAATACTTCTAATGTCAAGATAAATAACAGTGGAGAGAGTGGACAGCCCTGACGTGTTCCCTTCTCTATCTCTATCTTCTCTGTCATATCCATATTAATTTTCACCTTAGCTTCTTGTTTTGTGTATATAGCTTCAATGTTGTTCCTAAATCTTTGGCCTACTCCTATGTGTTTTAAGTGGCTTAGCATAAAATTCCAATTGATGTTGTCAAATGCTTTCTCTGCATCAAGGAATATCAACACCATTTTCTTTTCTGGATGCGCCTCGTAGTATTCTAAAGTGTTGAGGATTATCCTCATGTTATTCCTCATCTGTCGCTTTGGCAAAAAAACCCATCTGATCTTGATGTATCACTTTCACCAGAAGTTTTTTTAATCGTGTGGCCAGAATTGATGCATAAATTTTATAATCTACATTTAACAAAGAGATAGGTCTATAATTTTTTATCTCCTTAGGGTCAGTATTCTCTTTGTGTATTAGTGATATTGTTGCTTGCATCCATGTTTTGGGTATTTCTTTTCTTTCAGTGATATCTTCAAGTAATTTTTGTATGGTAATAGTATGATCTCTGTCATTTGTTTGTAAAGTTCAGCGGGCAGTCCATCTGGACCTGGCGCCTTCCCATTTTTTTGACTTCTAATCGCTTCCACAATCTCATTACAAGTTATTGGCTCCTCTAATGCTTTCCTTTGTTCTTCTGTTAATTTTATCCTGCTATATTTTCCTAAATATTCTTCCTGCGTTTCTTTGGGCACTTCTTTTTGTGAGTAAAGTTTTTGATAAAAATCCTTCACTATCTTCTTCAGTTCTTCATGGTCAAATTTATCTTTTCCATCTTTATCCTTTAAGCTTTGTATATGTGTTTTCTCTTTTTCTTTTCTAAGTCTGTATGCCAGCCATCTTCCTGGTTTGTTTGCTGTTTCAAAGAAATTTGCTCTTGCAAATTTTATGTTTTTTGCTATTTCTTCTGCCCATAGCGTATTCAGATAATGTTGTTTCATTTTCAGCCTTGCCTTTAGGTCTTCCTTTTTTGGGTCTTGTTTTAAACCTTTTTCACATTCTTCTATAGACCTTACTGCTTCTTCTTTTTCCCGTTCTCTTTCTCTTTTCTGGTGTGTCGCAAATTTAATTATTTGGCCTCTTAGAACAGCTTTGCCAGCATCCCAAACAGTAGCCATAGGGATTTCTGGAGATATATTTTCCTTAAAGCAAAGCTTCATTTCCTCTTTGATTTGTTTCAAAAATGTTTCATTTTTCAGGAGAGATGTGTTTAGCTTCCATTGCCAGTTATTTCTTCTATTTCCCAGACATATAAGTATGGGGTTGTGGTCAGCAAATGTATTAGGTAGAATTTCAATTTCTTTTACTTCTCTCATAATATCTGATGTAAGCCAACACATATCTATTCTTGACCATGATTTGTGTCTATCTGAGTAGAAGGTGTAATCTTGAGCAGAAGGGTTCCTTACTCTCCATACATCCACAAGGCTTAATTCCTCTGCCAATTGCAAGAAGTCACGTGGCAATATATTTCGCCTGTTCTTTTCCGTTTCTCTTGTGGTGTTTTTACATCCAAGCCCCTATCATACACGGCATTGAAGTCCCCTACAATTAAATTTTCCTGTTGCGAGGTTTTAAGCAATTCTTGTTCTAGACTTTTATAGAATTTCTCCTGTTTCTCATTAGGGGCATATATATTGGTTATTAAAGTCTTTTTCCCATCTCTGTGTATTTCTAACATTAGGATTCTTGCATCTTCAGATGCATATATCAGTTTTGGGTTCCATTCCTTTTTGACATATATGGCCACACCTCTCTTCTTTTCCTTCAGATCCGAGGCTGCAAAGAGTTTTCCTAATTTAGTACAATTCAATAGGTGTTCATCTTTTTTTTTCTTCATGTGCGTCTCCTGTATACAGATGACATCTGCTTTTAATTTCCTTAATTGTAAAAATATTCTTTTCCTCTTCTGTCCTGAGTTCAGTCCATTAATATTGATTGAGACTAGCTTCAATTGTTTATTCAAGATTTTCATCCTTTTTATTATCTTTTTTATTTTCTCTTCCTCTCTCCTTTTCTGTTCTCTTGTGATGGCATGCTTTTGTTCTTGTTCTCTTGTCTCATGCTGCGATTTCCCTTTCCTCTCCTCTGTTTTCCTTCCTCGCTATCAGAGGGTATATCTTCCCCTCTACTTCTTAGGAAATCTTCTGCCTTCATCACAGAATTGATTGTATATCTTTTAGGGCCAAGTTGAAAAATATGCCTTCTGGTATCAGCCATTTATAAATAATTGAGTTTTCTCTTAAGTATTTTACCAGAGTTGAGTATTTTTTCCTCCTTTGCCGCATTTCCCAGGGTACCTGTTTTAAAACTGTAATATCTTGATCTAAAATTTGGATTGGTTTTCCTTGTATTTCATTAATCACCATATCTCTCATTGATCTCCTTGTGAATTTCAGGTGAATTTCCCTTGGTAATCTGTTCATTCTTGTGTAAGCTGAACTCACTCTGTAGACTGAATCAATTTGTGATAGGAACTCTTCCATTTTCAAATTCACAATTGGTGCCAATGATGTGCTTATCAAATCTGCCAGCTTCTCCCCTTTGGATTCTGGGACATTCTGCAATCTTATAAAATAAGCTGCTTTTTCCATTTCTAATGATATTATTCGATCTTCTTGTAACTTTTGCATATTTTCTATAACATCCATCCGATTCTCAGCTTTGACTGCTGCTTCCTTTCTTTCCTGTAGCTGTTCCGTATTTGTTTTCACCTGCTTATACAGATCATCAAACCTTGTGTTTGTGCCTTTCACCTCATTTGTCAATTGCTTTACTGTTTGTGTGAGTTGATTCATTGCTTCCTGCAACTGTTGCAGACTGTGTAATATTAAGCTCTCTGTTGAAGATTGTCCTACTAATTTTGTCATGCCTGTTGTCTCAGGAGAACTCTGGGGTGTAGTTTGAGGTGTCATTTGTGGTGTGGCCTTGCCTCTTCCTGTTGGTACTTTGAAAGCCATGTTAATAAATTATGTACTTTATATACTTTAGTCAATTAATCAATATTATGAGTTATCCCAAGAAACCTTAGGCACTACTAATTGAACCCTGTCTATAACATATAACAGCTACTGACACTGATATAAATCAAGTGCTGTCAACTCTCCACTATTTTTCTTATACTTAACAGTATATATTCAGTAAACTACGTGTCTAGAACTCTTAATATGATAAGTTTCCCCTTTAACTTTAAAGATTTCACGTAACAGATTATCTAGCTAACTGGCAATTTTATCTCCAACTAAGTATTCTTTTGTCCCAACTCCAAATTCAGTCACCCAGGTCTCTTTAGATTGCCAGCCAGAGCTAATTTTTATATACACCTTCAATATTTCACCTTCCCAGGTCTTTCAGGCTGGTCTCTCACCTCCAATTTGAGCTATAAATAATCAGATATAGAGTTTGGTAAACCCAAAAATGTTTTCCCTTTTTTCTCTTTTCTTAAAGATCCCTCTGTGGGTTTCAAAAGTTACTGTTCAACAATTATTTGTAATCCGTTGGTATGTCTCTTCCAGGTCTTCAAAGTCTATTTAATTTCATTCTTCACAGTAGAGAGAGTGTATTATTTAAAATCCATCAATGCAGTGTGTCTCTTCCAGCTTTCTCCAACACCATTATCTTCACTTTTCCAAGAGGGGGATTCAAGGTCACCCGTACTGCTTCGAGTCTAAACAGTTCAGATAGTGGATTCCCCAGGTGAAACTTGCATTCAATTAATGTACAGTACTCAAAATGGGTATTCCAATAGAACTAAGAAGCCATGCAAGAAGGGGGGGGGGTTAAAGTCTTCTTTACTTCTAACTCTTATAAGTTTTCTCTCCTATAAGAGCACACGTGCTTTATGCTTCTCAGTTCCTCACTTAGTAGCTACTTAATAGCCCAATTTAAGTATATTGTCCTTGGATTTCAGTAAACAGTTCTCAGCTAATTGGCAATTCAAAAGTCTCTCTGCCGCTTGACTTTAGAGATTTTTTCTCTCTCCTTCCAAAGTCTTTAATCAGCAGCTCCACTTTTTTAGCTTAAACAAAAGTTCTTAAAACAGATATACATACTCCTTAAGATCTTGCAATTGCTGTTACCACAGGAACTCTCCCACCGGGGCGTCAATAGCTTGCTTGGCTTTGTGCCTTCCCCATCTTGATCCTGAATAGCAGGCGATGTCCAGGGCGAGATCAAACTGCTTTAAGATAAAGCAGGCTCTCTTAGCCCCCAACCCTGCTTCGTTGAGAAAGCTTACTCTCCTGTAAGCTCTCTGTCCAGACCTCTTAGCTCCGGCAGTGGTCCTTCTGGATCAAAGGGGTTTTCACAGCATCAGAGCTCCCTCACAGTGCTGCTTCCCTCGCCATGACGAAGCCCCGCCCATACTCTGGTTTCTCTTCAGATCGTATAAATCTTTCGCCTTTTACTAAAGATCATTTTAAATATAGATCAACCAGAAATCTGTGTAATATTTCCAGAGTAGCTTTTTAAAAATTCTAGCATGAAAATTGCTTCCTTCACTCCTGCCATTTAATAAACTGATGTTTGGTGGTGCTGTTTATTTTTAACTTTAGGTGTCTTTCCTGGTTAGTCACTGCAGATTTTATTCCCCTTAGGAAAGATACAATTCTAAAGCGCAGTGTGGAGCTGGGGATTGGGTCTTCTTCAGAGTGCCTCTACGCTTTCACTGAACCTTTATTGTTGGCAACTTAGTAAATCTGGATAGATTTTTTGATAGAACTGCTAGTATAATCTGTGAACTTGTTTATCTCATTCGCTTCTTACTCCAGATAACTTCAGCAGCATTAGACATAATATAACTCTGGGGCAGGGAAACCCGCACAGAGAATGATTCATTTACACCTGGTATACTGGTTTCTGTTCTTTATCAGCTATTCTTTCTACTAGTTTGCATTTGGCAGAGGTGAGATCAGTAACCCGGGACTATCTTTCCACATTTTCAGTTTTAAAGAACTGTTTATCATCCTCTAGTGAAAGATCCAGCTTTAGTTTTTATTTATTTATTTATTTATTTAATAATATATTTTTTATTAACAACCATACTGTAACACAATATAATACATTATTTTCCTTATAATTTCTGCTAGTACAATTTATAACAGTTTATAACAACTCATTGTGTAACCCATTTTCCATCTTGCTTAATCTATCACTAGTTTCAGTATCTGATAACAGTGGGTGCCATATTTCCATAAAACGATCCTGTTTAATTTCCCCTCTATACAATCTAACCTGATAAGTCAATTTTTCCATTACTACCATTGCCCATACTTTGGTCCTATATTTTTCGATATTTAAATTTTGTGCTGATTTCCAGCATTGGGCTATTTCATTCCTAGCTACACCTATGAGGGTTGCCACCATTTCTTTATTTAATAGTTTTTCATTCTCTCCGTTAAAAAGTGAAAACAATAAGAGCATTTCATTTGGGATTATTTTCTGTTTTGTTATTTTTTCCAGCCAACTAATCACTTCAAACCAGAATCTCTGGACTTTAGGGCAAGATAACCACATATGTTCTAATGTTCCTTTGTGTCCACATTTTCTCCAGCATAATTCTGATATTTCTCTATTAATTCTATGCAACTTGCTAGGACATAAATGCCATCTGTATGCTACCTTTAACACCGTCTCAGATTTTGCGGATATTGATTTATATGGTTGAGTGGACCATATTTTTTCCCATATATTTTCTGGTATTTTGATTTTAAGTTTGTTTCCCAAACTATCCTAGATCCTGCATTACTATCATAATTCTTATCCAAAATATTTTTATAAATTAATGAAACTAACCCCTTTTTCTCCTTGTTACTACCTGTGCAATAGTTTTCAAAATCTGTTAATGGTCTATTAAATTCTAATTTCTTATATAATTGGTATGCGATGCTTCCTATCTGGAAAGCTAGCAACCAATTATCTGTTCTTCCTTTAGTTCTTTCTTGTATCTGTTTAATTGTAATTGGTTTTCCTTGTACAAACAGATCCTTTATTCTATAAACTACAGTGTTCTTCCAACGTTCTATTTGAAGATTTTGATTCTTGGGTTTTAATTGTGGATGTTCTGAACAAGGACATAAAGGGGATATTGGCGGAGCAAAGGTTTTCATATGTTTCCTCCATATTCTCATAGCTTCATCAGTAAAAGGGTTTTGTATTTGGGTATTTTTTTTTTAACAACCTAGGTGTAAATAAGTGTAGATTGATTAATTTCATTTTCCCTTCCGTTTCCATTTTAGCCCAATCTGGAATATTCTCCTCCTTTATAAAATTAGTCACTTGTACTATTTGAAAAGCTTTATAATATCCCAGTAGATGTGGTATTCCTAATCCTCCTCTTGAATTTGGCTGGTATTTTACAGACTTTATAAATCTAATAGATCTTCCCTTTCCGGCAATAAATGTTTCCAGTTTTTTCTGCCATAATTGTATCTTTTTCTTTTCTAGTTGCAGGGGTATATTTTGAAATAAAAATGAAAATTTTGGTAATATATAAGCCTTAATTGTTGCTATTTTCCCTAATAATGATAGATTCAATTTCTCCCATTTTTTAATTTTTTCTTTCATATTTTTCAGTGCAATTTTATAGTTTCTATATACTAATTGGTTTATATTTTTTGTCAACCATATCCCTAAATATTTAAAACTAGAGTAACATAAGTCCAACTTTGACTTTGCCTTTATTTCCTTCTGTTCTATTATGGGAGTGTTAATACATAACAGTTTAGATTTTTGATAATTAATTCTTATTCCTGTATATTGATTAAACTGATCTAGAATCTGCCTTAGTGTTTCTATACTTTTCAGTGGATTTTCCAAAAATAAAAGCATGTCATCAGCATATAAATTAAGTTTGTGTTGCTTATTATTTATTGACATGCCTGTAATATTACCATTTTCTCTAATCTTTGTTGCCAGTGGTTCAATGGCCATAGCAAATATTGTTTATCTCATTCGCTTCTTACTCCAGATAACTTCAGCAGCATTAGACATAATATAACTCTGGGGCAGGGAAACCCACACAGAGAATGATTCATTTACACCTGGTATACTGGTTTCTGTTCTTTATCAGCTATTCTTTCTACTAGTTTGCATTTGGCAGAGGTGAGATCAGTAACCCGGGACTATCTTTCCACATTTTCAGTTTTAAAGAACTGTTTATCATCCTCTAGTGAAAGATCCAGCTTTAGTGAGAAGTTTTTAAAAATGTTTGCTTTTATGCTTGTAGGCTACCCAGTTCAGCCAATGGAACAAAGATCTTTGCAGCAAATGCCACCTCAGCTTTTGCAACATGGACAGCAGCAGCAGCAACAACAACAGCAGCAGCAGCAACAACAACAACAACAACAACAACAGCCTCCGCCCATGCCTCAGCAGACACAATCCCAACAGCAACATCAGCAGCAGCAGCAGCAGCAACAGATGATGATGATGCTCATGATGCAACAGGACCCTAAATCCGTGAGGCTCCCTGTCTCCCAAGGTGTTCACCAGCCTAGGGGGCCTCTGAATGTCGAGGCACAAAGAATGCCAATACAGCAGGGAAGTAACATGTCAGTCATGGTTAGTCTACAAGGTCCAGGTGCAGTGCCCCCATCTCCTGACAAGCAAAGAATTCCTATGCCAAATAATCCAACTTTGGTAAACAACGTTCGAAAAATGGTTTACACAGATAATGCACAGAATCCTACCAACTCTCCTTTGGGAGAGGTTCCACCCTTGCCCTCTGTTTCAGAAGGAAATGGGCCTGAAACCACTCCAGTACCGGGGCCTCAAAATAACATACCATCCCATTTAATCGTTTCACAAAACCAGCTACTGATGACAGGGCCAAAACCTGGACCTTCTCCCCTCTCAGCTGCCCAAGGTGCAAGCCCTCAGCAGCAGTCTAATTCTCTTTCTGGCCCACACCCACACCATTTTCAAAATGTTGCCCCCACGTCACAGACATCAAGACCTAAAACACCCAACAGGGCAAGTCCAAGACCATACTATCCTCAGACGCCCAATAATCGTCCACCAAGCACAGAGCCATCAGAAATAAGTTTATCTCCAGAGCGGCTAAATGCTTCTATTGCGGGTCTTTTTCCTCCTCAGATCAATATTCCTTTGCCTCCGAGGCCTAGTCTTAATAGAGGATTTGATCAGCAGGGTCTTAATCCAACCACTTTGAAGGCCATTGGACAAGCACCCTCAAATCTCACAATGAACAGTCAAAGTTTTGTCTCCCCACAAACGCATAAGCTGGACCCCATGGCTCTTAATTCAGGGAAACAAACAAGTACTGGTGGAGCAAAGAGAGCTAGTCCCAGTAACAGTAGAAGGTCCAGCCCTGGCTCCAGTAGGAAAACCACACCAAGCCCTGGGAGGCAAAACGCAAAAGCAGCTAAATTGTCTTTGACCTCTCAACAAAATCCAGCCCTCCTGCAGAATATGGATTTGCAGAGAAGTATGATGGTTGGTCCACCTTCTTTGCAAACACCTCTGCCGGGAACTTTCCAAAATAATGGTATGTTATCTGCTCAGAACACCACAATGCCCATGTCTGTGATGACTGGGATCCCTGAGGATAACAAAGAAAGCTTCACTGTTCCGCAGGAAAGTACTTGCCAGAATGTACAGGTCATCCAGGTGAACAAAGATCAGCACAATATTGAACTAAAAGGGGTTTCAAATCAAGAAATTAAAATACTGGTCCATGAAGAGCAACAGAAGAGAGAGGCCCCTGCTGTGGAAGCCAGCAAGCTTCCTAATCTGGAAGAAAGCAAAATTATTATTTCCCCAGCAATGCGGGAAGCACCAACGTCCCTAAGTCAGCTTCTTGACAATTCCGGTGCTCCTAATGTCACCATCAAGCCACCTGGCCTTCCTGGCATTGAAGTGCCTCCAACAGTGACGTGTGCAAGTGAATTTAAAAAGGTTTCTTCCATTCCTCCCCCTCAACAGGATCCTCCGAGTAAAGATCCCACTTGTTCTCTAAGTTTACCTTCCCATACTGAAGCCTGTTCTGCTCAAGGGCAACAAGACCTGGGAGACATAAATCCAAGCACTTCTCAGAATATGTCTCCTGTAATTCAGAGGCCTGTTAGCACTGCTTCTATTTCTACATCACTCCCTCCCAATCAGATAACAGTGTTTGTCACTTCCAACCCTATTACATCATCCTCCAGCACACCGGCATCATTGCCTTCTCATTTACAGTCTACTTTAATGCCCACCGTTGTCACAATGCCTAATGTGGGGAATAAAGTTATGACCTCTGAAGGACAGACCACAGTTCAGTCTAATGCTCGGCCTCAGTTTATTACGCCAGTCTTTATTAATTCATCCTCAATCATTCAGGTTATGAAAGGGTCTCAGCCAAGTACAATGCCTACAACCCCGATGACTTCCAATTCTAATTTAATACCACAGTCTGTTGCAGTTGTTGGCCCTCTGCATTTACCCCAGAACATCAAGTTCTCTTCAGGGCCTGTACCCTCTAGCTCGTGTAATACTGTCTCAAGTATGGCAACAAGCCGGTCATTGGTAATTAATTCACTGGCAACTCCTATTTCGCTTTCTTCTCCATCATCAGCGGTACCACCAAGCACTTCTTCACATCCTCCCATTCAGCAAGTCAAAGATTTTAATTCAGAGGAGTTGAGTTCACAAGCTTCTACATCTGTGGATCCATGTGCTGAAGCAACCTCCCAATCTGGAGCGGTGGTTTCTCCGACTCATCCGCATAGCCCTGGATCTTCCATCCACAGACGAAGCCCCGTTTCTTCTACTAAGGGGAAGGGGAAGTTGGACAGAATTGGCCATTTTTTGCTCACAAAAGCATGTAAGAAAGTAACAGATCCCTTTGAGAAAGGGGAAGATCAATATGCTATGGAAGAAGACGTGGACGGTCAGGGACGAGACATTTCACTCTCTAACAGTCTGGAAGGGGAACAGTTACCTGTAGAACTGGAAGAGAACATTGTGTCGTCTCTGGAACCTACTCTTTTAAAACAAAGCACTTCTGGGACTGGCCTTTTAAATACAAGTAGTACTGCTAGTGTTTCTGCCTCTGTATCCCTAAGCTTGCCAGACAGCACTCCTTCCTCTAATGTATTATCGGTAGTAACCACTCCAGTAATCTCTGACATCGTATCTCCAACTGCAAGTACTAATGGTAATCCAGGAAATTTCTCAGTGGATCAGGTTGGAACTGGACTAGAAGATGAGAAGGCAGAAGCCCATCATGAATTACCACAGAACATGGGTATGTGTTCTTCAAATATCCAGAGTAGGTGTTGACTCTTCCCTGCCACCAAGAAACTAAAATGCATTTGAACAATTTATGATGTTTTCCCTCTAGGAGCATGAAATACAGATGGGTTTGTCAGTAAAGGGCACTGTTTATTTCATAAGGTCTGGCCAACATTTTTTTGGGAGTGGAAACCTAATGCTTAAAAAATCCCTCTTTTTCAGATTAGCTGTAATAATTATGAGCAGAATCCTTTTGATTATGATACCACTGTTATTACAGCAATGCAAATCAGAGCAGCAAACTGCTTCTGTTAACATGGTTTATACGCCCAAGGCCAGGAGTACAAGTGACAAATCCTGCTCTAGCAACAGTTCACTGTTGTGTTTTATGATGTTGCACTTGATAGCAAGAGACAGAAGCAATAGGATTCTGGCCAGTGTTCTAAAACAGTGCTTTAAATCAGTGTTTTTCAACCTTTTTTGGGCAAAGGCACACTTGTTTCATGAAAAAAATCACGAGGCACACCACCATTAGAAAATGTTAAAAAAATTAACTCTGTGCCTATATCAGTCTCTAAAAGGTTCGCCATTGCTGGTGTAGGGAGAAGCAGGACAGAGGGGCCACAGATTGAGGCAGCCCGCTCTCTAGCACCCAGTTCCCACTTACCTGTGTTGTTATTTTAAAGACATTTTGCCCTGCATGGACTTCTGTGTCCAGTGGAGACCTGAGAAGGGGCACTGATTCTCCAGGAACACAAATAAGACCCAAAAGCCCGTCTTGCTCTCCACACTGTGGCCAAGGCAGATGCCTTCAGCAAGTCCAGCGACAGGAGGGGAGGAGGATGAAGGAAGGCAGGAAGGAAAGAAGGCAGAAAGTGTTCTGCTTGTATACCGCCCCATACCACTTCAAGGAGTTTCTGGGCGGTTTACAGTTTTAATTACAGTAGGCAGGCTGCTAGACATACACATATGTAGGCTAGAAATGAGCATGTTTCTATGAAGAGGGGAAAGGGTACGAATGGAGAGAGAGGTGGGGGGAAAGAAAGAAAAGACACACAGAGAGAAGAGGGCGACCCAAGACAGAAAGAAAGGGGCAAGACTTCAAAGAACCCATCGTGGGGCCCAACAGAGACGGCTCTTCCCCTCCAGCCGTGCCAGTAGCCCCCCCGCCCGCCCGCCTCCTCAGCCCAGGCCCGGCGGAGGCCTCCTCCATCCCCTCCTCCTCACTGCCCTGCCGCGGTGCTCGTGGGGCAGCCGGGCGCCCCTCCTCCCCTTCCCCTCACCTGGTGGTTTGTTCTGGGCTGGGGCTCCCTGGCCGGCTCGTGTTGGCAGGCGGGCTGTCGGGTGGCTCAGTCCATTGGTAGCTCCCAGGAAAGGGGTGGTGGTGGTCCAGGGTAAAAAAAGGAGGGGGAGAGAGAGAAGCGAGCGAGTCGCGGCGGCGGCGGCTGGCACAGGGCAAACACTAAGAGAATGAGCGGGGCCAGGTCCGGCCGGGGAGGAAGTGACGCCAGCGCCGCGGGCCTCGGGGGGGAGGAGCCAAGCTGGCCCTTGGACGCTATTTATAGCGCCTCCCAGCTGTGGGCCGCCCGCTGGCCCTGGGTTGAATTTCTTTAGAATTTTTCAATTTTCCCCACGGCACACCAGGCAACATCTCGCGGCACACTAGTGTGCTGCGGAACAGTGGTTGAAAAACGCTGCTTTAAACCTATTTCCATCACATTGCTGCAAATCTATCTTGATCTAAGATTCACAGTTATAGATGTTGATTATGGTAGCAGTAAAATAGCATTTGACTGGATTACTAAAAAAAAAAAAAAAGAAGGATCACTGTTAGATTGCAGCCGGGAAAGAGCAGTTCTAGAACACTGCAGAAAGCAGCAAGGCTCCACTTTTTTTAAATTCCATGGTGCTGTGTGAGAGTCGACCAAAATTTTTGCCCCTGTAGCATGAGGGCACACCTTTATGTAACTCAGCCTCTGACTTCACTTATTCTTTCGTATGGGATGACCCCATTGGCAAGTAACATGGGGAATTCTCCACATTTGAAATACAGTGGTCCCCTGCCTTTTCATGGTTCATATACTGTGGTCCCGCTACAGGACAGCAGTACCCCGAAAGGGTTTGAGGGAGGGGGAGGTTTTAAAAGCCAGGGCTTTTCAAACCTTTCCCCCTTCCCCAAGCCCCGGGCTCCAGCTGATTGGCACTGGGGTGAGGAAACAAAAGGTTTTTCGCCCCCACCCCAGTGCGAATCAGGTGGAGCCCGAGGCTTGCCTCCAAGGAGGCATTGAACACTGCTTCTCTTCCCCCAGGATGCTGGGAAGCTGTGTGCGACCTGTGGGGACCGACCTGACCTGCATCTGCATATCGTGGATTTTCAGTGATCGCGGGTCATGTTGGTCCCTAACCCCCACGATAGACTGGGGGTGTACTGTAGTCACATTTGGATTGTTTTTCTTTGACTACACAACATGCACATCACTGCACATTCTTTTGGTCACCTACCTGTCCTGTTAGGGCAGCAAACCTTTAAAATAATAAAAAAGACAGAGTCAAGCACCAGGTTTGGAGAGGAAAGAATTCAAATGGCAGCCAGTGTCTGCTCTGCCCTGCTTCCCTTGCTACAGCTGTACTGTGCTATTATTGCTGTAGTACCTGCTTACTAGAAAGAGAAAATATTTAGTGCCTTTGATTGGAAGTGTAGTTGTGCTGCTTTTGCTTGTTTGTTGTAACAAAGTCTTCTCCTTCCTTATATTCTTGGTCTAGGATTTGTACTATAAGAGCACATGCTTCTTGTGAAGCGTGGCCGACTTTTGCATCCATAGGCTAAAATCAGTTGCTTAGTGTAGTAAGTTGCACTATAGAGTAGGCCCATTAAATCAGTGGGCATTTGATGAGTCAACTCTGCCACAAGCTCCCCTGATTCAAATGGGCCTGCTCTACTTGGAGCTTACTTTTGCTTACTAAATTGTAACTAGAAGAGGTCCAGTTGAATCAGTACAACTCAATGGATGCCTTGACTCACCAAATCCCCACGGATTTCGTAGGTCTGCTATAGTGCAACTTGCAATGCTAAGCAACAGAATTTTAGCCACTATGAAACAATTTTAATCTGTCAGGATGCCATTATAATAATACATACATTTGGCATTCTGGGACATCAGTTTTTGCCCACCATATATTTATCCCTCGAAGATCGAAGGTGGTGTTTTACTGTCTTCAAGTGCTGGTCTCCTTCTGTTTATGATATAGATTGAGGCTGACAGTGAGACACCATTCAAATTAGTTTTCTGTTCAACATAGGATTTTCTATATTTTTGCATGTTTTCCTTACAGCCTAAAAACAACAATGTCTTTTCTCTGGCATTTGCTAATAAAATGCCTTGCTAGTAGTGTTTATTAGTCTTAGTTGATTTTTATTTTTGCTTCAAAGATGACAAAAGACATTGGTAACTTCTAATCTTTTTTCTTGTAGTGTCTTCAGGCCAGACTCCCGTTGGAACACCAGAACCCACTGTTCAACAAACAGGTAGAGTTTTCCTTGTTATAAGGAGTACAAATAAAATTACATTTCACTGTGTCTTATTTTTAAAAGCTATGGCTTTATTTTATTTTGATCAATTTTCTGACAAGCTTATGGGCTGCTGGACAGTAAAATCACTACTTGGGGTAGTTAATATCACAGAAAAGAACCCATACAACCATGTTCCTAGTTATCACCAGCAGCACTCACAGGACAGGACTGATAAGAGTCTCCTGGCATTATCTGTCTGCTAAGATTCTGCTTAGAAAGATATTCTTGCTTCTGCAGTCAGCTAAATGTCAGTCTGTGATTGTATAAAATGCAAATACCTATTAAAAACTGAAATTAGATTGAAATGTATCTGTTAACAGAAGATGTGAAGAGCAGTGTTTTCCTTGATTATAATTAATACTAAAGGCAGAACAGACCTGAAGCTTAGGGAAATTAACTAATTTTTAAAAATAGAATGCAAAGGATTGGATTTTTTAAAGATAAGATTTTAGAAAAGCAGTTGGTCTGGATTGGAATAAGGATCACTTAAGGCTGAAAAGCCACCATCTCACCATTATCCTCTGTAAATACAGTACGAGTGAAATAACAGGTGAAATGAATGTGTGAAGAGCGGAGTAGGTAGAGAGGATCCCAGTGATTTCTTAGATTCATCAGTGATATATTAGAGGCAGTAATATATATGTATGTATGTATGTATTCTCTTGTAGAACTGGAAACAAATTCTGCAATTCTCACTGGCCTTGGGTAAGTAATTACTTGTAGGATGCCAGCAAATAGTGAACATTTGAATGCAGGTATTACATAACCTCAAAGTGATCATCATCCGTGTATGTTTTCTTTGTTGGCTATATCTGCTTCCCATCCCCCATTTGCCGCCTTACTCTTAAACAAATCAGAATGGAGTACTCCAAGTACTACCTCCTACAAAAAGTTATATGTAACTTTGTTGTTTCTTATCAGAATTATATTAGTGAATGGCCTTAGTTGGGCTCATATAAAGGGAAGATTGCTACCATTTAATGATACATTAATATGAGAGCTGTATGTATAGCATCCATAATCATACTTCTTCAACACAATAAACCACATCAAGCATATCATTTCTGCCTAAATACCTGGAATTGTTGACTGGACCTTCATTCTCTTTGCATCCTTTATATTTCAGTGCCTTTTAATATATGTGCTCTTCTTAGAAGACCAACAGTGGATCGTGCTTGGCCTTTTTGGAACACAGGGATATTTTGGTACAAAATAATGGTGCTTGACAACTCTTCAATGTCAAGAGAATAAATGTTCTGGGCACCCATGTTGAGAATTTTATCCCAGATGCCAGGCATCTTCCTTGCCTCCTTGGAAGATATATTCCATATCTTAATTAATTGATCCCATGTTTGCACAAAGAGAAATTCTGTCCTTGATTACCAATATACAAATAGCCTGCTTAATGTAGAAATCTGAATGTTTAGGTGCCTCCCTGACTACTAGTATCATTCTTTCTTTTCTTGTAACACAAATGGCACATTCTTTCACATTTTATTAGTAGTGAGCCAAAGGAGAGTTGTGAAAAATCTAAAACTCCAAGCAGGAGAAATTCAAGAACAGAGGAGTCTGCAGTAGTACAGGAAACCATCGAGAATGGTCAGCGCAAGAGGTCTTCTAGACCAGCATCAGCATCCAGCATGGCAAAAGGTAGAATGTAGTCTTTGAAGCAAAGAAGCTGTTTCTGAATGCAAGTTATGTATACCCAGTTACATAACGGGATTGAATTTATGAGCCTCGTGGCACAGTGGTTAAATGCCTGTATTGCAGCTAAAACTGTGTTCACGACCTGGGCTTCAATCCCAGGTAGCAGGCTCAAGGTTCACTCAGCCTTCCATCCTTCCGAGGTCGGTAAAATGAGTACCCAACTTGCTGGGGGGTGGGCAATGTGTAGCCTGCATACTATAATTAAACTGTTAAACCGCCCAGAGACTACTTGAAGTGGTATGGGGTGGTATATAAGCTGAACACTTTGCTTTGCTTTTAGTGTGCTGTCAAGCCACAGAATTAGGCATTAGAAAACTGGAATCACTTTTGCCTTTATTTTACCTTTCTTTTTTCCAACATAAGACCCTTCTAAAATGCTTTGCTCACCGTTTCTTAACAAAGAAAATAGTTTGAGACCTTGTTTCAAGGATTAAAAACATTTCTGGGTATGAAAGGGAACTCTTGCCCTTCTCATCTGCAAAACAGGCTTGCTGAATCCATTCATTCAGCTTTATTTCTCAGACTTACTACTGTCACCACATATCAAAATATATAATACTGCATCACACCAAGGAAACAGAACCATGCATAAAGCTGTACAGTTAAAAACAGGTTCAGTTCACAAGTACCTCCAAGGAGTTTCATGCAGTAGACTGCTGTCTGTTCATACTCTACAGAGCAGGAAGTCACAGTTTGGTGGCCGAGTTCTTGAGCCTTCTGGTGGTGTTTTTTCTTCATCTGATTTAGGAGAATTGATACCTGCTCGTTACTGTAGGGAAAAGTAAGGTTTGACACTTGACACTAATGTGAAATCCTCTCCATCAGAAGGTACTCTGGTTGGTGCCTTCAAGAAGACACTGCCATACAGAGATTCTCCTTTTGTGATTATGCTGTCTATCATAATAATAAACAACTTGTTTTTAATGTATTCTTGAAGGCTTTCACGGCCGGGATCTGATAGCTATTGTGAGGTTTTGGGGCTGTTTGGCCATGTTCTGGAATTTTTTTCTTCCTGACGTTTTGCCAGTTTCTATGGCCAGCACCTTCAGAGGGCAAGTTGCTCAGGGAACTAAGAGCACAGAGAGAACTCCTAGTTCCCAGAATTCCTTGCCCTCTGAAGATGCTAGCCACAGAGACTGGCAAAACATCAGGAAGAAAAACGTAACAGAACACGGCCAAACAGCCCGAAAAACTTGTTTTTAACCAAAATAAATGTTATGTGCAGATAAATTGTTTAAGAGAGCAGTGTACAATGATAATATAGCTTAATTGTTCAAGTTAAGGATGATTTAGTTGTATCCTTCTGTCCCAAGAACAGGATCGTGCTATTCTGTTTACACTTGCCTGGCAGCAAGCCCCACATGGCTGGATATTTTTGAGTAAATATATATGGGATTATATTGCTAATTATTTAGATTGCATCCACTGCGTAAATTGCTACTGATTCCCCCCCTCAATCAATCAAAACTTTATTACAGTCAATGACCCGCAACAGAATACGGCACAGTATATAAATAGTAATAAATATATATATATATATAAAATATATTTCCCCCCCTACAATATAGATATGTAAGTGTGTGTAAGCTACACCTACAGTTTAGACATTTAATATGTAAAAAGCTTTTTGAAAACTTAGACTATTTGGATCATGTCTGGAATGGAAAATATGAGAATGACTATACATTATGACCCCCCCCCATTTATTTACTCCTTGAACAGTTCACAAATAATCTTTCAAAACTGCTTTTTTTCTCCACAGAAACAAATGCCAGCGCTATGCAGTCAAAAAGAAGAAAATCCAAATAAATTATGGAGTGAATATGCAAGGCTTGTAAATGTGTGAATTTTACCAGTAGCAATACTGAGCTGTGATTTCTTGCTGTATATAAAAACAAAGCTCAACAAAACAAAAACAACTATTCTGTACAGTAATTCATTTTGTTATTATCCTATTCCCAGTAAATCCAAAAGTGTTTTTTTTCTAAAGACGTAATGATGGGGGAAAGTCACATTATTTGTGAAAAATTCTGGTTTTGTATAGGTCGCACTTAGCACAGTAGATTTAGCATGTTGTAAAAAATCCGAGGAGACAATTGTAAATTTATTTCTATGTTTTCACTTTTAATAGGATGAACTAGAGTACAGGGTTGTCATTTTTAGTGATTAAAATAATGTATTGTGCTGTTGGTCAAGTACTGTATGTGAATAGCAGTTATATACAAGCAGTTCTTGGAAATGTAAATAGTTTATTTTATAGTAGGCTTGATGTACTTGTTGTAGAAAAGGACCAGTGATATGAAACGGGAGGATTTGTGAAATCTGGATTACCTAGTGCTCTAAATAAATGTCATTGACCTGTATTTTGTATTGTATATCATTTGGTATCTGTGTCTTTGTACAGAGGAAGTAGTTTACTGGGAATTCAGGAACACTGCCATGCGATAGCAGGCATGCAGGAGGTTCATTATTATCCAAGGACCCAGATGTGCTTTGGAAATACAGGTGAAACTCAAAAAATTAGAATATCATGCTAAAGTTCATTTATTTCAGTAATGCAACTTTAAAAGTGAAACTAATATATGAGCTATGCAAAGCAAGATAGATCAAGCCTCAGTTTGTTATAATTGTGATGATTATGGCTTACAGCGTATGAAAACCCCAAATTCACAATCTCAGACAATTAGAATATTGTGAAAAGGTTCAGTATTCTAGGCTCAAAGTGTCCCACTCTATTCATCTAATTAAGCAATAACACCTGCAAAAGGTTCCTGAGCCTTAAAATGGTCTCTCAGGCTGGTTCAGTAGGAATCACAATCATGGGAAAGACTGCTGACCTGACAATTGTGCAGAAAACCGTCATTGATACCTTCCATAAGGAGGGAAAGCCCCAAAAGGTACAGATTGCAAAAGAAGTTGCGTGTTCCCATAGTGCATTAATAGAAAGATATGTGGAAGGGAAAAGTTGTTTTTTTAATTGCCTGGCATGTTTTCTTCATAACTCAGTACTATATATATATATCTTTGTGTACACAAACACACACACACACAACACAACACACACACACACACACACACACACGTGTGTGTGTCTCGGCATCTCTCATGGTTCAACATGCTTAACAACTTGGATTTTTATCAGACAAATAAATCATACTGAGTTTAAGTCTTGCATGTATTGTGGGGGGCTGTCATCATGGCAACAATTGGTGGGTCTTGGCAGTGAAAATAAGGTAGTTCCACAGTGATCCTTATGTGCTGCTATTGAAGCTTCAATGGATAAATTAAAGAAAATGACACTGAAGAGACCAAAGAACTGTTATCAGAAGTGTTCAGAGGTTACAAAACATATTGGGCGTATATTGGTGGGATTTCCTCTGCACAAATAATGTTGAAATAACTGGAGCTGTGCCAGACTGAAAAATCATTTTTATGTTACAAAGCTAGTAATAATGACTAGACAGGTAAGGAATCAGTGATGTTACTGTGCTAGCACAAGACTTCATTTACTAGTTGTGCTAGTGGTTCTAGATGTTCAGAGTGAATACAAGGCTAGCGTCCCAACAGTGGACAGGTTTTTCTCTTCTCTCAGAAGGTACAGTGGGGAACTGAACTCCTGATCTCTAGCTCCTTGGTCAGGTAACCAACTCACTTAGATAATCAGCCACCTGTGATAATACCACCATGTCACAAAGTATGTTATATGCAGTACAAAGATATTCTGCTTGCTAATATACCACCTAAGATGCTGAAGGATCTTTCTTTTGCAAAATTAGTATTTAGAAATTTGTTCTTGGAATCTGACTTATTTTATGGTCTGAAAAAGCTTTTCTGGATTTATTTTGCAAAAGAAAGAGAAATTTAAATGCTGCAAGGAGAAAATGCATCATTATTTCAAAAAATAGGGCCATAATTGATTTTAAAGAGGGACATTGGTCCAAAATGTTAGTGGACAATAGAAAGGATTTTTTTAAATGCTTCCTTAATAATGAAAGACACTATGCCTACCGTGTTTATGTTTTAGAGAGAAGGATCATGAAAAAATTAAGTATGTTTAACCTCACTAGCAAAAACCATCAGACTAATTCTAGCAAATTATTTTCCATGTTTATCTCTTGTATTATTTGGCTTTTGCTTTATATTTTCACCATTTGTTTTTGAGCAATCAGTGAGCAAAACTGACCACAGTTCGCTGCTGTTGAAGTTGCTCTAAAATGGAGAGATCTTGTTTTTTCAGCAATCTAAGAAATGGTCTCTAACCACCTTCCCTAGGCTTTTATCTGTTGCAAATATGTACAAAAAGCAGGTACTGTTGCCAAGAATCCATAGACTAACATTCTCTAGGAATTCAGGGAAGAAGGACAGAATGGAGAAACGGAGACACCAGACATTTGCTCATCTAGCATTAAGATTTTTTTAAGAAAACGCTACCTAGCAAATATGATTTATTTATATCTGAATGGAGGTTACATTTCCCCAAAACATTTTTAAATAAGATTAGTAAAGGAGGCAAGTGTCTATCATCTTCTGTTACCAATTTTCCAGAGCAACAGGGAGTGAGTTGCATGGTACAGTATAAATTGCAGAACACAGTCTCGGCATGGATTGAGAACGAGGTCTAACAATGAGGTGCTGATTTTTAACTCATAGGTTGCCTTAGAAGAGGCACCAGAATCCTCTGAAAACCTCAGGGCTTTTCAGGAGTTAGGGCAATGTAGAAAGGACACTGGATAATTATCTTTCAACTTATTTCACCTTTGCTGCATGCATTAAATATAACGGTGCTAGGGAGAATGGAATCCAGTAACACATGAGTGAACTTCCATTCATATAACAATTCTTCCCCCCCCCCCCCTCCCTTTTTTAGCTCCTGTAATTTTTGCCAACCTGTTCTGTCAGGGGGAAGAGTTAATTGGTTAGTATCTTGAGTGTCATCCTCCTAAAAATGATGATTGGTTAGATCAATAGCTCCACTGAATATACAGAGAAGGTAACTTTGAGATGCCATAAAGATCAATCCAGTCCTCAAAATCTGTGATCCAGTCCTCAATCCAGTCCTCAAAATCTGTGATCATAAACAAGTCCCATGGGATTCACATCATAGCAAGTTGTGTTTCAGGTTGTGATGCCCGTTTCCTCCACAGGCCCAGGCAGATAGGGTCTACAGAAGATAGACAGATAGATATAAACACGAAAGAAATTTTGAAATGACAGGGGAAGTAAAATGTCTTTCATGTTCCATGTTTGTCGATGTCCTTCATTTTGGCTTTTATTTCATTTTAACACAGTTGATTAAATAAGGACTGAACAAGTCACATGAATGTTCTGATGCCCATTTCCAATGTTATATACAGTGTATTGCAGACATTCCAGAATATGCTCCTTCATTGAGGGTCTACCTCAGTCTCATGGAAATCAAGGCAGGGAAGAGTTGGCTTAGCTCTGTTTTAACCAAAACACCTTCTTCCCTCGTCAGCACTCCGCCAAACATCTGGAGGATTTGATGAAAATATTTCTTAAACATATTTATACTATAAATTGGTATTCATCAAAGGACTTCACAGTTCACACTTTTGTTGTCTGTCTGCACATTTGGAGCAGCAGTACCACAGCACAGCTATGCTACTTCAGGACAGGTACATCCCCATAGACTGGATTTAGTTTATTGTAGCCAGTGACAATGAAATCCTTTTTCCTCAATCAAAAGGCAGCAACCAGTTGCAGAGCATGGTGCTCTAATTATGCTAGCATATATTTTTAAGAACTGAAAGTACTGTAGTTCTATCAAGTTCATGAAATTTTTTTAGAACATGCAGATTAATATCAACAAGTGCACACATAATCAAAAAATTCCCATAAACCGTGCTCTTTCCAAAGCAAAGTTCTGAACATACACTGTTTTGTCCCTGAGGCTGTACTATAAATGTTGCTATACAAACACAAAGCTGCCTGGATGCCCTAAGCACATCTGATCTCGCCTGATTTCGGAAGCTAAGCAGGGTCGGCCCTGGTTAGTACTTGGATGGGAGACCACCAGGAAATACCAGGCGCTGTAGGTGCCTGGAGTAGGAACTGGCAAGCCACTCCAGTATTCCTGCCAAGAAAACTCCGTGGACATGGGGTCACAAAGAGTCGGTCACGACTGTAATGATACAACACACACACATACAAACAAACACAAAAGAAAACAGAACTCAGTCTATTCTAATAAAGATGCTGTTCCAACACTCTCCCTGTCACAACTAACCACAACTTTAAATTCTTGAATTAAACAAACAAAAAGCATATATCCTCTGTTGTAACGTATTTACAAGTGTGCATACATTGATGTACACAGAAGTTACTGGTTTTTAGCACCTTTTGTTTAACATTGGAGACATTGATATACTGTAGTTGATGTTTTGGAATGCTATGAGAGGTTGGAACTGAACATGGGATTAGTAGAATGGAAAAGTTAAATGGCTTTCTTGAATTGTTAGTTTTAGCAAAATGATCTGAGCCTTTTACAGATGTTTCCTATGACATTGTTTGTTAGAGGTGTAATGCTTTATTCTTTGTAGAGGAGGTGATGATCACATTTTACAAATGCAACATTGATGCATGGGAATTAACTCCAGCCTATCCGAGAAGTGTTATTTTGAATTTCTCTTTCTGAATTCGGAGGCAGTATAGTCATGAGACACACCAGTTCTCCATTCTCAGGCCTTGCACACACTGTTCCAGAGGCAGAAGGCATGAGAACAGAAGTTGCTTATTGGAGGCAGATATAATGGAATGATATTCTGATCCTACCAAGATTTAGAACTGGGTCTTTCTCATGGCTCCTTTTTTATTTCATTATCAAAATCATAATATTTGATAAACTAATCCACAATGTAATATACTTGAATATCACAGTCAAAATTCAGTTTTCTTTGATGGTCAGACTCTGTGTGAATCTGGATCAGCTGTATGATAATTTCCACATGCAAAATGAGGAGCATCGGCTCTCTAATAAACCAGTCTTGATCTTTTGTCCTCCTTCAGAGGGAAGGTGTAATGAAAGGCATTCAATGTGAAATCAAAGAGGCAAAAGGACACAAACACTTCACAGTTGTAGAAAGCATTGATCTCCTGTTTTAATCAGATGTAAATGAAACCACATGAACCCAACACATTCCGTGACTACCATCATACTGGTACATAGGATGCAAAATGACACCTGTCAATTTAATCATTTTCCCAGTAAGTCACAGGAGAAGATGCAAGATAGAAAGCAC
The DNA here is from genome assembly GCA_029282475.1 of Phrynocephalus forsythii. NCBI lineage: Eukaryota > Metazoa > Chordata > Lepidosauria > Squamata > Agamidae > Phrynocephalus > Phrynocephalus forsythii. The sequence continues at coordinate 94,148,024 of JAPFRF010000005.1, read as the reverse complement.
TATTGCTATGGAACCAGTTGCAGACCAAATTATGCTTGCAATCAAGATCAAATCCATGGTCTTTTTCAATCACACACTTTCCTGTATTTCACAAACAACCCCGTGGCTTTCCAGGGAAGCATTGGCATTAGCACATATGATCAAATTTGAGCACTGGTCTAGTGTTATTTTCCCGAAAACAAGGCAGGATTCCGGCGTGCCCTTCTTGGCTGCTCTTCCTGGAGGCATCATAGAGCTAGTGCAAAATAGAAAACTAAGGATGCCAGCTACCAAATTTTGAGGTTCTGACCCATTATTGTTAAGATGACTGACCTGCCAAATGCTCTGCACCAGTAATTGGCGCCTGTTCTGCAGTTGTTTAAGGCACAAAAGCTGATCCTATATGGGGATTTTTGCAAGAAGAAGGGTCAGGGGAGAATACCAGCTACGTTCCACATAAAACCAATAATTTGGAAACAGTTTCCAAAAGATAAATGGAATGAGTGCAAAAAGAATGGTAGAAGATGGGAAGGAAGGAAGGAAGACAATGGGGCCTGCTCTCTATTTACCCTGTCTACCAACAAGCTGATCCAACAAACAGCCTATGTACAGAAAAGTTAGTTTTTGGAACTACAGCTCCCAGAATCCCTCTGTCAGCAGGTCAATTGAAGGATTCTGATAATTGGAACCCCCAAAAGCAACTTTCTCCAGTCTTTGAGTTGCCTTTCATGATTTTGGATGAGTTTGTCAAATCTGGAAAAGTTGGTATTTGGGGTTTGCCATCTTCATTTAGTGGCACGAGAGTAAACAATCCGCAGGAACAACTTTTCCATGTCTTCATGGCTAGCAAAATTAAGCCTGTGCTGCTCTGCAAAGCATGGAATCTGTATCTGAGTCACAAAGATTGCAAGTCAGCATTCCCTGTACAAAAAAAATATCAAGACGGGTGAGATTATGTTCCTAGTACAGATAGAAATGTTCTGTTCAGCTGTGCCATAAAACAAGCAATGAAGCTGGAAATACCGACTAGGATCCATAAAACTAAACAGCTTGTTCCTATTAAAAAAAAAACACATTTAGACTTGTTTCATAAATAATTAATGGGGGTGGGGTGAGGGTTATGGGACACCAACAATGAAGAAAACTGTAGTTCTCACACAATACAAATGCAGGAGAAGGGAATATCTTTATTAGATCACTAAAAACAAAACCAATCAGTGCCAGTTTTCATAAGTCAAATCTACTTCTTCAGGCCATGCATCAATATCTTGCAGATAGTGCAGAAAAATTACAAATGTGTGTTCCAAAAATTTATGGTAGAAGTCTGCCAGGAGCTCAAAGCTGGCCACAACTGGCCTCTGTGAAGTGTGGCTTAATGCTTCGTCCTCCACCCAGCTATTCAGACAGAGGACTGCCAATTAACCATATATACATTACCGGTTTCCAACCACATGTAACTGGGGGGCGGGGGGTGAAGCATTAAAGCACGTCTCCCAGAGGCTGGTTTTAGCCAGCTTTAAGCTCACCTTAAGAAAGGTATACCTGGCAGACGTCTGCCATTAATTTTTACAACACTCCTTTATAATTTTTCTGCACTGTTCACAGGATATATACACTAGATAATTTTTTATATAGTGGTCTAAGGAACATATCACCTTCTGCATTCATGAATAGTGACTCTGCTCTTTCATCTGCTGTACTGCAAACTACAGTTGAAAGTGAGGAGCAAACTGGATGTTACAAATAACACACAATTAGAAGTTAACATACTTCTACTATCCCAGAAAGCCTGAACACTGAGGATTGCAAAGGAAGTTGGCCTTTATTTCTGAAGAACCGTTGCCAAGCAAAACCCACTATTTGCAAAAAAATAAATAAAAATAATAATAATTTTAAAAAATGGGAGGTGTGAAAAGTTTTGTCTGTGTCAATCAGATGTGTCAAGAGCAGGATTTCCTTCTGCTTGTGACATGATCTCTGTACCCTACAGCTTTTTGGCACCAATGGCTTTGTAAAAATACTTGTGACACTATATGCTGTACGAAGATGAGCCATTCCCAAACCCAAGGCACATCCACAAATCCCTCCATCTTCCAAGGGAGACCCTGCAGGTCTTGACATTTATGTAGAAAAAGTGCTTCTAGTTGGGTAGCTTGTTTATTTATTTATTTTTAAAGTCGGTTTATAGTGAGAACGTCAGGACGTTAGCTGTGGACGAGTGGTAACAGATGAGAGGACAGAAATAGTAACTATATTTGGGTAAAGCTTGTTTGACAAACAAACTGGCTTTTTTTTCAAATTTATTTTTAGAAAACTTTTAGTGGTTTTATAGTTTCAAGAAGGGATTTAACGTCAGGACGGGAAATTTTTTTAAAAAGCTGTGGACGGGGAGGCAAAGTGGTAGCAGATGAGAGGACAGGGGGAGGCACGAGACCGGCGGCGGCACTCACCGGCTTGGGGCGGGGTGCCCCTCCCCCACACCCGGGCTCCTGGGCAGGCGGGCCCGGCCTCCTCCTCCGGCGCCCAGAGTATCTGTAACTGGGCCTATTCAGAAGGTGGAGCTAGACTTGCTAATAAAGAATATAATCTGACAAACAAACTGGCTTTTTTTCAAATGGGGTTAATTAATATGGCCAAGATAGAAGTGTTCTAGCCAGGAGCGAGACCCGCGCGCGGCTCATGGCTCAGGCGCCCGCGCGCGCACCCACCCGGCCGCGCCAGGAAGCGCCCTCGCGGCAACGACGAGCCGCCGCCGCCGCCTCCTGCTCCTGTGCTGAAAAGTGGCCCTCTTGCCGCCGCCTTTTGCTTCGCGGTTTCGGCAGCGGCGGCGGGAGGAGGAGGAGGAGGACGCGCTGCCGCTGCCGTGGCTGCTGCTGCTGCTGCTGGTGGTGGAGGGCGCAGGAGGAGGAGGGCAGAGGAGGGAGGCGGCAGCTCCTCCTTTCATATACGGAGGAAAGGGGAGGAGTTTCAAGAAGGGATTTATGGTCTACAGGACTATAAACAGGAAGAGTCTGCCCAGACTCACTGGACATGGCTTGTGTGTAATGAAGAAGTCAACAGCGTAAACAGGAAACTGTTGCACTGCCATTCCAATTTTCTTACAGGTATTTCATCTACGATTACTTTTAATTGGACAACTCTTGCTCAACAAAAAGTGCAGTGAAATCATATTTCTCCTGAAATTACCTGGCTTTTAAGTGTCATCCCATTTTAAAGTTACACTCATTTATTTTTTCAGTTAAAAACAACCCAAGGTAGCTATATATACAATTCAGATTAAAGCCACTGCTTCATAACATTTCTAAAACTAAAACATGACATTTGACTTAAATATGCAAATGTTGTTCTCTGGCTATACCCTTCCTCTTTAGCCCTGAAACTTTGGGGTATGTGGGCTAGAGAGGAATCTGACAAGTGGTCCTGAGCCCTGTTGAGATTGCCCACCCCTGCCCAAGAGTTCAGACCTCCCAATCTTTGGCTTACATCTGTTCAACAGTCTAAAATTCCTTCCTCCCCATTAGGCAGAGCTATACACGCCTTCACTCCAATGTCGCTTACTTTATAGGGCACATAGGGCCTTCCAGAAGTGCTAGACCACAAAATATACCAATAGTTCCAGGTCAGCTCTGGTCATGCTGACTGGGGATGATGGCAGTTGTGGTCCTGCACTTTTGGAGGGACTCATGTTAGCGAAGGATGCCCCAGATTGCAGCCTTAATTTTACTCTGTCCCCTACCCATTTTTCTCCACCACTCAGTCTCTATCGCTATCATGCCAGCTTAATTTAACATCCTCCGCCTCTTTTCCCAACATACCAGGTTGCCTGTAAAATAATCAAGTAAGCCCTTTTCTCTGTTGAGATCATTAATGTTATCAGAAATAAAACAACATGAATGGATCTGACATTCTGCCAATAGCAGGGTGTAAAGATTGATAAACTATGTTTTGCAACTTAATATGCCATTGGAACATATTGTGGCCAAAGTTAAGGACATTGTGTTCCACTCAAATCCAGGGGAGAAACTGAATTTGTTTATTTCCCATAGAGAGTTGTTACTGGCTTGCCTGGCTTGGGCCTTTAGGACTTATCTGCCATAAATTTCTCTAAGGGTTAAGGACTGCTGGTTATTCCATTTCAGTTCAATGATTCTTCATTTAAATCAGAATTCAGTCAAACTCATAAAATTCAAATGTGGAAGACTGCATAACTGAAAGCCATGCTCACACAAAAGCACACTTTCAACTTCCAGTTCTGAATTTTCAGGAGACAGAGTTGTTCCTATGCGATTTAAACACACTGTGCTTGAATGTAACAGTCTGAACTACAGTAGATCCATTGGGTAAACTGGATTTCTACCAGGGTTGATTCATTATTCGGCAAATAATTTAATTTGTTTAAGTAGAACTTGGATCCCCAATTGGTTTTAGGGCTTGATTATTATAAAAATGGGGACATGAATAGCATTGTGAGAAAAAACACAATGAAAACCATGCAAGCCATCAGATGGAGGAAGAATTCACTGTTTGTTTTTTGTATAATAATAAATAGTCTTATGTGACTAAGAAGTGCAATAAAGCAATCCTGACCTTTCAGTAACAGTGAACCCTTGCAGCTCCCATGTTTAAACACAGATTCAGATTCCAACTTCTCACAGTGGACTTGAAAAGATTGTGCCATTCATCACATGATGCTGCTGAACAGAAATTTCAGAAAGAATCTATCCTCTACTGAAACTGATGCCAAAACCCTCCATAGATTTCCATGGAGTTGTTCGGGAGCTCCGACACAAATATATGCCAAAATATCACGTCCAGCCACTGTGACAACTCATCAATAGGAAATATACAGCTTTTTAAAAAAATTTTAAGGGAAACAAGTCTGTCAAGATACATTTATTTGTTGGTCATTTGGTTGTGAAACTATTGTTTTCTGTTCCAGTTTGCACTGAACCTCATATCTCCATTTGTGACATCACAGTCTGTTTCCACTGTCAAGAGTGTGATGTCATAATGAAAGGCACTGATGTCACAGGCTTCCTAGTGCAACAAGAGGGACAAAAGGAAGTGACAGGGTGACTTATCCCTCCTATAACTAAGGTGTAAAAAGTGAAATGTGATATATTCAATGGAAGCACCAAATAACTCTTCACACTGGTGGTAGCTACTGCAGCCAGTGTGTAAATTCATGCTACCTAAGAAACAAGGAAAATACCCACACATAGAGAAATGGTCTCTTGTGGCAACAAAGATACATACATGTTTTTCCACTATCACATTTTTAAAAAGTAACACATACTGGGGTTTCAAAGAAAATGTGCGGCCTGGCTACTTAGTGTCAGTGGAACATGTTGGGTTTCTTTAACTTTCAGATCCAAATCAAGACCAGAACTCACAGAAGTAGAAAGGAGAGTAAGAGAGTTAAACCCAAATGGGAAAGAACATTGTAAAGCAGAAAATGTATTTGTTGCTTAATGCAGGAGTGGGATAAAGCCCAAGAAAAGTCCACCAAAAAACTACCGTTCAATGTTGCCAGTTTAGGCGACTATAGCTGGTTCTCTCATGGGGGAGGGGTGATTTTATTTCAGAAAATGGACGGAGATGACCCTCTTGGCTGAAGACAAAGCTGTGTCAGGGACTGGTGAAGGTGAAAGTTAAAAGGATAATGCCCCACAGTGTAGACTTCCTGAAGTAGCTTAGTAGTTGTATTGACGCTGGCATGGTTGGTAGACAAAGCTGCCTTGGCATTTGGCCCGTCGTGGGCGGCACTCTCGGGTGCGGTTCTGTCGCTGCATGACTTTCTTACTGAACTTGTGCTTTTCTGCCAGCTGCTTTGCTCTCTGAATCCGACGCACCTGGTTGACCTTCTCCAAGATGGCGGTCTTGGTAGCAAGAGAGGTGGAGTGGTGTGGGGCATGACGTTGCAAATGGCGTTCTGGTACCTCACTGCAAAAAGCAAAACACAAGCGAACACAATAGTCAGGATGTTTGCAGTCCCTTTGAGAGGAGAATGCCAATGACTGGGAAAGTTACTTGTTTTGGAGTACAACTACTAGATTCTCTTCCCAGCCTCAGCAACCTATGGTCAGATTGTTGGGAAGGAAGGGAACTCTGGGAATTACAGTACCTAAAAGTAGTGTTTTTCCTAAGCTCTGGGTTAGATCTATTTGAGCAGACAAAAAAAAAACCCTCACTTTTTCTCAGCCGTAAAAGGTCTAGTTCTGAAATACTACAATAAGCAGGCACCCGTAAATGTAGTGGGCATCAACTGTTACACACTTGCAAAACGTCAACAAACAGAAGAACATTATCTCTTCCTCTATGCTTATTGAAAAGAAAAACATCACATAAATTGAGTGTGATAAAAAACAAACAGAAAACAAATCAAACATGCAAGCAAACCCAAGGGGGGAGAGGACAAAATATTATACCACTTTAAAAACTAAGCAGGCTGGATACCACAGTGATTTAGGTATTTGGCTACAGAGCCAGTGGTTGGGGGTTTGATTCCCCACTGTGCATCTTGTGAGTAGCCTGTGTGGCCTTGGGCACGCAGCAGTGTCATAGGACACTCTCTGAAGAAGGGAATGGTAAACCAATTCTGAGTGCTCTCTAAATGGAAAACCCTGGAAAGGGTTGCCATGTCAGAATTGACTTGATTGCACGTGATAATTAAAGACCAACAATTTCATACCAGTGTTTCTGTGGGTTCTTTTGTGGGTCAAAATCTACTCCTTCAGAAACAGGAGTGCAGATACATATAGTCTATATTTATTCTTTGGTGGTGAGATACGCGCTCTATTGAGGAAATAGACAAAGTGCTAATGGTTCTACTACTACTACTACTACTACTACTACTACTACTAATAATAATAATAATAATAATAATAATAATAATAATAATACAAAACATTGTGGGAGTTACGGAACTCTTATGAGTTCTTATGAGAGAGGAAGTGAAGTTGTCCGTGAAAACTCACATTAAATTATAGCAGTTAGTCTTTAAGGTGCCACAATGTTTTTGTCGTCTTCTTCTTCTTTTTACCATTTTCATTTTGTTTTTTTCAGACACGCTAACATAGACTAACACGGCTACCTCTTCAAAAACTACCTGGCTGTCAGACTGTTACTTAGCACATCCAAGCCAGGTGGCAAGCTACGTAGGCTTGGCAATCACAGGAATATTAAGAATTATTTATAGGCCTACACGTCAGAGTCAGTCAACAATGACAAGCATTTTACAAGTATTTTATTTGCCCATGACACATAACCAGTACATAACTGGCACTTTGTCAGATGACACTTTGCGTGTGCAAATATTAAACAGGGAACTGGCCAGAGGGAATAAGCACTTCCCTGCTTTCTTTAGAATAATTTTAATTATAATTCGAATTGCAGTGTGTGGGTGTAGTGTCAGGTTAAAGGAGTGGGCAGCTTTGACTATCTATAACTGCATATAACTCCCACTAGCCTTAGCCACCACATGGAGGGGTGAGAAATTAAAAACAGCTTGAAAACATGGTTTAGAACTAAAAATCTGTGTCATCTTGGACTACTCCATCCTGGTAACCACAGTTACTTGCAGAGATATACAAAGTGAATGTACCATTTTGCAATGTATCTCTCCTATATAATTTGCTTTCCACATAGCCATGGTGAGTGGGGGTAAGATGAACATTTAACCAGAACTGATTCCAGTGACTGTAGATTTCTTTGCGTAATAATCCAGGAGAATGGTTTTGAGCATAACAGAATAGGTAGTGTATCTTGCTGTTCCTTTTTGTTTGTTTTATTTACTTGTTTTCTGAGAGGCTGATAAAGTAAAGAGAGCCAGGATAATTTGATTTAAAAGAACTTACTACGTCTCCAGGGCTGACAGGGCTATAGGACAATGTGGTGAGACACTAGCTACCAGCACATCGCAGAGAAGAATGGGGCTGCTCTGTTGTGAGGGTGCGGCATTTTTTATATTGAGATGCACCTCCCTTATGAGGAAAGGCTAAAACATTTGGGGCTCTTTAGTCTGGAAAAGAGGCGCCTGAGGGGGAATATGACTGAGACATACAAAATAATGCAGGGCATGAGTAAAGTGGATAGAGGGAAGCTCTTCACCCTCTCACAAAATACCAGAACTAGGGGACATACACTCAAACTGAGGGCTGGGAGAGTAAGAACAGACAAAAGAAAATATTTTTTCACCCAGCGCATTGTTAATCTGTGGAACTCCCTGCCACAGGAGGTGGTGATGGCATCTGATCTGGATGCCTTCAAAAGGGGACTGGACAGATTCCTGGAGGAGAAGTCCATCAGGTTACAAACCATGATGGAGATATATAATCTCCAGTCTTAAAACCGGGGTACATCAAGGGCCAGATGCAAGGGAGTGGTATCAGGAGACAGATATCTAGTCTCATGCGCTCCTAGACACATCTGGTGGGGCCAGTGTGAGATACAGGAAGCTGGACTAGATGGGCCTTTGGCCTGATCCAGCATGGCTCTTCTTATGTTCTTATGTTCTTATGAGATGTCTGGTTGGTCTAACCAACCTTCAGGATAACAGCCTTATTAATAAAAGCAGTTTTAATACAGTTAATTTGCTTAGTAAGTGTTAATTACATACCACTATGGCCATGGTGTTTATGTAATCAACACTCTCAAATGCCTTTACTTGTTCTGTTTTGATGTTATTGTAAACTTGGAATTTCTTTTCCTGTGCCTCTATTCCTCTTCACTGGATTCCCTACTCCCCAAAATGTAGGCATACCTGCATATAAAACTGTGGCTAAATATTTCACTCCATATATCTAAGGAAAGAAATTCATAAAATACATCTGGTAGACTTGAAGGTGCAATGATATATTTGTTTGTATATTTGCGGAGTGCTTGTTTTATACACTCACATGCAAAGCATTCAGAAATGTGAGGAGGGGGCATTCACTCAGCCACTGTTTTATCCTCATCCCATTAGTTCTCTTCAACACAGAGATGAGAGGCTGAAGAACACACCTGTCCCAAGTGTTTCAAACACTTCAAGCTGGTGGTGGACTGATCCTAAAGTAAGGCAGCATCCAATTTAATCCAGTAGTTCAATCTCCATTGCAATGCAAGCCAAATATGCACCATCTGCCCAATTTGTTTTATCTCACTATAGAAATGTGTGGGTGTACATGCATGAGTTCTTTCAAAGGAACTCTCATTTCCCCCATTTTCATATATTTTGCATACCATTCCTTTCTTTTTAATGAGCCTTGTGGCACAGTGGTTAAACTGCTATATTGCAGCCAAAACTGTGCACACAACCAGGTTTCCGTCTCAGGTAGCTAGCCGGCTTGTGGTTGACTCAGCCATCTATCCTTCTGAGGTTGGTAATGTGAGGACCCAGCTAAATGGGGGGGAGGATGTGTAACCTGCATTATTAAATTGTAAACCTGCCCACAGAGTGCTTTAAGCACTATGGGGAGAGGTATATAAGCAGAACACTTTGCTTTTTTTTCTTTTCTTTTCTTTTTTTGCTTTTTACTCAGAAGCAAAAATCTTCCAAAGCCTCCAAGAAGTCTTAAATAGTGCTCAAAAACAAAGAAAGAAAACCAGAGGCAAAGCAACAGAAAATAAATCTACTCTAAAAACAGGCAACAGTATATAACAAGAAATCCAGTGCAAGAACAAGAGAGGAATCCCGAAAGCTGTGCCCAATGGTAGAGTTGCAAAGTCCACCCTCTGCCCCCCACCATAAAAGAAAAGAAAACAAATCTTGCCAGAATGTACACCTTTAGTAGAAAAAAAATACGCAGATCTTTAATTAAGGGCGTTTATACACGACCCCTAAACTCCGGGGCAAATGGCTCCCAGCTCCGGAGATTAAAAATGTTTACCCACCAGCTCCGGAGTTAACAGGAAATTAAGTGCGACCCCACCCACTTTAGCGCATCCCAGCGCAGCTTTCAGGTACCTGCTTTTTGGATGTGACAAATATTTGATCCGGTGTAAGGATAGTGAGTGTGGGGCTCTCCTGGCTTCTGTTTGTTGTTTTTCTGCCCCCCGCCCCTTTAAGAGATCTGAATGCTGCCGGGAACAGAACGGAGGTAAGCCGGCATTCTTTTCTTTCTTTTTTCTCCCTCACGCAGCCAGCAACCAGGAAGTGCGGAGGGGGGTGGGGACAGAGGAAGAGCGACAAACCCCTAAGATCTCTGGTCCGAATTTAAGTGGCCAGCGGATCTTAGGGGTCGTGTAAAAAGGCCCAAAGTGAACCTTTTAAGAAATCTATCAAAGCAAGCAAGCACACACACACATACACACACAGAGAGAAAGACAGGGGAAACAGCAAAATGTTTAAAAGTTGCATAAGGAAAAAATAGCCAACACGCACACACAGCCCCTTCTCTCAAACACCAAGAAAAACAAGGAAACAAGCAAATACAGCTGTGGGAGAGGGGAATGAAAGAAAACAATTCCCTAACCTAAAACTATTATTAGACTATGGGGGCATCTCTTTTTTTATTTCAACCCCATAGGTAGTAGGAGGGAGACCAAACAGGCAGCAGCAAAAATAATCAAAGGAAACAGAGGGCAAGAGTCTCCCCCAACATATAAGAAAAAAAAGAGTGTAAGGAAAGGATCCAGCACAGAGGGAGGCAGAGGCAGTAATCCAAAACGGAAGGTTCCGAAGACATTAATTCCATAATGAAGAATAAATGAAGCAAAAAGAGCATTCCACACTGGTTTGCCAGATCCTTCTACAGATTCAAAATTCCTACTCCCCTCCCCCTATGTTCTGATTGGCCACCAACAGCTCATGCATGAATGCTATTGGATGAAAGAGAGAAAGAAAGGTTTCATCCAAGAGGAAAGCACATCAAGAAACAGGAAACATTCATGTGCTCCTCTTTTTGTACTCTTGGATTTCTGAAATAGCTTGACTCCCATGAAAGACAGCCTCTTTTGTATTTGGGGTATTTGGTTGCGACACGAAAGGTCCATCCTTAGTGAGTGTGTTTGTGAGAGAAAGAGCACCAATTACTAGGCCTGCTATTTTCCTACCCAGTGCTTACCTTTCATGGATGACAGGCTCCTCAGGACCCTCCCTTTCCAGGATGATGGTGCTGCTGGTGACATACACTGACATACTGGGATGTTCAATCAAGAGGTCTTCCATGGGGTTGCTCTCCATACTGACAGGGTCAGGACCTTCTGCAGTAAAACAGGGGGGAGGGGTAACAAACCAACTCTCGTCCATCAAGCAGGGGTCAGGCTGAGAGGGCATGGACCTGCTGACACAGTCACTGAGGGAGTGGGGCAAAGATGTTGTCGGTGGAGGGGACCCATGGCGGCAACGAGAAGCACAAACAGAATCCTTCTCACCTACCCGCCGCTCTTTGCTGGAGGCTGAAGCGTAACTATCTAATGAGAGATGACAGAAGAGTCACCAACCATATAACAAGGGAGCAGCCAAAACAATAGCAGCAGCAGTGATGGCGGCAGCAGCAGCAGCAACAACAACCAAAGCAACGACAACAAACAAAATGCAACACAAACAAAAAAAGAAAGACCAGAGTTCAAAGCCATGCCAGGGATGTGCAAGGCAAAGCGGGATGTGGAGGAAAGGGTGAACAGGAGCAAAAAAATAAAATAGTGCACACATACAAAATACATTGGATGAGAAGGGGAAAGGGGGGGAGAAGAGAAGGGGGTTTATTAGTATGAACAACACGCCAGAGGCTTTTTAAAAATAGAATTCATCTCAAGGCCTTCTCTGAGGAGTCAGGGCTGGCCTTAGATGATCCACCACCCCAAATAGCGAAGCCCACAATTTGAGCCTCAATTATTGTAGCTGTGCCCCATCTGAAATGTCTTTGCCCACTCTCTGGGAACCAGGGGGTAGGGGCTGCTCTTCTCAGATCATGTGCGTCTCTGATGCCCTTTAAAAAGGGATTGGGTTGGTTGTGCAGGACAGTCCAGCCTCACAAAAGGGTGAGCCACCATGCTGAATGACGAAGGGAGGGGAGAAAGAAAGAACACACCCTCACACGCAAAGCAGGGTTCTTCTCCCAAGGTGGATTATTGAAGCATCGGAGGGACATAAAGCTTACAAAGAACATCTGCAGATAACCAAGTGCTTCAGAGCAGAAACAACTGACATTACAGATTATCCACTGCTGAGTGCACCAGTTTTCCCCCATCTTAGATAAAGTGACACAAAAGTCCATCTGAATCACATCTCTCTAACACTAATGTGATTTCTGCTTCAATCACGGACTATATCTAACATTTGCTTTGGTCCTCACACTTCTGAGGAACTGAAAAATTATATTTGTTCATTTATTAATATGCATTCTATACAATTAGCAAGGGATCACAACAGAGGTTTCAAAAGGGCAAGGAAAATAAGATTTTAGAGGAGTAAAGATGACAAAGAGATAGTGTACAAAGAAACAGAAGGCAGGTTTAAAATGGCACAAGTGATGTCCATAATGGAGAGGAATATGGGAAAGTGATGCTTATTGATCACTTTGTCTACTTATCTTTTCCACTAACTCAAACGCTGGTCCATAATGACAACAGTTGTGTGACATCAAGCCATCTCTGACTTAAGGTGATTATTTCTAAGGTTTTGTAGGTATAGGGGACTTAGAAGTGATTTGCTGCTCTTTTCTTCTGTATATGCTCTGTGACTGTGTACATTGCCCAAGGCTCTATGGGCTGGTTTTCCTCCCAGAAGATAATCCCAATCCCTGGCTCAGCAGCTAGGCACCCAATTCACTGAGCTATCCATCCAGAAACACTGGTCTGACGATATAAGCCATCCAGATATTTAGAAGTTAAGTAGGCGGAATGCATTTGTTTTCAAAGGGAAGAATTAAACATTTATGTTAATTCTCCAGGACATCTCAGCAGCTTTGCATACCTTTGATCATGGTATTCTCTTAGACAGGGAATGGTATTATAATGGTATCATTCTTATTTTCAGAACTGATTCCAAAAAGTGTAATTGGAGGACTTCTGTTCAACATCATGGCACTTAAGCTGTGGGGTGCTGGAGGGTTCCAACAACACTTGACTTCTCCTTATCATCAGAGTTGACTGAGAATATGTAGGAGTTGGACCGATGTCTGGAGGCTGTAATGGCTTTGATGAGAGCCAATAAATGGAAACTGAATAGCAACAAGGAGGAGGCTTTATGTTTTGGTGGTTCCCAATTTGGGAGTTATGTAGGAGACCTGTTCTGGACGGAGTCACACTTTCCCTGAAGGAGCATGTGTGTTGTTTGTGGGGTACTCCCAGCTACACCTTTTTCATTGGAGGTTCATGTGAAGTCAGAGGCTTGTAGTGCTTGGAGGGAGCTTTGACTGGTCCACCAGCTATGACTATTCCTGGATAGAGATAACCTGGCCACAATAGTCCATGCCCTGGTAACTTCTCAGTGAGACTACTGCAGTGAACTCTATGTGAGGTTACCCTTTAAGATTACATGGATGCTGCAGCAGATGCAATATATAGCAGGTAGACTGCTAACGGAGGAAGTCCCGCCCACCAAGACATGCCGGCAGCCTGATCTTAGAGCTCTGTGCCGCGATCCAAAAAGAGCTTTAAAACTACTGTTTAAATGCCGTGGTGCCGTGAGTAATGCATCAATAAATTACTCGGGTGTCAGGAGAAGCAATATATGTGTTTTTCTAGACTAGATAAGCTTGATTTATAAGCAAAAGGAGCTACTTTCGGTTTTGCCTGCTTTGATTCTGCTGGCCGCTGGCTGCTTAGAAAACTGAATCCCGGCTGTTTGGAAAGTCACCAGATGATTACAAACAGTTAGACTGCCTGATACCTGCCTTTTGTCTAATTATATGCCGAGTAAGAGAGCAAAAAAGAAACTCCAGCCAATAGGTTGGACTAGGAAATTATCTGATACAGCACACAATCGCCCAGCTCTACAGCGTATCGAGCAGCCCTCAGACGACGGAGGGGTAAAAATGGCGTCAGGATCTGAGAAGGGAAAGAGGGAGACTACTCCTCCTCCCACAGATCAAGACTTCATGAAGGAACTGCGTTTAATGAGGACGGAGCTAGCTAGCATCATGAGTGTTAATCAACAGGATGTGATACACAGAATGGATGGCCTTTCAAAGGATCTCCAAAGCACTAAACAAGATTTATCACATGAAATAAAGTTAAATAGCCAGCGGCTTGATAATTTGGCAGGAGAATTTAAAAATCTGGAGATACGTGTAACTGAAAACGAAACTCAAATTAACTCTCAGAAGCAGGCTTTACTGAAAACAAATAAGAAACTGACTTATATTGAAGATTATTCTCGGAGGCAGAACATCAAACTGATTAATTTTGTTATTCAAAAGAAGGGGGCATCATTAAAACAGGAAGTTTTAACCTGGTTTAACTCCTTTCTGCCCAAACAACTAGAGGACGACGATTTAGAGAGAGTTCATTATCTGGGCAAGTCAAGAGATGGGGCCCCAAAACCAGTGATAGTAAGATTTGCTTCTTATGTATATAAAGAGCGTCTTATGTCTTCAATTAGAGCCAATCCTAATATTCTGAAGAGAGGAGGTGCAACTGTGCAAGTTTTTCAAGATTTTTCTAAAGAAACTGCTGATTGGCGTAAATCGATGAGACCAGTCACAATCATATTAAGGAAGAACAACTATCGCTATTCTTGGGGTCACCCCCTATTTTTGAAAGTTTGGAAAGGCTCTGTTCACACTATCTACTCTCTAGAAGAAGGCCAGCATCTTCTTGAAGCATGGAACATACAGGACGACTCAGGTTCTGCCTGTTCTCCCCCGGGAACTTCAGTGGCAACATCAGGACAGTGAATTTCTCTCTTTTTACTCTGACTCCAGGAATCTTCGATGAAGATGAAGAATATTTGAAACTCATTTAACTTCCTCCTCTCTCTTTCCCCCTCTCTCACCTCCTATCATCCCCTTTGTTTTTCTTCTTTTACTCTTCTCCCCCTTTTCCCTTCCACTTCCCTTCCCCCTCCCCCCCTTTTTTGTTTTTTTTCTTTTTTTTCAATTTTAATTTTTGTTTTTGGGATGTTTTTTTTTCTTTTTTCTTTTCATTATCCCTTTTCTTCCCTTTCCTCCTCCTCTCCACCCTTCCCTTTTTTTGTTTTTGTTTGTTTGTTTGCCTGTTTTGAGGGGGCGGTGGTGGTGAGAGGGTGGTTTAGAGGGGGGTAGAATAAACTTATAGAATTTTCAGTAACACGCTACTTAAGAGTTAAGGAGATCTAGGCTGGCTAATGTCTGTGGACGACTTCCTCCCTCCCATCCCCTTGATGCACATGCTAAACAGTATGATAGCTGGTGGGGTGGGAGAAAAGAATAGTTTTTTAGGGTGGAGGATTAGATTTATTTTAGTTTATTTTTTATCAATTGATGGTGTTTTTACTTTTGTATGCACAACGGGACCATTCCAGAATATTGTAACCAAAAGAAATAGGTTATGGGAAAGTTTATAAAATTAGCAACGTTGAATGTAAAAGGTCTGGGGTCATTTTCGAAGAGAAATAGAATCGAAGCGATGATCAAAAGGCACAAAATAGATATTGCCTTTTTGCAAGAGACTCATCAAATAAGAGATGGTATTAACAAATTAAAAATTCCAAATGTTGATATTTATGAAAAAAGCTTTGGCACATCTAAAGCAAGAGGGGTTGCCATTATAATCTCAAGGAATTGTGAATGTGTTGTTGAAAATGTGGTAAAAGATTCAGAAGGTAGATATATAATATTGCAAGTTCTAATGGGGAAAGATCATTATACTTTGGTTAATCTGTATGCACCAAATGTTAACCAAGGCCGCTTTTACAATCTCCTTTGGGATCAGATTGAATTGGTTAAAAAGGGGTATTTAATAATGGCAGGGGATTTCAATATGGTCTTAGATAAAATTAAAGATAAATTGGTATGTAAAAAGGAAGAGTGGAGGACAAGACATACAACTCTAGCAAAGTTTATAAATACAACAGGATTGAAGGATGTCTTTAGAGAACTGAAAGGAGATGAAATAAAATACACCTTCTACTCACCAGTGCACAAAACCTATTCTAGGATAGATTTTGTGTTTGCTTCACAAAGCCTAATACCCAAGATAAATAATACCGAAATTGAGATCATAAAAACATCTGATCATGCTTTAATGTCGATTGATTTAGCAACAAATAAAAATTATAGAGAAGCTAAAAGGTGGAGAATGAATTTAAAAATATTTCAATATCCAGAAGTGCTGGAAAAGGTCAAAAAAGATTGGTTGGAAACTTGGGATATAAACGAAAAAGCAGGTAGCCAAACGCCAATCATATGGGACACCCTGAAAGTGGTAGCTAGAGGCCTTATCATAAAGGAAAATATTAAAACTAAAAAACAGGAAGAACTCAATAAAAGAAAATTAGAAAAATTAATAGCAGATTTAGAATCCCAATTCTTTCTTACTAAGGATAATAAGATACTGAGGTTGATTGAAGCAAGGAAAAAAAGAGTTAGAAGATCTAGATTTACAACAAACACAAAGGAATCTTCTGTACCTAAAAAGAAATTTTTTTGAATACAGCAACAAGAACTCAAAACTTTTAGCCAGATTAGCACAGAAAAGACAAGACAAGAATACAATAGGGATTATAAAAGACTCCTCAGGTAAGACATGCACACAAATGAAGGAAAAGTTGTCAGCTATACAAGAGTTTTATCAGTTGTTATATACTGCAAAAAATAAACCTAAGGAGGATATAGAACGGTATATCACTAAGAATTTAAAGAGGGTCTTGGAACAGGAAGATATGCTGGAAATGGAAAAGCCTATTACAGATCAAGAGATAAGCGAGGTAATAGACAAATTAAAGAATAATAAAACGCCCGGAGTGGACACTCTGGGACCTGAATTTTACAAACTTTTTAAAGCAGTATTAATACCTAAATTAAAGAAGCTATATAATGAAATTTTGGATGGAGAACAAATTCCGAGATCTTGGACCCATTCTTTAACAATTTTAATTCCAAAACCTAATAAAAATTTAATGGATATTGGGTCATACAGACCAATATCCTTATTAAATCAAGATGCTAAGATTTTCACAGCAATTTTGGCTAAAAGAATGAATAAATTTATAGCTAAATATATTAAAGAGGATCAATGTGGTTTTATCAAAGGTAGACAAATGTCAAATATTATTAGAAGGAATTTGAATGTTCTTTATGAAATGGGTAAGAGTACTACTAAAGCTGGGATGTTATCTCTAGATCTTTATAAAGCTTTTTGTTAAAAAAAATGGGATTTGGGAAATCCTTTTTGGGAGTAATAAATCAACTATATTCAACGGGCACTTCCTCAATAATAGTTAATGATGGATTGACTGAACAAATCACCCTAGGCCGAGGAACTAGACAAGGATGTCCTCTTTCTCCAGTCCTTTTTTGTATTGTTATAGAGCTCCTGGCAAATGCCATAAGGGATGACAAATTTATTAAAGGTATAGGGAAAGATGGGGCAACTAAAATTAGTTTATTCGCGGACGATGCTCTTTTGACTATTGTAAACCCAATAGAGAATATTCAAAGAGTAAAAACTCATTTAGAAGAATTTGGAGAAATAACAGGATTATGTGTAAACTGGCAAAAATCAGAGAGTTTATTCTTCAATTATGGAAAACATGACTTAAAGATGATTGAAAAATCTGGACTTAAACCGGGAAAAAGCATTAAATATCTAGGATTAGAACTCCATAAAGAATTTATTAAAACTAAAGAAAGAAATATTTCGAAATTAGAAGAGGAGATCAAAAACAAATTATTATCCTACTCTAAACTAAAATTATCGTGGTTTGGCAGAATTGCATTGATAAAAATGAAAATACTTCCAAAAATTAACTTTATTTTTAAAATGTTAACGGTTCAGTTTTTAGAAAAGGAAATTAAAACTCTCCAAGACATGATAAATAGGTATTGTAATGCAGGGAAAAAATCAAGAATAAATAAAAGTCTATGGTATAGATCTCAGAAAGAAGGAGGAATAGGTATACCCAATATAAAAAATTATTATATAGCCAATCAACTTAGTTCTTTGGGGGAAATTCTTTTTAAACCACAGAAGTTAATATGGTGGGAGCAAGAGTCTTTGGATATAAAGGGGGAAATAAACACATTTTTATTCACGGAAGTTAAAAACAAAGTAAAGATTGACAACCCCCTATTGAATAGTTTAATTGTTACATGGAGAACATATAGGAAAATCTTGTCTCCGAAGGGATCCCCACTGGCTTTAGTTACTGACTTGGAAAGCTTTCCAGACAACCTGAAGCATTATTTGGAGTTATTTAAAATTAAGAAAATAGCTAGACTAAAGGATTGGATGCTCAAGATTAAAACAATTCAGGATATAAAAAATATTTTGCAACCCAGTGATTTAACATGGTTAAATTATATTCAACTAGGAAAATGGATAAAGGACTGGGGAAAGAGAAATAATCAAATCAGAGAATGCACAAAATTTGAACATTTCCTACTATTGCTTGAGTCTGAACAGGAAAATTCAGAGAGAGGAATAACACGTAAAATATATAAAATACTAGGGGAATTATCAGAAATGAAGGAGTTAAACACCTTGAGTGAAGTTTGGAACCAAGACCTTAATGTACAGATAGAGAAAGAAGACTGGAAGAAAATTTGGAATATGAGAATTTTGAGATCATTGTCAGTCAGGATAAAAGAAAACTACTTCAAATTGGTTTCCAGATGGTATTTAACCCCAGTAAGACTAAATAGAATGAATCCTGCTTACTCTAAGATATGTTGGAAATGTGAAAAAGAGCATGGTACTTACTTGCATCTTTGGTGGGAATGTGAAATAGTCCAAAGGTTCTGGAAAAAGTGTTTTTAGAGCTAAGTAATATGATTAAGATGGATATAGATTGTAATCCAGAGATAGCATTATTATCATTGTTAACAAGTAAAGATTATGTTGTTACAACAAAGGAACTAATAGCAAATTTTATGACAGCTGCTAGATTAATTATAGCAAAAAATTGGAAGTCAAAACTAGAATTCAAGATGGAAGACTGGTATAATGAACTTTGGGATATAGCTATAAACGATAAACTCTCCTGCAGTTTAAAGGTTAAACGAGGAGAAATGAAAAAAGACATTTTCTACGATATCTGGGGTAAATTTTTAGATTATGTACTAGTCGAAGGAAAAGGGAAAGAGTCCACGAATATCTCACAACAATTCTGGAGAAGAGAACTTTAAGAAGACTACTAGAAGAATAGAAGATGGAGCAACGAATAAGAATGTATGGATGGCCCCGTGGGATGGGGGTGCACTTATATTGTTTGTTGTAGTTTTTTTTTTTTACTTTCATTTTTTATGTCGTTGTATGTAGTTTAAAATTTAATAAAAAAACATTTAAAAAAAGGTAGACTGCTAACAAGAATTTTCATTAGAAATTGCCTTTATGGATTCTATTTTTTTACTGGAAATACTGATTAAAAAACAAATTAGGAAGAAAAGTGGGGAGGGGTTAGTTTCCTATGTTTTTTTCCTGGACCTTTACATGACTGCCCAGTCATGGATGACAGAGGAAAATGAAACACACACATACACCTTTCTAAAATAAAAATAGAAACTCGTAAGGGCCTTTAAGTTCTACTGACATGCATATGTTTGCATGGTTGAGTTTATACAATATGTTGTCGTAGCTTTGGAATTAGTTAAATAAAGACATGAGAAGGGAAAGCATATTAGCCTCTTCACACCACTGTGTCCTCATTTGCCACTTGTGGAGGCTCCATTATCTAGCACATTGAAAAATCAGGGTTCTAGGTCACAGAAAGAGGAGGCTCTCTTTTTCAGACCGCTTCTCTTCACAGAAAACATGAGACATTTAAAAATGCCATACTGTATTTACCAAGAATTTACACCAGAATGGAATTGGATTTTCCATGGTGTGTAGCATTCTTCAGTTTACTGGAGACTTCCCTATTCTTAGCTGTGGAGAGGTGCTACTCAAGTTAGTCATACACTGAGGACCAAAATATTGTTATATGGCACATTTATGACCGGCTTCATTGACACTGGCAGCAGGGGGCACTTGAAATAAACCACAGGGAGCTCCACTTTTTATCTAAGTGGTGGTGCTACAGGACAAGGAAAGCTGTTTAGTCTGGTGGGTTTCTTGCTTCAGCTTTGCATTGGAACTTCCCAGTATTAAAACTAATCAAAGTGCTAATTATTCAGTTCCAACTGTCAGCCTCTAACACAGAACTGAACTTGGCATAGGAAATGCTCTAATGCTAAACTCATGCCCTCAAGAGTACATTGCAAAATTGCACATGCCCCCCAGGGAGATCAAAAGGCATGGGCAGAGATGGGGGGAAGGTGTGGGTGTAACTGAATTCAGTGGTGCATTGTCTGGTCAGTTGGGAAAATATCAATAATGAACAGGCCTGAACATTTTGCCTTGGTGTCCACAACCTATCATCTGTCCTCACCTATGACAAGATTCAAACTATAAAACACAAGGAAAGTTTACAAAACATCTACAGCCAGCTGAAATGCTATTTTCAGCTCTTAATTAGAAATATGAACAATTTTACAGTTTAAATGGCAAAATACGTTTTACCATTTAAATTGCTAGTTTGAAGTCCGCCTCCCCTCCCCCAACCTCTGCAGACAATCAGGGAAAGTGCTTAATGGATAGCTGATTGGGCTACAAGGGGCCATTTTTTGTTCAGATTGCAGATTTTAGTGAATTTGGTTTAAGAAAATAAATATTTTATTCTATATTTTAACGTATTAACGTATTAATATAGTATTGTTTATTTTATTCAATAAACATTGATAATTATGGCATGATAGTACGTTTGCTCGTTTGTAGTGTATTACATGTATTTTGCAAAGATCTGATGACTATGCAATAAAGATTCTATTCTATTCTATTCTATTCTATTCTATTCAGATGGAGGAAGGATACCAAATGCCACGTTGTCCCTCTCTTTGACCTCAGATCTACGCCATATTTAAAATGGACATTATGGAGAAACCCTGAGTTAGGCCCAGGTTGGGGGCTTGTTTCCTCACTCACTGTGTCCCCTGTGAGTAACAGCCAGCCTGTGTGGCCTTGGGTGAGCTGCATAGTCCCAAGCTGCACCCAGAAGAAAAGACTGATAAACCACTTCTGAGCACTCTTTATCAAGAGAACCCTGGGATGGATCACCATGGAAGTCAGGATTGACTTCATGACATATAATGCTGATGATGATTGGTTCAACTTAAGCCACATCAAACTAGAATACACAGGGAGAGGATGGAGGAGTGGAGGGGAATGAGTGGACATGAGTGCATAATTTCCTATCAGTTCTATGCTAAGCTTGTCTGTTTTACGTTTCCTTCTGCCTTGGAAGGATTGGCTGGAGGACTCTATGTGTTCAGGATGAGTGAGTTCATATTATTACCCTTGCAGCAACCACTGTTTGGGTCCTGAGCAAAAGCCCTTCCTTTTCCACCCTGGTTACAACTCGGCAGGCTGCTTGCACTGTGAGGTCCACAGGACACACACTCTGCCCATCCTTGCTCTCTAATCTATCAAAAAGAACACTAAGCTTGAAAGTCTTGTCATGTCATTCTTCTATCCAATCAAGAAGAAAATGCCAGTTACAGATCTAGCAGGTGAAGTCATTACACCCTCTCTGAGGCAGAAAAAAAAATTGACGCTTTTGAGTACCTTATTAGGGAGCTGCCTATTACAGCAATCATTCTGAATTTCTGTAGATGCCTTGGTTTGGCTTGTGCAATTCCAGTAGGAGGAACTGGGCAGTAATAATTAGACCTCTTCCTGACAAGAGGACTGCAGAATCTTTTCAAGTAAACAAGATTGCCTCCTGCAGATTGTTGTCAGGGCGTATGCATAGCAGGAAGGATATTGCGATCAAAATATCAGCCACCAAGCTTGAAGCTGCTCAAGGCTTCTGTGTTTCCTTAATGTACAAAGAAGGACAGAGAAAACTAGAGAGGATTTTTTTAAATATAGTATTTTAGTTTTGCATAAGATATGTTTTGGAGCTGATTTCTTTCAGTGACTTTCATTATAAACTGTTTAGATTCAAACATTTCAAAGCAATGTCTAACAATGCAACATTTCTAATGCACGCAAACATGAATAGATAGCATACACAAGATGCAAAAAAGGTAAATGAAATTAGCATTAAGCACAGTTATGTGGCCTATAAAATAGAGGGTATTGTTGGACTAAACAGAATAGGTTTTCACAGATATACTTTCAATTAGTGCCTAAAATTAAAAGCAGAAGTTTATTTGTGCCCATCAGTCTCACTGGTACTGACTGATCATCCTTCATGCCTCCTTGTGTCCCTTTGGAAAATATAAACATCATGGGCTAACTGAGATAATAACTAATAACGAACCAATATTTCATTCAGTATTTCATTCTGTTGCCATATGTCCAAAGAAGTGGGCTTGACCCAAGAAAGCTTACATTAAAACATAATAATAAGCCTTTAAGATGCTGTGTGTTTTGCCTTTTGCTTTCCTTTGTTTCTTTGAATTTTGCCTGAGATGGTAGTTAGGGAGACAGAGGCAATAAAATCAGGGCAGCAAATTGCTCACTCCAGTAAAAGGCCTTGTGTTGTCGTTCCAACCTCATCCTGTTCTTTTCAGCATTGCCCATTTCTATTTTTAACAAGTGCTGAAGTTCAATTGAGGTTAGAAACTGTGTCCTCAGACCTCGTCAGCTTCACCATTTTTCTGCCTCTTCAGAGAGTTCTGAGAAGCTATTTTGTAAGACTGTAAATCCCAGTATCCTCTGACCAACATGCTGGCTGGGGATTTGGGGCATGGTAGTTAAAAACTGCACACAGTGTTTCCAGCCCTGACCTCCCATGCACCATATCTAAGTTTTTGAGTCATGAATTCTCTCTCTGCCAGAAGCACTCTTGTGTTTCTTATCCCATGACAAATGAGCATACCAGATGGATTTTTCACAGAGGCCTCAGCAGTCCCCTCTGTCTATCCTTTTGCAACAACTTTCATCACTCAGTCAAGGAGGAGAAGGGAGGCTGGGATTGGAACAGGCCCGATTGCTGTGGTATCTGTTACAAACCATGTTGTCAGAGATGTGGTGGGTTTTTCTCCCCGACCCCCGAACAGCTTTGTTTTCCATTGGTGTGCAGGCAAATGTCTTGGGTCAGCCTTGTTTTGATCTCTGTAGTTTGGGCTGCAGTTGCTGAAAGACTGCTTTGCTGACAAAAAGAATGTTTGAGCTTCTGTCTGGCCACTATTGCATTCTGAGAAAGGAACTAAGATAAACAAAGTTCTTTCTGAACTGCCATAATCCCCCAGTTTGGGTGACCAGGTTTGGCTAGGGTTATTCTAGGACATGATCTTCAGAAAAGTTAACTTATTCAGGCTCTGTGCTACAACCACCTTTTTGAACCAAGCACTGCCCAGGTATGTTGAACCTCTGCATCTGTCATCTCAAGGCATCAGAAGGGTGCTGTTGAGTTCTTCAAATGGTCCAGATGAGCCTTTGGCAGGTTCATATCTCCAGATGTGTAGGACATGGCTGATTTAGACCAGGGTTTTGGGGGATGTCCATGATGATGGAAGTTGTGGTCCAACTTGAAGCCAGACTGGGGAAACGCTGCTCTGGAGCAGTGACAAAAAAGTAGACTTGGAAGGGTTGGAAAATACAGAGCTTTTGCTTTTGAGCTGATAGCGAGCTATATTCTTAGCTCAGTGCCAGGATTTCTAAAAATATCTACAATGCAAGTGCATGCATAACGACAATAGTTAGGCTGCTGTTGTTTTTGAAGGAGACTACCAAGGCAAGGGATTGCCAGGAGAAATGGAAAAGGGGAGATCTCTGCTACCCCTAAATAGGGGCAAGATTATGAATCTTACACACACACAAGGAATGCCAAACAACAAAATGAAAACAAAACTGGTTCCCTTCTATTGCCTATTGTTCTGAGATTTGTCTCTTTGCCTGAAGACCCGGAAAAGCAAAACAGTCTCCCAAGATATCAGCCGGCACCTTTCAGACTTAGCAGCTATAGATGTGAACCACTGCCTATCTATGGCCTTCACTAGCTCTCTTTTCATGTGCAGGGCATGGGCTTGGGCTGGGTGTCACATGGTGTCTTGCATGTGATGATATGCAATGATGTGCAAAGATAAGCGCTTACATACACAGGAGTTGTGCAACAGAAAAAGGGCTACCCTAATGGTGTTGGTGAACATGTCTCAACAAAAATCATCCACTTTTCATCAAGGTATGAGATCATACCAATCTCCTAGTTAAGTCAGTCATGTGACCTGAATGTAAGGTTTAGGATCCTTCTCTGTGTTTGAAAATTTGATTGATATGACACAGAGCCTCATGGCGCAGTGGTTAAATGCCTGCAGGTAAAACTGTGTTCACGACCTGGGGTTCAATCCCAGGTAGCAGGCTCATGGTTGACTCAGCCTTCCATCCTTCTGAGGTCAGTAAAATGACTACCCAGATTACCGGGGGGAGGGGCAATGTGTAGCCTGCACATATAATTAAAAACTGTAAACCGCCCAGAGACTACTTGAAGTGGTATGGGGCGGTATATACAGTAAGCAGAACATTAAGCAGAAGCAGAACACTTCTGTATATTTTATTCACATGATTTCCCTAAAGATACACAGTAAGGCGCTGTTCTGTAACACCTCATGTGTTACAGTGGTATACAGATAGACTAAGTTTATAAACAGATAAAATGGAAACAAATACACTTTCAGCTACTATAATGAAGGGCCTGTCTATTTCATCATTTTTAAAGGAAAATATTTCTACAAAGTTACCAGCCCTCTGCAAGAAAATAAAGTCACAGAAGTTTGTTATTCTGAAGTAAGATATTATCTTTTTAAATGCTATGAAATCAGTTTACAGCATAATGCTGGTCCATCCAATGGACAAGATATTTGTTCATAGCAATCCACTATCATTTCATACCTTGGCTAATGCAGAAGGCGGGGGGGGGGAGAGAAGTGGGATTAATAGTAAAGATGAGATAACTGGATCCTGGAGGAGAAAAAGACAGTAGCTACTAGTAATTAGTTCCTTTTGTCCTGTAATAAAGGTATAACTTACAATTACAATTCTGGATTGTTTAACAACTTAAAATGCCTTATGTGATGCAACTGTCATTTTTAGTTACTTGTACAGTAACACGGTCGAACGAAGTAAAATATCACATGTTTCTACTGTATCTCATATTCAGTTGTAGATGTTAAGGCAAGTGGACAAAACAAGAGTGTGGCTTGCAGCTTCCGATTAAAAGAAAACAAAACTAAAAGCAACATAATTACTTTTGAGAAACAGGCATGTGAGCAGTTGTCTTTTGAATCCTGCATTTGTAACAGTAACATTGGAGTTTGGAAGACCTTGGAATTAACAAGTATAACTAATAGTAATTACTTGTTAGAGGAAACTTTCTAAGTTCATGGTTTCTCATCTCTGTCCCAAGGGCGTGTCTGGAGAGGCAGAACCAGTCTGATGTTTGTAATCCACAGCCAAGTCTTAGTTCTCTCTGCTTCCATTTTAGGTATATGGAAAGGACTGGACACTCAGCGATCAGGCGGAATGACATTTTAAATTGGGAAAGAGAATTCTGGAACAGCCAGTTTAAGAGGAAGTTTTTGTTTGTGGCATAAAATATGCCCAAGGGAAAAGCAATGGTAGATACTGGTTTCCTTCCTTTGTGGGCTGCTAGTTGATATAGTGTCTAGATTGGAGATTCACAAACTTGTTTGTATTTATTTCCCCTTTCTGATTTTAAAGAAACTCTCTACCTTCCATGCTCCCTGAATTTCTGGGTGTTAAAATCAGAGAAAACTTACCTCATCCTGCCGCAACTACATATCCCACAGACACCCCACCACCACACACACCTTTTCTCTTTTCCACTGAGATTGCATGGATACCACAACTTCAACTAACACAAGCTGTGCACAAGAAGACTTTTTGACCTCCCCATCCTCTTTGTGGAAAGAGAAATTGGAGGTGTGTGTTTGTGGAGGGGAACAGGTTCAACAGATTTGTCTAGGCCAATGAGATATTATCCAATGATTTCTCGAAGATGGGACGTGCCATTAGTAGTAGTTGTAGCACTACTTTGTTCTTTTTCTCTGGAGGGTTTTTTGTTTGTTTCTTACATGACAACTGCAAGAAAACAATTGTTGACAGACTGGCTGCCATTTTAGTTCCTCTATTCTAAGCCATCATGTAGATGGGACTGGGAAGGAGCCTTCAAAACACTTGGTTTTTTTAAAGGAATAATTCTGCAGAGTGGCCTTATGTTTCTTGGTTGCAACATGGTGTCCCAGCTATAGGGAATTTGTGAAGCCCGTGTTGTGCCTTAGTTTGCCCTTCAATTGCCCAAATGTTTTATTTTTCCTATGAAAGAGGCACATATTTTCTTGTCTTATTTTCAAAGTCCTTCAGAAATCCTCAAGGGTCTTGGTTATATATTGATTACATTTTGAGCTTCATTTGATTTTTGAGTTCACTGACCATAACAGTGCAGGTTACTACCAAAGTAATTCTCTTTGTGTTAATCATAATCATGTTGCGTAAAGTCAATTTTTCAATTGTGGGAAGCCTTTTTTGGGGTTTTCCAGGGAGAGAATACTCTGAAATAGTGTCCCATTCCCTTCTTCTAGGGTGTCCTGGGACAGTGTGGTTCGCCCAAGGCTGGCTTTACTCACAGGAGGTACAGTGGGGCTTTTCACAGGAGGTACAGTGGGGCTTTACTCACAGGAGGTACAGTGGGGAGTTGAGTGCTCAACCTTTGGCTCCACAGCTAGATACCTAAACCAATGAACTATGCACCTAGCATGCGCTTTACTTCACACAACTCACTGTCCTTCTGCAGCTTTCTTGACATGGCCACACACTTCACAATGATGTAATAAGTAAGGCAGGGGTCCTCAACCTAAGACCCCGGGGCCGGATGCGGCCCCCCAAGGTCCTGAATCTGGCCCATGGGACCAATTGCAAACCCCCCACTACCCCCTGTTTTGTGAGCAAGCCAACCTCTGCAGCTGCTTTTGGACTGTGATCTGGCCCCCAGTGGTGTCTGGGTGGTGGTGGACCAGCCCGCTGTTGAAAACTTTGAGGATCCCTGAAGTAAGCCAAGCAGAAGAACTCTGCCATTACTCATGAGAATTTCTCCAAAACTTCTCTCACTTATGAAATTCCTTTAGAGGGGAATTTCTTTTCTATCCAATATGAATAATGGGCTTATCAGACAAATGTTCTCTATAGTGCTCAATTTCTGTATGAAGTTGATTTTCTCCCTTCCCTTCCCTCCCCTCCCCTTCCCCTCCCCTTCCCCTCCCATCCAACTTGTTTTTAGTATCATTTTGTCTCAAAGCGATATCAAGATTGACCTAATAAATAAATTGTACTAATGTATTGGTCAAGCCAATCAACTGTCAGACCCAAATAGAATAACCTCACTGAATGAGTGGGGATTACTAATTTAACCTCTCTGATTTGATGGGGCTATGCTCATTGCCACTAATAGTTAGATTTATTTCAAATAATTCTGAAACATCCACATCCTTCAACACCCATAAAGAAAGGTGTTATGGGACTACAGTTTCCAGAAATCCCTGGCTAATGAGATATACTTCTAAAAATATAACTTTAAATGCAAAAATACCAAGATTGGCTAAACATTCCAACAAATGACTCCTCTAATCAAACAATTTAGTAGAAGTATTGCCAATATTTCCTGTTGTACCTGTCAAAAATAACCTTATAGGTCATTACATTATTTCATAAAGCCTAAAATTGTGCTGCCCTCATGAGCTCAAAAGTAATATCACTGTTACTTGGAATGTGGAATTTTTTAAACTCTGGAAGCTCTCTAGCACATTAGAAATAAACACTAGAAGGCACAGATGTGTGTTTTTGGACAGCAGTTACTATAATTCTCTAAGCAGCATAGCTGCCTGGGGAATTTGAGGAATAGTCCAAAAGGAGAAACTTGCCCACTTGTCCCTCAGACATAACTATTTATCACAGTAAAAGTATCAGGAGCTTTTCCTCAGGGAAGATGTTCTAGTTTCTGCTTTCAGCAATTGTGTACAATTCCTCAGCTTTTGATTTTGAGAAGAATGGTTCTGTCTAGAACCTAACAATTCCCTCTGACATGTCTCACCTGGTATATCAATAATGAGCCAACCATCTTCTTCTTCCTCTCTAGAGATAAAGGGCTTGGGTTCCTCAAGGCCCTCGGGTGTGCTGCTGTCACTGAAGAAGAGGCTTGCAAAGCGCTGGAACATGGCTGGAGAATTATTTCTGAGGAGGAATTAGGAAGGTAGATGGCAATGTGTCTGTAAACGTCTGCGCTTCTGCCTGAGGAGCTGGAAGGTGCTGATGGAGAGCAGAAGTTGGGAAAAGCAGAGAGAGACAATTCCTTCTGAAAGGCAGGAGCTGTTTGTTTCTTAGCAAACTCCGAGTTGAGTTACATATAGTGCAATCATAAGGTTCTTCACTTGGCTTCAGTGCAAAGGCCTGCAAAGAAAGGAAAAATTCATTCAGGGGCCTCTGGAAGGCAAATGGTTTTGAATCACGAGGAACTCAGATGGCCTGGAGAAAGGAGGGGAAGGAAATCTCTGCCTGGATCATAATCTCAATTAGCCCCAGCCATTTCCCTCAGCTTTGCCTTCGAGCTATCAGTGACAAATGTTTCTTCCATATTTCTTTCAAATGTACTCTTAGGTTTGATTTAAAAACTGATCAAAGGAGGGAAAAGGGGAAGGGGGTTTGGGATTTATTTATTTATTTATTATATTTATTATCCCACAAATCTGGCCTAATGGTCACTCTGGGCAGTTTACAACACTCTTAAAACAATAAATACAATATATACATACATAGATACAACTTGTGATAGTTAAGGCCAGCATGAGATCCCAAGGTATGCCAATGTATATATGTGTGTGTAAGCCCTGCCTTAAACCACACAGCTCTCTTTCTGATATTCTGCAGCATCCTGGGTTTCCCACAAAAGATTGCATAAAACCTCCACCACAGGGGTTTTTCCAGATCAGAAAGTGTGAGTAGCCAGAGAACTGCAGAATGGTGGAGAGGTGAGTAACCAGAAGGCAAAACATAGACAAAACTCTTGGGTAGCTCACAATGCTAAACTAAGCTTGCAGACAAAGGAAGGAAGGAAGGAAGGAAGGAAGGAAGGAAGGAAGGAAGGAAGGAAGGAAAAGAAAATTCTAAAGTACGGTAATTCATGAAGCAGAAAAGTGGAATCTTCCTTTAGGGGAAGGAAACCAATGGAAATTTACAGGACAGATTTTGACCCTAAATATATTCCAGCTTTTCTTAAGAGCTTGAGACAACACGGCTTTCCCTCACACCTGCCACCTGCTTACAGAGAAGGAGCCACATAATACACATGCACATTATCATCCCCCCCCACCACCATGTTAGAACTCCACAGCCGGAAAGGATCCTACAGATCATCAGGTCCAGCTCCAGTCAAGGAGGCATAGCTGTGAATTAAACTCCCAACCAGATACCAACACTACTGAGCTATGGAAGATGTATCTAGTATTAATAATTGGACACTTGGGGATGCTGCTTGTGTACTCCCCATAATGATAATTATGATCATTTGCCACATTTTATCACAAGACATTTTTAATGAGAAAAGGTCTTGAAATGTGCCTCCACCTTATACTCCTGGAAATAAAAGACAAGTCTGTGGATCTCCCCACCCCCACCCCACCCCCAAAATATATTTTCTGCCATGTTTTTTATTGGTGTTGACGGCGTCTGTCTCACACACATCTCCACAATCCTCTACCAGATCAAAGCTAAGAACTAGGCATTGTGAAGGCTGCAAAATTGTGGCTGGAATATTGATAACAGTTGCTGCAGCTGCCGGTCACAGTGACAGCATGGAAACGGAAAGAAGTATATGTGGTATAATTTGAGAAGACACATGCCCACTTTAGCTTAATCTCCACATGTGCAAACTTCTATTTATTTATTTATTTATTTATTTATTTATTTATTTATTTATTTATTTATTTATTTATTTATTTCTATCCCATCTTTCTCTCCAAACGACCCCAAGGTGGCTTACATAACCTAAGGCAGTCTATTGGATGTGTGTTGTGTCATTACAGTTGTGACCAACTCCTCATGACTCCATGTCCATGGAGTTTTTTTGGCAGGAATGCTGGAGTGGTTTGCCAGTTCCTACTCCAGGTGGCTAAAGCACCTGGTATTCCCTGGTGGTCTCCCCTCCAAGTACTAAGCAGGGCTGACCCTGCTTAGCATCCGAAATCAGGTGAGATCGGATGTGCTTGGGGCATCTATTGGATAAGAATCTTCAAATACTGAGTTGAGTTTTCTCTCTCTCCAGGTTGGCCCAGGCAAAGGCTTTTCCTATAGCTCCTATTTCCTTTCATTAATGTTCACCTAGTTCTTCCTAGAAACATGCAGACAAGCCCTGCAAAAATTCTCCTCTCATTCACACTACATTTATTATTATATAAGCGGGCCTAAACAGATCATAGCAGGAGCTCTTTTTCTCTGTCTCTCTTTCTGCAGAATTGCAGTTTCAAACAAATGCCAATGTTCCTTATGATGCCTTTCTTAAAGCACAGCAGCAGAAAAGATGTGGATGTTAATTTATATTACCATATGCAGCCACTCATAATTTTTGCTCCTCCAGCTGTCTCTTGTTCCCTTAAACGACTGTTATTTCTTCTTTGTTAACCCTATAGGCTTGGAACTCACATGACTGTACCAGTGTGATCCTGCTTCATTAACGTCTCTCTTCAAAACCACATTTTCTGTGAAGCCTTTGGCATAAGCCTCCTAATTCTCATGCTCTGCTGTAATGAAACCCAAGTTTGTGTAGCTAAAAGAGCCACATCTTGTTTTCATCCTTTCTTGGCTTCCTCCATCTTCCCTTGTTCTTTGCTATATGTTTGCTTAAGGTAAATGGAGATGGGACTAGATCAGGGGTCCTCAAAGTTTTCAACCAGCGGGCCGGTCCACCACCACCCAGACACCACTGGGGGCCGGATCCCAGTCCAAAAGCAGCTGCGGAGGCTGGCCTGCTCACAAAACAGGGGTAGGTGGGGGGGTTTCAATTGGTCCCAGGGGCCGGATTCAGGACCTTGGGGGGCCGCATCCGCCCCCGGGGCCTTAGGTTGAGGACTAGATGGCTGAGGTCAAGGACCTCCCAACTACATCAGACTTACTATATTATGAAGTAAATGAGGTGAAGCAGGCCAAAACAAAGAAAAGGGCTGAGGCAGTGGGGAATTAAGATCAGAGTCTATAGCTCTCAAACTTGGAGCACCTAGACAGCAGACTCAGCAGGTACAGGCACTACCTGGTCAAAGTCTTCCTACTATGAGATACGTTTTATTTCTACCTCAATTACAGTATGTTCTCCCCGACTTTTGCATCCATGTCTATAAATCAACAGATGCAAACGTTGCACAAAACTATGCTATTTATTGTCCTCTTTAATGGGAAAGGTTTAATGGCCATTGTCCCTGTTTGGCTTATCTTCTCTTTTTATAGCTGAGGAAGAGAGATGTGTACCTGCCTCTTCTCAAGGTGACCTGTAATGCTATGCTAGTCCATTCACACATGAATCAACCAAATTCTGACAACTGAGAAAACACATATAGGATTGCTGCCAAAGTGTAGCGCTTTAATAAACACACTGCAATCTCTTTTAGTGTAGCACTAGGGTTTGTTTGTTTAACCCAATGGTTCTCAATCTTGGGTCACCCCGGTGTTCTTGGACTGCGGTTCCCAGAAGCCTTTGCCACCAGCTGTGCTGGCCAGGGTTTCTGGGAGTAGCAGTGCGAGAACACCAGAGTGACTCAAGATTGAGAACCACTGGCTTAACCTAACTACATCTTCTAGAATTCCCTTGCCAGAATTGCCAAACTCTGACTTCAGATTTCCTTTTTACATACAACACTCATCCAGTCTCTGATTTGATACCAGCTGTGGTTGTATACAACCACTCTCCAAGTCCAGCTTCCTGCAAACAATATAGCTCCGGCGTGTAAAGCTACTTGACCATTTCACCTCCAGGAATGCCTGCTCCAGCCAGTTGTGTGATACAAGGACACTGAATGCATCACAGAGGGGATCCTAGGTTTGAGAGCCCAGAATAAAAAGCACTTGGGCTGCTGCGGGTGTGATGTGATTTTTCTACCCAGAAATCTTTATTCCGTCGCAACAGTTTTCACTCATAGCATAATACTTGACCCACAACCACTCACATGGATGCCTTGTTTTCTGCATTCCCCCCATCTCCTCTCTTGACTACAGAAGGCCTGCTTTCCACATCCTGCTGGTTCTGTCGAACTGGGCTGGAGCAGGAATATGATTTGGCTCAAGGGCAGAGAGTGACTTCCTCCTCCTCCATGATAACAGCCCTTGTCCTGTCAAAAGCCTTTAGCTCAATGCCTTTGAGGGCCTAAACATAACGGTGATGGTTGACAACCATTACCTAGAGAGACAGCTGTAAGGGAGGACATTATGATGCCAGCAACACATAAAGCACCAATGGATGGATCCTGAAAGTGTAGGGGAAGCTTCGTAGTTAAGCTAAATCATAAGGCTGTGGGACAAACAAGCTGTGATTTACCTATTGCTTGCCAGGGCTAAGTTATATCTCTTGGACATTCAAGAATATCTGTGAAAGATATCACTGTTTGTTTGCAGAAGCTGTTTCTTGGCATCCAAGTTTAGGAGTCACTATTCTAGCTGTGCTTCTGTTCTTGCATATGTATGTATGTAGTCTGGATTCCTGGTGAGTCCCATCTTAAAAATAGAACAGATTTCCTGGCACATAGCAGGTTTAAAGCTGTCATATTTATCACAAGCTTTAAAAGGGTTTATTTACAGGGCCAGCTCTGCTGTCAGGAGGAATGAGGCAGCCATTTCAGGCAACTGACAGAGTGTCAAAGAGGGGCAGGATGATTGTGTCTATTTCATATCTACTGTAGCTCTATTTTTACTATGAAGGAGAAGCGTTTGTGAGATTTTTCTGCTTCAGCTGCCAGAATACATTAATTGGCCTTGAGTAAAATGCTCTTTGACTGGAGAACGTTGGGCCTATTGATGCTCTGTCACAGGCATACAAGTGTTTTAGGGAAGCTTTATTGATGGAAAATGGGTGGTGCCCTTTGTCCTGTCAGACACTGTAGAGGAGGGGTTGCATCTACAGAGAGATAGGCGCCTGCTCTACCATTAGGCAGAGTGAAGCAACAGCTCTAGGAAGCAAATTTTAAATTGCATATTAAAAACTGCAGTTGAGTGGCATTGCTAATTATCTGTTTTATTATTGTTGCATTTTGTACAGCAAAGGAAGGGTTAAAATGTTGGTGTGATGTTCTGATTTAGCTGCCACAGTAGTGTGACAGACCTTCTCTGCTACACATAGGGATTTATCTGATTCAGGGCAGCAGGCATCAATTTCTCTTTTATCAACATGTCTTGGAAGGGCCCCAGATGGAGAGACATGATCTGTTCGTAGTGGTCATCATAACCTGTGGTTTTTAACAGAAAATGTTTAACAGAAATACTGCTTCATATGGGGAGGGCACAGACAGAAAATGTATGCAAAACTGGTTGTGTCCCCCCGTTTGCCTGGAATATACAGTGGACCCTCATATAACAAATGGTTTGTATAACATAAAATCTGTACAACATAAAAAATTCCGGAGATAGGGGTAATTTGCTTAACAAAATCATCTATGGGGCGAATCCATACAACATAAAATATTTGCAATTAGGGATTACTCTGTTTTCAATGCATTCCTATGGGAAATTTGTATAAAGGAAAATTTGCTTAACATAATTTCATTTGGAATGAATTAATTACTTTATACAAGGTACCACTGTATATGAAGAGACATTTGAATGACAAGGAGACCATTCTCAAAACTAAATGAAGAGTAGAAGAATTGTTGTCTAGGATGGAAAATGATCAGTGTCTGTGATGAGTAGGCATGCTGTTTTGGTAAATGCTTAGTTCAGGCATGAACTTTCTCAGGTACAAAAAATATGAATTCTCAAGTATTCCAAGCCCAGGATCCCTCTAAATTGTTCTCAGCTCCAGCCAGCCTTACAGGCTCAGCTGTACTCATCCTAAGGACAATGATGGATTTTTTTTTTTAGCCCCCCCAACCAACCAGCAAATCCCTCCTGAAATGCAGTCACATTAGTGACATTGAAAAGAAGATTGTGGGGTGGTGGCAGCAACAGCAGGCAGGCAGTGGAAGCGGGGAAGAGCTGCAATTTACATCACACAGCTCAGAGTGACAGCTGAGAACAGGAAATGTGAGTGACGCAGATGGCAACATGAAGAGAGAAAAGGAACTACTGTCTGTCCAGATAATGCAGGGAATATCTAGTGGTCATGGGGCGGTCAATGTTCACTTATGACAAGGCATCCTCTACATCAGCTGTTAAGAGGAAAGGGACCATTTTGTTTCTTAAAACAAAAAGTTTATATGTATCTTCATCTGCCTTTATGGAACACTGCCCTGCTCAAAGCCTGATGAAAATGATCCCTGTGTAAATAAGGTTCTACTGCAGATTTCAGATCATGGGGGCAATCTCTACATGTTTAGCAAGTTATCCTGCTGCTGACATGGTCCCACTGTGGGGCTGGCAGCATTCACTATGGCATGCACAGGTGCACACAGTCCCTTCCAAATAATGGCAGAGTGGAGAACACATCTGGAACTTCAGTGATGGGCAGCTAGAATAGTGACTCCTAAACTTGGATGCCAAGAATTGTTGGGAGTCATTTCCCAAACAACTCAAGGAGGAAAGCCACTGCTCAAAAATTCTGGGGGTTGCAGTTTAAGTGCTCTCAGAGCCATCTTTAGATGTGGAAGTTTTGCATTCAAAGTTGTTTCAAAACCAACTTTGTCCATGGTTTAGAGTAGCAATTCACATCCTTTGGATGCTGCTGGACAACAGTCTCGAAATCCCTTTGTCAGTGGCCCACTCTGGCTTGACCTTCTGAGAGACAGAATTCCTGATACATCTGCGGACCTGAGCTTGAGATTCAATAAAGGCCACCTGTGATCCAAGCTCACCTCTGGAGGGTATCAAAAATGCTGTGGGACAAGCTTAGCAGAAGTTTGCAGGATTTCATCATGCAACACATAGCAAGAGAACCCTGAGCTTTTGCCAGACGCCCTTTCACAACATCCTCACAAATGACTGTCAAGGGGGTTGAACAAAATCCAGGAATGGGAGATAATATGTGCAAAACTATTATCCTGTATTAGAGAAGCAAAAGCCTATTGTCTAAGAACAATCACAGAACTGTCAAGCTGGAAGGGACCCTGTGGACTACTGAGTCCAACCCTTGCCAAAGAAGAAAATCCACAACTGAAGCATCCCTGCCAAGTGACCATCCAGCCTCTTTAATCTATCCCCCCACCTCCAGTGAAGGAGAGTCCACTATTCACCAAGGCGATCCACTCAAAGTACTCTGCTCTATTTAGTGGTGTGTTGAAGTGCTGGGATATTTTGATCATCAAAGACTATGAAGTCACTCCACCCCACCCTCTCAGGCTTCCCTCTTTCCCTTCATCATAACTGCAATCCTCACAGGAGCTGGCAGAAACAAGAGAGACCCTGTTACTCAGAAGCATGATGTACATTGTTGAGTCCTATTCCTGTTCTAATACAACATGTGTAGGATGGCTTGGTCTTGAATCGAGGCCCACTAGCTGTACTAAAGACCAAGAAGAGGTTCTAGAGGACATTTTAAAGTGGTTTGTTGATAGAGATCAACGGGGATGTCTGCATCTTTGGATTCTTCTCGGGATTGTAGGTACTGACTTTAACATGAGTGCCTGCACTTTTAAACAGGATAGCTCCATCACTGGACACACTACTGGGATCTATAAGCGGATAAAACTTTGTTATGTGCCACCAAGTCCCTTCCAAAACCTGTAGGGTTCCATGATGACTATGCCGATATCAACACCAGAGGGACACTTCAGACTGGCCTCTTATTTGAACGACAGGTGCACCATTTAAAAATATGGACAATTACAACAGAAAAAAATGTGCACCTTGTTTGATGTTATGGAATGGGTGTGAAATAATTATTGCCAACACAGAGTTTTGCATGATCACCGAGAGAAGATAGTTATAGCTTTCCTGTAATCCTCTTAACAGGACAAGAAAAATAAGGAATAGGTTAAAGAGATCATACTGCAATTCTGTACACAGTTCCCCCAAAAGTGGCATCTAGGGAGCTGGCTCTAGGGGAGCCATTCCAGGATGCAAAGGAACCCTCCTATTCACAGAGATCAAAGGGAGAAGGGCATGGAGAGCTGGTCACCATCTGTTGTCACGTCCCTTGCAGCCTCTTGCATCACTTCTGCTGTTCCAGGAAGTCCTAGCCTTCAGCTAGTTAGGTCAACAGCTTCCCATTCCTTGAGACTGTAGGGCCAAAACCTGAGGTGGGAGTTTGTGATGTCATGGAGGAAAGTCACTGTGATGTCACAAGGGGCAAGCAAGGTTTGGGGTAGAGATGGGCATGAAAAAAAGGTACTCCCCCAAACAAACAGATGTTTGGTGGTTCTGAGCTTCACCTTCTTTGGCAGGAACTCATTCAAAGGCAGCACCTGGAGGGTTTCATTTTTCGTTTTATGCCCATTTCTATTTTTCAGTGCTTCCCTCCCCTGCCCCGTCCAGGTGTTGCCTCTGAATGAGTGCCTGCCGAAGGAGATGAGGCTCAGAAGGAGATGAGGCTCAGAAGCACCTATGTTTAAATATTTGAAAGGATGTCACATTGAAGAGGGGACTGGTTTGCTTACCATGGCTCCAGAGACTAGGACGTGGGGCAATGGTCTCACACTATAGGAAAAGAGAGTCCATTTGAACATTAGGAAGAACTTCATGACAGAGCTGTTTGGCAGTGGAATATGCTGCCATGGAGGGTGGTGGAGTCTCCTTCTTTGGAGGCTTTTCAGCAGAGGCTGGATGGCCATGTGTGATGGGGATTCCTGAATGGCATGGGGTTGGACTAGCTGGCCCTTGAGGTCTCTTCCAACTCTATGATTCTATGTATTCTTTCTGTTTGGTCAAAAAACAGACCAGTACTGGTTTGGCAGTTCATACCCATCTCTAGTTTGGGGATGAGTTAGCTGCAGCTGGAAAAGGGCATCAGTGGAATCTGGACAAACAGACCAGAAACTAGACAAAATTAGGTTGAAAGTCTAGAAGGGGAAAGGGGAATGGTTTTGAAGTTGCTGATCAGATGCCAACATAGACCCAGCAGCTCTATCTATTGCCACAAGGGCTGCATTTTATGTAGCCTTACTTACTAATAGCACATATGGATCATGTTGAGGTTTCCAGGACCTGTACTGGCGTGACTTGTGGGAAGTTCATTGCTAACCCAATGGGGATGGGAATGCCCCCAGGGCCTCCATGCCTACTGCCTGGGCACAACTCATACCACTGGCATTTCACTCCCTTCCCTGCTCCAGATGACATGAAAGGACCAAGTGCCAGCCCCCTCCCTTGTGCCTGGCTTGCTAGGATGTCAACACTGTGCAAGCATAATGCACCTACAAACATCCTGGCATAGAGCCCATGAGTGGTAGTGCCAGCTGGAAATATGGGGAGAGGGGTGACCCTGAGTTTCCTCACATACAAAAAGAAAACTCCCCCTTTCAGCACAGTTCACCCTGAGATTCTACTCACTGTTTGGAGACAATGAGAAACAGACTCCAGACAGGCCCTGCAAGATACTAGCAACCCCTGCCAGCCTTCAAAAGTTTGATTTTGGAAGGTAAACAAAGTGAGGAGGCAAAGGGGATGTTGCCCAGGTGGGCGCTCCAGCTCCTTCCTCCAGCAGCAAGGGAGCTCTGCTCAGTGCAACTGTGGCTGTAGTCCCTTGCATTCGGTGGGACTTGCATCTGACTAGACATGCAGCTTTCATCTTGCCTCAGATTTCTGGTGTCATTAAAAAAAAAACAGGAAATGATTAGGTATGGATGTATTACAGTATTCTTGTATCTTCACTCCCCTAGTGGAGGCAGAGGAGCGTGTGGGATTTTCCTCCTTAGATACTAAAACAACTGCTTTGTCCTTGGTCACTGTGCCTATTGAATTGGGAGTGGCACCATTTGCTGCTCTTGTTCAGGCCGCAAATTGGACTGGGTTGGCCCTGAAGAAGTGAATTACAAGACGGGCTCAAGCCCCTCCAGAAAGAGCTAGGAAACTGATTCAACAGCTCCACCTAAGGTTGCATATATCTGACAATACCAGTTAGTCTGTGACTATATTAAGAGACATTTGAATAGGCATTAGAGCTCCCATCCAGTCCACACCTGTCATAGATTAAATCCCATTGCTCTAAATGGGGCTTAGTTCAAGTAGAAATACATAACAACATTGTGCAAAACACAACATACTGTCTGACCTGCGTTTACATTTGAACTTGCACAGCAAGTTAGATTAAAACTGCATTAATTCTGTAATTCGTCATTAGAGGAAGGCATGCCTTAAGAGATGAAAGTGTCTGATTGTCAAAGCAGGGTTTTAGGTTCCTCCTCCAACATGCAAATTAATTTGCTTTGTTTTGGAATCAGTCTTCTGGACTTAAGCACGGGCTTCATTTGCAAACCAGGATTCTCAGACATGAAAATTTGTCAGAATCATGTTTGTGAACCCCTGGTTGTGTGTTGTGTTGTTATAGTCATGACCAACTCTTTGTGACCCCATGTCCATGGAATACTGGAGTGGTTTGCCAGTTCCTACTCCAGACACCTACAGCACCTAGTATTCCCTGGTGGTCTCCCATCCAAGTACTAACCAGAGCCTACCATGCATAGCTTCTGAAATCAGGCAAGACCGGATGTGCTTAGGGTATCTAGGCAGCTCTGTGAACTCCTAACATCCACTAAATTGGCATGTTTTCTGGAATGTATCACCTGACCCTCAGTAAGGCTTATACCTTTAAACCAGTTAGCTCCTATTGACTTAGATGCAACATTTTCCATGTGCTGGAGGCATTGAGGCATGGCATAAATCGTTCCCTATGTTTTTATGACTGTTACTTTTTAAAGGAAGAGATCTTCAGAAGTCCCATTCTGGATTTAGACACTTGTCTAAATCTGTAAGTGAGCTGGAGACCTGAAACAGAGTGTTCCAGGTCATGACTCATGCTCTTATCACTCAGCCTCATTTATATAGGTGCAACTCCTGCTGATTTCAATGGGAATTAGTTCCAAAATAAGTGGGATCCAGTGGGGTGCACTGTTTAGAGTGCTGGACAAGGACAAAGAAGACTCTGCACAAAGAAGCTAATGGTGTGAGCTGATGCCAAAAGCTAGTCTGTCTCCCGGGAATCCTGTGTTGACAAAAATTATCTCCCCTTTCTTGGAAGATTTGGATATTTGTGTAGCCATTGTAATGCCATCCACTTTTACACCGAGAGCAATTTGTACTGTATCTTGAGTGTCAGAATGGGATGTGAGAATCAAGGATCAAATCCTTACTAAAGGTTTGTGAACTTTGGCCAACTACTCTCTCCACCTGCTCCACTACCCCCACAGGGTGATTACAGGGGCAAAGCGGGAACATAAGGAACACACAGAGAGACAAACCTTTTGATCCATTTTTAACTCCATACTGGCAGCTCTGTCCAGTTGCCATGATTCAACCTCTGGATAACCTCACATGGAAGTCTGAGAATCTTTACAGACATCCAGGAGAGAAAGTAAACTACAAGTGGGAGGAGTATACTGATTGTTTGTTTTTTGAGGGGGGAACCCTAAGATTTGAAGAAGTAAAAAAATAAATTGGAATTTAGTTAAAAAAATGAAAACAACCAAAATAGCCTGAGTGGGGTTGAGGAAGCTCAGTGATCATCAAATGCATGCAGTGCCAGGTGTGGTCAAGTGATTACTGTGGGAAGGGGTCAAAACTTGGAAGGTAGAGAATAGAATGGAATACTCCGAAATGGCTCATGGCTGGTTGGCATTACTCCAAACGGTGGTGGTGGTGGGGAATCCCATTTTATGGATGAATAAAGTGAAAAACAAGTCAAGATCTGTAGCTACAAGCATTGCCCCATGCTAGTTTTACTCAAGCTGCCCAAGATGAGACTACCCTTGAGTTAGTCAGCCTCTACTTGTTGACCAGGTGGTGGGGAACCATAAATACCTTGAGGACATTTTATGGGAAATAGAAATATGGGATATGAGCCTGATTAAGCCAATGCTTGATGTGAAAGTAAGTGCAGGGGGGTGGAAGTACTCTGTGTCTTTATGTGACCCAGTTTTGAAGCAATCTGTCCCAGCAGGATGTAGGAAATAGGGGATAACTGAGTGTAAACCCCCCATGTCTAAAGAAGAAAGTGACAGGGCTCAGGCTGTATAAGAGTAAGCCTCGCAGGCACCATCTGCTCACAGTGAGAGGGGATTATACTTCCAGGGGGACAAGGTCTCCCCCCACCCGCCCTCCATCCAACATCAAAAAAGAGGATGCTGGTACCACTTGCCCATGAAATCACCCACCCCTTAGTTTTGTTTTCTTCATGGATCTCCTCTTTTGCTCCTGGCCAGTTACTCCCAAATTCTGCACAGTAGGATATTAAGTACATCACCAGGAGGCCATTAACATCTAAAACCACACAC
Source organism: Phrynocephalus forsythii (assembly GCA_029282475.1). Taxonomy (NCBI): domain Eukaryota; kingdom Metazoa; phylum Chordata; class Lepidosauria; order Squamata; family Agamidae; genus Phrynocephalus; species Phrynocephalus forsythii. The sequence continues at coordinate 94,107,315 of JAPFRF010000005.1, read as the reverse complement.
TCGCAGTGGATAAACTGCTGGACATTTTCTGATCTGAGGAAAATTCAGGTGTGTTGAAAATTAGCACTTGTAGTTGGGTGGTTAGGATGAAATGTACCTATCTTGTACTTTCTAAAACAACTAATTCCAATCTCCTCTTGAACTGAGCCAATTACTGATAACAGAGTACGGTAATGTTCCTCAGTACCATGATTTGCCTAAGAATGGGACAAGAAATCTTCTGACCTAATATATTATATTAGTTGAAAGGAACAAGTACCCTAATGGAAAGCAAAGATGATTTGATGGGAGAATTTTGGCCACAATTAGTTTTATCTATTAAAAAAAAGACACTGCACTTGGCAAGTGGCAGTGGAAAAATGTCACAGAATGCCTTCACCGTAGGTCCAGTTCTCTGTATATTCTCCATCAAAATGCATCAATCATTCCTAAAATTCTAGGTGTATACATCAGCCAGTACATCTAAATGGACAGTCATGGTTTTGGACAATGCACTGTTCAATCCCTTAAAAATCTGTTAAGAGACACTGATTCTTCACAGAAAAAGAACCATGTTATGCACAATCGCAGCTAGGTCACTGTACTTTGTTTCTAGAGGGCCATAACCATAGCCAGACTTTAAGTGTAGCAATCAAATCTACTCAAAGGCTTCCTGGAATGTGAAGAGGTGGGAATGGATGAAGGGAAAGGTTGTCTTGTTTACTTAATCAACAGTGTTAAAGTGGTATACACATGCATATTGACAGTTCACCTCCAGAATGGTTCAGATAACATGGCTTACACCAACTTGCATCACTTTCCTCCAGTTAGATGTGTCGGGTTATCTCTCATCCAATCCCCATGCTTACTGGGGACAACTAAAATGGTAACCCAGCACATTTGAAGGGTACAACCTCTGAAAAGGTGAACTAGGAGATGACTCTGTCACTGCACTAGCCTTGATGAGGGTGTTGAGGAGGGTAGAGACACAGCAAAGAGTCATGGGCAAACACAGGAAACCAGCAAGGCAGGGTCCTTTCCAATGTTGCTTAATTACAACTCTCATTGCCTTGGTCAGCACAGAGCCAAGGGGATAATGGAAAATGCAGGGCAACAACAGGAGGGTCATTCCCACTCCCCGCACAATGGCTTCTGGATTCAAAAACAGTGACCAACAATCTGTTGTTTAGTGTAGTAAATTGGACTAAAGTGTAGTCCAATTGGCCCATTTGAATCAGTGGAACGTACAGTTGACTCATCAAGTCCCCGTTGACACAATGGGTGTCCTCTCATGCAATTCACAAGACTAAGCTTCAGGGTTTGGGCCAGTGTTCTATTGCAAAAGGCTACCTTTCCTTTTTCCATGTAAGAGCCCCTAGACTGAGCAACAGACCACAACCTGCAGCTGTGAATAGCCCACAACACCTAGGAGTCCTAGCCAGCACATCCAGCAGAGGTGGGTGCTAGAAATATCTAACAATGATAGAGAGGGTCACAGATTGCCCATCCCTTCCCTACAAGATCCACTGAGAAATAGGTATCAGTCTTCTAGTTGTTTTCTGTGAACAGACAAGCTGGGTTCATGATGTCCAACTGCTACACTTTATTTTAAAGGAACCAGTGTTCTTGAGTGTTCGTCATTTGGCTGAAGAAATCTAAATGAGAAATGAAATACGTTACAGTATTCTGTCTTCTCCTATCTAGAGAATTTGTTCTATGAATCACAGTCTGTCCCAAATAATCCTCTTAGATAACACCAGTGGGGTGGGGGTGGGAGGAACATTTGAAAAACAGCAGCTACTGATGCACACAAACACAACACTGTAAGCAGGGAGGGGTGGGTAGTTCTTATTTTTGTAATTAACTGGGGCAAGACTTCTAGAATGGAACAGAGCTTTTATAAAAGAAGCAAATGACCCATTCAAAAGGAGAATATTTCCTCTCCAAATAAACACTTCCAAATACTTTGGAACAGAATGGGCACTGAAGGCTGACTATGGAAAACCTTCCAAAACAAATCTAAGAATGTCTACACCAGCACAGCATACAAAGGCAGTATGTCCTCATGTGATGGTAGTTGAGAACCACTATCCTCTTTATCACCTCCTACTCAAAATACCATGACTATGCATGAAGTAGTAGTCTGATCCCTCACTTAGCTGTTGGTATTCTGTGTTCCGGATCTAAATTGGCCAAAATTGGCCACACATTGGCCATCTTTCCTCCTAAACCTTCAAGCACGCAAAGGCACACACTCTCATTTCATAACGAGACAGGGTGACTAACCCACTAACTTTTAAAGACAGTACTGTAACACAACATTCTTCTGCTACAGGACTACAAAAACAGCAGTTTAATGAGGACATATTTGCCAGTCTATAACCAGATCACCTGCTAGTTTTGCTGCAACAGATCAAGATGGCTACCCCCTGGGAAACTTTTGCAAACCAAACAAAACCATGGTCGTTTCCCCTCTTGTAAACACCGATGTCCCTAAGACAATCACCTAGCAGTAAGGTCAAGGGTTGGCAATGAGAAGAGATACAGTTTGTTCAAAGGAATCTAGAGTACACCAGGCTGTCATATCTGTTCAGCAAAGGAAAATAAAGTAAGGCCTTTCATGTGCTGTTCTTTGTTTCTTTGTATCAGAGTAACTGCAGACTTGTTGATTAAATTCTTATTATATTCCGTGCAACAACTAGACAATTTTAAGATTAAAGTGTGTGTGTGTGTGGGGGAGAAATGGGAGATGTGGGTTTTGGAGAAGTTTCAACTTCCTGAAAAACATTTTGAAAAAGTAATTTTCTTCTTATGATTAACAAGAAGTTTCTGGCTGCGGAGCCCGATGTTTGGGAGTTAAATTGTACAATCTCCTTCCTTAAGAGGGGCTGGGCTCATTGATCCATAAGGTCCTTTCCAGCTCTGCAGTTCAAGGGTTAAGGTTATATGTCTGGTTGTACATGCATATTAACCCAGTGAAATCTCAGAACCTAGAGAGCCTGCTAGCTGGGGTTTTCAGTGTATAGGGTCAGACAAGGTGACGGCCAGGGTAGTGTAGCAGAAATGTTGGACTAGGACCTTGGAGACCTGGGTTCAAATTACCATTCAAGCATGGAAACTCACTGGAGGGATGCCACTCATAAAGCCACTCCTTAAGTACATGTATCACCCATACCACAGAAACCCTATGAAGGCTGGCATAAGTTGGAGCTGGCTTGACAGTACACAACAGGGTGGAGCAGGACTTCACTGCCTTACCTATTTCCTTCTCATGACTAGCAGTGGAAAGGTAAATAAGCAAAATGAGACATACATAATATATCCTGAAAAGGAACAGCGTACTGTATAGGCAGTTTGGATAACATATACTGTATGTTCCTATACTGCACTTTGTAGAATTCAGCTGTTCTTGTCACAGAGTTCCACATATAAACAGATTAAAAAAAACAAATACAAAAGAGAGAAGATGGCAACTTCTTTGTCTCGTCTAGTGGATAGGTGAAACATCAAGATAAACATCACTTTATAAATTAATGAGGAAGCCTTGTCAGATAAGGCTGGGAGATCATGACCTGACATTCAAGTGGAGTGGGGCTGATCCAGAGGGATCAATTTCCAAAAGCTCTCAAGTTGCATTGCTTGTGCATTTGGTTATCTCGCCTTTTTAAAAAGCCTGAAAGCCTTTGTGTTCCTGTTACAGCCATGCACCAGCTATACATTTTAAAAACACAATGTTCTGCATGAGCCTGATCTCTTAACTACTATGGAAAACGATCTGTAACATAGATGAGTAAATGGATGAAAGGTGCGGTGCATCAGTCCCCAGTTGCTGGCGTGGGCTTGATGTGCCCTATGATACCTTCTTGGCTCAGCAATATAAATGTAAGAACAGTTTGGAAGGCTAATTTTTGAGGGCTACAAGTTCAAACATCCCAGGACACACTTCTATGGATGCAATGTGACTGGTGGAGTCTCAGAAGTGCAGCTAAAATTTTTAAAAGGCAACGTTGTCAAACTCTGGATAAAAATACACTGTTGCTCCACACAGGCCTCTGTGGCCATCAAATTGTCAAAGGCTTGCACTGAGCTCCAAGGGATCCATCCACAACAGCCTTCTATTCAGGTCAAGAGAGGACAACTTCCATATGCCTGAGTGGGGAGGGAGGAGGTGGGAGGAAGATTGGAAAAGGTTGGCCTTGGTGACGTCTCAATGTCATATGCAAATATTGCCAACGTCAGCCCAGGCTTCCAATCCCAGGCACCCAATGGGAAGACAGACCAACCTTTAATCTTAATCCGTCTGGTCGGGTGAAAGAACAAATAACAAAAGAGGCAAAGAGCAGGGAATGATTGGGAAAAGAGCAGACGGACTAACCATCCGGACCCTTGTTTACCTTCCAGGAGGCCAAGAGAAAAGTGGCATGTTGTGGTTCTCGCTTTAGATAGCCTGGTCTCGGTCCTTATTGAAAAGAGAAGGCAGCCGCCCACAGCCCGGATATGTGGGTTTCCGAAAGCTTATGGCATACACAACCTGACCTCTGCTCAAGTCTCTTAAGGAGTCCTAAGGGTCTGGGGGGGGGGCATTTTGAAGGAAAGGAAAAGAAATGCCCATAGATGGGTGGATATTGAAGTGGGGGTGGGGTTTCCCCTTCGCGGGTGTGTGTGTGTGTGTGTGTGTGCTGCACCCCGACCCAGAAACGCATGCACTTAAAAAAAAACATTTATACCCAACGAGAAGTGGTTCAGTTGATTCTTTTCGTTTTCTCTCTTGAAAAGATTCACTCAGCCCAAGGGCGAGATCCGCCTATCCTGTCGTGATCCTAACCAAATGCAACAAAAGAGAGGGAATAGTGATAGCCAAAGCAGCGCCAAGAAGAACGATTCGAGCCTGTAATTTTAAATGAACCGATGCCACATCCACACGTAGCAGTATCCGGGAGACTGAAGGGTGGAACGGACTTCTCGACTTGCTCCCACGGAAACAGCTGAGCGAAGAGAAAAAAACAGCCCAGCCCGCCGAGCGCTCTCTGATCTGCAGTTAATTATGATGAACATTTTCCATTCGCCATCGCCTGTTATGACCTCAAGGAGACGGGCTCCTCCACACAAACAAGGCAATGTTTTGCTTTCTTCTTTGCCTCCTCCTTTTCTCTCTCCCCGTTCCGTCTTCTCTCTCCCTCCCTCCTTCGCCCTCCCCCAACCCGAGTTTTATTAATATCTGCAACATTTTGTAGTTGTTGCTACTGGTCCCCGAAGACAGTCGAGACAATAGGGCCTTCTTTAAAAAAACTAAAGGGAGTCGGTTACAAGCAACTCAGACCTTCATTCTTTCTTTTTCATAGCCTTTGTTTCATAACGAAGCCCCTCACAAATGAAAAACACAAAAACGACGCTTGCATTTATGTAGTTATTTAAAGGACGGAGCACTATAACGTCAGAAGCTATATACACACACACACACACACACACACACACACACACACACACACACACACACACACACACACACACACACACACACACACACACACACACACACACAGTATATGGAGATCATACAGGGTGATTTTCGGTTATGTAAAATAAACATATGCTTTTCCTCGTTAGGAATCTCTCCCTAGAGATCCTTGCTTCTAACATTCGAAACAAAGATCGAATAGAAACACCAAAGATCTTGGTGTTTCTACGTACCCAAAGAATAATTTATTCATTCTTTCCCTGCCAACCAGAGGACGAAATCACAAGGCGTCCGTAACAACATATTCATAAAGCTACAGTGGTGTAGCTTTACAGAGACTGGTAAATATAAGACGGAATGCAAAATGACACACCAGAAGGAAATTGATTTGAAATGAATACCACGTGCCATTTATTTTTTTAAAGGAGCTTAAAACCAAAAGGATCGGCTCTTAAACATCAGATTGATAAACGGAGAGCTTTCCTTCACCAGAGACGATACCCAGGTTTGAAGATCAACTCGCTTGCAGGGGTTAGTGGGGTAGAAAAAAGAAGTACCACTTACCTTGCCTTTAATGTCATCAAATGTTTTGTAAACAACGCCACACACACGTACACCAAAAAAATAACCCACAAAAAATTAAGCACCAGCTTTAGGCAGTCTGTGAGGTAGCTTTAATTGAAGTGAACCAAGACCAATAATAGGTTTTTTAAAAAGAAAGAAAAAGACCCTCTCTCCCCCCCCAAAAAAAATAGATGTAGGGAGAGGTGATGGTAATAGAAATGGTGCCTCTGATCTTCTCAGAAGACATGCACCATTGCAAACTGCACGCAGCTGCCCTCCCTCCCCTGGCTGTAGTCTCGCTATTATTATTTTTCTGTTATTGCTGCATCCCCACTTGATCTCGGCTGAGAAATTAGAACGTTCAAACAGCTGATTGTGGCGTCACAAAGGGACCCGCCCACCGCCGGCGTCGCTGCCGCTCCCAACAGCCAATGAACAACGGCCAACGGCAGAAAGGCGGGGCTTTTTGAGTCGAGGCGGGGGGGAGCTTTCTGCGCTCCACGTGAGCGCCCAGACCCGTGGAATTAAGGGCGGAGTGGGGGTTCAAGTGCCGAATGCGACCGTCTGGTGAGTGAGATCCGGAGATTTGGTCGTGGGAGGCGGAGAAAAGAGCAGCGAACGGGACATTCTCCTGGAAAAGGTGTAAGGGCCGCGAAGATTCCCTCCTTAGCCCTTTTGGAGATAGGTGACTCCTGGAAAAAATTGGCTTGTCGTTTATTCCAGATCCATTCTCTCCCCCCCCCACACACACACACCACCCTCTGCCATAAGTCTTGGAGTGAGTACAGGACTTCGTGCTACGTTTTAAAATAGAAAGTATACCTGCAAGTATACCTGTATACCGAGGGTTTGCGGGTTTTTTTCAGCCTGTGGAATTTAAATGTGTGTCATTAAAAATAATTTCGAAACTTGCGGGACCTTAAAAGCTAGCAAGGTTTATTTCCAAAGAAATAGCTGTGCCAAGCCTGCCTCAGCATGTTGGCGAAATTGAAGGGAACAAAACCGCAATACTGTGATCTTTTAAAGGCCAACGTGTTTATTTTAGTATGAGCTTTCCCGGATCAAAACCCACTTCTTCAGACACAGGCAAGGCCAAGACGGTACATAAAGTACAATTGCAAAAATAGGTTACAGGCGATACCTTTATAGGCCGCTCAACCCCCTCTATATTAATATGTATCCCCATGCCATGGTGTAGATCCAGGAACCAGATAAAGTGACAGTGGTTTCTTAAGATGGGAATGGTTAGTGACTTAGCTTAATAGATTTTATTTGTCTTGAAAGTCCCTCAGACACTTGCTGAAGCGGATTGACCTGGCTCGCTACCCCTGGCAACATTTTATAGAAGAATCCAAGTAGTAGCTGGCTATTATCTTATGCCTGACAATGGGGTAATTAAAGGAGGCTTTGGTTGTTTGTTTATTGTTTTGACTTCTATAGCACCCCGTTGGGTTTGAAACACTCTCTCGCCAATTTACAACATTTATTTTATTTATTTATTTTGAATATTTTTACCCTGCCTTTCTCCTTGGAAAAGGACCCATGGCGACTTACAGTACTGAGGGACAATAGCCCAGAACATTTAAGACATATTTAAATTAAGAACTGGGAATTAGAAGAGGCATTTTACAACATTCAAAGGTAAGATTAAAGCTAAAAAGAGCACACGAAAAGAAAAAAAAACTTCCATTATGAGGGATGGAAAATAACATGGAAAACACTGGTGTTCTTATGAAATCAGTCAATGCAATCATGCATGGTAATCCATCTAAAAGTTACATCATAGGTAGTCCATCATTCAGGTAAGAAACACATTGCTCCCCAGTGAGTTGGGTGCTGATCAGATGAATCTTATTTTACTGACCTTGGAAGGATGGAAGATAATGTTGAGCCCACTGCTTGAACCCAGTGAGATTAAATGGAGGTCAGGAGTGGAGGCTTAACTGCAATATGACAGTTTAACCACTGCACCATGGGTCTTGCCTTGTTGACAGATAGTCACTGCTCTGTTTTGACATATCTCCAGGAAGGCAAAATGCACTTATCTAGAGGTTGTTGGACTGCAACTCCCTTCATTCTTAACCACCATAAGTACTGGTGCACCTAAACCACCAGAAGCACTGGTGCACCTTAACCACCAGAAGCACTGGGAGTTTCTGTCCAGTACCTAGGGGTGCACTTTACCAAATTCTAAGCATTAATTTAGTTGTTACACATAATCCTGCCAAAGATGTAATGAATACACAGAAATGTTCTTTGAGAATTCCACTCTCACACTCCCCTGTGTAGCTGCACATTCCTGTGTGATATTTTGGCACTTCAACAAGAGTGAGACATTAATTCACTCCCCTCCTACATTGTCAATTGCCCTCTTTCTCAGCCCCCAGATCAACACTATACAAAATGAAACAATCCCTCTGCAAACTCACAGGATAGTTGGACAGGACCAGGGGGCAATCTGCCAAAAAAGCGCAGGTGGATTCCTCTAAGAAAAACAATTCAGCACTTCTGCTGTTGATTTATTTTTTTTCCTGATGTTTTAAGAGAAACTTTCACTGTACTTTCTAAAATTGCAGATGCTTCACCACATGATTTTTTTCAAAGAAAGCTATCATTCTTGCATCTCTTTTGTGTAGTTCTTCAGTAGATTGTTACTACCTTCTCTTTATTTTATCTTGGTGAGATAGTATGTTCCCTGTTAAACTTTCCTACGAAAATGGTTAAAATGGTTCATGATAGAGAAGAAGCAAAACTAAAGGTCCTGAATGGAAATTTTCAGCCACTGTCACATAGAGACAAGAGAATTGTTACAGCCAATGCAAAAACAAAAATTGAAAAGAACAACAAAAGAGGAAAAAACAGAGTTACTTCTATAAGAGCCAAAAATCAAAGGGAAATTTATATTGCTTCCTACTAGGAATTAATTGAATATCTCTGTAATATAACCTTGTTGATCTGAAGTCAGCAAGGTTGTACCACCTAAAGAAATCACTTTATCCAAATTTTAAAACAAGAAAAAGCTTTGTAATATGTCAGAGATTAGCCAAGTTATGGTGGCAAATGGCAATAAAATGGCTTTCAGTTGGCAATCAATGTTTTATCTTTTAAGGTGCCACTAGAATCTTTATTGTTTTTGTTGCAGTGGACTAAGACAGGGGTGTCCAAACTTCAGCCTCCAGATGTTTTGGATCACAACTCCCAGAATTCCAAGCCTGTATTACCAATGACAAAGGACTGTGAGGGTTGTGGTCCAAAACATCTGGAGGGCTGAAGTTTGGACACCACTGGACCAAGAGGACCATCCCATTAGATGCTGTTGTCCCAATATTGGTTGTCACTTCCCTCTCCAGTGGGAAAGGCCTTCTCTCATTAGAAATGGTGAATTCATTTGCAGCCCAAAAAAGCCAAAGAGCCAGGAAATGGTGGAAGCTGGGACAGCAACACCCCTCAGCTTTCCTGGCTAAAAGATACTGGTGGAAAAGTAATAAGAAGGATGTATGCTTTGACACAGAGAAAGATCATGCGGCAGGGAAGTGACTTGCCTTATAGAACTGCTGGAATTTACCTTGGCATCTCTGCTTCCATGGGACAGATAAGGGGAGCTAAACTCAGTGACTCAGCTTTGTGTACATTTACTACCTCTTTGGCCCAATTGCTAAGGTTAGAAAAGTGACTTTAGCAGCAAGGATGTATTGGCAGAAAAATGTCAAAAATCAGATCTCATTGACAGATAAAAGTTATTTCTGGGTTACAGCTTAGCTACATTGTCCAATTGAAGTGACATCCCCCTCCAAAAACAGAGCAAAACTTAGATGTGTCCTGGAAAGTTGCCTGTTGTACTTCTCTCTTCTATTTCCTGTGTTACGCCTAAATTGTGCAATTTCATGGTTCCTATCACTGTGTGTCTAAAAATGACACAGCAGTCTTGATGGCATCTGATTAATGATGGCTCCTTTGTTTAGAACCTTGAGATCTGTTATTTGGTGAAGTACTTGGAATTATCTACCAGAGAATGCTAGTGCTTTTCTCTTGAACTCAACTCAACAAGGGTTCCAGGAAGTTGAAGTGGCATCCAACTGATATAACCAAGTATGGTAAATATGCACACAGAACTCATTTTCTTCCATTTGTGTATATACGAACCCTGCAGGGTAGATCAGGCAGAGCTACTGTGATGACTGTGACTGACACAACTCACCTATGAGTTTCATGCTGTGGGGATTTAGGACACAGTCTTCAAATCCTAATCCAAGATAACTCACTACATATCTCTCTACACTATCTGGTCCATAAATTGTGGGATTATATTAAAGACATAGTAGATGGTGAATATTCACACACACACAGAGAGCTCACCAGTGACAGATGGATAGATGATAGATAGATGATAGATAGATGGATAGATGGATAGATGTGAATGTTGATTTAGTAGTTTCAGTAAAGTGACATTTGGAAAAACGTGCTTGCTGAATTGTGTTTACACCTGTTTAAACAGAGACATACTTATTAAAAAAACAGCATTCCACAACAAGGAACACAAACATTTTCTTGTTGGCTAATGGTTGCATCATCTGAAGAGCCAATAGTTCTGTTGTCTTAAAACATTCTTCACCATGTGTGACGGGCTCTTGCATCATTTGATGGTAGACACCCAGGCAACGTGAATATGGTGGCCCTGTCGTTATAAAACAGATTGTAAGTGAATGTCAGTCGAGATATTAGCTTTATTGCATTGCTTTTTCTGCAGTCCCTCCCATTCAAATATGTCACCATTCAGGAAAGTCACTTTAGAAACTTACCTGTCTTGCTCGTATGTTTTTGTCTTTACGGTTTTATTGTTTTACTTCCTGAAGGTGGCTGTAAAGAACTGAGACTGTGATGTTGTTAAAAAATAAAGAACTGGGTTTAAGAGATTGAGATCTGACCTTTTCCTGTACAATAAGTAGCACCCCCCACATGCACACATACAACAGTAGGATTGCTTCTTTAGGGCGGCTACATCTGCTCTTGGCACCTGGTGTTATTCAAAGTTGATCAAGATGACTTTTCTGCCTAGCATTAATATGATACTCTTTGAGTTGACTCTTAACTTTGTTTAATATTTTCCACCAGGAAATGAAAAAAAAATTCCCTTAGATATTTATACTTCTTACAAGAGGATCCCTGACTTATAATTAGCTTTTTAGAAGATGGAGCTTTAACCCGGTCAAGCATGTTTGGGTTTTACAGTTGTTACTGTGTGTGTTGTGTCGTTACAGTCGTGACTGACTCTTCGTGAGCCCATGTCCATGGAGTTTTCTTGGCAGGAATACTGGAGTGGTTTGCCAGTTCCTACTCCAGGCGCCTACAGCAGTTGTTACTATGCACAGTCAAATCAATTCTAACATATATATGGCATCCCTATGAATTAATAATGCCTTAATGATCCTCTCATTAACAGCCCTGTTGAGGTCTTATAAAACAGTGTGTGTGGCTTCCTTTCTTGAGGCAATCTTTTTTTATGTTACACCTTCCCGTTTTCCTGACAGCTTCCCATTTTCCTAGAATCATTGTCTTCTCCAGTGAGAAGTGTAATTAGTTTGGTCGTTTTAGCTTCTAGTGAGAGTTTAGGCTTGATTTGGTTCAGAACGAAACTCCTTGTCTTTATTTCAGCCCGAGGGATCTGTAAAACTTTTCTTCCACCACCATATTTTGAATGACACTACAGCACAAATACTCAAATAGCAAAATATTGCTATTGAAATAAACCCCGTAGTTTCTTTAAGAAAGTCAAGATCGTACCTCCAGTCTTCTTACCATTTGGCAAAACCCTTTCGCCATGAAGGTAAATTCCGTAATCATCTGTTCCAGGCCCTCCATTGCTGATATTGATTGTGAAGATCTGCCCACATACGAGTATGCTTCCATGTTCTCCACCTCCGTTGCCAGGCCATTGCTTTCAACTGGAACAGTTGGGAGGAACTTTGTGATTGATCTTACTTAGGTGTGGCCAGGAAGACACTTGTCTTCGGTCTTGTGAACATGGCAGAGCTGGTTTCATCTTCCTATTTCTCACTTTACATTTTGGCTCTCCTGTTTACTCTTCTGAGGGCTCTCTAAATGCATGTCTGCATAGGACACAGCATCTTCTGTATATTTTAACAGTGGTAATTATACACAGATGACTGAGTGTTATGTTGCCGTAATGCTATTCTTTAATCTCTTTGACTAATATCTGCATGGTCATGTGAAACATACATAAGAACCTTCCTTTTAGACAGATGTATATTAGTTTGCTATTCTTTTGGTTTGCTTGAGTTTAAAGCTCTGGTCTTTAGTGGGCATCTCTACAACCATGGATCATTTTGTTTGATCCATGAAATATATTAAAACACAGTGGTTTGGTGCTTCTTTGCTGTGTAAAGCTGCTTTTCATACTTAGTATAGACCTGGCTGGTGTTTTTTTTTAAATTAACATTTTGAAGTGAATTCACAATGCTACCCAAAAGCAAAGTGTGCTACATATTGAAGTCTGTAACGTCATTTTCTTTTTCTTAGCGTTTGTCTCACTTGGTGGTGGGGTCTGCTATTGTTTTGGCCCTCCACTGGGTGCGGTCATGGGACAGGTCCAGGAGATCCCAGGACAACTTCACGTCATTCTCAAGGGTGTTCGCCCAGCGATGGTTTGGACAACCCTTCAGTTGGAATCCACTGATGTGCAGGGTGAGACCCTTTTTGGTCAGAGTTTTCTCATCGGCACGTAGGACATGTCCGAGCCAGCACAATTGGGCTTTGTGCATCTTGTCGGCGATAGATGCAATGCCATATTTTGCTCTGATGTCATCATTGCGCACATGAGAGGCTAGGGGCTCATCACAGCATCTTTGTCTCCATAATATCAAGGCGATGTTCAGGTTCTTTAATTGCTGGCCAGCACTCTGTACCATAGAGCACAACAGGTCATACAACTGTTTGATTTTAAACAGTTGCTGATCTTTTTGTCACACATGATGCTTGATGTTATATGCCGTTTTAGCCAGGCACTGTTGATCCTTGATGTCACCTTGTGACTCAGGCTCCTGTTGGCTGTGATCATGGAACCAAGGTATTTGATCTTCTCAGTTCTTGATAGGTCAGTACCATCAATTTGGATTGTACCATATTCATTTGAATTGGTCATCAGATATTCTGTCTTCTTCACATTCAGGTGCTGGCCAAACCTTTTCAGATGGTCACTCCATACTTGGGCTTGGCGCTCAAGATCAATCATGATGCAATCATGTCATCAGCATTAAGGAGTGTCCAGGGTACTAGATTCTGCAGATCTCAAGTGACTGTGTCCATAACAAGAATAAAAAGAAGTGGGGGGGGAGTGTTGATCCTTGCTGGACCCCAACTGTGATACGAAAATCTTTTGATTCATAGAGGAGTTTGACCCAACTGACAAGTTCCTCTGGTACTCCATGATGTCGCAGTGAATACCTGATGACATCGTGTGGGACTTGGTCAAATGCTTTCTCGAGGTCAAGGAAAGCTGCATGCACTGGTTTCCATTTTTCGTAAGAACGAATTACTGTATTTTTAGCTCCATAAGACACACTGGACCATAAGACACACCTAGTTTTTAGAGATATATGTGTGAAAAAAATATTTGCACGTACATACTGCAGTCAGGTGTGGAGGTTGTTGTAGCAGCGGCTGCCAGGTGCTTCCACCCGGGTCCAGAGCCATGATTGCTCCAGCGGCCACTGGGGTGTAAAGAGCTGTGTGCAGCCAAGGTGACATTTGTGTGTGTGTGTGTGAGGCGTGTGTGTGTGCATCGCCATGGGTTTGGTAGCAGCTATAGTGGGAGCCGGCAGCAGGTCTGGCAGTGGCAGCTGCAGCAGCCACCCTGGAGGCTCCCAGCGGCTACCACCACAGACCACCGAGTCCAGGAACAGAAGCTGCAGGCAGAGCCTCTGACTTGGGCATGTGGGGGACTGGAGTAACCATGGCTCCAGACCCGCCAGCGGCCCCTGTGGAAGCGCCTGGCAGCCACCACCACAGAGACCTCCAGACCTGGGGGGGGGCACAGCAGCTGCCGCCGGTTCTAGAAGGCTGTATTCGCTCTATAAGATGCACAGGCAATTCCCCTTACTTTTGAGGTGGGCAAAAGTGTATCTTATAGAGTGAAAAATATGGTAATAGAAAATGTTGGTGGATAGTCTTCTCTGCTACATTGCAGATGGATTCTTACCATGATTGCAGAAGGGACTGGGCCCACTTTAGATGTCTTCCTCCACAGAGGCTGTATTGGAGCTATGTACTTGGCACTTGATGCAACTTTTCAAGGCCTTTCTGACTCAGCAGGCAATTAATTAAAGGAGATAGATTTAATGGCTTTGTTTTGCACGTGTTGCTTCTTGGCTGACATACAACAGGAAGAGGTTGAATTTTGCCAGATATATTTACCTGGGGCAGTTCTAAGGTGTGTTGCTTCATTCATACAGCATAAATCTTGCATTTTCTGTTTAAGGATTACAAACATTTTCTGTCCATGAAAGAAAGTTGTAAAACAGGAGTGGCATGGATCATTGTAACTGCCACATCACTACTAGCCTATCTTATGAACTTTATTTGGGCTTTTGTGAAATGAGTCAACAGTCTTAAAGTTCAAGCTCGCTGATGTTTGATCCCAATGGATTTTTTTTTTGAACCATGGTACTTGCGTTCTAGTAAGAATGCATGGAATTTCTTTGTGCATCTTGTCTTTATGTAATATAAGCATCCATTCCATCAACAGTAAGAAACACTGAACCTTACTTTGTTTTTTGTTTGTGAAGGAGTGGGTAGACCACACTGTGTTTTTGGAGAGGCTATGTTCCTGTCTGAGTATGGTTTTCCACCAGGAAATCTAGCAATATTATCACAATAACACCACATTCCTCCTGCGAGAAACCCATGATGGAAAGCATAGAGAATCCCTAGTTTATTCTTATAGCAACCCTAGGATGTATATCAAGCTTTGAGAAAATAATGGGTTTAATATTGCTCAGGAGGTTTCAGAGAGACTTGTAGTTTAAAGACTAACAGTTCTGTTTTGGAGAACATCCTTCATCAGATGCATGAAGTTTAGTTCAACTGGCAAAAATTTATACACAAGTTGGGTGGAGGAAGGTGATGGGAATAGAAATGCAGAAGATGACGAAGATGATTGAGACGTACAAAATAATGCAGGGCATGAGTAAAGTGGATAGAGGGACACTCTTCGCCCTCTCACAGAATACTAGAACTAGGGGACATACACTCAAATTGAGGGCTGGGAGAATACATACTCACAAGAGTGCTTGTCTACAGAATTTTGACCAAGCTAGCAGGCATGTCCAAACTTCAGCCCTCCAGATGTTTTGGACCACGACTCCCAAAGTCCTTTGCCTTTGGAAATGCAGGCTTTGAATTCTGGGAGTTGTGGTCCAAAACATCAGGAGGGCCGAAGTTTGGACATGCCTGTGAGAGTTTGGCCTTCTCCACTTTGGTTCTAGGGTATGTGAGAAGGACTGTAACTCATTTTGTAGCCAAGTAGCAGGGAAAGTTTTGTAATGCGATTTTTTAAAAGAGCAGTAGTTTAGATAATAAACAGAACTGGCCACTCAAGGGAACTGGTAAGAATTTGTATGTACTTTCCCATGGTTGTCCTGGTTAAAAAAATTGACCACAACTTAGTAACAAGGAGTAGGAAATCATTACTTTTACAGATTTAATAACAGTAACTGTATTGGCTTCTTGTTGGTCCAAAGTATCAAGTAATGGAATAAATTGCTTTTAACAAATATCCAGACTTTCTATAATATTATAAGCCCTTTTGTATAATTCTGGGAATTATTTTAATAGAAGTGATAGATTCTACAGTGTGGAAATATACTTTAGGATGATATGAACATCAAAGTAATTGTTGAAGAGGAGTTAATACAGTGTCAGGTTTTAATGAGCATATTTAGGGGAGTTTGCAGCTGATTTGAAGTTTGAACAGTTGATTCTTGTAAGCTGGATGCTTTCTTTTGGTCCGTTATCTCCTTGTTTGTCTTAATTCCTGGTTTCAGAGGGACATTTACTGTATATCTTTCTTTTTGTATGTCTGGAAGGAATTCTGAATTAACACTCCAGAAGTGGGATGCATTAGGTTTTGATTGTAAATTGGTGTTGCATACCACCCTGTAGAATACTTTCTAGTCTCTCTGTGTTGTGGTTTGCAGTTTAAATAGTAACACAGTGGAACTGTCTATTTGTATAAATCTGGGAAAATAGGTTAGGTCTGTGTACTTGTTGATAGGTGACTTCAAGGCCATTGATAAGTTCTTCCTTCTTCTGGATCTTGGCTTGTTAATTGGCTGTGGGCTGGAAAACTCTTCAACCAGAGGATAACTTCAAATATGATTTTCCTTTATGTAACTGAAATAAGGTAGTATGTGGCGTGTTTCTACTCAGTCTTCCAGACTGTAGGAACTGTAGTCCAAAACTTTGGACTTCAGTTTTTTTAATGCTTTGCTAGTTTATTTTATTTATTTTAGAGTCCCCACCCACCCCGCTTTACTTTTAAGGAAAGGAAAACAAAGTTCCAGTGGAAAACTTTCATGCATAAATACACTGTGGTTTGTACGATTCCACTAATTTCAGTTTTGTCAGGATTGTCCTATAGTGTTTGTAAATACTGCATGTTATAAAAACCCAGTTTTCAAACTCACTTTAGGTTTGAGGAAGTAAATTCCAGCTTCTGTAGTGCAGAGTGGTGGGAAACAGTGGTCAGGGAGAGCCAGTGTTTAAAACATCAATTTCTAAAGTTGCATCACCTTCAAACACAGGGCCTTCTGATTTCTCTGCTCTGGCTACTGATCCATGTTTTTTTTCTAGATTTCCACTGCTGGTCTATGTCAAGCAAGTCAGAGCTATATTTGTTCTCGTGTGACTTAATGATAGAAACATCTGTTAAGATCATTATATAATATTCAAAAGAAATCACACACATGGTTGAACATGCCTGTACGTATCAGCTTGTTTGGAGTTGAGGCCCATGACGTTAAAGAAAATACTTCTCCCTTTTAGGTTCATGCTCTCTCCTTTTCCACCACACCAGATTTAACTGAGAACATTAGAACGGATCGTTTCAGCTATTTATAAGAGTTCCTTGTGTTGTTATGGCTCAGGTTCAACTCTTACCTCTGCCATGATATTGATAGCTTGGCTGAGACCACTGTTCTATTTTCAAGCTCCATTTTCAATATGGGCCATAATTGCATAATATACCATTACAAGGTTATCTTAAGGATACCTGCCAAGTGTACAGTAATACGCATTGTGATGAAGCAGGGCTTTGGGCTACGAGCAGGAAGACCAGAGTTCAAATTTGCACTCAGCCAGTTGCTTTCTCTTTTACCCTAGCCGGCTTTACAGGATTGTCATGAAAGTGAAATGGGGAAGGAACCCAACATGTCTTACTGTATGATGCGCTTGGAGGAGTTACAAGTGTACTCTGAATGTTGCACAGCATATCTGTGTGAACTCAGGTGTAAGCAAGGGAAGGGAGAACACATGAAAAAGTTGGACCTTGGTACTACCCTTTTCCATCCTTACTCCTGCTGCTTTCACACCTATAAATAAAAACCAACAAAAGAATCATAGAATCATAGAGGTGGAAGAGACCTCAAGGGCCATCCAGTCCAACCCCCTGCCATGCAGGAACTCCCATCACACTATTTCTGGCAAATGGCCACCCAGCCTCCACTTAAAAACCTCCAAAGAAGGGGACTCCACCACCATCCATGGCGGGATATTTCAACGCTGAACAGCTCTAACCGGTATGAAGTTCTTCCTAATGTTCAAATGGAATCTCTTTTCCTGTAGTTTGAAACCATTGCCCGGAGTCCTAGTCTCTGAAGCCATGGAATATAAACCTCTTCCCTCTTCAATATGACATCCTTTCAAATATTTAAACATAGCTATCATTTGAAAGGATGGCATATTGAAAAGGGAACAGGTTAGTACTCATCACTTCACTTAAAAGAAATGATGTTGCCTCTCCTGAACCGGAGAGATTCAGGTGTCCTTTGTAATGCTCATTATTAGTATTATTAGGAACCAATACAATGGTTATTTTCATGGGACAAGGGACTGTTTATAGTTGTGAGTTTTTTTGGGCTGCTAGGGAAATCAATTTGTTTTTTAGTCTTTCTTTGTGTCAAGTAGATTTTCAGCTGGGGAGGTGTTTAACCAACTCTTATGCTTCAGCTCTTCGCAATCACCCACAAACTTGGAAAATTTCCTTTTTGGTAGTGCAACTCCTATACATAATTATTTAGCAAGCATAGCTAATTGTCTTCAAATGGGACTTCTACATTAATATGAGCTGTGCTAACTGGAGGCTACAGGAAGCCCCCCAAAGTAACTTTGCTATCATTAGATTCTGAAGTCTAATTATCCTTTGGCCTGATCCACTCTGTTACTGTGGGCAAAGAAGAACACAGACAGTGGCTGCCATACTATCAAAAAAAGAGATAGGCAGTGACCAGGAAATGTGTGTACAGAGCTTGCTTAGGATATTTTGCTGTCTGAATAAAGAATAAGTTGGCTCCTGTATTCTACTTAAAAGAAGCTGACCAAAGTGGCAGATGGATCTTTTTTCAGTGCTAATGATGGATCAGCATCCTTCACATGCAAACATTCCAAGGATAGGAAGGGTGGAGAGAATCCCACGTGTTTAGTACTTTCTGCCTGCTTCCAGTGATTATGGGATCATTAGATTTGGCTTCCTCTTATCTGTGTAGAAATCTAGTTGTGACAGTGGAGGAGCCCAGATGGCTGAGTCTGATTAACCAGAGCTTTAGTTTGTAATTTGCAATCAAACTGAGGTAGTCAATTTGAATGCTTTCTACTGCAGTAATTTTTGTCTTGTCTTCTTCAGTCCTTTGCTTCTCGTAAGTGGTCCTTGCATTGCACACTGAATTTTATTAGATTTAAATAAATAAGAAAATGAGCAGTGTGACAGTGTGACAATGTGATAAGAGAAAACATGGAAAATGTGTGGCTGGATTTTAAAGTAGAGATGCTCTAGGTCTCAATGGATCCAGGCTATCTTGGTTTTCACTTAGAACCCCAAATCTACCATCTGGAGGTAGGTGCAAAAGGTCTAAAGCTAAATGATAACTTCACTGCATCAATGAAAGTAAAATAATTGTTGGTGTAAGTTCCTGTTGGTTCAGTGGATTGTTACTGCTTGGACTAACAAGTGGATGTAGTACAATTAAATAACATGATGCCTCTGAGGAAAATCTACGGGTTTTTCTTGCACTACAGTTGAATGTAATGCATAGCCCTTCTGCACAGCAGTCTGCACCTGTTTGTCCCAAACTTTCTTCATTCGTTTCACCTGAAAACAGGTAACCTGGCTATTGCAATTATTAGAGAATTGGAGGTGTGGAAACTATAGCTTACACACTGCAAGTATCTCAAATATCTGTCAGCTAATCTCAGGGCTTATCTACACTGGCTCTTTTGGAGTGGGTTTGTGCATGCTAAATAAGGGTGTTTGGGGTTAGGTGGATGTTAGATATGTCACTGGAGCTGAAATGACCCTGTTTGGTCTGGCTCCTTCTGATATCGTGAAGGGGTTTTATAAGCAAGCCGCTTCAGGATATTGTCAAGTTGAACACTTCCTCTGCTCTTTGGCAGAGGGGCAGGGGATTTTTAAAAACTCTGGTAGATGATCACTGAGGTGCTTTATCACTTAAAAACGAAAAAAGGGAAAAGGGAGTGTTCAATTTGTTGATACTCTGAAGCATCTCACTTGTTAAGCCACTTCAATATACAGTATTAGAAATCCAAATCACAAGACCCTTGAAAGTCAGGAAAGCTCATTTTTGGTCTATTTCCAGAGGTCATATATGCTGGGAACTGACCAAACCAGAGCACCCTAAACTTACCAAATAAGCAGAAGCCCTGACCAAGACTCAGAATGGTGTGGTTAGGACTACTCTGGGGATATTTTTTCCCCTCCAGAGATTATGTTGTGTGGAAGCCGAAAAAAATGACAAAATAAACCATCTCCATAGGCTCCCAGATGGAATATTTTTACATTTGATATATGTTTCTGATTTTGTGTGTTTATGATGATATGTTTGTATATGCTAAGTTAGGTGAATACATGGTATGTTTTATATATGCTAATTGTGGCAACTGTGGATACATTAATGATTGTATAAATGTTTAGCTGCTTTCTTCATGCAGGTTGGATTGCATATGTTCATCGGACTTTTTAATTAAGATATGTATTTATTCACATTTAAAATCAGTTTTGATCTCGCTACCTCTTCCTCAATAATGAATGCACTCAATCATTTTGCTTTTTAAAGCCAATTAAATTTTGTTTTATCTAACTATATATAATCCTTAATCTTAACAGATTTCAGGACAAAACAGTGAATATAAACAAGTTTTTAGATATTAATGTACAACAATATGCCATAATGTTAGCAATAAAATGAAGCAGAAGAAAATCCATAACAAACTTATTGAATTTTTGAATTAAATTGCTTGGGAAAATAAGAACGTCAAAACCTGACATTGGAAAAAAAGTTTAAGAAGCGTATTCTAGGCTAATACAAAATAAAGTGATGCATGTAGCTGATATCAACTGGATGTCAACTTTTGTTTCCTTCATGCTAGGTCATCTGTGTTTAAGATATAATGTGGCTTTACAATCTCAGAAAGGTGCCAGAAGTATGCCAGTATCCAAGTGCATTTTGCTCTTGCTTATTAAAATCCAGAGGGTCAACCAAACGGAATAGTAATTTTATGATAGCACTTGCTCTCAAGTGATTGATTCCTACATTTTGTAGGCCTCCAGACTGCTTGCATAGTGCCATTCCTTCCTGCTCAGATCATGAGATGCTGGTGGTACTCCCAGTGATACTGGTCAAAAGACAATAGACAGCCATTTTGTCTTTCCCTCTGTAACAGATTTTTGTGGAAAGGAAAAGGCAGAAGAAACAATGGAAGAACACAGGAAAAATAGAACAGGAAGACAGAAACATAGGGGCCTCCAGTAAAATAATGTGAACAAGTAGTATCCCAGGTACAATTGACAGTCATCCAAATTGACATTTCTGCTTAATTGTTTTCGTAGATTTTCACGGGTATAGGTATGCATGTTAGGGTGGATTCGGGTTTCTTCCCGTGTAGAAATCTGGTTGTTCTGGCGACGTTTCGACAGGTCTCACTCGTCATCTTCAGGCTGGTGTTCTGGCTTCTTTCTTCTTGAAGCAAAGTCTCAGTTGAAGTCCTTCTATAAAACTGCTGGGGGTGTGTGGTTTGCTTGCTTTGTTGCTGATTGCAGGTTCCTTTGTTCCTTTGTTCTTTTGTGATCTGCTGTGTGGCTATCGTTAAGGGATTAACTGCTGATGGCTGTTTAGATGGCTGTTTACATGCTGGTGGGTTAGATGGCTGGTGGGTTCTGGCAGTATCCTGGGCTTTGGTGGAGTGGGGTCCTGTGTCTTGTGAATTCATTTTGGTCTGGCTACGTGTCTGTGGTCTCCCAATGTTTTTGGGGGTGTGAGTGTGCTCCATGTGGTGACTGGACAGTAGATGGTGCAGTCGTGGTTTTGTTATTGGATGGTGGTTTCGTTTCATCTGTGGGAAGGGTCTGGGTTTGTGTTTGGTGTGGATGGAAGGTGGTGGCATCTTGTGTCCTTTTGGACCTGGTGTCAGTCTTTGTGACAGAGGCTCGTCTGTTGACCAGGGCTAGTTTCCAGATGTCAGGCAAAACTATTCATGTTGTTTGGGTGTTTCTCTATTTCAATGGCTTCCATGATTATTCGACTGTTGAAGTGTTCAGTTTTGGAGATGAGTTTGGTTCTTTCAAAGTCAAATGTTGTTTTTATGTGCTGGAAGAGAGAGGAAGATTTTTCTTCTTTTTGACTGTTCTTGTGTTCTGCGATTGCGCTTATTCTCCTGTTTGTTTGTCCGATGTATGTGGCTGGACAGACTTTGCATGGTATTTCGTAGACTCCTTGGTTTTCTAGCTCAATCTTGTCTTTGGGGTTTCTTAAGATGTTGGCTATTTTTTGGTCGGTGCAAAAGGCTGTCTTGATATTGTGTTTGTGGAGAATTTTGCTGATTTTGTCTGTGGTGCCTTTGATGTAAGGGAGGAGGGCGGTGCCGTTGTTCTCTTCTGTTTCTTGGTTCTTGGGGGGTGTTTCCTTTTGGATTAGTTTGGTGATGGTGTTTTTTTGGAATCCGTTCGCAATTAAAACATTCGAGAGAGTGTGTAATTCAGTTTTTAGGTGGTCTTTGTCAGCGAGGCGTTTGGTTCTGGAGATGAGGGTTTTTGCTACGGAGTTGATCTGTGCAGGGTGGTGGTGTGATTGTGCATTTCTGCTTAATTACCTCAAGTTCTGTTAATCTTTGACTTTCTCATTATTTGATCTTTCCTTCTTAAAAACTAGGGGGCACAAAACAATTGGCTCAATTAGTTCAGCTTTCTAAATATTTCCTGACTGGGAATTTTCCTAAGTGGAATTTTTTTTAACTGCAAGAAGTTGAAATTTTCTCTTTGCTTTGTCTCTAGTACCTTTGCAATCAAAGCCTTGCCCCCTCAAACCAGACAGTTTTGGAAAATGATTACTATGAAACTTCACATTTCTCCATTTACTTTATCCAGTAGTTTTACTGAGCTGTGTACTGAGCTCAGCCTTCTGTTGGAATTGCTTGTTTATTTGGCAATAAGTTAAACATTGGTTTAAGCAGAATTTATTTCAACACAGCATTTTTAAAGGATTGCAGTGCAAGTCTTGCTAACACAATTTGAATACTTGTCCTTCTTGACCATTAGCTGCTCTGAAACGCAGTTGCTCACTAACTAGCAAGTGTCTGTGAAGAATCTCAGTCATCCAGATCAGGTTATCTGGAAGTTGAGTCATGGCAACTGGACTACTTTTCTTGAGAGATCGAAATGTTTTGCTATTCATCCAAAAAGCTTTGTCAGCCTGAGGAAAGTTAATGTTGAGTCCCCCAATTTATAGTTTACCTTGATTTCACATCACCCTTGTCTGAATAGGCTCAGAAGCTGGACAATGGCCTGAATGGGCTCCTTAGGTGGACATTGGCCTGAATAGGTTTGTTAGGTGAAGAATTGTCTGAATAGGCTCTGGATGGACAATATCCTGGGGTGCGTGAAAGTCACATATGCAGCCTTTCCCAACACCCATTAAGTATGGGTTGTTTGCTATGGCCTTGCTGGTGGAGGTGTGAAGTGCTTCTGATTTGTCTGGGGATTGATGAAAGGACAGCATAATAAGTGGCAGACAGGCTGATGTGAAATCAAGGTGAACTATAAATTGGTGGACTCACCTTTAACTTTCCTCAGGCTGATGAAACTACTTGGATAAGTAGCGAATATTTCAGGAAAAGAAGTCCAGTTGCCATGATTCAACTTCCATATAGTTAGCAAGTCTTTCATTTCATAGCTCCAATGTAGCCACACTTGAAATCCCCTTTAAATGCCACATCCTTTAATTTGTATAAATCATCTCTAGAATGGAGCTCTTAGTCTTTTCAAGCAGTACTAAACAGGAACAAGCAGTAATCTCTTAACCACCACCACCACAGTTGTTGAACAGCATACATACTGCAACAATATTTAACAGATAATTAGGCTTTTGGTAAAAACCTCTTTTATATTATACCAGTCAATTTTCTTATTAATTTTCATTGACTGTGCCTGGTATTTTTGAATCATCATCATCATCTTAGAACTGCAGAGGTGGGTAGAACCTTATGGATCACAGAGTCCAGCTCTTTTCAAAGAGGCACAGTAGGGAATCGAACTCCCAACCTCTGACTCTGTGTGTGTGTGTGTGTGTGTGTGTGTGTGTGTGTGTGTGTGTGTGTGTTTTGTGTCGTTACAGTCGTGGCCGACTCTTTGTGACCCCATGTCCATGGAGTTTTCCTTGTCAGGAATACTGGAGTGATTTGCCAGTTCCTACTCCAGGCACCCACAGCATCTGGTATTCCCTGGTGGTCTCCCATCCAAGTACTAACCAGGGCCGACCCTGCTTAGCTTCCGAAACCAGGCGAGATTGGATGTGCTTAGGGCATCTAGACAATAGATATCTGACTCTGCAGGCAGATACTTAAATCACTGAGCTATCCTTATTGATATCGTTGGGGCAACTGTTGGCTCAACATACATGCTTGTCCTCTACTGCTGTGGTGGAGCTGGGGAGGCAGAGTTTGGAATTCAGAACAGCAGTCTTGGAAACCAAGCTCACTATAGATGTGATCTGAGTTGCCTTGAGCTTTGGATCGCTAAGGGACACTAAAGTCCTCATCTAATCTCCCAAGATTCCTGGCTTTGGTGTCGGTCTCATCTTGAGTGTTATGTGTCTCACACATACCAACTGTGTAAACATTACAGTTAGTATCTCATATATGGTGAATACTGACATTAACATGTGTATATCAAGAATTCCAGGCAAATTCTTTGAATGTCTGACAACTACAGTAAAATAGCATTGAATGCCAATAGTCTCTTACCACGACTGTCAACATTTGCCTTTGTTTTGTCACCAGAAGGGAGATGCGGATATGTATTTATTTTGGGATACTCCCAAAACAGCACTCGGATTGTCAGCATTTGTGTTTGTGCATGACTCAAAATGGTATTTCTTCTGTCTGTTTCCAGGAGGAAACTACCACTATAGTAAAATTTGCCTGGAAAGGTTTCTAATCATTCCATTGACTTTCCCAAGCTCCAATAAAAACTATTGCAGGCTCTGTCTCTCAATAGATAGATGTACAGAGAGCCAGAGAGACCATTGAAAATGTATGATATGCAATTTTAAATGCTTGTTTCCAAAATGGGATGTAATGAGGAAAGCTGGGTGTCTGTGCCGGGAAATGTGTTGTGTTGAATTTCTACCTGACAAGGAGCTATTGAAACTCAAGCGCTTTGCCTTAAAAAAAAGCCTCACCTTTGTCATGTGCTGTCAAGTTACATGACAATCTCACCATCATCCTTAGATTACAGAGCTGAAAAGGACAGTATGGATCACTGAACCCAGCCTGTGTCAAGAAGTCCCTGTGAGGAATCAAACGTCTGATTTCTGGCTCCCCAGCCAGTTGCCTAATCACTGGGCAATCCAGCAGTTCTTTTAACATGAATTCACATCCTTTCCTTAACAGCCCTGTGTAAGTCTCAGACTCTGGAACTCCCTCCCACTAGAGGCCAAGGACTGCCTCATCTCTGTTATCCTTCAGGAAACAGGCAAAGACCTTTCTCTTCAGGCAAGCTTTCCCTGAATGATGGACTACCATGTGTATTTTATATGAATCTATAGGTTCACATAGACTTTGTGTTCATAACTACTTATAACCTTGTGGCTTTAATGTAATGTTGTCTATTAATGCTGTAAGATGTCCCTCAATTCCTTGTTCTCCATACTTGAACATGTCTTAATTGTACTGGACTGTATATTATCCCTCCTTACTGTAAGCCACCTTGGGTCCTTTTCCAAGAAGAAAGGTGGGGTAAAAATACTATAAATAAATAAATAAATAAATAAATAAATAAATAAATAAATAAATAAATAAATAAATAAATCTTACAGACTCAAGACCATGGCAATCCTGACTGAGCCAGTCTTGTCATGTTCAGTCTTCCTCTTTCCTAGCATTATTGTCCTGTCTTCACATGATGAGGTCAAAATATCATGGCCTCAATTTAGTAGATGCCATAGCAGGGAGAATTGTTTCATGGTCACCCTTTAGTGCTCCAATTCGGTTTCAGCTTGACAACAACCAACAAAAGCATATGTTGCCACCTTGTTCTTTTACTGGAAGGCAAGAAAGGCAGTTTGTTGGAAATGCAGACATTTGCAGGAATTGCTAGGAGATTGGAGGATAAGGGCCTGTAACTATTATCTGTCTCGGGTCCACATACATATTTCAAGGACATCTCCTTTTCCCGAAGGCACCACTGTTGGTCCCCACCTTGCAGGCACAATCTAGCTTTTAGAGCAGAAAGTCTCCTTCTGTACCTACCTGTCTGAAAGTTCATTCCCGGCCGCTATTCATTCTAGCTTACTATATCTGTGAAGGTCACAGATACATTTTCTGGAACTATAAATAGTTCACCTGTAAACATGGCATGAAGGCTGGCTAAATTAGGGTAAGTGGTGGGACCTAAGAGTGCTGGGCAGCCATTGCTCATCCTTTTGCCTGATAGGATCAGACAGAAAAAGCTGCCTTACATTAGCTCAGACTGTCCATCTAGCTCAGTACAGTGTGCTCTGTTCGGAAGCAGCAATCCAAGGTCTTCTCCAGTAACACATCCTACCCACCTCCTCTGACCTGACTCTTCTAACGGGGCATGTCCACATTGGAAATGGAGGCCTTTGGTTTCCCCCCATCCCACAGAGCCAAAATCCCTCTCGTAACGCTCTCTATATTAGTCTATTAGAGGGGGGAGGGGTTGTATTCCCCACCCCTCACATTGCCCACATTTTTTCCACACAAAAAAGGTGAAAAGCAGATTGTGAAACCTTTGGTGAGTGTCAATTCACCTTTGAAACAGCACCGCTCAACACCCTCCTACCTGTACCATTTGCTACACCAAGATGTCTGCTTCTGAAAAGTTCACACAGGCTTTCAGGCCTTTTCAGCCATTTGGGGTTGTCCTTTATGCCAGTTTGTGCTGACCATGAAAGAATCCTGGGGCAGAATACTAAACCTGGACTCACTACAGCTCCCAATTCTGGTCTATTGGTTTTATAGGGGAGGTTTTCCTTTCTTCTTAAAAGGACTCAAGACAGCTTACATTATTAAAAGCCAGTATTTAAGCTAACAACAGTGATTATACAAATGCTAACATGATCAGACAAATACCATACTGAAAAATGTAACTACCACCACCAATAATAATAATAATAATAATAATAATAATAATAATAATAATAATAATAATAATAATAATAATAATAATAATAGTTTGATTAGTGGATTTGTAATACAAAATCCAGCGTAGTTATCTTGATGATGATGATGATGATGATGATGATGATGATGATGATGATGATGATACTGTAGTAGTAGTAGTAGTAGTAGTAGTAGTAGTAGTAGTAGTAGTAGTAGTAGTAGTAGTAGCTGCTGCTGCTGCTGCTGCTGTTGTTGTTAGGCACATTTAATCAAAATTATTTTTAAAAATGGTATTATATAGCAGACACAAATTTTAACCAAAATCCTAAGTATCTGTTAAATATCAGCAGGGACCACTGAAGTGTGTTTCATCCACAAGTACTATAAGATGCTTGGATTGCCAGGTCTCTGTATTTTGTTAGTTTTTCCAGTGTTTTAGCCTCAACTCTGACATCCCCTGGAGAAGCAATGTTAATGATCCAGACATTTCTTCATTCCATTTCTATTGTATCTGCCATTTTATGTTCCAGGTGTCTGTCAATTTGAATCTGGAAATCCCGCAAGATTTTGACTTTGTCATTTTCTGACGTCTTCTCTACCTGATGTTTCCATGGATTTTTGGAGACTAGCTTGTTGTTGTTGTTGTTGTTGTTGTTGTTGTTGTTAAAGTTTTCCACAGGAGCTGCAGGAGGGAAAAATGTGGTTTCACAAGCAAAGGAGGAGCCCCTTTGATGCTTTGGTCCTGTACCATGGTCACCTGTCATTAGATTTCACTGTTGGTGGCCTATTAAGCTGTGGGAATGAGCTGCCTCTCAGTATTTATTTATTTATTTATTTATTTATTTTTGTGGTCAGCAGTTGCTTAAAAGATTGCTTTCAGAAGACCGAAGGGGTGCTGCCTCAGGAGGCTGTGCTCCACGCGTGCATGCTTCACCTGCTGTCTCATGAAAGCACCTCCATCCAAGATACATACACAGAGGGATTGAGTATCCTCCAACTTGTGTTTGCTGAGCTTGTATCATTTAACTCAGCTGTTTGTCTTGCTGATATTTTGGTATGTCCATGAGCCACGCCTTGGAAAATTAATCTAATGATCCTGAAGAAAAGAGGAAGAGGGGGGGGAGGTAAATTTAGCAACTGTCTGAGTTATTTTGGATCCTGAAGGAGGGGGGGAAAGAGAAAAAGTCAAGGTGAAAGGGATTTGAAAGAGTTAGCAAGACCATTGCTGGCAGAAACCCTAGACTCCCACAGTGCTTTCATTTGTGCGATTTCAGAGCAGACCTACATACAGCTTTAAGCCTCTGAGTCCCATGGGTTAGAATGGAGAGGCTACAATTTTGTACAGAATCTAGATGACTTGCTGATCATAACACACTTGGGAGACATTTCATGGGAGAGGGGAGAATCCTAGAGTCCTGATGATCAGCCAGCTGTCTTTAAGAAGAAAGGCAGGATAAAAATATTTCAAATAAACAAATAAATTTAAGAAAGAGACTCCTGAAAGAGCAGGCATGTGCCAAATGCAGGATTAAGATGCCACACCATACCAAGTGCCAGGTAACCAGATTTTAGCAATGACCTTAGAACCTGGAGCAGACCTGATTATTTTACCATGCATTAATGTCTTGATATTAGAGCTGGATGTGGAAGAAAGAGACCTGAGAACAAAATGCCTGTGTCTTTAACAACCACAGTGGACCTGGCATAGTGATCTTGCTGGCAGCTAGCTTAGGTAGGATGTTTTGCTGCCCAAGGTAGCAGATAGGATCCATAGCCATGCAGGTAAAGGTGCATAACACCTGATACAGATGTAAGTTTTCTTGTGCACCTCTTGTCATTTCAGTCAGTAGAATCATAGAACTAGAGAGTTGTAAAGAGCTTATAAGGCCATTGGATCCAACCCCTTGCTCAGTGCAGGAATGCAAATCAAAGTATATCTGACAAATAATTGTCTAATTTGCTATTCAATGTCTCCACCTCTTGAAGTAGTGTTATATGTTGCCATACTGCTCTAACATTTGAGAACTTTTTTCCTGATCTGTGTGTATGTCTTTACAGTTGTGATTGACTCTTTGGG
This sequence comes from Phrynocephalus forsythii, assembly GCA_029282475.1. Lineage (NCBI taxonomy): Eukaryota > Metazoa > Chordata > Lepidosauria > Squamata > Agamidae > Phrynocephalus > Phrynocephalus forsythii. The sequence goes on along the minus strand of JAPFRF010000005.1, from coordinate 94,078,318 downwards.
ACTCCATGCCCATGGAGTTTTCTTGGCAGGAATATTGGAGTGTCTTGCCTGTTTCTACGCCAGGCAACTACAGCACTTGTGTTCCATGGTGGTCTCCCATCCAAGTACTAACCAGGGCTGACCCTGCTTAGCTTCCAAAATCAGGCGAGATCGGATGTGCTTAGGGCATCTGATATTCAGCCTAAATCAGGGTTTCCTTAACTTAAGCCCATTATAATGTGTCCTGCATTCTGGAATGACTGAGAACAGATCCCTTCTCTCCTCTGTTTGACTGTCTTTCAAATATTTAACAGTGCTGTCATCTGTCTCCTAAGTCATCTTTTCCCTAGACTAAACCTGCCAAGTTCCTTCAGCCTGTCCTCATTGGGCTTCTGGTCATCTGCACCGCCCTCTCCTGAACTTGTTCCAGTTTGCTGGCATCCTTCTTAAAGTGTGGTGTCCAGAACTGGACACAGTACTCAAGATGAGGCCTGATCAGTGTTGAACAGAGAGGGACGAGTACCTCACATTACCTGGAAACTGTGCCTCTGTTAATGCAGCCCATGATAACATTGTCCTTTTTGAAGCCACATTATACATCTGGCTTATATTCAGCTTACGATCTACAACTATTCTAAGCTCCTTCTCCCTTGTAGTGTTATTGAGCCACGCATCTCCCATCTTGTAACTGTGCATTTGTTATGTTTTTTCCTCTAGGTCCATAATTTTGCAGTTATCCTTGTTAAATGATGTCCTGTTGTAGTGAAGAAATATACAGTCACACCACAGGTTCCATATTAAGAAGCTTTATTAGGGAGAGCAGCAGAGATGTAAAGGACAAGGGAGAGAAGAGAGAGGGAGAATTAAAGCTAACAAAATAGTCTGGTCTCTGAGAGATCAGCCCTAGAGAGGGTTAAGAGAATAACCTCAATTTTATTTGGAAAGAGAATAAATCACTCATTGGAAACAGATCAGATATTTTTTAAAGGACCAATAACCATTTTTATCCCTTTATAGTTGGGGAGGGTACTAACATGCCAGGTTGTACTTTCATGCTTTGTGCTTCAGCAAGTAGAAGTGCTTTTGCCCAATGGCAAGGTGCAGAAATGTTGGCTGAATAGCTCTTGGCCTACTGCTCTACAGCTCCCGCTAGTTTCTCCTGTTGTGGCCAATGGTAAAGGATGATAGATGTTCTAGTGAAAAATCAGCTGCAGTGCCATCAGTTCCTCTTCACTGGCCGATGGGGCATCATCCTAATGGGATTTAAGTTGGTGACATGCATTTTCTTGGAAGTTCTGAAGTACAATGGGTAGTCGACCAGTTGCCCATGCTACTTAAGAACTTCAGGGAACAGAGATTTACATGTGGGGAAATTCCAGATGTCAAAACAATTTATTTGTACTATATTTCATGGTGGAGTACAGAGCATGTCTTATTATCAACCAAGGTAAAATGAAGTTGCTTTATATTATGTCAGACAATTGGACTTTCTAGCCAAGTATTGTCTTGTTTATGACAGCAGCTGTCAGTGGCCTTGGGCTGATAGGCTCCCTTTCAAGTTTGTCTGTATCTTTATCTTTAACTTTTGGTTTGCTTGTTTGAACATGTCGATGCTTTTGGTTGGTTTGTTTGAACATGTCAAAACTGGACCTTTATGCATTCAATAATAAACTCTTTCCTCCAAGCTGTGAGCTTCTTCCCAGTGAAGACTGGCCCTTTAGAAATGACTGCCATCCCTTTGGAGGAAGACTGTAAGAGTTTTGCTAGGTACTTTGTTTTACATATGAGCAACGTCCAGCCTTCCAGAGGTGGCTGGGCTGGAGGCTCTATGACATCTTACAACTGGTCAACATCTGAATTGTATTGTTTGTTTGTTTGTTTGTTTGTTTGTTTGTTTGTTTGTTTGTATACCGTGCCAATTTCCCAAAGGGAACTCTGGGCGGTTCACATAAAAACATAGGAACAAAGGTAAAGTACCCAACAAAGATTTTAAAAATATAGTAATACTAATAAAACTATAATTGGCAAGAGGCATATTGCAGCAATGATGGCACACACACACACACACACACACACACACACACACACACACACACACACACACACACACACACACACACACACACACACACACACACACACACACACACACACCAGTGGTACAAACCCTAGCAACTGTCAAAGGCATCCCTAAACATCCAGGGATTCCTTTGGCAGTTGCTTCCTGCTACCCTAAAGACATTTTCTGAAAGCTTTAAAAGCAGGAGGCAATGTGTATGGGATGATTATACACAGCCTCGTGATGCAGTGGTAAAAATGCTGTCCTGCAGCTGTAACTGCTCACAATCTGGGTTTCAACTCCAGGTAGCAGGCTCAAGGGTCACTCAGCCTTCCATCCTTCTGAGGATAGTAAAATGAGTACCCTGGGGGGTGGGGGCAATATGTAGATTGCATAAACTGCCCAGAGAGTGCTTTAAGTGCTGTGTGGTGATATATAAGCAGCACCCTTTGCTTTGCATAGATTTGATCATGACCACTGAGTCTGAACCTGTTCCCCTCCCCCTGCCCAATGTCTTTGGCATTAAATCTACAATCTGTGCCACTGTACTTTAAAATCAATGTTTTAGATTTACTTTACAATTATTCTCCACTTTGAAATTAACAGGAAAGCTATTTTAAGTAGCAAGTTTGTTTGTATCTATTTCTTAAACATTCTTATCTCCTGTTTCCTGTCATTGTACAATAAAATCACCGCAAGGCCTTTTAAGGACGTATGCTTTTGTTTATGCCAGGAGATATCACTTTCAATGAGTAGAGGGGATTATTTTTGACAGATGGACAGACAGACAGACCCTGTAACTGGCTAGATGTCCACTTCCAGTTTTGGAAAATAAAGGGCTGTTGGTGATGTTAAACTGCTAGTAGGAACTGATCTGTTTAAAAGTCCCTCTCTTGAAGATTGAAAAGAGCTATACTTTTCCTGTCTTTTCCCACAAGAAAGTAACGGTCCAGGGAGGGTTAAAAAAGAAGCCTTGAAGGGTACATTTTCTCCAACCCAGGTTGATAGCATCTGTGGAAACTCTGAGCCATGTACTGCAAGCCCAAGCATGTTCAAAGCAAGCCCAGATTGGCTGAATGGAACCTACCCACTTATAAGTGAACATAGAATGGCAGTCTTAATAGCTGAATAATACCTTTTGTTTAACATTGCTCAGAACTGTCCACCTGGAAACAGCACTGGACAAACAAAATTCCTTGTGGAATGTGGGAAACATGGTGAAAGGTTTTATGCTGGAAAAGGCAAAAGCTACACAGATTTATGTCCTCCTTTTCTCTGAAGTACCCTTCGTCTCTGTCTTGAATGGGACAGCCAGCAATATCTGGTAGGGTAAACGTGCCCTTTTACATATTTATATTGTGATAATCTAGCTCAGTGGGTTGGAGTGTAGCAGATAGGCCAGCGGAGATGATGCAGATTCGAAGTTGTTGGCCTTGCTACCGATGTGGCTTTGGGCAGGCTATTTAGTCCTGAAGTGGCACCAGAAGGAGGAACTGGTAAACCATAGAATGAAAGAGTTGGAAGAGACCCCAAGGGCCATCCAGTCCAACCCCCTACCATGCAGGAACTTCCTATGGGTATTTTAAACTTAGAAAACCTTGGGAAGATTCCCATGTTGCTGTTAGCTAGACGGGACATTACGCATTTGGAAGTTGCTTCACTGGGATAGTCACTGATGGTGAGCAAAAAATAATTGTCAGGACAGAATTTAAAAGCACAAATGCTTGTCGTGTGCCTGAAGCAGGTGTTATCTGTTTCTGGCAAGGATGCCCCATCCTTCTGGACATGCTGGTTGACTTCACTGTAATAATTTCACATCAAGGGATTCATAATAGGCTTCTGTACTTTCCAGGAAAGAGGCATTGAACATGTTGGAAAACAAAAGGCTTTACTTATGGGCTTTCCCATTTCCTCTTAAGGCCAGGAGGGCAAAACCAAGCCCAAGAACAGGTGCTGGTGTGTTCCTGAGAAGAAGCCAGGGAGCGGATGAGAGCTTGTTTTCCAAGCAAAATATTATATACTTAGTCCCGGCATTCCTAGCAAAACTGAAAACCTCAGAAGCTGATGCAAGTTAGTGCCAAACAGAAGTGAGGAATATTATGCAGCCCTTTGAATTTCAATGGACTACAAATATTCATCAGTATTGGGATCATCCCACTAAGTTGACCCTGTTTATAGTGTCACAGAAATTACAGCAGAAACAATGATTTGTTATGAATTATGTTTTGTGTGGGTTTACTGTCTCATAAGTACACTTGAATACTAGCTTTAAAGGTGCCCAGTGTTCCTGTTTATTTTCAAAGGAGCCATGAATAAGGAGCCTTTCTGTTCTTGAGCTCTTGATGCCTTTTATTACTTAAGTTTTATCTAAAGTTTAGAGGCAACTGGGGATTCTTTTTGAAACCAGAAGAGTGCTATCCCCACACAAGGGAGGTATCTGTCACTTTTGCAAAAGGTCTAAGGTTTTCAGAAGTAAAAACAAAAGTACAGTGGACCCTCATATAACAAATGGTTTGTATAACATAAAACCTGTACAACATAAAAAATTCCAGAGATAGGGGAAATTTGGTTAACAGAATTGCCTAAGGGGTGAATCTGTACAACAAAAAAATGGTTGCGATTAGGGCTCACTCTGTTTTCAATGCATTCCTATGGGAAATTTGTATAAAGGAAAATTTGCTTAACATAATTTCATTTGGAACAAATTAATTCCTTTATACAAGGTGTCACTGTAAACAGAAAGATCTTACAAGGGGCAGAGACGCTAAAGGTTCAGGATCCCTACAGAACAGCCCATTGAGATTGCGTATGATCAGTGGCCATGAAAGGCTGGGGTGGTGCTGGGGCACAGAGAGGTTCAGCAGGATAGAACAGAATCATTTAGAAACAATGCAAGAATGGAACAGGTGCCTTTTCCGCTGCTGTGAGTTGTTGGAGGCTTAGATGTGACATGCAGTTATTCCAGAGGGTCATAAAAGGACTATTTAATGTGAAGAAAGATCATTCTCATATCCAGTTTAAAAACAGTGGTTCTCCAACTCTGTTTTATATCCCACCAGTCACTCTGTCAAAGTGCCCTCCTGTGACAGATACAAAAATGCTCTCATTTTCCAAAAATACCTTTATATGTTGTAGGCATTCTGTTATTACGTTTATCATTTATATTGATGTGTAGGAGGAACAGTGATTTGGGATAAATAATTAGTGGTCAAGATGACTGCTAGTGTCAAGCCCCGCACACAGAACACACAGCAAGCCAAGTTCAGTTCTTTGCCAGGAACTTTAGTTGTAATCCAGATAAAGTACAAAGTACAGTCCGAGTCAATCCAGAATAATTTACAGAGCCAAATGCCAAGTTCAAGGGAAACAGAGAAACGTCGAAATCAGGAAGCCGGTCCAAGGTCAGGAAACAGAGAACACCGTAGTCAGAAAGCCGGTCCAAGGTCAGGAAACAAAGTCAGGATAACACACAGGAACGTGGTGGCAAGGTAAGTGACACGTTGCTCCCACAGAGGGTTCAGGGTAAACTTGCTAGCTTTATCCTAAAACAGGGAGCACACCCATATCTCTGGCAAGGCTCCTGCTAGAACTCAGGGCTTTCAGATCTAATTCTACGCCTATCATTAAAGATCCTTTCCCTAGCTCTCCTGTTAGTTCTCCTTTGCAGGATCCTGCTCCTAGCCCTTATAGGAGGAGGAGATGTGCCCTCAGCTGCGTCCTCAGACTCAGCTGCCTGCTGAGTTGAACTACAAGGCTCCTCCTGCTGCTCTCCAGCATTTAACCCTTCACATTCGGGTTCCATGACAGGCAGGGTCCTGGCAGCTAGCATGTCAAAATATGACATATGGCTGATCTCTGACAGGTAAATCAGTAGGAGATGGGGACTGAAGGAGAGTGACATGTTAGTACAGTAGTTGTTTGAAAATCCTGGGTCCCCTTGAAATTACTTCTGTATTCTACTAACTAGTGGTATATGTGTAAGTGTCTGAGAACTGTGGCCTAAATGATGCAATATTAACCTATGCTTCTTGAGTCCTTGTTCCTTAATTCCATGTACAGAACTTTTTTAAAAAGTCTGAAAAGTAGATTTGACAAATTCTTCATTGTTTAAAAACTCAATTTCAAACTGAAGTCATGGTTTGAAACTAGCTTGCATAACCACTCCTTGTTGTAAACTAAGGGCTAGTCAGCACTGTTGTGTTTCGCCAGCTGTTCTGGAGATGCTCTGGGTCATTCTGGCATTTTTGCTGCAGATTTTAAAAAGCCATCCCCATAAATGTGTCTACGTATAGGAAGAGTGTTTCTGGATGCACTGGATTGTCCCTGTACCACCAGGCCAATCACACCTGGAATTGGTCTCCTGAGGTCTCATTCCCAACACAGATTGCTGTCCCCATTTGTCAGTCTTCTCTGCCCTTTCCCCATGTATGTCATTTTCTCTTCCCTTCTCTGCTTGTTTTACCCTCCCACCATTCTGAAACTTGCATGTTTTCCTGCCAACCTTTCTAATTTTTAGAAAGTACAGTGGACCCTTGTATAACAGCTTGTATAACATAAAATTTGTACAACATAAAAAAATCCAGAGATAGGGGAAATTTGCTTAACATAAAATATAATGGGAAGAATACGTACAACATAAAAATGGGATCACTCAGTTTTCAATGCATTCCTCTGGGAATTTGTATAAAGGAAAATTTGCTTAACATAATTTCATTTGGAATGAATTAATTCCTTTATACAAGATACCACTGTACTGTATTCACTTTAGTTGTATGGCACAAAAAAGCAAGAATGAGTGACATCTTCGCTGCCATTGCCACATCTACGGGTAGTTCACTGTTTCTCTTCTCTTCTTTCCTTGTTTTTCTGCTCACCCTTCTTAATCCTTCAGATAGCATATTTCACTTGAAATGCAGAGAAGGAAGCTAATATTCCAAGAAAACTAACGAGAAGCAGTAGGACCTAGGTGATAGAGACTGACCAGACAAAAGAGAACTGTTTGACTCCGTTGACACTAGTTTTAGCTTTGTGTCATGTGGTCACTGGGATACAGTAGTGGTATCATGGGTGCAAGGAAAGTTGAAGAAATGCTCCATGTGAACGGGTTTGAAAATCCTGGGTTCAAACCCAGAGTTAAGACAGAATTATTTAAAAGTGAATTTAAGGTCTACTGGGACTCGACTTCTGGCCCCGCAATAAGAGGAGAGGGGTGGCATAAACATGCATAGCCACTACTTTCCTTTGAATGGCATCATTCAAGCTTTGCAAACATCACTATGGTTCACTGTGAGGCTGGAAATCATGCAGGCTGTGCCAGCCAAAGACCATTTTTCCCTCAACCCGTGGAAAAATATTCAACAAGGAAGGAAGCTGGTGAATAAACAAATGAATGATGAGTTAGGAGATACTGGCTTGGGATGCATCTGAAAAAGGTATACTTTTCTGGAAAAAAACATTTGCCCTACATCTTGTTATAGCCCACGAAACTGTCCGTTAAACTAGTTGCTTCTGATTTCATGACAAGGAACTGGTCTAGTGTGTGTTTTTGTGTAGGAAATGCCTATTGCACACTCCAGGATTTAGTAAAGCTGTACTTCATCAAAAAACAAAACTCCCCGAAAACCAGAAGCTCAAGTATTGTCATTGTGTTTGTTACATGTTCACCGGTTTTGATCCCTGTTGCCATAGCCCACCCGCGGCATCCCCTGTTGCTGCACCCCCTCGGTCTCCTCACATGGTGGAGTTTGGGCCTGTTACTTCACTCGAGGCCTCCAGGGCTATTGCCCACTGCCGGCCCGCGTCCACCCCCTTCGACCCTTGCCCATCATGGCTTATGAAAGCAGTTGGTGGGAACATGTCCGAATGGGCGTCTATCATCGCCACAGCCTCCTTCAGGGAAGGGATCTTTCCCTCTCGCCTGAAGGAGACTGTGGTAAAGCCCATTCTGAAGAAACCCAGCTTAGCATCGGGCGACCTAACCAACTACCGCCCGATCGCTAATGTTCCCTTTATGGGCAAAGTGATCGAGAGGGTGGCCGCGATCCGGCTTCAATCATATCTGGAGGGTGAACACATCCTGGATCCATTCCAGTCTGGGTTCATGCCGGGTCGGGGGACTGAGACAGTCTTGGTCGCTCTGCAAGATGACCTCCTCCGGGGGGGCGACAGAGGGTGCTCCTCCCTGTTGGTCCTCCTGGATCTGTCAGCGGCCTTTGATACCGTCGACCACGGTATCCTGCTGGATCGGCTCTCTGAGGTTGGGATCGGGGGCACTGTTCACAGTTGGTTGCGGTCCTTCCTCGGAGGCCATCCCCAGCAGGTTCAGCATGGGGGTGAGTTGTCGGCCCCTTGGATACTTCCTTGTGGGGTCCCACAGGGGTCGTCTCTCTCTCCCATGCTGTTCAACATCTACATTAGGCCGCTGGCTGAGGTCATTAGGAGACATGGAGTCTGCTGTCACCAGTACGCTGATGACACGCAGCTCTATGTCTCCTTTTCCACCGCTGCAGATGAGGCTGTCCGGACCCTCGATCAGTGCCTGGGCATGGTCATGGAATGGACCAGGGCCAACAGGCTCAAACTTAACCCCGATAAGACCGAGGTTATGTTCTTTGGGGCTTCCCCACCCAGCTACGGTGGCCTGTTTCCCACCTTAGAGGGTGTTTCCCTCAGGCCATCGGACTCTGTCCGGAATCTGGGCGTAGTCCTGGACCCGGCGCTCACCATGGAGGCCCAGGTGTCCGCCGTGTCCAGGGCTGCCTTTTTCCACCTTCGCCGAATCACCCAGATTCGTCCGTACCTGGATGAGGATTCCCTCAGAACTGTGGTGCAAGCACTGGTGATCTCGAGACTGGACTATTGTAACGCGCTCTACATGGGGTTGCCCTTGACTCTCATTCAGCAACTGCAGCAGGTCCAAAATGCGGCGGCCAGACTGGTGGCGGGTGTGCGTCGATTCGAGCACATCACCCCGGTTCTGGCTCGCTTGCATTGGTTGCCCGTTAAGGTCCTGGTTTTGATTTACAAAACCCTCCATGGCCTAGGACCTGACTACCTGACAGAGCGGATCGACCAGCGGTCAACTTCGGCCCGGCCGACTAGGTTGTTGCGGGCACACATGCTGCGTGTGGCCACGCCCAGGGAGGCTCGGAGAACTTCCACCCGTACCCGAGCCTTCTCTGTGGCTGGCCCGACCCTGTGGAATCATCTCCCAGCAGAAGTGCGCCTAGCAGAGTCCCTGCCTGCCTTCCGGAAGGCACTGAAAACTCTCCTCTTCCGGGAGGCGTTTGGGTGACTCCAACAAAGTTTTTTCCCCCCTGCCATCTGCATCCTTGGTCCTTACTGTTCTGTTTTGTTTTGTCTTATATTGCTTTATTGTTTTATTATTTAGCTAGTCAGTTAATTTGCTGTTATTTTAATCTGTTTTTTTGTTGTCCTCTTGTTGTAAACCGCCCGGAGTTCCTCTCAGGAAGAAGGGCGGTATATAAGCTTAATAAATAAATAAATAAATAAATATTTTACACACCTAACAGGGTCTTCAAGGTATGTATAATACAGTGGTCCCCCGCCCATTCACGGTTCATATACTGCGGTTTCAGGCCTCCCTTACTAACTCCAGGACTGGCACTGCTCTGAATGGGCCTGTGAGGGGCTTCCTGGGTCTTCTGGAATCACTTCTGGTTTTCATGGAGGCCCTTTTGCGGCCTCCAGAAGTCCCAGGAAGGCCCTCGCAGGCCCGTTTGGGAAAGTACCAGGCTGGGGATAAGTATGAGAGCTCCCGGCCCGACACGACCTGCATCCGCATATTGCGGATTTTCAGTTATTGTGGGTCAGGTCGGGTCCCTAACCCCCGCAATAGGTGGGGGTCATTGTATTTAAACAGTAAGTTCACTAGTCCTAGTCCTAATGGGGTTCCCATGCCCCACCAGTGAGTTTCCTGAACCCTAATGCATTGCTTTATCTACTACGTCACCTTGGCATTCAGAAGGCTAATCTTACCAATTGGCTTACACCCATGTCCCAGCATAATTGCCAAGTCCAGGACTCTCCTGTCTCCCAGGCTTATTCATTGCCTGCTCACAGCTGCCTGAGGGTTGGAAACAAATAAGTAAAGGCAAAAGTAAGGAAGAGGAGCAATCATTTCCACCTCATTCACTTGCTTCCTTCTGGATAACAGTGCTCCTGAAAGGACATCTTGTCCAAGGACTACCCAAAATGTTGACCCAGTGCCAAGAAAACACATACTTTTAATGTGCAGATTTGTATATTTTAAAGTGCAGCATCCTCACAAACACACACCTCTCCAATTAAATTTCTGCTTATAGCCAAGCAGAACATGGTTATTTGATCCTGAGTATCTATGGAGCAAAAGAACAACTTGGCTATCTGAAAAATGCCCTAAATATAGACAATAGAATTGGACTCCGTGCTGTAACACTTCTGAGCTCTCCTTTCTTTCCTCACTCCTGGTGGCTAAATGCCATTTGCAAGCAGACCTCAGCTATCTTTCATTCTTTATGTGCAAACACAGTTATAAAAAGGTTGGCGCAGCAGTTCAGCAGAAGGCTAGTTCATATTTTTATCTTCAAAGGGGCCTCAGGGACACTGTAAAAGATAGGTTATGAATGCAAATGAGATAAAAGTTGGTTTATAGATAGATAGATAGATAGATAGATAGATAGATAGATAGATAGATATCTGAAGCCTCCTGCTCACTCAGTGACCTTCACTGGTAAAAGCTAGGTCAATTCTCATTGTCCAGGTACTTCAGTCTTCTCCTGATGTAAAAACTGGATGCAATATAGTGATTAGTTAAACTCAACCATTTTAAAATGGATTGCACTCTGTAAGACAGATTGTCTCATTATTTCAGATTTTTCTTCTCGGTTTGAGATGAATTGTCAGGTCACCTAATATAAGTCAGTCTCTGTAGAACAATGCACTGTATAACTCTCTTGGTACATTCTAAATAATTCAAGTTACCATTTAAAGAGGTCTTCAGGTTACTGCCTCTCATGGTTTTACTTACCCAATGAGAAAGATAAGCTCTTAAAACGATGCAATTCTACTCTTGCTTTGGAATCCAAGCTTTAAAAAATTGTGTTTTCTTAATGAGAATTGCTGTTACTCACTGATGCCACGATTCAAGTTCCCCAACATTTAGGGTGTCTGCCTAGAACCCAGAAATGAAGTCTGTAAATGGTTTTCTTTCCATATTAGACTCTAGTTCGACAGTATTTTACTGAAAAGCAGTAGCTACCATAAACATGAAAAAGGATGCACAGACAGTTCTGAAGGAGTGCCCTCACACCATTGTTACATTACTGGAAAGGAAATGCACACATTTTATTATAAATAAGCAGTGGAGCAAGGCCTCTGTCTCCTTCAGACAAGAGTGTTCCCTCCCCCCCCCCATTGGTGATGAGCTGGGCTTCTCCTGAGCCCAGAATGCATCCTGTATAACTTTGTACCTTTGGCCTCCTAAAATTTATGTTCATCACAAGGCTGCCCTTGGTTTTGTTTGCTTCTCTTTTGCACTGTTGGATACATGTGAAACTCAGATACTTGTTTTAGTAACAAAACTGAGCTTCTAATATTGGAGAAAAGCTGACTTAACTGTTTCCCCAAAAAACATTCTGCATTTCAGCTAACATACATGGACATTATCTTCACACCTGCTGTTGACAAATAATAGGAAAACATTCTCTAACCTGATGCCCGCTGTATGTGTAGCTTTATATGGGCCAGATCATCCTCAATTTATAATGGTATGTGCAGGTTGGAAATGAGGCACTTGGTTGTAACAGACAGTTATTGGGAGTCTCCACTTGTTTCTACTGCATTGCTGATGATCTGAGTTCAGTAAAAAGGTAGGTAAAGTTTCCCCCCACACATGCATGCTAGTCGTGCCCGACTCTACGGATGGTGCTGATCTCTGTATTCAAGCCGAAGAGCCAATGTTGTGCAAGTCCATGGCCGCGTGGCTGGAATGGCTGCAAGGAAACACTGTTTTACCTTCCTGCTTTTTACGGAGGTACCTATTTACTTGCATTTGCATGCTTTTGAACTGCTAGGTTGGCAGGAGCTGGGGCTATCAGTGCGAGCTCGCTCCACTGCATGGCACCCGGGATTCGAACTGCCAAGCTGCCAACTTTGCAGCCAACAGTTTTTGGAGCCTTAGTCCACTGAGCCATCACGCCTAATGACCAGAGTTCTTCCAGTAGATCTCTCTTTATGCCCACTCCTGAGTTACAGGAAGAACTTTGCCAACCATTTTCACAGCAAGTCTCCTGAGCTTGTCTTTCTCATCATGATGGATGAAACTACATGCTGTCTTCAGTCCACATTAAGTTCACAGCAACTTCTATCTTTGCACACGAGAAAAGTCCTATTGCAATTTAAAATGGCACCAATCCATTTTAAAACTGCAGAAGGGCTTCTGACCCTGGGTACCCAATGCTGGGATACTCCCTGGCTAATGATAATACCAGGATTCGGGCAGCAGAATCCTCATGTGCTTGTTATGGAGCAGAAATGAAGTCACTGCAGGCACCAAAACCACACATATGCAGAAAACCCAGGCAAGAACAATGGCTGACCAGCCGGTGCTGGGAGGCTTCCCAGTTACCTTGGCACTGGCCAACTGGCATGGAAAATAAAGCAAGCTGCTGCCCTGACCCTGGCACTGGTGGCTATTCCACATGCTCTGCTTTAATGTAAGAAACTGCATTAAAATAAGATGTTCATTGCCAGCAGTTTCGTGCTAGTCTGCAGATAACACCATAGAAAGCTTACTGCAGATGTGTCATTCCTACCAGGATTTGCATGCTGACAAAGCTTCATTTGCTGAGTGTCTTGTGTGTCTGAGCTCCACATATGTCAGGAGACCCTCACCCTTGCCAGAAAAGAAGATACTGGCAATTTGAGAAAGTATTCATTTTCCTAAGGCCTTTGGACAAGAGTGATGGAGACTGCAGCAGCATTGAATTGGTGGTATTTCAGCATGAGACTCCAAATATCATAAATTAATTATGCATTATGTTAAAATAACTTTATATGGTCTGTTCTTGCTCTGCTGTCAATCACTTAAATCAGATGACCTCTAACTTGAGCTCAACAGCAGCATACAAAATACTGATCCTTGGATGTAGGAACAACTTGTTTCATTATTACAATGGCTGCTTTTAAGCTTCTTCCCTTTCACAAAACAGAAACAAAACACCACATGCCTTTCCCTGGACCATGCTGATCCAAAAGGTTGAGTGACAGACACTATCAAAAGCATGCAAAATTTTTTTACAAGTGCATAGGATCTACCACCTCATCTTTATCAGTATGTTTGCTAGTGTTTTCAAATAATTTGTAAAAGCAAATGAAAAAGACCACCCTTTACAGAAAACACTGTGGCTGTTTTTCTCAAATTGTATATACAGACATGGTTCCTGGTTTAAAAATGCTTCAACCAATTTACTCAGGACAGATGTTAGGCTCTAAAGGACGATTAATCCCCTCGATGGCTCTGTCTCTCTCTCCCTCGCACACATATCTGTTTCTAAATAAAATCATGGTTTTCCTGTGAGTCTGATATTTATTTCCCTCATTTATGAAAGTGAAGATTGACTATTTTATGCCCTTAACAAGGCCTTTCAAGGTGAAATACAATAGTATCCAAAACAAGGCTAAGTGAGGAAAACACAAAATAGTCCCACATCTTTTGATTAAAACCATTAAGAGTTTTTTTATGGAACCACTTGTTTTCACAGTGCTATGACTTGAACAACCCTTTCCTTATTAAATGTGGATGTTTTGGAAGTTACTGTACTCAACCATTTCCCCTTGGCTGCTTCCTTTCTTATCTCTCCCCTTATCCCACACTCACAACCTAGTCTCACTGTCTCCCCTTCACCAAGGGTGTCATTTTTCTGTTAGCAGCTGCTTGGTGGAAAGAATTCAACAGGTGCATCATTTTCTTTCATGCCTATAGAATGTTGGATTTCTGCCCACCACATTACAGGTCCAGGGTCCAGGCTTGGAACACAAAAATGCTGGCTTAACAGCTCCTTTCAACGCAACTTACTAGTTGTTTCTCCTGCCACTGTGTGGTGCATTGTGGAGCACCTCATATTGGTTCACATGTGAACTAGAGAGTCAGGCCAACACAAAACCATATCAACTAAATATGCCTGGAATGGCTAAAGCGGTTTCTCCTCACCCACCCCTGCACAAAGGTTTTTGCCACAGCCATGGACAAATTTATAGCTGAACTAGGTGGTCTTCCTCAGGTGTCATCTGGCTTCACTTTCAAGGGACCTTAGTCATGCTTCTCAAGTTTTCTTGTGCTTTGTTTTGTACGGACACCACTCTCTTCATCAACACATTTAAGGGTGAAGCATAACAGTAGAGGCAGCTACTTTACACTAGTCACACAATATGTCACTAGTCAATAGTTTGACCCTAAACTTTAAGTCCAACCCTCCAGCCAAGAACTACTTACTCAGCAATAGATTTGAAGTGCCAGGAAAGGCAACCCTGGCTTCCTCTGCTGTGGTACAGGCAGCATAAGAAATGCAAATAAGCATTGATGTGACCCCCCCAAAGTATAGCCTCATGGTGTAGTGGTTAAATGCCTGTACTGCAGCTAAAACTGTGCTCCGTACCTGGGGTCAATCCCAGATACCTGGCTCATGGTTGATTCAGCCTTCCATCCTTCTGAGGTCAGTAAAATGAGTACCCAGCTTGTTGGGGGTGTATGGGGGGATGTGTAGCCTGCATACTGTAATTAAAAACTGTAAACCGCCCAAAGACTACTTGAAGTGAAATGGGGCAGTATATCAGCAGAACACTTTGCTTTAAGATTGCCCTATTTTAAAAAAATACCCAACACCCCAAATACCAATCATTTCAGAAGTGCCCTTTGATTTATGACAGTGTTATTATGCAGGCAATGTGTCCAGGTGATTATCTTAGAGGAGGTGATAACAGCTTTGAAGCTGCACTCACATTTGCAGGGCAATCCAAGTGCAATAATAGTCAAACCTTGACTTTCCACCCAGTTGCTATTTCAGGAAGCATAGTTTTGGGTGTGCCTAGATTGCACATAAAATGATTAACTTCAAGAACAGGCAAATGTTAGCTTCTGCTTGTGAAATTTTCAGTGGCCTTAAAAAGGTATCTCTACCCTTGTCTTTGGATGTTATGTAAGGATCATGTGGACATTTTCTTTTTTCTTTTTGGCTGGGGATGCCCGTCCCTCTGTTAATGCAATACTGGTCAGGTTTGCATCATTATGCTGCAAAGATTTTACATCCGTGTGCGCCAAATCATTTAACAGAGGAAGCACTGTGTAGCCCTCTAGCCCTACTCAGCACAGCAAAAAGCTGAAGCTTATGCCCTACAAGTCCTTGGGGAACTGTGCATTGAACCCAGTGTTAACTCTGCAGGCTGTTCAGTGTTTTTACAATGGCCATGACTCCCTGGATCTCTTGCCTTCGCTACACAAGCATCTGTGTCAGCAGACCCTGTAGCAGAAATACTAGGATTATGGATTCACAGGTACATAATCTCAGCCAGCCAAAAACTATGGTGGCAACTTAAGTCTCAAAGCATTGATCTTGATTTCTCCTCGGTGAAATAAATCACTAAAATATTAAACCTTCTCTCTGGGTTCCTGTGGACAAGAGTGGATGCCAACCCAAAAGCTTGTTAAATTCGATCTCAGTGAATAACAATATACTGTATATCAAATAAAGCTGACCTGAGTTGCAACTGTTTAAAAAACTGCACAACAGAATCTTGCCTCTTCACAGCTTGCTTGTGCTTTGATGAGTCTGCTTTCCACTTGTGTCTGCTCAGTCACAATGCCATGAAACTGTTTAGACAAACAAGCAAAAATATAATTCTGAGACTTTCTGCAAACTAACCAGGGCTGCTGAATAAAACAACCCCAACAAGACAAATGCATGTTAAAAATGCAATTGCACCAGAATGGTGTACTTTGGTATCATTATCACTAGGGTCAGGGTCCTGGGGAGTGTATTTAGCTATGTAGACTTAAATGACAATCACATGGTCTCCATTCACAGTGCCTTGCACTTTTCATGACTTTTCCCCCATGGGTGATTTAAAAAAAAACTATAAGCAATTATTTCTTCTGGATTTCCAGCATGAGTGAGTGCATTTGTAATTTTATTTCCTGCATTTTAAACAAGCAAAAAAATCTGCTACCTACATACCGCCCCATAGTGTTTAAAGAATACTCTGGACAGTTTACAATTGAATTATGCAGGATACACATTGCCCCCTTACCCCAGGGAGCTGGGTATTCAGTCTACTGACCTCAGAGGGATAGAAGGATAAGTCAGCCTTGAGTTTGTTACCTGAATCTGTTGGGATTGTACAAAGGTTGTGAGCTGAATTTTGACTGCAGTACTGCAGTTTAACAGATGTGCCAGGAGTGGTTAAACTGCAAGTCCATCTAGTGATTAAACACTAGTTCAGATATTGCAAACATCTTTTATTTATGGATTTGCATAGGCCGCTACTGTCTTCTTATGCAGGAAAATTGTGTATCTACATTTACAAAGTTAGAGCAGTCTGATACCACTTGAACCACCAGGGCTCAGTTCTGTGGAATCCAAATGTATTACAATATGAGCTTTCTTCCGCTGTGCCCCCTTCATCTGCTGCATGAAGTCTTCTGTAGAACTTCAGGTACATGTACAGTACACATAATTGGAGGGATGGTGAAGTCAGCAGGAAATGAAATGCAGATGTGTAAGTTGTTGCCATAAATTTGAGACAGCTTGGATTCATATGTAATTTTGTTAACTAACGAATACATAATCCGTCTTTCAAGCATCACATTCACACTACCACTGGAATTTCAAACTTTTGCAAGAACTCTTAAGTGCATCTTATGAGAGTTCAGTTTGTTTGTGCCCAGCAAAACTTCATTGGAAACCATTACATAATCCTTAGCCTTCTAGTGTCAAAGGTACACCTTGTTCTTCCCTGTCGACATTGGAGAGCCTGATAATTAAGTGAGCCACAACTTAGGAATGTGACGGGAACTGTCAGGTGGTGCCAGCTGCTGAACAGGTACTCGTTGTTATTGCAAGACCTTACCAAGTTGCGCAGTGGGATTGAGGCTTTGCATAAAAGATAAAAGAGCTAACAAATGGATAACAAGCACATGAAGTTAAGGAGGTGAATTGGCTACCGAAGTGGTGGGAGAAACAGAACATGGAAAAGAACTTGGCAAATGAGTTCTAGAACCCCCAACCTGCATTGCTGCTACAGTCTAAAAACTGAATATTGTCTCCACTGAAAAAAGCAACCTGTTACTGATTTAAAAAAATGAATGGGAAACACACTGAACCAAGACTCAAGTCATTTGGGGCAAGTTATCAAAATTTTCTGATACTTGGTCTTCAATGATTTGAATGGACTCTTCTTATTTTATCCTAGTGGCATGGCTCCTGCTGCAGAATTTG
Organism: Phrynocephalus forsythii; assembly: GCA_029282475.1. NCBI lineage: Eukaryota > Metazoa > Chordata > Lepidosauria > Squamata > Agamidae > Phrynocephalus > Phrynocephalus forsythii. The sequence goes on along the minus strand of JAPFRF010000005.1, from coordinate 94,060,789 downwards.
TGTCTGCCCAGCCATAGGGATGATATGGGAAGTCTCCTGGCCATGTAGAAGGAGCCAAATGCAGCTCCACCCACATGAACAGTCCACCAGCTTCTATAAAGTTGATCACAAGAAGCTGAAGCTTGAGTTCATCAGTTGTGATGCATTTTTGAAAGAAAATAAGATTGCAAGTTAAGAGTTAAGTCAAAATCCACTGCATGTTGCAATTGACGATGGCACTGTTTTCTTAGACCTCTCCAGCTGCTTTAAAATTCAAAACATTATTTATTGTTTTGCCCTGTCCTCACACTGGCGTCAATCCAGTAACAAGAGGGTCAAAAACTCTTTCCAGTCTGTAATGGGTGGAAATGTAAATGTTTGGGGAGCACAGGGTGAGCAAGCAACCAGAATTCAATGATATTCTACAATTGCACAAGGGCAACCATGACCGCCTTTTTCTCACTTCTAGTGGGGGGTTCTTCCTGTGCCCCAGTCCATGTGCCTGCCTGCAAAGGAAAACCTTTCCCTGATGCCAGAAGGACAAGAGGGAGGAGGGCCAGCCCAGCTTCATGGAGCAGCACATGACTGTATGAATAAGACTGCAATAGGATTATATTGCACAGACCCATATTCAGTCAATTATATGAAACTGGCAAACCACTCCAGTATTCCTGCCAAGAAAACTCCATGGATATGGAGTCACGAAGAGTCGGTAATGACTGAAACGACACAACACACAGTACTCAAAGCCAGTCTTTGACTGTGAGGTCAGTCATCGACCAATCGGGCACAGGGGAAAACCTGTCGTGTGGCTGCCCTTAAATGTCATGTCTTTTGCCCACTGGATGTTGGCCAAAGGGGCTGGATGAGCAAAGGGTTTTGCACGTTGGAAGAAAAAAGTTCAGGCAGCAGTGAAGAGAAATAAAATGGGCAGGTGGCAAAATGTTGCCGTGTAGGGTGCCCTGCCTTTCCCCAGGACACGCTAATTTGCTCACCTCCTCTGTTTTTATCATTCCCTCCCTCACAGTCAGCCTTCTATCCGTCCTTGGCATGGTCAGTCACAGTGAGGATTTGGGGGGGGGGAGGTGAGGTTTAGGTCTTTTCACCTAAAGATTGCTTGTGCGTCTACAAACATCATTATTCCCCCACCCCAAGTACCCTTTTGTGTATGAGTAGTGCATTTTTAAACATACAAATGACACAGCTTGAAGGGGCAAACTGGATCACATGATTTAACTGCTTGATACTCATGAAGGATGAGAGCAAAATTGTGGAGGATTATTTCCTTTTTAAAAAAAGATTTTTTACAAAAGATATTTTCCTTCATTGAGATAGCATTAGCTTAGTGCAGGGGTGTCCAAACTTCGGCCCTCCAGATGTTTTGGACCACAACTCCCAGAATTCCAAGCTTATATTACCAGTGACAAAGGACTGTGGGAGTTGTGGTCCAAAACATCTGGAGGGCCAAAGTTTGTACACCACTGGCTTAGTGCTCGAGATGTTAGAGATGCTATCCCAAGCAGGTTTGTAAGATTCAAGCAACAAGTTGCTGCAAAAATATATCCCCCCCAAACCAGAAGTGACTTCTACTGACCTTGACTGGCTTTCATGGTAAGTGAGATCTTTAAGGAGTTGCCCCTCCCCCCGTTTCTATTGTCAAGTTGATATTTGAACCCAATCTCCTGAGTTTGAGCCCGCCACGCTATCCACTTCACCACACTGGGTGTCAATAGCAAGAACAATAGATATATTTATTTGCTTGACAGATTTCAGAGTTTTTACAGGATGAAATACTTTGTCCAGCAGAGTTGGAAAAATGTAATATTTCTAAATCACACAGGTTATCTTGGGAGACAACATCATTCCCCTCAATATATTAGCAAGCAGTCAGCCATTGGGTATGGAGCTAGTACAGAAGCGAGCCAATGTCTGTGAAATTATAAGGGGAAGCGGGGTCAGCAAAATAATGTGGGCTTAATAAAACTTAACAGGTTTATTTCAGTGTGAGCTTTTGTGAATCTAAATGCCTTGAGTTAAATAACACCGAGCAGATGTGAGTGTAGTGAGATTATTGAGAACAGTAGGTACAAAAACAAGACTATCTAGCTTTATTTCTCTTTACCCCACCCACCCCTTTTCCTATCCATAGCATTGTCCTTATCTAATGTCACCACAGGAGGGGTGGAAGAAAACCACATCCAGGATTGTTGTCAAGTGTAGAGTGGGCTTTAAGCATCCAAACATAGGTCATTTCACACTAAGAAATTCTTAACGTGAAATAAGCATGATGCAGATATTATGCAGCCTTGACCTTTTCAAATAAAAAAGGGTTGTTCAGAACTGACTATATGAATAAGATTGCACTAGGATTACATCAGTCCTCTATAAAGTCATACAGTTAGCTCATGCAAAATGACGTAAAGCCAACCCCTGAAGATTACCAAAGAAAACAATTCAGCAGATGTGAACCGTTATTGAAATGGGAGTTTGTAAGGGTTCAAAACCATCCCATGACAAAATGTCAAATATTTTCTCTAGCACCTTAGAGAAAATGCTGCCTGGCTGTCCAGAATCTATTGGTCCCATCTTGATTGTTCTTCCTCAAGCAGGCAAGGGCCTTTCTCCTGAGGCAAGCTTTTTCTGAGTGAATGGCTTCCGAGTTTGGCTTTTAAAATGGATTGTTATACCTCACTGCACTGAATGTTTTCTGATTTTGTATTCATTGATTCTTTTAGTACTAGTAAGTAGAGATGGGCACCAAACGAAAAATGAAATGCTGTTTTGTTACAAAACAAAAAGATAGAAAATGTTTTGTGATGAAATGAAACAAACTGCCATTTTTTTGGTTCGGTAAATGAAATGGGGGAGCTTCCTCAAGCTCTTCCCTATAAGCCCCCCAAATGTGGAGAGATTTAGGGTTCAGGGGGCCAAGTTATTCAACTGCAAAGAGGTGCTGTACACATTCCACACTGGCAATAGATCAATTTATCACTTCCCCTTGTTTATCCCCTATACTGCTGGTATGTGCTGTACAGTAGTTTTGCAGTTAACTATGTGGACCCTCTATGCAGTTGAATAACTCAGCCCCCTGAACCCCCAAACTTTCTAATTTGGGGGGGGGGGCTTATAGGGAAGAGTCCAGAGAAGCTACACTGTGATTTCCATGCTGCTACATGCCTGCAGTCACTATTTTTGATTACATATTTTTATGTACTTGAAAATAGAGATTGCAGACACGTAGCAGCATGGAAATCACAGGGGAGTTTCCTCAAGCTCTTTCCTGTAAGCCTCTGAGATATGGAGATGTTGGGGTTCAGGGGGCTGAGTTATTAAACTCCAAAGGGGTTTCCCAGAAAATCATTCTAATTGAGTCGGGAAGGAAGCTGCTAATAGCCCCCCATGGGGGAGCTTCCTCAAGTGGTTCCCTTAATTGCAACTTATTTTATACTAGGGAGACCCCCCTTTGGAGTTTAATAACTCAGCCCCCTGAAGCCCAAGCCTCTCCAAATTTGGGGGTCTTACAAGGAAGAGTCCAAAGAAGCTACCCTGTGGTTTTGGTGCCCATCTCTATTAGTACGTCATTGTTACTACCTTAAATATTGTTTTCTGATTGCGCTAGGCTGCCCTGGTTTACTTTTACTGAGGACGGTTAAAAATATTTAAAACAAATAAATAGCAATAAACATGGGTGGATCTTTCATGCCCATCATGAGCAATATGATATAGTTTGCTGCAAAAATGTAAATAGGAAGATCTTACATTGGAACCCATGCCACCACCACCACCCCTGAGGACTGCTCAGCCACTGTGGCCTCATACCTTGCTTCTGGGGTTCCCACAACCACCCATCAGACTAGTGTTGGTAGAAGGCTGTTGGATGAGTTGAGCTTCTGAACTGATTTAGAAACCTTTTCTAATGTTTTTCTTTGGCTTCTGATTTCCTAGGATGGATTCTTTGCCCTTGAAATGTTGCTAACCTTTGTTGAAGCTGAAACTAGTTCACCTAAAGTTCAACAGCTCTCTTCCACGCATCTACCAGTCTGAGGCTCCATATGTTCAATGTTTATAGTTTTAAGGATTTACGGGTATCATTCCGGGAGCAAATCCTTAACTGATGTCAGTCAACATTCAAATCATTTTGCCGTGAGGAAGAAAAATAACATTCCTGCTCCAGTAAAAAAAATTATAGCCATTCTCCTCAGCAGCACTGCTAACAATTACCTTGATGAGTGAATTTCCTCAAGGGCAGGTCTGATTGAATGTCATGATCAAGAACAGACTTTTGGGTTACACCTCTTTCACAATTTAGGATATTGTGGCCAGAGTGCTACCAATGTTTGTATAAATTGCTGGAGCTACTTATGGCAATTCATAGGTAGCAGATCATTTCACAGACATGTACCTGACTGTATCCAGCTGCATGATTGAGATATAGACTAGCACATCCTCAGTTAACCACAAGTAGTTGTGGCAAGTTATGTGAACCTCAGCAGTCACTTTGCAAGCAGCTTTAAAACAAGGCAGTAATAACTACAAACCAAGAACAAATTCTGCCAGACTAATCTTAATCATCAGCTTCTTATAGCAAAATTCAAGCTTAAACTGAAGAAAGTAGGGAAGACAACTGGGCCAGTCAGGTACAATATAAGTCAAATCCCTTATGAATACATAGTGGAGGTGAAGAATAGATTTAAGGAACTAGATATGGTGGACAGAACACCTGAAGAACTATGGATGGAGGCTTGTAACATTGTACAGGAGGCAGCAATGAAAACCATCCCAAAGAAAATGCAAGAAAGCAAAGTGGCTGTCCAACGAGGCCCTACAAATAGCGGAGGAGAGAAGGGATGCAAAATGCAAGGGAGAAAAGGAAAGATACAGAAAATTGAATGCAGACTTCCAAAGAATAGTGAGGAGAGACAGGACAGCCTTCTTGAATGAACAGTGCAAAGAAATAGAGGAAAACAATCAAAAAGGAAAAACCAGAGACTTATTCAAGAAAACTAAGATCATTACCACCAGTCTCATCACCTCCTGGCAAACAGAAGGGGAAGAACTGTAGGCAATGGCAGAGTTTATTTTCTTGGGCTCCTTAATCACTGTAGATGGTGACTGCAGCAAACCTAAGGCAAACCTAAGCAGCATCTTAAAAAGCAGAAACATCACTTTACCAAAAAAGGTCCAGATAGTCAAAGCTATTATTTTTTCAGTAGTGATGTATGGGAGTGAGAACTGGACTATAAAGAAGGCTGATCACCACAGAATTGACACTTTTGAGCTGTGGTGCTGGAGGAGAGTCTTGAGAGTCCCCTGGACTGCAAAGAAATCAAAACTATCCATCCTGAAAGAAATCAACCCTGAATGTTCACTTGAAGGACAGATCTTGAAGTGAGGCTCCAGTACATTGGCCACCTCAGAGAAAAGAGTCCTTGGAAAAGTCCCTGATGTTAGGAAAGATTGAAGGCAACAAACAGGAAAAGGGGATGGCTGGGAATGAGATGGTTGGATGGTGTCATCAGTGTAACCACATGGATTTGACCAAACTCTGGGAGGCAGTGGAAAACAGGAGGCTGTGGTCCATGTGGTCACGAAGAGTCTGACATGACTGACTGAACAAAAACAACAAAAGCTTCATTGGTAGAAAGTGGGGATACTATAGATGTGAGCTGAATAGAACACCTATTAGGTGGGTATGCAGTTGGTTACAAAATAATACTCAAAAGAGTGCTTATCAATGTTCCTTCTCAAACTGGGAGGAGGTGACAAGTAGGGGACCACATGGCAAAGTTGTGGGCCTACTGCTCTTCAACATTTTTGTCAATGACTTGGATAAGGAAGTGCAGAGAAGAACAAATTTGCAAATTAGACAATATTGAGTGGAATAGCTAATACGTACTTTGGAAGATAAGAACCAAATTCCGAAAGATTTTGATAGGCTTGATCACTGGGTTGAAACCAACAGAACAAAATTTAATGGGGATATGAGCTGCGTTCTACACATGTTGAGGGGAGGCAATCAAGTGCACATTTACAAGATGGGGGATATTTGGTTCAGTAATACTACAGGTGGGATGGAACTGGGAATTGTAGTAGACCACAAGCTGATGTGAATGCAAAAAAGGCAAACCTATTGTATGCTGCATTAGAAATATAATTTTAAATCCCTTGAGTTCCTAGTTATCTCTATTCATCATAGTTGGGCCTCATCTAGATACCATACATGAAGAAGGATGGCAACAAACAGGAACAAGTTCAGAGGAGGGCAACAGGGAGGATCGGGGGACTGGAAACCAAGCCCTATGAGGAAATGTTGGTATGTTTAACCTTGAGAAAAGAAGACTGAGTGGAGAAATAATAGCACTTTCCAAATACCTGAAAGGCTATCAAACACAGGAGTGGCAGGATCCGCTGTCTGACAACCCAGAGTGCAGGACACATAATAAAGGGCTCAGTTTATAGGAAGCCAGATTTAGGCTGAATATCAGGAAAAGCTGTTGGAACAGTACAACAGTTGGAACCAATTACCCCAAGAAAGGTGAGTGCTCCTACACTGGAGGCACTCAAGAGAAAATTGGATAACCACCTGTCAGCTCTGTTTGGATCTGGGTTCTGTTTTTTTAAAGTCCTGTTTGAAAAGTCCCATTCCTCATGAAGCTGGAAAATTCAGTGTTCCAACCAGTGTTGTTCCAAAAGCTTCTAGAAACAGCACAGTCAATGGGGCAGATTTTTGGATTTTCTGCAGTGCAAATACCACAGTTCTCCATACCAGAATTCGGGGAGATCTCCTTTTCTTACAGATATCTTAATACAATGCATATGGGTGGAAAACATAAACATACACGGAATTGTGTGTAAACTAGTCCAAAAGCCCAGAATGGAGAATGAGGGTGTTTGTAATCCAGGAAATACCATAATCTCATTCCAGAAAGGTCAGATCCATTTGTCCAAAGGAGAGGGGATAGTTCAAAAGATATTAGAGCAATAGGACCATTAGCATTTCAGGGTACTAATTGGAAACAGCCAGACGCCAGGAAGAGGGTCTCAGGAAGCCACTCATTCTGTGTGTGCTGCCAACAGAGCCTTTCAGAGACAGTGGAGCAATCAACTCTTGCTCACTATTCTGTGCTAACTGTTCAACCATGACAAATGGACTGCTAACTACCTTGTCTCTACTCGCTTCCTGTTGTGAAGGGGGTGGGCCTATTTAGACTGATTGATATACAGACAGTACTGATTTCCTGCATTACTAATTAGGGCAGGTTTAAGACTATCCAGCTCCAGTATATGCTGCCTGCGCATCACATATATTCTTTAGACAAGGACAATTTCTCAGAAATTTCACGCACTTTAAACTTAGCTTTTTTCCACTATATTTCAAAAATGAGAAAATTCTGAGGAGAAGATAAATTGATTAAGCTGTTTGAATGAGCAGCGAAACATTTATATCTCTCAAGAAAAAGAACTCCAGTTGCCATGACTCAACTTCCAGATAAACTCACCTGGATGACCGAGAATCTTCACAGACATAATCAGAGCATGCATCCTGGGAAAAGGCTGCCACTGCTTTCATTAATTTCTACATCTTCCTCCAGTCAGTAGAAATTTCTGATTTTTTAAAAAAATCCAAAGTTTTATCAAGTGAGCTAATTGTTCCTGAAGCAACTCAGGAGTTGCAGTGTCAAATGGACCCCCCCAAAAAAGGACAGTCACTTAAAGTATGCTGATTAAAAATACAAAGTCACAGGCCATTCTGCCATGATCTTGCTGCATTACTAGTGACTTCTTCAAAAGTCTACATTTCTTTTGCTTTTTGTAAGAATATATTGTAACACATGTAGCTAAGTATCAGTGTTCCAAAACAGACGTGAAAGTTTAAAAACCAGTTTGGCGCCATTTATTGGCAGAGAGAAATCAAAAGCGGAGAGGCTGACAACCCACTGTTTGTTCCACTGCAGAAAAAAAAAGTTTGCTCCTCAAGAGAGCGGCACCTTTGTTGGAACAACCATCTGTTGACACCTTTGTTGGAGCATCAGTTGACACCTTTGTTTGAGCAACCATCCTGCTCGAGGAATGCCTCAATCCATAGCTTTCTGAGCCCTTGTCAGGGGTTTGTTCTTTTCTGATGTAGCTAGGATTGGTACAGTTTCTCAACCGGCCCTTGAAAAGATGGGCAATTTCCATGTGAGAAAGAGGGCTTCATTTGATCATTCTAATCAAGCCTGACTGTTCCAAAGCAGCTCATACTAGCTCACTCCCAGCCTCTAATGTAACTCCACTCTGAGTGCATTTCTGTGTTTCCCTCAATTCAGTGGGACTTTCCCCCCAGCAAATGTGCTAGCAAAGGGCGGGGGGGGGATCAATGAAATAATGTTTAAAAGCAAAGCTAGGGAAGGGCTGTTTCATGAAACCATTCCTCCTGAAATTTCGACAAGATTGATTTAATGATGTTTTAGTCAAAATAAACACCATTGTTAGTGTCCACCCTTTTTTGAATCATTTTGCTTACAACACACAGCCTATTATAGCATGACAAAAGAAAGATGAAGCTATAAGGTCTTGCCCTCTAAGGACTGGAAATACTAATCTTGTTTATACACACAGGTTTTGTGCTGCCACCTGGCATTGCCCACATGTTTTCCACCATGTCTTCTTAATTAAAAGGATTAAGAGCCTACTTTTCACACAAAAGCATTCACAGAAGTGCAGCACACTTAGTTCCATAACCAACACCAGATTCCTCTCTGAATATTTATTTTATTAATTTTATTTTAGAGTATTTTTATCCCGCCTTTCTCCTTGGAAAAGGACCCAAGGCAGCTTACAGTAATGAGGGATAATATACAATCCAGTACAATTAAGACATGTTCAAGTATTTGAGAACAAAGAATTGAGGGACATCTTACAGCATTAATAGACAACATTACATTAAAGCAACATGGTTAAAAGTAGTCAAAAACACAAAGTCTATGTGAACCCATAGATTCATATAAAATACACATGGTAGCCCATCATTCAGAGAAAGCTTGCCTGAAGAAAAAGGTCTTTGCCTGTTTCCGGAAGGACAACAGAGATGAGGCAGTCCTGGCCTCTAGTGGGAGGGAGGTCAGAGTCTGGGTGCAGCAGTCAAGAAGGCCCTTTCTTGGGTTCCCACGAGACATACCTGTGAGTTCCAGTTGCATTAGGCCCTATACGTTACAGTGGCATGGCCTACTGATTACGAATAAAATTGTTGTGTATATATATTGAGTTTGCTGGCTGGGTAGCCCAGTGAGTTATCTGGCTATGAAACCAGAGGCTGTCAGCTCAGTTCCCTTCTGTGCATTCCAAAAACCTCTCTAACTTATGTCGCCTTGGACATGCTCCACAATCTCTGAGTGCCCTCAGAAGAAGGGAATGGCAGACAACTTCTGCCTACTCAGTATCTAGAAAGCCCTGAAAAGAGTCATTGTAACTCAGAATTGACTTGATAACATGTGATGTCTGTTATTATAATATATCAAGTTCAGTCTTTATGGGTGACGAAATGAGACAGTCTGTCTTGGGGGGGACCCTCAAGGAAGGACTATGACTCAAAACTTCTGTTTTGCCTGTTTGTTTTTAGTCTTTTGAGAGTTTCCAAACAGGGTTATTACTCTTCTTCAGACAAATATTGCAATTATTCAGAAAGAACAGCCCTTGTAGATGATAAATAAACATTCCAGGGTTGACTAATACATAATACAGTAGATGTGTTTCTCAATCTTTTGGTATTAATGCCTTTGTTTTTCAGAGGCTGAAACCATGCAAGGTAGAAGAGAAAGGCAAGGGGCACCGGAGAAGATGCATACAAGCAGCCTTGGTGACAAGTTAGTATGGGATTCAAGCTGTGTGAAACTGAACAGTGCAACCTAAGATGTTTCTGTGCCACTCTGCATGCTCAACATATTGCTAGGAGCCACTGTCTGTTTCCTGTTTCAGCCTATGAACTCCATATAGATCACATCTGTCGGACAGGAAAAAGGATACATCATGTATGCCGTAAGAAGAATGTAGTTCTCTTCCTTGTGAAATGTTGGGCGTTCATGCCAGGAACTCAGTCGTTTGCTTATCTTATCCACAAACTAGCAGAATAAGCTTTTGCTACCACCACCACCACCACCACCACCACCTAGCAGGAAAACCAGACTGTCCCTATCTTGGCTGGCCTTCCAAAAGCAGGCAAAGATCTTTCTCTACAGGCAAATTTTTCCTTAGGGACCGGCTGCCTGAGTGTGGTTTTTAAATGGATGGTTGTGCTTTACTGCTTTGAATCTGGGTTTGGTGCTGCTTCTGTTTGCTGTCTTTTAGTAGTGCTGTGTCTGTTTGATCTTTTAAAATATTTGTATACCTACTATTTTTACTTCCAACATTGCCTTTGCCACATTGAGCTCTTCTTAACAAGAAAGGTGAGGTATAACAAACAAACATAACAATTATTCCCTTGGTGATTTGGGAAATGTGAACTCCACCTTCCTCAGCTCACAGCAGAGAACGGTTCTGTGTTTAAAATATTTGGGGGGGGGGAACATATTGGAACATCTGCCTTATTCTGTGACTAGGTCCTGACGATCCCATTACTCAGGTAATGTATTACTAAACATGGGTCAAGTAAACAGGTTCTGACTCCTTCTGAATCATTAAATCCAACACAAATGACACTGTGTGATTAAGGGAGATACGTGGAACTTAAGCCCAAGAGACTCTGTGCTGACTCCAGCAATGATAAAATCCAGATAATTTAGCTTTTGATCCCCGCTTGAAATACTGGACTACATATTATCCCTGTAGCACCTGAGTCATGTTCAGAATGAGATAGTTTGCTTTATTTGGCCAGCATCTGATGGGAAATGTAGGCCACCACTAGAAATATATGGGCAAGTGGAAGAAAAAACTCACCTCTAGATCATGTGTCACAAGCAAATCTAAGGGCCCAAACAAACACAACAGCCAGTCAGTGAATGCATGGAATGTATTAGGTAAATTCACAGGGCATGTTGGGCAAGCGACCCAGTGTAGGGTAGTGGATAGATTGATGGACTCTAGCTCAAGAAGCCTGGGTTCAAATCCCTGCTCAGATATGGAAGCTCACTGGGGGGAATGGAACTGGTAAAACCACTCCTTAAATATCTCAATTTACCTTGGATTGCTAGTTCTGACTTTATGGCATGCAACAACAACACACATAACTGTTGGAATCCCTAGGTAGAGCATCCACTTGGATGTAATTCTATAGTCTTTTGAAGGAGGGGCCTACCCATTCTCCTCAAATGTGAAAGGTTACCTTGTAGCAATGGGGAGGGAATAGCTCTGTAACCCTGTTACTTAGACAATTCCCCATGGCTTCAAAGTGAGGGCTAACATGAATTAAAGCATATATTTCAAGAGATGTCTCTTGAACTATCGTGCAGCATGCAGTGCTTTCAGTAAACCATAGGTGGTGTTATTGGACAAACAATTTAAGACTTTGGCTTGCCGGTCTAAGTCTCAAATAAACACATTCATTTCATACTTTTAAAGTAGCTTCTACTCTCTGATTTTTCTTCACTTGAGTTCCAGCGTAAAAATCCAGTGCATGCAATTCAAGCATAGGGAGAGAAAAAACACATGGATAAACCGTAGACAGGTGTTCAGAAATGCAAACAGGGCATTTTACGAAGAGCAGACTGCAAACTTGATGGAGGGCAAAGTATTCATTGGAAAAGCTGTTCTAGGCTCTTGGGTGCCCTGACCATTTGAATAGATCATCCTGGTATTTATTGGATCTACTGGAGTGTGCTGGTACTTCTTGTCCACACACATCTGGCATTGATCCATACTGCCTCACTTCCAACACAGATGGTCCTCTCCTCTCCTCCATCTCTTCTCTTCACTCATCTCCCTTTCCCCTTTGATTTTTTCCACCCATGTGGTGTGGAGGGATGGAAACTGACCACCAGAAAAAAACCATAAGGAATTGCCATCAAACAGTGCCCACTCACAAAGCATGTGGATCAAGCTTGGGACGATATAGTCGTGGGATCTCCATGAACAGATACAGCACTCGGAGCAAACTGCAGCAAAGCAGAAGTAAAATATATCACCACCTAGGAAGAGCTTTGTGAATGTTCTGGACCATCAGAAAGATGAGCAAGTACATCCTTGATTAAATCAAGCCTGAACTGTCTCTAGAGGCAAAAATGTTGAAGCTGAGGCTGCCCTATTTTGGACACATTGTGAAAAGGTAGGATTCCCTGAAAAAGTCAATGATGCTCAGAAAGGTGGAATGGAGCTGGAAAGGAGGAAGGCCAAATGTACGATGGACCAAGTACATAAAGGGAGCCACAGGCTTGAGTCTGCAGGAGCTGGGCAGGGCTGCTGAGGGCAGGGCAGGGCAGGATATTTTGGACATCAGTCATTCAAAGGGCTGTCATAAGCTGGAAGCAACTTGATGGCACATTACAGCAGCAACCAAGGGAGAATACCTTTTCACCATCTGGTTTGGGATGGGTGAGGGGGTAAGTTTTGTCTGTTCATAACACTTCTAGAGTTCTGCTGGTCTCCTTTGTGTACAGCCAATCTATTCAAGCTACAACACCACATTTAAGTGGATCGCTACCTCAGCACATTCCTTTAAAAGGGGGGGGGAGAGAAGGGGGTATCCTGACTCATTCTCTAAAACAGCCATTTTCAAGCAGGGCCATATAACCCTCTGAGGTTCCCTGGCACATTTGAAGGGGATCACAGGCTATAAACAGTTATTCACACACTGCCTTATAAGGTTCATTAGGAAACTTATACAATCCCGAGATACCATTTATACTGAGCAGAGAAAGATTTTTAATAGTTGTTGTGAGTTTGTTGGGCTGTTTGGCCATGTTCTGGAAGTTTTTCTTCCTGACATTTCACCAGACTCTGCCTGGCATCTTCAGAGGGCAAGGAACCCAGGGAACTAGGAATTCTTTCTGTGTTCTGGGGTATAGAATGAGTGAGGTTGGGTTTTTAAGGTTGTGGGAAAGAGGAAACGTGTCCTATGCAGGAAAACCTTTTTTCAGGTTGTTTTAGTCTGCAGTGTCTATTTTAGTCTGCAGTGTATTTCATGTTCTTCACTAAAACAACCTGAATACACCCTGAAACAAACTGGACATGAAATCATCTTCCAGGGCACAGAGATACTGGACAACACTACCAATCACTATGTCAGACTACACAGGGAAGCCATTCAAATCCACAAACATAAGCACAGTTTCAACAAAAAAGAACAAAGTCTAAAGATCAACAAAGCCTGGCTTCCAGTAATAAAAGCTGCAGAGTGCAAAGGGTCAAAGCTCAGTGATTCCCACCCAGCCACAAGCAAAAGTGATCATTTCGCACAATAGAACAGCTAATGACACCCATCAAGGATCTTGCTACCCCTGATGGCATTGAAACTTCTTAATCCCTTCATCACAGTACAATGACTAACACCTATTTTCCTGCATAGGACAAGTTTCCTCTTTCTCACACCTTTAAAAACCCCAGTCTTATTCACCTTATAACCCAGAGCACAGAGAAATCTCCTATTTCCCCTGAGGTCCTTGCCCTTTGAAGATGCCAGCTACAGAGTCTGGCGAAATATCAGGAAGAAAAACTTCCAGAACATGGCCAAACAGCCCAAAAAACTCACAACAAATATCGGATCCTAGTCATGAAAGCCTTCAAGAATACAAAGATTTTTAACTTGATGCCATTTTTATAAGCTCCTATTTTTACTCATGATTGCTGTTTTATTGTGTATTTCTATTTGTCCTGCTTGAAAAAAGGTGAAGTGTCTTGATGTTGATAGTATGCACATTCATTTCATCAGCTAGTCATTCAATTATGCACATACCCATATAGACTCAATATATCCCTATCAAATATTTCCTGCATAGACCGGCCCACACGGGAACTCTTGTTCGCACCTATCATAGAAACTCAGGGCTTATCCAGATGGGCAGTTGCTTTCTGTAATGCATGTGATCCAGCATTGATCATATCAGTATTTGTCTCCATTGATAATATATTTACTTTGCCACCTTTAGTACAGTGGCAAAATATATTGCTTTTTCACGCTTTCTGCTCTCCCTTGTTGGCATGGTTAATTTTAAATCTCAGTTTGTTCCAGAGGATGGAGGTTAGCACCATTATGTTCCCACTGAAGTTTCTTTTCACAGCCAGTGTCCCTGGTTGAAAACTTTCCATTTGCTTTCAGTCAATCACAAGTATCCTCTATGTGGCTTCAGAAGACAAGCTCCAGCAAGGAAGTGGATTCCCCGCCCCCTCAATTTTTCACAAATGTTGGAAAGGAGTTCAATATTTTGTAGACAGAAGCTGTTTTGGAGCTGTCCCATTTGCAAAATGAAGGTTTGGATTTGGTTGTCTAATTTCGGTAGACTGAAAAGAGCACAATGGATTTCATTCAAGAAGGATCATTTAACAATCATGCTTACATCTTTTCTAGATTGAGTCATAGTCAGTTAGTCCTCTCCATTGCTGTATATCCACTAAAAATGAAGCAGAGAAACAGAACTGGGTGTAATCATGTGATGATGACTCCTCATACCACATCTCCAAATGACCCAGCTCAGTAGTTTCTTGTAGATGTTGAACATGAGTATTAAATAGAGTACAGTGTAAGCCAAGAGCATAGCAGTCAGGGACCAAAGCAACCATCAAGCACCACCTTCAGGAATCAGCCATGATTCTAACAGAAGAATCATTGCAGTACAGTGCCCCCATGTTACAACCCTGCGTGCTTATACAGGAGGATATAAAATTTTATAGTAATGAAAGATGAGGAGAGGTTCAAGAGAGTTACAAGTGTCACTCCCTCCCCTCATAAGATGAATCATTCCACAATGTGCCCAAGGCAATTTCCATCCCCAAAATAAACCTAAACTGAGATAGAAAGTGGTCTAGGAAATCATTTTAGCCAAGATTCTGTTTATGCTAACAAAGACATCTGTCCCCCTAGAATTTCCCAGAGAGTGCTTAATTGCCCCTATAAGTTTGGGCTTTTCCAATACGTCATTGGGTTTTTCCTTGCTGCAGTTATTTATTGGTGTTGTCTGGCTACACAGCCATAGACACCTTGTGAAGCAAGTCATGCAAAGGACCAGGAGGTCAGCAGTGAGCTGTCCCCTCCTTCAGTTGAGCCAGAGATATGTGGGTTGATGTTTTATGTAGGACTGGCATTGAAAGCAATTGTGAATCAGCCTGCCCCGATCAATGCTTACCCACTGCTTTTTGTGCCTGGTACTCTTTTTTCCTTTATCCTTTATCCTTTTCCTTTTTTAATAGATAGGCTTGCTTCATTATAATTTTGTTCCAGTGTGTGTGATTCTTGGGATCAAACTAAAGCAAGTAGCTTGCTGCCCCTTTACTGATGCTGCTGAACAGTCTTCAGAAATGGAAAGCATCCTGGCCACTCACCTGTGGAGAAGAGGAAGGATGTTTTGCATTTCTATTTCAGTGCTCTTAATGCATAAGCAATAAAAAGCACTTTAGAAAGCCCTTTCAAAGCATCACTGTGATGATATGTCAGCAAC
Organism: Phrynocephalus forsythii; assembly: GCA_029282475.1. Classification (NCBI taxonomy): domain Eukaryota; kingdom Metazoa; phylum Chordata; class Lepidosauria; order Squamata; family Agamidae; genus Phrynocephalus; species Phrynocephalus forsythii. Next base: position 94,045,247 of record JAPFRF010000005.1, on the reverse strand, counting down.
AATCAAAAAGAAATTTAAAACATCCTTTCCCTTTTGCTCTTCAGATGAGTGGCAAGGAAATTTTCCATTTATCAACATTGTTTAGTGGCTTAGGCAAAGCATGGAGGAGACAAAGGTTTTTGTTTTGTTTTGTTTTTGTTTTCCCTTTAAAGGGAAAGAAGATTGGGCTAAACAAGATTGTCTGAGGTGCAGCATGATCTATCCCTGCAAATGGATTCAAGGAATGCCCTCAAATGGTACATCTGGGCTATCTAGTCACATTCTGAGTCACTTAACCCTGTAGAGAAAACACTGTAGTGACACCTACTTTTAAAATATATTTTAAAATATATAGAAATAAGCATGATGGGACATAGTGTGATTTGTTAAGCTGAATATTAAGTACACATTTTGGCCTTTTTTAGACCTTATCTAAGGTATGTAGAGGAACAGACATAAGCTAGAAGCATGGAATATGGTTAGCTACCATTGGTCAATTATGTCATCTGATATCTGGAAGCTTGGGAATGAATGCGAGTAGACAGAGAGAAGCCATTATTATGGTGATATTATGCTCATAATTGTGCTTAGGATCACTTCGAGCAATGGAGCTCACTGCAGTTAGGTAGAGTAGGAAAAGTTAGCTTGAGAGAAATCTTGAATGTAATCAGTTAGTCAGGATGGCTTAGATTTTATTATTTTTAGGGAAATAAAACTGATTGAGATTTGTTAAGGTTTTGATATTTTTGATATTTTTTGAATTCTTATTTTTGCATCTTAAGACTAGAAAATAAAATACAACTTTTGGAAAGTAACGTGGCCTCTTGTTTTGAAAAGAACCCAGAGTAAATCAGAAGGTGAAGATGTTTTGGAATATTTTGCCTCAGAAAAAAAGAATTCTCTTTACTTTTGAACTTGGTCAGTGCAAAATCCTTTTGATTTACCGTGCACTATACATCAGCATTCAAACTTGGATTCAAAGAAGTCCCAGGCAATGTAACTTTGCAGAAGTTTTGTGATCGCATTTCTCTCAACAACAACAATCTTTATTTGCGGCCACAGGTCCAACCAATAAGGTAAAAATACATACATGAAGTTTTAAAAGGATAAAAGAGTAAAACCATTACAAAATTTTTAAGATAGTTAAAACAGTTTAGGTAGTAAAAGTGAATTACACAAACATTGTGCAATTCATAATTGTATTAAGAGCTAACAGAGGCCAAGGTTGTCTTCCGTATTCTTTGGGCAAAGAAAAGAAACGGCCACAGATTCAGTGGTACCCTTGTTTGTGTCACTTAATAAATATTTTAAATACCAGTTCAGCATCCTATCTGGGAAGACACTCATTATGGGCTTGAGTAATTTAGTACGCTCATTTCTATAAAAATCACATACAAAAAGGACATGATTCAGTGTTTCAATTTCTTTGTTATTACAAGGACACAATCGGTTTTCATAAGGGACACCAGAGTAACGCCCATCTAAAATTGCAGATTGAAGGCAGTTAAATCGAGCTCTTGAGAAAACATGCCGATATTTGGGCACAGTCAGGTTTTCCAGGTATCGAGCACTTTGTGAGAAATTAAAGTTTAGTCCAAAATGCAGAATAGAGCAAGTTTTCTGTGCACTTGTGATAGAGTGCTGAAAGTCAATATCCCTAATCCGCTCTTCTATGATAGATTTAGCTGTCTTGGGCTCATAGGCTTTAAGAAAGTCAATAGATAGCCCTAACAGATGTAGTTTAGTTGGAAAAACTTTAAACCATGAGCTATAGTGGACATCATTTTGTAAGAGATGTAGATATCCCATTGAGGTATTGGCATGTGATACCTTAATCCAGTATCTAAAAGCATAGATCCAAGCAACACATTCTAGTGATGCAATGCCAGTCTCCAATCGAAGACCTGCTGCGGGAACACAGCATTCTATCCTGGCATTCCAAGGATAGATCTTAAAAATGTTGAAAGGACACTCTCCATGCTAGGATGGAATCCTAGAATCCAAGTTGGAATACCATATAATAATTGAGGCAATATCTTGGCCTTGAAAACTTGAATAGCAGCAGGTACAAATTGCCCCCCCTTGGTAAAGAAAAAAACGGGTAATTGCCTTTTGTGTATTCTGGGCTACTTGGATTACAGATTGTCTATGAGCAGCCCAAGATAACTTATAGTGAAATATGATACCAAGATATTTAAACCGTTTTACTTGCTCAATGCAGTTGCCATTAATTGTCCACTTTCTTAAAGTTACAGATCGAGCAAAAACCATAATTTTAGTTTTGGTGAAATTAATGACCAGTTGGTTATTTTTGCAGTAAGTCATGAATGCACGTATTAGTCGTTTGAGGCCTATTTTTGATAGAGACAATAGAACAGCATCGTCCGCATATAGCAGTAGGGGACATTTAGTCTCTGCCAGTCTGGGAGGGTGAAAGTCTGATACAAGGCAACAATCTAGTAGGTCATTGAGATAAAGGTTGAATAGTGTGGGGGCCAATATACAGCCCTGGTGGACCCCTTTATTAGCAGGAATAGATCTTGTCAGATTCCCTTCTATGCCACAACTTACACGTAGGGTGGTGCCCTGATAGAGACCTTTAATGAGATAGAGGAGTCGTTTATCTATAGAGGTTTTGTATAGCTTCAACCATAATATATCTCGTGGGACAGAGTCAAAGGCTGATTTTAGGTCTATAAATGCAGTGAAAAGACCATTGCCATGAGTGGTCATGTATTTCTCAGCAAGATGGTTTAATATCATACATTGATCAGTTGGTGATCTACCCTTTCTGAAGCTGGCTTGTTCTTCCCCCAGAATGTTTTCTACCTGTATCCAAGATTCCAGTCTTTGATTTAGATAACTAGCATACAGCTTACCCAACACTGAGAGTAAGCTGATTGGCCTGTAGTTGGATGGATCTCCTCTTTCTCCTTTCTTAAAGATAGGTATTATTATGGCCTCAGACCAGGCAATGGGAAATTTGCCTGAGTTGTTAATATGTGTAAACAAGTTTGCCAACAAAGGTGCCCACCAGCTTATATTAGCTTTCAGCATTTCTGAGAGGATGGCATCTGTTCCTGGAGCCTTGCCTGATTTGATACGTCTAATTAAAGACTCTATTTCAGTCACTGTGACTGCTCTCCATGGAGGCATGTCATTTAGGTCTATGGCTGGGAAGCTATCTACTGCATGGTCTTTGATATCCCCAAAGAGAGCAGAGGAGTGTTGCTCCCAGATGTCTGCTGAAATATTGCAGCTCAATGAGTTGGAAGAGGGGACCAAAGCATCAGTGACAAGGGCCCAGAAGAGTTTTGAGCTTTTATTTAATGTGCATTCTATTAGTGCATTCCATCCCTTCAGGGTTGCTTGTCTCTTTTTGAATGCTATCAGTTGTTTGTATTTCTTTTTTGTTATGTAGTATTCTGCAGGTAATACATTTAGATTTTCCTTCCTATAATTGTTATAAACCTCCCTCAATTGGTGTTTTATTACTCTGCAGTCCCTGTCAAACCACTTGGGGCCACTTGTCTTTGATGAGGCTTGTGTAGGTGGTCGCTTTGATGTTAAAACCATATTTAAGGCATCGATCAAGGCTGAATAGTTGTTAATAGCACAAGTAACATTGGTGGCTCCCATAACTGATTTTCTTAAAGTCTCCCCCTCATGGGATCCAAGGAAACTCATTATCTTGTTGCTGTTTTCCTCAGTCCAATATAATCTCCTGTATTTAAGGCTTAATAAAGCATCTTGAAGATGGGGTTTAGCGTTCAAATGAACAGGGTGTGATGGTAGAAGAGTGACATTAAGGGGAAGATGATCACTGTCAAGCCTATGACCTACAGAAAATTCCAACACCCATCTAGATAGGGAATGGGAGATCAGCACAAAATCCACAGTGCTGCTTCCGTGTCCAGATTTGTAGGTAAATTCAGAGCATTCATCATAGCAAGGATTCCCATTTAATATTACTAGACCAAGGCGGCTCACCATTTGAGTCAAGCAGATGCCACCATAATTCACCTTGAGATCCTTAGAATTTCTGTCGTAACTAAAGGTAAAGATCTCATTGTCTACTGCTCCCCATAGCCTGAAAGGATACCATTGTTTGGGCCTAATCTTGCATTGAAGACCCCCATTATAAGTAGCTGGGCTCTGGGTAATTTACATTCCAACCCTATTATATAATTTTCCAAATCTTCCCAAGCCTGTTTTATATCCTTCTGAGAAGAAAAGGGTGGGATATAAACACTGATCAGCAGAAGAGACTTGGAACCAAAGTCAATATGCCCAGCCATTGCTATTTTTGCACAAGGGGGGGGGGGAACCAATCTATCGATGCTTGGAGGGATGTGGATATTAATATTGCCAAACCTGCCTTGGGTCTACCTTTCCCTTTGATAGACTCAGCAGGAGAATCATGTACTACAAAACCATTTAAATTGATTTTGCTTCTGGTCCATGTTTCTTGGATAAAGATTACATCATGGGCACTCAGATATGTCAAAAAGTTAGTGTCATTTTGTTTGGAGGACCACCCAGCTATATTCCATGAGACAGCTTTAAGCTTGTCATATGGTACACTCAAATTTCTTTTATCCCTTGGACAACCATCTAAATATGGAAGGAGGGCTTTTTCTGGGGGGGCATTATGGTGAAGGGTTTGTCAATCTAACTCAATAATATTAGGATTGTTCTGGGTGTTACCCGAAGGTTCCTCAACTGTCAGACAGAGTAAAGGATGGTCTGCAGGCACTATTAGATTAGAGTTAAGAGTCCTTTTACTTATTCTTATAGTAGGCTCCAAGGGAGGGTTAACTGTGTCCTTATCCAGGGGGTTCATTGGGGATCTTTGTGGAGATAGATGGTGGCTTGCTAATCCTTTGTTGGGATTGGGAATCTGTCCCAAGTCTCGCAAAGTTGCCACCAAGCAATCTAAACGGTTCACTATCAATGCCTGTTCGCAAATTGGTAGGCTACTGAAGGATGAGAAAAGACGAGTCTCTACCTCCTCTTCTGGCCAAGTAAAACCTTGGGTGATCTGTTTTATTACATGGCTGTTCTCACTGATATTGTCTATAATGTTGCCAAGATCATTTTGCCTATCAATTGAATGGTCTTCTGAGATTATCTCCATTTCAAAAAGATTTCCCTCAGTATGTTTCTCCTGAATAGCACCTGAGTTATGCCTCTCTGTATCTCTAGAGTACTCATTTAGCAGAGGTAGAGGGTGTGCTATGTTTTTAAAGTACCTGACGACTGTTATGCCCCTTGCAGCAAGTTCCTTTCCCTTATCATAAATCCTATCGGTTATTATTCTGTCATTAAAAGTTACTACTGCACGAGCATGGGTATAGTTATAAAAAAGATATTCAACATTTAGAATTATAGATGTGGAGACTAATTCAGGAATTATGGGTTGTAGGATTTTAACCAAATTCCATTTACGTTCATTTTGTGTAAGTATCCCCTTTCGTTTTGGATACCCACAGAATACTAGTGTATGAGCCATTAATCTTAACTTCCATGTGGGGCTGTTTTTAGGTTTTATCCACTGAGATGCTAATTGGTTGTTCTTCTTCATGCTGGTGTTTGGCACATCAGTCCGTGGGTCATGTCCCATCGCATCCATAGTATCCTCCTTAGTATCCTGCAAGGTGGGGGTAATGGTTGTGTGGTGTGCTTTTGCAGGGGTCTTACTAATATTTAATTTCCCAGAGATTCTTTTAGGTACAGATTTTCTTCTTCTGTGTGATTTTCTTCCTTTATTTAAATTCATCTCAAGGCGTTTAGATAAATTGAAATAATTCAACTTACAAGGTGATTTCCTTGTTTTACTTATGTTCTTAATATTTTTGGCCTTTTTGTTGTTTTAGATGATGGCATTTTATTTTCAGTGGCGAGGGCGTCAAGTTGGAACGATGTTCGCTGAAGGAATAGTTGCAAGAAGAGTAAGGCGTGGATCTTTCGGTGGGTTGAAAATGTATTCACCAGAAAAGCCCTCCAGTGCCACTTGAAAATCCAAAGAGGTGGCATGCACATGCTCTAGTTGGTCCCGTGTGAGAGGAGTGTAGAGAGCCTGTAAATCCTTTCCGGTGAGACTCAAGGCCCTCTTCCGGGCTCGTCGGATCAAGTCCGATATAGCAGTTAGGAATGGATATATATTAGTTGGCGGTGTATGGGGAAGGTGCAACCATTCAACAATAATGCAAGGCGTACTAAGGTACACATAAAGAATTGCCGTAGCAGTAGGTTGTGTCCGAATAATGGCGGCAGAAAGAGACACAGGGTAGTCCACGAGTTGGTCAACCGCTCTGGAGGCCAAAGCAGAGTTTACCATATCCATGGTGTGCTTAATGGCCGGCGTGATTGGGATTATATCGGCAGGCTGTTTGTGTCCCTTTAAGGCGGCAAATAGCGGGGCAAGCTGAGATGTGGTAAGACTGAGATATGGACGGGCCCAATTGATGGTGCCCAAAATCTGTTGTAACTGAACCAAGGTGCACTTATCCGGGAGACGAAGTTGAGGCACTGCCGGTGCTGAAGATGTTTTAAGGAGCAAATGTCCCAAATATTGATATGGGGGGCTTTTTTGAATTTTTTCCGGAGCTATAATAAAACCTCGAGACGTAAGAGTCTTTGTCAAGTCAGTAATAATTTCTGGAGTGAGCTGTTCAGCCCCCAGAAGCAGGTCATCCATGTAGTGATACAGTACCAAGTCCGGATATTTCTGGCGAAAAGGACGTAATGCGTCATCCACAAAAAGCTGACACATTGTCGGACTGTTACATCCGCCCTGTGGAAGAACGGTCCACTCGTAGCGCGATGTTGGTCGATGGTTGTTGTAAACAGGCAGGGTGAAAGCAAAGTATTGACAGTCCTCTTTGTGTAAAGGAATGGAGAAAAAGGCATCCTTGAGATCGATGACCAACAGTTGCCACGAACGAGGAAGCAGATTCGGGTTAGGGAGACCCGTCTGGAGCGCCCCCATTGGTTGCATATGGAGATTCACTTGGCGAAGATCTTGAAGAAGATGCCACGCCCCGGACTTCTTTTTTATGACGAAAATAGGAGTATTCCATGGCGAGGTCAAGGGACGGAGATGACCAGCTGCGAGTTGTTCGGACACTAGGACCCCTGCCGCTCGCAGCTTTTCCTGGGATAACGGCCACTGGTCAACCCAGACAGGCGGTCCCGCAAGCCAGGTGATTTTTGGTGCCGTCGACAATCCCGGAGAGGCCCGTACTAAAAATTTGAATGCAGCTGTACTCCGCCTTTGGACAACAAGTCCCGACCCCAAAGGGTAAAAGGAATGTCCAGAATGTATGGATGCAAATGAACTGTAAGTCCGGAGGAGGACTGAAATAAAATAGGATGCATGGAACAATCCGCCGCAGTCGTACCTCCTACACCAAAAACCTCAGGTGCTTTCCTGGTAGGCCACGACGAAGGCCAGTCCTTTCGGGCGATGATCGTCACATCTGCTCCGGTATCCATCACTCCCACAATTGGCCAGCCACCCATCTCTAAAGCCAATGTGGAACGTCCTCCTCCTATGGAAAGAACCTGGAACACCCCTGGGTTTTCAAGCGATGCCAATAAAGCATTTTGGTCCCCATCATGAGATCGCGGCACATGTTGAGGTGCTGGGCTCTCAATGAGGAAAAGTTCAGCCAATTTTTCTCCCTTAGAAATCCCAGATTGTGTGGCAGACCATGCAAACAAGTGAACACTGGCTGCCAGCGGCTGTATTGCAATTGGTGTAACATGAATCCCTTTTTGTGTCGCCTCCGGAGCTGGGAGGATCACCGCCAGGGTATTATCCGGTAAGGGTAATGGGAAGCGTACCGGAACCAGGTACGCCTGGCCTGGGGAAGTAAGGGAGACTTCTGCCGCTGAGAATAAAGGCACCACAGGCGAAGCAGAGGACGACGTGGTGTTAGCCGGGGGATCGGTAACCACATCTTCAAAAGAATCCTCTATTGTTTCACCGGGGCTGGAGGACGGCCCGCCTGAAAGTTTCCCTGGGCCGGCTGAAAATTTCCTTGGGTTGGCTGGGGCGGGGGCTGAGTGGCCTCTCTCTGGGCAAAATCATTCCTTTGAGCATTTGATCCTCCTGCAGGGGCTGATCGGCACTGAGAAGCCCAATGAAAACCCTTTCCGCATCACGGACAGCGAGAGGAGGGCCGGGGCGGTGGGGGCGGATTCTGCGGGCAATCCCGACGCAGATGATCGGGAGAATCACAGTGAAAACAACGGAAGCCACAGGAGTGAATTGAATTAATTACGCTGGGCTCCAACGTTGTCGCTGACATCACTTGAAGTTTATGTTCAAGGGTGCCGACATTCTGACAAATACGGAGCATTTCAGAGAGGGGTGTCTTGTCCCTTCTATAAGTGGGTGTCAGAGCCCTCTTACAATCTGCATTAGCATTTTCATAAGCCAATTGCCCTATTATGAGAGAGAGCGCTTCCATGTTCTCAATTTGCCGTTCAGCCGCTGTAAGAAGACGGCTAACAAAGGTGGCATAATCTTCTTTAGCTCCCTGCCTGACAGCTGAAAATGCTCCATCCTGATCATACCGACTGGGCACCCGAATCAGAGCCTTGTAAGCCAGATTTCCAATTTCTCTTAAAACTGCATCACTCAGGGTTATCTGTTTGTCAAGGGTCTGATAGTCACCCGTGCCAGCGTACTGGTCTGAAGAGATAGGTTCTGGGGGTCTCTCTGCTCCCTCAGCAAGAGTGCTGAGGGCGGTCGCATGATTTTGTTTATTTCGGGCGCTCAACTAGGCAGCCAAATCTCGAAAGTTTTGAGCCCAGATCTGATACTCCGCTGGAGTAAGCACTGCCTGGCACATCAATCGCCAATCATAGGGGAGTAAGCCCACTTCCACGATAGTGTGTAAAAGGGTTCTTGTATAAAGAGCATGCAGCCCATTCAACTTTACACTTTCTATTAACTGCTTCACTATTTTCATGTCAACAGGCTGATATTTTGGCTGAGCTCCCTCCACATGTGCCACAGGAAATGCCATGACAGGTGGAGTAACACACAAATCAGGGTTTGATGCTATTGCTTCTGAAACAGGGGAGCAATACTGACGTGTTACATCCTCAGCAGAAGGCAGACCCGTGGCGGATGGATTTGCAACCGCAGGAGCAGCTACCGCGTGACACGGCGTTGCCGAAGGTGATTTTTTGGGCGCCTTGGCTTCGGGCTCCTCTGTTTTGTTTAAAGGCGGCCCTTTTTCCTGCTCATACGACGGTGGCGCCATGACGGGCAGCGGTGGATAGATCACCGGGGTAGGTGGAGGCAGAATTTGTGGCAAGGGAAGCTGAGGGGCTTGCTGGGCAAATAAAATATTAGCCGGGGTGAGTCCCACCAATGCGGCGCGAACTTTGCACCATGCATAAAGAGTGGACAGGGTGACTTTCGGGTGGCCTTGAAAGCAGGTTCCAATTTTCGCCCAGTCTTGCAAAGAAAAGGTACCCTGTTCTGGGACCCAGGGGCAAACTGTGTCGATCGCTAAAACCAATTCGACGACACCATTTTTGGAAATGGAATGCCCTTCCTTTGTTACCAGTTCATAGAGTTCATCAGCATAGCGCTGCTGAGGTGCCGAAAGCTTAGAGCCCATAGTTAGTTGGTTCAAACGGGCTTGAGGCAGAGAGGGGAGAACACTCACCTGGTGAGCTGCAGCGAGGGGACCAGATGGTCGGGTGAGGTTCTGCAGTGCTCCACAAGTATCACGTCGGGGTCACCACATGTTGCAGTCCGGACGAAGCCTGCCAGCAGGCATCACCCAAGAAGACACGAGAACGGCCATTGCGGTACAAACTGGGAGAGCTCTGATGCAGTCAGGAGATCTGATCTGAATCTTGGCACCACCAGCGCTTTATTTATTCAAAGCATACATTCCTACATGACTCCTACATGACTCTTATTCTGCGCATGTACTAAGCTGAGCTAATCATCTGTTTACACTTGTCAATCTCTGATTCCTCTTGCGTTGTGCGCTTGCATGTTACTGTGTGGAACAATCATCATTGTGCCTGTGCTAGCCTTATCGCTGCTTATCTGCTGACACTGTATTCTATCATTAACCAGGTACAGGCAGGTGCAGAGCGTAGGTGTCGTGGCTGGTCTGAACCGGGTAAAACTAGCTAAAGCTACACATCATGAACTATGCTTGAACTATGCTTGACCTATGCTGACAGGCTGGCTAAATATATTTGCCAGAGCCTTTAAACATGTCCCCTTTCTAATTTATTAGATTTGATTTTGATTTGGTACTGAGTTAACAGAAGGCAGGACACAAGTAGTAGGTCGATAAACAGCATAAAAATTAGGGTCGTTAGGATGTAGGTCCGGAGAAACTTCATTCAAAAATCCCACTTAGTTCCTGGATAGATATGGGGTTTCAGTCTAGGTTCACCATCTCTTTGTGGGACTATGCACATTTGTTAGGTATTCTGTTCTGCTCTCCTTTCCTTACCTACAATGGAAGCGGAAGGAAATGTTTGTAGAAAGATATAATGCTAGCAGTTGGGTCACTGGAAATCAATAGTTTCTTTATGAAATTCTGTACAGTATTTTTTTCCAAAAATACATATTGAGAAGGAATAGAAGGTAACTCAAAGGCAGAGAGCCTTGTGGCACAGTGGTTAAATGCCTGTACTACAGGTAAAACTGTGCTCATGACCTGGGGTTCAATCCCTGGTAGCCAGCTCATGGTTGACTCAGCCTTCCATTCTTCCGAGGTCAGTAAAATGAGTACCCAGCTTGCTGGGGGGGGGGGCAATGTGTAGCCTGCACACTGTAATTAAAACCGTAAATCACCCAGAGACTACTTGAAGTGGTATGGGGCAGTATATAACCAGACCACTTTGCTTTGCTTTGCTTTGCACTACTATCTGCAAGTTTTCAAAAGTTTACAAAATATCGGAAGTTTAAAACCCAGCCTGCTGCCAAAACAGCCAGACAAAAGCAAACTTTTCATAAGCTGTCCACTATAAAAGGGGTTCAGTGTTGACAACCCTCTCATAAATGGATTGTGTGTGTGTTTTCATTAAGGTGATACATTAATGATTATTATACAACACAATTGTATCATTGTGGTGGTGTTTAATCAAGACAAAACAAGCTTCACTGAATATATTCAGAACAGAGCTGTTATCAAGATAGCCTCTTGTGATAAATACTGTAGCGTTCAAGTCAATAAAACAGGAACAGAAGTCATAACAGAGTACCACATGGAATGATCTTGTGTAAACACATGCAAAATAAAGGTCTGCTAACAAAACATTTATCCATCATTTAGTCCTCATCCCAGTATCACTAGCATGTTTTAGAACTTCTATTCAGTTTTACATCACTTTGCTGTAAGTACTTTCTGAATACAAACACACTGCCCCATCCATTCCAGATTAGCCATTCTTTGAGCATGCGATTTGGACAGATAAAAATACTCTTCATCTATACTGATTTATCCTAAAGGTAAAAATGTGTACATCAGTGGCTCTGCAACTTTGGCCTGGCAAAGAGTATTCACATAGAATCATAGAATCATAGAGTTGGAACAGACCTCAAGGGCCATCTAGTCCAATACCCTGCCATGCAGCAACCCCATCACAATGTTTCCGACAGATGGCCATTCAGCCTCTGCTTAAAAACCTCCAAAGAAGGAGACTCAACCACCCTTTGTGGCAGCATATTCCACTGCTGAACAGCTCTAACTCTGATTGCTTTTTAAAAGACTGGCAATATTTGATCATCTTAATTGATCATCTTAATTTCCAAAGTGAACATAGTACAAAATTAGAAAAGAATCAACCCAGAAGAGAGGTGCTATCTTTATGCCCTAACTGTCCCAAACTGGATGTGCCCATTTTTAAGAAAAGGCATCTACCTGTTCTCCTTCCTTCCTTCCTTCCTGTTATTTGTTTTGTTTTTGTTTTCATAGCACCATACCATACCTATTTATAGTTTGAGTAAAAGTCGTATGGAGGATTCTGATGTACCAAACCATAGTTGTGATTTTTTAAAAAAAACTAGCAATGAGTAGAATGAGTACAGTATACGTGTCAAAATAGGATGCAGTAGACCTAGGTTTAATTGCCACTTGCCCAATAATTGTATCCATTACACAAAGACTACAGTTTGTGATATGGTATTATCTTACAGAATCTATACAGGAATTTTACAAGTTGTCCAGAGAACAATCATCATCATAATCATCATCATCAACATCGACATAACCTTAGAACTTGAAACCTGTGAACTGAGACCCCAGTTGTCCAGAGAAATTGATGAAAGTGGTGGTATGGTTAATCCACTCTTGAAATGTCTTCTATTCCTTGAAAACACTGTTGGGTTCTCTATAAGCCAGATACAACTTGATAGCCCAGAATAATAACTATATCCATTTCTAAAAGATTACAGTTTGTGATCTCGTGTTATACCACAGAGATGGAAAGGACCCAATGGATCACTGAGCCCAGCTCCTGTTGAGGAAGCACAGTGGTGGGTCCACAGCCAGATACCCAAACTATTGAGCTATCCAGGAGTTATCTTGGTTCTTGTTGTATCTAGAGATTTGTGTGCTCACCAACATGGTTTGCAAGCCTCTTGTCTGTCTTTTTCTTCTATGGCCATATGTAAACCAGAATGTGGTTCTCTGACCATCAATGGGGACTAAGGATTGCAGACATAATCTAGTTCTTTATTCAGTGAGTTTTCATCTGTTCCAGTGGTTCTCAACCTTGAGTAGCCAAGGCTTCTTAGATGGTAATTCCCAGAAACCCAAGTCAGCACAGCTGTTGGGGAAAGGCTTCTTGGACTGCAGTTCCCAGAAGCTTTCACTACCAGCTGTGCTGGCAGGGGTTTCTGGGAGTTGCAGTCCAAGAACATCTGGGATACCCAAGGTTGGGAACCACTGATCTTTACAGGGATCATTTGCTGACCTTAAAACCCTGCAGCTTGTGGTTTACAAATGTTCAGCATTGTATATGTATATATTGTCAATCTTCTAGTATATGCAAGGAAAGACTTGAAGTATGCATTTTGGAAAGAGAGACTACTCCACAAAAAATGGAACAAGAGAATGGCCACACCTGAGAGTGACAACTCAAAGGTCCACATCCAGATTTTTTCCAATGCATGACTACAAGCAGCCATTCCAAGAGAAATGGAAGAGATTGATGATTTCGTCAAATTCTCTCTGTGCAAAGCATCTCTTTGAAGGTTCCCATGGAGGCAGTGGCAGAACTGTGAGTCTCCAGTGAGCAGCTGGAAGGCTGCCTGTGTGTTGTCAGCGCCCACTTATTGAGCAGTCCCTGAACCCCCTGACGGAAGTTGGGGTCCCAAACACTATAAATAGCCACGTTCCAGCAGCTGTTAGCAGTGAGGATCCAGAAAGCATAAAAGGAAAACTGGCACCACTGGTAGCCAGCCACAGAGCCCACCACGAATACCGAGATGGGGATGAAGGAGACCAGGAAAATTAAGGTCAGAGTGCCGATGGTCTTTGCAGCCGTGATGTCTGAGAAGGAGAGTTGGGTGACGCTCGGCTGTTCTCCTACATTCCTCCGCATCTTACAATATCGGTGGAGGGCAGCAAACGTGATTGCATTGAGGGCAAAGGTACCACTCAAGAGGAAGAAATCAGTGACTGGATACAGCAGCATGACATTCCAGCTGGGTTCAAGGGGCTTGCCTGGAGGAAAAGCATAGTTGCACAGTTTGCTGCACGAATTGTACTGGAAAGTGATGTCAGGGACCAAGAGCAGGGGGATCGCCGCTAAGGAGAAACTCAAGGCCCAGGAGACCAGGATGAGCCACCAAGTCCTGCGCTTGGTGATGATCCGTTTCCTCTGCAGGGGATGCAGGACCGCAATGCACCTCTCCAACGAGAGCAGAAATATGGTGGTCATTGAGACGTAAGTGCAGCTGACAAAGATGAGGCCCGTGACGAGGCAGGCCAGCGGGTCAGATGGAGCCGTCTCTTGCTTTGCGGCGGAGGCAACCCCTTCCACCTCCCTGTAAACCGAATAAGGCACGACGATGAGCCCCACCGCCAAGTCAGCCAAGGCCAAAGAAGTCTTCAGGTAGCCCTGGGACGTTCGGAACTTTTTGACACAGAGGAAGACCAGGAGGCTTAACAGGTTCCCAAGGGTGATGGCCACAAGCAGGAAGACCATGAGCGCGAGCTTGACGACCTCCCCAGCAAACTCCGGGGGCCGGGCTGTCGAATTGGGGGTTCCACCGCTCCTGTTTCCACACATTGCCTCAGTTCTGTTCTCTCTGCAAGGCAAAGGTTTCACGCTGGAGAGGGGGGACTCATAGCCCACTTGCTCTGTGGCTAGTCTGAAAAAGCAAGCCCAGGGAAGAGGAGCGTCAATACTTGGAAGGGCATGTCAGGTCTCCAAGCTGTTGGCCAACAGAGGCCGGGCTCAGGCGGCTCAGTGAGACAGACAGCCTTTCAAGGTGTGAAGTAGCTGAATAAAATCTGAACAGGAAGAGATGGCAAACTGCTTGTCCAACCCAGCCTGTTTTGTTTCTCTCTCTCTCTCTCTCTCTCTCTCTCTCTCTCACACACACACACACACACACACACACACACACACACACACACACACACACAGAGAGAGAGAGAGAGAGAGAGAGAGAGAGAGAGAGAGAGAGAGAGAGAGAGAGAGAGAGAGAGAGGCAGATCAGGGTGCATCTCTCAGGAGCCCAATATTAATGCAAATGACACTTGTCAATAATGATTTTACATTCTTTCGTCTGGACTCCCCCCATTTGTCAGATCCATAACCACAAGCTCATAATAGAGATTAGTGGGTCCATAACAACAAACTCACATAGATCCTGTGATTTTGGAGAGCAGCGTTTCTCTCCCTCCCTTTCACCTAGGCAAATATTTAGATCTTACTCCGGAATGAGCCACGATCCTCAGATGAAGAAGGTCTCGCGCGGTATTTTGCACTGGGAAACGCAACTTTTCAGGCGGTGAAGCCAAGGGCGCCTCTAAACTCCTGCACGAGCCCAGGGTGACTGTTGTCCGCCTTGGTGCAGATTATCTCGGTTGCATCCGTTCAAGCCAGCGCTTTGAGGCTTCTCGTCGTGTGGACCACCGGGCAGCACGCTGAAATTGATCCGATCTTCTTCTTCTTCTTCTTCTTCTTCTTCTTCTTCTTCTTCTTCTTCTTCTTCTTCTTCTAGGAAGAAAGAAAAAACCCGCGACGACGAACCATCAGCCTATGGGCCCCACTCCGTCTTGGGGAGCTGTCGAGAATCCCACGATCTCGCTACCTGACTCGCTCCGACAAAATCCCGACTCCCTTATAACCTGGACCAGTTCCCTTCCTCCGAACAGGGTGGGAACCTCCGACGTCTTGTGCCAAGAGCCCTTTCCTCGAACCAGACGCCCCTCCAGCTTCTTCTCGGTGTCAGTTAACCCCTTCGTCCGCCTCTACAGCCGGGAAGAAAGCCACTCGCCTTAGGTTTCTAGTCCTCAGGGAGCTGAGCGTGGGGCAAGCGCCGCTCTGCGCCGCGCCCAGAATGACTTCCAGGGATTTTCCCTCGACATCTCCCGTCTTTTGGCGCGCAGAAAAGGCGGCGAAGGATGCTCAGCGGCGGCGCAGCCCCTGGGCGCATACAGAGTTCCTCCGATCCTCTCTGCAAGAGGGCTCGGCGAGGATGCTATTCTCCACAGCCACCTAAAGAGAGCATGTAGGTAGGACCAAGAGGGGAACAGAGCGAGATTGTGGCTTTCAAGGAACGCTCCCTTTCTTTTCCTGAGCGGCTCTATTTGGCCCAAGAGAAAAAACCTCTTCGGGACTAGATCGCGGGAGACCTTGAGTTGTTCTCAATAAGCACCGATGGCTCGGCACCCCTTCCAGGTTCATTGTTAAGCATCCTCAGAGCAAGGTAGGAAACTTCCTTTTACGGAGTCAGAACACTGGCTTCTCCTCTTGTGCCGCCAAATCAATGCTGACTTACAGCCACCTTTTCCAAGAGGTTCTAAGTAGAGAATATTGTATTCCGAAGTGGCTTACTCTTCCCGTCTTCACGGGGCGGGGCAGCCCCCTGGGACTGTGCAACTTGCCCAAGGAGGCCCAGGCTGGCTGTTCTCCTTGGAGGCAAAGTTGGAGAATGACATTTATTTATTTATTTATTTATTTATTTATTTATTTATTTATTTATTTATTATATTTATATCCCGCTTATCTTCTGTAAAGAACTCTAAGCGGCTAACAACAGGCGATCAAGCACCAACAACCAATAATAATATACAAAACAAATATGACAATGACAATATAAAAAAAACATCATAAGTAAAAAGCTAGAAAAATTCTAAAAATTCTAAGGCATCCCTAATCGCCGGCAAGGCGAAAATTCTAGACAATACCAGAAACAATGGCGGGGGGGGGGGGACTTTAAAGCTCGCCAAAGGCCTCTCGGAATAAAAAAGTTTTTAAAGCTTTCCGAAAGGTCTGCAGGGACTCTGCAGAGCGCACTTCCTTGGGGATGGAGTTCCATAGGGAAGGGGCTGCCACAGAGAAAGCCCGGTTCCGGGTGACCGTCTTCCGGGCCTCTCGCAGAGTGGCAACCCGTAACGAGTGCGCTCGCAACTGCCGAACAGGGCGGGTCGAGATGGATCGCTGGGCGATGCGCTCTGTCAGGTAGTCTGGTCCCAAGCCATGGAGGGTTTTATAAACTAAAACCAAGACCTTGAATCTAATCTGGGCCGCAATGGGCAACCAGTGCAGGCGGGCCAGGACTGGGGTGATGTGGTCGTAGCGACGCCCACCAACCACCAGCCTGGCCACCGCATTCTGAACCCGCTGCAGACGCCGGAGAAGATTCAAGGGCAACCCCATGTAGAGGGCGTTGCAGTAGTCCAGCCTCGAGATCACCAGTGCTTGGACCACTGTTCTCAGAGAGTCAGCATCCAGGTACGGGCGGATCTGGGCGATCTGATGAAGATGGTAATAAGCGGCCCTGGTAACCGACGCCACCTGGAACTCCATGGACAGTGCCGGATCCAGGACCACTCGCATCCTGTGGCTCTGCAGCCAGATAGATGCCTAAACTACAGACTTGTGCATCTATCCCAGTGGTTCTCTACCTGTGGGTCCCCAGATGTTCCTGGACTGCAACTCCCAGAAGCCTCCACCACTTGCTGTGCTGGAAGGGATTTCTGGGAGTTGCAGTTCAAGAACATCTGGGAGCCCACAGGTTGAGAACCACTGACTAGCCTATCTTTGGATCTCTCCTTTTGGAACGTGGTGAAATTACTTTCTTGACCACCACTTTCCGAATACCAAATCTCCAAGGGTTCTGGGAGTTCAGGTTTTGATAAAGGAGCAGGTGCTGGACTTTTTCTAGGTTCTTGAGGATGGCCTTCATAAGGAGTAGGTAAACAGGGCCTTCCGATGTGGCTGGACAGCACTTCCCTTCAGTGAGCGGTGAGGGATTATGGGAGTCGAAGTCCAGAGAGTTCTGCAGGGCTGCAAATTGCCAAACTGTGAACCATGGCTTGGGTGACAGTGGCTTGCCCAGGGTTTACAAGGTGGGGTTTCTTCTTGGGCAGACATCCAGAATTGATATCTGGGAGCACACATAGCAAGGAGTCTACAAGTGATCTGCAATCCTTCAAATACAGCTCTGAATAGACTTAGTGGTTCTGTCAGTTCAGTCCCAGCTGAACCTTGTTGGCAGGACAGATGTGTGGTATTGCTGCTAGTAAGACAGACAACAGGGTGGGTGAGGGCAGGGCACTGCCTTTTCCTTTCTTCTTCAATAATTTTTTAAACTGTATTTTTAAAATGAATACTGTTGACTGCCTTGAGCACCATTTGATGGAGACGTAGAACATATTTTCTCTCCCTAGTGGACTCCGATGACAAAAGTGATAGAGTCTGTGAAGATTCTCAGTCATCCAGGTGAGTTTATCTGGAAATTGAGTCATGGCAACTGGACTTCTTTTCTCGAGAGATTGAAATGTTTCACTATGCATCCAAGCAGCTTCATCAGACTGAAAAATCTCTCAAGAGAAGCCCAGTTGCCATGACTCAACTTCCAGAAAAAAAGTGACATCAGGCAATGGATAACCTGATGTCTGGGATAGGATCTTACTGCTTCTAGTTGAAAACCTCACTGTTTGCACAGGCATGTTTCTGATTACTGATTATGATCTTTGTGACTTTCAACACCTTGTTTAAGCATACAATTGGATGCAAATTGTACAGCTGGAAGGAAAATCTGTAGCTGGTGAAAGAGGGGGGAATTGCATAGGTTGTGCATGTCTGTTTATTAAGAATCTAATGACTAGTAGTGTTGTGTAACACAATTTCTATGAGGACTAGGAAGTACTCATAATTTTGGTTGTCTAAACCATATTAAAACAAAACATTTTATGGCTGGAACTTCTATTTCAATGTACCGAAAGTCTTCAGGTCCTACTGAGTGCAGTGTCACAGACACTAAAGCTGCCTGAAGCCGTACGGTTTTCCACATGTTTGTGTGTGTGTTACAAGTCATTGAAAAATATGTCTTGGCAAACTCTGGGAGCCATTTCTCTTCTGGACCTGCCTGAATCAACAATAAATCAAGAAAGAGTCCACCCCTGAAGAATGTTACATACTCTGCATGCTCCAATGCCATATTTTGCCAGCAATGCCCTGTTGGTGGACTGGCAGGACCTGCAGAACAAGGCCTTTTTATGTGCCAGTCCCCTGGCTCTAAAATCCCAGCAAAGCAAGAGTAACTCCTTCCAATGACTTCAAACTGAGCTTTATAATATATAAGATCAAAGCCTTTATTTCCTCTTAATTGCATTGTACTATGCTGTTTCATAAGCCACCTTGGGGCACCAATTAGAGCTGAGAAGTGGATAAAATGGTTTGTACGATAGCTCTTGCCTAGGCTTGGCTTCCTTTGGGAGGATAGATGAGTGGGCACTT
Organism: Phrynocephalus forsythii; assembly: GCA_029282475.1. Taxonomy (NCBI): domain Eukaryota; kingdom Metazoa; phylum Chordata; class Lepidosauria; order Squamata; family Agamidae; genus Phrynocephalus; species Phrynocephalus forsythii. The sequence goes on along the minus strand of JAPFRF010000005.1, from coordinate 94,026,296 downwards.
AAGTAGTATAGAATATTTGTGTTTATTGGCAAAACAAGGAAGTTGATCATAAGTAGATATAAACATCCACATTAGGAGATCATGGATGGCTCAGGATGACTTGCAGACTTCATCTGATTCTCTGTCTCTACTTGTATCTTCCTTGATCCATATTGTTCCTGTTTCAAAATAGCTTCTGTTGCGCCATTGTACCGTACAAACTTCTAAAGATCCACCTTGAGCTGAGGCATGGGGACCATTTACAATCACTCATCACAGGTAAGCAACTGGGGCCCTCTGGATGAAGTTAGCCTGTAGCTATCGTGAGATGTAGCCAAAATAGCCTAAAGTGAGGATTAAGGGAGTTGTAGACCACTATTATCCAGAGGTCTACCAAGCAAGCCACCCCATCCTATAGAGCAGACCCATGGAATCAATTCCTGGTGAATGACCACTGATTGACTGGGTCTACTTCAATTGCAGCTTCCAACTATATTCAAGTCAACATTGCTGAGGCGACTGTAATTACACTAAAATCTAATGTGATGGTTACGTCTAAAACAAAACAAAAAGAGATGCATATAAAACTTATGACGGTTCTTTAAAAAAATCTTCTTGACAAATGAGTAAAAAATTGTTTTGTTTTTAGAATTGGTTTTTAAAACGAGTCACACTTCCTCAGCATTCTTTAATGTATTTCCAAAAAACATGCAGAGTGGGACCCCCTCTGTGAAATTATAGAGCCATTTTATTAATCCCTTCCCCTGTAGTAACTTAATAATCAACTCTGTTACCTACTGTTGGAACCACAGTACAGCATAAATTAAGAGCCGACAAACTGTGGCATTGATTTTTTTTTAAAAAGGATCATGCTGCACTACTTTTCTGGTGCCATGACATTTGCTGAGATTGGAGAAGCTGCATTCAGGACTGCAGACCCTAGAGATTCTGGTGGCTGTAATCCAATAAAGTAACTTTGCTGGCTTGTGGCTTTCCATTAATTACCATCCAACAGAAATGGTTTCAGTAAATGGCCTCCTTGTTCCACCCACAGGTAAGTGCTGACAGTTACGTCATGCATCTATCATTTAGTGAGCCAGTCTCACAGTAGAAATTTCTTTTACTGTACTTGAGGCATTGTGAGAAACTTTTAAAGCTTACTCTGTGATGCTTGACCTGTGGCAATTGTTTCATGTATGGCTATCATGGGGTAACAGATGTGTCCATCTGTTTGCCATCCACCCCAACAGAGAATAACCATTACTCAAAATGAATGAAATTTCACAGTAGAGGCCATTTTACTGTGTGCTGTTGAAAGTCAGTGTGCTGAAAGCTCCTACCAGTAATTACCATATTTTCTGTCTATATGATGTCCCCATGTATATGACGACACCTACTTTTCTAACCCCAAATTACAGTGGTGCAACTGCACGGTTCTTTCCTTGGCTTACTTCTGAGTATAAGAGGGACCTCAATCTTTAGTCTAACAGTTTTAGACAAAATATAGTCTTATACATGAAAAAATACTGTATTGCTCATTATAGTCCAAAATAAAATGAAACTTTCCAGAAGAGTCCATAATTAATATGCACTGTGTTGTAGTTGCCACCTTTCCCAACCATCAAGAAAAGAATCATTATTCAGAACAAAAGGAGGAAAAATAATAATGTTGGTAAGGATCCATGGTGAAAACAAAGATTGGAAGGAACAGGTATGTGGAAAGTTGGGACTTTTTCATTCCACTACATCAACACATCAATGGCATGTTAACTTTACTCAGAACAGCCACTGGCTTTGTGAAAAGATAGGAATAGGAATAGGAATAGGAATAGGAATAGGAATAGGAATAGGAATAGGAATCTTTATTGTCATTGCCCCCTTGCAGTAACAACGAAATTTCACAGTTGCTATATTCAACTCATATAAAACATTCCACATAGATTTAAAAACAGCTACAACACATAAAACATGACATATAAAATAAGCTGACTTCAAAGTCCAGAATTTCCATCTAAGGCCAATATTGGTCTAAAAAAGAAGCTATTTTTGAGACGGTTTGTTCTTGCCCTCAGTACTCTATACTGCAGCATGTTAGCACTGTACCATTGTGAGCTGGCTCTTTTCTTTATGAATGCAACAGGGAAAGCAACAGGAAGGGAGAATCTGGTTGTGCTGTGTCTATATCACTGTTCTGGGTAGTTTTTATTCTAAGAACCTAAGAACATAAGAAGAGCCGTGCTGGATCAGGTCAAAGGCCTATCTAATTCAGTTTCCTGTATCTCAAAGTGGCCCTGCCAAATGCCTCTGGGAGTGCACAAGACTAGATACCTGTCTCTTCATACCACTCCCCTGCATCTGGTCCTTGAAGTACCCTGGTTTTAAGGCTGGAGATTACACATCTTCATCACGGTTTGTAATCTATGATGGACTTCTCCTCCAGGAATCTGGCCAATCCCCTTTTGAAGGCATCCAGGCCAGATGCCAGCACCACACCCTGTGGAACCCATGAATTCTTCTGGTCCAATTTCTGTAGAAGAAAACAGGACTATCACTGCATACAATATATGATCAGCCACTGATACTGGAGACTTTAGATGTACTGCCTTCTGTGACATATTTATTCATCACCTTCATCCTGATTTATTTATAAATTTAAATACACCATCTTGATTTAGAAGCAGAATTTGCTTTTCTTTCTTTCTTCACAAAATGACAAACAGAAGACAAACTCAATTTGATTCTTTCGCAGAACCATATTTTCTATTAATCTGGAGATTTTAGACAGCCTTTCATGTGCAGACCCTGTGCTCTGCCCAATCCCTCTTTCTTGGGAGGAGCGCTCATTAAACTTGGCAACGCTTTCTATCGAGGGAGCTGAGATGGGGTTGCACTTTTTAGGCAGCAAAAGAAACGTCAGGCAAAGGCCAGCTGAAGAGCTGTAGGTATGAGAAGTCCTCATCTGCCCGCAGGCTGGCCCTGGAGAACCACCTTGCTCTAAGTGGAGAGATCTGCTCGCAGTGGCACAGGTGGAGGGCTAGTAGTGTTTTGCTGAAAATATGAGTGGCAGAGAGACTGAAGTTCATGGGGCAGATCAGTTGGTGACTTTGTATTTATGGAGTCCCTGGCCTCTCCTGTCTCCCAGTTCAAGTTTTTCTTTTTGTGGATGGAAGAAATGCACTCACTAATAGAGTCTCTACTTGATTTTTGTAAAACCACCCCCCCTTATATAAAGATGACTGTGGTAAGCACACTCTCCACAGACTCTCTCTGCAGTTTAAGGGGCTACAGAGGGGCAGAGTGACAGAGAAGTCTGCTTTTCCCAGGCCAATTGCACATGCTGTCATCTATGCCACACTTTCTGTAGTTGACTTGCCAAGTGGAACTGATCAGTGGCAAAGAAGAAAAACAGATGGATATCAGAAAAAGTGAGAACGAGACCTATGCCATCTTGACTCACAGAAGATGGTAGGGCTTTAGATATGGCAGGTGCTCTGCCTGTCATCTTGGCCCCTTATCCACACACCCCATGTTTTCCCAGATACAAACCTATATTTTATTTTATTTATTTATTTATTTATTTATTTTAGAGTATTTTTACCCCGCCTTTCTCTTTGGAAAAGGACCCAAGGCGGCTTATATAATATACACTCCAGTACAATTAAGACATGTTTAAGTCTTTGAGAACAAGGAATTGAGGGACATCTTACAGCATTAATAGACAACATTACATTAAAGCTACAAGGTTAAAAGCAGTGGTACCACGACTTACAAGGGGCCCAACCTATGAAAATCCCGACTTATGAGCGCTCTTCATTGGTGGTCCCCCCCTCCCGGCTGCTTATGAGCAAGATCGGGGATTCCCCATCTTGCGAGCAGCAGGTGGTGTGTGTGTCGGGATCTGAATTGCCTTCTAGTCACCAAGGCAAACACTGCTTCCATGATTGGAAGGCATTCAAAAGTGGCTGGCTGCTTCTCCCCCCGCCCCGGGGGTGGTGGTGGTGGTGGTGGCATGGCTTTCCAGTCGTGGAGGAAGCACTTGCCTCCGTGACTGGAAGGCATTTTAAGAGGGGCACACTGCACCCCCCCACACACAGGGAGGGAGAGAAGTGGGGGGTAAGCGGCGAGTGGTTTAAACGGAACATAAAGAACATAAAGTTTTTTTCTCCCCTTGCACAGTTACATAACACTATTTCACCGAGAAGGCCAGGGACTGAACCTTTAATTGTTTGCATGCAACCATCCTTTTTTCTGTGTGGTCTTGAGTGTGAATTGGTTTTTTTTTTTTAAAAAAAAAACATTTATACTGTGTTTGCTTACTATGACCACCTAGGTTCAGGGCAAACACTAATTTGTAATCTGTACTTTGTATAACCCCATTGAGGCAAACAAGCTTCTGTAGGTTTATGGACATGTGAACATCCTCTTGTGATTAGTGGCAAGATCTTGTATAGCTGATGTCTGTGACTTCCTTTAATTAATTAATTAAAGCTTTTGAAAAAGGGGGGCTCAGTAATTCAAATACATTTGCTGATCGGAAACTATTAAGGACTCCTATTCCTAATAAAACTTTAATTGAAATTATAGGGTAGTATCAGAAGTTTGTAGAATCAGAGGGAATAAGAAAAGGAAACTCCTGCCTGTTTTGGTTGTGGTTCAATTCTGCTGTTCTCAATTTGCTGCCACAGAAACTCGGCAGCAATGATGATTGTTTCAAAAGTATTCAAAGGCATATTTCCTGCCACTCCACTGATCAGCTGGACTATGAGTCAGAGTGGGTTGGGGAACTGCTACCGCTGGCTTTTGAGACAACTGTTTTCCTGCAAAAAAAGGAAAGGGTCAGCATGGGCCTAACTCAAAGAAAGAGTGGCAAAGCAGCATCTTGAGTCATTACCACTGGAGGATGCAAGAAGCAACAGGACAATTCTATTTCTGAGTTCGCTGCTTTCTTGCTCACTGGTAGATTTGTGTGTGTTGGGGTGGGGGAGGGATTGAGAGAGAGAGAGAGAGAAGAGAGACAGATAGACAGAAAGCTATGTGTACATCTAGCCTACACTAGCTAACAAAAGATATTGGCCATGGGACAAAAAGGTTATGAATGTGAATATTCATACACACAAACACACAATCTTTTTCTCCTTTCTCTTACACACAAATGCACTGATACACAAACACAGGTACTGACCAATAAACATCCATATATTACACCTCTGCCTCTGTTTAACACAGTCAGGACTGGGCTAGGGGTGGCAATGCCCCATTTGCTCTACTAGATAAGGCACTTCTGGAAAGAACTGCAACTAAGCTGAGAGGACAGGGGCCTTCCTAATCAAAACGTCTCAGTGCTTCTGCCTCAATGAGTTCCTGGGCCTGGCTCCATTATACTAATAGGAGGAAGGACTTGATATGGCAGTCAACAAGCCAAGCCCAGTCAGGGTCCATGTCAGTAGGGGAGGCAGGTTAAACAATACATAATCAGGGCTAGGAGAGAAGCATACTTTGGTGAGCAAGTGAACCAGTTCAGAATCTATAAATGCTAAGTAACTGATTAAATGGAGAAGTACCTTAAATTAAATAATCTTAAACAATTTTATAGATGTTTAATCCACACCTCTAGACCAGAGATGTACACCTTTCAGTGGTCCAGGGACCACTTTCAGTGGTATGGAGGTGATTTCTGTTCACTCTTGGGTGTTGTGGCATTGCACCCACTTTGAACATTCCCTAAATATACCCCCCAAGAATTACAAACATAAGTTTCTACAAGGTACAATCTGCAAAACAAACCTAATTCCTTACCCAGCAAATTTAGATCTTAATAGACCTGCTCTAGAAACAAGAAATAACCTGATTTCAGATTTCAGTAACTGAACTCTGATGTTTCGTTTAATATGATAAATCATGCCACCCAAAGACCACAAGAGCACAGTGGTTTCAAATCACCAGTCACCAATCCTGCATCATCTGTGCATATCTCAGAAACACAGCCACCTTTAAGTGACACCACATCCTTGACTCTATGGTTGTTTGTCCTACATTCACCTATTAGATCAGGAAATATGATTCATTTGTTCATTATTATAAAATCAGACCTGCTTGAGCTAAATGCATAAGTGCCTGTAAAACATGAGTCCCCAACCTTTGTAAAACAGACTTTAAAAACATGCACATGGAGAGGATCAAGTTCTGAAGAATGCTTGGTCCTAAAGCACTCCAATGTACTCTAGAAATGTTAAACTACTTGAAGAGACGGGGCTTTATGGAGTTAGTAAATTACTGTACAGTACTATGAAATAAACAACTTACAGACAGTATAGGAGGCGACAATATGCCACCTACAGTCGATGCAGAGGCAGTACACCAAGCCCTCCATCGTTAGTTACTATTTTGTATTAAATGACGAACCTTGTACTGTATTGTTTTGTAAAATGCTAATTAAAACAGACTGTTATAGGTGCACTTCTTTCGGCTTGCTGTGCAATTCTATTTATATCTACCCAAGAGCAAGAGCCACTGAATTAAATAGGGATTGCTCCCAGATTACTGGGTATTATAAAGTTTTTATATGAAAGATTATTGCAGAAGTTCGTGAGTAGAATTGGAAGAAGGAACAAAGCTAGCTCAGAACATTTCATATTACAACGAACTGAGTTTGAAATTTAAACATTATTATATGTCAATTGTTGAACAAGAAAGGCATAAGCATCCCCGTTCTCCAGAGATTATCTGATCTAAAACAATGTCAATAATAGGGGTTATTATAACGAGCTATTGTTAAAGAGACGATTAAAAACAGGTCAAAAATAACTCCCCGCCCAAATGGAAATGAACGAAGAGCATCACTACTTTGTCCTACTGGCTGCTCCGTCGCCATAAGGAAGTAAAAGCCCGTTGAGGCGCACTGGATTCTGGGAGTTGAAGTCTTCTTGCCCCAACCTACGCGGTAGACTGCCAGCATTGCCGGCTTGTCTGCGAACTACTGCTGGTGTTAGGCCGACGTCCTGCGACTAAGATGGCGGCTCCCCTGGTGTTGGTGCTTCTAGTGGCCGTGACAGTTCGGGCCGTGTTGTACCGCTCCAGCCTGGCCGCGCTCATCTCCGAGAGGGTGGAGGTGGCATCGCCTTTAAATGCCTGGAAGCGAGGTGAGGTCTGGAAGAGTATATGGTGCCGGAAAAGCATGCCCAGTGACCGGCTTCCGAAGGAATCCCGCTGACCCGCTCCTCCTCCTATATATTGCATGACTTTTTCCCCTCCCCACGAGAGCAGACTTGGGGACTCATAGCCACGGAATAGGATACCTGTCTCCTGCTCTCTTTCTCTGCTGAAATATGCATAGATGCTAAACAACCTTATGGGTAGGAAGAATGGTTGAAAAACATAGCTGTGGAAGGAAAAATTATTCTATAATTCAGGAAGTGATCCCCTTCAGGGGTCTTTTGCCACTGATGGCTGTACCATTTACACAAAGTGACTGAAGTTTTTGGATTTATAATCATGGAGACAAACTTCTATCTGTTAAGTGCAAGAATAGGCAATCATCGATTAGTTAGTCTTGCATTGGTATTTTGTAGTGGCCACCCAGCTCCTCGTTTTATCTAATTATTAAAACATTTCCTCTTATATGTGTGGTCAAAAGGTGCAGGAAAGGAGCCTTTTAAAAAATAGCAACTCCCTTCTTAGCTGAGTGACAATTGTTTGAAGTAAAAGAAGGATGAGAAGACATAGGTTGAGATGGCAACTGTTAAGGTCAGGATTATGGAAAGCAGCTCCTGTAAGGAAATTTAAAAGACCCTGGGTAAGCTTAATGTGGAAAATGAAAAACAAAGGGATCCTTTAGATGAGGCCAGTTTGCACCCCCTCATATTGCCTTATTTAGTGTGAGTGTTCCCATGAAGGTTTCTCATGTCCCTCTAATGTAGTGTCTGCATCCAAAATCGGTGAGAAAGCAGGAGGGAGGTTTGTGACCTTTCCCAGCATTCATCTACCCACCATCTTGGATTTAGGGAGTCAAACTAATGGCATAAATCTAAGCATAGTGAAGCAAAACAAAACAAAACCAGAACATACACACAAACACAGTTCTAGACTCCCACAGTCCTTTGTCATTGGCAATACAGGTTTGGAATTCTGGGAGTTGCCCAAAACATCTTGAGTGCCAACGGTTCGCCACCACTGTTCTAGAGTTAAGCAGAAAGAGGAACACATTCCACTGAACATTGGCACCTCTCCTGCTTCACTTCGCTGAGCTCAGTGTTGCCACTAAAAATATAGCCTCAAAAACAAAATAAGCAAAGTACACAAAATATTTGAAAGCTTACAATCTCAGAAATTGATGGAAAAGTACCATAGCCTAAACTACCCTCCTCCCTCCCTGGGACAATCAAGTAAAACCTATATATACACTCACGTTGAAGCTGGGAAATGATCGGTGTCTTCTGTCATTGATTGCACTGGGACAAGCCTCATACCATCTAGTTAGTAATGAAAAACAATCTAGAACTCTGATTAGATTCTCAGTCAATCAGATTCAGCCTTGAGAGAAAGAGATAGAGCAGTGATGGCAAACCTTTTAGAGACCGAGTGCCCCAAACCCACTAATTATTCACAAAGTGCCATTACAGCAGTACGAATACAGGTGGTTGTGAAGGGGTGATGTCGGGTGCCCACAGAAAGGGCTCCAAGTGCCACCTTTGGCACTCGTGCCATAGGTTCACCAACACTGAGATAGAGGAAAACAAAATAAGGACAGCATGTTTCAGATATCTAAAAACCTGCCAAAAGCAAAAAGCAAATGGCTGTTCTTGTTACCTCAAAAAGCAGAGCCTGATCTAACAACTCCAAGGTACAGGTGGTAGGTTTCTGTTGAATATTAGGACCAACATATTAACAGGAACAATGGGGACCATTGAGCAAAGTAGTCTTTGTTCATGCCAGAAGCATTATAGTAAAATTAATAAACGTGTCAGGTAACTTTGACCCAGTAATAAGCAACATCAAGAGCATTTGGGGTAGCTAACATCAAGTCTTCTCTAATACATGCTTAAGGTGTATAGAGTACCTTCACATAGGTGGGAAATTGCCTGTTCTTTTCTGCTCTTACAATTACAAAGGACTGTGCAAAACCCCATTTTCTTAGATTCAGATTGGTTCTGCTAAATCCAGTTCATAGCCTATTAAATCACTTCCAAAATACTCAGTTCTCCATGTGTCCAGAGGCTAGACTTCTCTAGGATTCCATCCATTTTAAGGGGTAGTAGTTTTTCCTTTCCACATTATAGTCCTGGTATTATCTGTTGTTCCTTCAAGATTAATTAACATTCTGAAAAGAACTGTTTCCTTAATTTGAATTTGGGAAGGGCAGGATGGTATTCCAATAGAGGTTGCCCATTTTATATAGGTGCTTCGAATAGTTCACTATTAGCTGCTGCCTCTGTGTGTGTCACTTGATGTAATACCTGCTAGGGAACTGATTATATCAATAAGGATTGGCTTCGGGCATCCAGTGATCATTCTACATAGAGATGGGCATGAGCTGCTGTTTTGCAGTTTGTGCCAGTTTGGTTGATATAACACCACCACCACCACCACCACCACCACCAATCTTCCTACTTTCAAATCTGTCATCACTGTGCTATGTTAAATTTAGAGTTTGTGCTGTACCAATTTGGAGGTCTACATCCAGCCTATTGTGGGAAGAAGAGGTTGTCCACTACTACCATTAGACAGTTAGGTATAATTCTTTACAGGACTTTATAGTTGACAAAGTATTAAGATCAGACTGATGTTTTTTGAGTCTGTGGGAAGCTATTTCCTCCTGGTGCTACTAGTAGGGATAGTCTGTTCGCAGCCTTATATAACAAGTCATCGGCCTTTGGGACTGGGCAGACGTTCAATATAATTTATACAATGTCGTACCGAACTTCTGCCAGTCATTTTTAAAGATTATCTCCTGTGGTATGGTGCTGTTGATAGTTGGTCCACCACCCTGAACTGCCACATTATGGGATAAAGTTGTATATTTGGATTGAGGTAAAAACTAATTTCACATACTGTTGAGTTCTCTGCATTCTGGCAAATATCAAGTCCAGTTTATAATCACATTGTCATCTTCTGAATAGGATTGACATCAATCCCAGGAAAAATCCTGAAACAGATTATTAAGCAGTCAGTATGCAAGCACTTAGAAAACAATACAGTAATAACTAGAAGCCAACACAAATTTGTCAAGAACAAATATTGTCATACTAACCTGATCTCATTTTTTTTTGATCAGGTAACCTCCCTGATGGGCAGAGGGAATGCTATAATATCTCTATTTTAGCAAAGTTTTTGATAAAGTTCCCCATGATATCCTGATTAGCAAGCTAACTAGGTGTGGTCTGGATAAATCAAACATAAGATGGATACACAATTGGCTATAGAATTGTACTCAGAGAGTGATGATTAATCACTCAATCTCTAAATGCAAGGAGGTAACAACTGGGGTACCCAAAGGCTCAGCCCTGGGTCCGGAGCTCTTCAACATGTGTTATTAATGATTTGGACAAATGAGTGGAGGGAATGCTTGTCAGGTTTGCAGTTGACACAAAATTGGGAGGAATAGCTGATACTTTGGAAGACAGAAACAAAATTCAAAATGATCTTGATAAGCTGGAGCCCAGGGCTGAAACCAATAGAATGAAATTTAATAGGGTTAAGTGCAAAGTTCAGTACCTAGGAAAAAGAAACCATATGAAAAGTTATAAGATGGGGGACACTTGGCTCAGCCATACTACAAGTGAGAAATCGTGGAATTCTGGTAGATCATAAACTGAATATGAGCCAACAGTGTGATGCGACCGCAAAAAAGGCAAATTTTATTTTAGGCTGAATTACAGAAGTATAATTTCCAAATCCCTTGAAGTGCGTGCTCATCCCCCTGTATTCAGTACAGGCTAGACCTCATCTCGTATATTGTGTTCAGTTCTGTCACTGTGCTTCAAGAATGATGCTGACAATCTGAACACGTTCAGAAGAGAATGACAAGGATGATCAGGGGGTTGGAAGCCAAGCCCTATGAGGAAAGACTTGGAAGAATTTGGCATGTTTAGCCTAGAGAAAAGAAGACTGAGGGGGTCATAGGATAGCACTTTTCAAATATTTGAAAGGCTGTCATACAGAGGAAGGGCAGGATCTGTTCTCAGTCATCTCAGACTGCAGGACACAGAACAATGGGCTCAAATTACGAGAACCCAGCTTTCTGCTGAATATCAGGAAAAACTGCTATTATCTCTATATCATCCTGTTCTGTGTTAGTAGTAGAGAATATCTGGAGGTCACTCTTGACTAGTATAGTGTTTCACAGTGCCTATGAGATCTCTCAGCAGCAAATCTCATGCCAGATATTTTGGGACATCTCTGGTGGCTGTCTCTATGCCTTTCTTGATTACAGAGTGTTTCACAATGTCATTTCTGGCAGAACGATGTGTCAGCTCTTCTTTAAGTATTGACAAGCCCTCTGTGTTAATAGAGATCATAGTTTTGTCCAGATAAGAGCCCTTTTGTTGTCATAGATGCTGGTATTGTTGCAGTTTCAAAACTTTTCCTTGCTGGGGGTGATACTATTTCTAGGCTTCATCGTCATGATCATCAATAACATCTCAGAACTGCAGATCTGGAAGGGATCCTATGGATCACTGGTCAAGCCCTTGTCGAAGAGGTGTAGAAGGGAATCAAATTATCAACCTCTGGCTCTGCAGCCAGATACTTAAAGCCCAGAACTATCTAGCATTTCCTAGCAATATGTTATATTATTAGATGATTAAGAAGGCTCCTTTCAAGACTTTTATTCTGTGTTCATAAAAATAATAAGTAATGATACGGTGTGTGTGTGTGTTGTGTCGTTACAATTGTGATCAACTCTTTGTGACTCCATGTCCATGGAGTTTTCTTGGCAGGAATACTGGAGTGGCTTGCCAGTTCCTACTCCAGGCGCCTATAGCGCTTGGTATTCCCTGGTTGTCTCCCATCCAGGTACTAGCCAGGGCAGACCCTGCTTAGCTTCTGAAATCAGGCGAGATCAGATGTGCTTAGGGCATCTAGGCAGCTATAGTAGTGGAAACCTCAAAACCAAAAGAATGGTATTACTGATATGCAGGTTCCTTAAATTGTTTCTGATCCAACTGAATAGACTGTATTCTTTAAGACTATTGTGGGAGTTGCATTTATGCATATCTGATTGTATCAGTTCAGAGGTGTTCTAAAACTAGTACTCACATCATGTCTTCTACAGTAAATTCTATTAGATCTTGGCTCCAGTGAAATTCCTTTACAATCCTCTTGCACAACTGTGTGAAAACAGTATATTCTTGACATTGATAAATTGTCGTTTTATCATGATAGGGATAAGAGACAAAATATTTTCTGTATAGTTAGCTAATGTATAGTTTTTGCTATCGGAAATGTTATTTTTAAAATATTCATCTACTTCATTTATAACAATGAATGAATGTCAGTTGAATATTAGGCAAGTCTGACAAGATGCCAGAGTCAGCAAGGTCATAATTATAATTTTAAGCAAGATTTAAATCAAATTCTAGATTAACTGTGATCTAATTTTTTTCTTAATATTTGTTCTAAGAAAAACTTTTAAAGTAGTGAGGATTTCCTCATGCAAAGCATTTTAGCTTTGTTGTAACTTACCAAATTTTTGTTTTTCAGTGGTGGAGGGGCTTGCTTTGCTTGACTTGGGCGTTTCTCCATATTCAGGAGATATTTTTCATGAAGTAAGTATATAGCGTTTCACTTCTTCCTCTTGTAAGATGTTTTCAAATATGTTTATTTCCCCCTGAAAAAGCTTTGATAGCTGCCACTGCATCACAGTGATTGGTGTGGCCATAACTGTGATACTTGTCTGCTTGGCAGAGACAGTGCACTGAATATCTACCCTTGAGTATATCAACATATGGGTCTTGGTATTTCCATATTATCTTTCATTGTATTGCAGGGAGTGTATCTGTTCAATCTAGCAAATTACAGTATATTTGAAGTAATGATGGGTGTAACCTGCTCTGAAAAAAATAACAATTTAAGAGCTTTACACAGAACTATAGTGTAAATCTTTTGTATGTGTATTTCCAAATAACACACTTTTTGAAGAATCTTGACTGGGAGTTGCCCTACCTAATTTGTATTTCTTCTGCTATATTTTGCCTTCTTAGACTCCACTAACAATATACCTCTTTCATTTCCTGATTGAATATGCTGAGCTTGTATTTATGGTAAGTACACCTTGAATTTCATCCATAGGGTAACTGCCCGTCTTTCAGAGATTGTTACTTGGTGTTCTTAGCATGTTGAATAAAGTTTCTTAAACTGGGAAATAAAGAATTTTTAGGCAAATAGGAACTGTTATAAAGTGTATTTCCAAGTGTTAAAACTCTTAAACAAAATAGTGTTGTTCATTGGATCGTCAGATATCATGTGGTGTATCTTATTCATTTCCACAATACCAATTTATGTGTATTTAGTGTAGAGTGCTGTACATTGTAGATTTTTTAAAAAAACACAGAAAGAGGCTGTAATTCTGTGTCCTTAATCAATACATTCAACTCATATGTTCCATTCAGTGTCCCCTCCTTTTAGCCTGGCTGTGTGGGGCATTACCTCACACATGTGACTCCACCCCCCCCCCCCACATGGGGTTCCACCACAACTAGAACCAAAGTAGACAGAAATCCTCATTGCGGGTCGCCGGAGGAGGAGAAATGCTACAATGGAGGAGAACGGAGTCACATGCAGCCATACAGCTTAGAGGGAACCTTTTTTTCTGTTGCTCTCTATATGACTTCTGGTTGAAAATGTTTATGATCACATTTTTACTTTAAATGTATGTGTGTGTGTGTGTGTGTACATTGCTGAATAATGATCCAAGAAGTGTGTTTTCTAAACTCATGTTGGATGGTGATATCTATTCTCATTTTTCATTTAAAAATCTTTAATTAATGTGATAATGTCTTTGAATGCATTCATTTTTCACAAAGTCTACCCTTGTTTTTTTCCTTCAAAATTTAATTGCTAATATTTTTCATGAATTTCCTTGCCAAGGAAAACAGAAGAAGGGTCATCAGTTGTAAATGGAAAACACGAGTTTGTACATCCCACGTACAGCTCATTTCCAGTTCTTCCTTAGTGACAGTGAAATATCTGGGTTTTATTAATTCCTGTTATATGTTCTTAGCAAAAGCAACTAGTGGATTCAGTTTTAGTAAGTCCCATGGGATAATACTGGATTTACTATATTTTTCTGTCTATAAGACACTGCTGCATATTGGATGCCCCCCACTTTTAAGACCCCCAAATTAAGAAAATTAATAAATCCTCTTTGAGCCTGCCTCCACCTCACCCCATGGTGTTTCCTTTACTTTCTGTGTTCCGAAGACTCCTCTCTGCTTTGTTTTTGCAAGGACCAGAGCTTTTGTTATTTGTAGGGAAATGCTTAGGAGTGAAGCAACCCATTAAGAAGTTCATTTTGATACGGAAAAAAAGGGTCCAATCCTACAAGAATAAAGCAGAGAGGAGGGCAATCAGGAGCTCCTGGAAAGAAAAGAAAACAAAACAGCCGTGGTGGGAAATAGCAGAGGGTGGGGTGGAGGAGAAATGAAACAGCCAGGTCTGTTTGGATTCTCCTGTTTCATTTCTCCTCCACCCTGCCCCCTGCTGTTACCTCCTGCTGTTTTGTTTTCTTTGCAGGAACACTTGATTGCCCTCCTCTCTGCTTTATTCTTATAGGATTGGACCCTTCTTTTTTTGCCTGAAAATGAACTTCTTAATGGGTTATTATTACACCCCCCAAGAATTTCCCTGCAAAAAAACAAAAGCTCTAGTCCTTGCAAAAACAAAGCAGAGAAGAGTCTGCAGAACACAGCAGCAAGGTCAGTCTGGCTTCCCCCCTACCCCCTTACCCCCAGAAACGCTTACTTCAGTGTATTCGACACCCCTTAATTTTTCGTTCCATGATTTTAGGAAAAAATAGTGTTGTGTACATGGAAAGATACGGTTATTGTTTGTGTCAAATTATTGAATAACTTTACAATAGTGTGACTAATTTTAATTCATTTCATAGTACCCTGGACTTGGCCTATTTTGGTCAATTCTTTTCCTGATCTGAAGTCAGCCTTCTGAACTGTAGAAATAACCAGATATGCTTATCTTAAACTTACTTGCAGTTCTATTTAAGGACTGAACTGTTTTTAGAGTTGTAGTACTAATTGGAATTTGCCATCTGATAGGATTTACCACTTGGCACACAATATTGCCAATAGATATTGCCTGCTATGCAATATTGTATCCTGAGCTTAAACAGATTTGTCAGTGGTGAACTTTTTTTACTTTACATCAGGCATGTCCAAACTTCGGCCCTCCAGATGTTTAGGACCACAACTCCTACAGTCCTTTGCCATTGGAAATACATGCTTGGAATTCTGGGAGTTGTGGTCCAAAACATCAGGAGGGCCGAAGTTTGTACATGCCTGCTTTACATGAACAAAATGTTATGTCACAATTGCACTTCTCATGATTGTGTATGAGCTCTGACAGAGATATTCTTAGCACCTTTGAAACCAAGAGCTGGCTGGAGAGCTCAGTGGCTGAACTGGAGTCAGAGATTGGGAGTTTGATTCCTCCCTGTGGCTCCTGGGAGAAAAGCCATCCTGTTCAGTCATGGAAAGGTTTGTCATAAATTGGAATCTACTATTCTTCTTGGAACCAAAATATATTGAATGTGCACACCTTCTTTCCATAGCCTCAACACATTCTGCTTTTAGGTCTTCCCAAAGACGTTTAATGGGCCAGCAGTTCTGTATTTTTCTGTCTATAAGATGTCCCCGTATATAAGACAACTGTTTGCTGAGACAAGGTATCGGCAGTTTTGAAACTGCACAGCTCTCTCCTTGGCTTACTTCCATGGATAAGATGACCCTCAATTTTTAGTCTAACAATTTTAGAAAAAATATAGTCTCATACATGGAAAAATACAGTAATTCACACATAGTCATTTAGAAGTTTCAGCTATAAAAATGTTTTTCAAAGTGTTGTAATCCTCAGTGCATCTAAATGAAACTGCTGCAAGCTGTCCCAGAGGCTCATGTTAATTTACAAAACAGCTTTGTACATTTTATATTTTCATGTGTCGTTTATTATTGCTGTTGGTCTTTTTTTCAGATAACAGATGTGTTGACTGCTATAGCCCTCTATTTGGCTGTTCAAGATTACAACAAAGTTCTGGTAAGTAAGCGACAGTGCTGTTAAGTGGTTTGGTTTTGTTCATACTGCATAATATCGCCATAGTATTTTTGCAGCATAATATTGCAGTAGAGATATGGAATTGGATGCTCAGTATAATTGCTGAGGGAATCACCCTTAGTGTACCTGAAATCATTAGGATCTGTTAGTAGTCTTGCAACAGATACTCCTCGCATTCTGCTGCCAACTCACAATGACCAGGAACTCCACCCTGGACGATAAAAGGACAGCAATGAGTGATTAGGAGAAGAAGAGCAAATATTGAATCTTTTCCTTCCATAATCTTAGGCTTAACCTTTAACAAAACAAAGTTTGGTGCTGGGTTTAGTACCAAAGATTCCCCTTGCTCATATATTCACATCCCTCCACCCCCCCCCCCGGTAAAGAAATACTTTAGTTTATAAAGGATAAAAAAGCAAGAACAAATCATATGGATAATCATTTTTACCTTATACATTAGCTAAAAATAAGAAAGCTGTTATACATTAAATGTAATATATAATAATTGCAGAGTGTTGGCACCCAGCAGTGTAACAGGAATAAAGCAGAAGCAAAAGGCTGTAATTGCCAGAAAGCAAATACTGTACAGTATGAGAACAAGAAATTCATAACCAAAACATGAGGCCAAGAGTAAAGGGATAAGGCCCCCTTTTGTACTAAAATTGTATAACAACTCTATTGGGGGGGACTCAAATGATAGCATTTGTAAATGGCAGATGGGGACAAATGTGTTTGACCTCATCATTACTTATTGACTGGAAATCTCTGCAGTAAAGCTACAGTTATGTTCATGGATTACACCGTGTTCCTAATCCTTCAGAGCCTCATTGCAAAATTTTCCTCTCACCATGGGGAAGTGGTGGTGGGATCCACATGTATTGCCATCATCTGCCTTTCATATCATTTTCTCCCAGAAGGTCTGAAACATGCTATTCCAGATGTTCATATGTTTAGTAATAAAGGGTGGACTGACTTTTTTTTGAAAGAAAGAGACTAGTTTAGTTACTAGTATGTCAGGAGGACGGATTAATCTTTTCTTTTTTCTTTTAAATCCAGTTGTATAAAATATGAAATTAGAGAGGCTCTATGGACAAGAGGAACTACGGAGGATCTAATAGTTCCTGCTTTCTCCTTTAATGGATAGGAGGAAAGATCTCTGCAGTGGGTGGTTCTGACAAATAGAATATATGCTCATTATGTGGATGAATTATTTTTCATTAATAGGAAGAGGTAGAGATGGTTCAGATGTAAATGTTCATCCCATAAATCTCAGTATAACTGGTGCTTTGACCTTCTCATTAACATGTGTAATTGAAAAGGAAACCTCTGTAGATGTCAGGCTTGTAATTCAAGCTGTTCTGAAACTCAGCTCTGAAAGGCCAATATTGGCTGACCAAGGGGATTAAAAACTTTTATTTATTTGCATCCATATCTTTTACATTTGCTGCAAATCTGGAAAGACCTGTCATGATCTGTAGATGTACAGATCACACTCGGTGAGTCTGCATATATAGTACAGAGTACTACAAGTCTGGATAATCATCCAAAGAAATAGTTTTTTGCAGACAATGCAATAGTAGCAAGAGTTGATGAATACTTCCTGTGTTTGTTGATCTGTGTCATTTTTCTCTCATGCTCAGTTTAAAAAGCAAAAACTCCTAATAGAATTGGATAAATATGCACCTGATTCAGCTGAGCTTATCCTGACTCCCATGGAAATGTACTATATTCCTCTTAAGGTAGCATTGTTGTAAGTATTGCCTTTTTGTAGTATTCGAATATGAAGAATATTTATCATTGCTGTTTGTATTGGCTTACATCCAGAGGGATACAAGTGGAGTTCTGTTCATGCATCAGGGCTATTTTGTCTCTTCCAAACCTTTTGCATCTTCACTTCTGCCTTCTCTCAAAATTTTGTTGGATGATTGGGAACTCCACCAAAACAGCATAGAATGTGGTTGCCAGTGTGAATTAGCAGAAAATGGGGACATCTCACTGCACAACTAGAAGTGCTTGCCACTCAGAACAATCCTACCATTTACTGGGGAGAATATCCATGCTGGAGTTTCCAGTGCATCTAAAGCCTCGTCTTGCTAGATGAAACATTTTGTCCTCTGCTCCTAGGACACTTTTTTCTTATTATTTTTAAAGATGAATTATTATCCGTTTGAATTTGATTCTTTATAAAGTGATTTAAAGGTCCTCTTTGTTTTGGATTTCCCCCCCAATCATCGGTATCTGTCAGATCTGTTATCAGGACTTAAATGAATTTTATGCACACCCCATGGTATAGGCTGCCAGGACAACAACAGAAACTTTTGTGTTCCGACTGTTCCTTATTGGATCCATAATAGTTCTTCTATTTCTGATACTGGTTTTATGGATGTGATAATAATTTGAAATTGTATCTCCTAAAATGAATGTTTCACCGATTACAAGCATAGTTCACCAAATCTAGTTCGTGGCAACCCTAGTTCACTTTTCTTCCTCCCTCCCTGATCCTGACCTGCATCGGTCTTGTTTCTTACATGACAGGCCATGTCTCTTTTACATCATCATCCCTCTGAATTAAGTTACATTTTAATACACCCTTCTACTTTGTTATTTCCGTTACTTTTTTTTATACTTGTGCGATTACCAGTATCTTGTGCTGTGATGGGAATAAGAGTTTTCTTTGCAAGGGCAGCATTTAAATTGGCAGTTTTCCACAGCTGCTGTTTCAGCTCAGAGTCTTAGATGATAACACGCGCATACTCCTGACATAATAAGAGATGGTGAAATCAGTAATTCCTGGCATTCTTTATTCCTTAGCTTCTGATGAGGATTTTTTTAAAATACAGGATCATTAATGTGCATGGTGTTTTATAGAGGAGCGTGAGCAACCCAACCCCTTCTCCAGTTTCTACCACAAGCATATTGTAATACAATTTCCATGGAGAGAAAGGAAACAAAGGGAAAGGGAAGCAAGCAATGATTATGAGCAAGAACAATTACATGTACCTATAACCTGTTTCTGTTCCATTTAGAACCAATAGACTATGCCAAAAATCCATTAAATAGGGGGGACTGAGGAGAGACGTGAAGGGTTTGTGTGAGGAAGCTGATACCATATAGATGTTTTTGGATTTTGATTTTGAATGTCTCTCTTATTTTTCTTCCTCCCAGCTACCTCTTAAATCCATATTCTGTGATGTCTTGTGTTGCAAAATCAACATGTGCCATCAATAATACTATAATCTCATTCTTCATTTTGGCAACTATAAAAGGTAATCCATTTGGGAATATGTGTATACCTCTTTATTTGCTTTTCATAACACCTGAAGGATATAAAAAGTCAAATGTATATATCATTATAGTTGCCTATGAAACTGTGTTTGATGGTGATATCAGGAGAAGAGTCTACAACGACAGTCCTCATGCACCCTTAAAGCCTCTTTCAGAGGTGTAAAACTTCTCTGGGTCAGGTATTTGGGTGGCATCATTGACTGCAGTGGGGAAAAATTCAGGCCAACAGGATTGAATGATTTGAGATTACTGTATACTGTAAATAGTAAATTCTGCTGTGATTTTCAAGTATTTCTTTAAATATTAGATTATATAACAAAGGAAAATGTTGAAGGCCTAATAATGCTGTTCTTTCCCCTTTCTCTATACATATTTATTGAAATTTAAATGTGTGATCTATAGAGAACATACACATGAAAAACTAAAGTCCATGGTTCCGAAAAGTTGGCTACCTTATGTAGCTGAGTTTCTCAATTTCAATTTTGAAATATTGAATGAATATGAAGGCTGTGCTATTTTAAACATTCGTGTTTTGAAGTGTTGGCCTAAGTCCAATGTCAAACTAGCAGACATCTTCCAGTGAAACAGGGCTTTCGCCATCAGCCAAACAATTGGTCCAGAAGGGTTTCATCCCTTCTATATTAGATTTTAGGTATCCATGGGCGGATCCTATCCTGATTCCATTGAAAAAAATTGGTTTCACCAGTGCAACTATTGTGTTGCATCCTAGGTACTTCCTAACAGCAGGAATATTTGTTGAGTATTGATATATAGACACACATGGGGTATGTGAACATCTTTAATGGTCTCTTTAATAGTAGTTCCATAACTGAACATTAGCAAGACAGCTCAAAAACCAGTTATATTGATGTTCATTGTTTTCTACAAGGGAGATCAAAATACTGTTGGTTTTGCCATTTATATTAATAAAATATTATTTAAATGATGACATTTTGCTAGGTATTCACCTACTGTGTAACTTGCTATTTTAGTTGCAATCTATTTAAAAGTTAACACTCAGCCTTGGACTCATTTAAGACTTCAGTCACATCCACAGAACAAGTCCATTTGCTCTTAATTAAAAGCTAGTTTACTGGACTAGTGAGGAAAAATAGTGCAGGAGAAGTCTTGGGATTTCGAGTGTCTTCGTATGTTATCAGAATACCTTTGTGACTTTATACCTGTTTTGATTGCTGCATTCACTGGTCAATGCTATGGACACAAGGCAGCAACTGTCTCTTTTCAAAACCTATGGTGAGATCTATTCTTAACATACATACATACATACATACATACATACATACATACATACATACATACATACATACATACATACATACATAATATTTAAAATATCTAGAGATAATATTTTCTCTGTTGGTCAACAGCTTACCTTTTAAACATACTTTTGGATGTGTCTTCAGTCACCTTGATTTTGTTTTCCTGTCTTGCAGGAAGTACCTTCCTAAGTGCTATATTTCTGGCCTTAGCAACATACCAGTCCCTATACCCTCTTACTTTGTTTGCACCAGCTCTTCTGTACTTACTGCAGGTAAATAGTCTACATTTTAAATGCAGTTCCTATCAACTATGAATGAGGAAAAGGCTTTGCAAGCATGGATTGGCAGTTTCTTGGGATGTCTGATCCAGCCAAGGCGACACATGCCATGGTTACATCTTGGCTAAATTACTGTAACACTATCTAGGGCTGCCTTTGGAAAGTGTTCTAAAACTCCAACAGATCCAAAGTTTCACAGCCAGATTATTAACTGGGACTGGTTACCGTTAATATAGACAAGTCCCTGTTACAACAGCTGCATTCTTTCCAATCCATTTCTAGGCACAATGTAAGGTGCTGGTTCTAACCTATAAGGCTCCAAGCTATCTAAAAGACCGTATCTCCTTTAATGAGTGTACCTGGGTATTAAGGAGGAGCTTTGTGGTGCAGTGCTTAAATGCTTGTACTGCATCTAAAACTGTGCTCACGACCTGGGGTTCAATCTCATGGTTGACTCAGCCTTCCATCCTTCCGAGGTTGGTAAAATGAGTACCCAGCTTGCTGGGGGGGGGGGGCAATGTGTAGCATGCATAATTAAATTGTAAACCACTCAGAGTGCTTGAAGTGCTATGGGGCGGTATATAACCAGAATATTTGGGGTTGTATTTTAAAAAAAAAGATAATTGGGAGAGGCCTTTTTCTTGATCCCAACACCCTCATAGGTGCATTGGTCGTGGTGGTGGGTATGGGAGAGGGTTTTCTCTGTTGCTGCTTCCGGACTCTGGAGCTCCCTCCTATGGGAGGCCAGGCTGGGCCCATTATTGCTGTTTTTTTGCGAGCAGATGAAGGTTTTTCTCTTCGGGTAGGCTTTCCTTTAAAGGATTGTTTGCCCAAAGGAATTTTTAAAAGGGATTATTTTATCTTGCTCTTTACTTGAGATTTTAATATTGCTCCCATTTATAGGTTTTTATATGGTATCTGTTTAATGATTTTTAAAATATTGTAATAATTTATTATTTAACTTTTAACTGTTTCTTGTAATACTGTGAACTACATTGGATCCTTTAGGAGAAAGGTGGTGTATAAATACAGTGGTGCCTTGTATAAAGGAATTAATTCGTTCCAAATGAAATTATGTTAAGCAAATTTTCCTTTATACAAATTCCCATAGGAATGCATTGAAAACAGAGTAATCCCATTTTTATGTTGTACGGATTCTCCCCATAGGCGATTATGTTAAGCAAATTTCCCCTATCTCCAGAATTTTTTATGTTGCACAGATTTTATGTTATACAAGCTGTTTGTTATACAAGGGTCCACTGTATTTTAAATAAATAAATAAATAAATAATGCAATGCTAGGGCCAATAGATAGGTTGAAAAGGTTGCTGTTATGCAGGTAATAGAATTAGAAATCAACCTGCAAATTGCTTGTGTACAGTTGTCCCCCGCCCTTTTGCGGTTCATATACTGCGGTCCCGGCATATCGCAGGTCCACAGTATATGAAAAAGGCCCCTGGTGTAAGGAGGAAAGGCCTTCCCAGGCCCATCGGAGGCCCCAAAAGTGCTTCCCCGCAAACGGGAAGTGACTTCCGGTAAACCAGAAGTGACCTCCGGATCACTAAAAAGCACTTTTGGGGCCTCCGAAGGCCCGGGAAGCCCCTTGCAGGCCCAGGGTAACTACAAGAGACCCCAGAGAGCCCCCCCCAGTCCCGACCCGACCCAGCATCCACATATTGTGGATTTTCAATTATTGCGGGTTGGGTCGGGTCCCTAACCCCCCACGGTAGGCGGGGGTGTACTGTATTGCCCTTTTAAAAATGCTGTACTTTTCTTTTGTGGCCAGTATCATTGAGCATACTGTGAAACAGTCAACTGCCTGTGCTGATGTAGCTTAAGTGAAGGGAGCTGTGGTGAGAGCCTCTTCCCCTGAATCATTTAAGCTCTGAGAAAGATCCTAGTTGGGCAGTAACTCTGCTTTGCTTGCCTTCTTGTAAAAAGGCAACTTGCGGTCATTGAAAGTGTCTGGTTTCTCCTTTTCTGACTGTTGAAGTGATTCCTTCAGGAACTTAGATGCTGATGGAATCATTCATTATTCATGCATGACACAGTCCATAAAAAGCAGATGAAATTGGTTTCTTGGAGGCCAGAAGGTGCTTCTCTAAGTTTCAAGGATTAGTGTTAGGAATAGGGCAGCCCTTTGTTAGCCCTGCAATGATTGTCACATTCTGTTGTTACTGTACTATTTTTATGTTTTGAGAATTTAGTACTGAGAATTTAGTTCTTGTTGAAATACAATTACTTTCTTTCTTTATATAAACATGCCTAAGTAGGCAAGCTGTGCAGTGGAAAACAAGGCTGCTTCATTTTGGTGGTCAGAATGAAGGGGAAGGAACTCATCTCTCTTGAGCTCCTTGGAGAAAGGATGAGATAAAAATATGATAAAATGTTCAGGTGAACCCAAAAAGTGTGTTGGGAGATTATTATTGGCTCCCAATGTAAAGCCATCATGCCACTGTTTTCCTGGTTATTCTAACAAATTTCTCCATGTTAACTTTGACCCTGAGAGAACATACAAGTGGTTTCTTGACTCCAAGCATTTCAATATTTTTCCAGCTTTAGTGGGGAGGGATGGAGAACATAGAAAGGAAGCAAGAGGTGGTACAGATGCGAATGATGGAATCCTTATTTCCTGCAGATTTCAAACAATTCTAACACCTGACCAGTTAGTTCACTGGTAACCGTACAAATTATTGTACATGTCCTGATCTTTTTGTGTGCCCCCCCCAAAAAAATCTGCTGCAAAGTTTGAAGGTTTTGTTTGTGTGTTCACTTGTTTATAATTGGGTGTACAAAGTTCAGCCCTTTAAATGCTTCAGGACTGCATCTCCCATCCCTTAGCTGACATAGCCGGGGGTGGAGACTGCTAGAAGGGCAGTCTGTAGGTCAACATTTTTGCCCATGCCTAGTCTGTTGCAGGGAACTCAAGACGATAGCATTGCCTGTCCCATCAAACACACTAATAACTTCACAGGTAATTTTGATGGTGAACACAGTACAGTTAAAAAAGGCTTCACCGTTCACTTCCTAGTACCACTAATCTTAGCAGAGGACTACTCCTTCCTTGGTTGATTTCAGGCCGAATAGAGACCAAAGGAGCCATTTCACAGATCTCCTATGTTAGATCTCATTGCTCCAGTAGGGCACATCTCATCCATATGAATTTCAACATGTTTTCATTGAGAAAAATGTAAGCATTGATAAGTATGCTGCTATGTGTGGCCTTTTTGCTGGATATTGGAATACATTCTGCAAAGAGTTCTTTTATTGTAATGGGAAATCCTCCAGGCTGTGTACAATGGTCTGAATAGTTGGACCCATACTTTAGGGGTTTCAGCACCTTTGGCCATTGTTAAACTAATGGCCTATTGAGCCACCTAATGAGCCTATTCAGGCCATTGTTCTTCTTATGAGCCTATTTAAGACCAGGGTGACATGAGGTCAAAGTGAACTATAAAATGGAGGACTCACAACTAGCTTTCCTCAGACTGATGAAGCTGTTTGGATGAAAAGCAAAACATTTCAGTATCATAAGAAAAGAAGTCCAGTTGCCATGACTCACCTTCCAGATGAACTCATCTGGATGACTGAGAATCTTCACAGACATATAGAATGGTACTTTTTATCATAATTAAAATTTCAAGAGAAGATTTCATTTTTTCTTGAAAATACACATTGACTACAATTTTGAGATAGCAGTCCTTGGTATTACTCCCTGGTCATTGACTTCTGTGGAGTTTGCTTAGTATGTAAGCATTGATAGAATCAAGCTCCTTTTGTAGAATATTTTTGGAATGTTAATGTTGTTTTTAAAAATTGTAATCGTGGCTTGGCAGTAGTTAAAACTGCTTATTCAATCTATGCAAAGCTCCTTTTGTGTTTTGGGAGCTGTTACTTTATCTCTCTCCAGCTGTGCTTTTTGGCTTTTATTGGTGTTTGTTCTGTGACATTAGGTGAAATATCTTTGAGCCAGTAATTGGAATTTCAAGAATATTAAGAGCTGTTTTACTTCGTACTGCAGAGGCTTGCAATAGTGTGCTTGGAGAAATTGATTTTGATTTTAAACTGAGTACTTTCCTGGATTCTTAAATGAATATTCCTAGATTAATAAACTCAAGTTACTAAAATGTTCTTACAGGAACAGAGATCAAATTTATGGGGATAAATTTGTTTTAATGAACATTTTATACCATATGGATTAATTATTAATAAACTCTTATTGAAATGTGGGACTTGAGCACATTTAGTGCTACATCTGTGTACCAGAAATTCCCATTGTTTTCTTTGTGTCTCTTCCAGGGAAATTCATTACTTTCTTTATTCTTTAGCTTGGCAACTCAGTCATTCCTGTATCACATCCTTAGATACCGTTATCTCAGTTACTGCCATCTGATGTTGATTTCAGGCCTCAAACTTGGGCCCTATGATTGAGTGCATCATTTTAGGGGAAGAATCTTGTTGAAGCACTAATAGAAACTGATTGTACAAGTGATACCTTGTATAAAGGAATGAATTCATTCCAAATGAAATTCTGTTAAGTGAATGTTCCTTTATACAAATTTCCCATAGGAATGCATTGAAAACAGAGTAATCTCTAATCACGACCATTTTTATGTTTTACGGGTTTGCTCCATAGGCTATTCTGTTAAGCAAATTTCCCCTGTCTCTGGAATTTTTATGTTGTACAGATTTTATGTTATACAAACCATTTGTTATACAAGGGTCCACTGTAGTGGCTGCCACTGAACACATTCACCACTACTCTGACACAACAACACAGATACACATTGGGTGATATCCATTAGTAAGTCACAACTAGAGTAGGGCCATTGAATTAGTGGAACTTATATTCTTTAATATATTTTTATTTATTTTCTGCACTAAATTACATAGAACAAATATATTGCTTGTCTCCTGTCGTGTTACCAATTCAATCACGGTTTCCCCCAACATTTCAGCCCAATATAAATTATATCTCCATTCCCAGCTTAAATGAACGTACTTTCATACGTGGTTTCCTTACTATCTCATCCCTATTCAATCTAACTTTACTTTTTTTTAATACAAAGCATATAGCCTATCTAATCTCAACAATCTATTATCTTGCTATTTAACTCTTTGGAACTTATATTCTTATTAGCTCACCAAATCACTAATTCAGTGGGCCTTCTCTATGATTTACAGCTTGATTTCAGCCACAGATTAGCTCTTTGGTCTGTACATAAAGAAACCCCTTAGTGGGGATTTTGCTTATGCACCACCTGTTAATGCCTAGGATTTGCCATGCAGGTCAGGCCTCTTTCCATGTAGCAGTAATCTTATTGACTCTGATTTTGATTTTGTTTTATGCCCACTGCTCATGCTGGTCCCTGGTCTTGCCATGGTACATTCCCACCCTGTGCTGCTTCTATTGAATCTGCTGCCAGCTTCTCTGTATGGCTTCTCAGTATTGAATGCTTTAGATCTGTAGCTCCTTGCTTGCTTGCTTCCTCTGCCACCTTTCTCCGAAAGGTAGCTTACAGTATTAAAAGAAACAAAGTTAAAAGCTGAATAATAAACTGTTACAATGCTTAAAAACCATTAAATAGGTATCGTATTACAACTCACAAATAAGAGCAATATTAAAAGTTAAACAACAGGATAAATTAAAGCTCTTAAAAGCCCCTTGGTCAAACAGTCTTTTAAAGAGAAAGACCTTCATCAGCTTGTAGAAAAACAGCAGCAGTGGGCCCAGCCTGACCTCCCATGCGAGGGGGTTCCAGAACCTGGGAGCAATAGCTAAGAGAAAGCCCTTCTGCCATGTCTTCTCCAAATGCAACTGTGAAGGTGGGGAGACTGAGAGAAAGGCCTTTCCCAATGATCCTAAGCTTAATAAAGGGTGCTTGGACGTGAGCTCTTTAGGGTTTTATAAGTTAAAACCTGTCTCTTGAATTGTTCCCAGAAATGGCTTGAAAGCCAGTGAAGCTGTTGTAACAGGAGGCATGTGAATCATGCAGTCAGTCCCAGTTAGCAATCTGGCTGTGGGATTTGGGGTCTGCTGAAGTTTTCAAATGTTTTCCAAAGGCAGCCCCATAGAGAGCACATTATAGTAATCCTCTCAAGATATAACTAAGGCATGTGCCACCGTGGCCACCAAATCAAGGAACAGGTGCAGTTGGCACACTAGTTTCAGCTGTCAAAGGCACTCCTGGCCATTGCCAAAAGCAGGGCTTAATTTCAGGTTTTCCCCTGCTGGACTTTCACACTTAGATCTGCTTGTGGACCTTAGACTGCTAATTGCCCAAGACCTGTTGGTGCCAGAAGTCTTAATCATTCTTGTTTTCAGTTGAACTTCCTGAGGTTTGTTTTCCTCTTGTTTAGATACTTGCTAAAATGCTGTCATTAAATTTGAAGTCCAAATGTGCAATTTTTTTGGACATCTTGGCAAGAAAATTGCAGGGCCATGAGTTAAAGTTATAAATAAATACTTGACTATTACTTGCTGGTGTTCAGAATATAATAGAAATACATTACGTAGTCATCTGTGTAAGCTAGGTCAGCATTGTCATTCACATGTCGCATACAGGAAGATGAAAGGGAACAGGCTTTGTAAGTCAAAGTTGAGATTTGAACATGCAGCTTCCTGATTCATAGCTCTGTTTCTCCTAGCAATTATATGACACTAGCTCCCAGCTTTTCAGTGTGTTTCTATTTGTTATTTTACTAGTTCAATTAATACAGCATTCAAAGCAATATTGGAAGAAAAGTTCTTAGATCATAAAATTAAAGTTTTTTGTATGCCAGTGCAAATTGTATGTAACTGTCTGTAAAATGTTATGTTCTCCCTCCAGCGTCAGTTCATACCAGTGAAAATAAAAAACAAAGACTTCTGGTTTTATACTGTGCAGTATGCTGTCCTATATTTGGGCAGTCTGATAGTGATCATTTGCCTCTCATTCTTCCTTCTCAACTCATGGGACTTCATTCCATCTGTTTATGGTTTCATGTAAGTAGAACTTCAGTCCACTGTGTATTCCTGCATTGAAAAGCAATTCAAGTTCTATGTTGTGAACTGATACCTGTAGATGCCCAGTGTCTTAGTTATGAATGATTCACTGCTGCAATTCCCTAGATAAGTGGCTTGGATGATGTTTATACCATCTAAAATCTAGATAAGCAGAAGCTTAAATGGTTTTATGTGCTAATTATTTACAGTTATATCAACATTTTAAATCAGAGATTTAGATATGAGATTTAGATATGAAATAGTGTCTGTGGTTTATATAGTTAGAGGTGTTGTGGATTGAGAGAAGCTGTGTGCAGTAGCTTAGTAAGAACAATTCAGATAATAAAGGACTGTGTTAGAACCACCTTGGTAGCTTTTCAAATAAAAAGATTGACTCACCTCTGTTTGGTATGCTCAGTTTTGTTTAGAGCAGAGGTTCAGGCTGTATTGTCAGGTAGATACTTTCTACCTGGCAATACAGTATGCTCCCTTGATCTGTGCCTGGAGGCGGTCATGGAATGGACCAGGACTAACAGGCTCAGACTTAACCCAGAGAAGACCAAGGTTCTGTTCTTCGGGGTGCCCTCCTCTAGGTACAATGGCCCCTTCCCCAGTCTGGGGGGAGTTACCCTCCGGCCTGCGGACAGGGCCAGGAATCTGGGCGTGGTCTTTGATTCAGCCCCTCTCCCTTGAAGCTCAGGTGATGGCTGTCTCCAAGACAGCTTTTTCCATCTCTGCAGGATCACCCAGATCCGCCCTACCTCAATGAGGCCTCCTTGAGGACAGTTGTGCAGGCCCTCGTGATCTCGAGGATCGATTACTGCAATGCCCACTACGTGGGGTTGCCCTTGACCCTTGTCCAGAGACTTCAACGGGTGCAGAATGCAGCGGCCAGACTGGTGGTGGGTACAATCACATCACGTCAGTTCTGGCACGCCTGCATTGGCTGTCCGTGGCTCTCCGGATAAGGTTCAAGGTCCTGGTTTTATCTTACAAAACCCTCCATGGCTTGGGTCCTGAATACCTGTTGGAACATATCTCCCAAAGGTCAACTGAGGCCAGGCCCACTAGAATGTCGCAGGCGCACTCACTCCGAGTGGCCACACCCAGGGAGGCGCGGAAGTCGCTCACATGCAACCATGCCTTCTCTGTGGTGGGCCCCTCGCTGTGGAACCATCTTCCGAGTGAGCTGTGATTTGCACAGTCCCTGCCCGCCTTCAAAAAGTGTTTAAAACCATGCTTTTTAGGGAGGCATTTGGCAACCTTTAATTTAATTTTAATTTACGTCCGTCCGTCCGTCCCCCCGTCCCCCCCGCCGCCTTTTTGATGCCTCTTGCTGAGGGTTTTCCCTCTTATTGTTTTGGTTCCATCTGATTTTACCTTGTATTATATTGTTGATTTTAGCTTTGCTGTAAACCGCCAAGAGTTCTGCCTGGAAGATGGGCGGTATAGAAATAAAATAAATAAATAAATAAATACTTGGGATTTGAGTGGCCTGTTGTCTATTGAATCAAGCGTAAAGATTGGTACCTGAGTTTAAAAGAAACAGGCTCATGGTCCGTCTGTATTTTGGAATTTTGTTGTTACCTATGATTCATAGCTTTAAGATACAGTACTTTTAAAACTCAAATCTTTGTATCCGCTATTTGGACTTTTAACACTCAAATCTTTGTATCTGTTATTTTGGACCTTAGTTTTATATTTGTCATACTGTATAATATAATTTCTTTTGTTTGGTGTAATTGTGGTCAAGATTCTTCCACCTACTTGTACAAATACTTTGAGTGTGTGGTATGCAGCAAGAAGCCACAGTTTCCGTATGTTAGAAAAACAAAATATTAAATGAAATATTAAACAAAATGTAGGTGCAAGGAAGTTAGAACAGCCTGATAAAGTCCATAAAATCTTTAAAGTATTTGTATGATATAATCTTGACATTGTATTTTGTAGCAATTGTTTGTGAGTCTGATGTTACAGTGCACTTATTAAGCATACACTAAGTTTATATAGAGGGCATTCAATAACTGGGATATCACTCTGTCAATTCCAGCCTCTCCGTTCCAGACTTGACACCCAATGTTGGCCTCTTCTGGTATTTCTTCGCTGAACTGTTTGAGCACTTCAGCTTCTTTTTTGTGTGCGTCTTCCAGATCAATGTTTTTTTCTACACCATTCCCTTGGCGGTCAAACTAAAGTAAGAGGATTTTCTTCCTAAATTTTGCTTTACTTCTGGGAATCAGGTTCTGTTGGCAGGGAGCATTAATTCCATGTCGTTTCTATTGATTTGCTATAACCTTTTGTCATCATAGTGGAAAAGAAACTGAAGTACTTTACAGGCAAGATTAAAAATAAAATTATTGAGTACAGAACAATAAAACAACTTTGTTGAGGATTGCAAACCAATAAAATAAAATCATTATTACATTGAGCAATACAAGCTTATGTTTTGAGTTTAAAACTTCATTATACCACCTCCCAGTCTTTGTTTTTATAACTAGTGGATCTCTCAAAGCAAAAGGTGAAACGGTGCAAGGTTTAATATAATTAATTAAAACAATACAACCTTCATAAATATTTATTCTGGTTATACAAAATTTGGCACATACATTGTCTAGAGTCAATAAAAAGGTGGCAGCTCTTTTTACTGCCTGCATTGTAGTGTTTACAAGTTCTTCTGACTTTAAAATTGTAACCTTTTATCAAACAAACTTATGGCCAACTGTCAGTAACAGTAGGTGTTAGGTTATGCTGCCCAAGTGTTTCTTGCATACTTTAGCAAGATTGAATTTTAAGAAACAGAAGAACTCTTCTTCTTTGCCTACTGGGTATAAAAGCTAACTCTGTGTGAAGAATAAGGGTTTTTGTATAGTTTTAACATACTTGACTTGACATTTGGAGAGACGGATTATAAATTAATCTTATAACAATAGAAAGAACAGCAGCAACGCGTGTTCTAAATTGTGTGCTTTCCTGATGCCTCCTGTTAATTGGGAAAGGGTTGTAGTGGATTTGGTGTAATTGTGGTCAAGATTCTTCCACCTACTTGTACAAATATTTTGAGTGTGTGTTGTACAGCAAGAAGCCACAGCTTCCTTATGTTAGAAATGCAAAATATAAAGATCGAACAAATTTAACAAAATGCAGGTGCAAGCAAGTTAGAATAGTGACATATAATATTATTATTATTATTATTGGAATAAGCAGTAAGGTGACTAGTGTGATTAGTGTCTTTGGTTTGTTTTGCTGTACTTGATGAGTCTTCATTTAGGTGTTTAAACAAAAGAAGAAGAGGAAAATGTCAACAAGAACATTTCATCTTTTGCCACAATCTCCTGTTTTAGAATGTTAGTTTGCTAATTTTATCCAAAGGCTGATCATCTTGTCATTGGAGAGTATATGCCTTATTCGTGTTTTCAGTCATTTGCTAGTGTAAACAGGTTAACAGGTTTTCCTCAACCTTCTGCATCAGCCACACTCACCCTTTTGCATGGGGATTCTCTTCTTCTCTGCTTTCTTCCTCCTCCCCTGTTCTGTTTGAAGAAGTATAACATGATTGTTGCAAGTTTGGGAGTAACACAGTGATAATTAAGTGATAAGAGATTATTACCAGTAATTCTACAATTGACAGTTAGTGCAGCAGTTAAGAATTCCCATTCCATATCTGTGCAATCTAGGAATTCCATGATGTTTCATCCCAGTCTTTTGTTGACTGTATTGGGTACTTTGCAATAGGAAGATGTGAGTTTTTCCTATTTTTACATGAAAACTTTAAAAAAGGCTGAATCATTACCACCTGATGTTTTCATGTAGGTTCTCTCTTAATACATCAACATTTGTGAATTTTAAAAAAGCTATTTCATGTACGTGAAAGAAGACACTTTGTCAGTGTTCCTGAGGTATTTTTTATGGTCTTAGCTTCTCAGGGTCATGAAGAGCATTTGGCTAGCTCTGTTTCTGTATTCCATTCCTTTTCTCCTCGTTTTTTCTTTTCTTCTTTCTATCTCTAAAAGAAAATGCTATAATGAGGGTTAGTTAATGATTGTATGTGATGTGTTGAAGCCATCAAGTTTTGCACTTGTCAGTGGAAGAACAACTGGTAAGAGCCTGTCTAGAAGAGAGTGGTTTCAAGTTAAACAGGAAAAGCAGACGGTAGTGTCATATCCTAAAAGAGAAGCTTGTCCGCTGAAAAAGTCTAGATACTCTGTGGTATCTTCTTTATTGGTAGTTTTAGGAAAGGCTACATAATTCCAGCCAACAGCGCTTGCAGCATCCATCTTGGTGACAGGAATTGAACGACATTTTGAACAACTCCTGTTTGAACACCTCACTCCATGAATAAGGGGTTGCTTCTGGCCTTATCCTGCAAGGCCTGGCAGGATTTTCTTTATTAAAGTGGTACCTCAACTTACAAATTTAATCTGTTTTGAATGCATGCTCTTAAGTCGAACTGCTCTTAAGTCAGGATACCTATCTAAAAATTGAAAACATAAGTTTAAAAATGGAAAAAAGTAAGTCGAGCAGACTATATCTAAAATTTGTAAGGCGGCAGTTAAAACGCCAACAGTTTTCCGCTCTTAAGTCGAATTGCTCTTAAGTCGAGCTGCTCTTAAGTCGGGGTACCACTATATATGCAAACCTGGACACTTTCATGTGTTTTTTCCCTCCCCTACTGATCTATGAAATTATAGTGCTGTGAGACCCATTTTGACTGTCACCTCAGCTGGAGCCTAGTCTCAGTCTATCCATTCTGTGTGCTGGGAAAGTTGAGAAATAGTATGGCAGGAATTCATATGTCCCTCTCCTATGACTGCAGTGCTCTGACAGCACTATAGTATCTTTCAACTCAAAGGTATTATTCAAGGTCTGTTTCACACTGTTTGCAGCTTCCAGTGAAACTTTAACAGCTTGTACTTGCCAAGATAATTCACTTATTTGATTTTGACTCCAACATCTCTCCCACTCTTCATTTATGACCATAACATGTGCTGTAAGCCCAGCTTCATGTGAAACCACATTGAAAGCTGATATGGGTGTCATTCAGTTACTTAGAATCATTTTTGCTCTGTCACAGTCACAAGTCAGTCTTGTTTCAGTCTGCTTTCTACAAGAGGATACCCATAAGCCTAGGCAATGAAGCTCAGAGCACAACATTGGGGAAGTTACTATCTTTGAAACTCTTGTAGCACACAGCTCATAGTTACAGTATTTCAAATACAGTATAACAGTACCATATATCTGCATAAAGTCATTACAGTCTTTCAGTTCCTTCTCTTATGACCTCATATTCGGAATTGCTCTTTCACCATCTGCTACACTTGACCTTTTTGTTAACCAAGACCAGTTTCAAGCTCATTCACTGCCAACTCCAGTTGTATCAGTAGACACTGGAGTCTTGATCTATTTACCAAAGCTGAAGGATCAGTTCAGAATCTTTTGTTTTGAGGCTGAATTGAGCCAGACACCTAAATGTTCGTTGGCAGAAGAGTAGAACTGAAATTTAATAAGTGCACTGCAAGTAGTTGAAAAGACCACAGAAGACTGCAGTAGTTGAAAAGTCCACAGAAAACTAGCTCTGATGCTAGTTGTACAGCATCATTGTTTCAGGTTTCGGATCAGACAACAAAAATGGCTCTCTTTTTTGCCACCTTTTCTAGTACACAGTCTTTAGATGTGAAGAGCAAAACTGGACAGTCTGTCCCAAGTATGGAGAGAGTAATGGCAAAGTAACCTTTCCAGAGTTGCCTGCTGAATATCATGGTCCAGATTCATGGGTATCCTTGTATAAGGATGAAACCTGAATTTTTATTTCTCTAGGACTGCATCATAGCTGCTTTGTTGAAAGTATGGCTGCACCATAGATATGTAGAAAGTCACTGTAATATTATTAGTTGTATTTTCAGGTCCTTCTCTAACGATCCCAAACATGGAATTTCACTTTTTTCCAGCTGATACACACTGGATTATTGTCATTTTTGTTGACCTGTGTGGCAAAGCTCCAAGATCAGTTTCTTGGGCTTTCACTGCCAACCAGCCCTGTCAGTACACACATGATTGTAATTTTTGGTACAGTTTGCCATCCCATTATAGTTCGATTGTATTTGCTAATTTGATTTTGGCAAGCTCCTTCTGGGCATCTGCATCTTCACTTGTTGTTTTATAGCCTTAAATAACTAGGTGTCCACCAGAATATTTAGAATAGAATACTTTTTTTATTGGCCAAGTGTGGTTAGACACACCCAGAATTTGTTTTGATAAAAATGCTCTCTCTCTATAAAAGGAAATATAAGAATCATATAGTCAACAATAAAAACACAGTACAATACTACAATATAACCTATTATTTAAAAAGGAAGAAGAAATGTAAAAATTAATTATTCAACAGTTTGATAGCACTTGGAAAGAAACTATCTCTATATCTAGTTGTCCTAGTATGCAATGCCCTAAAACGTTGCCCTGAGGGTAACAATTGAAACAGATTATGTCCAGGATGTGTGGAATCTGTATATATTTTCATTGCCCTCTTTTTAGCTCGTGTGGTATACAATTCCACAATAGATGGCAAATTAGTAGCAATAATTTTTTCTGCAGTTCCAATTATCCTTTGAAGTCTATATCTGTCATGCTTAGTCGCAGAACTAAACCAGACAGTTATAGAGGAACAGATAATAGATTTAATAACACCTCTATAGAATTGAATCAACAGTTCTTTTGGCAGTCTAAACTTCCTAAGTTGACGCAGAAAAAACATTCTTTGTTGTGCTTTCTTAATAATACTTTCAATATTAGATGACCATTTTAAATCTTGAGATATAATAGTAACTAAAAATTTAAAGGACTCCACTATTGACACTAAGTTATTTGATATCATAAGAGGTGGCTGTATAGAACGAGTCCTCCTAAAATCCACCACCATTTCAACAGTTTTGCATGTATTTAATTCAAGATTATTTTTAGTCACCTTACTGCTTATTCCAAACAATTTAAGAAAACATTGAAAAATAGCAGTCCCAATACACGACCTTGAGAGAGGCAATGCCTGAAATTCTGGAAAAAAATGCTGATTTTATTGGCTCAATTGTGAGATGTTGAA
Organism: Phrynocephalus forsythii; assembly: GCA_029282475.1. Taxonomy (NCBI): domain Eukaryota; kingdom Metazoa; phylum Chordata; class Lepidosauria; order Squamata; family Agamidae; genus Phrynocephalus; species Phrynocephalus forsythii. Next base: position 93,991,122 of record JAPFRF010000005.1, on the reverse strand, counting down.
GCCCCATTTTCAACTGAATTTTTTATGTTTTGGTCTCCTTCTTGCTCCCTCTCCCCCTTTGATATTTAATGTGTGGGGTATTTACCAAACCAGTTTGCTTATTTTAATTTTCTTCTATGCCAATAAAGGTTTTTCTATCCATCTATCTAAAAATTCACTAGGTCCTTAGTTTACTCTACATCCTTCATCTTAAATCATTTCTTTAGCTAGATTCGATGATGACAGTGCTTACGATAATAAAGGTAAAGATAAAGTTAAACATAGTGCTCCTTATTGCATCAGAGGAAGTAGTTAGACTTTGCTTTAGCATCTGGACATTTTAGAAAACAATGTTAGAAAGAAAGCAAATTCTGGGATTAACTAATGCAATTCATGTTTATTCCCCAGCTTTTTGTATACTTTTGATTTGTGTAAGCATTCACCCTGCTTATATTCCATTCATATCACAATAAATGTGCAGCCTTAAGAGTCCATAACAACTCTTCGCTGCTTTATCAACAGCTATATTTCTGAAAACTCCCCCAACACACACACTAACTGTAGGAAATGATATTTAACACACAGAGAAAAGCCAGAGCTTCTTATGATAATCTAAGAAATATAGATATGGACTGTACATGTATTATAAAATATTTGATGTAAGTCACCTATATTTCAGACTACCAACCAAAGGACACATTACACTTCCATGCAAACAGTATTTAGACAGCCTGTGCTCAGTGGCAGAAATCCTTTTTCTTAGCATAGTAAATTGCAACTAGAGCAGGGCCATTTGAATCAAGAGAATTTACAGAAGACAGTGATGATTCTTAGTCATCCAGGTGAGGCTATCCAGATGCTGAGTCATGGCAGCTGGACCTCAGACTAGGGTGGCATGAGACCAAGGGGAAACTATAAATTGGAGGCCATGCACAAACTTTCCTTTGACTGAGGAAGTTACTTGGATGAGTAGTGGAACGTTTCAATCTCACAAGAAAAGAAGTCCAGTTGCCATGACTCAACTTCTAGATAAATTTACAGAGGAGTTGATTCACCAAATCCCCAATGGTACAGTGGACTATTCTAGTGCTACTCAACTATATTAAGCAACAGAATTTCAGCCTATATAGGTCTTTGGTCTAATCTAGCATGGCTCTTCTTAAGTTTTTAATATTCATACATGCAATATGTAACATTGTGTGAAGTGGTACAATTCTTAATTAAAGGTTTTAGTTTTGTTCTTCAGTGGCCAGTTGATTATTCTGGTTTGTGCTTTCAGTCTTACATTTTCTCAAAAGGTGTGCAGATGAAATGAATAGCAGTCTGTGCCATTTCTACTCTATCTAGATGATTCATCAGTTTGTTTCCTTCTATTCTAGGGAACACCCCATCTTTTTCATGTTTATTCAACTTGCCATCATTTCCATCTTCAAATCCTATCCAACTGTGGGCGATATAGCTCTATACATGGCCTTCCTTCCACTCTGGAGCCACCTCTATAAATGTAAGTTCCTGATGGTGATTATTTTCTCCCCACCAGTCATAATCTGGTCAGATACAATCCAGAACATCATAATTCCCTGCTAACAGGTTCCAAGCTGTTTGCTGATTTTTTGTTTCAAGAGACTCTCCTTCATTCTCTCTTTTAAGTATTCCTTCCTTGATAGATATTTTTGAGGGTCCAGAATTTCTGGAGATACTACAGCAAAATTTTTGCCATGAGAGGCAAGTGAGGAGTATGCAGCAAGAACTTAGGTCAGCGCTATATATTTGGAAAAAATATTGGAAACCCAGCCATGTTATGGCAGATAGCAAATTCCTTCTCAATTCTTAACATCTCCAAATAAGGTCGATAGAGTTACCAGTGATGCCCATTACTATAACTGATCACATTTTCAACCAGTCATGTTTGTGACTGAGGCAGATTTTCTAGTACTGGTAGCTTAGCCATTAGTGTTCACTGGTTTTTCTTCCAAAATGTGCATTTAGAGCTGCTCTTCATTCTTGAATTTCCAGAGGGGAATTTGGTGTATTAGTTTCCCCTTACATCAGGCCTGCCCAAACTTCGGCCCTCCTGATGTTTTGGACTACAGCTCCCAGAATTCTAAGCTTAGATTGCCAATGGCAAAGGACTGTGGGAGTTGCAGTCCAAAACATCTGGAGGGCCAGAGTTTGGGCAGGCCTGCCTTACATGATTCCTGAGTGCTTCTTAATTGGACCAAGGGTCTTCAGTGTGACATTAGCATATTTAGTGGTAAGTGGCATTAAAATCAATGAAACTTAAATTAGTCACAATCTACTTGTGCTGTTGATGTCAGGGGGTCAACTTAAGCATGACTAGATCTGAATCCAACTGACAAACTGTTTTTGTCTGAATCACCTTGGGACTTCTTTTTGTTATGAGGCAGTACAGAAGTACTGGCTATAAATAAGCGGATAAAAATGACTCACCAGGAAAAAAAAATATGTTGTCTCAGAAGCCATGCACTGATGTGACCAACGTGCCTAAAAAGGAAAGATAGACTAGTAGGACAAAACGTTTAATTGTTGTGAACAGGAAAATTTCATTCTAAAATTAGCTTCCTGGACAGTTTCCATCCTAGTCAATTTATTTATTTATTATTTCTTTGTTTCATTTGTATACCGCCCATCTTCCAAACGGAACTCTGGGCGGTTCACAGTAAGCTAAAAACAACAATGCAAACAAAAAGAGGAACTTTTGTGACTTCTTGTTCTTTTGTATCCGTGACTTCTTGTTCTTTTGTATTTTGTACCTACTGAAATCCAGGAAGAAATAGCTAGGAAAATGAGAAATCGGCAGTGAATAAAACTGTAAAAGTTTCATTCCTGGAAGAATTGCAGTTTATTATTGGTTCTAACCCAGGGGGGTTTCATAGCAGCACTCTCTGGAACCACCCTCTAATAAGTATCTGCCACCTCATTGCAGCTAAGGTGGTACTAAGCCAAGGATTCATTAGTATATCAGTGAACCAATTTTAATGAAGCCTCTGCTTTTTGTTGCAGTTTTACACAATGTCTTCATCCTTTCCTGTGTGCTCATTGTCTGCTCCCTGCTGTTCCCGGTTTTATGGCATCTATGGATTTATGCAGGAAGTGCAAACTCCAATTTTTATTATGCCATCACACTGACATTCAACGTAGGACAGGTTAGTGAAATCTTGTGGCAAGGTGAGGGTTCAGTAGCTCTTTCAAGTTATTTGTAACCTAACCAGTGATCTCAGTGTATTATTTGATGATGAGCAAACTGAATTTGGTGCTAAACACAGAATTCCATGTCCTTGGAATCATAGCTTTCTTTTATATCTGTGGGGAAAAGGCTGGAAAGTATGCAAATGTGTAATTGGTGAAACTTTCCAAATCAAAGGAATGATGCGGATTTAAATCAGTCAAATGTCCCACATAGATTCTTGGTATTTTCCATGCTTATAGCAAAAGGAATAAACAGGCAGATGTATTTAGTTTGTATAAATCATTCAAGTTACAGAATGTAGCTTTACTGGGTGTAGATTTTTTGGTTCTACACATGCTGTCTTTCTTAGGCCAATGAGCTTATTGGGATAATGTTCTTCCCAATGACAGGTGGGCACGAAACAGAAAAACCATAGTTCGGTTAGTTCGGTTTTGCCCCCATTTGTTTTGGTTCAGTTCGTAACCCTAACCCTAACCCTAACCCTACACTTACACTTGTTGTATAACTGTATCAGTACACAGAAGTTTAACAATAAGCACCAGCACAGTTCTGAACCAAGGCCCAGGTAGCTACTGTTACAGAAATAACTATCTGCTGTCAGTTTTAAAAAATTAAATAACAATACTATCCTTGGTTACTTTTTTCAAATACAGTATCTGAATATTACTAGTTGTTTGTCATACAAAAGACACCTACGTAATGAGCTCACATCTGCAATTTGTGACATACCATTTAAAAAAAATAGCCATCTGGCATTATGATACATTTGTAATGTAACTTAAAATCTTGATTATTGAAAAGAAGCATGCATTACAGATAGTTGTTTGGTTATTGTTGCTTTCTTCCAAACTTGAACCACTACTCTTGAATGATCAGAGCTGCAGCTATGCAGGGGTCACTTAGCGCTACTTGCCTAGTGCCGGTAGCGTAATAATAATTGAGAGATCTCCTAACTCTTAAGTAGCGTGTTACTGAAAATTCTATTCTAAAAGAATAGTTTTTTAGGGTGGAGGATTAGATTTATTTTAGTTTATTTTTTATTAATTGATGGTGTTTTTACTTTTGTATGCACAACGGGACCATTCCAGAATATTGAAACCAAAAGAAATAGGTTATGGGAAAGTTTATAAAATTAGCAACGTTGAATGTGAAAGGTCTGGGGTCATTTTCGAAGAGAAATAGAATCGAAGCGATGATCAAAAGGCACAAAATAGATATTGCCTTTTTGCAAGAGACTCATCAAATAAGAGATGGTATTAATGAATTAAAAATTCCAAATGTTGATATTTATGAAAAAAGCTTTGGCACATCTAAAGCAAGAGGGGTTGCCATTATAATCTCAAGGAATTGTGAATGTGTTGTTGAAAATGTGGTAAAAGATTCAGAAGGTAGATATATAATATTGCAAGTTCTAATGGGGAAAGATCATTATACTTTGGTTAATCTGTATGCACCAAACGTTAACCAAGGCCGCTTTTACAATCTCCTTTGGGATCAGATTGAATTGGTTAAAAAGGGGTATTTAATAATGGCAGGGGATTTCAATATGGTCTTAGATAAAATTAAAGATAAATCGGTATGTAAAAAGGAAGAGTGGAGGACAAGACATACAACTCTAGCAAAGTTTATAAATACAACAGGATTGAAGGATGTCTGGAGAGAACTGAAAGGAGATGAAATAAAATACACCTTCTACTCACCAGTGCACAAAACCTATTCTAGGATAGATTTTGTGTTTGTTTCACAAAGCCTAATACCCAAGATAAATAATACCGAAATTGAGATCATAAAAACATCTGATCATGCTTTAATGTCGATTGATTTAGCAACAAATAAAAATTATAGAGAAGCTAAAAGGTGGAGAATGAATTTAAAAATATTTCAATATCCAGAAGTGCTGGAAAAGGTCAAAAAGATTGGTTGGAAACTTGGGATATAAACGAAAAGGCAGGTAGCCAAACGCCAATCATATGGGACACCCTGAAAGCGGTAGCTAGAGGCCTTATCATAAAAGAAAATATTAAAACTAAAAACAGGAAGAACTCAATAAAAGAAAATTAGAAAAACTAATAGCAGATTTAGAATCCCAATTTTTTTCTTACTAAGGATAATAAGATATTGAGGTTGATTGAAGCAAGGAAAAAAGAGTTAGAAGATCTAGATTTACAACAAACACAAAGGAATCTTCTGTACCTAAAAAGAAATTTTTTTGAATACAGCAACAAGAACTCAAAACTTTTAGCCAGATTAGCACAGAAAAGACAAGACAAGAATACAATAGGGATTATAAAAGACTCCTCAGGTAAGACATGCACACAAATGAAGGAAAAGTTGTCAGCTATACAAGAGTTTTATCAGTTGTTATATACTACAAAAAAATAAACCTAAGGAGGATATAGAAAGGTATATCACTAAATTTAAAGAGGGTCTTGGAACAGGAAGATATGCTGGAAATGGAAAAGCCTATTACAGATCAAGAGATAAGCGAGGTAATAGACAAATTAAAGAATAATAAAACGCCCGGAGTGGACGCTCTGGGACCTGAATTTTACAAACTTTTTAAAGCAGTATTAATACCTAAATTAAAGAAGCTATATAATGAAATTTTGAATGGAGAACAAATTCCGAGATCTTGGACCCATTCTTTAACTATTTTAATTCCAAAACCTAATAAAAATTTAATGGATATTGGGTCATACAGACCAATATCCTTATTAAATCAAGATGCTAAGATTTTCACAGCAATTTTGGCTAAAAGAATGAATAAATTTATAGCTAAATATATTAAAGAGGATCAATGTGGTTTTATTAAAGGTAGACAAATGGCAAATATTATTAGAAGGAATTTGAATGTTCTTTATGAAATGAGTAAGAGTACTACTAAAGCTGGGATGTTATCTCTAGATCTTTATAAAGCTTTTGATTGTGTTCAATGGCCCACATTAAAAATATTGTTAAAAAAATGGGATTTGGGAAATCCTTTTTGGGAGTAATAAATCAACTATATTCAACGGGCACTTCCTCAATAATAGTTAATGATGGATTGACTGAACAAATCACCCTAGGCCGAGGAACTAGACAAGGATGTCCTCTTTCTCCAGTCCTTTTTGTATTGTTATAGAGCTCCTGGCAAATGCCATAAGGGACGACAAATTTATTAAAGGTATAGGGAAAGATGGGGCAACTAAAATTAGTTTATTGCGGACGATGCTCTTTTGACTATTGTAAACCCAATAGAGAATATTCAAAGAGTAAAAACTCATTTAGAAGAATTTGGAGAAATAACAGGATTATGTGTAAACTGGCAAAAATCAGAGAGTTTATTCTTCAATTATGGAAAACATGACTTAAAGATGATTGAAAAATCTGGACTTAAACCGGGAAAAAGCATTAAATATCTAGGATTAGAACTCCATAAAGAATTTACTAAAACTAAAGAAAGAAATATTTGAAATTAGAAGAGGAGATGAAAAACAAATTAATATCCTACTCTAAACTAAAATTATCGTGGTTTGGCAGAATTGCATTGATAAAATGAAAATACTTCCAAAAATTAACTTTATTTTTAAAATGTTACCGGTTCAGTTTTTAGAAAAGGAAATTAAAACTCTCCAAGACATGATAAATAGGTATTGTAATGCAGGGAAAAAATCAAGAATAAATAAAAGTTTATGGTATAGATCTCAGAAAGAAGGAGGAATAGGTATACCCAATATAAAAATTATTATATAGCCAATCAACTTAGTTCTTTGGGGAAATTCTTTTTAAACCACAGAAGTTAATATGGTGGGAGCAAGAGTCTTTGGATATAAAGGGGGAAATAAACACATTTTTATTCACGGAAGTTAAAAACAAAGTAAAGATTGACAACCCCCTATTGAATAGTTTAATTGCTACATGGAGAACATATAGGAAAAATTGTCTCCGAAGGGATCCCCACTGGCTTTAGTTACTGACTTGGAAAGCTTTCCAGACAACTTGAAGCATTATTTGGAGTTATTTAAAATTAAGAAAATAGCTAGACTAAAGGATTGGATGCTCAAGATTAAAACAATTCAGGATATAAAAATATTTTGCAACCCAGTGATTTAACATGGTTAAATTATATTCAACTAGGAAAATGGATAAAGGACTGGGGAAAGAGAAATAATCAAATTAGAGAATGCACAAAATTTGAACATTTCCTACTATCGCTTGAGTCTGAACAGGAAAATTCAGAGAAAGGAATAACACGTAAAATATATAAAATACTAGGGGAATTATCAGAAATGAAGGAGTTAAACACCTTGAGAGAAGTTTGGAACCAAGACCTTAATGTACAGATAGAGAAAGAAGACTGGAAAAAAATTTGGAATATGAGAATTTTGAGATCATTGTCAGTCAGGATAAAAGAAAACTACTTCAAATTGGTTTCCAGATGGTATTTAACCCCAGTAAGACTAAATAGAATGAATCCTGCTTACTCTAAGATATGTTGGAAATGTGAAAAGAGCTTGGTACTTACTTGCATCTTTGGTGGGAATGTGAAATAGTCCAAAGGTTCTGGAAAAAGTGTTTTTAGAGCTAAGTAATATGATTAAGATGGATATAGATTGTAATCCAGAGATAGCATTATTATCATTGTTAACAAGTAAAGATTATGTTGTTACAACAAAGGAACTAATAGCAAATTTTATGACAGCTGCTAGATTAATTATAGCAAAAAAATTGGAAGTCAAAACTAGAATTCAAGATGGAAGATTGGTATAATGAACTTTGGGATATAGCTATAAACGATAAACTCTCCTGCAGTTTAAAGGTTAAACGAGGAGAAATGAAAAAAGACATTTTCTACGATATCTGGGGTAAATTTTTAGATTATGTACTAGTCGAAGGAAAAGGGAAAGAGTCCACGAATATCTCACAACAATTCTGGAGAAGAGAACTTTAAGAAGACTACTAGAAGAATAGAAGATGGAGCAACGAATAAGAATGTATGGATGGACCCGTGGGATGGGGGTGCACTTATATTGTTTGTTGTAGTTTTTTTTTATTTTCATTTTTTATGTCGTTGTATGTAGTTTAAAATTTAATAAAAAAACATTTAAAAAAAAATAATAATTGAGAGTTCTCCGAGGCCAGGGCTTTGCACATATAAACTTCTTTTCATTGCAACAGGGGTTAAAGAAAGAACAGACACAGGCATAAAATATGAAAAGGAAAGAGAAGGGCAAAATCATGAAGCACTGGTGGAAGGAGTAATGCAGTGACTTTAAAAAATGGGAAACTGTAAAGTAAAAGGATAAGTAAAGCATTATGACACAGGTCTGCAGATGTTTATTTAGAATTAAGCCCTACTGAGTTCAATAGGACATCATGCTAAAGAAGTTAAGAATAGGATTGCAGCTTTAATCACCTGAAATGAAGTCTGTGAAAATTCTCAGTCATCCAGGTGAGGTTATCTGGAAGACTTATTTTCTTGAGCGATCGAAACATTTTGCTACTCTGACGAAGCTACTTGGATGAGTAGTGAAATGTTTTTATCTCTCAGGAAAACAAGTGCAGTTGCCATGACTCGACTTCCAGAACACCTGAAATGAAGCATTATTCAAGTTACATTGCTGAGAATCATGTACAGTGGTACCTCTACTTACAAATTTAATCCATTCTGAATTCATGCTCTTAAGTCAAACAACTCTTAAGTAGAAGTACCATATCTAAAACAAATCGAAAAAATAAATTAAAAAAATTAAAAAAAAACATTTGTAAGTAGATCAGACCACAGCTAAAATTTGTAAGGTGGCAGTTAAAACACCAACGGTTTTCCGCTCTTAAGTCAAATTGCTCTTAAGTAGAGCCACTTGTAAGTAGAGGCACCACTTTATAAGTAAAACCATGCAGAAAATATCTGCAAATGTAACAAAAGCGATTGTCATGGGAAATTGTATAGGAGTGAAATATAAAGTGCTGCTGACTGGGGAAACTGTTATTGCAACCATTTAGGTTTTTTATTTTATTCTGGAAGGTGAAAAGAAAACAACCCTATTTTGTATCTGTCTGCATCCATGTACAACATTCAACCAAGATACAATTTTTTTGGATGCTGGTTGGAATCCTGTTGCTGCTCATATAAATTTTACATAACTTGCTGTGACTAATTTATAAAGTGCTGGAGTGTATCTCAGTTGTCTACTTAGGCTCCTGGTCAGGCATGCATGATCAGGTGTGCCTTGGCACCTCCATAATTAGCTGCAATTAGCCACTGCAAATTGTGCAAACTTACACGAATACCAATAGGATCTTGGACGCAATTTTTGTGATTAAAACTATGGATTCCAGTGTATGGATATTCTAATATCTTGACGTGTTCAAGGCAAATTACAGTACTTTTATTTCTCTGACTTGTTGGCAGTTGCCTTCAATTTCCTTCCCATCAACTCAGGGTGACATATGTGTTGGGTTTATTATATTAATTATGAGAAGAAGAACTGGGTCAAGTATAAAGCCCAAGGGCTTAAAGGCAACACACTGGAAATTATTAAAACATTTGCTGCTCTGGTGGAGAAATATAAGGTGTCTATGTTCTGCTTACAAATATAAGTGGACATTTAGTGCCTGTTTTTCCCAGAGTGCTATTTCGTGCTTAGCCTTCAGGGCTACTTGGGTGGGTGTGCACAGTAGCTTCTGCCTATCCAAAGTTAGTGAATTGAAGCTGGTGGAGAGATAATGGCCATATACGTTAAAGGTCCATGTTAACCCTTTTAGCCTAACAAAATGAAATCGACATTTTATCTCTGATCCACTACTTTATACATTTTGAATTGTGGCACAGCGATGTGTCACTGAGTGTTAAAAAAGATTAGGAGAGTACGCGTAATGTTGCTTCTGTCATCTCCTTAGAAACAAGTACCTCTCAGGAAGCATGCAAATGAAACAGATAGCCCCTTGGCTTCAAAACAAAAAAAGGATCTAGAAATGAAGGATAACTTACAACAGGAAAAGGAGAGTGCCAGTTCTAGGTCTCAGGTCCATTTCCATGTAACACTTCAACATTCCTCTTTCCAGTCATTGTGGGCCTCCCTGGGTCTCTATACTCTGCCCCCACCTCCTTTAGTCTACAAAGATTATGGAAGAGTGCACATCTTACTTCTGTATGGTAACATGATACACTGAAAAGCCAAGAATGTGCAACACTGATCATACAGAAGAATGATCCATGTTGAGTAAAGTCCCTGGGTGATCCACCAGAGTTCTTGACTTGGCCTCAACAGAAATGAGCCATACTGCTTATGAGAAACAGGGACACCCTAAGAAGAGAAACATGGAGCTGTGTTTCAGTAAGGTTTGTACTGAGAAAACAGCTCTTGGGAGATGTAATTTAAAGAATTTATGTTCTTCCTTCCTCATTCTCACAGCTCAACTGTGAGATGTATTGTCAACCAAATTATGGGGTTCAATCCTTGCTGGACAGCAGACTGTGTTTTCCAATTTGGGGGGGAAATGTGCAGTATATGTGCCCTCTTTTTCCTGGCCTAAAGCCCCATCTTGAAGCCAGATCTGGCACCTCTTGTAAAAATATGACCATACGTGTACAGTAAGGGAGCAATCTCTTTTGGTTGGGAATGGTGGCCATTTTGTCCGTGAAGAACTGGTATCATTCTTGCTTGTGTTTTCTCTCCTACAGATCATGCTCATCTCAAATTATTTCTACGCTTTCCTGCAGAGAGAGTACTACCTCACTCATGGACTCTCCTTAATCAAAAAAGACAAGACAGACCCGATCCTGGTTCTCAAATAAAAGCTGGCAAGGTGATGTGACTTGGGGAAGAGACTCCTGTGAAAAAAAGGCAACTCTTGGGTGGGTTGGTTGGACTTTTGAGGTGGTACATTTTTCTTTTGCTTATGGAAAAAGGGCTGCAATTTGACCAACAGTAGTCTAATGGATACCGATATGGAGTGTGGTGCAAGGAGCATGCAGACAGGCTGAAGAGCTGGTCTTTGTGGTCCATGACCCCATTTGAAGGTTCTTCCTCCTACCTTAATGTTGCTGTGAGTCCAAGTGATAACTCCTGGATGATTCATCAGAACTTGGACTGAAGCCACAATGGGCCCTGGCACCCAGAGAGAGAGAGAGAGAGAGAGAGAGAGAGAGAGAGAGAGAGAGAGAGAGAGAGAGAGAGAGAGAGAGAGAGAGATTAGTAGATTGTTACAACTTCTGGGGAAGCTTCTTGAAATTTTCTCTTGCAGGAAAGGACCCGCTTCAGTTAGTCTTCATTTGTTTCTCTTTGCCACACTGCTTCTGCTGCTTGAATCGGCAGCTCACCTGCCTGATGTAAAGTGATCCTTGGAGAATGGCAAGCTACTGTTACATACAGGGCACCTTTTGTCCTTGCACTGATGTCAGAACTTGGGAACACTTGGATATGCTATATGCAGCTGTCTGCTCTAGCTGAATGGCTGGTTTGATTCATAGAGGAGCTCACAAGAGAACATGTCCCTGAAGACAATGAGAATTCCAAATTCTCCAATATGTGACAGAGGCTGCTAGGATGGCATCACCAGCTGAATGGAACTTACTTGCTTTTCATTAAGGCACAACAGTGACTGAGTGGACCTGGTCATTTGTATATGGCTTTAAAAAAAGAAGTGAAAAGAAATGGGGCCTCTCGGATGTGAATGGACACGTCACTATAGGAGGACTACCTAATCAATTCAGCTTTTAAGACACATAGGAAAAAGCCTCCGCCTTTCAAATTGTCCCTTTTTTGGACAGATGTCCTCAGATCTCGAGCATTTTGTAACAAAAGACCAAAAGCACAAAAGTTTTAGTTTCTCTTCAAGAGGAAACATCATTTTTCTGTTGGATATTTGGGTGTTACAGTAGTTTTACTAGTACAAATCCCAGCCACAGTATTATTCTTTGGGAGAAGAAGCAGTAAAATGTTGGTGTATTAGAGAATTGGCAATGCAACCACTTCTGGCACTGTGCGTTCTCTTAGATCTCTTTCCTTCAGTAACCAGGATACAGATATTTTGGTTTGGCGATCGCTGCTATTTTTAATTTTTCTCATCCAGCACAATTCTTGCTGGCTTAATTTTCTCACATATTTTACCCATAAGGTGGTTCTCTCAGAAGGTATTCAAACGGGACCAGCAAAGCACTTAGAAGAAGCTCAGCTACCATCTATTCCACCATTTGATCTGCAATTATATTTGGACCCATTGAATTCCCAACTACGTGTCCTCTGTCATTTAAAAAAAATGCATAGCCATTCTGCCAGGGTATAACCACTATTATCTTACATTGTATTTCTTATAAGGTAATATTTTGCAAGGGAATTTAAAAAATAAAGAAAAATCCCACTTTATTGAACTAAAAGTATTGATTTGTCTAGCAAATCTGTAAACTTTTATTACATGTGGCCAGCTACCACCGTATTTTCTTCTTTAAAACCCCCCATGTATAAGATGACCCCCCACTTTCCCAAAATTACAATTTTGCAACTGTGCAGTTCCCTCCTCAGCTTACTTCCATGTATACAACAACCCTCATACAGTTTTACGCAAAAATATAGTTTGATACATGGAAAAATAATTTAGTTCAGTGAATGCACTCAGAACTCCCCTCTCCTCCCATATGCACCCACTGCACATATATTCAGTTTAATGAAAAAATTTCACAGTGGGGCCTGGTTTTATTTTGGGAGGGGGGCTGAAAAGTGTTTTATCATGAAACCCAGACAATCTGAGCTGTGATGAGATTTGGAGTAAAGATTTCTGATGTAGGATGACCAAATAATACTACTGTAAAAAAATGCAGTTACGATCCCTTTGTTTCATAACTGCTGTTGTGTTCAAACTTGGGATTTCACTTTTGGTAGTTTATAGCTATTTTATGTTTTGTTTTGTTGTTTTCTATTGTGTTTAAGGCAAGGATTGTGATGGTGTGCTTTTTGTTGGTTTGCAGAAAATTTGTAATTTCAAGGTTCCCTCTTCCATTAGCTATTATGCTAGAGACAGGTGTTGCAATCTAAGACTGCCTAATTTTCCTATAGAAAAAGTGCTTTCATCAGAATCACTGGGCTGAAACCGTAGAAGACCAGCAGTAGTAGAGGAGTGCTATATGTGAATACTGAATTTTTTTTTACAGAGTGCTTTGGGTGGCCTACTTGTGTGAGTGAATGAGGAAAAGGGGTGAGTTTTCTGTCTTTAATTTTTTGTTGGAGTAAGTTTGGGTGACTTACATGAATGCTTCTCTTTGCTGCACCCACGTTTTAAATATTTTTGGAGAAAAGTGGATGTTACAGGGGTAGCATAAGCCCCTCAGGGTTGTTCCTGTCACTCTCTATAAATAAATAAACGGAATGGAAATGACATATAACAGTGTTATGCTGTGAGTTTTCCCGTTGCCACAAGTTGCAGCCACTGAAGTGGGGACAGGGATGGAAAAGTCACAGCAGGATGCTGTGAAATATAGTATTTCTAGATGTTAATGGCGAGAAGGGCCAACAGAGAAGAAGGACTGCTGCTGTTTCAGTTGGCGGTCCAATGTCTGCCATGGTGCCTGGTTCCGTCAAGCAGTAAAGGTGCAAATCTGAGCTGTTAAGATACCCTTTTATTAAGGGATTGTCCAAGACACTGCAGTCCGGGCCTAGTGGATGATATTTATCTGAGACAACCCAATGCCAGTGGAATTTATCCATAGAAACAATTGCTTTGGGCTTGCAAAATGGCCATTTCATCCTGAGCCCCTGCTTGTAACAAAGGGACATTGGCACTAAGGCAGCAAGATTACTCTGATCTGGAGAGTACAATTCATTTCTCTCCAAATGGGCCACTCTTGCACCTGTGCTGTTTGCTCTGCTTTTGTTCTCTCCACTACCACCATCTTGTACACAGCACAAGAGCAGTCCCCACCCCACCCCCAATTCCTTTAGAACATGGATTATTCTGTTTGTGGCTGGGGTTGAGGAACAGGATGGTTGTGGAAGAGTGTTAACTTCAGTGGTATGCATGTGTTTATATGCACGCGTATGTTACTGACAGGTGGCTGGGGAGCCCATCTAGCAGTTAGATGCCAAGGATAGTCTAGGGACACTCATGAGTGCAATAAAAAACCCTTTTGCTGAATGTAATTAATGTAACATAATCTTTCTCTGCCTTAGCTCAGCTGCGTCCTGATTCTAGCCTTTTCCCCACCCCCATTTTCATCCTCTTAAATTCTAATCTGGGCTGGCATGCGGAAGCCCCGGAGTTGCAACATCATGGCAGTGAGTGGTTGCCATGGCATCAGCCATTTTATTTCCCACGTGACTGAAGGGCATCGGTGTGTAAGATAATAGAGGCATCTCTTGTCACTATTCCTACCCATGCTGATCGCCTAGCTGTGACAGCCATTTGGGAGTCTACAGCTGTGCTGTGAACATGAAAAGACAGGGGCTGCATCTTAGCTGGGAAAGGGGTTGCTCAAGAAAAGGATGACCTTCCTAGGTTATGGCCGGTTACATTAGAATGTGTCCTGTAGAAGCCCTAGTGTATACAACAGGGTTGCAGTATGTGTTCTAGGCTGAGATGCAGAGTTTGTGTTGGAACCTGTTGGGCGTCATGGTTCATAGCTTGTTTTCCCTTACAAAATATGCATTTATTAATACCATTCTTCTTGTGGAGGAATCTAGAGGAAGATTCCAATGAAACTGATGGTTTCTTACCAATACTACAGGGTTTCAAAGCAAGGGCAGGGCCATCCCTGCAACAAAATTTACTATGCATGAGAAGTTTACATCCATAATACAGTACTTGCAAAAGTTAAAAGTGCAACCTGTATTAATTCTGTCTTCTTTTGTGATACATGTGGTTTCTGTTACCTGAAATCCTTGATGAGCAGGTTTGGAAGAGAAAAAGATGTATGAATAGTACTAGAATGATTTATTTAAGAGGAAACTGGTCTAATATGAAATAATGTTCTGCAGATGTTAGAATCTGCATAGCAGGCTGTCATACTGGCAGAATATAAAGTCAAGAGTGGTGAATAGATCATGCCGCATCTGTGGCCAAGTTGCTTTTGCCTGTCTCATTGTAAAGCAGAAGAGCAGAGCGGTTGAGCGGTTCTTACAAAAACAAAGGCATGCCTGAACCGCAGAAGAGAGGAGGAGGTTGCATTGGAGGTTTCTTCCGAGAATGGCCTTGCTTCTCTGTAGTTTTCGCCAGTGGCTCATTTGTTCTTAGGACTTCAGCAGTAATCATTTCACTGCTTAAAGCTGATAGAAACATTGCGTTCAACTGCTGGTGCTGTGGATATTCTATGGGTCTGGCGGAGGAAGGGAAACCACAACCCCACTGAATTTAGTATTTGGCACTGAACCTACCTTGTAAATAAAAAAGGAATCTCAGCATTTTAATTTTTTCAAAGCCAGTTTCTTATCCTTAGGCGTTGACCTGTTGGCAGTGCCTCGAGGTCCAAAAAACTAATGGGATTTTCTGATCACTGGAGCTCTGTCTTGCTTATTAGCCTCTCCCATTATAAGCAGAATCAGAATTATTCAGTTATCAGTAATTTGCAGTTAATACAGGACACGGCATAATGCTTTTCAGTGTTTTGTTTTTCTTAGCAAAGTGTTCTCGAAGCTTTGAGTCATTTATGCAAGCAGTTCTTCTGTGGTTGAGCTGAAGTAGGCACACACACTTGTGTTGTTAAAGCTAAATGATACTGGATAAATCTCTGAAGCCCATAAGTGCTTGTGTCACGTATTACATTGCACTGCTTTCACGAGGTGCAGAAGAGAGCGACTAAAATGATTACTGGGCTGGGGCACCTCCCTTATGAAGAAAGGCTAAAACATTTGGGTCTCTTTAGTCTGGAAAAAAGGCGCCTGAGGGGGGATATGATTGAGACGTACAAAATAATGCAGGGCATGAGTAAAGTGGATAGAGGGAAGCTCTTCTCCCTCTCACAAAATACCAGAACTAGGGGACATACACTCAAATTGAGGGCTGGGAGAGTAAGAACAGACAAAAGAAAATATTTTTTCACCCAGCGCATTGTTAGTCTATGGAACTCCCTGCCACAGGATGTGGTGATGGCATCTGGCCTGGATGCCTTCAAAAGGGGATTGGAGATTCCTGGAGGAAAAGTCCATCACAGGTTACAAACCATGATGGAGATGTGTAATCTCCAGGCTTAAAACCAGGGTACTTCAAGGGCCAGATGCAGGGAGTGGTATCAGGAGACAGATATATAGTCTCATGCGCTCCCAAACGCATCTGTTGGGGCCACTGTGAGATACAGGAAGCTGGACTAGATGGGCCTTTGGCCTGATCCAGCATGGCTCTTCTTATGTTCTTATGATCAGATTATGCTTGGCAGCTTCCTTTGGCAGCAGTGCCGGACTTTACATTTATCACCGTATGTTGCTTTATTTCTCTTTCTCTGGAGAACACAAGGTCAGTCTTCTCCTTGGCCATGCTGGGGTCTTGCTGGCACCAGAATAACAAACACCAGAGCTCTGTCTCCCTAGCCATGCTCATTATCTTCATACACAGCAGCAATACAATGTTTTAATTACAAATTATCAAGTTTGCTTGATTGTTATGTCCCTTTGTGGGCATTCTGAAAGGAGAGAAGCCACTATGATCATACCTGTTCAGATGGTCTGAGAACATTTTATCTCGGCCTCGACCTCACGCTCATGGCAACGGAGCAGCTGTGAACAGGATAGGTCAGCAGCAGAACTGAGGGCTGCTAAAATAAGCTCTTGATCCAAATGCAGAAGAACAAACATGGTGTGCAGTATTAAAAAGAAATGAAGTCATTGGCTGTCAGATACCTCTTAGAATTCAAACCTTGTTTCTTAGACAGTGTTTTGTTCTCCTGAAGTCTTTACTTCCAAATCTGTACACAGTATAAAGTTTCTGCTATAAAGACCACCTGGAAGATTACAGGGCAGCTGCTGTAGAACTCACTTTATTTAGCGCAATAAAACCGTTCCCCCCCTCCCCCTTGTCTCTTGGCAATGTATTTTCTACAGTACAGTGTTTTAATCACTGGTGTGTTACATTACAATTGTTTTCTGTTACAAGTCCTTGTTGCATGATGATAAAAATCCCGGAGTTGGGGCGGACTCTTGTAGTTCAGTTTGCTAATGGGCTACAGTTCCACTGCCCTTTAATACAACAGTTGTTATTTTTATTTCAACTCATGGTGACCCTTCCCAGGATTTTCTAAGTAATTGGGAAGCACAGTGTGGGGAGAGGGGTACAATCTCTTGGCTTAGCAGACAGGCGCCTTAACTCACTGAACCGGGTAAGTTCAACTCCCCACCTACCCATTCTGCAAAACCAGACCAGTTTCTTCTCTTTTTATTATTTTTTGTTTGTTTGCATTTTTGGCAATCGGTGGGGTGCCTGGAGTGTTTTGGGAGCAGAAAAACAAGCCTTCTGGCCTCCCCTGTCACGCCCCTCATGTCCCTTTATTTAATTTGCTGCTAATATTATACATGTGTATAATAAGCAAATTTCTGTCCAAGAGCAAAGGTAGTGGCAAACGACTTAAGACTCATACAACATTTATGTCGACTTGAGCGGAACAGCAAGTTTGTCATGGTTATTGGGGGGTGCGGGGGTCACTTGAGTTGAGCTGCTGAGTGGAAATTATTGATTCTAGGTATCTCCCCACCTATTTGCCTCTTGTACCCTCCAGAGGTATTGGATTAAAATGGCCATCATCCCTGCTCATTAGCCATGGCTGCCTAGTGGGTGATGAGCATTAAAATCTAGAAGAGCATTAGGGCATTAGGTAGAGGAATGCTGCATTAAGGGTTCTGTCTTTAATGGGGGCCTAAATATAATTTCACATTAATAAAATACTTCTAAAAACTTCCCCAAGGAGGAAGTCTGTGAAGATCCTTAGTCATCCATCTAGGTGAGGTTATCCGAAGGTTGAGTAATGGCCACTGGACTTCTTTTATTGTGAGATCTCTCTCACCAGAAAAAGAAATCCAGTGGCCATGACTCAACTTTCAGTCCGAGGAGGAGGTTTTCACTTGCGGTGCCCATCAGTCCTTGCCAGCATCACCGAAGATGAGCAGTGATGGAAACTGCCAGCCAAAAATGTCATTCCCTGGTTTGAAATATTTAGTAATTTTTTTCCCTTGGCAAACAAGCAGAGCCAGGCTGTGGGTGATTATGCATGAGATCTCATCCCCCCTCCCCCAAGTAAAACCAGCCAGTCTTTCTTATGGGCAAGTGTTCAGAAGCTTCCCTGTTTAAAATCAATACACTGTAACCTTGTTTGCTTTTTTTCTTTACAGAGCAAGATGCATGGGTAATCCAAACATTACCAGTTCTAAGCACGTTGAGATTTTGCTTTGACCTGCCCAAGTATCCAGGCCTATTAAGGCTAGAAACTATTCCAAGGTGCACTAAACAAGGTTAATTTGTTTGCAGCAACCATTCCTCTATTTAAGGTTAACACATCTTCCCGATACACTTCTAAAGAACATGACTTCACTGCTGCAGGCAAGCTGTACTTTAGGCACATGAACCACATACTATCTCCCTGAGATGTGGCTGAAAGATAATCTCTTCTGGTTGGCAGGCAGAAGTTGGAATTCCCCAGAAATGATAGTTCATCATTTGGGTCAATAACCAAGCTACCCCTTGGTCCACCACCCTCTTCTTTTGAGTAGGGGTGTGCAGATCACCAAGAGACACCTGCCTGTCAGTAACAGAACAACATCCCTCCACCCCCAAGGGGCTTGATCAGAATTTAAACTTATTATTTATATAACTTATTTGTAGAAGCACAGAATAAATGTCTCTAGTTTAAAAACAAAAAAAACAGCCCAAACTGATCTGTTCTGATCAACCACAGAATTAAATCACTTCTCTATCTTTTTTTAGGTACAATAATTATAGAGGTAGTAATGCATCACAGAAGACTCACATCTTTCAACAATACCATTAGAACATTAGGAGACACACAGGAGATTAAGAGAAGAGATGTACCACTCTAATAACAACACAACCTTTAATTTACCTTTATTTATATAGATATTTATATAGATTTGACCGGGTGTTTGTTTTTTCAGTTCATACATACTTTTTTGGTATCATAAATTTAAAAAAGGAAAAGAAAAAAGTAGCAATATAAATCAGTACATTCCTTGAGTGAATGGTCTGTTTGCCACAAAGGGACTAAAATAGAAAATAAAATTAACCCATGCATGCAAAGGAGCAATAAAGGAAAACAGTCTGGCTTTTAAAAAATCATGACAGGGAATAACAGGGGGTATGACATATCATTGAAAGTCAAACTACTTTCACTCTAATCTCTATATTTTAAAGTGCAAAGAAGCTTAGGTTTGTTTGTTTTCCAATTTAGCTAATACAAGCAAATTATATTCCCCCATCGTGCTTAAAAATAACAAAATAAATCTACAAGATATATTTATACACAGTCCTGTAGAAGAGGCCTACATCTACTCTGTAGCACCAGGAATTGATATGCAAGTAATTAAGATCAATTAAAAACACAAGGAGCAATGACAGTTGTTTAATTCTTCTATGACTGTGTTTGTCTTCAAACTTTCTGCCCTGTTACAAAGTTCAAGGGCCAAGGTCAGCCCTTACCTTGGCAGGTGAGGACATGGTTCCTTTCCATGTGGTTGTCTGCCACATGTTCCCATCTGTTTGGCATTGGGCTAAGAAAGAGGACAGAAAGACAACACAGAGAGAGCGAGAGCGCCCAAAAAGAGAAATGGGAGGGAACACACAAGGGGCAAAAGGCAATGGTAAGGGGGACAGAGACTCGTGCATCACACACACACACACATACATATGTACACACACTGAACTATCTTGGTCTGTTGCTTTGCGGAGTTGGGAGCACAGCTTAGTTTTGTGGTGGCCCTGGACCACAAGCTGCTCTCTGCACTAGTTTGCCAAGGGATAGGGGAGTGCTGGGGAGGCAGGGACATTGCTGCAACAGTTTGGAGTCAGTCCTTTAATGACGTCGACGACGGTGGTGGTGATCCTTATGATACACGTTCAGTAGCCAAAGGTCTCCTGGGAGGCGTAGACCATATAGAGGAAGCCATCCTCATCTTTCTCTTGCTCGTAGATCTCAGAGATGGGGGTGGAAACGCTCACCATGCTGTGCTGGTTCACCAGTAGGAAGAAGGCTTGGGTTGGATTCAATTGCAGCCGGCGCCTGGTGGATGCAAAGGAGGCATTTATTTCAGCAGAGGGACAACAGGGGGCTAGTTTCTGGGCATACGTCAGTCCAGGTAGAGAAAAACAGCATATGTGCCGTTAACGGCATGGAGCAAGACTTAATGGCACACAAGGACAGCACTTGGGAGTGCCAGGGGATCTGGCATTGGCACAGACTCAAGGGTATCACCCTACCTGCCTCCACTCCCAGTTCAGTTCTTCCTCAGCAAAGTAAGCTCAAATTGTAGTCCTGAAATATCTGGAGGTTCTCTTTCTTGCTTTATGAAAATCTGTGCCTATAGCTTGACCTCAGCATTCCTCTCCCTCCCCAGGAAAGGGACCTCACCTTCCTAATGTATATTCAATACAAGGTTTAACATGATCACAGTACTATAGGTCTTGTGGCATTTTAAAGATGTTCCACTTGGCACAAACGTTTGTGGACTGCAGCCCACTTCACTAGATACTGATATCTACAGTACATGCACTTAATAGCAAAGAAGAGGGATGCAGGGAAGTAGAAATGCAAAAGGCACAAACACTAATTATCACCCAAACACTGGCAATTAACCAAATGTTGGGACTGAGGTGACAAGGACATCACATGCATATGGCACTGAACAGTTTTGATCCAATCCAACCTAAGTACAAGAGAGAGAGTTTTAACCTCTAAGGGTGATTCCCATTAAGACAGCCAGAAGGGACACAAAGCAGATGCTAAGAAGCAGTGAAATGACCTAATCAGTAAGGAGAGGTAATGCACCCTTCCCTGCACAGATGAGCTGAATCACAAACATGGGTAGTGAACTAAAAAGCCTTTGTCCGTAGACACAGCTATTCCTTAGCATTTTCATTGAAAAATCTATTCCCGTCTCAGATAACTGGCTCCATTCAGGCTGCATTCAGATAACTGGCTTCTACAGTGTCAGACCATACTGTAGAGTAATACAGGCAGTCTAAGATTCTGGTCCCAAAGAGTTTGAAATCTGAAATACTAGGATAGGTGGCAGCTGGTGCAAACGTGCCTTCTCAGTGCAAATGCAGAATGGGTCTGTCTATTTTCCAAGAAGCACAGAAGGTGTTAGGTTGTCTAGTCCACAGGGCCACCTATCTTCCTAGAAGAGCCAGGATTCTATTTTTGCACTCTTCAAGATATCAAGAGATTGAGTCATGGCAACTGGACTTATTTTCTTGTAAGGTTGAAACGTTTTGATACTCATCCAAGTAGTTTCTTTAGTCTGAAGAGGGTTGGTAGGAGACTTCCTGTTTATACTTCCACCAACCTTCTACAGATTGATGAACCTACTTGGAAACATTTTGATTTAACAAGAAAAAGAAGTCCACTTGCCATGACTCAACTTTCGGATAACCTCACCTGAATGACTGAGAATCTTCACAGACACTCTTCAAGAATTTGCCCATCACTGTCACAATTAATACAGTCCCATTTATCCACATGGTGCTTTACAAAGAACATTACTGTAATCACTGTTCTTGTGAGAAGATCAGCACATTTGTTTGTTTTCAAGGGCTACCCGGGGTGGGGTAGGGTAACAACCTTCGTGCCGAAACACTGCACAAGAACAGTGAGAAAAACTCATTGCAGATGCATTGTGAATTGTGTCGCCCTATATCATTGTTTACCACCCAGTATAGGTGACAGGGCATTGAGCCAATGTCTTGTGTGCTGTGGCCAAAGGAAATTAACAAAAGGCAAGGGTCTTGGCAAAGGAAAAGCTGTTGTCAAACCATACAGAACTGGACTGCTGACAGTGAGAAAGACTTGTGTGGGTATAAAGGTCATAGTTATTTTGAGGCACTTCACTTACCGGATTATTTTTACCAATTCACTCATGTTGACATGGTCA
Organism: Phrynocephalus forsythii; assembly: GCA_029282475.1. Taxonomy (NCBI): domain Eukaryota; kingdom Metazoa; phylum Chordata; class Lepidosauria; order Squamata; family Agamidae; genus Phrynocephalus; species Phrynocephalus forsythii. The sequence goes on along the minus strand of JAPFRF010000005.1, from coordinate 93,968,877 downwards.
GGAACTAAGAATTTGGTTTTGTCCAACACAGGAAGCTGTTTCTCCCCCTTGTATCTTTCAATAATGACCTGATGAGAAAAACGGACAAAAATGGACCAAGTCAGGTTCTTCCCTGTTGAGCCTGATCAAAAGAGACCTTTTTCAAGACAGGTTTCCAAATGGAAAACACCAAGGACAAGCAGAAGAAAACTCTATACAAATTATTACCCTTTTCCTACAGCGCCAGCCCAAATGGTTTTCTCTTTACATTACTTCATGTATAGCAAAATAAATAAATAAATAAATAATCAAGAACCGCACTAAGGCTTTCTACACATGGATCCTGAAATCTTTTCTCAAGCTAAGCTTCTCTCTACTTTTGGAATCACCAAGTGTTGCTTTGGTTAGAATTCTAAAGTTTTGTATCATGAGTGGAAATCCACTTCAGCTAACTGAGAACACGTCAGTGACATGGTGTTTTCCCAGTGGTTTGTCAATTAGCATTTTGTCAATTAGCAACATGTAGCTATAACAATTTCCAGGACGGGTAAAAAGGCAAGAAGATTCTGACCCCAGCATGCAGCTATATCTGTTTGGGGTTTTCCCTCTCCTTATTTAAAAGTAAATGCAACAACATCAAGACCACAGTTAATGTTACATTCTTTGGCTGAAAGTGTGGTCCCAATCTGGACAGGAGCAGGGAACCAGTTCTGCAGTTTGCAGAGTGGGGGAAATGTCCCTATTTGCTTTTGATCACCGCCAGGGTAAAACGTACTGTTCAGATTTTCAGCTACTACAGCTACTAGCAACAGGTTGATCTATTTCGATGAATCTAGCGGGCTCTTAAGAACACATCTCTATCAGTGCCCACACAGCATCTTACCACAATGTAACCATGTTATGTATGTGGAAATATTGCCTTCTGTCTCCAATGTACTGCCAATCAATATTGTTGGATGACCTCCCAGTTGCAGCGCTTTTTAATGGCATTTTTTTTGTCTCAACACCAAACATTAAAAAAACTGTGGGACTTGGCACTGTGTTTTTGGATCTCCTGCATATCTTGTTGCATTACAACAGGCTGGCTTTCTTGGATTGTGCAGTCATCATCAGACCCGACCATGGCCTGGGAGTAGGAGTTTACAGGAAACCCACCCACACAGATCAGTACTTAATGTTCGACTCCCACCATCCCTGAAAACACAAATTAGGAGTCATCAGGACCTTAACCACAGAGCAGAGGGTATCCCCACCTTCATAGAAGCCAAGAAGAAGGAAGACAGGCACCTGAAGACAGCAATTAAGGCCTTTGGATATCCAACGTGGGCCTTCAACAAAGCAGTGTGCCAACCCAGAAGAACAATGGATCAGCCTGAGGGCCAGAGCTGACAGAAGAACCTGGTCATTCCCTACATGGCTGGAGTATCTGAAAAGCTTAAAGGGATTTTTGTCAAATGCCACATCCCTTTTTATTTCAAACCCACAAACACAATAAGGAAGAGACTCGCCCAACCAAAGGACCTGACACTAAAACACAAAAGGAGCAATATAGTATACGTGGTCCAAAGTAGTGAGGAGTGTGCAGACCTATACATTGGAGAAACTAAACAGCCATTAAACAGGAGGATGGCCCAACACTGGAGGGGCAACAGATCAGGACCAGAATCAGCAGTACACCTCCACTTGAAGGACAAAGGACACTCATTCAAAGATGAGGATGTACACATATTAGACAGACAAGACAGGTGGTTTGAGAGAGGGGTCAGGGAAGCCATTCATGTGAGCATTGAAAACTCCTCTCTCAACAGAGGTGGGGAGCTCATGCACAGTCTGCTACTTATCAGGCACTTATTTCAACAATCCTCAGGCAAATAAAAAAATACTTACTCTCTCTAAGTCCCTATCTGTTTCTCTCTCAGTCCCTATCTGTTTCATTCAGCAATGAATGACCACTCAGGCCCCTCCCCCAACTCTCCCATTGGTCAACAAACACAGACACATATCACATAAATAATTTATGACAAAGGGGTAAACATCACACCGCTGACTGATGGATTCTCAGAGCTAGGGTCCAAAAACATGAAGGCAAAATGTGTGCTGCTTATATATTGTCTCACAGTACTTAAAGCGCTCTCTCTGCTGTTTCCAGTTTAATCATGCAGGCTACACTATGCTCCCTCAGTGAACTGGACATTCAATTTACCTCAAAAGGATGGGTGACTGCTTGATCCTAAGATCAAACTCAGGTAGTGAGATGAGGCTCCTTTTGAAGGTCTGAGCCCAGGAGTCCCAGGGCCACATAAATAGGGTTCCCAAGTGTAGGCTATCTTTATACATGAACAGCTTCCTCTGTAAAAATAATTAAGATACTATGGAAAGCTGGGATCCTAGTGAGAGAGAATTTAAGTCCAGCTTTCCTGCTAATCTACTAGATTAAAGAGATTTCCTTTTGTTCAAAAGTGAAGAAGCACTCAACATATGGAAACATTGCTTTTTATAAAACCCTTCCTCTTCCATTAATACTTTTTCTTTCTTTTCATAGTTTTCACTGTATACTGAGTTATCAGAAACATCCAAAATGCTGACCCTGTCCTTGAACACTTCACACACTGGGTTGAAAAAAATTATTCAAATGAGCATTTTCTTGCCAAATCTTTACCAGGTCACCGAAAGTGCATATTTACCCAAGCAAACTTTATGAAAAGAGACCACAGGGATCTGAAGTGCAGAACACATAAAGTTCAGTTAGAGGAGAGTCGTGTGTGTTGTAACTGCAGGATAATGTGGCACCGGCTGTTAGGATTTCTATTTTCCACTAAGCTTCCATGATAGTGTCCCCTTCAGCCTGGTTGTTGTTGTTTCTTGTAGTAGCTGTCAAGGGTGCAGATGTAACTGTGAACCAGCTGTGTGCTAATTATTTTTTAAGCTTTGTTATGAAGTATGGGTCACCTTTGTTTTTGGAAAAAACCCACATATTTTTCTATATCACCTCCTCTTGTAGCAAATTGATATGCTAAATCATGTTATATTCATTGATACTTTCTTCTTGAAATCCTGAACATAAGGCACACAATTCTGTGGAAAAACCCTGAAGTATGGTATGTACGAGAGAGAGAGAGAGAGAGAGAGAGAGAGAGAGAGAGAGAGAGAGAGAGAGAGAGAGAGAGAGAGAGAGAGATTTGTTTGTTCACTTTGCAAAAGTCCAAGATTTTACAAATTTCGAGTTTTCCAATGAAAATAAAATTCCACAGAATGGTGACTTCACTGTTACAAAGATAGAGGAATGTTTCATTTCAATTTCAATTCTGAATCTAACCCTGACCCTATGGCTGTCAGTAGCCAGGGTGAACAACTGTTTGTATTATTCGTTAAAATATTTTGGGCAAGATCCTGAAGTTGTTACACACTGTAAGCTCCTGGTGACTAACTTTGCTGCATGGATTTCAACAGGACTAAAGCTTGAGTGAATAAAATGCAGCTCAAGATCCTGGGTACAATTCTTTCAGTCTACATTTCATCTTTTATCATCTAAACATTTTTGATGATCCTCTTGGAACAACACAACATATTCAGCAAACACAATGAGGAAAAACTTGTTGGTGAAAAAAAGTAAACACCAGAGGGTTGCCACATTTACTTGGAACCAAGAAAACTGTCTGAACACTGGGGTGTGCCCTGCTTGGCAAGATACATGTCCTCACCAGTATTTTTTGTAGCTGAAAGCATACTGAAAATAACTTACTTCTCTCTCTCTCATCTGAAAATAGATTTCTTCTAGAGCCAGCATGGAGCAGTGGATAGAATGTCAGGCCAGGACTCGGGGTGGGGGTGGGGATTTGGGTTCAAACCTCTGCTCAGCCCATGGGAACTTATTTGGAGGTGGCACTGGTGAACTTGCTCTTTGGATGTCTCAGATACTGTAGCTCGGAATCCATAATTGGGTCACCATACATTAGGTGTGACTCGGTGGCGACAACATGCATATAAATTCCTATTCTCATTATATGTATATTCCTACTCTCATTATATTGTACATATGAACTCCCTCCCACGGGAGGCCAGACTGGACCATCTTTGGCCGTTACTTCACGAACCTCTCACTGCGCGGCGAGCCGTAATTTCGTGCGAATCGATCGATTCAGTCCGCACGCTCCTCCTCTTTGGATTCGGCGCCACCCCGACCACGCCCCCTAAACTGTGCTCCAAGCGGGCGAGAGATTCCCCCTGCCGGATCGCATCCCGCTTCGCATCCAAAGTCACGTGTGGCCAGTTAATATATATTTTTATTTTATTTTTTTAACTTACTTTTTCTCCGAAATGCCGATGCATAGATATTTCGGTTAACCCGTTCTTTTGATCTTGCCTTCTGTACACGGGGCAGGGGCAACAGAGGGGGGGCAAGCGTCCCCGGGTGATGTGAGTGGAGCACCTCCGCTGGCAAGGGATGGCGAAGGGCTGCGCAGAGGGAGGGGGAGGGGGTGTCGGTGCCGCCGCTGCAAGACACCCCCGCGCGCGCCCACCCAGAGAGCGGCGGCGGGGCACACAGGGCGATGAAGCTGAGAGAATCCCGCCCCGCCCCCCCAAAAAAAAACCAACCCAGCTGCTCTGCTTCAGGGAAACACGATGGCCGCCCACAAGTCCTCAGGGCCCTTTGAGCGCCGGGCTTGACCGCTGGCTTGTGCGCCTCTGACCGCAAATGACAGCCGGGTATTGATGCATCGATACGCCATGGTAATTTTTTTAAAAAAATAAAAGAAAGCAGAAACTGGACGTTGCAAGTAAGCTTCCGAATGCGAAGGGAGCACGTGAGGTAGTAATGGATTCGATCCTAAAATTTCGCATGGTGAGGACAGAGAAAGAGGGGTGGGGGCGAAGGGAGACCACGTGACCGGCTTCGCATTCAAAGCGAAGGCAATCCCGCTGCGAAGCGAAGTACTTCGTGAAGTAACGGCCTTTGTTGTCTTTCTGCTAGCAGATGAAGACCCTTCTCTTCAGGCTTTTATTTATTTATTTATTTATTTATTTATTGGATTTTTATACCACCCATCTGGCAGCGAGGTCATTTTTACTTAGTGACTGGCTATTTAAGAGTTTTAAAATGAGATGGCTTGCATTTTTGTTGCTTTTAAACCTGTTCAATAATAATGCTTTTTACCTAACATTTTCAATATGATTATTTAATTGTTTTAAATATGTGAGTAGTTTAGTGTTTGGGGGTTAGGGACCCAACCCAACCCATGATAATTGAAAATCCGTGATATGCGGATGCAGGTTGAGTCGGGCCTGGGGCGCCTTGCTGGGGGCTCTTGTACTTAACTCCCAGCCTAGTGTTGCCTACCGGAAGTCACTTCCAGTTCACAGGGAGGCCCTTTTGAAGGCAGGTCCTTCCCCCTTACCCAAGGGGGACTTTTTTCATATACTGCGGTCCCGCAGTATATGAACCGCAAATGGGCAGGGAAACCACTGTATTTCTAATGGTGTAAGCCAGGCCTGGACAATGCATTGACTGCGGGCAACCAGTCGCCTGCGGCGCTGTTGAAGGTCACTTGCTGGATCCCTGCCAGCTTCCCTGTTAGTTAAATAAATGTGCAGGAGCCCAGGCCGGTGCTGGGCCTTAATGGCAACTTGTATCTCACTGCAACCCTTTTAGCAGCTTCTAACCTACCTTCTCAAATGATCTATTTTGTTTAATGTGAAAAAATCCTCTAGTACATGTACTGAGATCTATCTAATATAAAATAATATGTTTCCCAAGTAATATGCTTGGGAGAAGAGTGCCTGTATCAATGAAACAGACCAAAGTATTTTGCAGCTGAGTAATGGGGAAACCCATGGTGAACTCCTGGGTTCTGGATATTTACAATAACACTCTCCTTTTGCTATAGGCAAACATGTATCTCCGATGTTTGGGAGATATTCCTTATTTTGATTTTGGCGTGTACGTATGCACAACTGGAGACATCTAGGCTGAAGGCAGCATTTCTCTTGAGGTTAGGCTGCCACATTTCCAGGTGGGGCTCTGGAAAGATGAAGGTGGAGACGTCCAGCTATTTCCTTTTAAATAAACCGAAAGCTTTGCTGAAAAACAGCTGTGTATACAAGCAGCATGAAGTATGCAGCCAATGCAACATTAGCTTTAAGAAGCAGCAGGAAGATTAAGATCTGAGCCAGGAGGTGCTCAGACCTCTGCTGTGGTGCTGGCCTCAGGTGGGATGGTACACATCTGCAATCTAATTCTTCAGAAAGGATCAGTTAAAACAAACATGGTTTTGTGCACAAATTGCCTTGAGCCTCTTAACTGAAGATTTTGATACAATGCATTTGTTAGTCTTCCAATGTACCCTTAAGAACAGGGGTCCTCAAACTATGGCCTACGGGTCAGATCGGGGTGTGCCGGCGCCTCCTGAACCCTGCTGGCTCCCAGGCTTCCACATACTCCATCGGCTTCACTGTGCCGCAATACATCAATAGACAGACAGACAGACACAATGCTGTCGCTCTCACTGCTGCTGAGCTTCAGCACCAGCTTCCTCACCTACTAGTGGGTGTGCATCCCCAAGGTCAGCACTGTGGCAGCAGTGGCTCCGGAGCCTCTCAAGTGCAAGGATGGGGTGAGAGCAACAGCACGTCCGAGCTTGGGGCAGCCACCTCATCCAGGGATCGATAGGCTGCCTTTGCCCACTGGGACCCATCCTCTGAATGTGTGCAGAGTGCCCAGACAAACCCAGGGTGCGACGTGGGGAGGGGGCCATTGAGGACAGGGTAGGGTGGGCAGTAGTGGCTGTTTTTCAATCCTATCACCGAATGCCACGTTTTAGGGCAGGGTACATTGCCTGGAGGGCCTTTTGGTGGGCTCCCCGGGTGCTCCTCGGATGGGTTTGCTCAGTTTTTCTTTGGCCAACCACATGCATCAAAGGAGGTCTGGGAAACAGCCCGGGCAACCCCAATTGAATTAGCCCCTTCTGGTCAAAATTAGTCTGTTGTGTGTGTGAACCGCATCTTTCATACACCTTCATAATTTTATTTGTGCAACTCCCTGAGGCAAAAAAGGAAGAAGGGCAGGGGAGGGACTGTGCCAGCAAAGCAGGAAGCAGAGCCCTGACCTTAAGGCCCTCGGCCATACCCAGAGACCTCACTGTGCTGGGGCCAAGGGCTGGCTCTCCCTTGCATGTCTGCACTCCTGTCATCCCTCTTGGCCCCAGAGACATTACTTACCCATCTGCCAGCCTCTTCTCCAGGGCTACCAGATGCCAGAGCTGCACGTCGCCTTTGGAGAGGCGCTTTTGGGCACTGTGGCGGAGTGAGGGTTGCCCTGCAGGAGGCCAAATCGGACCGGGGTTGGGCAACACCAGCACCTGCCGGTGTTCTCAGAGGTCCCAGAAGGGTTGGGCACACAGGGGAGGGTTACTCCCGGTTGCGTTTCCATCCATGGGTTTCTGTTGTGCTCCCAAACACACGCACTGCCTGTGCCATTCCAGACAGGTGCTGTATATTTTTTTCAAACTATAGTCCAGCCCCCAACAGTGTCGGAGGGTCAGTGAACCAACCCCCTGTTTAAAAAGCTTGAGGACCTCTGCTTAAGAATCTTCATTTCAGCCACAAGAGGAGTCTGTTGTCAAGCCCAAATCTGCTCTGTAATTTTGGTGCTTAGTGACTGAATGGAATGGGCTAGCCTTGACATGTGGAATTTGAGTCAGAACAATTTATTTTTAAATGCTTTGACCCACTTCTTGAAAAAAAAAGCAAACAGTTCCTATAAAAATGAAGAGATTTAGAACAGGTTTTGATGCAGACTACAGTATTTGAAAAGGAAGCATTGAGAGTAGAAAAACAGCAGTGTCGTTTGAATTACATGATTGATTTTGTTTGATTGATTGATCAGAAATAAAAATGCTAATGGAGTATTTGCACTAGTGCCCTTGGCAGATTTCTAAAGAGAGACAGAACTCCTTTTGCTATTAATCAAATAAGAATAAGCCAGATACTTTTATCTTATTCATATGTAATTCCTCCACCACTACTTGCACCTCCTGTGGCTTCCTAATGATGACTCTACTGAGAAGCAGAAATGCAAATTCTTATCTTAATCCTGAAATGTGCAAAGCAGAAGCCATTAGCACATGTCAGCATACAAATAAGCAGGAGGGAAGTGGCAGGACAGGTGACAATAGTTATCTTTATTTGTGCAAGCAAGACTATTTGTATCATGCAGGAGTGTCATACACTTTCTAAAGACAGATATTCAAGGGCCTTGAAACCTCCCTACATCTAATGTCATATATGAGAAACTGAAAGGCATTCTGTATATGCTCAGACATGCCCAAGGATCTCAGAGTGACTGTGAACCTTAAAAATTTACTTGATTTGCATAAGTGGCAGAATGCTCTTCCTTTCCTTAGTGCAGAAATTGGCTTCTATTGTTTTTCTGGAAGTTGAGTGATGGCAACTGGACTATTTTTCTTGAGAGACTGAAACGTTTTGCTGCTCATCTGAACAGCTTCATCAGTCTGAGGAAAACTAGTTGTGAGTCTACCATTTTATAGGCTATGGCCTTGGTGGTGGTGGTGTGAAATATTTTTTTATTTGTCTGGGTATTATTGAAATCATTGCCTGATAATGTACTGAGCCCCCCACCTCTGTTGAGAGAGGGGTTTTCAATGCTCACATGAATAACTTCCCTGACCCCTCAAACCACCTATCTTCTCTGTCTAACATGTGTACATCCTCATCTTTGAATTAGTGCCCCTTGTCCTTCAAGTGGAGGTATACTGCTAACTTTGGTCCTGAGCTCTTTCCCCTCCTATGTTGGGCCATTCTCCGGTTTAATGGCTGTTTAGTTTCTCCAATGTAGAGGTCTGCATACTCCTCACTGCCTTGGACCACTTATACTATATTGCTCCTTTTGTGTTTTGATGTCGGGTCCTTTGGGTGGACGAGTCTCTGCCTTACTGTGTTTGTGGGTTTGAAATAAACAGGGATGTGGTGTTTGCCCCCCCCCCCCAAATCAGGGCTAATGGCCTATTGAGACTATTGTCCACCTAATGAGCTCATCACAACGGCCAATGCTGGTAGTGATGCTAGCACAATGGCTCCTAATATTTGGGTCTTTATGGACAGTGCAACTCCCAGAAGCGTTCACCGCTAGCTGTGCAGGCTAGGTTTCTGGAAGCCGCAGTCCAAGGCAACCAGGGTAATCCAAGGTTGGGAACCACTGTGCTGGTGAAGGATGTGGTGAATGCTTCTCTTCAACAGTAGGCTTCCAGCATGCTTGAAAGAGACTGTGATAGCACTGTTGAGGAAGCCTGCCTTGACCTCCACTATACTAGACAATTACCAGCCAGTTTCCAATACTCCATTTGTAGGCCAGGCGCTGGAGCATGGGATGACCTCCCTGATTTAAGGGTTACTGGACAAATCTGACATTTAGACCCATTTCATTCTGGCTTTGGGCTTTGTCATGGGACAGAAACAGCTTTGGTGATGGGTGACATACCCATACTTTACTGGCTATTGTTGTTTTTCCTGGAAAGATTCGAAGTGCTGGTTATGACCTAGAATGCCCTCTATGGCTTTGTTCTACATTATCTGAAATACAAACCTGCCTGGGTCCCTTCTCTCAGTCCCCTTGCTTTCTGTGATTAATTTGGTGAACAAGCAAGAGAGGACATCCCCTGTCTGGCTATGAAATACCTTGACACAAGAGGCTACAATGGCCCTTGCCCTGTTGTCCCTCCACTAGCAGGATAAAGAACTCTTCAGACAGACTCTTGGTAGCCTGAAGGAAATAGGTCTAAGACAAGCTGCAATAATGTAAACAATGACTGTTTCAATTGTGTGTGTGTGTGTGTGTGTGTGTGTGTGTGTGTGTGTGTGTGTGTGTGTGTGTTTGTGTCGTTACAGTTGTGACCGACTCTTTGTGATCCCATGTCCATGGAATTTTCTTGGCAGGAATACTAGAGTGGTTTGCCAGTTCCTACTCCAGGTGCCTACAGCACCGGGTACTCCCTGGTGGTCTCCCATCCAAGTACTAACTAGAGCCGACCCTGCTTACCTTCCGAAATCAGGCAAGATCGGATGTGCTTAGGGCATCAATTGTAACTATGTTTTAATATAATAGTAGGTTCAACAATATTTTAATAGTTGTGTGAATTGTGTTTCAGCAGTATTTTTTTCTAATTGTGTTGCAAGCTGCCTTCAGTACCTGTTCCTGGAGAAAGGAGGCATTCAAATAAAATTAAATAAAATTTGCTGTTTCAGAGAGGGACAGCCGGACAAGATCATAGAAGGAAATATTTCTCCCTCCTCACCCCACCCCCATCCTCTTGGCAAGTTGGTCACCAACACATTGTTTGGCTCGTTCTAGAAACAGTAGCTGTCCTTCCATTCCAAAATAAGCAGCTGACAGCACAGATTATATACCAGGAAATCTCTGTGCGCCCATAAGAATATTGTTCGTCCTACACAGACCAATGATAGCACAGGCAGAAGGCCTGAGTGAGAGAGACATTTAGGTGAAGACAGATGAGAGGAAACATATGTTGAGAGGAAAAAAGAATACTGCCTGCAGCATTAGGAGTTAAGCAGAATTAGGAGTTAAGAAAAATATGCTGTGCATTTCCCTGTTAAAAAAAGAACACAAGGTAGCCCACAAGATCAGTAAAAGTACTATTAAAAATAATAAGATGAACATAAAACCTAGAGGTCTGTCTGGTCCAATTTCCTATTAGACAGTATCTCACCAGATGCTGATATCAAGTATGCTATATGGCAATAATCCTCTACTGATTTTGCTCTTCATCAATCCATGTTCAGAAGAATATGGGAGGTAGGAGGGCTAACAACCAAGGGCACCATTGCCTTCCATGAATTTGTTGACCCCCCTTTTAGATTCCTCCCAAAATTCTTCCTGCAACGGCAGGCTTGGCAGAAGTTTGACAATGGTGGCAATTCTCTATTTTGCAGGAAATGTCCAAATGCCCTGCTGTACCCTAAAGCCCTGCACACAAGTGGGTTAAGACTGTTGCCTCCTTCTCTGAAAGTGAAGGAAGAAAATGGCCCTCTTTCCTGAACTAGTAAATAACTGGTGACAAGACGCAGAGGGGTGAGTATTGGGTGATATAAAAATGGGGAGGGAGGAGCGTTCATTGGCCATGTGTTAACCACTTCTCTTGTCTCTCTATTCAAGAGCCTGGGGAGTGTGACGATGACAATCCTTTATCCGCCTACCTCCCAACAACCACAAAAACTAGGGCAAACACATCTATAATATTTACAACAGGAAAAACGAGTGTAATATAAGCAGTGGGGCAATTGTGGCCCCAATGAAGATGCATGAGAACAGCAGAGAACTTGACTATACTGCTTACAGTATTTTTCTTTGTATAAGACTATATTTTTGTCTAGAATTGTTAGACCAGAAATTGAGGGTCGTCATACATGGAAGCCGAGGTGAAAACCACACAACTGTTGGGTTGGAAAAGTGGGGGTCAACTTATACATGTGAGTGTCTTATAGACACAAAAATATGGTACAGTGGTACCCCAGGTTACAAAAAACTTGGGTTACAAAAAGAAATTATTGGAAATGTGGATCCTTTTTTCATTAGGCATTGTGAAAAAAGTGTAGCCAGGATACATTGCACCCCCCCCGGTAGTTTGTAGAGGTGTGGGAGCAGTTGGGCCTGTTTTTTCATCGAGTTTTGGAGCCATTCTGGAGATTTTTTTTGTAGCAGGTTTTGGACTTTTCAAACTTTTTAGTGCATTTCTCAAGTGGCGAAAAGGTGGGGAGCTGATCCTTTGTTGCTTCCATGCCTGTTCTATGCATGCTGCATTGGGGGCTCCTTTTTTCTGACCTCCAGAACAGATTAACTGGTTTTCAATTCATTCCTATGGGAAATCGTGCTTCAGTTTAGAAATTTTTCAGGACACAAAACGTCCCAGAGAATGCATTATTTACTTAAACCAAGGTGCCACTGAAAATTATTTAATGGCTTCCATGGATCTTGACCAATATCTAGAATTATAACTCAAACAGTTCGATGACAGCTTCCTTTACAGTACCTCATCGCCGAGGTGGGAGTTACAGTCACATTAGTGAGAATGCGCAACTTTGCCATTCCCAGGAAACATAATTTTATCCACAGCATGAGCCTTGGGCTATACCAGATCCACAAATGGCTCAAACAACAATAACCACCAGCCAGGTAAACAGCCGTGAATGCCATGAAGAGGGCCAAACACCCTCTGGGCTCCACTCCTTAGTGGCCAACCCACCACTCCCAAGGTCATTTGATGTATCCAAAGCAGAAAGTAGCCTAAGATGAGGAGAAAGCAAGAAACTAAACCCAAGGGCCACAAATGTTCTTTCAGACTTGTATTGCACTATTTAGGTGAGAAAACAACAGAACTGGATTTAGCTAGTGATGGTTGGGAGCTTTGCAGTAGATAAGACAAAAAAGGTCTCTTAATTGTAAAGGAATTGGGAGGGGGGAGTTAGGGATGTAAGGATTAAAAACACCATTTCATTTTGAGACTCAGATCCTTTTTGGTTGATGGGTTTTGGGGTACCTAGTAAAAACATAAAGTAGATACAGCAAGCATGCCTCCTTTCCACCCTGTCGAAGAACTACACAACACCCTTTGAAGTTGTATCTAATTTTTGAGAGTTAAGGTATATGAAAATGGTAAATTAATGTTAGCAGGCCATTCTATAAGGTCCTCAGTACAGCATACAAACCGCAGCACATATCTTTAAAAGATAATTTCATAATACAACATTCTTTACTCACCGGAATTTTGTTCGGGTGCTGTTCTCGGATCTGCTGCACTTCTTTACAACGATCGGCTGTGAAAATAGAAAACAGCAGATTTAGGCATTTTGGAGTATTTCCCCTTTCTTCTTCAGTCCTAAGAAAGTGTTTTTTGAGGATGCTGAGGTATTTTTTAAAAACTCATGAGCGCCCAGAGCACCCTCAACATTTGCAATCAAAACCACACAAATCATGCTAAATGGATATGGATGTAACAGAAAAACTTATAAATGATGTAACATATTTTATTTGTGTAGAAACAGATTTCTACAAGTCGGGAACATATGGTGGGCACATGAGCTTGCCCTACCTCTCCCTCCATGTAAGGAGGCAATGAATGGAGATGAACAGAGCCTGTCCAAAACAACTCAGACATTTTTACAGTGACTACTTAAGGTAGGCCACTTCTTTCAAACTTGAGCCATCATTAACAGGCGCCTAACATCCACCACAGAGTATTTTCCAAGCTGAATACATATTCTGTCCAGAAAGAAGTTGGCATAACCAACCGTACAAGAATTCTTTAGATGCTCTTGGCCTCTGACCCACTTACTTACTGCAGCACTTGTATTCCTTCAGCATATCTTTTATGTACTGGAAGGACCTTTTTTAAGGAGGCTATCAGTTCCTTTGCCTATGGCCATAATTTTTCTATTTCTGAAGACCTCATTTTACCTTGCACTTCAAACCTACAGCTCTATATCACTGGATCACCAGTTCATGAATATATATATATGTGATTTTGTGTCACCTGACTCCCCCTTCCCAAAAGACAGAACGCCATTAAATCCAGTCTAGATCAACAAACCAGACTTGCTACAGGAGCCTTCACCAAATCACACTTCCTTCAAGATGTGTTGGGCTACAATCAACATAATCCCATAGCCAGTTCAGATGATTATGAGATTATGGAAGCTGTAGTCCAACAGGTCTGGAGGGGAAGAAGTTAAGGGAGGTGTGTGTTAATAACAACGAGACAGAAATGTACGCTGACCTACATTTAACTAAACTGGTTATTATCCACACTGGAAATGGCAAAGCCACAAGAACCAGCCATCTGTGATGCTAGCTCGCCAGTCAAACATTTAAGATAAAAGCCAGAACTTTGAAACAAAACAATGTCTTTTTTCCTACCGGCTATGCTCACTGTCTTCTTATCATTGACAACACTTTATGTCACTTCTCAACCAGTTGAAGCAATTTACAGTCTATGACACTGAAAAATAAGAACTAGAAATCAGCCAGTAAAAAGAAGGATGAAAGGACTATTTTGCCACCTTGATTTCCAAGCGTATGTCCAAGACCTTTCAAGCATACATCTAAAATATGAAGTATGGATATAGCATACATTTGAAAACACACGGAATTACAGTCATTCTTACCATGGATGGATGCCACTTTGTGTTCACTCAATATAATGAACCTAGTTTCTCTTTGTATATTATGTGAAACAGCTGGGGATTTGGAAATCTGCAGCTGGAGTACCCCTTTCAGCCAGGCCTGTGGTCATGTTGGCCAGGGGATTCTGAGATCTGCAGTGCCAGAAAACCCATACCATTTCCAAATCCTATTAACAGCCTCAAGATAGACAATGAGTTGGGACCCTCAAGAACTATTAAAACAAAATACCCCATGCTCTGCTCATGCATTTCTTCCAGATTATTTCAGCATGACATTGAAATGCCTATACGACACAGGGTATTGATTCATCTCAAGAGAGTTCACTTGGTAATGTCCTATCAGATGGAGAGTGTTTTCCCCTCAGTCCAACTGCTTCTTCTTCCCAACAGCAGCTGCTCATGACACTTTGCTGCCTGAGGGGTGACCCCTTCCTTGCATAGAAATCAACTGGACTTTCATTAGCAGAACAATACCCTCCATAGTACCAAAATGTGTCTCACACGCACGCACGCACATTCATGCACGCACACACACTGGAGTGGCTTGCCAGTACCTACTCCAGGCAGCTACAGCACCTGGTATTCCCTGGTGCCCATCCAAGTACTACCAGGCCTGACCCAGCTTAGCTTCCGAGATCAGGCAAGATTAGATGTTCTCAGGGTCTCTCTCTATCTCAAAGAGACATCTCAAAGTATTTTGCGTAAGCTTACATACAAACACTGATGTTGTGATTACTATACCTCTATGCCTATTCAAGAGAAATTTAGACAACCACCTGGCAGATATCCTTTGATTTACATTCATTCATGCATGGAACAGGGGATTGGACTCAATTACCCTGTAGCCCCCTTCCAAGTTCATGATTCTACTGTATGCCCTTTCCACCCGTTTGTGTCTATGTTATATTGCTTTTTCATATGCTTTTAGCATAATGAAATTTTACACACACAATAATCACACACAAGTGGCTGTCGAATTCAATTCCGCACTGTGCCTCCTGCTAGTGGATCCAGCTTGCATGGCCTTGGACAAGTGGCACCGACCCAGGACACCCCAAGAAGAAGGGAATGGTAAAACACTTGTAAGTATTCTCTGCTAGGAAAACCCTGAAAAAAGAGTTACCACCATGAGTCAGAATTTACTTGATGGCACATGACCATCATCCTAGTCACTAAAGTCATCACAACAAATATCAACTTGGCCACTGTTAGAAGGATGCTGCACTTGACAAATGACTATGTCCTGCAGGGTAAATATAACCTCTGCTCTGCAACCACCACAGGAAACCAATACAGTTATGCATCCTGTGTCTCTAAAAAGTTACCCCTTGAAGGTGACAGGAAACAAAGATTAGAACTCTGTTTGCCCAGGGATTTCACTGTTAACACCAATGTAGATAGCACAGTCACTCTTCTCTGCATCATCTATCATTACTTGTTCTCAGGCAAGAATAAGCACTTCCCAGAAGCAAAGCAGAAGATTGTTTCAATCAACACAGCAGGTCATTTTTTATGAACAAAGGCTGCAAGTGTGTTTTTATTTCCATGCCATCAACTTAAGTGAACACTTTTGCAAACAAGTAAGCCTAAAAGTGTGTGTGTGTAGGGAGACAATCAAAGAATATTGGAACAAGTTATTGTGCATTAAAACAACCCACAAATGTAAAAAGTAGTCAATCTCCTGATTTAATATAATTTATTCTGCCAGCAAAAGCCATTGCTCCTGAACTTAATATTACAATCAATCCAGGTGATTCCAAAGTAATCATTGATAGAGTAAAAGTATGGTAAATTCATCCTTTGACAGAGATTCCATGACTCTTTAAAAATAATATTTAAAAAGCTGAAGAGAACATCAATGTACTAAAATATTTAAATAGCAGGGTAGGTTTTATTAGGCAATATGTGACCATCAGAGAGCTAAAAAATATATTAAAAGGTTATGTCAATTATAAATCTTTTCGCATAATCATGTCAAGAGGGGTTAGTTAGTTTGTTAATTAAAAAATAAGGCCATCTGATTTCAAATTTCCCAAGTCGAAGCCCAAGGAAAAGGGTTCGCCCCAGTTGATGTGCAGTTTTTAGAAACCTTCTTGAGCATATCAAAGAGATCAGAAACCCTCCTCTTGCAAACAGAGATATACCTTTGAACTCAATCTAGAACAAGGGCGGGGAACCTTCAAACTTAGAGACGTTTTGGACTGCAACACCAAGAATTCCAAGCTTACGTATATCTATTGCCAATGGTAATGGACTGTGGGAGTTGTGGTCCAAAACATCTGGACAGCTGAAAGTTCCCCACCCCGATCTAAACAGTGTTTTCTTGAGGTCTTCGAACTTTTTACCTGATAACGTAATGAGGAGAACAGGCTCCCAACAGTTGCCATTCATAGTTTACACCAGTGTTTTTCAACCTTTTTTGGGCAAAGGCACACTTGTTTCATGAAAAAAATCACGAGGCACACCACCATTAGAAAATGTTAAAAAAATTAACTCTGTGCCTATATTGACTATATATAAAGTAATTCTCTTGAATAGGAATCAAATAAACACAAAGTATTTTATAATTACTTTATTATGAAATAGTAAGTAAACAGAAATATGAAAAATTATAAAATACTTTTCAGTGCGCAACCTGGGCCTGTTTGGCTGAACACAAAGCTGATATTCTGGCATGGGTGCTAAAGGTGGCACTCAGAGCCCTTTCTGCGGGCACCCGACATCATCCCTTCACAGCCACCTGTATTCAGGTTAAATTGCTGTATTACCACTTTACGAAAAAAATTAGTGGGTTCTGAATTGCAGTTTGGGCACTCGGTCTCTAAAAGGTTCACCATTGCTGGTGTAGGGAGAAGCAGGATGGAGGGGCCACAGATTGAGGCAGCTCGCTCTCTAGCACCCAGTTCCCACTTACCTGTGTTGTTTTTTTAAAGACATTTTGCCCTGCATGGACTTCTGTGTCCAGTGGAGACCTGAGAAGGGGCACTGACTCTCCAGGAACACAAATAAGACCCAAAAGCCCATCTTGCTCTCCACACTGTGGCCAAGGCAGATGCCTTCAGCAAGTCCAGCGACAGGAGGGGAGGAGGATGAAGGAAGGCAGGAAGGAAAGAAGGCAGAAAGTGTTCTGCTTGTATACCCGCCCCCATACCACTTCAAGGAGTCTCTGGGCATGTTTACAGTTTTAATTACAGTAGGCAGGCTGCTAGACATACACATATGCAGGCTAGAAATGAGCACGTTTCTATGAAGAGGGGAAAGGGTATGAATGGAAAGAGAGAGGTGGGGGAAAAAAAGAAAGAAAAGACAGAGAGAGAGAAGAGGGCAACCCAAGACAGAAAGGGGCAAGACTTCAAGGAACCCATCGCGGGGCCCCTCAGAGATGGCTCTTCCCCTCCCGGACCCTAAAGGCCGGCCGGCCGGCCGTCCAGCCGTGCCAGTAGCCCCCCCCGCCCGCCTCCTCAGCCCAGGCCCGGCGGAGGCCTCCTCCATCCCCTCCTCCTCCAGCCGGGCGCCCCTCCTCCCCTTCCCCTCACCTGGTGGTTTGTTCTGGGCTGGGGCTCCCAGGCCGGCTCGTGTTGGCGGGCGCTGTCGGGCGGCTCAGTCCATTGGTAGCTCCCAGGAAAGGGGTGGTGGTTCGCGGCGGCGGCGGCAGGCACAGGGCAAACACTAAGAGAATGAGCAGAGCCAGGTCCGGCCAGGGAGGAAGTGACGCCAGCGCCGCGGGCCTCGGGGGGGAGGAGCCAAGCTGGCCCTTGGACGCTATTTATAGCGCCTCCCAGCTGTGGGCCGCCCGCCGGCCCTGGGTTGAATTTCTTTAGAATTTTTCAATTTTTCCCACGGCACACCAGGCAACATCTCGCAGCACACTAGTGTGCCGTGGAACAGTGGTTGAAAAACGCTGGTTTACACAATGTAACTTGACATTCACATGATTTAGAAACCTGGCAGGAAGGGTGGAGGCGGTGGCGGGGGGGGGGCGGGGGACGGACGAAATCTACGGTCAGTCTTTTGAAGATTATGTGAGGAATCCAGGTTGTGCTATGTGCACAGTTTAAAAGAAAAATGAAGGAAGGGGGCTCCAATTCTTCCCCCACCCAAATTTTATACAGGTTCCAGAAGGCAATAGTAAGCTGCGCGTTCAGCCTTAAGTAAATCTAAACACAAAATGACCTATCATGTGGAGTAGCTACATTCCTATAAGCAAAAGCAAGCAAAAGCTCCTGTTTTGATAACCCTCGGAACACCCCCTTTGTGTTTCATTTTCATGGGTGCACATGAAATAAAACTATTTTATTTTATTTCATTTATTATGAAGTATGAACCGGCTTGGGTGCTAAGGTCATCAGGAGGGCCTTTCTGCCACCTTCACACGTGCGTCTCATAAGAACACATGAAAGGGCCTTCTCTGTTGCAGCTCCCACTGGAGGCCAGGACTGCCCCGTCTCTGCTGTCTTTCTGGAAGCAGGCAAATACTTACCTCTTCAGGCAAGCTTTCCCTCTCATTGCCCGGCTTGCCTGTTACCTACATCTACATAGCAGTTTTACTTCTAATTTTTTAGTTTCTATTGTGAGTTTCTTGTTTAGGTTTAACTCATTGTTATTATTTCATATTGTTGTTGTTCTTTATTGTAGTTTATTGCTTAGGTTTTTTTTTTGTCTTTCTCTCTCTGCACCATGCATACAGGGACTCACATACCGACTGTGTCGGACCGTGGACGTTACGCTTGGAGCCGGGGGGTTAGTAAGACAAGAAGAACTCGGGTCAGACATCTTGTGCCTGTCCTACGTTCTGACCCCCTGGCTCACTGCCACGTGTCCCGGAGCCATCCCACCAGTGCCTCCAACCTGTCTTGTCTCCTCATGAATGCCAGATCGGTCCAAAATAAGATCCCCGTTATCTATGATTCCATTTTGGACGGGAAGGCCGACCTGGCTTGTGGGTGCAGAGGGAGGAGCATCCCTCACCCAGCTGTGCCCACCTGGGTTTCTGGTTCAGGGAGTCAGCAGGTTGGAGGGTCAGAAGGGGGGAGGGGTCGCCATCGTGTACAGGGATAACCTTCATGTCAGCAGGGCCTCGGCATTGATAAGTCAAGGGTTAGAATGCCTTCACCTGTTGGTGGGACAGCGGGATAGATTTGGCATTGTGCTGGGCTACCGTGCTCCCCGCAACCCAGCACAATCCCTCCCAGAGCTCTCGGAGTTCATTGTGGTGGCACTTTTCAAGTCCCCACGCCTTTTGGTGGTTGGGGACTTCAATGTGCATGCAGGCGGTGAACTATCTGGTGCAGCTCTGGAATTCATGGAGTCCATGACCTCCATGAGCCTATCCCAGCATGTTTTATGCCCCACCCACAGATCAGGGCATACCCTTGACATGGTCTTTTCCTCCATGTCAGGGAACTCTTCTCTGGAGGTAGGGGGCATTGTCTCCCTACTTGCTGTCCTTTTCCCTGTTGGTCACGGCCCCCTGTGTTGGCCCGCCCCGGGAGGCTTCTGGACCCTGCCTGGTTCCGTGACGCCTTCCGGGAGCTTCCTGGTGGCTTGGCTGATGCTCTGGTCGATGTCGCGGCTGACCTATGGTCTGAAACAGCTGCCTGCACAGTCGACCGGATTGCCCCCAAGCGCCTTCTCCGCCGCAGAGCTCGATCTTTGCCGTGGTTCACAGCGGAGCTGAGAGCAATGAAGCAGGGACGGAGAAGGCTGGAGAGCATCTGGAGACAGCACTGGACGGTATCTAATAAGACTGCAGTAATTATCCAGACTAGGCGGTACTCGCGAGCGATCAGGGAGGCTAAAACATCTTATCTCTCCCTGAGAATTGGTGAGGCCTCGAACTGCCAGGCGGAGCTCTTCCGAGTGGTTCGGGACCTCACCAATCCTAGTCTGGTTAGGCCTCCTCCTACTGAGTTCAGTAGTGAGAACTTCACAGTCTTCTTTCGATCTAAGATTGAGGCCATCCGTACCGGCTTTGATTCCAGCCCCGCCATCCCCAGTTGCTGCTCCACCTCGCTCTCCTCGTTTGGATGAGCTTGGGCCTGTTTCTCCTATAGAGGCCGCCAGGGCAATTGCCCATTGCCGGCCCGCGTTCACTCCCTTCGATCCTTGCCCCTCTTGGCTAATAAAAGCAGCCGGAGGGACTATGCTGGAATGGGCGTCTGTCATCACCACCGCCTCCCAGCGAGGGGCTATTCCCCTCTCGGCTGAAGGAGACGGTGGTTAAACCCATTCTTAAAAAACCAGGCCTGGCATCGGACCAATTGGCAAATTACCGTCCGATCGCCAATGTCCCTTTTATGGGCAAGGTAATCGAGAGAGTGGCCACGGTCCGGATTCAATCCTTTCTGGAGGAACACCAGTGCCTTGATCCATGCCAGTCCGGGTTCAGGCCTGGCCGGGGGACCGAGACAGCTCTGGTCGCGCTGCAAGATGACCTAATCCGGGCGGCCGACAGGGGTTCATCTACCCTGTTGGTACTCCTGGATTTGTCAGCGGCTTTTGATACCGTCGAACACGGTACCCTACTGGATCGGCTCTCCGAGGTGGGAATCGGAGGCACTGCTCGCAGTTGGCTCCGGTCCTTCCTGGAGGGCTGTCCCCAGTATGTGCAGCATGGAGGAGAGTTGTCAGCCCCGTGGATACTCCCTTGTGGGGTACCGCAGGGCTCGTCTCTCTCCCCCATGCTGTTCAACATCTATGTAAGGCCGCTGGCTGGGGTCATTAGGAGATTTGGAGTCTGCTGTCACCAGTATGCTGATGACACACAGCTCTATCTCTCCTTTTCCACCTCTCCAGTGGAAGCTGTCCGGACTCTTGACCAGTGTCTGGACACGGTCCTGACATGGACCGGGGTGAACAGGCTCAGGCTCAACCCCGAGAAGACTGAGGTGATGTTCTTCAGGAGCTCCCCATCTGGATATGGAGGCCCCCTTCCCAGCTTGGATGGGGTTTCCCTCCAGCTAGCAGATAGGGCTTGGAACCTGGGCGTGGTTCTGGACCTGGCACTCACCTTGGAAGCCCAGGTGGCTGCCGTGTCCAGATCCGCCTTTTACCATCTATGCCAAATTGCCCAGATCCGCCCATATCTAGATGGCAACTCCCTGAGAATAGTGGTGCAAGTGCTGGTGATCTCGCGGTTGGACTACTGCAATGCTCTCTACATGGGGTTGCCCTTGACTCTCCTCCGGCGCTTGCAGTGGGTACAAAATGCTGCAGCCAGACTGGTGGCAGGTGTGCGTCGTTACGACCATATCACCCCGGTTCTGGCTCGCCTGCATTGGTTGCCCGTTGCATCCCGGATCAGATTCAAGGTCCTGGTTTTAGTTTATAAAACCCTCCATGGCCTGGGCCCGGACTACCTGTCAGAGTGCATCGTCCAGCGATCAACCTCGGCCCGTCCAGTTCGGCAGTCACGAGCGCACTCGCTCCGGGTCGCCACCCCAAGAGAGGCCCGAAAGTCCATCACTCGCAATCGGGCCTTCTCGGTGGCTGCTCCTTCCCTCTGGAACAGTTTACCACCTGATGTGCGCTCAGCAGAGTCCCTGTTAGCCTTCCGTCGAACATTAAAAATCTTGCTCTTTAAAGAGGCCTTCGGCGGTGTAACTTTTTTTGTCTGTTCCCTTGCTATCTACACGCTTGCCAACTTCTATTGTTGCTGAGCTGTGACTGCTATGACAAGTTATCAAGATGCCATGTTGTTCAATATGTTTTAAAATGTAGTTTTATACTGTTGTTGCTGTTTATCTTTTTGTTTGTTTTATATTGTATTCTCTGCTGACTTGTTCAGTTCTGTAAGCCGCCCAGAGTTCCGTTTCGGAAGATGGGCAGGGTAAAAATCGAATAAATAAATAAATGATGGACTACCTGTTATGTGACTTTTTAGATGGATTACCATATATTATTGCATTGACTGACTTCATAAATACACCTGTGTTTTCCATGTTAGTTTCCATCCCTCATTATGGATTTTCCCCCTATTAAATGTTCATGTGGTCTTTGTAATTTTAATGTTGACTTTTAATGTTGTAAGATGCCTTTTCTAATTTCCAGTTCTTAAACTTGAATATGTCTTTAAATGTTCTGGACTGCATATTGTCCCTCATTATTGTAAGCCGCCTTTTCCAAGGAGAAAGGTGGGTTAAAAATATTCAAAATAAATAAATAAAATAAAGAATCCTATTGCCCATTCTGTATACGCAGAACTCTGCTGCAGGAGCAATGGTGCCCTTTTTTCCAGCTTGTGTAAAGAGCTATCCTGTACAATGTTTCACTCAAGTGTAAGTCACACTTAGAACAAGGGGGGGGGTGATTTCCAAATTGTTCCCAGTGGGACAAGCTGGAGATTGCACAACACTGCAGGTAGAGCACTGTTCTCAAGGGAAGAGCGGCCACAGCTTCTGTGGTATGGTTGTTAGAACACATATAATATTAAGACTAGGACCTGAGAGGCCTGGATTCAAATCACTATTTAACTTGGGTGCTTCCTGGGTGGCCTTGGTCACACTATCTAAACCAGGCATGTCCAAACTTCAGCATTCCTGGTGTTTTGGACCACAACTCCCAGAATTCCAAACCGATATTTCTAATGGCAAAGGACTGTGGGAGTTGTGGTCCAAAACATCTGGAGGGCCAAAGTTTGGACATGCCTGATCCAAATATAACACAGGGGTTGTTTGTAACTGAGAATCACATATGGAAGAAGACTCTCCTGTATGTAGAACCACTCACACCCTAGTCATCCTGTCTGTCTTGAGCTCACAGGAAGAAAACTGCAAGAGAAACATAACAAATAAAATAATATATGCTGGTGCGTCAAGGCAAACTGCCCGTAGGCCTTGGTGACAGCAAGCCAGGCAAATGCCTCTCCAGGACAGCATATCCTCCCTTGCGTTCATGTGCTACAGACATCACACAGCAATTAGGTCAGTCAGAATGTTTCACAATCTTTGGAGTTCTCTTGGCGAATAGGATCAGCCCTCTGTTAGGCAGGTAAGCAGGCAGCATCAGTTTCAGCTTAATCCCTATAATGCCAGAATTGATGCTCACCTGCCCGCCAAGAGAGTGTGGAATATTCCTTTAAGATAAGTAAGTAAGTAGGTATTTAATTGTTGCCCCCCTCCTCCCTCTTTAGAGGGACCCAAGATGGCTTACATAGGAGGTTTCCAATAGGAAATAAAATAAGAACACACGCCTAAGAAAGGAGCATGTTTGCATACAGGCTGTATGTTGCTCATGCTTCCCTTAAAGAGGCTGTAGGGCTGGATAGTAAGTCAACACTACATGCTACACAAAACTGTGAACTGGTATTGTTCACTAGGTGCTTTCAGCTTCACCACCTGTGCTTTCCCAGAAGCATCCCACCCTTTTAATGAAATGCATGATCACTTACCATGGTGGCATAAACCAAATTTAGCCTCCAATCTGCTCAGATTGAAACAACAATAGCCACTGGCAAATTCAGGTCGTATTTTCCCTCATCCCAGGACATGCCAATCGTGAAAACAGCAAGAGATTATTATATCACATGTTCACAGTTCCATAAAGAACATGGTGACCTGTGAATCAACCAAGATAACAAGTGGCAAGGACATTTGGAAACCCTTGTTCTTGTTGATCATCCCTGAAAGCTGATTGCATAAGCTCAAAGCCAAGAGGTTGTAAACAGAGGGACTGGACAAAGAGAGATTCCACAAGAAGCCCTATCCTGGCAGGCCTTCAGATGTACACAGGTGTAAATTCCCACCCACCAAATGTTCAGCATCCTATTTACACAAAGCTAAAAACATGTAGACCGCCTTGCCCTCAAGTGAAAAGCACTGTCCAAAATCTGAAGGTCTGAAGACTGTGTAATGACTCCTTACATGCACTAGATATGTGGAGGTCATAAATCTAATCCAAGACTGCTGGCCTTACCATTAGGAACACAGAAGTTCATCAGGGAGCAGAAGATTAGTTTGTTTATTAATTTAATCTATATACAGACCCAGTAGTGAAGAGGCACTATTCTGGGTGGCTTAACAACAAGCAGAAACATGTATTAAACACAGAAATAGACAGTAAAAATAAAAACACTAAAGGTTTAAAACCAAGTGGCACCAAATACAACTTTCCCAATAGTAACAGCACAGGAGGCAAATAATCAACCAGGGTCGGTGTCAAAGGCTTCTCTGAAAAGCAGTTGTCTCCTAAACAAGAGCCTGGAGAGGACTATATTTTCTCTGGAAGATGGTTCCTGAGGATGGCTTTTGGGGTGGCTACACAGTGGAACCTAGCCTGGGAATTTCTGGTATGTCAGGCAGGTGCCAGTGGGGAGAGATGCTCCAACAAGTAACATAGCACTAGTTATATAGTGCCTTCTCCACTGACTGTTCTCTTGTTAGAAAACAAAGCAGTGCATGACACATTTGCCTCTGTACTACTGAGAAGCAAGATGCCGGAAGGGACAGGATCTACAGAGTCTATGGTCTACCAACAATATAATGTTCTTGTATTGATTTCAACTTATGTAGATCCTTGCCAAGGTTTTGCTCAGTACTTGGAACTGAATTAACCATCCCCTTCTTTGAGGTAGGCTCTGAGCCTGTGCAACTTGCCCAAGGCTACATAGGGTTGGCTTTTCTTCTGGGATGTCCAATGGGGATACCAAACTCCTAATCTCTGATCCACTGTTTTCCAAACTGTTTGGAAAAGGGGTGGGGGGGAGGACCAGCAGCGTCAACTGCTGTTCCATTCAGCTTTTGCACACTAAATGGGCCAGAGATACAATTTTGTTCTTGGCCTCAGCAGGAGTTCTAATGTCCTGTCCACATACACTTGTTTTTACATGCAATTTTAAATCAGAACAGATCTGTAAGCAGTGTGGTCATAAGGAAGAAGGATCCATAGACAAGAGCTTTGGGAACATAAAGTACTCTTAATAATCACTTAATTGTGGTACTTGGCTCATTTACATCCCCAGGAAGTTCAAGAATCATTTGCCTTCCCTTCCATTCGTATTGCCTCTGTAATCAATTTCAATGATTAGCAACCTCTCAATTAGTTATTACAAAGCTTATTACAAGCTGCTTGTAACTGTTGAGATAGAACAGTGGTAGTGAACCTTTGGCACTCCAGATGTTTTGGACCACAACTCCCAGAATTCCAAGCCTAGACTGCCAATGACAAAGAACCGTGGGAGTTGTGGTTCAAAACATGTGGAGAGCCAACGTTTTACCACCACTGAAATAGACTCTTCACCTGCACCTCGCAAGATCCAAATGGTTCTGAGTGGTATGTCTCATCATTCCTGGCCAATAGCTGTGTTGGCTAAGCCTAAGTTCATCAGCTTTAAGAAGGCAACATCTTACTTCAGAGAGCCCTAACTGTACCTCCCAACATATTTACTTTGACTTTGATGGAGATAGGGGAAAGCTGAAAAAGAATGAGGGAAGCAGCAGAGAAGGGTGCATTCAAGTCTTTTCACTGCACAGTATTCCAGATTCAGAAGGAATGCCTTTGTCATTCATTTGACTAACCTCTTGGCTGTACCACCAAGAGGAGGTAACAAGATGCCCATCAGGTACTGTATTTCGGACAGCCTTTCCCATCATTTCTGATCATTGGCCAAATGCTGTTTTCACCCCATCTCTCTATTTTGTTTGTGTTAAAAAGCTGTACTGTTATCACTGAGGCTTTAGCAATCCTCAGTTCTTTTTTCAACACAGCCAATTCTGAGAACAGCTGTTCAAAAGTGGGCTATGCAATTCTGCCATACAACAAACAAGCAGCTATGTGGTAGCCTTTCTTAATGGAAGATACATCCTTTTTAGACAACATGCTTCCATCAGGGCAAGATAACCCAGGGAATCCCAACAAAGTTCAATAAAATGTGCTTGGGATGGCTATCTTATCAGTGGCTATTGGCCATGATAAGGCAAAGCTTAGCTCGAGATAGAAGCAGGACAACTATATCTGAATGGCCCACGTTTGGAAGCAACCTAAATTCACTCTTAGCTTTAAAGGGGTTTTCCTTCTTGTCAAGAATGGAGGTAGCAGAGAAATATAACACTGGAGAAAGAGAGGCCATCTTCCCATTTCTAAATGTTTGCAGATGGAACCAAGGAATATTTTAGCAAATCATTATTACTTTCCAAAAAAACAAACAAGTGAAGAGATGCACATTCACTTTTTTAAACAGCAAAATCCACAGAGATCAAAGCTACTGTGTCATTAATACAGTACAGTGCTCTAGCCCCCAGGGACGCCATGTTGTTCAAGCATGGAGAGCCACCTCTCCCCAGAAAAGGATGGTCAGGCACTCTCCTTGCTAAGATCACAAGATGCCAATATCTGCCCTCCTACTCTTGAGGCCCCAAAAGTTTCATATTCTTTCTTTTTTTCATTGTTGTCACAGGAACAGGGAACAGGCAACAGCAACCAAGGGAAAACAAATATTACCCTCCATGAATGTTATCAGCTATTCAGACAAACTGGTTTGTTGACTGAGTAAAGGCCTTTTGATCAGCATTAATGAAAAAAATCTTAGGTAGAATCTGCCTTTTGAAGTTCTCCGGCAGGAAGAGCAAGCTAGAAGAGTGAGCTTATACCGTATGTTTGGTAGACCACCACACTTTATTTTATGCTAGCTGATCTACAGCAGGATAGTAAAAGGTAAAGGTTCCCCCCGCACATGCGTGCTAGTTGTGTCCAACTCTAGGGGCGGTGCTCATCTCCATATTAAAGCCAAAGAGCCAGTGTTGTGCATGTCCATGGCCATGTGGCTGGCAAGACTGCCCAGAACACTGTTTTACCTTCCCGCTTTTTACAGCGGTACCTATTTATCTACTTGCATTTACATGCTTTCGAACTGCTAGGTTGGCAGGAGCTGGATTTGATTTAAAAAAAAAAAAGATCTTTTATGATTTAAATAAAAATCATTTTTATTGATTTTGATATGAATCATGACTTAAGTCAATTTGATTTTTAAAAATTATTGCTTTTTATCCAACCTTATAATTTGGAATAGGCAGCAAGGTAGTCACGTGGGCACTTGATACCAAGTTACCCAGGACTGTGGGATTCAGACAGACTGTGTAAAGCTTCTACATGAGCTCTGCAAACTATTTATTTATTTGATTTTTATGTCACTCATCTAGCAACGAAGGACACTCTAGGTGGCCTACAAAAAAAAAAATATTTCATGGTTTGATTATAAGTAATATACAATGCAGCCATTAAAGGAAACTCATCTAAAACCTAATATAGATGTAGAAATGGCAATAAGAAACGTAAAGTGAAAGTGTTCGATTTATATCTTCCTGGAACAAGCACTAAAAGACTCTGGATCAGAGTGCGGAAGGTAATAGGGGGAAATGCCAATCTGTGTTAACAAGCATTAGGAAATAGGCTGAAAACTAAATGGCCCAGATCATAATGCCCTTATGTAAATCATCCATCCCAGTTTGCAATAATACATGCAGGGAGTTGTAGTCACTGAAAGGGGTTCAAGAAAATCCAGTCAAAGTACAGTACAGTACTAAGGGGTTGGTGCACCTTAAGTAAAGACTATCATTTTCAGGCAGGTTTTTAAGCTAGACTCTCAGGAATGTCATGTTTATTTTAAAAGTTTTGCAAAATGTTTTCAATTGTTTTCAATCTTGTTTTTAATCTTGATATATGTTCAATTGTTTTTAATATGGTAAACACATGCAACATATATATGGTGATTTTTAAACTATTGATTATTGTATACAAGTAATATATGGAACAGGGGGGAGGGGAAGAGTGACAATTCTCCCACCATTTCAGATGTCAGAATTAGGAGTTAATGTGTTCAAACAAAAACACTTCTTCACACAGCACATGCTAAACTTATAGGAATTGGTGCCAGTCCTATATATGAAAGCCACGACTGCTATTCAACAAGCCTGCTAGGATTTATGTTCAGAAAGTATTTCAGGATTCCACCCGTCATTGTAGGTATCTATCTCCCTATAAAAATAAGTTATTGGCCTGGATATAGGAGCTCTATTCCAACCTGACTGCAGGACAATAATTATGGGCCAGATAGGAGAACTCCAGAGAAAGAAAAATATCCCTTCAAGCATCTCAGAAGATATTAGGAAAACAAGTTAAATCAATATTAGCCGAAATCCTATTGCTTAGTGTAGTAAATTGCACCCATGGAATCAATATAGATTTGGTGAGTCCCACCCCTTTGTAAGTCCCTTTGATTCAAAGGCCCTATTCTTGCTATGTTAAAATAAGTCACAGTTAGAGAACCTGATTCACCAACTTCACAGATTCAGTAGACCTACTCTAGTGTGATTTACTACACTATGCAACAGGATTTGGGCCGTTGCGTTATGGGCCTCTGAAACAGTATGTTAAACCAATTTTCACTATCATGTCAACAATAATCTCTAGATATTCCTTAACTAAAGACTAAAGAGTAATCTTGATTGTTTACAAGGAAATCTATTCAGGTATTAGAGTTGAAACATGGAAATAACATGGATGACACAGTAATCCCCCTCCCATGTCCTTTGTGTGGTCACAGTAAAGGCATGCAACAGTGCTTGTATGTGTGTTGTCGAATGCACTTACAGCATTTTTGTGCTTGCGAGAGGCATATCAGAGCTCGTCATCATGGTAACACTGTACTGCCACAACCTTTTTAATGTGATCAACAACCTTTGTTGTGTCTGTTCTCTGGTTGGAGTGTGCTTATATGTTCGCACCCTCATCCTTACCATGGTCCAACGTCTATCTGGATCCTGGGTATAATGTCTGAAAAAGGCCTGCAATACTGCACTATCTGAAGGACTTCTGAGATGAGAGAATGTCATAGCAATATTGAAATATTACTACCTTATAAAGCTCACCTTATAAGATATCATGCCCTTCTGTGACATGGATAAGAAGTGTAATAAAAATTATGCACGGCTTCATGGATTTTTCTGCCTCAGCAACAAAATCAGCATGCATCAAGGATAGATGGCCCAGAAAAAGAGCTGCAGCTATGAATGGCATGATGTTGGTCAGCATTCCAATTAGGCTATTCTTGGGATGCAAGAGAGGGGCTCCATTTTCAAGGTCTACTTTATACCTTGCACATGTATTATTGTTACATGCTGTCAAGTCGCCCTCAGTTTATGGTGACCCCATGAATGAGTGGCCTCCAAAATATCCTGTCCTCAACAGTCCTACTCGAGCTTGCAAAGTCAAGCCTGTGTTTCCTTTAGGGCAGGGGTGCCCAAATGAGGGCCAGACCCCATGTGGCCCAATGAGTGGCCCGCGTCTAGCTTCACAGGTTCCAGGTATCCTGTCCAGCTCAAGCTTCCAGTGCTGGTGGTGGCCCACCAGCAGCTGGTGGTGGCCCAACCCTCACCCAAAGCTGGCCGACCCTCCCAAAGCCTGTGTTGGCGGAAGATTTTTTTTAAAATGGGGCGAAGGAGGGGGAGGGAGGGACGGGCCAGCCAGCTGCGGGCCACTCAGAATGGCCTGACGGGCCAGATTTGGGCCCCGGGCCAGACTTTGGGCAGGCCTGCTTTAGGGAGTCTGTCCAGATCATATTTGCACAGGTATAATTACTTAAATATTTTATAACAAAGTTCATTTATTTAAACAGGACCATAGGGAGGGCTTGATATGTCCTGGGCCCCAAGAGTCATACAGTGTGAAACTAGACACAAAAGCTGTTAAAAATATAGGAAATGGAGAGCCACCGGGTGGAAAACCAGTAGAAAATTTATACAAAGGTGCTTGCATGTTTCTGTCCTTTATGAGGCCATCAGCTCCAAGTAACACCACCATCTGAGGCTGTGTGAGTATGCAGGGGATGGCATTCATTGGGCAAGCACCTGGATTAGCCATCTCTATCTCTATATTTTTGGTCTTTCGTTCAGTGTAATTTGTGTCCCATAATGCAGTAACAGAGGCAGACTTGCCAGGCTTCAGCTCAACAGCTGCCTCATGCACACTTATCCCAGCTTGTAATTAAATTACTCCAACCAACATTATTTTCTGATTTTCATCTCAGGTCATCTTTAGAGGGAAAGTTGTTAAAGTTCATCTCTGTCTTTCATCCTATGCTCCCATGAAGGGACTGGTTTCCATTCCATTCTTATTTGCTCCTGCAGCAAAGCTGTTGCTATTACTACTTACTTTTCCTTCCTTCCTTACTTTTCCTTCCTTCCTTCCTTCCTTACTTAAAATAATTATATCCTACCTTTCTCCCAGAAAAGAACCCAAGACTTATTATTTACCATATGTTTCACTCTATAAGATGCACTACCCCCTAACAGTAAGGAGAAACGCCTGTGCGTCTTATAGGGCGAATACACCCCCAACAGGAGCCTCCAAAGCAGCTGCTGTGGAGGCCTCCAGACCCAGTGCACAATCTCTCTCCCTCTTCCATTCTATGGAACAAATTGATCATGCAAGGTATTTTTTTAAAAAAAAAACAGCCAGGCTGGGAAGCCTCTGCTGGGGCTGCAGCCTGCACCGAGTCCAGAGGCCTCTGCAAGGGTTGGAGGCTTTCCGGCATGGAGACCCGGGCAGGGAGGGTGGCTTGTATTCACATTTTGCTCTCTCCAGCCATGCTGCTCTGGGCCTCCCATGAGCAGCACGGCTGGATAGTAAACTGGGCTGGAGATGTACCAGGACCACAGTATGTCTGGGTGACTATTTTTTCAAACATACATACCTCTAAAACTAGGTACGTCTTATGGTCCAGTGTGTCTTATGGAGTAAAATATACGGTAATTAGTTGTTAATTTTTGGGATCTTTGGCTGTGTTCTGAAGTTTTCTTCCTGATGTTTCGCCAGACTCTGTGGCTGGCATCCTCAGAGGGCCCAGAGCACAGAGAGAAAAAGTCCTTTTTCCCTGAGCTCCTTGCCCAATGAAGATGGCAGCCACAGGGTTAAGGAGCCCCGTGGCGCAGAGGTTAAATGCCTGTAAACCACCTAGAGACTACTTGAAATGGTGTGGGGCGGTATATAATCAGAACACTTTGCTTTGCTTTTGCTTTATACCTTTGCACTTCTCTGGATGAGATTATAATGTGCACTATATGAAAAATGAGGGAAGCCAATGCCCTCTCTACAGATTCTCATTCTAGAAGACAAAGACAAGTGAACAGGGCCAAGATTTAAGAGTGGAAACAAAGAAAACCAAACAATATGACTATATCAAGATCCTGCCATAAATGCCTCTCCTTCTGAAAAAGTAGCTGTATATTGTGAAACCACAGAAAGCTTAAAAAGAAATAAGAATTGTGTTCCATCAAGTTAGTTCTATGTTACGGCAACCCATTTCAGTGTTTTCTGAGTATCGAATACTCAGAAGTTGCTTACTATTCCCTTGTTCTGGGGTTATCTGGGGACTGTGCAACTTGTGCAAGACGACATAGGCTGGCTCTTTTCTTTGGAGGCGCTCTGGGGAACCAAACTCCAAACTCTGGCCCTGCAGCTCGGGATCTAACTTGCTGAGCTATCCATGGCAAAAGTTGTGATATAGGAATCAAGGAGGTGTTGCAAAAATCTCTCTAGGAACTCGGCACTGACTGTCAACAAATTCTAAACTGTGATTCAGGAAGAGACAGAACAGAGAGGCAGCAGTGTTTTGTAAACATTTCTTTCTCATGACAACCAACGGTGCAGCTGCTGCTGCTGCATTCTCAGGTCCACCCACTGCTATATGCTTTGCCCAGGGCAGATGCCAAGAAAGCACCTGACCAGTGCTTGAAAAAACTGCTCTAGGAGACCACCGTTCCAAGAATTTCCCAACTAGCATGTCCAGTGGGAATGACTGGGGGATTCTGGGAATGAAAATTCAATGGAGTAACTTTTCAAAGTTTTGCAACTCACTGTGAGATACCCTTCTGAATACACTGTATTTTGCTTCCTAACACTATTTTTATGGTGTGTGTGTGTGTGGGGGAATCCTACCGGGTTTTACTTTCTGTTGAAAGCAAGCAAGCAAGCAAGCAAAAACACAGATGGCTGGCTAGCGGCCTCCCTCTCCTTCCCAGAAAGTATTTAGCAAACCAGTCAGCTGAGAAAGCAAAGAGGGCATGTGGAAAATAGGCTGAAAGGAACACGTAACAGTTGCAGCTGCCTCGCCTGACCTCGCCATCCCAGCCCTCTGCTCCTCCTAGGCTATTTTAATCCTGTTTGCTTTCTAACTGGTGGCCTGGGATGGTGGGCAGGCTGTCTGGAAACAGGCGTAGCAACCCTCCTCCTCCTCCTCCTCCTCCTCCCCCCCCACCCCACCCCATCTGAAGCAGCTGTCCATGAGAATCCCACAGCAGGAACTTCTCTGGGGGAGGGAGGGAGAAATATGAACTTTCAGCCCTCATGTGCTGTTTGTTTTTGCTGCTTTTCTGGCAGAGGTCAGCAGCTTTAGAGGTGGGAGGAACTCTCCCAAGCAGTGACGGAGTCAAACAACATAGTCCCTGAGGACACGTGCCATTTTTGTGTTTGTTGTTCATCTTGGATTCAGTTCCTGGGGCAAAGGGTGGGTGAGTAGGCGTTCTGGAATAACAACAAGCCTTTCCAGTTGTACTCAAGACTTGGGCATGTCAAGAGGCAACTCAGCTACAGACTCAAGAACTGAACACACAACATCAGTCTTTCATGCTACATCATTTCTAAAGCATACGTTAACAGGAAATGTCTTCCTCAAAATCATTCTTGTTTCTCACTGTAAGCATGTGGGGTGAGTGTCATGGAATTTATTTTTTTCTGGTTTGGTTCTAATGTTTCCACACACTGAGGTTTGCTGTGATCCTGATGTTGTTTAAAAGGTCTGTATCATCAGTGCAATCTATTTTAACTCTTGGTACCCCTCTGAGAGGGCAGGAACAAAGAGCTATTTTGCATCTCAATGAATCATCTCCAGACTTTGTATGCTCTAGTCCTGTGGCAAAAATATCAGCCAGCTCTTACAGGGGAAGGATGGATTGTTTTAAGAAACACAAACAAACATAGTCTTTTTTGCCCTTTGCCAAACAGTGCTATCAGAGAACCATATACCATAATTATAGGCCAGTGTAGACAGTCTCCTGTAACTTAAGAGGGACAGAAATTCAACAGAAGAACCTCTCATCAAGTGTGGTGCAGTACTAAAGTGTGATCATTTTTGCCTATTGTGTACCTGTTCAAAATTACCAAGACATTGTCAGCAACAAAACTGAAATCTGGCATCCCTCAGGACCAGTTGTTTCATCAGAGCAATAGGGATCTACTGGGAAGGGGGGCAAGTGCAGCTCTCCGGATGTTCCTGGACAGCAACATCCATGATCCATAACCAATGGCCATCCTGGCCAAGGTTGATGAGAGTTTGGAAGGTCACAGGTTGCCCATTTCTAACATAGAGTCTCTGGCAGCTCCATTAGGATTGTAACCCTGGCCAAGCTCTTGCATCAACCCTGGTTCAGAGCAGGACTGTGTCTTCAAGCATGTTTGGTAAACACTTAGGGTATTAGAACAGTCAAACACAATCAACCATCTCAAACCAGGCACAGAGGGAGAGAACTAGAAACCACCTTCTCAGCAATTCCACCAGTATTATAGAATGATCTCCTGCCTGAGATTAGACTGGCCCCACCTCTGGAAATTTTTTAAAAAGACACTGAAACCCATGCTTTTTAGATGGTTTTTTTCAGAGCTAATTCCATCATAATTGCAGGTGTCAACCCAAAGATTACCCCCCACACACACACACAATCTTAATTTTAATTATTTGTTAAATTCTATTCAATTTATTTTAATCAGACTATGTATTTTACTTGTTGATTATATATTGTTATGTTTCTAAAGTTGTATTAAAATGTTTCTATTTGTAGATGATGTATGGCTTGTTTTGTTTTGGAATCTGCTGTGAACTGCCCAGAGCGGCCATTTGGCCAGATGGGCAGGATATAAATGAAATGAAATAGAGTAAAATAAAATAAAATAAAATATCAAGGTAGCAGTGCCACAAATCACTAATGTAGTTAGCCATTACAGCTCCCCAAACCATCCCAAGGGGTTTTTTTTAGAAGTTATGTGTATATCAGACAAAGGCCTGGAGAGGCTTAGGCTTAGGGTTAAGGCCGCCAGGCCCATGGTCAGGGGGAGGCTAAGAGGGGCTGTTCAGAATGGTGCCCGTGAGGTGTGGCTCTTGCTCATCCAACCCAAGCCAGCCAATATGAAAATACTACCAAGTGAGAGCAGAAAGATGCTGCTAAGGCTGATCAGTTACTAGGCAGGTTATTAATGGAGGGACATTGTTTAGGGGAATGCAAACATGTTTCTCCGGCACTCATGCTTTTATTTAAAGGCACCTGACTATGCCCTGCCTACTGCATATGCTGCACAGTGGAAATGTTTCCAAGCATCAAGAGCAAGTTGTCTTCTAGGACTGTGGAAATACCAAGGGCAGCTCTCCAGATCAAGTTGGGCAGCCACCCCCTCCCCCCACCCCAGCATTCCTTCCCACTGCTTAGGCTTGATAGTCGATGGAGCTGCAGTCCAAGGACGGCTGGAGGGCTGCACTTTGCCAGGCCCTGAGCTAATGGAGGAGCAAACCAAGTCTTCAAATGAGGGCCTCTCTGATGCAGATGGGGGGGGGCTACGAATACAAGGGTGTACGGTCAGACTTTGGGATTTCACTGATCAACGAATGGCCATTTCTGAATTGATCCTTGAGCTACATTCCCCAGAAGACTTGCTGGGGTTAAGGATGCGTTCCTCTTCTACTTTTGTTTGTACCAAGTTTGGCCCTCTTTCTGTATCCTGCTTTCTCTTGCTGCTTCCCTGTGGTTTTCTGCAAGGTGGGCAAGATGGCACTTGCTCTATTATGTACCTGAAGTCAAGATACCTATGAGTGTCTTTCTTCTGTGGCTGCACAACTGAGCATAGAAACATTGGGGTACCCGAGTCACAAAAATCTTCTTCCTTGCTTCAGGAAGAGTATGTAACACACGTTGCTCACCCTCATTCCATGGTATTACTTGATTCTGGGGCAAACTGTCATGCAACCTGGCAGTTTACAACAGAATGTCCAAAACGTTTAGGAATAGTGGTTTAACAAGATTTTAATACCAGAATGGAAAGTACAGCCTAACATGGCCAACTGAGGCCATAAGAAATACAACAAGATAGACAGTGATTACAGAGGCCATGTTTGAAATGACATGTGCAGCGTAACCTGAAGTCTTAAGACCACACCATGCACCATTGCATCACTGGACAGCTGTGCCATAATGTGACGGCAGAGAGACATTAGGCCTTTGCAATATGGATCACATTCTAAATGGACCCTCAACACTCTTTACTAATCTGGATAGGGAAATATACAGATATTGGGACAAAGCAGATGACTTTTTCTCCCAGGGTTAACGGCAGCTGCTGTGTGTCTGGCTGTAGATCAGGAGTGGCATTTTTAATCATCTCCAACAGTTGCATCTATTAAGCCACCACTGCAAGCAGCTTTAAAAGCAAAGCAGAACAATAAAATACATAGCAGGGGTCTTGTTGCAGATAAGCAACATTGCATCTACCTTTGGCCTTTAGACCATCAGCTGTCAGGTAACAGAATAGTAACATGCTCGCAGATACAGGGTGCTTTTCCTTTGGTCAATTTCTAGTTCCATTAAGTCAGGGCTGTTCAACTTTGAACAGCCCGAGGTCTACTTTTTCCAGCCCAAAGTGCCTGAGGGCTACTACACTAAAACCTCTACTTACAAATTTTAGTCGTTAAAAAAAATGTAAGCAGAGCAGCGGTTTCCTATAGGAATGCATTGAAAATCAATTAATCCATTCTGAAAGGAACAGATTTCAATGCGCCATGGCCCTTGAACTGCCCCGCTTGGCTGAGACAGTTGGCTGGCAGACCCAGAACTTTGCTGGGGCCGTGGTGGTCCTTGGGATGGGAAAGTGAGGGTGGAGAACTTATCCCCTCACTTTGTAAATTGATGACCGGTGGGCTACTTTTGAACCCTTCACGGGCTTCCAGTAGCACACGGTCTACCTGTTGGGCAGGCCTGCATTAAGTGTTTAGGAAGTCAGCTACAGTATATCTGGTGTTAATTCTTTGGATGTTCTTAGTGAAGTTGTTCCCTTTTAGTCATAAATTCTTCATCCATAAAATGGGAATTATTGTGACCTCTCACACGTAACGACTGTGTTATGTGTGTAAAGGCTGTTAAAGCTGCCTGTGAACTACATGATTTACTAGTTTCGTCTTCTCTCTCCATGTTTGATGGTATGTAGAACATATCATACTCTTCTGGAAATCCAGAACAGATCCAGGTAAAAGAAGAGTGAAAACTGATATATAAACATCAGTTTATGCCGACAAGAACATCTTACTTGCAGAAGGCAAAAATGATTTGA
The DNA here is from genome assembly GCA_029282475.1 of Phrynocephalus forsythii. Taxonomy (NCBI): domain Eukaryota; kingdom Metazoa; phylum Chordata; class Lepidosauria; order Squamata; family Agamidae; genus Phrynocephalus; species Phrynocephalus forsythii. The sequence continues at coordinate 93,932,331 of JAPFRF010000005.1, read as the reverse complement.
ATTATTTTTTGGAGAAAATGAAAGAATAAAGTGCCAAAGCAGGACTTCAAATGAACATTCAGAAGTCAAAAGTCATGACTAGAGAATAACTATACAGTGGACCCTTGTATAATATAACATAAAATCTGTACAACATAAAAAATTCCAGAGATAGGGGAAATCTGCTTAACATAATTGCCTATGGGGTGAATTCATACAACATAAAAATGGGATTACTCTGTTTTCAATGCATTCCTATTGGAAATTTGTATAAAGGAAAATTTGCTTAACATAATTTCATTTGGAATGAATTAATTCCTTTATACAAGGTACCACTGTATAACTTAAATATTGACAATGAAGAAGTTGAAATAGTTAACGAGATTTTGTCAATTCAATACTCAATCCAAACAATGTGAAGAGGACTGAGACTTGGAAGAGCAACAATGAAGGAATCAGAAAAGGTCTAACCTGGGCATGGTAAATACAGCAGATATAACACAATTATTGTACATTTGATCAAGGCCCAAGAAACACTGGCTAATACTGAGTCCATTGAGATGGGGTTAAAGCATATATATCTTATCTCAGCCACCTCTTTCTGGAATCTTGTCCTGTAACTTTTCTTCTCTAGAATGGCCACTTTCAGTTCTTGTATGGTATGTCCAGGTAGATTCAAATTGTTGGAAGCAGGCTTTCATGTATTGCCACTCCTGATGTACAATTGGTGTCCATAAATTCTTGTGCCTGGACTGTGCTGACTGTCTATGTATGTGTCACTGGAGACCAAGGTCATCCACACTATTTTGTTCAAAATCACAATGTATGGGTATGAAAACTGGAGAGTAAAGAAAACTGGCAAGAAAAAAAAAGGTTCATTTCAAATACTGTGTTGAAGGAGAACTTTACAGATACCCTGGATTGCCAGAAAACAAGTGAGTCCTAGGGCAAGTCAAGCCCGAACTAGCTCTGGAGGCAAAATTTATGAAACTGTCATACTTTGGGCACATCATGAGAAGGCAAGAATATCTTCCTCTTCCTCTTCCTCCTCCTCCTCCTTCAAGTGCCATGTCCTTGTAGAACGTTGGCAATCAGTAGCCTGAACTGGTTTGTATCTAAAGCTGTTCTAAATAGAGGAGCTGTGCTCACTGCAGACCATACGCTTAAGTTCTTAAACCAGAATGTTCAATGTCCCGTGCCATGCTTCCCATCTATTTCTCCTTGAAGGATAACCTGCAGCAGATGGCATGTCATATTGTGCATTGTGTCCAAAACATTGCAATTTTCTTCTTTTTATGGCAGGTGTGTCCAAACTTCAGCCCTCCTAATGTTTTGGTCCACAACTCCCAGAATTCTAAGCTTAGACTGCCAATGGCAAAGGACTGTGGGAGTTGTGGTCTAAAACATCTGGAGGGCCAAAGTTTGGACATGTCTGCTTTATGGTATTGAAGATTTCTAGCTTTTTATTCACACGCTGTAATAAAGTCACATTAGTGACTCTGGCTGTCCAAGGTATCTTCAAAATTCATCTGTACATCCATATTTCAAATGCTTCCAGCTTCCTGTATAATGTATCTTAAAGGTTCAAGTTTCAACACTATAGAGAAGGCTGGGAAAGATTGAACGTAGCAGGAAAAGAGGAAGACCAAATGTGAGATGAATTAACTTGAGTTTACATGAGCTGAGCAGGGCTGTTGAACAGAGGACATTTTGGGGTTTGTTCATTTATAGGGTTGCCAATTGCCATCTGTCAGAGGCAACTTGACAGCATGTAGCAATAACACCAAATATCCCCACTGTGAGGCAGGGATGCATTTTGTTTTGTTTTAAATAATAAAATACCACATTTTGCATGTTATAGCGCTAAAAATGAATATGATGGACAATTCTATTCAGATGTGATAGTTAACATTTTTGAGGCACTGTCTATAAGATTATCAACCATGTGAAAAACATTGATAGAGAATTTTCAGCCACACACGACTATTAGCTATTGACAAGGAATGGTAAGACAAACAAAAGGAAGTACTTCATTACAATTAACACGGAATGCTCTACCACAAGTTGAAGCAGTTTTCTTAAATGTCATCTTAAATAGCTCTTAGGAAGGATTACTATACTGTATGCTGAATGACATCTTTGTTGGATACACTATAGCTGTTAGTCATGATTGTTAAATGAAATCTCCATTGCCAGAGGTAATGTGGGAGTTGTGGTCCAAAGCATCCTGAGTGTCCAAGGTTCGCCACCACTGTATGTAAGATGTCTCTTCTAATTCACTGTTCTTAAACTTGAATATGTCTTAAATGTTCTAGGTTGTATATTGTCCTTCAGTATTGTAAGACATGTTGGGTCTTTTTCCAAGGAAAAAGGCACGATAAACATATTCAAAATAAATAAATAAATATGCTCAACTGTAGATTTCCAAGAGGTGTGTATCCACCCTAGCTTTTATTCAAAACAGGATGCTGCGTTAGATGGATCTGTGGTTTGACCCAACTGGTCCTAGGCAGAGCATGGCAGAGTTACTTTTTTGGATCCCTGTGTATTTGATGTTATATATCAGCCAGCTACATCGAATTTATAATGACCCTCACATTCAAGGTACATAATATTCATGTTTTTATGTATTTATGTATTTATGTATTTATTTTTGTTTTCTTTCTTGCCGGAGCTTATTCTTTTTTGGTGGGTGGTGCCTGGTTTACTTTCCTGGCTGTTTTTGGTCAGTATTTTATCATGTTTTGTATTTTATATTGTTTGTTTTCACTATATTGGGATTATATGTTGTGAACCGCCCAGAGTCCCCATTGTGGAAATGGGGCGGTATACAAGCGTAAATAATAAATAAATAAATTATAGTTGGGTAGTTGCTTTGGTGACATGCTGTACACCGCCCAGAGTTCCCAATGGGAAAATCGGGCGGTCAATAAGTACAAAAATAAATAAATAAATAAGTGAGACATTAACTGTGTGGTTTTACCAGTGCTACCCTCAGGCAAGTCTTCATGATTGAGAAGGGATTTGAACCCAGGTCTCCTGAATCCCAGTCCAGAACTTTTGTGACTATTTCACACAAGGTACAATTCTGGACACCACCAACCCAGCCAGAATTCTGGGCAGGTGATTCTGATACCTGTAGTCCTTTGAAGCTGTTTAGCATATTATGTTAGAATATGGCCAAAGTCCAGTTGGAGAAACACCTAAGGGCAATCTTCTAGTGGAACCACCCCTTTCAATTGCTGTCTGTCCTACAGCCAAGTATGCAAGCAGGTTTGCACCTGCATACCTGATCCAAGGAACCAAAGAAATGCAATGGGGCGCTAGCAACTCAGGTAAACTCGTATGTGCAAATGTCTACTTACACCACTGATCACACCAATCAATTGGATTCTTGTCCCCTTTTTTCTTTTGCAGGCTGTAACCTTCTGGACTAAATCGAGACAATGCCAGATGAGTTGATAGGCAAGTGTCTACTAAATAACTGAGATAACCCGGTCTGAATTTCCCATATTGCATCGCTGTCTGCACGTCATAAAACAGACAATGATGGTGATCAAAATTACCACCATTCATATCCCGTCAGAGCTATAAATGTTCGTTATTTCTGTGTTTCAGGAAGTGAGCACATGTACAGTATGATAGTATAATTTTAAATGCAATAACCTAAATAGAAAAACAGCTGGTGGAGATTTCTTACAAATTCACAAGACTCAGCTGAAATCTAAAGGATGGCAGCTCTATGACAAAAGTGTTTTTAACAAAAGATGCAACTGCAAAAATTTCAAAAAATATTGACTTGCCAAATTTGAAGGGGGAAAAGAAAAGAATAAAACTGAGAAGAGAAGCCAAGAAAACTAGACACATAATGGTGTAAACTACCTCTGAACAGAAAGTTTATCAGCACGCTTAACATTGCTGTCCTAAATACTTACACAACGCCTTAGAGATTTCAAATTACCCACAGAGAGGGTGACGTATAAATAAATCTAGACAATGCCAGATAAGTTGATAGGCAAGTGTCTACTTATTAACTGAGATAACTCGGGCTGAATTTCCCATTTGCCTTAGAGCCAAGTTAAAGGCAAGATTGGAAACAAAATAGAAGAGGACAAAAGTGCATACACAGCAGCTTTAAACCAAAAAACACATTATAGAAAAGGAACAAGGATAATGATGAAAATACAAACAAACAAAATCTTTTCTTGGATGAAAGGCATTCTGCCTACCAAATATTTCTAAGCATCAAGAGAAGCACCAAGGAAAATTCCATAGCTGAAGGCTACTAGGAGGAGCCTCGTGGCGCAGTGGTTAAATGCCTGTACTGCAGGTAAAACTGTGCTCACGACCTGGGTTCAATCCCTGGTAGCAGGCTCAAGGTTCACTCAGCCTTCCATCCTTCGAGGTGTAAAATGAGTACCCAGCTTGCTGGGGGGGGCAATGTGTAGCCTGCACACTGTAATTAAAAACTGTAAACCGCCCAGAGACTACTTGTAGTGGTATGGGGCGGTATATAAGCAGAACACTTTGCTTTGCTTTGCTTTACTATGTCACTCAACTGATCTTTGCTAACAAATCATGATTTGGCAGCCTATGCTATCTTGCCATAGGCAAAGGGACTTTTGTTGAGCTCCAATCCATTCTACTAAGGGGGTTACAGAAATTTGGTGCTCACAACACTGTTTTGTAATGCTAGCATGTGTTCTTGGTGCATTATTTATGTTTTTCTGGTGTTGAATCATTCATTCAGCTTTCCCATCAAGATGGTCAAAGTGGAATGTTCTGAAGGAAAACATGCGGGAGTTGGGAGCACAATGGAAATTAGGTCAGCACCAGAGGTTAGAAATCGGAAGTTAAGAACCACTGGGAAAAATCAGGCCGTTACAAGCTCTGTCCACTAAGGGTTTCAGCTTGATCATCCATATGCATAGGCTTGTATGTTTTCAAACTTATCTTTCTGTCTTCCTAAGATCTAGAATGTTTTCCTTTCCAAAAATGAGCATTTAGACACCTCCCCCCGCCAAAGAACAGGTGTTCAACATTGTATTTGCTCTCTGAAAAATCTGTGGCAGCATGGAACAACGAAAAATTCCAACAAAATGATGGAGTACCATTAATTTTATTTATGTGCTACAGTCCTTTAAGTCCAAACTGAACTGTAACAACCCTGATAGGGCTTAAGTGAGATAAGGAATGGTTTTGCAAGTTCCATTCTCCCTCCCCTTTGAGTTTCCATGGCTCAGTGAAGATTCAAACCCAAGACTTCTGAATCCAAGTCCATCACTTTTATCCACTAAATCACACTGGGTACTATATTAACACTATACAGTACATACCCTCCACTTCCTACATAGTTAAGGAGGGTTGGTAGTTAGTATGAAGACAGATCCAGCAAGCATGGAAGTAGTTTGAACCTATATGCTGAAATGTTTTGTTTCTGATGCAACCCTTTAGGATAGTGAGTGGGTGTGTCCAGAACACACATCTATTTTTCACCCTTGGGAGTGTTTTAATTACCCTTGATGAAACGGACTGCGTCTGCCTTTATACAGAGGACCGAGTTCCCCTGCTTTCATAAACACTGAACCTATTTCAAACCAACACTGCTTTCAGGGAGCTGCCCTATTCTAACCAGCAGGACCAAGACGGTCAGCCGGGCGTCCCTATTTCTGCTCTCCTGCTTTCGTTTTTTAATCGCAACATGATCAACAAAAACAGAACAGGGCTCTGGACAACACCTATGTCATTTACCCAAGGTCTCTCTCCACTGATTAACTACAATTCAAGAGCAGCATGTGGGAATATTAAAGGCAAAGGCTGAACAAGGGCATTTCACATAGCAGGAGAGGAGACCACGCCTGCCTTCTGGGATCCAGGAATATTTCTGCCCCTCCTCCACAATATTTGGCTCCTTCTAAAGGGGGGGGTCCCCTCTGGCACAGAAACCTGCTTTCCAGCTCCGCACTCCAAGCTTGTCCTTGCAGCAGCAGCAGCAGCACGACCACATTAACTCTTTTTCCTGCCCTTCCATTTGCAGGCATTACATCACCACCAGGGTACGGCAGGCGGCGGCGGTTGTTGCTGCTGCTCCTGCAGCAACAGTGGCGGCAGCTAATTGCCTTTGGCTTCCTTCCTGTCTCCTTGCCCCAGCCTGGCTCAGCAGCAGGAAACTGCCTTAGCAAAACAAAAGAGTCACCTGGCTGGCAGCAGCAATTGGCCTGACAAGGCCCCAGAGCGAATCTCCCCCCCCCCGTCTGATCCAGGGTGCCACCGTGAGCACCAGCAATTGTTCAAAAAGATGGCTCCTGCGGCACTTTGGACCGACTCGGGTGACTCCCGGAGGTGGGCGAAGCAGGAGAAGAGCAGGTGGGCAACTGGACAGAGCCGAGGGCGAACTTTCCGTTCTATTATGAGGGCCGCTCAGCCCGCAGTGTCCTGTGCCTCTCAATTTATGGAGTCGTGCTGTTCCACTGTAGACGGCGACAAGATCTAGGACCCGATGAGAACCACCGTGATTCCCCCAAATGCTTGACCAGACGGATTCAGGACGCTCTTCTTTCCCCAAGCCAATACGCACGCCACCAACCGTGCTCCGTTCTGTGTTTATTTTATTTATTTAGTTATTGAAAGGGGGAGGGCACCTCTGTGTCCCGGGACTCGGCAAACAACACTCCGATCTGGCTCTAGAACAAGGGGCGGGGAAGAGAGGAGGTGCAGGTGGGAACAACAAAACAAAGAAGCACCACCACCTGCACTTGGGCGCTCGGGTGGGTGGGCTAAGACCGCGCTCCGGATTCACACCGGGGCGAACGCAAGGCAGCGGCGCCTTCCCTGCGGGGGGGGGGGCACCTCGAACACGCCTCCCACTCTGCTTTCCAGTAGATGCCCGTTCCAGTGGCGTGAACTGGATCTTTATAGGGGAGCCCTGACGGGGGTGGGATGGGGGGCGGCGGCGACAGAGAGGACAGCAGAAGGTCCCGGGGGGGGGGGAAAGGAGGGCGGAAAAGATGGACGCATAACGCGCAACCTCTTGGACTTTCCGGGGAGCGCATGCAAAACCGCTTGGCCAAAAACCGCTTGGTTGGAACCCCTGACCTTCGTTTCCCGTTGGGCTCCCCAAGGCGCAGGGATGGGGCAGGAGGGACGCCGCAGACAGAATCGCGAGCCCCCCCCCCGCCTTGCGCTACCTTTTATTTTATTCCTTCTCGTCCGCCGCGCTGCCTTCCCTCGGCCTTGGGAAGGACAAACAACACACATACATACACACACACACACACGCCCTTCCACTGTCAGTAGACCACTCACCGAAGCTCCGCCGCTGCTTGAAAGGCCGGTCCGAAGGCATCTCGGCCGGGGATCGGGCAGAGGGAGGACGCGGCGACTCAGCAATCGCGCCTGGGCGGCGGAGGGGGGGGGGTTGGGGACTCCCCGGGAGCTGCCGAAAGGGGGTAAGGGGGCGGGTGGGGAAGCGCAAGGCGCCGTCGGCCGAGCGGGCCTGGCGCGGCGGCGAACAGACAGACAGCAGGTGCTTGCCAAGAATCTTCAAGCGCCGACCTGGGCCGCCGCCGCCTGCCTCGAGTGAGGAGGAAAACCGACACACGGCTGCCCGAAGCTGCGCTGACTTCATCGGCAGCCTCCTTAAAGGGGAGGCGCCCGGTCCCGCCCCTTCTGCAGTGCGGCCTCCCTTGCCTGGGGCGCCCGGCCCGCCAGGCCCGACCCCGCCTCTTGGGCGGCCTCCTCTCAGGCTGTGAGGATGGAGGAAGGTCCGGTTCCTCCGCAGAAAGGGCGGCAGGCGCCAAGAACGCCGCAGAACATGTACAGAGTGCGAGGCCCCCCGACACGGCCTTTTTTTCCTCCAAGAAAGTGGGCTGCGGCAGGAGGGTGCTTCTTGTAGAAGGGAACCCCAACCATCGCTGCCTCCTCATTATTTTTAATTAAGGCTCCTCTAATCTTGATCCCCAGAATATCTCTGCTTTGAACTCAATATTTTCTGTTTGCTTGGGGGGGGAGGGGACCAAGATATATCTTAAATCAAACTGGAAACAAGATATTCTTTCCTTTTCAGGTATATCAACACAGGTCCATATCGATGCCAGTCGTGCCTTTTCATAGGACCAAACACACCCAGATTGGGAGATTTTTCTTCTTCTGCACATAGGAATGAGTGCTCACCCCCCTTAATTAAGCAGCTCTATTGATGCCCAGAACCTCTTGATCCTGTCAAGGAGGACAGGACAAAAAGTGTTTTGGTGTTCAGGCAAAACCAAGCCAGCACATCTCACTGCACCTCAAAAGCATGGTGGGTTTTATCATTATTGCAGCAGGTTAAAAGTGATGGATAAGATTCCTGCCAGTTTTATCCAGGCACTGGACTTGGTACATAGAGAAATCATGCACCCTTTCTCATAAAATTCTTATTAGTTTCAGAGACCCCATGACAAACTTGTGTGTGTGTGTTGTGTTGTTACAGTCGTGACCCACCTTTCGTGACCCCATGTCCATGGAGTTTTCTTGGCAGGAATACTGGAGTGGTTTGCCAGTTCCTACTCCAGGCACCTACAGCACCTGGTATTCCCCGGTGGACTCCCATCCAAGTACTAACCAGGGCGAAAGCAGGCGAGATCAAATGTTCTTAGGGCATCTAGGCAGCTTACTGTCCTATAAAGTCACTACTGACTTTAAGTGGCCCTAATTAAGTTTCAAGGCACATCTGCAAAGGTTTGCAACTCTTTCCCCCAATGAATGTTGTGGTTCAGCAGTGATTAGAACCATTTCTTGAGTGCTAGTCCTGATATCTTATCCACACTACACCATATTGGCTCTCATTATGTTGGTTCCTCTGCAAACAGACTCTTACTTGTCTTGTTATCCATAAAGCAACATTTCCCCTTTAGGCCCTTGCTAGTTTTCTGTAGTTCTTGGTTTAATCTGGTTGCCACTCATTTCCTCTTGGTAGTTAGCTATTCTGTTGCTGTACCAACTACTATTTCCATTATTAAGTGGACCAGCTCAAGAGCAATGCTGAAATGTCTGAGAATGCATTTCATTGAGAAGTTTTATTTTTCTCACCCTCTGGATACTGCACAATCTGTTCCATGATTCTTCCCCCAGTGTCTGTAAAAACAATATGGGGCAGATCATGATGCAATAGGGTGATCAGGCTGTCATTGTAGGAGACCACAAGTGTTTTACAGTGTTTCTGTAACTAAATGTTTATTTACAAGTATAGAACTCCTAAGTGTAAACTGAAGATTCACAATATCAACAGATTCATGTTCCTCACCAGATTTCTGTAACTTCTATAATGCCTGAGGATTTCTTAGGGACATGTTACTGTTCCCCTTTTAAAAATAAGTTCAAGAACTGACTAAGACATCAGAACAGTCTAGCTATTATTTGCTTCAGAGAATAAAAGGACAAGTAAATCCTCAGGGACTTGTTTGGACAGATCTGGATATCAGAAGTTGGATGATGGCAGAGGGTTTTCAATAAAATTCTGAAAACTGCTAGAGTCAAGGTCTAGAGGGGTGCAGAAGATCCTTGAAAGGTCATTTAGATAATCTAATTTGGTATGAAATTGGCTGAAATCCTATTACAGTTATGCAAACTGTGTAACTTTTAAGAGGCAAATGGTCATACATTGCCAAAGAGTAGTAAATCTCATCTGTTATGTACCAAGTTGTATGTATAAGAAAAAGTCAATTGAGATTTCTTAATTTATGGCAATTCACATCTAAAAGTCATGTCATTTGTGTAACTAGTTACAGGATATCAGGCCTTATGTTATACTGATACTATGTGACATGCATGATGGGGATAGAGGGTGTTGCAGCTTTTAAATCTATTATTTTATTAATACTGTATACAGTATCTATTATCTGTATTTAGGAGTATTAATAATCCAGAATATATCCTGTTGACTACTGTTTTATACAATGGAAATACAATTCATGTGGTAATTTATTTAAATCTGTTTTGCAGCTTAGATTGTATTAAGAATGCATGAAAAGGCAAAATTTAACAGCATGCTTTTTTAATTTTTTTGGAAGACTGCTTATTTCTGAGTGCTGAAATACACTGTTCTAGTTAGCTGCATTTCCTGAATAATGAGCCAAAGACAAACTTGGAAGAAAAAGCAGCATTCTCAAAAAGATGGAAGTTCAGTAAACTGGGCTCTTCCTTTCTGTGCAGAAATGCATTACTGTGCTTACTATAATGTACTTTGAAAAAAAATAAAGGCAATTATTTCTATATGTATTAAAAAGATGCTTTCCATTTGTTCTGAAGTGCTCACACAGGACAGTAGGAGAGACTGACCAGATAACAGGTATAGTGGCCAAAGCAGGCACAGCTGAGTCAGCTATGTAAAATTTTAAAAAAACTGGTCATAAAGAAATGAAAATACAATATAATGATCATTTGTTGAAATGCTACATTTGTATTTTGAGTATGTGGCTCTTCAGTAACACCACGGCTGCATATCCAGTTTCAAGGAAAATATCATTCCTAATGTTGTAATTGATATATCTGGATCAAGGATATTTTGATTTTAATACGTTACAGGTGAAAACGGCACATCCAAATTTAAATAAGTAGCAAAATAAAAATGAAACAACAGTTATTAGAAACATTTCAGACAAGCTCTCTTAAATTTTATATGTCCGTATTACTCATTCAATTCATTGTCTGCTTCATGGAATGACTTTTGAAGAGACCTCTTGTATCTGACATTCTGAAAAATATTATCAGACATGATAAACATGGCACAAAAAAAACTGCTGATTTTCTTAGATGTTAAATAAAAATGTTTCATTTGGATGATGAATGGGAACAGTAGATCTCTTTTGGAGCTTTCATTCTGTTGGATTCTGAATAACAATCAGGAAATAGTCCTTATCTGCAAGACAATAAAATAGACAATATTAAATCTTCTATAGTTAATGCCAATTCACAACCAAATATTTTAGGTCCCAATTCAGAGGAAGATAACAGATTTTTTTTCCATGGGGTGGGAATTGTGTGGTCTTCCCAAGGCTTGTTGTGTGGACCCCTTGAGAAAATCCTAGCCGGCACAACAGGTGGTGAGGGACAATGGGAGTTGCCATTCAACAACATTTGGAGGCCCACAAGTTGCTTGCCCTTCAATATGACACCAATACCCCTCTGTGGCTGTTCTGGCCCAGACACCTGTGTGGATGCCTGCATGCACAGAGCATTGGGCTCCTGGGCCAGGTGCCCACATGGAAGGCAGGGCTATCAGGAAGCTGGAATGTGCAAAATAAGCAGCCCATTCTTTTGGAGGAATAAGTACATCTAAGTCCATAGTCTTGCATGCCCAGGCCATCTGAGTTGCAAGTCAGCTGGGCCTATCATGACAAAGAGGCTGTGCTACATAAAAATGGTGCATTACAACCTCACCCTCTTTTATTGCCAGCTCCACCCAGGTAGTTCATTGTTAAGGTGGCAGCTTCTAACAATAGAACAGATCAATGTGCAGCATGCACTGAGTTGCGATTTTTTAAAAACAAAGCTGACCAGGATTACTTTGGCCATTTTGTATAACAAATACAGTGAAACAGCAGCACAGATCAGGATCATTGGAAGACCAAGACTCCCATTCTATGCAGTCATCTGATTAAACATGCATCGGACCAGGCTGTAAATAGTTTAAATTGTATACATATCCCTAGCAGCAAAATACATTTCAAAGCAGGAAGGAATACAATCAAGGAACACTATGTCGGCTCACATGACACCCCCCCCCCCAGTATAGTTCAGCATTGTTTTCCAGTCAGGACTGACAAAAGTTACCTTTGGGGCTCTAATTCCTGGACTCCCTCCACCTCCATGCTGGCTAAAGAGATTCTGAGGTTTCTGCACTCACCCCCCCCCCACAAGTTAATGTTTTTAGACTCTTGTCTCCAACTGGTCACTGCTTTCCAGGGTTTCAGGCCTCTAAGAAACATGGAAGGTCGTATATACAGAGCCTTTGCAGCACCTTAAAGAAATACCTGAGTAGGAGGAAGATTTGAGAAATGCAAAAGCTATCAACCTAGCTAATAGGTGGGCCAAGCTGAATAACTAGAGTAACCAGAGGTTTTGTGAGACTAATTAGTTTTTATTCCTGTGTCCAAGCACCCATCTGCAGATGAATGTAGTGGCTGATCTCTGGAGAGTTTAAAACTTGTCAGGAAGGATGATGCCTTAGGGGACAATAACAACCTCTTGGTCCTTGCTGAGAAAAATCTTTAAGAGACACAGATGGAGATTAATTCCATTAGAATGGTGGTGATTAAGGTCTGACTGGGTGACAAGGACCCAGATGATTGGATTATCTTAAAGTTGATCATTTCATAAAGGGCCGTTATGGGGTGTGAGAAGGACAACCTAGCAAGGATAACTAGATTTACAGACAGGATGAGGAGGCCAGTTCGGTTCAGCCAGAATTTGACCTTTAGGTAAATTCTTGTGGGTGTGGGTTGCATTCAGAAAGGCCTGAGATGACAAAAATGTAAATGTTTAAGAACTGTCTTATGACAAACAAAAGATGGCAAGAGCAGACCTCCCTGTAATAGACAAGCTAATTGACACATCCAGCGCTGTAGTTCTAAGAGTATTATTAGGACACTACTGGACATGGTTTAGGTGCAGCTCCAGAGGCTGAGAGCTCAGTTCCCAACTGTGCATCCTAGACAAGGGATAGACGCAATGATTCATGGGGTCCCTTCCAGCTCTGCAGTTCTAAAGATGGCTGTAATGATTACAGTAAAGTGAAAATCTTTTGTCTTCATTCAAGCCCTAAGAACTGAGCTTTTTGTAAGTGCAAAGGCTGCATTCTGGAAAGGTAAGGCCAAATAAGAACCCTTCATTTTTAAATAGCTACAGTACTATTTGTTTTTCATTTCATTTTATTATTTTTCTCCATGTAGTGGCTGACCACAGCTACCACTCTGGAGCTTAATTTGTTCAGATGTTTTCCTCTACTGTCTTTTCCCCACCCAAGCATTAGTACCCTGAAGCAATGATACAATATGTGAGCAGGTATCAGTCTTGTTATCTTTTATGGACGACACATTTCTTAACATTTAAAGAAATTCCTAACTCATAAATTCCAGTGACATATCACCTTGTGTATTCCTCCTCCGTTTTTGGACATAAAAGCTTTTGGGGCCCTTTAACACCCCTATTATCTAGGTCTACTCTAAAAGATGCAGTGCCGGTTTATTAAGAAACAACAGAGGAGATCTGGTGCTAGAAAAGCAAAGCCACGTTCATGCAGTGGAGCTTTCTTTGACATACTTCAGGTCTATGAAGGCTCCCCAACTGCCCAGGAAGGTTGAAAAATCCTCTGGAATTGCATATTACGGGGGTGGGGAGCACACTACAGCAAGACAGGATAACTGGGAGAATTGGTGGAGGTAATATGACTGCACGTGCCTTTCTGCTCATATAATTCATCTCGGATCCAAGCCAATGTAGACTACAGAAAATTAATGGAGTGGTATCATATGTTTCAACTCTATGAGAGAAAAGGCACAACACAGATGGCAGTGTAATAAAGAAAAGAGATCTAATATAAGGAATAGCAATTAGGTATAGGAAACAGGACTTTCTGTGTAGCTTTGGAACTCTCCAGAGAAATTAGGCTTACTCCTTTGTGTATCTTTTAGCAGATCTAGCCAACAGGTCCCCAAAACTGTTGTTCTGAAAGACCTCAAATCTCTATGAATATTATCTTTTCAACGGTATTTTGAATCTCTTTAAATTTTTGTAATTACTTATTTTTACCACTTTTTAAGAATTCCAAACCATTTAAATGGGCCTGGGAACCCTGTTTGGCAGGGGGAAGGAGAGAGGGAACTGTATAGAGAATGCTCCAATGGCACCACCTTCTGAACTGAAGGAACTAGGGGAAAAGTGTTGGATTTAGAAAAAAGGGCTATAGGGTATAATGAATTCTACAGGTCACATTTTGCTTCCTCTAAAATTAGGTACAGGAGTACTGAGCTGTGGAGCTGTGGCATAATAAGTAAGCAATAGACTAAGACTCGGGAGACCTGGGTTTGATTCCCAAGCTCTATCACAAAAACTCTCTGGGTGGTGGTGGTTGAATTTGTAAAACCATTCCTTAAATGAAACCCCCATTAGGATTGCTATAAGTCATTTCTGACTTGATGGCACTTAATATCAACAAAATTACAGACCAATACATCTGTAGAGCACATGGCTGGAGAAAGTTTTGAGGTGACATATCGCTAGCTTATATGGCAGATGGCCTTGTCAAATTTAATTTGGAGAGGATGAAGTGCCACTCAGGAATGACAAGGCTCAAAGAAGGCATTTTCCTTTTCGTCTTACCTGGTGCAACCATGATTTCGTTCTTCTTGGAACGAATACGCAGGAATGTGAGGTCATTCTGAGGATCAATATCTCGTACCGTGCCCCTTGCCTTCATTATTAAATTGTGCATTAAGCCTGCATACTGCATTGTGGTGGAGTTATCCATGGTGGTTTTGATGGGAATACCTGCAAAGCACCCCCCCAACAAAAAAAAAAAACAAAACAAAACAGGAAAAGAAGGACTTGATATGACAAAAAATGCAAATGAAATGCTAAAGCATTATTTGATAAAATAAAACTTAGTCTATAACTTAGTCTATAATTTCAGTCCTCATTGAACACATTTAAGTCCCTTTCTATGCAAGGTGCTGTATATATGATTCACAAAGGAATCAGCTCAACTTCTCTGTTACAGATCAGCTTTATCATATAAACACAACACATCAATAATGTGGGTTAAGCCACCCACCTGCTGATGAATATATAATCCAATTTTACAATTTTTCATTTGAATTATTATACTAATCCATCCAACATTTTCAGCTCTTGTACAACATTTATTAGCACTAAAATAATGTAAGCAAGGCAATATCATTGAACATGAAGATGAAAGGAAACTTGGGTTGTGTCTATGGATTCCGATGTCTACATAAAGGCCATTGAGCTTCCTGGTATCAACTTCCAAATAAACAAACAGAGGAGTGGAGCATTTGATTACAGTATACTATTTTGTATTATTTAAGATCTATGCATACATTTGTATTGATTTTTATGGAATCCTTATAGGAACTATAATCAGAATAATTTTATTTTTTCCTAATATCTGAGCAAAGAATCCTTTGGAAAATGTGGAAAGTGTGCCTACTAGGAAAGTGTGCCTACTAGGGATGTGCCATCTGTATGATTTTTTTAAACTTACTCTAGCTTCCACAATTTTCTAAAAGTCCCCTGGGCAAAGTTTCAGCCCACAGGCCCAGCCCTGCAGATACAGCCATACCTTGGATAACAAATGCCTCAGATAGCAAATGTTCCCTATGGACTGCCTCGGATAACGAATGTTTCAAAATGCCTTGCAAAAAAGTATACCCAGGATGCACTGCACACACCCCTACAGTTTGTGGAGGGGTGGGAGGAGTTAGAGCATTTCTTAATGGTGTTTTGGAGCCATTCTGGACATTTTTTGCTGATGAGTTTGGACCTTTCAAACTTGGAAAGGTAGGGAGCTAGTTCTGGGGTTTGTGTTCCAGCACTGCATGCCTTTAAAGTGTACTTTATAAAGAAGTCTAGGGGGAAAAACAGCTTTTTAGCCTTTTTTCGGACCTCTGGAATGGATTAATCGGTTTCCCATTCATTTCAATGGGAAACTATGTTTCGGATAACAATTTTTTTGGATAACAAATTGCCTCTGGGGTTATCAGAGGTACCAGTGTACTTTCATTTTGCTCACCTGGAACAATGCCAAGTCCTCCTGGCCCTCCATGATTCCAGGGCTTCATTTTCAGCTGCACTGCTTCCTGAATGCGGTACTTCTCGAGAAGACACATCCTAAAAGGCTGTGAGACTACTATCTCCAGGAAGCACTGCTGCAGCTTTCTCTGAGGAAGAATTGTAGCAGAAAACACAGGCACAGAGTCTGGTGGGAGTCCAGAAGGACTAAGCCTTTTTTTTTCTTGGTGAGCAAAATGGAGGTGTCTGCGGGTGTGGATATTGAACCGAAAGTCCCAGAATTCTGTCTGGGGAACTTTAGAAGTTGGAGTTCAAAGGAGGAGGAAAAAGGCAAATCCTTAGTGCCTAGTTTGTTTGTTTGTTGTTGTTGTTGTTGTTGATGATGATGATGACAACGATGATGATGATGATGTTTTTTCTAAAGTATATGCTCACCGGCACTTGTAACTTTCCTGCATGCATTAATTCACATTCAAACAACCCCAGGACATTAATTACATGAAAGAGTAAGTTCTGACTCATTAGTTTGTTTTTAAGGCAGGGATGGGTAGTTGTGGTCCTGTATAAGTTTTTTTTTAACTGTAACTCCCTCACAACTAGCTATGCTGGCTAAGGACATTGGGAGCTGAACCCAAAGCCACTTAAAAGGACACTTCTGTTCTAAATTAATAATTAAATTACACTATACAGTACATGTCAATTTACTTGATACTTGCTATATATAATTTCAAGCACATAATGGAAAATAAAATACACACCCTCCCACGGGCCGCCACAGTCCTAGTCTTCCTTGGAAGTAGGACCATTCTTGTTCCTATTAGGCAGAGAGAGGCAGATGCTTCACGGGTCAGATGTGGGTGGGGTTGGATGGCGAGAGAACAGGGACAAGGTGTTGGGAGCAAAGAGCTATACAGCCACCACAGAGCTTACCATGGGACTCATATCTAGTTCACTGCTTTCAGGTTGAGCCTAGGATGCTGTTAAGTGATCACTGTAGATTCAGTGGTCAGATCTGTCAGCTTCTGCATATGGAATAGAGGGGGCAGTTATCCTGGCCTTTGCCTCAGGCTGCAGAATGCCTTAAGCCCACTTTGTTTGCTTCAGAAGAAGTCCTATTGAATTCAGTCGGGCTTGATTATGAACAGGATTAGATGATGGTGCAACTGGATCTACATCAGCAGTGTCAGATATCTTCTCATGTGGAACACAGCTCTTATACTATGGAAATGTACAATTGTTTGCCTCTCTTCATCTTAGCATTCGTCCCACTTGGTGGTGAGGTCCGCTGTTCTGGTTTTGGCCCTCCACTTGGCACGGTCATGGGCTAGGTCTGGGTGAACCCGGGAAACATCAAAATCAAAATCTGTGGCAACTGTGGCAACCTTAAGACTAACTAACAAATTATTTCATGTGAGATTTTGATGTGAGCCACAGATATTTCACGTCATGTGTCTGAAGAGTTGGACTGTAATCCATGGAATCTTAAACTCAAATATATTTCTTAGTCTCCAAGGAGCCACACACTTTCGCTTTAATTGTTACTTTTGTCATTCCTGAAACAGATACTAAAGCTACCACTCTGTAAATGGACAATTGTCATGATAACTCCAGCAGAGTGATGGGCAAACTCATTTGGGGGGGGGGGAGGTACTTCACATACCACCACCACCACCCCGTCCTTAAGAACATCCTATGAAAATAGGCCTATTATGGCAATATTTACACCCAAGAAAGAATCATGAACATTGCTCAAGGATGACTACAAACTGGGGACAATTTTGTGTAACCACTAGGTAGTACTGTTCAGTTGGCTGCAACTGGATTACTTAGTGTGTAAACTAAATTCCATCTTGACTTCTTTCACATGGAGTTTATGTGTACCCCCCACCCACCCCCAAAACAGTCATATGCCTCAGTGTAAGGCCTTGTGGGACAGTAATATATTTCACATTCTGTCTAATAGGCTTCCAACAGCCTAATCTACATTTATAGAGGTGAATTCTGAAGCCTACTATCTCTCAGCAGATCCTGGCTCCTATTTTGGAACTTGCTGTAAACAAGGAATCTGACTACCATATCTGGCCATATACAGCTACACCACTGTAAAATCCAGCATAGCGAAGGCTGATGTAGAGTCAAAAGTCATCCTCTGGTGAGAGGTTTTAGTGGACTAATAAAGTTATTATCTACCCTTATCTTGAGAGTTGAGGTGCAGTCCTTACAATGGAAATTTTTTTTCCTTGTGCCCTCTAGTGGTCAATTATATTTTAAAAAAACTGAATCTGGGGGTGTGTGGGGGGTGTTAAGGTGTTGTCAAAACATGCCAAAATTGCCTCAATGCCCCAGGAAGGCATAAAGAGTGTTTTTAAATTAGTTTGAGAGGATGTTGAGTCCCTGGGGAGTACTGAAGAGCCACATTTAGGGGACCCTCAGGGGCTGCATATGGCCCACTCTTGCAACAAATGACACCCAATGAGCATAGTAAGTATTTGCACTGATCCATGGAAACTAAATAGCACACACACTGAATCACTGTACAAAATCTGTTCCTTGAATCTGAACTACAGTATATCTAAATTCTTGAGTACTTCTGCTAGACTATTCTTAACAAATAGATGATTTCTCTACTATTCAATGCAGAAAACAAGCTTACAAAACCCCCACCCATACTGCAGACAAAGAAAAACAAGAAACTGGTTGTTCTTTTTTGGGCACGTTTCAAGGAAAGCCAGCAAAGCAAAAAAGCATTGCATGTGTTCAGTAATTTTCCAGGAAATGTCTCCTGCTCATGTTGCTCCAGCTACTTGAGGTTATAGATTTTTTTAAGTGCATGGGATGAATTGATCTAATGTGTGAATGTCAGTACTGGCAACCCTCTCCAACGCTATATTTTAGTTATTTTCCTCCCAAAATAAGCTTCCAATATTTTCTTCTCTAGAACCTGGGGATGGTAGTTTCGTATGGCTGAAGAGTACATACCATTAATAATCACAGAACTACAAAGTGGGACAGGTGATACCTTCAGGCTACTATAAAAATAATAAAGCATTGCTAATATTTCGGGGGCAACACCCTCTTCCTCAGACCAGTACCAATAGGTTTTAACATGTCAAAAGATGGATTTGCCAGGAGTTATTTCTTAGATGTAGGGTGTGTCAAACCCTGCAGACAGGAGTGATGAATATACAAATCATCAGCCAATCCCAGCAGGAGGGCGGGGAATGGTAGGATATAAAAAGGGTGGAGCCTATGCAGTTCAGGGAGTTAAGTTAAGTTGAGAGCTAAGAGTGCTGGGAGAGAGCACTGTTCTCTGAGAGTTCTGTCAGGCAGTGAGGGCTATACTGTTTACTAGGTATTTAAGACAGGGAGGCTTGTGGAGCTGATTAAATCTGTTACAGTATATGTTGAAGGCAACGCATACCATCCTCGGATATTGTTATAGTTATTATCTTCTCAATAAACTTCGTCATTATTTTTATATTATATATCTCTGAGTCAGTCCCAATTCATGAGGCGACGAGTGTAAAAGGTGGCAGCATTCTCAAGTGAATAAAAGGTGGCAGCGGTACCATTTCCATCACAGAATTCAGTGTGTAAAAGGGAGGTGTCGTCACAATTTAGTGGCACAGCAGTGGGATGTTGAAATAAACCCGGTTGTGCCTCTGAAAACCACAGTCTGGGAAAGGGGAACGTCACAATTTGGTGGGCAGCGGTCGGATTTCGAATATATCCAGTTTGCCTGAGGGAAAAATTACCAGCTCAAAATATTTAGCCTGTACCCTGTGAAGAAATTGAAACTGGAAGTTTAAAAAGAAGCCTTTAGTAAAAGTTAGCCCTCAAGTGTTGTAGGTAGTCTGTGGAAGTTCCTCTGAAAAGGGGTTAGGACTGAGAATTAGGTGAAGCTAATTTCAGTTCCTTGGAAGCCCTGTGTGTGAGAGAGGAATTCAGACTTAAAAACCCTGTAGTACTATCTGATTTTTCTTTGGTGGGTCTGTTAGAGTGTCTGGAGGCCAGGACTCCAAAAGGAAAAGGAGTCTGGCTTGACAAATTATAGGACACCTGGAAGAGAAAAATCTGTAAGGATAGACTAAAAATTCTACAGTGGTTTGTTTGGGAGAAACTGCCTGAGAACCACGGAACTCTGTGCTGTCCAGCAGCCTGAAAATTAAAAGGTGCTGAGGCAAATTTCCTTTGGGGGTGACCCTGTAGTGCTATCTGGATTTTCTTTGGTGGGCCTTGTTAGTGTCTGGAGGTCAGGACTCCAAAAGGAAAAGGAGTCTGGCTTGACAAATTATAGGACACCTGGAAGAGAAAATCTGAAAGGATAGACTAAAAATTCTACAGTGGTTTGTTTGGGAGAAACTGCCTGAGAACCACGGAACTCTGTGCTGTCCAGCAGCCTGAAAATTAAAAGGTGCTGAGGCAAATTTCCTTTGGGGGTGACCCTGTAGTGCTATCTGGATTTTCTTTGGTGGGCCTTGTTAGTGTCTGGAGGTCAGGACTCCAAAAGGAAAAGGAGTCTGGCTTGACAAATTATAGGACACCTGGAAGAGAAAATCTGAAAGGATAGACTAAAAATTCTACAGTGGTTTGTTTGGGAGAAACTGCCTGAGAACCACGGAACTCTGTGCTGTCCAGCAGCCTGAAAATTAAAAGGTGCTGAGGCAAATTTCCTTTGGGGGTGACCCTGTAGTGCTATCTGGATTTTCTTTGGTGGGCCTTGTTAGTGTCTGGAGGTCAGGACTCCAAAAGGAAAAGGAGTCTGGCTTGACAAATTATAGGACACCTGGAAGAGAAAATCTGAAAGGATAGACTGAAATCTACAGTGGTTTGTTTGGGGAAACTGCCTGAGAGTCAAGGAACTCTGTGCTGTCCAGTAGCCTGAAAATTAAAAGGTGCTGAGGCAAATTTCCTTTGGGGATGACCCTGTAGTGCTATCTGGATTTTCTTTGGTGGGCCTTGTTAGTGTCTGGAGGTCAGGACTCCAAAAGGAAAAGGGAGTCTGACTTGACAAATTATAGGACACCTGGAAGAGAAAAATCTGAAAGGATAGACTGAAATCTACAGTGGTTTGTTTGGGGAAACTGCCTGAGAGTCACGGAACTCTGTGCTGTCCAGCAGCCTGAAAATTAAAAGGTGCTGAGACAAATTTCCTTTGAGGGTGAAAGACCCAAAGTGTTTGCCCTGGAATTGAGGGTGGCTGTGGTAAAAGTTGGAAATCACCCTGGGTTTTAACAGAAAGAAATCTCCAAAGTGAGAGTCTGTAGGGATAGAAAATTTACCTCAGAAAAATTTACCTCAGAAACTGAAGTGGTCTGAGGAGATTTAAAACTGACAGAAGCTCTGTGAGAGCAGGAGTTGGCTAATTAGAATCCCTTTTGGAGGGAAAGTGAAATTGTAAGGGCCAGAAGAAAAGTTACAGATTAAAAGCCGAAGAAATATATTTAAATCTGTGTAGTTTAAACACTGAAATAATATTTTAAATAAAGAAAGTTTGAAGTCTGGGCACTGTGCCAATCTTGCCCTTGGCAACAGTTGCTTAACAGGAGTCAGGAGCTGGGAGCTGAGGTGAAATTTTTACAGTTGCCATTTAAACAGCTGTGACCCAGTCTGAACTTTCCTTTTCTTAAGAAAGTAATAAAAAGATTTGATTTCAAGTCAGTTCCAAAAATTGAATACTAAGAACAGGAAAAGAGTTAGTGTTTACTAGAATTGACATTTCAGTAGAACAACTGAGGAGAAAAATTTAGGTCAGTCACTAAAGTGCCAGAGAGATACCAAGAAAACCTTTTTTTTTTTTTTAAATGGCCCATACTGAGGTGTCTGAACTTAAGCCGCTGTTGGGGATGCCTTTGCGGCCAGGGGAGTTTTGGTATTTGATTAATAGCCGGTGGTTCAAGCAGTGGAAGAAATATGTGGGCTTTGACAGCTGGGACCGGTATAATGTGGGAAAGCCTAAACTCTTCCCAGGGCCAATTGACAACTCGGGACTTTTTGCAAATTCAGAAACTCAAATATTGAAAGAGTACCTTATTGATGAAGTGGATTATGTTTTAGTTCCCACTGAAGCCTGGAATAAATTAGTAAATTGGTATGGGTGTGTAGAAGGGCAGAAGCCAATTGTGAGGAAAGTTGTAGAATATGGATTATTTGTGAAATATTATAAAGTCGAAGTATATCTTCGGGAACTGAAGCTCTGTCAAAACAATGATCCTAATAATCTCATAAGCTGTTATTTCAGCAAAGCGGATACCATTGATACTATTGGAAAAGAGATGCGGAAGCTGTTTAATATTCCTGATGGGAAGGAAATTAGGCTGTGGCGCAGATATATGAGTAATGCCAGTATTTATGAGCAGTTAAGCAAACTTGACAGCACTATACAAGATGCAGGGCTCTACCAGAGACAGGTGGTGGTAATAGAGGTAAAGAATGAAGATGGTACTTGGCCCAGACAGTCTCCTGTGACAAAATTGGGCAGTGCAATCAGCATAAGTCTAGCTACCTCCTCAAAATTGACAGCAAACCCTTGCTCCACAACAGTTGTCTCTTCAGACATTACAAATGATGACTGCAATAACTCATATGGTTTGAACTCCAGTAATAGAATAGGAGTTTCAGATCAAATCCCAAGAGCAGGTTTAAGTGGAATAGATGTCTTAGAGCATGTGCAGAGTGCTTTTGTAGTAAAACAAGCTCAGACACACCAAGCTGAACAAAATGGTGAAAACAACACAGTTACAAAGCAAATGTGCATAGGAGAATTTGAGAGGGAATCTCAGCAATCTGAAATGGTAGGAAAAGACAACTTAGCTGACATAAAAGGGCCAGCAGCAGACTTTAGTCTAGAACAATGGCAAGATGACAGTTTGAAAGGAAGTTTTGACTTAATGGAATCGAATACACACCTCTTAAGTTCCAAACACCCTGAAAAGTTCATAATAGAGGAGAAAATGATACAAGCTTGTGAGGAACTTCGTGTACCAGTAGAGAACTCCAGGCTAGAAAAATATTTTAAATTAAAAGAAGAAGAAAAATTAGGACAGCTGGAAAAGGAACAAAATAAAGCAATAGCAGAAGCGCTGGAAGAAGCTAAAATTCTGCAGCCATCAGTTATTGGTGAACTCCAGAATGAAATTTCACCTTTGAAAGGCCTTTTAGAGATGAAGGAAAAGGGTCTGGAGGAAAGGAGGAATGAATCTAATACAATTGTTTTCGAACTCCAGAAGAAATCAGCAGAACTAGAAGCAATTACTGCAGTGGAAAACATTAAAGAAAAGGAAATATGTAATTTGGAAATGCAATTGTCCGGTGCATCAGAAAGTAAAGAAGATTGCTTACAGCAACTTACACCAATGGAAGCAGAGCTTGGAAAAGAAATATTAAATGATGAACAACTTTGTCTGGATGGAAACAAAGTGTCACTGGGCAAGGAACAACTGATACAAGAAGGGAATAAGATCGCTGATGAATTTAGAAAGCTGCAGGAAGCCGAAAAGCAAATAGAAAACCGTGTAAAGCAGAAACCCTACTTGGAAGTGAAGGATGCTCATGACAGACCTGATTCGGTGGTTGCAAAAGACACCTGGGAAAAACAACTACAGCCTGTGAACATCATGCTTCAGCGGATCCGAGAGGCTGAGAAGACGAAGGGAGCATCCAAGTGGCGACTAGGAACTCCAGAAATCAACTACCTGGGACACGGCGTGGGACAGGCGTGACCAACCCCTGCAGAGGAAGATCAATGCGATGGACCCATGGCCAAGACAGACCAACAAAGAGAAGGTGAGATCTTTCTTGGGTCTTGCGGGATATCATAGGAGGTTTGGTCCAGATTTGAGCACCGTTGCAATACCACTGACTGAACTGACAAAAATGAAGCACCCGTATGTCATACAGTGGTCGCTTGAATATCAAGCTGCATTTGACGGGACTCTAATGAACTGTACCAGGAGTGGTGTCAGAGACTTGAATCCCACATTCCAAGAACCCAAGGAAAAATGGCATCAATTTACTGTGAACTGGACTTTGAATTTATGTGCCAGAGGAAGTGGTCAACCGTGGCCTATCATCGTCCAGCCGTTGCAGCAAGAGGCGGAAGACATTGATTACATGGACCATGGTTAAATAATAATAATGTAATATTGTTATTTTATTGCTGATGTAAGAGGAAGTTGTTGCTTTAAAAAAAGTATGGAAATGTAATATCATAAAATGTTAGTTTTGTTGTTAATGTAAGTTAACTGTAAATGAAAATGAAAATGAAAATGCAAGGTAATGTATAATTAGAGCTTACTATAAATCAAAATGTTTATGTGATATTTAGAAAATAAGTTAAAAATTGCATGTATGTTGGTAAGTAAAATAGCTTAATATGTAAAACAAATATATGTATTTATTCATCTTAATATAGATTGATTCTAGGATGATTGATAAGGTATTCACAGGTATCTGAATTTAGTATTTTAACTAATGTTATAAGAGTATAGTCTATTTAAAATGTAATGATATAGAAAGAATGATTGCATGTAATGGTATTATAGAGTAAGAAAGTTGAACCTATTATAAAACAGTTTATAGATATGTATAGTTGAATATGATAAACAGAAGAATGTATGTATTAGTTAAATAGGCTCCAAAAGAGAATTTTAAGTGAGCAAACCGAGGTAAGTTTACTCCCTTAAAATTTCTTTATAAGGGGGGAGGTATTGTGACAAACCCTGCAGACAGGAGTGATGAATATACAAATCATCAGCCAATCCCAGCAGGAGGGCGGGGAATGGTAGGATATAAAAAGGGTGGAGCCTATGCAGTTCAGGGAGTTAAGTTAAGTTGAGAGCTAAGAGTGCTGGGAGAGAGCACTGTTCTCTGAGAGTTCTGTCAGGCAGTGAGGGCTATACTGTTTACTAGGTATTTAAGACAGGGAGGCTTGTGGAGCTGATTAAATCTGTTACAGTATATGTTGAAGGCAACGCATACCATCCTCGGATATTGTTATAGTTATTATCTTCTCAATAAACTTCGTCATTATTTTTATATTATATATCTCTGAGTCAGTCCCAATTCATGAGGCGACGAGTGTAAAAGGTGGCAGCATTCTCAAGTGAATAAAAGGTGGCAGCGGTACCATTTCCATCACAGAATTCAGTGTGTAAAAGGGAGGTGTCGTCACAATTTAGTGGCACAGCAGTGGGATGTTGAAATAAACCCGGTTGTGCCTCTGAAAACCACAGTCTGGGAAAGGGGAACATCACATAGGGTCCTTGGCAAGATGGGAAGAAAGCCAGGCAGTTTACTTGAGGCATAGAGCTTGGATGTTATAAGGCTGCATCTGAAATGAAGGGAAGGAGGTGTTTTAATTGTCCCAGTCCTTCCAAAGACACATCCCGGCTCTCATGTACACCACATTCACACCTCTCCTCAATGTCACTTGTCGAGGCTAAAATCCCCTGCTTTTGCCATATTAAAACCTATTGGTACTGCTCTGAGGAAGAGGGTTTTGCCCCCGAAATATTAGCAATGCTTTGTTATTTTTATAGTAGCCTAAAGGTCCCACTTTTGTATTTGTTTTTTGGGGGATGGCTACACAGCTCTTCAACTTGTTTTGCATCAATTGGAATTACAAAACTGTAATTGAGATATGTCTAGAATCCCCATATTCTTCCTCCGATGACTGACTACATCATCCTTTAAGAACAAAGCAGTATTCTCAAGACTTGCATAAGCTACAGAAGCCAAAACAAATGTGCAAACAAATGGCTGGATACAAAACAATGTGTGTGACAGTTTACCAGACATGGGAAATAGTGCTTTACAAGAGAAGCAATGATGCCTTTGTGATGCAATGGTCTACATGCTCAATTTAGGAGTAAATCAGTAGCCTTTGACAAACTGCTCTCAGACCAACTTTCAATTTGTCAAAGTGAGTGATCTACCTGAAAAGGAAAGTTTTGATGATAAAGTTTATAAAATATAAAACTGTTCCACTAATTGCCTAGGACATGAGCACCATTACATTGATTATGCATTCCTAGAATTATGATGTTTTCTCAGATATTTCTGAATAAATATTAGTAGGGCTTGCCACATAAGAAGTGACAAGGTTGAAGATTTGCTATCACAGTGCTGCATTTTAAATACCCAAATGAATTCCTCCTCCACAGTTCCTCAAAGCAGAAAGATACACAGAGAAACGAGACATGATCGGTGGATGTCTTGAATCCTATGTGTCTCCAAAATCCAAGGCTTGTCAAACGCATATCCAGACAGCCCTGAATGCCAGAATACCTTCTGAATTCACAATAATGATCCCTTGGACTCCTTTCTGGCTCTGGATTCGCTTCAGGGTTTCTTCCACCTCGGCCTGTGGAAAAAAAAGAATAGACCAATTGCCAAAACCTTTATTGCACAATCAACAGACCAAGACCACTGCAAGGTTAAACTGGGATAAATATACACCGGCATCTCTTGTTTGGAAACAGAAGAGGAACCAGATACTCCTTGTTCTCTGAATAAAAATGTACAGTTCACTTTAGCACTTACTATCTTATAGAGTGCTTAAGACATAATTTTCCTTTCAGTGCTTGGAAAGAAGTCCTCAGAAGCCAGAAATCTTTTCTTCTTGTCCTTGGCAGTAGTTTTCGTTTAATACTCAAAGCCATATGAAGAACAATGTAATGGCACTGGTGACCCTTTCATCACCCTCTTTCATCTTGCAACAAAGGCCTCACCAGACTTGATTTTCTCCACAGAAGTCATTGCAAAGGCAAGAAAAAGCTTGCAGGAGGCAAATGTTTAAATTCTACTGCAACCATAAACCAACCTATAACTGCTAACAGGGTGTCACTGCCCAATTACAATGGCATGCAAACGCAGAAGTTTCAGGACCTTGACTAAGAAGTGTACAGCCAGCCACTGGAAGTTTTCATATATAAGACACCACAAACAAGCAGCCTACACCATCTCAATAGTTGGCAGCATCACAGTCACAACATGACTTCTGTGATAAACTAAAAAAGTCAGGTGACCAAAGGAGGCACCTCCCCAAATCATAATGTGGGTGACAATTTTACAGACCGGGGAAATACTGTTCTAAAAGCAATGCCATTTTAGTGACACATCATTACTTTTTTTTATTAAAGAGGTCAAATCCTTAGAAACTGTATGGGACAAATAGGGCCTTTTTCATAACACTTTGGTACTCAGATTAACCTGCTTGAGAGGCTATTTATTTATTATATTTACTTTATACCCCACCTTTCTACTAAAGTCAATGCTCAAGGTGACTTACAAACATTTTATGCTATGTCCAATGTTTGGAGTTTGGGTGTGTTTGTAAACTTTTTGTGCACTGTATTATAAAAGAAGTAATCTATGTGTTAAGAACAGCTTATCCGAAATACTCCAAAACATAGATGTAGTCTAGAGAGAGGGTTTAGTACCCTTCCTGAACTGCAGGGGAGAACAGGACAGGTCACGGCATTACTGCTTCTAGAATCTGGGATAATTTAAAATAGTGTCAAACTGCTATAATGGTACACTGAAGATACATTCTGAGGCATTTCCATCATCATATAAAATGACTGGCTCCATGTATTAATCAAAATGGATGGAGACACGTTCTACAGTATGTTTCTTTTCTACCTAGAAAACCTTCAGCATAAACAAACAATAATTCCACCATGTTATTCAGGGCTTTGTTAACATAACATTTCTTAAACAACAGCATTTGTTTATAGGAAAGCACAAGCAAATATAAAATATGCTTTGCATTGTGAAAACACTGCAAAATACAACAAACTAAGCTGATAACTAAGCTTCCTTAGCTGTTAATAGAAACGTGCATTTTATCATTCAGTGGAATATTAATAGAAGACAACATCCACATTTTATTGTGCTAGGAAAAAATATGTTTTAAATCCATTATCAGAGTGTTGCACAATTTAAAATTATGGACATATATAGAATATAGATAAAACTAAGAACAAATGGAAATGTTAAGTTCATTTTTGACTAGAAGTAGCACTTTAATAGTGTTATCTTAGCCATTTGCTAGATCCTCTTTTGTACATATGGTGGAGCATAAATTGCATGCATACAAGTGCTGCATTGATTGGCTTTCTCCACAGTCACAGAAAAATTGTCCTTTATCCAAGTAGCCCCATTTGACTTGATTATTCTTTCTACTTCTCTTTGAAGTATACTAATTCAGTCTGGTAACCAAGTATACAAACATTATCATCACAAAGAGCCGTTCTGGAGTAAGGGAGGGAAGCTGTGTAGCTAACAAAAGAGTGCAGTCCCTGTTACTAATACCCAGTAAAAAATCCTACTCTTTTACTTTAATGAAATTTAAGTTTTATACCAAGATTAACAAAACCGTTTATTATACTTTTATTAAACGTTTATGATAAAGTATTGTGAAATAAAGCATTCTATGAATATGTCTGGAAAAGCTTTCCAGTTGTGTCTTCTCAATGGCATACATTCACAAGGATGTTTGGGATCTAGAACCATACATGATCTTCAGTTTGTGAAGATTCTCTATCATCCAGGTGAGTTTATCTGGAAGTTGAAGTCATGGCTACTGGACTTTTTTTCTTGAGAGATAGGAAACGTTTCACTGCTCATCCAAACAGCTTCATTAGTCTGATGAAGCTGTTTGGATGAGCAGCAAAATGTTTTGTATTTCTCAAGAAAAAAAAATCCAGTAGCCGTGACTCAACTTCCAGATGATATTCAGTTGTAACTCATCTGTCTTCCAACAGCTGATACCATCCACCATCCATCCACCCTAAAACCCACACTTAATTGGTTGAGGGGATAAGGAACAGTATCACTTTGTGTTTTGACTGGTACCACAAAGAACCACCTGTGTGGAATTATGTCCAGCTTTCCCCACTATAGCTATGTTCCATGACTGTTGAACAGTTCAGTTCACTGGGCTATTTCTTAGGAAGGGCAGTGCCCCTTTTGATTAAATAAAATAATCTTTCTTTCTTTCTTTCTTTCTTTCTTTCTTTCTTTCTTTCTTTCTTTCTTTCTTTCTTTCTTTCTTTCTTTCTTTCTTCTCCTCCTCCTCCTCCAACTTACAATCTCCCTAGCATGCTAATACCTGCCTGTTATTTCTCATAATAGACAATGAACACAATCCTGGCAGCATCAATCACATGACTTCACTGTTACAGAAATGACATATGAACACACGTTTCAGTGTTGCAACACCTTTATACAAACCAAGGGAGGAACAACACTTGAAACATTATCTTCCATACGGACACCCCCATCTCATCAACATCAAAAACAACAGCACAGCCACAGAGCTGGAAAAGGATACAGAAAATGGAGAAATGCAAAATAATATGCAACCAATTTTCTTATAAGAAAAGCTGTTTAAAACCAATTTTGATTGTTCCGATAATCAGATGACAAACTCATTTGAAACGAAATAGTCAGCAGTCATAAGCGCCATGATAAACACTCCTTTATGGGACTACATGCCTTGTAGGGCCTTGCTGATGGAGCTTTCTATTTTGTTTTGCTGTGTTATTGGACTTAGTGATTCCACAAGACATTGTTGTTTTGCTTTAGCAACAAACTAACACCAACAACATCTTACAGTTTATTTGTTTTACAAAAATATCAGATGCGTAAATGCAGTGATCTGGCTTTGGTGGCATTCTGAACAAAGTTCAAAAAACAAACAGAGGGCCAAAAATGTTGTGGGAGGCATAGGAAATACATGCTGAGACCCCACTCAGCCAAAGAATTCACTGTAAAGCCAGACTCTGTGTCTGCTAAGACCATTACACTAACCTACTATACAGTACTCTTATCAGGAAGGGAATGTTACAGCAGCATTGCTGCACAGGACAGCATCACAAATGATGCTAATTCCTATGTGACAGCAGGAAAGAAGCCTAAACAAGTATGGTTATAAATGGAAAGGACTCTCAAAACATTCTATCAGCAGTCTAGCTGTAGAAATCCAAACCATTAAAAGGGGGAAGCAAAATAAATGAGAATAATTATGTGATTTTTCCAAAGGATATCATAACACCAACAATGATAAAAAGTTGCTTTCCTAACCTCTGGTATTTAAGCCACTAAATCCAAACACAACAGAAAAGTTAAACACATGTGGCACCTTAAAGACTGTTATATGCTAATGCTTTATATTTTAAAAATAGAAGTTTTAAGATACCACATGTATTTGTCTTCTTTGTTGTGCTTTGTCTCTTTGAATTTTGCCTGAGAGGCTTTTGCACAGACTAACACAGCAACCTCTTCTGAAACGAAAAACCAACGGGCTCGTCTACTGCTGGCAAGGACTGGGCAGCCTAGTGGGTGAAGCCGGGTGGGGCTAACTGCAAAGTGCTTGCAAGTGTCAGCTCCGGGGCGCTCATCGTATCCAAAACGCTGCCCCACTAAGCCTTCCTTGGTCGCTGGCAAGGCCCCCTCCGCGTCCCGCCTCGGATGGCTCCTAGACCACTTTTTAGCCCCTTTTGGGCCTCGAACCCCCATCCTCCAGGTTCGCTCCTCTGCAGCAACAGAAGCGCCCCCCACCCGCTTCTACTCACCATGTCGCCAATGGAGAGGCCAGCGCTTCCCTTCCAGGCAGGTATCTCCGCGAGCGCCACCGCCCAGTCCCAGGGCGCGAGCGCGCTTGCGCGCTGCTCTTACCCTTTAAAGCGGGCGGCGAGTTCAGCCAATAGTTCGCCGCGGGAGGCGGGTTCTCAAGGTTAGGGACCAGGTTCTCGTTCCTCACCCTTCCTTCAGCCCGGAAATGTTTTGGAACGGAAAAGGGGAAAGGTTAGGGAGTGACCTGGTGTGTAAAGTTCGCCCAAAAACGCAGAATGGATAGTTTGGGGAACAAAAAGCATGACGCTGGAAAAAAGCAAGATCCATGAGCGATGCTATGATTTCAGGAACGTGGGAAAGTTGGGTTCAGATCACAGCAACCTTGAATAACTGGTCAGATGTCCTGGATAATTCAGGGAATTATAATCCCCTCCCCCCAAATCATCATCATCATCATCAACAACAACAACAACAACAACAACAACAACCTCACGTTTAAACTATGCTTTAAAAACTATTAGCCCCAGAAACCCCCCAGCCAGGAATTCTGGGAGATGTCATGTGATGTTAAGATGCTTCTGACTTATGATGAACCCATGAATGAATGATATTCAAAATATTATGTCTTCAACAGCCCTCAGCTCTTGCAAATTCAAGCCCGTGACTTCATCCATTATGGAGTCAGTCCATCCCTTCCACGTTTCCCACTGCACCATTCTCACAATGTGCTCAAAGTAGAACAACCCTAGTTTCAACATTTTTGCCTCCAGAGATAGTTCAGGCTTGATTTTATCCAGGATTCACTTGCTCTCTTGCTGGCAGTCCAGGGTGAACACAAAGGTCTCTTCCTGCACCACATTTCAAACAAATCATTTTTCCTGTCATCTTTTTTACTTTCCAGCCTTCATGTCCATACAAGGTGTTTGGGAATATAACAGGGTGGATGATCTTAGTCTTCATCTCCAGTGACGTTCTTACACTTGACAAACTTGTCTACTTCTTTAATTGTGCCATTTCAAGTCTTCTTTTGATTTCTTGGCTGCAATCTGTATTTGGATGGATGATTGAAACATGGTATAGAAGATCTCTATCCATTTCAAGTTCTTAATTATCAATGTTAAGGTTGTTTAGTTATCCTGTATTCATTATTTTGGTCATAATGTTCACCTGCAGTCTTGTTTTGGCACTTTCTTCTTTCACTCTCACTGAAAATTGTTTCAAAAAGATGTTGGGAGTTAAAAATAGCACTTCCCAGTTCTGGCATATTATGATGAAAGTCATTCCATCTTGTGAGGATAAAATAGAAATAGAAGAACAATGATACATGTATTTTGAATTCCTTGAAGGGAATGTAAAATATACTCCACTAAAATGACCCTTCCCAGCACTGATTGCTGGCTTAGTCTGATAATTACATTTGTTTTTGGGGTCTTTTGGCACTTTTTCAAACAGACAACAGACCATTAGTTCATGTGTATATTTCACTTTTTTCTGTGAAGACTCTCAGTCATCCAGGTGAGTTTATCTGGAAGTTGAGTCATGGCAACTGGACTTTTCTTGAGAGATTGAAACATTTCACTGCTCATCCAAACAGCTTCATCTGTCTAAGGAAAGCTAGTTGTGAGCCATTAATTTTATAGTTAACTTTGACCTCATGTCACCCTGGTCAAACAGTAAGTACTGATCTGTGCATGTGGGTTTCCTGTAAAGTTCTACTCCCCTGCCATGGTCGGGTTTGATGATGACTGCACAATCCAGGAAAGCCAGCCTGTTGTCTTGGGCATCTTCTCTAGTGAACTTAATATTAGGGTCCACCACATTGATGTGGTCTGTAAAGGCTTGTACTTTCTGAGTCTTGATTTTCACCCAGGTATCATCAACATACCTGAACCAGTACATTAGACCCTAAACCACAGAGCAGAGAACATCCCCACCTCCACAGAAGCCAAGAAGGAAGACAGGCACCTGAAGACAGCACTTAAGGCCTGTGGATATCCAAAGTGGACCTTCAACAAAGCAGTGTCCCAACCCAGAAGAACAAGAGATCAGACTGAGATCCAGAGCCGACAGAAGAACCTGGTCATTCCTTACATGGCTGGAGTGTCAGAAAAGCTTAAAAGGATTTTGGGCAAACACCACATCCCTGTTTATTTCCAACCCACAAACACACTGAAGCAGTGGCTTGTCCACCCAAAGGACCAGACACCAAAACACAAAAGGAGAAATATAATATATGCGGTTCAATGCAGTGAGGAGTGTGCAGAATTCTACATTGCAGAAATTAAACAGCCATTAAACAGAAGGATGGCCCAACACAGGAGGGGTAACAGCATAGGACCAGAATCAGCAGTACACCTCCACTTGTAGGACAAAGGGCACTCATTCAAAGATGAGGATGTACACATATTAGACAGAGAAGATAGGTGGTTTGAAAGAGGGGTCAGGGAAGCCATTCATGTGAGCATTGAAAACCCCTCTCTCAACAGAGCTGAGGGGGGGCCTCAGGCACAGTCTATCTGCCACTTATCAGGCTGACTTCAACAATACCCAGACAAATAAAAAATATTTCACACCCCCACCACCAAGGCCATAGCTAACAACCCATACTTCATGGGTTTCAGCATCTAAGGCCATTGTGTATCTTATGAGCCTATTTCAAAGCAGGGTGACATGAGGTCAACATGAACTATAACATGGA
This sequence comes from Phrynocephalus forsythii, assembly GCA_029282475.1. Classification (NCBI taxonomy): domain Eukaryota; kingdom Metazoa; phylum Chordata; class Lepidosauria; order Squamata; family Agamidae; genus Phrynocephalus; species Phrynocephalus forsythii. The sequence continues at coordinate 93,899,288 of JAPFRF010000005.1, read as the reverse complement.
CTCACAACTAGCTTTCATCAGACTGAAGAAACTGTTTGGACGAGTAGCGAAACATTTCAATCTCTCAAGGGAGGTGATAGTACCACTCTATTCTGTTTTGGTCAGACCCCACCTGGAGTACTGTGTCCATTTCTGTGTAGCTCAATTTAAAAAGGATGTTGATAACCTTGAACGGGTCCAGAAGAGGGCCACGAGGATGGTTAAATGTCTTTGCCTGGAAGTTGTCCATCAAACCACCCTCAACAGAGCAATCTGCTTTTCTTTAGGAAATTAGGCAAGTTCAGGCTTGGTTAGTACTTGGATGGGAGACTTTAGTTTTGTGCGGAGCTCCAGAGGGATCTCTTGACACTCGGAGAGTTGCCAAACCACTGGCAAATGAGCTTCAATATTAGCAAGTGCAGAGTGATGCATATTGGGGCAAAAAAACCCAATTACATTTATAAATTGATGAGGTCTGAAATCTCTGCAACAAACCAGGAAAGGGACCTTGGTGTCCTGGTGGACAGCTCAATGGTATGAACTCAGTGTGCCACAGCAGTGAAAAAAGCAAACTCAATGTTAGGGATCATTAGGAAAGGTATAGAAAATAAGTCAGCAAGTGTAAAACGGTGAGCCACTGTGTGAGACAGAATGCTGGGCTGGATGGGCTGTGGCCTGTTCCAGCAAGACCGTTATGTTCTTATGTCTGCTACATCACGCCAGAGGTACTAGGAGGTACCTAGTACTAGCTAGTACAGTGGTACCTTGTATAAAAGAATTAGTTTGTTGCAAATAACATTCTGTTAAGCAAATTTTCCTTTATATAAATTTCCCATAGGAATGCACTGAAAACGGAGTAATCCCTAATCGCAACCATTTTTATGTTGTATGGATTTGCTCCATAGGCAATTCTGTTAAGCAAATTTCCCCTATCTCCGGAATTTTTGATGTACAGATTTTATGTTATACAAACCGTTTGTTATACGAGGGTCCACTAAACTAGGAGCCTCCTAGTCCCTAGTATTAGCTAGTACTAAAAAAGCATTCTTCCTGCAACCCTGAAGGCTCACAGGGCCAGTAGCATGACCTAATGTAAGACAGCTTCCAATGCTATTAACCACAGAGAAAGTTTATATCTGGGAATGTTTGGAATAAGCTCTAATTCTCCTTTAGCAAGAATCAATCATATGTAAATTTGTTTTGTATAGCCACCTCCTTCCCTGAAAGTATGAACTTCAAAACCATAATATCTGCTGCTATAATTTAAAATCTCAATTTAGAGTATTTAACTTGTAACTGGGTTGAATTCTGCCCTAGTCCTACCACTTCGGTCACAACAGTGACCGTCCTCCCTGGAAGATTTATTGTAAATACTGACTTGTTTCATTTTACTGTCCCCCTGAAACACTGATCTGACACTTTGGTAATGTAATAAATTGAAATTGTGGTTCCATAGCGCCATGCACAACAGCTGTAAATCACATTGGCAAAACAGGAAGCCCTCCTTAGCTGTCTGGTATGGTGTCTTTGTGCCCATTCATCATGGATAAGCACTTCAGAATACAGTGGTGCCTCAACTTACGGATTTAATCCATTCCGAATGCATGCTCTTAAGTCGAACTACTCTTAAGTCGGGATACCTATCTAAAAAATTGAAAAGGTACGTTAAAAAAGTAAAACAAATGTAAAACAATGTTTGTAAGTTGAGCAGACCATATCTAAAATTTTAAGGCAACAGTTAAAATGCCAACAGTTTTCTACTCTTAAGACAAATTGCTCTTAAGTCGAGCTGCTCTTAAGTCGGGGTACCACTGTATTGATTCTCACAGCACAGTAGCATGAGACAATTACTGTGTTACATATGTATCTATTTTTTTAGACAGTATATCTAATTTTAAGGCAATAGGTGAAAGCCTGTTTGTGTGTAGATCATGCAAAAAAGGCTGGTGATTTAATCAGATGAGACTAATTTTCAGAATTTAAACATTTCCTACGTTTTCCTCACGCACCCATCACTCCTATGTAATCCCTTTCCTCATTAGGAACCTGTGGGGAATGCTGGATGGAAGCATTTAATTACTACACGTCACTGTCACCATAAATGTCATCCCAGCAGTGGCAATTTTTGCTCATTAAAGATTTCCTTACCCTGCTTCCTAAATCCATTATTACAGGAGTAATAGGTGCTTTTGGAATACTAGCAAATGTCTCATTTCCAAAAAATTGTCTTGGCTGATGACATCATCCGAGTTACAGTTTTCACATTTCAGAGATTACACAACAGATTGCGATTTAAGTCTCATCAAGCAATAGTCAATCAAATGTTTTCCTGTTTTGCAGAATGAAACAAATATCTCTAACTCATCCGCATTACAACAGAAGAATCCCTTTCCAATCTACAATAAGTATGCCTCTCGGCCTTGAGTCTCTATTAAAGATTTCTCTCTTCAAACAAGCAATTCCTGAGAAATTCCATACAGTTTATTGAAGTACTGTACATGTTATAATCTATTGCCCAACAGTCTGGAAGTTTTACCACAGAGTTGTTATAGATCTAATTAATAAAACAGGAGGATTCCAACCCATGAGGAACATACTTAGCATATAGATTAAAAGGAAAAACATTGATCCAGCAGTCCTTCTGATATGTAATTGGTCCACTTTAAAAATAATAACCTAGTAGACTGTTTAAAACAGGAGAGGAACATGTGGATCTTCAGATGTTGCTAGACTATAATTTCCATCACAGGACTGGTCAAACTAGCTGGGGTTGATGTGAGCTAGAGTCCAAACATCTGGAGATTTTGTGAGTGGTCTACCTCTTCTTTACATAGAATTTTGATGTAGAATCTACTGCACCATTTGATAATGGGGCAATTATGCCCTATACTCACAGGACAGCAATGAAAACACCAAAAACCTAATAGAATCAAAATACATCAATTTACCTGATGATTTAAATGAACGAGTTTTGATTAACTTGTCTGGCTTACTCTTTGCAAGGTTTCTAGAGGGAAGAATTCACACCATTCAAGTAAATGACAACAAGTATTAGATTTTTAGTATTTTTTTTATAAAAGCTTGACTTGGTGAGAGAGACTTTTACAGTTACCTGAGTATTTGAATTACAGTTCAAGGAAAATTTAACAATGGGAGTCCAATACAGTGCTTTATAATCCAGTGCCTCGGATCCTAGTTTGTATGCTAGTTAAAACTAGGGCACATATACATAAACAATGATTATGGAAAAATATGCAACAGACCACCACAGAAAGGGCTGGAGATACTAATGCATTGAATGGGGTTAAATTGGCGCATTTGTGTGATGAATATGAATCAGAACTTTTACCACAGCAAAAATGACTGATCATGAAATAACACACATTAAGATTTTTTAAAATGCAAATTTCATACACCCGATCCTGAGATTCCCCAAGAGGTAAGGCTTTACAAACTTTAATATTAGTAGGTGGAAATACAGTGGTACCTTGTATAAAGGAATTAATTCATTCCAAATGAAATTATGTTAAGCAAATTTTCCTTTATACAAATTCCCATAGGAATGCATTGAAAACAGAGTAATCCCATTTTTATGTTGTATGGATTCTCCCCATAGGCAATTATGTTAAGCAAATTTCCCCTATCTCCAGAATTTTTTATGTTGTACAAATTTTATGTTATACAAGCTGTTTGTTATACAAGGGTCCACTGTATGTAGTTCCAGAAGGCAACATTTCAAATATTAATGTGTCAAATCAGATCCTTATGCTCTCTGATGCATACAATAGGATGTGGCATTTGTTGCTATATGTACGCTGTTTAGGATGTTTGAAGGAAACAAGTTGTGGTCTTTGTAAAAAATAAAAATAAAAAAAAATCTTGTCACAATCCAAATAGTTGCTACCTGCCACCCAGCAAACCACACTGTGTTTTCAAGTCTCCCAGATTCCCACAATGAGAAGAGAGTGCAAACTGCTCAGATTACTTTTTTATTGCAACATAACATGATATAAGAACAGAATTTATAATTTACAATGCAAAGGGACTTTAAAAATTAAATTTTCATGCTGATCTTAGAAATATTGCTAGACTACCTCCCACAATAAATCTATTTTAGCAATACTTCATGGTCTTGATTCCATTTGTTAAACACCCTCACTTTTGACTCTTTAAAATACTTTCTTGTGCTTGGGAAATCCAGCCCCCATTTCTCCTGTAATACAGCAGTAAAGACAATTAACAAAGCCATTTAAATTAAGAAACTCAATAAGCTATGCCCCAGACTGCAAAAATATATACAAGCATTTACTTTTTCCTGAACTAAACATTTGAGCCATAAAAATATTAAACTGCTGTGCCCTATAGAACTAGGGCATCAGTTATTTCAATTAGAACTATCCTTTATTTTAAAAATATAGGGCAGAAAGCCTTTTGAATATTTGTACATTAATAATATTCCTAAGTCCCTATATGAATCATGAATCATTATGTAGAACATAAGACTATTTCCCATAGTTTATTCTTGTTACCTCAACTTTAATTCATTTCTGTATTGTAAATTATAATAACTAAGATTTATTAAAATCAATAAACAAAAGATCTCTAAGGCTTTTTCTCCTCTGTAAGCTATATTTATAGATGCATTAGGTATTATACAAATGCCATAGGTAGCATTCTCTCCAGATTTAAATGCCTTCTACTCAAAGAAATAATGGATTTATTGTGTTAGGGAAAAACTGCTATGTGTATTCCTTTGAATCCATACTGAAAAAGAGATAAAGGAAACAGTGTTCAGGCATTCTTGCAAGTATCAGCTAAGAAAAATGGATGTTACCTATAACCCCTACACACACACACACACACACACACACACACACACACACACACACACACACACACACACACACACACACACACACACACACAGCTGTGACATGTTATGTCACAATTTCAAATGTTTCTAATGTGAGGTGGTGAGGAATTCTGAAAAAAACCATTCTCACATAATTGCAGTGAGACAGTCATGGGAAACAAAGGAAGATCTGAGAACAGAACTTCTTCAAGTCAAGAAACACTGGATACAAGTGTTTAACATAATACCGAGGTATTAAATTATGAGTGCTGGTTTGTCCTATTGCAAGCAGAAACTGAGAGAAATGAGACTGTTTGACAGTATGAACTTGCTATTGTGAGGAAAGAAGTTACTGATGAACAGTTTGCATTAGAAGACAAACTGGGTGGAATAAACAAGTTAAGTAGCTTCAAGCAATGATCAGAGCACAACAGCAGGAACAGATTGAGCGAAGCTGTTATGTTGCTAAGAAGCAATGGGATGAGAAAGAGCCAAGATCTATGAGTGATGTATCAAAATGAGGGCTAATTAACACAATAGTGATAATTAATAATGAATATGAGTTCCATTTGAAGGAGTGGACTAAACTGGGCAACACTTTGAAGGAAAGCAGTAACACAATGCAAAATGTTCAGAAGAAAATCCCAAATCTGGAAATGGAACACAACTATTCAGAAGCGCTGATGTGGTCGGTTAGTTAGCTTGAGTTCAGCACAAAGCAATTTCACGTTCTTTAAAAAGAACGTGAAATAGCTAAATAATGCATAAAAACTGGAAGAAAACACTTAAGTAGAAAGAACAGGCCATCTGGAATCAAAACTTAATTTTGAAATAATTCCACTAAGGATACATGATTCTGAAGGAATTTTGAAGAAGGCCCACCAAGCAGAGGCATTTTCTGATGTAGAAATGATCGTAGCCAAATTTAAAGAGATGGAAAACATCCATGAGAGAGAAGAGTGCAATGCTCTTGGGAAACCCAACATGGTAGAAAGGGAGTATCTCTCTGTAAACAGCTAGCTGAAGAAACAGAGGAAAAGTAGAAATTATAGACCTTTCAGAGACTCCAGAAAAATAAAAGAAATTTCAAATGATCTTTTCCTAGCTAAGAAACAACAGGCCTTTCTAACAGAGACATGGGAAAGCTGAAGATACTCTTGAATATCTTTCTTGTGGCAGGCCAGCAGATTATCTGTGAGACTTTGAGGCATATCTTGACAGATGACCAGAACAAGCTGGAAGATGCTTCTAATGAGCTGACAAAAATGAAAATTCTGTGTAAGAAAATAGTAAACAACCTTTGAGTCTTCCCAACATGAGCTAAGATACCAAAGTTATGAAAAGCATAGCATTTTGGCAGAAACAAGTATCTGTATTGACACAAAGGATGCACACAGCAGACAATCACTGTGTTTAGAGCTCATGGAATTCAAACAGTGTTTGAATGAGATGAAGAGGCTGACAAAGGCGAGAGCCTACCAGAGAGGTTTGAATGTGCATCTGAAAAGCTAAATAATGCATTACAGGCGTACCTTGGTTTACAAATACCTCTATTAACCTAATTTTTGGTTCACAAAAGGAAATCCATTGTAAATAATGCCTTGGTTCACTTTTTTTTTTGCAATACCCCTGTTTACAAAACAAAATGGCAAGGCATTGCGAAAAAGTACCCAGGATGCATTGCACCCCTGTGCATTTTCAGTATACAATTATTCCAGAGTACAAAATACCCCAGAGAACGCATTAATTTTGCAAACCGAGGTATGCCTTACACTATGGGAAGCAGGCACAAATGCTGTTGACCAAACAGGTACAGAGCTGCAGTATAAACTGGAACTGCATTCCTGTGACAAAACTGATAAAAGTAAAGCTGTAAAGAGTCTCTCTGAGGCAAAGATGAGGCTGGGAAGGAAAAATCATCTCTGTGCCAGCTCAATAGACATCTTACCTAGCTGGAGCAGGAAGAACGTTGACTGGATGTAAGCATCCATGATGCAAAAAGTGGCCTCTGCATATCAGGAAAAGACTAATTATTAATTGCCAGTAACATGAAATCTGTGGACTTTTCCGCACAAAAACAATTCATACCACCATCAGTGATCTGGGGTATACATCAGTAACATTTGAGTTTCTAAATTAGAACTATTCATTTATGGAGTCATCATCAGCAAATATGGTGTATGTTTAGCAGAATCTCCTTTAGCTTCAACCATAAGGCAATACCTTTAAAGAAAAATGCATTTTGTGAGACTGTCTACTATGTACCCTGTTGTAGAGAGACCAGCAGAACAAGATTAGTTCTAAGTTAACTACATAGCTAGATGGGTTTGCTTCTTTCTGTCTCCTTCTCTCTTTTCCTCTGAAATGATCTTGTTTTTAATTCATATCATATCTGAATATTGCAAATATCTTGATTGCTTTTACTTTTTTATTCTCCTGCTTTTATACAGCAGGACTGTACAGAAGGCCCCGTAGAGATGCCGAAAACCTCTCTCAATGGCACAGTCACTGGTACCTTCTAGTTGCCAGTTTAGATAATATACCATGGAAACGCATTTTGTGTTGGTTTTGTTTAATATTTCCAAGCAGTGGATAACTGAAACTGTGGGTACTGTGATACTGCAGATATGCCAGTCCTACTGCATTTGTTTTCAATGGTGAAGGTGTTTTTAAATTCCTGTTGTTATTATTATTTTTAAATTGAGAGCATTCTTAAACTCCCAGGAGGAAAGGTGGGCTGTACAACCTTTATAATAAAGAAATGTGTACAAATGTATTCTTCCCCTTGCTATATTTGATAGACTACATCATTTCCCATTACTTATCAGAGCAGACATAGAACCTTTGAAGCAGTTTCTTCTGTGAAACAGAAAAAAATAAATATTAAAATGAAAATGGAAAATAGATGTTATCCTGTTACCTTACAGAGGAGTCCTAAAGGCATTCAGTTTTAAAAAGGTTGAGACCACTTGTTTCAACACCCTGAACGAAGTCTTTCTAAAATCTTCCCCAACGCCAGGATGGATAGATGATATTTCTACCGTGAATTTTGTAAGCCTGCTATCTGACGGTCCTGGGTAACTTTCAAAGGACTATGCTCCCCTCACACAGAAGAACAGTAAGTATATATTTATCAACATGCATTACTGTTGTTTCAAAATGCCATTCTCTCTCCTATTGAGGTTCAGAGCGTCATGCACACCACAGAATTATAACAACCTGGAGAGAAAGGATACAAGGCAGCAAAACTGGGTATCAGATCAAAGTGCTTTTCTGTTCCAATAATGAGACGGCGATTTTAAGTATTTGTGTACATCTCAATTGGATATAATGAAATTGAAATAAATAACAAAAATTGAAATCAGGTTTAAAACCAAGTGCTGCACAAGGTACAAATATGAAGATGCTCAAACACAGAGCTGACTCCCACAGGATTCCTGCTTGTCCTGGGTGGCACAGGGAGTTTACACATTCTTGGGAGTTCTCGTCACCCCACACAGAGAAGAATCACGGCCTTTATTGAGGTTCATTCCTGTGTAAACATGCACAGGATCGCAGCTTCTGTGAAGGTGAAGTGGCAGGTGGGTAAAAATGCTTATACCGACAGTAGGACGTTGTGAGCCATTTTCCTTTGTCTGCAGGAAAGCTAGACTTGTCACTTAAGCCTAACAGCTATTTCAAACCTCAGCCTGCAAACAGGACTGGAAAATGAATACCAGCTGTAGCCAGCTGAAGAGGCCTCACACAATGTTTCCAATTTACTACTGAAGTTCCATAAGCAAAAACCTAGATTAAATGTATACATCAGATGAAAACAAACTAAGATTCCTCTAAGTTTGAAGAGGTGCATTTCAATGCAGGGATAACCTGAGGAATGTGAGGAACTGCAAAATAAATAGATAAATAAAAGTGCTATGCTCTGAAAGTGTGCATTAGCTCTTTGTGCCCACCCATCCCCTGCCCAGTCACAGTCTGAACTGAGATGAGTCACAGAATTAAGGCATGGGAGGGCAGAAACAGTCAGGCCTTATTTGGATAAGAAAATGTTACCGTGAACAATGGATCTGTTTACAGCACCCCGCGTCTGAATGCAAGCAAACACTGTTTGAAATAGGATGCTGCAGCATTGCAGCTACCAATGGACTTCCCAGAGCATCAGCAGCAAAAAGTTGCTACTAAAATGGAAAGACAAAGGAATCATTTTAGAAAAAAAAAAAGTAATTAAGAACACATTCCAGTTACTGAACATGAGCCAACACAGAGCCTCAGAAGTACTCTAAGCCTCTGGTTAGGGAAGAGTTCATTTATGCCTTCATCGTTTTTGATTTCCCAAAATGACTCAGAAAAAATAGGGAATTAGTGGGAATAAAATGGCAGCATAACATCCATTAACTGAAGCACTAGCAGTTGTTTAAATAAATCACGGTCAAGTCCTGTTTACAATAGGAAGTGCCACGAGCGGAGGTACTGCACACCATGGATCTACGTTCTTCAGGTGCAGATTTCCACCACTTATTACTCTTGCCCAAATCCTTCTGTTTCTTCAATTGCAAACAACAGCTTTTCCTTCAATTGTTCATAACTCTTGTAGGGTGGCAAGTCCAAGCGATTGAAACTGGGGGAAAAAGCAGCAGCAAGGTTAATTTTAATTTTAATACTTTCAAAAATATATAAATGAGTACTAAGATACTTAACAACTTATATTTCTAACAGCTTAAAAATGGGCAAAGCATTTCTTTTGATAGGATATGTGAACTTTCATGACTTCCACCTTGTACACTGACCTACATGCTATATCCTATAGGTTGAGAAGTGCATAATACCACATGTATAAGAGAAACAATTTGTATAAAATATTCTTAATAATCTTCTGTATAGGCTAATATGCTGAAACTGATGGTCAGATACAAGCAAAACATAATTCTGATAGGAAGGCGAAACTATGCTGTCCCACATTGTACAATGTTTTGGTTCATAAAATATTTTAATAGATGTTGCACTCCAAAGGATGCAAGAATGAAGATTTTTTTAATCTTAAATGAAGTAAAGGGTTGCAATGTACATTGGCATTGAACAGGCAATAGCTGTGTGCTTGAAGTGTATATTTTACAGTTCTTTAATATGAAACATCATAAAGTAGTTGAACATATTTTAAAGAGTACACAGTTATCCTTATACGAAGAAACAGTTTATCAAGGGCATACTGGGTCCTTTGTTACCATTGTTATGGGTATACCTTTCTAATGTCATAACATTTATTTGATTAAAGTCATCCAGGTGCTCAGATCAAATTAATCATCGTACTGAAAATGTGATCTAATTAAAATTACATGCATCAGGGATTGTAACATGTATTGACTAGGAATATTGTTGGTGATAAAGCAGGACTTTTAATAATATGACCTTTTAGATGCCATTAATTGATAGGGCTGTATTAAGTCAGAAGTTGATAACAATAACAATATAAAACAGATAAACAATGCCACAGTTGCATTTTCTCACGAAAGAAAGGAGGGAATCTACTTCCACTAGCTCATTTCTACTAGCTCACATGTAACTCACTAATTTGGAATACAACCTATATCTAAATATCACTGGCAAACAGCAGTGATGAAAGAAAGAAAGAAAGAAAGAAAGAAAGAAAGAAAGAAAGAAAGAAAGAAAGAAAGAAAGAAAGAAAGAAAGAAAGAAAGAAAGAAAGATTGTGAGTCACAATTATCATCTCAAGTTCCTTACCAGGTATGGCTTCTAGGTAACCAGTTTTCTTTACCAACTTTTTCAATGCAGAACTTTTGAGGTCCATTGCTCCCTAAAATACAAAACAATGAATTAATCAGAGTAATGTAAAATATAGAAAGAAAATGAAAATTGTGTCTATTATTTCAGGGTTAAATTTACAGTGCAATTATGAGTAATGCAGGGACAAATATTTGCATCTCATAAGATATACTCAAGTTCAATTCAATGTTTAAGATGTTTTCTGTCTTTATCCAATTTATCCCCTTTCCCTAGTTTAGAATCATGGAATTGGAAGAGACCTCAAGGACCATCCGATCCAACCCCCTGCAATGCAGGAATCCCCATCAAAGTACCCCGGACAGATGGCCATCCAGCCTCTGCTTAAAAACCTCCAAAGATGGAGGCTCTACCACCCTCGGTGATAGCATATTCCACTGCTAAACAGCTCTAACCACCATGAGGTTCTTCCTAATGTTCAAATGGATTTTCTTTTCCTGTAATTTGAAACCACTGCTCTGAGTCCTAGTCTCTGAAACCATGGAAAACAAGCCACCCCCTCTTTGATATGACATCCTTTCAAATATTTAAACATTGCTATCATAGTTCCTCTCAACCTTCTTTTGTAAGATTAAACATTCTAAGCTCCCTAAGCCGCTCCTCATAAGACAGGCCTGCCCAACAGGTAGCCCGCGGGCTACTGGTAGCCCGCGAAGGGTTCACAAGTAGTCCGCCGGCCACCAATAAAAAAAGTGAGGGGATAAGTTCTCCACCCCTCCCTCCCCCACCACAAGGAACACCACTGCCCCAGCAAAGTTCTGGGTCTGACAGCCCACTGTCTCAGCCGAGCGGGGCAGTTCAAGGGCCATGGCGCATTGAAATCTGTTCCCTCCAGAACAGATTAATTGGTTTTCAATGCATTCCTATGGGAAGCCGCTGCTCTACTTACAAAAGTTTTTACTTATGATCATGTGCTCAGAACGGACAAAATTCGTAAGTAGAGGTTTTAGTGTAGCAGCCCTCACGCACTTTGGATCAGAAAAAGTAGACCTTGGCCTGTTCAAAGTTGAACAGCCCTGTCATAAGAGATGTGTTCCAGACCTTTAACCATCTTGGTCACCCTCCTCTGGACCCACTCGAGGTTGTCAACATCCTTTTTAAATTGAGGAGTGGAGAAATGTACACAATACTCCAGGTGGGGTCTGACCAGAGCAGAATAGAGTGGTACTAACACCTCCCTTGCTCTAGAAACTATGCTTCTGTTGATGCAACCAAGAAAATGTTACAGTGTTGGGCTCTACAACACACAGGATCCAATAAATTTTGAGGCAAGTGAAAGAAGAGTTGAATCACAGTCAAGAAGATGTGACCGTAATTTCCACTGTATCAACCAGATTCTTCATCAGCATTTTGAAACTGTCTTTCAGCGAAAATGTAGAACCTGTTAAATATCTTAAATTTCCTTAACTCTTTGAGTCAAAGATTATTATTTGCATCACTATTTCTGAAGGGAAAATGAAACTGCAATATATATCTACTGTACATCTATCTCTATTTCTATTTCTATCCATACACAGTATCTCTATCTCTCTATATGTGTCAGTGCACTCAATTTTACCTATGAATGACCAAGGTTCTGAAGGCATAACCCAAGTGAAAATTGTCAAAAGAAGAGTGCTGCATACCCATGAGATCAGAAAAGCCTCCTACTGGTAATCGGCATGTTCCGGTAACGAACTGTAGCAATCTCATTCTTTTCTCATTATCTATTTCCTTCACAAACTGTAAAAGAGAATACATTTAAAAGAACTGTATAGATTTGTATCACATCATACAAGTAAAACTCAGTTCAAGTAATTCCAGTCTCACACAGAGACAAAAAATCCTACATAATCTATAGTCTCACCTGTCTTTTGATATTATTAAAAACAGATAGTAGAAAGAGGAAGAACTGTTGCATGCACAGTCAATAAACTTATTAGGAAATTGAAGGGAATGTCTGTATGGTTTTGAAGAACGAGTGCAGTAACACTGTGGAATACTGTAGCGCACCGGGTAATTTCTGCCTTTTTAAACTAAAGAAGGTTTACTAAAAATAAGAATTCTTGTAAGATCAGAAAATGCTTTTCCTCTATCAGAAATCCCCATATTTTTTCAGCATTTCTACATTTGTTCTCTTGCTTCTGAGAAAAATAAAAAAATAAAAAGGTTGATATTCCAAATATTTCTGCACATTTCTGATCATGAATTTAAGTACAAGAGAGAAATGGCAAACATTTGGAGTCATCAGTAAAAATGAAAACAAGTTGACCACCTTATCCATGCTTAAACATTTAGTTTCATGAATACCACAGATATGTCACTATAGTTGGCTGGGTAGCTCAGTGGTTTAGGTATCTGGCTGTGGAGCCAGAGGTTGGGAGTTCAATCCCCCCCCACTGTCCTGCCTGCAAATAGAACCAGTCTGTGTGGTCCTTGGGCAAAGTGCTCGATCCAGGGTGGCCCCAGAAGAAAAGGGTTTTCTTGTATCCTGGGAAGGATTGCCATAAACAGGAATAAACCTTATGGCACATAATTATGCATTATTATATTATGTATAATTATGCATTATTATATTTCATTATAATATGAACCTTGCAATACTTAAAAATGTCCTTCATTCTTCTGATCCTACACTGATAAAAAGCCACTACTTTTCTAGTTTTACAAGAGTTGAAGAGTGACTTGTGAGTTGCAAAGGATAATCGAGAACAGAATATAGCTGGGCAAAAATTGGAGTCTAAAACCTCCAACACTAATATTACAAACAATGGATGAGTATACTTTGTTTTAAACCACATGCAGAATAAATCTCTTCTTTAAGACGTCACATGAATTTACTGGTTTTACAACAAGAGACAAAGATGGCTGTGTTTGGCAAATTGTCAGAAGAGGTAATACTTAGGCCAATAGTTGATACTAAACAGTAAAGAGATGCTATGTTCCTCAGAGATCCATTGGTGAAACATGGGCACCATCAAAACTATTCTTGCATAAATCAAAGCAAAACAAACCTGCCAAAACCACACAATTTGTTTGCTAGTCCTGGTATAATGCCGGTAGATGGTATGCCTTTGCCAGTCGGTCAGGTCAATCTCTTGCATTCCACACAAAAGCACCTGTTTGGAAAGGGGTGAGGTGGGGAGAGGAGGAGACAGCAGTTAGGAGTCAGAAACGTTGCTATCACTACCTGTAGATATTAGAAGTGTGGACCGAACACCAATAGGGCTTCCAAAATGCCTTCTTATCCTGCCACCCTATTTGTGGTTCAGGTACCGCGGTCCCATTACATCATGGGATCACAGTACCTGCACCGTGGGAGGGGCAGTCGGGTCGCTCCGCGCCGCCCCTCCTCAAAGCCTCAGAGCCGCGCGGGGGGAGATCAGGTCACCCCGCCCTGCCCCCCCCGCGCTCCTCCGAGAAGCCTCGGGGTCATGTGGGGGGAGGGGCAATCTCCATTGAAATGCATTGTGGTCAATGGATTCCAATGGAGAAATTTTCCCCATTGGAAAGCATTCAGCCAATGTTTTCCAATGGAGAAGGCCCCGGACAAGAAGTCTCGGGCGGCGCGGGTGGGCGGCGGTGGGAGGTCAGATCCTCCTGCCACTGCCGGCGTGCACCGCCCCAAGACTTCTCTGACAGGTGCGCAATCGTCCCCCCGCCCCCAGGCCCCATCCCACCCACTTCTGCATATCGCAGATTTTCATGCATCGCGGGTTGGGTGGGTCCTTAACCCCGCGATGGGCGAGGGGTTACTGTACAATGTGGCTGCCTAGTTAGTTCAGCACTGAATGTAACACCCTTGCTTAGAGAATGTGCATATGTACCATAAGGATCATGTTTCTCTGATGTAAAGTGATGCATAATCTCTTTAGTAGAGATTAACTCAACTGCAGCAACATTTCAACACAATCAACTTTAGGAAACTCTTACTCCATTTAGTAGCCTTTCTGCTCAGGCTTATCATCTAAAATTAGAACTTGCCTCAAGCTCCTTGGCATCAAAATACTGTAAGTACTGCTGTGGTAAAATCTCATTGAAACCTTCAAAGAAAGACTGTGTTTGTTCTTCAACTCCCCGGGAAAGCCTCCACTCTGCCACCAGCCTAGAGTAAAAAAATTACAAATACACGTTCAGAACTGGTCCCTTCACCTGAATCTGAAAGTATAAAGGTTTGTGAACTATAATTAGAACCTGGAAAAGTACTTCAGGTTTTGGACTGCAACACTCAGAATACCCAGGAAGCATGGCTGTGCTGAATATAGGGTTCCGGAAATTGCAGATGCCCCCGTCCCAAAATAATAATAATAATGATGATGTTTTTTAAATCTCAAGATCTGATTATAGTTCACATTACATGTTATGTGCCATTACTAGCAGCAATTTATAGCAACCCAACAGGATTTTCTGGGTAAGAAAATTAGTGAGATACTAGTTCCATACCCTTAGTGAGCTTCCAGAGCTGAGTAAGGATTCCTGAGTTCTAGTCCAACACTTTACTACTACATCACACTGGGCATCTTGCATTACACAAGGCAGTGGGAAATCGTCAACAACAGAATACACAATCAAATAAATAAATAAATATAATAAATATTTATTTTAATAAATAAATAAATATTCAAATAAATAAAATGCCCTTGTTCAAGGCATATGCTTAAAATGTGAAATAAAATAAATGGATTATAGCTTGAGAAAAGTTCAGCAAGGTGAGATTATGCCATGAGTATACCACAGTCCTCATAAAATCATAAAAACAAAAGAAAGAAATGTGTATTACATTAAGATACGGTAACTAAAACCACTAGAGATTAACTGTCTAGTATGGTTATCAGAAATACATCTAGTTAAGCAAATAAGCCTTCAAGAGGCAGTAGAAACACTCTCTGGCCAAATTTCAGTGGAGAGATTCTTCTTCATAGTGGGTACCGGAAAAGAGAAGGCACTCCTCCATCTTGCAACTCTGTGAACTGAATTAAGCTGTAGTATAGCAAGCTGCCCCTTTCCCTGAGTGTAGAAGACTGGGCTAGAGAACATCCATGAAAAATCACAAGCAGCGTTAGAGACATTTTAAATTTGCGAAAACAGCTTTCCCTCTTAGTTTAGTAGCAGCTCTCACTAAACATGAAAGAAAACAAAATTCCAATGTTCACTAAATGTCAATCATAGACGGAAGCACAAAACCGTAACTGAAAATCTGTTCTGAACTTACCTAATATATTCTTCCTTGTTTTCCTCAGTAACAAGAATATCGCTTCCATTGGGCTTCAAATCATGGCTCTTTATTTCACCTAGAATTTCCTTATCAACAGAGAAATACATTTCCAGGCCACATTCCTCAATATTGTTTTCTCTGAAAATAAATAAAATGTTGCTAATTGCAGAAACATGCTTTTATGCAAATACAACTGGATTGCCACTGTGGTTACTGTACTTGGAAATGTTCTGTTAACTGCTATACTTGGACTGAACACACTGATTTTAAAATAAGCAGTCCCATAAACTGATACTCTTCAAAACAGATCTATTTAACACTTTTTGTTAATTAAAAAACACAAATGCACAACCAAAACAGACTCCACAATGAGATCCTAGTCCTAAATGCATCCCCAGGATCGATCTCTACCAAGAGTAGAATCTCATATGAATGTTGCAGATGAATATTTTCTAGGTGCTTTGCATTCTGAATATTAGTAGTTCTGGTATCTACATTATTTAATATAATTCATACGCCAATTTTCCATTTTAAAGAATGGTGAACATGGCTGACACTTCTCAAACGTAGATAAGTCAGGATACGCAAAACACAATTTCTTACTAAAAATATAAATTTGAATGCAGTAAGACCTCCTACTTTATCCACCAATTCAGTTATTCATGGCCTGAAAAGATTAAAAGACAAATCCCCCAAATACAGTGATACCTTGATTTACGAATGCTTTGCCCAACGAAACACTTGGATTATAAAAGGAAATCCACCTGTATAGGGTAATTTTAAATTATCAAAAAAGGCAGGGGTTTCTTTGATTCATGAAAAAATTTAAGTAATCATTTTTCAAGGCATTCATAGGGGAAGCCTGTCCTGACCCAGCAAAGCAGGAAAAGAGCTTCCCTTGCTTTGCTGGGTTTCCTGGAAACCCCCTCAATGAACTGTCAACATCAGCTGTGTGACGGTGGCCAGCAGCTTTACTCCTGCCGTCTGGGCTCACTGGAAACATTTGGATGAAGCCAGACTGGAGGGTAGAAATGAAGCCATTGCCCCTGCCTCCACACTGCCAAACAGCTGATTTTGACAGCTGGGCAAGATCGGGTCCTCCCATTCTCAGCCAGGTGAGGGTCCGACGGGTGGTGAAGTCACCACCCATTCGATCCTCACCTGGCTCAGAACAGACTGACCTTATCTTATCTGTCCCGTTCTGAGTCAGGCAAGGCTCAGGCGAGTGGCACGACCCTTGCCTGGCTCAGAACGGGAAAGCCAGGATCGAAGCTGCCACCACCACCCTTCCTTTGCCTGGGTCTCTGTGCTGAGCTGTTTCGATGCAGAGACCCAGGCGAAGGGGGCGGTGGCTTGTGGGTTTGTTCATAGCCCATTTACTCTCCAGGCACGCCACTTTTGGGATGCCCAGAGGGCATGGCTGGAGAGTAAACTGGGGCTACAAACAAGCTCACAGGCCTCTGCCTCCCCTTCTCCCGGACCTGCACAGAGCTGGGCAAAGGTGAGGCAGCGGCTCTGGGCATCCCAAAAGCAGTGTGCCTGGACAGTAAACTGGGGCTACGAACAAGACCACAAGCCTCTGCCTCTCCTTCACCCAGGCCTGCAATGAGTCAGGCAAAGGGTAGGCAGGGGCTTGTGGGCTCGTTTGTAGTCTGTTTACTCTTCACCACCCGTCGGACCCTCGCCTGACTGAGAATGGGAGGACCTGATCTTGCCCAGCTGTCAAAATCAGCTGTATGGAGGTGGGGGGCAACGGTTTCACTCCTGCCCCCAGTCTGGCTTCATCCAAATGGCTGCAGTGAGACCAGACGGCAGGACTAAAGCCACTGGCTGCTGATCACCACCATCACCCAGCTGATGTTGACAGCTCATTGAGAGGGTTTCCAGGTCAGAATAGGTTTCCCACAGGAATGAATTGAAAGTCTATTGAAATCCGTTCCCTTCAGAACAAATTAATTGGTTTTCAATGCATTCCTATGGGAAACCGCGTTTTAAACAACAAAAATTCTGAAATACGAAAGATCCGTTGGAACTGATTTATTTCGTAATTCAAGGCATCACTGTATATATTTTTTTCCAATGAAGTTACCAAAACTGACCACTAGAGAAAGCCAGAGACCACACTATGTATAGCATTTGCTATGTAAACAGGGTTCATCTGTGTTTTTCAACCATAGGGGCAGGGCTTGGGACCAGTCCCCTGAGAATAGGGTGGTCCCATTGTAGTACAATAAAACAACACAAAAGGGCTGACAACTCTTATTTACAGGCATTATAAACATATCCAAATGAATCCTAGATATATCTAGATTCTTTCATGAATCAGAAAGCTGAGGTGAGAAACTTACTTGACCCAGATGAGTGAGTTATAAAACTCAGGATCTACAGATTCCAAATCTTTAAGTCCCACTGGCTTGTTGAGGATGCGTTTGTAGAATGGCAGAGAGAAACCTGTGTCTATAAATTTACCATGAAATAAAGCCTGCAAATACAGGAAAAGATTTGCTTTATAGCATTTCCAATGAGTGAACAGTTTTTAAATCTGTTCTTGTTACACAAGCAGCAGAAAAATATCTACATCTTAGGTTTTCGAAGAAACCTTGTATTAATAAAGTACAAATGTATATGGAAAGCAAATAACCATATTTATAGATAACTCTGTATCATTCATGGCTAAAAAGTAACATCAGGTGGGAAAATGAAAAATTTCAGGCATTTACTATCGCTGGGTGGATTATAATTTTCTCTTCTGTAGACTGTACATTAATGATGACAAAGCAATTAATTAACACAAAAATAGTTAGTGGGAATATGAAACTGTCTCTGAAAGCTTTTTTTTTGCTCTCACACTCAATGCAATGCAGGAATATTAATATAAAACATGATGAATGAATATTTGGATCCAAATACAGTCACCCCCTGCCATTTTGCAGTCCTGGTATATCGTGGGACTGCAGTATATGAAGGCAAGGGCCCCTGGGGCAAGCTGCTTGGGCCTATTTGAGGCCTCCTGTACTTACCCCAGGCCTGGCGCTGCCTTGAGTGGGCCTCCGATGGGCTTCCCGGGCTTGTCAAAGGCCGAAGAAGTGGTTTCTGGTGAACCAGAAATCACTTCCAAAAAACCGGAAGTGCCTTCCGGATCACCCAAAACCAATTCTGGGGCCTCTGACAGACCCGTGAAGCCCGTCAGAGACCTGTTTGGGTCAGTGCCAGGCCTAAGCTAAGTGTATGTATGAGGCCCTAGACAGGTCCCCCGGTCCTAATCCAACCCAGCAGCCACATATTGCGAATTTTCCTTTATTGCGGGTTGGGTCGGGTCCCTAACCCCCACGATAAGCGGGGGATTACTGTATATATTTTGTGAAGTAATAGGAGTTTTAAAAAATTACAGTCTCTTTCCAATGCCAATTAAGGAAAACTTGAGAGAAAAACACTGAATATTGCATGGATCCTTGTTTTTACTATAGCAAGTAATAGAATAAGTAGGAGAAACAGAATGAAAATTGTAACATTTTTTAAAAATGTACTGAACAAAGAAATGCAAAGCACTTTGTACAATACAGAATGGAGAATTCTGCTAGGAAAGATTACAATCTAGCTTTCCTGGCTCTAGAAAAAGACTTTATATATTTCTGCTTCACATTAGAAAGTCTGAATTGTCCAAAATAAGAGTTCCTGGTTTTCTCAACTAGCAACTCTCAGATGGTTCCTACTGCCTTGCTTCACTATCAACACTACAAACCTGCCTGTTTATTCTTCTATGCTCTGGACTCACCATTGCAATAAATCTGCCAATAAAACGAAAGTATTTCAAGTGGTCTGGGTTGATGTAGGAAGCTGGGTTTATCTGTAGGCAGTAGTTATCCTTCCCTGCATATTCAAACAGGCAATACATCGGGTTCATCACTTCGTGGGATAACAGAAAGAACCATTCCCTGAAACCACATGAAGGTCTCAGTTAACATCACACACACACACAAAAAAAAACCCCATTAAGACACCACAAATTTGTTAGTGTAAAATATCTTCAAGAACAGATAATTATTAGAACAAAGTATTCTGGTCAGCCATTGTGTAGTTAGGAAGAATGTACTAAATGCTTGGACAGCACAACAGAAGTAGATCTCAAGGGTGATGTTTTAGAGGTTTTTTGGTATGTTTTGACAAGACTGGAATGACTCACGGCTCATATGCAAATAACTACTGATTTACAGATGTCTGGCTTAAACTTTGGCATGTAATTCTGCTCATGGTCCATAATCTTTCTTTCTACAGAAAACAAAAACTCAGCACTGTCTTTTTGAAAGTCAACTCAACTGATGTTCTTGGAATGCTTGTGCACCTCTCAGCGCTACAAATAATTGATATGAATCACATCCAAGCTGTAGGCTTGTGATTTTAAATACTGAGTCAAAATTATAGTTTATAAACTCCATGACTGCTGCTGACGTCCAAGCTGTTCAGCTTCAGGGCTAAACTGCTTATTGACTGTGTGGAGCATCTGCCTCTGCTATACAGATTTTGCAATCAAGATGTCTGCAGAAGGTAAGAACATTTCTAATGCCCTGTATATGCAAAATGGAGGACGGATACAGCATGTAAGGTATGTTTGTTCTGACTGCTTCTAAATAACTAAAATAGGGAAACATAATGGATACCTATTTTGCTGTACCGTCTAATAAAAATATTCAGCGTAATCTTCCTAAATGTTGCCTCATGTAGCTTATCAAATCTTATTATTACTGATGTACACTTTAATCTCTTCATTATAATATAAAGGCTCAAATTTGCTGTCTATAGTTGAAAGACTGGTGCATATTATATACACAGAACATATACAATTCTAGTCTTGAAAAAGGCCGGCCTTACTAGATATTGAAAATTAAAACACAACGTTATGTACAGATTATTTCTCCTACAAAAAATTGCCTAAAATGGCCAACTTTAGAAAGTGTAAGCCTCACAGTTTGTCCTACCAAATAATTTAACGTAGCTTGATTTGTTCTATGAAGTCAGTTTTCCCTACCGTGCAACACCTCCATAATCCAATCCTTCTTCTCCAGGAAAAATGACCCACAAACGCCTTCGAAGATCTGGAGGGCTGAGGCTCATTATCTTTGTAGAAAAAGATGACCAGATGGTCAATAAGGATACAGCTAGTACATAGCAAGGTAGACTCCTTATTTTATTTGTCTGGGTTCTTATTTTACACAGCTCTGTTGGAATAGACTAAACATAATCTAACAAATTACAAACTACCTCCAATTAAATCTTTCAACCATTTTGCAAGGTCATTTAGAGACAAAGGTTAAGTGTCTTTATTTCTTTAAAATATTTACATGCTGCCTTTCTCCTAAAGAGGTAGAAACAAGAACTATACAGTTCAGATCAATTTCAGAAACAAAGAGAATTATTTTTTCAGATTAAACACCTAGAAGCAATTTTACAATGCACCAAGTATCCAGCCATAACTCACCTGCTGGAATGAATCTTCAAACAGTGTTTTCCTGCTTACTGTGATTTTTATATGCTGAGGCATAGCCAGTTGCTGAAACACAAAAAAGTAGATTTCATGAACTATCCAACTATGGAACATTGAAGTACACTCAGTATGAAATGTGAGCAACTGAATGGCACTTCACAAATAGGAGCCACAAAGTTCATGGCCCAATATCTGCTTTCAATGTTATGATCATAATATTAGTGAGCCAACATGTGTTTCTCTTGTATGACTTCAGTGAATATGCTAAAAAAGAGTATCTGATAAAGCATCTGGAATGTGGGAAAACTTTACAAAATTGTAATTCAGATATGGAGACTGGTTCTATGTACTGTACCATAAACACACAGATGCTGCTATGTGAGATAAAGAAAAATATAATTCCAATTCCTTCGTCCCATACAATATATGTTGGGCAATAATGAATGGAGCTGCAGGTAGGTAATGTGTAGACAATTAACTAACACATGATGCGGATCCACTTATATATGGATTTAAACCCTTTGCCATATATGAAGTCAGGTGCAGCTTTGGATATATGTGGCACCTATTGTTTACAATGTGTTATCCTGTCCATCTTACTTTATAAAATGACTATGACACCAAGTAAAGATTTTGGCCATGAAAAAATGTGGGCTTAGTTAAAGGTGGGTGATATTCATATCCATGCTGATTAATTAACATACAGAAAACAGAGTTATTTTAAATTTAAGTTCCGTGGATATTTATCCAGAAAAATTATTCTGCCTAAGGAAACATTTTCACCTGACAAAGTTAATATAATGCATTTTAAATTCTGTCTTTTAGATTAAAAAAACCCAATGAAACTGACGTTTCTTAACTGTTTCCATGTGTAGAAATCCTTTATCAGCCTGGCCTGACATGAGCCACACCCCAAAACACAAAAACACTCTGCCTCAGAAGATCTTATTACAGTTCATTGTCTGAGGAGAGTGTCACCCAAAAAACTGGGAATTAGATGGCTCCTGAAGGGCACAGACCATGAGCAACCAGCAGATCCTAAAGTCATTGTGATAGTAGCTACCATGATGAAAATGTTGGATTAAAAAACCCCACACTGAATTCAATATACAGAAAATACGAACAAACTTGTACTCCAGAAGTACAATTAAGTGCTTTCTGCTGATTATAAAGATTTCCACAAATATGCTCCCAAACTGAAATATAACTTACCTGACACCAAAACCGGAAGTATTGGACTTTTGCTTTGAAATCACGAACATAGGCTATTTGAGGTCCATTATCACTGGGGGGGAAACAAGAGGAGTTGGAACTCAATTGTGCAATTCACACGAATCTGAATCCTAGTGGTTATTCATGTAAAGTTTGTGAATGTGAACTTTTAATCTAGAAATACCATGCCTAAGTAACAAGGTGCTGCAGCACATCTTAGCTCTATGCCTCATCAGGTGCCCAACTCAGCAACTCACGTAAACTCTACACTTGTCAATTAATCACAACTAGCTGCAGCAAGTCATTCATTTATTCTGGCCCGAATGCCACTCTATGTGAAAACAAACAGGATTCTGGCCATCATTTGGTGAGTATAACCTAGTTAACTGAATATGTTATTCCAAGTAATGAAGTATCATTTTTGGGATATCTCAGAGTAAGTTATTTTGCAGAGCAACGTATCTGAAGTTATTCTACTCACCAGTGAATATGCCTCTGGGCAAATGTCCTTTGTTTAAAAGTACAAATATCAGTGTTTAGGCAGTAATTGGAAAATTTACTATGTCCCAAACTGGATACAAAATAATCTGAGCTATAGCAAATATCTTATTTTATTTATTGAGCAAGTCTATAGAAACTCTACTTTCCCCCTTCCATTTCTCTTCAGCATTCCCTTCTGGCAATGCCTGATCCCTGCACCGGAAATAAATGCTGCTGAAACATGCAGTATATAATAAATCTCAATGACCGTTCTACAAGAACAAAAAGAAGCTTACAGAGCTGACTTTCCAGTCCGAGGATCTATATAGGTTGTTGTTCTTCTGTTATGATCCACAAAATATGGAATTCCATCCACAGTGAATCTCATCTCCCAGCCTTCTGGTAATGGTTTCTCATTTAACTGACTGAAAATACAGATATAGTCAAGACTTGAAACATATTACACGTATCAGTTTCAGACATTTCAGGTTGTTGATATGTCATCTGCTTTTACTAGAATTCAAAAGTGACCATAAAATAGTACCTCCTGTTCCTCATTTTACTGAGTTCTAAAAATGAAACAATAACCATACATTCAAACTGAAGAATGGTACAATAGCAATTTAATTGTCATTTCTCACCTCTTTCGTTGCAAATGGGCATGTGTTAATACAATTAGCTAATCACTTGTTTATTCAAATGAAAGATTATTTATTTATTTTATTTTTATACCACACCAACTGACCAAGGGTCACTCTGATAAAATGTCAATGTGTTACTCTTGGTCTCCTTGTTATCAAATTATCAAAGAGTTGTCATGGCACTGCTTGTGGCTTGTGTACTGTTCATCACTCCTATGTGGAGAATGTCATCTAAACAACAAACAGGCACTGTTACCAGTAAGAGTTGTGTTCAGAGTGTGTCTGAACACTATGACCAGAGTGACTTCACTATAAAGTCATTATCTAAATGTGTTTAGGAGAAAACTCCAGGGTTACAGAAGTGTAATTCTGGAATGGACCTGAAGACATCAAACATTCATTATTTTCTACCACAGTGTTCATAGTGTCTTCCAAAATGAATAAATAAATAAATTGAACTTCCAAAAGTTACCATCTCTGTGTAACAGCACACCAAGAGTTCAGACACTGCGTATAGTCCCAATGTTTTTGGGCATCTTGACTAACACTGAAACAATTATTTGCATATGCCTGTTCAAATCTAAAGAGGCAACAGGCTTGTATAAAGCACATTCATATGTAGAAACTAGCTAAAAGGTTTTCTTAATGGGTACAAGATAACAGTCCTTGGGATTTATACTTCTATACCATTTACTAGGATAGCTAATAAAAGAAAGGCAATACTTGAACTGGGAACTTGTAAAACAGAATATATTTGGTCCTGATAAGTATTCTGTAATACAGTGGTTCCCAACATTGAGTCCCCCAGATGTCGTGGACTACAATGTCCTGAAATCCTGGCTAGCACAATTAGTGGTGAAGGCTTGTGGGGATTTTTTCCCCAAGAACATACGGGCCCCAAAGTTGGAAACCACTGCACAGCACCATACCAGCTGAAAGACACTTGCCAAGTAGAAATGTTTTTTTAATCATGTGCCACATGCAGATATAAGGACTTGTTCCATCAATGCTGTGGTAAGAGTTCTTCTAAGTTTCTTGTTTACATCATAAATGTTCCTATTACGATATCATTTTCTAATATTTGTATTTGTCTCTTACATTCCCAATTTTTGATAAGCTACACATTTTACTAATCAAAACTGTTGCCTAGATTTCTTCCCTTTGTACTCTTCAAAATATACATATGAGATTCTTTTCTGTAGTAAGGGACAAATCTCACCCTTGACTTCTTGGATCTTCCCACTGTGTGATCCGTGTATTATGATTGACAAAATACACTCTGCCATTGCTGTCTGTCCTCTTTTCTGGAAGGATAAGGAAGTATTATTAATGCAGTACATAGGCACACCGTTTTAAGTAAAAGTAACACCAGTGCTGTCTCTAAAGCATTAGTCATGCAAGGATGCACACATAATGCCTTCATTATGAGAATCCTCTGTATCCCTAAAAGGTGTTCAAGATGAGTAAGACTCTCATGAAAGGGGATAGGAAACAGACCTATTAGTGGGGGGGGGGGAACAGGAGGAAGAAGGGGAGTCAGCTTATGCAAGTGAGACCTTCTGAGAGGATGCAAGGGCTGGGGGCAGACTCAGGACATGCCCTTAAACAATTTTTTGGATACAGTCCACAAAACTTACATATTTTGGCAACTAATTTAGGGTGGCTTATGTCCTAAGAGTCCTGTATGGAAATCTTGTATTTCATGATAGCTCTTTGGATGTTTCACTTCATTGACTTAATACACATTGTTCTATAATATTAATTTTCTATTTTTGATGTTTCAGTGGAAGAATGGAAAGTAAACAAGTTTTATTCATATCAGTTATCTCTCATGTTTAGATGTTAGAAAATGATTCCACTTTTACACCACAAGCCACTCCAAGCCATTTCTCCATTTCAGGAAAATCTTGATTTTATACTAAATACATGACAAAAAAATAAGCCTTCTTGATTTTTGGCTGACATACAACACATGTTCTTCTCAAATATGCAAAGATTTAAGGCTAAACATATTTTGGTTGAAACTCTGGTGGCATAAAATGTATGCTGTGCAAGCAAAATGATGTCATCATCATCTGGCATCATTGCCCCCAGATCACTGATGGCATGACCACATGCAGCTCTTGATATGAATGCCCCCTACATCCAGTCCCAAGGGTTCCAAAGGCTGCCTAGAGACAAAAGGTCTCTCTAGAGAGGCTCGAAAGCTGAATAAGATGATTGGATGTTTTTAATGTAATTAAATCAAACACATTCATTGTCAGATGATGACATGATCCATCTTGTGTGGTGTAAATGTAAAGAGATTTTAGCCACTGTCTGTTGAATTCTATAATATACGGAAACAACCCAAAACGTACATTGTTTTGAAAGCATTGATGGCTTGAGTCCTCTGAACAAAAAGAGATACAAAATCATCCACAGGCCAACTACATTCTACCGAACCTTATTTTAAAAATTCTCTAGGATTGCAAGGAGAAATTTGAACCAGCAGTCAGACTGAGAACTGTCAGACTTGGAGAGTGAGACTTCTTTTTTAATTGAACCATTTATGTATTTTATAACAGTGGTTTTCAGAAAGCTGTCATTAGATACTACAGTGGTACCTTGTATAACGTAATTAATTCGTTCAAAATGAAATTACGTTATTCAAATTTTTCATTGTACAAACTGCAATTTCCCATAGGAATGCATTGAAAACATATTTAATCCGTTCCAATGCATAGCCAAGACTAAGGTTACCAGAGAGGTTGAGCTGCTGCAGGAGCTGGTGCGGATCATCCTCTTCGTCATTGTTGTCGCCTGCAGACAGCAAGGGGTGAGGATGATGGTGGTGGTGGTGGTAGTGCTGGTGCTTCTTTCACCCCACCCGGGCGACTCCACAACTGGCCCTGGCCCGCACAGCTGCTTGGCCACCTGCGGGCTGCCTCTGGGTGTTTCCCTCGTGGGTGGTAGTGGTGGGGGAGCTGGCAGCGGCAGCAGCACCAGCGATGGTGAGGGCCACCTTGTGGTGAGGGGTTTTTCCTCCGCCTCCTGGAGGAGCGGGCGCCGCTGAGAGCCGAGGCGAGGAGGGAGGGGGGAATGGGGGGAGGGGAGGGCGGAAAGAGAAATCCCTGTGCCCCAAGCCGGGGGTGTTTGGAAGGTCCCGCCGCAGATTTGCCTCCTGCCTTGTCCCTGCTCTCAGCAAAGCCGCGCTACAGCTGGTGAGCGCTGGTTTTGCTCCAAGTTCTGAGTGAGTTTTTTTTTTTTTGCCATCAGAAGGCTTCCTGCTCTGAAGGTTTCCTGTTCCCAGGATTCGCCTCCCGCCTTGTCCCTGCTCTCGGATTCGCCTCCCGCCTTGTCCCTGCTCTCGGATTCGCCTCCCGCCTTGTCCCTGCTCTCAGCAAAGCCGCACTGCCGCTGGTGCCCACTGGCTTTGCTCCAAGTTCGGAGGAGTTTTTTTTTTTTTTAAAGGAGGCTTCCCGCTCTCAGCAAAGCTGCGCTGCAGCTGCTGCGTGCTGGCTTTGCTCTAAGTTGTCGCTCTCGCTGCCAGGCCACGAATGGTGCCGTCTTCCGGGCCCGCTTCCCTTTGAATGTTGCACCCGGGTGGTCCTGGGCGCATGCGGGCGGCGGCGGTACAGCTAAAGCAGGGTGAAAGCAGGGGCAGCAAAGCGAGTTGTTCTCCAAACTTTTTACGTTGTACGGATTTTCCATTATACAAACCCTACGTTATACAAGGTACCACTGTATAACTAAACTAATTAAGATCTGTTGTTGAGACAAAATGTTAAACTGCCAACTAACATGATTCGACAATGACAATGATAATAACAATGTTGTCTTCGGTTAAAACTTGTATTTGTTAGATAATACCAGTTGATGGTCTTTTTAATATTGATTGACTGTTCCTGGTATTTTTGAATTAAGCTGTACATGAACCAGTAATTGCAAAAACCTTACCCCACCCATGTGGCAGAGGACCAAGAGGATCAAATTCTTTGTTCTGCGTGAAATCTTGATTCTGCAACCATAAGAAAGTACAATGTAACATACTATATTCCACACTGTACACTGTGCATTCATCTACATTCTTCACTTACATTATAACTACAACAATTACACATAACTATGACCTGATACTCTTTCCTTCAGAATTATTTTAGATGACAGGCTTTCTTTAGATGACAGGCAATTAATTCATTTCAAAATATACATCGCTCAAACATCTCACAGGCACAGATATATAAGAATTAAAACGAAAAGTCCAAGACTGAAACTGTAGGAAGTTTTATTTGCACTTATCTTACATTAGCAATGCGAAAGCCATAGGCTGCAGTTGCAGAGAGAAGAGGAGAAAGCATTTACCACCTATAGTATTCACATAGCAACCTTTAGATGCAGTAATCAATGTGTTTTTACTGCAAGAAAGACTAGGGTTCTAGGCTTTAAGAATGACTTGCACAACACAGTGAGTTTGACATTACTGATCTCTGGCTGAAAACTATTTGAAGTGCTCTTCCTGTTTTACTAGTTAATGTGGAGTAATTGTGATGAAATAAGACATGTTATGCCTCCTTTAATACAAGGAAGTTATTATTACAAGGTAGTTCATTTGTTCCTGAAGAACAGGCAGTGCACTGTCTGTACATCATACAAGGGGCTTTCAGATTTGGTGCTAATTTGTGCTGACATCTTGTTTATCCTATTCTGGAGCAAAGCCCGAGATTTAGGATCCAGGATTGCAATCCTAAAAATTTCAGTTGAAGCTCTTCTATATGAAGCTGTTCTATTGAACGACTCTTGCTAATAACCTCTGAATTTGGCTAAATACTCTTCCGTCATAGTCCATGTTGACTGCTTTCAACTGGTAGAGTAAGAGGACATGGACTGAGAGACCTGATCCACCACCTTTGGGGATATTCCAAATATCCAGAACTGTTTCCATTCACATCATTCTGCTGACAGAATGGAGGCATTTGTTAGTAAAACGAGGAAGGAAGCAAAGCTTGCCTATTCTCCCTCACACAGGCCAAATTGTCCTCAATATTTGCTCTAGTGGGTGGAGAACATTTTGGCATAGCAGAGGGCTGGACGGAAAATGGCAAAACCACTGAAAATTTCTTCTCCCGGCTTCACCAATGAAAACATGCATTAGATCAAAGAACCTTCTATAAGCAGAAGGATGTCACCAGACAAATCTTTAATCTAGAATAAAACAAAAGTGTGCATTTAATGAATGTGGGGTACTTTCTGGGCCTAGTTATGAGTTCCAACTTGTTGAGGAATATGGCTGTAGCCATGGTTTTAGTTATACTTCTCGTATTTCCTGATTCCAGTGAAACTTCAAAACCCCATCCATCCATCCATCCATCCATCCATCCATCCAATGAGGCCAGCCTACTGAAACAGTATTTCCTTGCAGCCATGCCAGCCACATGACCACGGACTTGCACAACACTAGCCCTTTGGCTTGAATACAGAGATGAGCACTGGACAGAACAAGCACACTGACATTTTTACTGACACCTAGAGCATATTACTCCTACCAACCCACTTAACTGCCTCATGGTTCAATGAAAAACATTATTATTATTATTATTATTATTATTATTATTATTATTATTATTATTATTATTATTATTATTATTATTATTATTATTATTATTATTATTATTATTCATTAGCCATAAGATACTGGGAAGAACAAAAAGTGACCCCAATGGCAAAAATCAATATGTTTGTTCGGATCTTTGTGATAATTGGCTGAAATATACATAACAGAATATCTATCAAATTTACTGTAAATTCTGCAAGAAAAAAATGTGACTCACGGAAATTCAGTTATCTTGTCCTAACACATAATGGTTAACACAAAAATTATATCTTAAATGGTCTAATAAAGATAAAAGTGAATGGTATCCATATAAACAAAGAGTTCCTTGGTCTATTTGGATTTTACTTTATTTTCTTTCAAAGAGGTAACCACGCTAATCTGTTCCAGAATCTAAATCAATCTATCAACTTTCAAGCCTAACATTTATTCTGCTGTGGAACTTTGGTTGATCACAGTCCACTAGAAAAAAAGGATTTGAATCCATAAATGCTCACAGTGAAATAAGCTAATGAGTTTTATGTGTTGTAAGAATTTAAGTTATTTTGTTTTCATTATACACTAATTTTTGTTGCTTTTCAAGGCTTCATGGATTGTTATTGGGAATCTAAGGACAAGAATAGAGACAATAATGCTAGATTATTTATACTAGCTGATGGTTTGCTGGTATATCTGCAAGAAATTAATTTCAACCCAGTCCTCAGGGTTCTCACCCCATATATGAACCTCTGATTGAACTGTTGCATAGCTCCTTGAAGCTGGCTTCGTTGAAGCTGCCATTGTTCATAATTCCGGACAGATTCCAAAGTTGGACGCTGCCAAGTTGTTGTTCTGGTGAAATGGTCAACATAATAAATCCGCCCCATGTTGTCAACTCGGCGTTCCCAACTAAAGAAAACACATGAGATGTTCAAATGCATGCAATGACCTTAAAATACTGTACTTTAGAGTCAGAGTGAAGGGGAGGAAAATATGGGGGCTTGTGCATCGGAAAGTTCAAACTGGGTCATGCAGAATCAATCCTATTTTGCTAGAAGAGTCATCATCCAAGTTTTCAGTTTTCATGAGATTTGTCAAACGATAAATGCAGGGATGAACACCGTTGGATGTAACCTTCAAAACGTCCCTGGACTGTTACTCTAATCAAATCTAAGCTAGCGCATCCTATGCTAAGAATGACAGAAACAGCATACCAACAATATCTGGAGTGCTACAAGCTGCCCACCCTGGATTAAAATGTCTACATCCTAATTATTCCTCCAGAACGTACTGTATAGGTAGAAAATATTACGATCCATCTATCACATTTTGCAATGCACCAATATGTAGAGGTGTACACAGGAAGTCCTATCCACATGTCTTTGGTCGTTTTTGTCTCTTGTCTGCTGTGGCAGAAAGCGTGCAGCAGCAGAGACAGAGGAATGATTGGTACATAATATATATCTCCTACTAATTCTACTGTTCCTGTTTTAAAATTGTGCAAATGCCTGCAGTTTGTGCCACAGTTGTCCACTTCATGGTGTAGTGTGGTTGAAAATTCTACAGATAGTCATAGTCCAATGTACTGTATATCTATCAAGGGCCAAATTAAGCATTACATGTTTTGACAACCAAGCCACAATTCAACAGTCAGGTAACAGACCTAAGCCATATCTGAACAGCAATTTTGGACTGACATTTTCAAGTTTTTCTAATAGCAAAAAGGAGTGATTGACTTACCCTGGAGGAAGAGGTTCTGGCCTGTCCCATGTTGTTCTTTTCTCAACATGATCTACATAATACACTCGGCCATGCTGATCAACTCTTTGTTCCCAGCTGGAAAGACAGAAATCATTCACATGCAAAATTGCTCAAATCTATTCATGTTGCGGCTTTGTTCTGGTATTTCTGTTTCCAAGAGGTAATTTAAGTTACCAGCAATTTGTGAGTAAGGGGGTCACAATTTATTTATTTTTATTTATTTTACAGTATTTTTACCTCACCTTTCTCCTTGGAAAAGGACCAAAGGCGGCTTACAGTAATGCAGTATTTAATTAATAAAAGGTTATTTTCAAGCACATTTATTTCATATAACAATCTGAAAAAAACTGTTTCAGCTCTAGATCAGTGTCTGGTGTCAGTAATGAACTTGATGAGAATGGATAAACGGAAACCTAATCCAGACAAGACATGGGTGCTCTTGGCTAGTTAAAAGGCAGATCAAGGAATAGAGATGCAGCCTCTGCTGGATGGGGTCTGAAAAGACACAGGTGCAATTTGGGGGTGCTCCAGCATTCATCTCTGAGCTGGTGGCCAGGAGTACATTTGCACAATTAAATCTAGTGTGCCAGCTGTGTCACCTGTCTCATGTTATCACTGATAGATTTTTTTCTCTTTCACAGTGATTTACTTACTCATGAAACTCTTTTTCCCTGCATAGCTCACCTCTTAGTCCTCCTTTAAGAAGTTATTAAAAACTCCTATCTCTCATGCTATTTCTTATTAATGTCCTATTTGTATTTTTAAATACTTTGCCTATTTTACCAACTAACTATACAATAGGGATGGCATTTTGTTTTGGAACCATTATGTTACGAAACGAACCATGTGAGCCCAAGTGGTGCTTGGAAGTATCTGATACATGTGGAGCCGATTGCTTTACCTTTCTCTCTGCCTGCACGGAGCTGAGCTGCAATGAGGAAGCATGCTGTGATGTCATCTTTCCTCCTCTGTGGGTGCTGGCTAATCAGGAGCTGTGCAGTGATAGGCATCATCCCGCCTCCCTGTCTGATTGGCCAGCATCACAAAAGAGGAAAGATGACATTGCAGTGTGCATCCTTATTGCAGTTTAATCCCACGCGAGCCCAAAGAACAGTAAAGCAATTGGCTCCGCATGTATCAGAGAGTTCCGAGCACCACCTGGGCTCACATGCTTCATTTCATAACCTACTGGTTCCAAAACGAAATGCCCATCCTTACTATACAATTAAGTTTTATTTTAACTCCTGTGGGGCTTTTAAAAATGCTCACTTAGCAGCTAAAAAGTTCCTGGCACTTAATGAGTTTTAAGTACATATTTAATAACCTCATGGTTCACTGCAGCTCTGGTCATAAGCTGGCGTTCAATCCCAGGTAGCCAGCCCATGGTTGACTCAGCCTTCTATCCTTCAGAGTTCGGTAAAATGATTACCGAGCTTACTGTGCCCCCGGGGGGGGGATGTGTAGCCTACATAAATAAATTGTAAACCACCCAGAGAGTGCTTTAAGCACTATGGGGCAGCATATAAGCAGAACACTTTGCTTTGCTATTTTCAGAAATGTACAGGAAACATAATGTGTTAGGTGAAATGTCAGGGCAGAAACTTACCCAGGTGGAAGAGGACCTTGACTGATGGTAGCATGTGGTTGTGAAGCTGGAGTTACTGGCTGAACTTGTCTAGATATTGGTGGTGTGGTCAAAGGTACTGCTGCAGGAACAATGGTTCCTGTTGTTGCTCCATCAGAGCTTGGTTCTGACATGACATTTCTTGCAGCCGGCACCAGTTCTGCACCAGCCCCTTCTGATTCAGTGGAAGAAGAGCCATTTACACATGCTGCAGAGAACACACAGAGAGAACAGGAAAAATGCTTGTTTGTATTCTAATTCCAAAATCTAAACTCTTCAATGATCTACTTGATATATATTAGACTGCCAACCTTTTAAGAAAATAATAACACCAGTTCATTGGGTACAATTTATATAAAATTATCTGAATACATTTCAGGAACTAAATGGCAAATAAAGAAAAGTTGCATTAAGAGTCTTAGCTACTGAATTTCAGTGTTTAAAGACCAGCTCACTGTTCATGTTCACTATGTCCCTTATGGGAAGCTGTATTATGATTGTGAAAAAATTATAAATGGGATTCCTTTGGCAGCAATTCCCTCCTTCTTTTGACCACAGAAAGTCTGGAAGTCTCCCAATAAAACATTCCACAAACTGCAGCCAAACCTTCCATAATTTAACCAAGGAACAATCTGCATTCTCTATAAAACCTTACACAGTGATGGCGAATAGAGATGGGCTTTCATTTTGGAAGTGGACCACTTCCGAAATGAAATGCGGGAGCCCAGATGGCGTTTTGAACCGGAGGAAGGCAATCAACCAATCCCTTACCTTGTCCTGGGCTTACGCGGGGCTAAACTCCAGCAAGGAAGCAGCTTCCGACATCATTTTTCCTTCTCCCTGGTGCTGGTCAATCAGGTGCTGTGCAGGGAAATGCTGATTGGCCAGTGCCAGGGAGAAGGAAAGATGATGTCAGAGGTTCATTGTGTTCCTCTGAATGCCACCTGGGCTCCTGTGTTTCGTTTTGGAAGCTGACCACTTCCGAAACGAAAAGCCTATCTCTAATAGCAAAACGAGTGCCCAAACTGCGATTCAAAACCCATGTATTTTTTGTAAAGTGCCAACATGGAAATTTAAACTAAATACAGTAGTACCCCGGGTTAAATCCTTTGACTGCTAAACTTCAGGAAAGTGAGGATTGAAGAGCAGGGGTGCTACCCGTCAGGAAAGTGAGGCAGGCTTTTGAATTTCCTGTGGCCACAGCACTCCTGTTGTGGCTGCAGGAAATTAAAAAACCTTTTCTCTGACCCTCGTTTTCCCAAAGGGTACCACTCCTGCTCTTTGAGCCTCACTTTCCCAAATAGTAGCACCCCATCTGCCTCTCTGACCTGGGCAGAGAGACGTATGGGGTGCTGAACCGTCAGGAAAGCCTGGGGGAGTAGTGGTGGCTTGTGGGCTTGTTTGTAGCCCCAATTTACTCTCCAGCCATGCTGCTCTGGACATCCCAAAAGTGGCATTGTTTGGAGAGTAAACTGGGGTTAAAAATGAGCCCACAAGCTGCTGCCTCCCCTTCACCTGACTCTCTGCATGGAGTACAGTGGCATGCTCCAAGCGGAGGGGGAAGTGATGTGGCTGTGAGGGGGTGATGTCACGTGCCCACAGAAAGGGCTGTGTGTCACTTTTGGCACCCATGCCGTAGATTCACCAACACTGCCTTACAGTATACTTCTGGGCCTTTCAATCCTTCCATTCAGTATTCTGGAAACATATTATTGAAGATGAGAGACAGAGAAAGAGAGAGAAAGAGAGAGAGATGGGGAGAGAGAGGTCTCTTGTCACTAACACAACGTGTTTGACTTAAGTCAAAGTTGTTAATGTTATAGAACAGTGATGGCGAATGTTCTAGAAAATAACTCTTGATTTATTTAAAAAAACCTTCAGGAGGGGTTTGAAGCCACACCCTCCTCCCACAGGCCTCTTGCAGACTACATCTATTTCCATCTAAGAAGCTAAACCTGGCCCCCATGATGGGCACCAGGCTTTGGCCTTTAATAAAAGCATATACGGTAGTTTTGGAACTACCCGCAAGAACTTGGTGCCTAGCCTGAAGAAGATGAACTGTAATTGAAACTTACTGTTCTTGTTTCCATTAAGGGCTCAAGAAAGATATCACCTATTCCTGCATTTATATTAAACGAATATAGTAGACAAGTTACTTTTTTTACAAATAATCTTAAACAAATTAACTTTGAATTCAAAACTCCACATTGGGTGTACCTACCAGGTGGAGCAGAAGGCCTCCGTGGGGTGGGTGGAGGTGGTCGAGAGGGTCTGGGAGGTCTGGGCGGCTTAAAACCTCCATTTGCAATTAATGGGGAATCACTGCCATTAGTTGTCCTGCTTTCATTGGACCCAGAGGATTCACAGCTTTCAGAACCATTTGCATTATTTCTTTGTGGGAAAGCACAGTTAAAATGATTGTGGAGCACTGAAAAACGTGATTCAAAGTTAAAATAGTTTTTATAAAAATTCTTCCTACCTGAAGTATCATCAAATACTATACTACAAATACTCAAATTTTAGAGTGTATTTCAAAATGCTCCTGTTTTTCTAAGTGTTTGGAATTATCTATACATTTACATAAATGTGCATGTTCTAATGATATGAGAACTAAGGACCTGAGATACTCATTTCAAATATAAGAAAACCATCAAAAACCCTGTAATTCCTCTCTAGCTCCAAAACACTACTTCCTTTGATTCCAAATATCTCCACTCTCAAATATCTGGAAAAGAGAGGGAGCAGCGTCAGCTGTAGACAGACTCTGGAAATTATTTTATCAAATGTATTGACATTTGAGGTAGCCCTTTGAAATATACAGTGGTACCTTGACTTATGACATTAATCTGTTCCGAATGCATCTTCAGAAGTCGAATAATCTGCAAGTCAAACAGCGTTTTCCCATAGGAATGCACTGAAAATCAATTAATCCATTCTGGAGGGAACAGATTAATAGGTTTTCCAATGCATTCCTATGGGAAGGCTGTCCCAACCCCCCTCAATCAAGGGCAGCCAAAAGCTGCTCTCTGCAGCCTCACCAGACAGCTGACTCTGACAGCTCCCTGGTAGGGTTACGGAGAGCAGTCTTTGGCTGCCTTTGATTGAGGAAGACTGCCCAGTGATCTTTGGCCAGCCGGGGTGCCTTGTAAGGGAAGCGCTTCAGCCTGGATGTAAACGAAGATAAGCGCTTACCCGGAAGTAAGCATTTCCCTTGCAAGGCGCCTGGGCTGAGTGAAGATCGCAGGGACCGATGGATCCTCGGCCAGGCTGGGTGGTCTGGAAGGCAAGTGGTGGCGGTGGATTGGTCCAATTTGGTGAACAGAGCACAGACCCATTGATCTTCGCACAGCCCAGGAGGCTTGCAAGGGAAGTGGTGGTGGTGATCCGCCATCACCTGCCTTCCAAACTGCCCAGGCTGCGTGAAGATGCATTCATTCCCAGGGATCTTTTATGTTCTATCTATAAACTATCTGATCAGTTATGGGAGGTTTGTGAGGGAAGCGGCGGTAGTGATCCGTCGCCGCCACTTGCCTTGCAAGGCACCTGGGCTGGCCAAAAATCTATTGGTCCCTGTGATCTTTACCCAGCCTGGGCACCTTGCAAGGGAAGTGCTTGCCTTGCAAGGCACCCAGGCTGCCTGAAGTTGCATCGTTCCCTGGGAACAATGCAACTTCAGCCAGCGCAGGAAGTTTGAAAGGGAGGCACAATGGCCACCTCCTTCTCCTTCTTGGTTGCTTCGATCTCTTTTGCAGAGACAGAAGCAACCAAGAAGGAGGAGGTGGTGGCGACAGGTAGCAAATGCTGCTCTCCCCTCTGTTCGACAGCTGACTTTGACAGGTCAGACCTGTCAATGTCAGCTATCATGTGGAGCGGAGAGCAGCGTTTGTAAATCAAATGATTTGGTTGTTGAAGCAACCGTAAGTTGAGGTACTACTGTACAGTACCACTGTACCAGAGGTACTTGAATGTGGAGTACCATGTCACATCTTCCAGGCACAGCTGGCATCAGAAACTAGGGAAGCACCAAGAATAATACTTGGTGGCTAACAGCAGTGAAGGAAAGAAAGGACTGTGAGAACAACAGGTAGCTTTAGAAAATCACTAGAGAGGAGACAGAGGAAGAAGCAGATTCTATGATGTAACATGCTCTGAATGAGGCTGCCTTTGGAAAGTGTTGGAAAATCTCAGCAGGTTCAAAACGCAGCAGCAACATTGCTAACTGTGGCTAGGATCATATACCTCCCGATTATAGCAGTTCAATATGCAAGTTCTAAACCACAGTACAGTGTTACCTCTACTTACAAGCGGTTCTACTTACGAGCAATTCAACTTACAAGCGGCTGCTCTCTGCTCCGACTACAGCTCACTTTGACAGGTTGGACCTGTCAAAGTCATTCAGTGCATGTTTGTGTGGGTCAGTTCGGTTGAGGGGGAAGGCCGCCTCCCCCCAACACTGCCGAGCTGTGCGATTGTGCACCAATACCTGGGATCAGTGCACATTTGAGTGGCTCAGCTGGGTTGGGATGGAAGCCCGCCTGCCCCCCCCCAACCTGGCCGAGCCACATGAACAAGCATGCACCCCAGGGATTGGTGCATGTTTGTGCGGGTTGGGCGGGAGGCATGCCTTCCCCCCCACCAGGCTGAGCCACATAAACATGCATGCATCCCAGAGATCAGGGAGGGGGTTACAGTGGAGAGCGGGTGGGTTTTGAAGGGCTAGAGCCGATGACAGCTCAACTCCAGCCCTTTGAAACCTGTGTGCTCGCCACCGTGACTCTCTCACCATGCTGGGGGGTGTCAAAGGGCTAGAGCCAATGACAGCTCGGCTCTAGCCCTGTTAAACCCACCTGCTCGCCACTGCAACCTGCCTGCCCGCCACTGCGAGAGGCTCCTCCTTCTCCTGCTCACCCAAGTCTCGTCACAGACACCCGGGCAAAGTGGAGGTGGCTGCCCCCTCAATCAAGGGCAGCTGAAGGCTGCTCTCTGCAAACAACCCCCCGGAGAGCCAATTTTTACAGGCCCAACCTGTCAAATCAGCTGTTCCACGGGGCTGCAGGAGAGCAGCCTTCAGCTGACCTTGACTGAGGGGGGTTGGAACAGCCTTCCCATAGGAATGCATTGAAACCCCCCTGCATTCCTATGGAAAACCGCTGCTCTACTTTATTCTATTTTTCTACTTAAAAGCATGCATTTGGAATAGATTAAATTTGTAATTAGAGGTACCAATGTATAAAGCCCTAAATCTATAACAGCTAAGTCCCCAGCTATCTGATGGACTGCATATCCCTTTATGAGCCTGCTTGAGTGTTAAAATGATCAGGAAAGACTTTTCTCTTTGTCTTCTCATGTTTGCAGGGGCATTTGTTTGGGGCATGGGTGAGGGTCATGCTCGCCCATGTTGCTCCCATACGGAGTCTAAATCGAACTTCCTCCTACATGAGCCCAAGCTGGCCCTATCTTTACTGTCCTTCTACAAGCAAGTAAAGTGCTTTCTCTTCAGGCCTGCTTTCCCTAAGTGGGTTTTTTTAATGGATGGTTGTGCCTTGCCACTTTGAATATTTTGGTGCTGCTTTTGTTTACTGTTCTTTTAGTGTCGCAATGGTTTGATCCTGTTTTGCTATTGTATATTCACTGTGTTAGCTTTAGATATTGTATTTCACAGATGTAAGTTACCTTGGATCCTTTTTAAGCAAAAAGGTGGAGAAAAACTATTTTAAATAAATAAAATAAACCCTGCTCTGAATGATATGGTCACTGTATAAAGCTACCAACTGAATTACTCAGAATCAAGGCCCACTGTGCTGGAATCAAATTTGCTGCTCTGAGAACAGAAGGGCTTCTTTTGTTTACAAAGGGAACAATGTTGATAGTTTTGAGTTTTTTGGGTTGTTTGGCCGTGTTCTGGAAGAAAAGCATCCAGAACACAGCGAAACAGCCCAAATACCTGACAACAACCATCAGATCACAGCCGTGAAAGCCTTCAAGAATACACGAAACAATTTTTGCTTCCTTCTGCAGCTCTCCAGCCCACCCCGCTTCCAGAAGCCATAACTTCCACTCCACCCCTCTCCTGCATCCAGAGCTTTTCAGGCAGCATTGGGGGTTGTAGGAAAGAAAGAGAAATCAACATAATTATTGCTTAATTTTCTTCTTCCAATATGAATAGAACGTCACTGAACACAATCTGTCTTTGATGGAATACATGCACAGGGGAATTTTTTTTCTTTTAAGCTTTTTAGGAAAGAGTAAAAAGCTTGTGCAGGATCCTAGAGTGAAAGGAAGCCAGTGAGAGGAATGAAAGAAGGCAGAGTAGTCAAAAATGATCACACATAGCCAAAGTGACAAAATATATGAATACTTGTGGCAGAAAAGTCTTCAGCCGTGAGTACACCAAGATGAGACTGAAGAGAAGAAATCTCTTGTATTTCTAAACATGTGAGAGTATTTTATTTTACTGCTATTTAAAGCTCTCTGCAGCATATACTTTCACTGATTCAATATATTTTTATTTCAGTGCAATGTCCTTAAATAATTTTTTTTAAACAGGGCCTATAAAATCAAGGTATTAACAAGTTCAGCTATCTTCAAAGTTCTAAAGCTCCAAAGATGTATACTCAAAATCATTTCTAGGTAATTCTAATATCTAAAATGAACACACTGCTGTGATTCAAAAATATTACAATTATCCTCTCCAACTTTGCTAGTGTGGTAAGATCACCTTACCTTGCTTCATTTTTTGTTCTAGAGCCATCATTCTGTGTGGGACCTTTAATATTAAATGTAAAAAAATAAAGTTATTTAACACTTTTAGGCGTCCAAATAAATGTGAGCAATTAAGATGTCCTGCTCTGTCTGTCTGTCTGTCTATCTGTCTGTCTGTCTGTCTGTCTGTCTATCTATCTATCTATCTATCTATCATCTATCTATCAATCCATCCATCCATCCACAACCTCAGAATCATAGAATCATAGAGTTGGAAGAGACCTCAAGGGCCATCCAGTCCAACCCCCTGCCATGTAGGAACCCCCATCACAGTACTCCCGACAGATGGCCATCCAGCCTCTGCTTAAAAACCTCCAAAGAAGGAGACTCCACCACCCTCTGTGGCAGCACATTCCACTGCTAAACAGTTCTAACCGTCCTAGTATCTGAAGCCATGGAAAACAAACCTGTTCCCTCTTCTATATGACATCCTTTCAAATATTTAAACATAGCTATCATATCCCTCCTCAGCCTTCTTTTTGAAAGGCTAAACATTCCCAGTTTCCTAAGCCATTCCTCATAAGACATTTCTTCCAGACCTTCAACCATCCTGGTCGCCCTCCTCTGAACCCGCTCAAGATTGTCAACATCCTTTTTAAATTGAGGCACACAGAACTGGACACAGTACTTCAGGTTGGGTCTGACCAGAGCAGAATAGAGTGGTACTATCACTTCCCTTGATCTAGACACTATGGCTCTATTGATGCAACCAGGAATCACATTGACTTTCCTGGCCACCACGTCACACTGCTGATTCGTGTTCAATTTGTGGTCCACCAAGACTCCCAGATCCCTTTCACAGGTACTATTTTCCAGCCAGGTATCTCCCATCCTATATCTGTGCAATTCATTATTTTTACCTAGATGAAGCACCCTACATCTCCCTCTGTTGAAACCTATTCCGTTAGCTTTGGCCCAGCACTCTAATCTGTCAAGGTCATTTTGGAGTTTCACCCAACACTAGGGAATTAGCAACCCCTCCCAATTTTGTATCATCTGCAAATTTAATTAGAATACTCTCTATTCCTTCCTCCAAGTCATTAATAAAGATATTGAACAGCACTAGACCCAGAACAGAACCCTGGAGCACCCCACTGGTTACATCTCTCCAAGGTGAAGAGAGGCCATTTATGATCACCCTTTGGGTGCGATCAGTCAACCAATTACAAATCCACCTAACATTAGCACTATCTATCCCACTTTCTACTAACTTCTTTGCAAGAACTAGTAAGAATTCAGACCTTTCATCTTACGTCTCATATATTCAACATAAACACAACTATGGCCTTTAGGAGAGCCTTAAAGACCTGGCTCTTCATGGAGAGTTTGGGTGATCACTGAGTGTACAGTGTGTGTTGTTTGTTAGTTGTATTGTCTTGTCCCAGCCCTTTTTCTTGCTGGACTGTATGATGTTGTATTAGTGTGATGTTTACTGTTATTATATTTTTATTTTTATTTTCTGTTTATTATGGGGGTTGTGTTTGGACAAATTGTTTTCCAATCTGTTGTACACTGCCCTGAGTTCCTGAGGGAAAGTTGGACAGTTAATAAGTAAATAAGTAAATAAAAAATAAATAGGGAATGCATGGTGTTTATCATTCATCTTTCTAAACACTCTGAAAGACTTTAAAGTACTAACCAGCAATGCCTCTGATTAACCAAACAACCTCCTTTCATATCAACCTACACAGACTCAAAATCCATCATCTAAAGCTCTGGTCCACATGCTACCACCAAACGAGATGGAGCTGTGAGAACAAATATTTAATCACTCATATATTCATCAATAACCAACCAACATATGATGCTTGATATTAAGATGCAATTATTGTATATTAATTTGGTGGTTACCTTTAAAACTGAAAAAGTGTGGTTTTGCCTATTAAACTTGGGTAAGGATTAGAGTTTATTCTGATAGGCATAGATAGAAGGACCTCCTAACTGGTGTCTGGAAACAGTGCCGGTGAAAAGAAACTACAAGTTCAATGTATATACAATCTATCTGTTTTCGAATGTGGCTTTGCACTTAAAAGGGTCCAAGTCTTTCATTGCTCTGTGCATTCTTGGCTGCACACAAAATAAGGAGGAACTTGCTAGAGAATTCCATTGCCATTTACTGTATATTTTATAATTTTTCTAATAAGGTGGCAGCAGAAAGTATTCCTTTAAAGGTTGATCAGATTGTTACTATCTTTGAAATCACAAGTAAAAGGCCACTTCTTTTGCCATTCCAAGATTTTATTGACTGTTCTTTCTGGTATTTTGGAGTTCTGATGCTGCCTTCGATCTTATGGTTTCTAATACTGAGGCATTGGGAGGGTGTTTAAAAGTGGGAGGGCATACCTGAAAAGTGGCATACAAAACTGACCAAACAAAATTGTTATAGAAGGTTGAAGGAACTGAAACTAAAAAGGGAAGGTACCTCTGCTTTGAAAAAAAGTATCTCTACTTCATTATCCAGCGGAAACATGTAAAGGTCAATAATGTACACAAAATATATACAATCAAGTTAGCCACAGTATGAATTAGGGATGGGCAATTCATTTTGGAACCGGTACCCTGCGTGAGTCCAGATGGTGTTAGGAAGCCTCCGACACACAAATAGCCAATCTCCTACCTTGGTCTGGGCTCACACGGGGTTAAACTCCAACAAGGAAGCAGGCTGTGACATCATCTTTGCTTCTCTGTGGTGCTGTCCAATCAGACAGGGAGGAGGGATGATGCCTGTCCCTGCACACCTCCTGACTGGCCAGCACCATGGAGAAGCAAAGATGATGTCGCAGCCTGCTTCCTCATTGGAGCTCAGCTCCGTCTGGGCACAGAACAAGGTAAGAGGTTGGCTGCTTGTGTGTCGGAGGCTTCCGAACACTGCCTGGGCTCGCATGGGTCATTTCAGAACCAGCAGGTTCCAAAACAAACTGCCCATCCCTAGCATGAAAACATAGATAAATGTTCCTTACTTTTTAAGCTGGCAGCATCGCCATTAGTGAGAAGCTCAGGATCTACTTGCATGCCATCCAAACAGACAGACAACTCTCCAATCCCATCAGCTGGCTCTTTGTCGCCAATGAGCACCATGTTAACAACCACTTCTTTAACTATTGAGAACACAAGCAGGAAAATTACAATTTTGAATTTCTTATTGGAATTAACGATTAATGCCTCATGGCACAGTGGTTAAATGCCTGTACTGCAGCTAAAACTGTGCTCATGACCCAGGGTTTAATCCCAGGTAGCTGGCTCATGGTTGACTCAGCCTTCCATCCTTCTGCGGTCAGTAAAACGAGTTCCCAGCTTGCTAGGGGGTGGGGGGGCAATGTGTAGCCTGCAGTGCTACAGGGCGGGAGAATAAGCAGAATATTTTGCTTTGCTTTGCTACCGTAGTAATGGGAAAGACAGAAAAGCTACAGTACTCTCCCTTTTATTGTGGTGGTTAAGTTCCTGACCCGACCTGTGATAAAGGAAAACCCGCGTTATGCAGATGCCTTTATCTGTTGGCTGGGCTGGGACCGGGCAGCCTGTTTGGGGCCTTCTGTACTTACCCCAGGCTTAATACTGTGTGGAACGGGCCTCCGGCAGGCTTCTCAGGCCTGTACAGGCCCCGGAAGTGGATTCCGGTGAACCAGAAGTGACTTCCAAAAAAACGGGAAGTCACTTCCGGCAAACCGGAAGTGACTTCTGGGCCTCTGGAAGCCACTTTTGGGGCTTGTAGAGGCCTGGGAAGCCTACTGGAGGCCTTTTCCAGGCAGTGCCAGGCCTGGGGTAAGTACAGGAGGCTCCACACTGTTCTGTACAATATGATGTTAATATGTGATTCAATTTCACAGCTATCATTTAATTTAATGCTATAATTGTTATACATGCTGATCCACAA
The DNA here is from genome assembly GCA_029282475.1 of Phrynocephalus forsythii. NCBI lineage: Eukaryota > Metazoa > Chordata > Lepidosauria > Squamata > Agamidae > Phrynocephalus > Phrynocephalus forsythii. The sequence goes on along the minus strand of JAPFRF010000005.1, from coordinate 93,856,062 downwards.
AATACATGGAACTCTCTTACCTAACACACAAATCTAAAGATTTAGCTCCCACTTTTATGTTAAACAGCACAATCAGCTCAGTTCATAGTAATCAGATGCACAAGAATTCCTAAGAAGCCCACATAAAGTGTAAAGTAGAATCATAGAATCATAGGGTTGGAAGAGACCTCAAGGGCCATCCCTGCCATGCAGGAACTCCCATCAAAGTACCCCCGACAGATGGCCATCCAACCTCTACTTAAAACCTCCAAAGAAGGAGATTCCACCACCCCTGAGAAAGGCAAGAACCAGAAAACCGGTGGTCCATGATGGTTCATTGCTACCCACAAATCAAAACCACAAAGTCTCATGAACCTGCCACCAAAATAAACTGCTTCAATAGGTAAGATTTATGCAGAATGCACCAACAGCATCTCTAATATCATAAAATAGGGCAATGCAATCCAGTTGAGAAGCACTAGCAGCTTCCTCTGAACTCTCTGCAAAATCATATCATGTTTCTTTTTGCCCTTTCTTCTGTCAGTTATGGATTTTAATAAAACAGGAAAAGTAAAAAATTCATATGGGTACATTTTATGGGAAATGTAAAAAACATGCAATAGACATTCGAAATGTATTGTACTGTCCAAAGGTCGAGTGAGTAATGTTATCTAGCCAGTTGCACTCCAAAGGAGGGGGTTACTACATGGCTTGCCTGGCCTAGGAGATACCTGTTTTAGGATTTTGCTTAAACAGAGATTAGGGCAAACTGACATCCCAGATCCATGAGAAAGCTTGGGTCCCATGACAGATTGCTTTGACAAAGCATAATATAAAGAGGTATATAAACCTCATGCTTAGGGAACATCAAAAAGTACACAGGAACCTTGTTTTCACAAACAAGAGGGAATCTCTGCTCGGAGTGAGGGAGAATTATGCCATCTGATGTGATTTATTTACTATATATTCTTCTTATTATAGGCTCAGTTTTGTGTTTACAAATAATATGCATTGATTTTTATTAATGTATGAGTTTACTTATTATTTTCAACTAACAAAATAGTCTTAATATTGTATCGCTTGAATTACTGAACTTAAGTTCTGTGCTATTTGAAAAGATCATACTTTATTAAATTCTAAATTATTTATAGATTAAATGCTTTCTACATATAAGATCTAGTTTTTTATATTAGAAGATAGTGAATTCTGCAATTTATACTCACTTAGTTATATATACTCAACTGTATCCTACATTTCTCAGCTCATGACCGAAGATTACTGTTAATTTCAAAGGGGTTAAGATGTATTAAGATGACATCACAAAAAGGGTAAACTAGGTATTTAAGAAACAGCTTTCAGGCATACAAGTTAACCAGTGAAAACAACGGTTTCAAAATTTATTTTCTAGAAACAAAATTGTGGAATTTTCTTTTCTTTTCTTTTCTTTCCTTTCCCCTCCCCCTACTGCCTCTTGCCCAGTACCATTTTATATTGTTTTATTGATGTTTGTTTTTAAGCTTTTTGTGTGAACCACCCAGAGTTCCTTTGGGAAATGGGAGCGGTATACAAATGCAAAAATAAATAAATAAATAAATACACAACTGCCTGTTTTTCCACAATATTGGAGGTCAGGCAAAAATGTGAAAGGCCAACATAATAACCAAGAAATGAACTTCTGCCCCTTGTTTTACTCTCAGACTTTACAGAATTCTCACATTTCTGTGTAGTTCTTCTGGATGCCTTACATTCTGTTCTTGCTGTTAATTCTTGGTTGTTGTAGTTGTTGTTTTGATATGTTTAATTTTTCAGTCTCCTATTTGTTACAGAAATACTACATTGTAGATAAATATCAAATACTGGAATAAATTTGTTCAGAATTTTAAGTATAAAGGAATAGATGAATGTGTTTCTATAAGGCTTCTAAACACGTACAGTATTAAGTGGCAGGGACAATCAGCATAGACCCACAACAAAAATTTACAAACTTCTGAAGGTTAACTGCTTTTTAAAATGATGAAACCTTATGGGAGGATACTTGTTTTAATTTATTTTATTAAAATATTTTTACAGCACTTTTCAGCTTAAATGGGCATAAGCACTTGGTTTTAAGCACTTTACGGAAGACTGTAGACGTGTCAAAGATAACAATATGCCTGTCATATTCCTTAATGTAAAAAACACATCTCAGAAAATAATGGTCATATGTTATGCACTGTCTAACAGAAGTCAACAGTTCGAGATAAGTGAGATTTTACCAGATCCATCTCTACCTCCTGTTAGTTTACGTATCTGATCATTGACTTGAAGGTAGGTCTCCTGGGTTCTTGTCTGTCCCTCTCTCCACTACACATTGGGTATCTTAATGTTCATACAGATAAACAGCCCATTTGGAATGGCACTAAATCAGCATATGCTGCTATCAACTACAACAATTAGAAGTGCAGAGCTGGAAGATACCCTATGGATCGCTGAGTTCAGCTCTTGTCAACTAGACACAGTGTGGAATCGAATTGCCAACCTCTGCCTTTGCAGTCAGATACCTAAATCTCTGAGGGATCCATGAGTGAGCACTGCATGAAAGATCAAAGGAATAAAAGGGGGAAAAGAAGTTCCACCTTTGTTTATGTGAAATTGTATGTGGCCCCTAAAATATTTTGCTATAATTAACATGGAGACTATTTGGCTTCTAGGAATAACAGTTATCTGTGAATACACTCTTTAAAGTGTATTCATGCACAACAAACACTTCCATGACACCTTATGTATTTTTATTTCCTATGTCACTCTGTAAATTTCACAGTATACTGAATGCTATCCACCACTGATAGCTTGATTCCTACCATGTTCATATGCCTTTCATGAAAATAATGTTGTATACACATGTCTCTGATGACACCCACATGTGGAGGCTAAGGGTCAGACACACGATCCTTGTAACTTTCCCTACTGGGCAGGACTCTTTCTTGTGCATGTGACTTTACCCAGGCATGCATGTGCAAACCCCCCCCCCCCCGTTTCATTGCAATCAACACAAAACTGAAAGCTTTGAATGCATGGCAGAAGCCCTGCACGAAGGGTGTGTGTCGCAGGACACACACACGAATGATCAAGAGCATTAGAAGGAACTTTGATCAGACATATAGTTTTAAAAAGTTTTTGTTCTGTTTACAGCTTTGGAACTGCTCACAGACAGCTAAACAAACATGGGAGGTGTTAAGATCGCTTTATCAATCAGGAATTCTCTAATGACTCACAGTTAGGTTGAGTTGAGATTCGTCTGACATGAAGCAACCATACTTCACGTGCATTTTGTGAAATAAAAGGTGATTCTGTCCCCATTGTTACTGAAGTTTGGAGGCGCGCATCTAGCTGTGGCTTGCGGCTTGCCATAGATTGAAACAAAGGAAAATGCACGAGGTCCCAACTACCCATCCTGCAATAGACCCTTTGCCAATCAGGGGCCATGGAGGGGTCACATGTCCCAGAACTACAATTCCCAGAATGCAACATTCTTAAAGGAACAGAGCTATTAAAGTACAGGTTTTTAAAATATAATAATAAACAACAGATGGGTCACAGCAGAAGTCTCCAACTGTTTATAAAAGCTCCCATTGGAACTTATGAGAGTTTCTCTTCTAATACAAATAACAACTTGGGGAAATTTCAGTGGGATTGCAGCATTGAGAGAAGGATTTACCACCCATCTTCCAACTCAACAGGGCTACTTAAAAAAAAAAACATTCAATGAACTGCAAGTGACCCTTTTACGAATGTGTTCATTTTGACGCTAAATTTATACATACACCTTTTCAAAGTGAGAGGTTGCACCAAGTCCAGACAATGAATGTCTCAATGGAAACTTTATTGAGAAACATTGGGAGAAACACTGTCCCAAATTCCCAACTACTAAATAATACTTACAGCGCAATTGTAATATATCACATTTTCAAAAAGAATCACATATTTCAAAAAAGAACTGCAATATATTCAAGTAACATGAAAAGTATATCCAGGGAAATGAGTTACAGTGCAGAACTCTCAATATTTTTCTCCTTTGAACAAGTTAATTTTAAAAAAATGTATATGCATGTGTATCCAATATCCAAAACTGCAAAATGATTCTTACAGTGTTTAATTTTTATATACTTACGTTTCATATTATTTGATTTTAGTGTTTCATGAATATCTAGAGTGGCACTTCCTAGCAAGACATCAGATTTCAGTGTCTGATGACTCCATACACGAAAATTTAATATGCTGATAGGAGACACAATTCTAAAGAAAAAGAAACAATGTTAATACACACTACCAAAATAACATTTACTGAATTAGCTTTAATTTACAATGTTACAACTTTTTCTTTATACATTACACATTTTTATTGGTCTCACAAGGGTAATTTAGCTTAAGTATAACATGTATTTGAAGATATGTAAATGAACTTTGAATACAGAATTGCCTTCAATTTAAAAATAAAATTAAATCTGGAATACACTTTCAAACCATATCCACTTTCTTACCAGTACATTAATAGTGATCACTTCAGAAACTGGTATTTTTTACCTTTTAATATTTATTATATACATAAATAACTGCATAGCATAGCTATATCGATATTGATATCTAGATCCAACTGCAGAACAAAACAAGCTGCCTCACTCCAAACTATGTTAGCATGTGTAAGCAGAAATTTCTGCTTATGGTTGTATGATCAGAAGCAGACTACGGCAATCTTCTAAGACCAGTACACATTTCCTTTCCCATGTTTCATGATCAAAGTATCTCCCTCACCTTTCCTCATGTTCCTAATTTTGTAATTAAAAACAAACAAACAAAACAAAAAGAAACCCTTTCTCTTGTGAACTGTGTCACAATTTATGTGCACATTTTTCTCAACTCTTCACACTGTGTAAACTGACTCAGATAAGAAGTATTAGTTTCACACACTGTGACTTCCTGGGCCTTCCTTTCACCCAATAAAAAGGTAAAGGTTCTCTCCACACATACGTGCTAGTTGTGTCCAACTCTAGGGGCTCACCCCTGTTTCTCAGCCAAAGAGCCAGTGTTGTGGAAGTCTGTGGCCAACTGAACAGCATGGCTGAATGCATTTCTGTGAACAGAACACTGTTTGCCTTCCCACTTTTTATGGCGATATCTATTTATCTACTTGCATTTACCTGCTTTCGAACTGCTAGGCTGGTGGGGGTTGAGGTAAACAATGAGAGCTCACTCCGCTGTGTGGCACCCAGGATTCAAACTGCTGAAATGCAGACTTTGCAGCTGACCATTTCAGCACTCTAGCCTACTGAGCCACTACGCCCCTCACCTTTCACACAATGTTTCTCCTCTAAACCTCAGTTGCGGGGGTCAGAGGACCCCCTGGTATTGTACTCAACTTTGCTGTAGTCAGAAACAAATATCCTTCACACTACCTTAAACAGTGAATGCTCTTCCCTCTTGTGCTTTCTAAAAGATTTGGCTAGAATCCTATAAACTGGGAAAATATACTTAAATAGGTCTTCATAGTTTCACAGACTGAGTTTCCTAGTGAAAGAACTTGCAAATACTGAGGTAATAATTTTATACCCTCATAAATACACATGCTCTACTATAAGAATGGAATTTCCCCCAGAAAATATTTATTTTACCCTGGCTTACTGCATTTTAATTGTTACTTGGAAGAGAAAGATAAAGCAAAACATTTCCAACCTACACTGTAAGAGGTTGCTTCCATTTTGGACTATTCGTATTGTTGCACTTTTCTGTTTTCTTAGACTGTCCATCAACTGTGACTTCTACATAAGGGCTGGGACCAAACCATTTGTTCTTGTTTTCTTTCAACTTTGCAGAAATAACTGTTGAATATAAAAAAAACGCATAAATGCTTTATTTGCTTCAGTGATGTTAGAAATCATTATTATTACCTAGCAATGTATAGTGTGCATAAATAAATTGTAAACCACCCAGAGATTGCTTTAAGCATTATGGGATGATATATATACAGAACAGTTTGCTTCTGCTTTAGTACATTACAGTCTGAAATAACAGCTGAACTATGGCTGAACACTGACAGAAAAACATAGCATTACCAAATTATTTTATTCAGATTTGACATCTATAGAGGACCAAGTATTTCTTCTTCCAATCAACCCATTTAACAGAAAAAGATTAAAGATCTATTAAGTCAGTACACCAAACCACTTAACATATAAAATTACATGAAGGAGCATCTAGATCTAAAAATATTATAAATAAATCTTTTAATAACTATTTTAATGCATTATTCATTGAAGCATGAGACTGTTTTCCAGCCTCTAGGTTATCCAAGTTACTTGGATCGACAACTAATTTACTGCTGAATTTGAAAGGTACCTGCACAAACAAAACAAATAAGCAAAAAACAAAAGAGGATGCCTGCCAGTCCAAACCCATAATCACAACCAAATAACCTGGATCCATCCATAATCTGGGCAATTTTAATTATTCTCTGTAGAGCTTTTTTGTCCGCTACAGAGCTGCTCCCATACCATGATAGCATGCCATAAGTTAGGACACTCTCAATGGTGCTGTGATAGTAAGACAAAAGTAGATGCTGAGATAAATTCATCTTCCTGAGCATTCTCAGGAAATACAGCCTCTTCTGTGCCTTCTTCACAACCACACTGGTGTTTGCAGTCCATGAGAGGTCCTCTGAGATGTAAGTGCCCAGATAGTTAAAGCTACCAACCCTCTCCACCTCCTCACCATTTATGTACAATGGTAAATGTACATCTTTATTTCTCCTAAAATCAATTATAAGTTCTTTAGGTTTTTTTTTTTGGTGTTAAGTATAAGATTATTTTCTTTACACTACTGTGTCAACCCTTGTACTTCTTTCCTATAACCAGACTCATCGTTCTTACTAATGAACCCCACCACCGTTGTATCATCTGTAAATTTGATGACTGTGTTGGTGTTATACAGTGGGGTGCAATCATGTGTGGACAAGGAGTAGAGGAAGGGGCTTAGCACACAACCCTGAGGAGCTCCTGTACTTAATACTAGAGTAGAAGAATGGTGGGATCCCATCCTTACTGACTGTGGCCTATCAGTCAGAAAATTCCTTACCCACAAACAAATCTTCTGATGTATACCCAAATTGGCCATTTTAAGAAACAACCTATTCGGTAGAATTGTATTAAAATATTAAATATTAGTTAGGTGGCACCACTTTTGAAAAAGTGATAGCAGTGGCAGCACTTTGAATAAACTTGATGTCACTACTTCAATTTCACTAACATACCAGCTTAAATTAGAACTGAAAGAATTATCATGTCTATCACTTCAGCTACAAAAATGCAAGAGAAAATTAGTATTTGTCCTTTATGCTTAATGTAGAACAGTGATGTATGTTCTTCAGATTGTGATTTGAAGAACACAATCCAATTACAGTAAAGTTCCAAACAGAAGTTCCAAACCAATTACAGTAATACCTTGGATAACAAATGCCTCTGTTAACAAAAAAACTGGATGTTAATTATTGGGAATAGGGCTGTTTTGGTTTAAGAAGATTTTTAGTGGGATGCAGCTGTTTACAGGTGGGAAAAATCTGCCCCAAAGCCAGCTGGCTGTGAAAAAAAGCTTCCTACTTTGGTGGGCACTCTCTTGCCTTCCCAAAAGCCAGGTGGCTATGAAAAAACTTCCTGCATTCGTACTATAGCTCCATCTTCCCCTTTTTCTCCTCATACATGTTGGCATGAATAAAGAGAGGGGTGTATTGGGAGGGGTGTGTTTGGATCAGAGGGTTATTAAGGCAGATTCCTCCTGGGTCAAGAGAGGCCTCCCATAGGAATGCATTGAAAGCCTATCATAATCTGTTCCCTTTGGAACGGATTAATTGGTTTTCAATGCATTCCTATGGGAAAGCGAGTTTTGAACAACAAAATTGAATTACGAAAGAACTGCTGGAACAGATTAATTTCATAATTCACGGCATCAGTGTATACTACATACAGTGGTTCCCCCCCCCCTTTAATGTATGATTGGATGATGAAAAAATTGCATGAGAAAAATAAATTATTGGAAATGGGGGTGGCCTTGCTTTAAGAACATTTTCAATGGAATACCTCACTTTTTTTTGGCAAGGCATTGCGAAAAAAGTGTACCCACAATGCGTTGCGCCCTTGTAGTTTGTAAAGGTGTGAGAGGTGTTGGAGCAGGTTTTTTTCCATCAAGTTTTGGAGCCATTCTGGACATTTCTACAGCAGTTTTTGGACTTTTTTGGTGCATTTCTTAAGCAGTGGAAAAGTAGGTAGCTGAGCTTTGTCGTTTGCATGCTTTTTACTGTGCTTTGAGGGGGTGAGCTGAGCTTAATCGTTTCCATTCTTGTTACAGTGAGTTCTGCATTGTGGTGGTGGTGGTGGTGGTGGTGGTGTGTGTGTGTGTGTGTGTTCTTCTGCTGTGCAAGGCTTTTTTTACTTTTTTTCTGTCCTCCAGAATGGATTAATTGATTTTCAATGCATTTCTATGGGAAACCATGCTTCACATTACGAATTTTTCATAATACAAAGCATCTCGTAGACCAGATTAATTTTGTTAAGAAAGTTACCACTGAAGCTCAGTTTTGGACACAAAATTAATATAGACTGGTCTGTGAGTCTTCATAAATGTAATTTAAGAATTTTCTCTCACACAATCTCTATAACTTCCTTCAAGTACTATGTGACGTCTCATATTGCTACTATGGCCACATATTATACTTACAGTATCACGACCTGCTTTTAGTATCTTTAGACAGTTCCAGTTTCTCCTAGTCCCCCATTCCCCCTGCCCCTAAACAATTGCTATCCATAGACTCTCTCCTGCCTGGGATTATGTTTATCATCACCATTATGAGCTTGGCTTCTGTTACTCCCCCTTTTTACCAGCGTGAAAAGTACAACAGAATTACTGTAAACATATAAATATCCTGCTCATTAAAGTGGGCAATTTGTTTTTATCAGATGGGAATAAAGTTATTTGAGAAGAGTGACTGGTAGAATATTTAAGATTAACAATCAGCAATTGAAGGCATATGCAAAAGAAGTCTGATTCCATAAAATAAACCTTCAACTACACAAAATATTTCTCTTCAGAAATGATACCCTTGAACCTAGGCAATTTCCCCCTTACATCAGGCAGACTTCTCTTAAGTAGTTTCCCCATAGCTTTAAAATCCTCTGGTTCCACCGGTCTCACATCTACTGTTTAATTCTGCACAAGCATCTCACAATTTACAAAACCATCCATGGTCATAGACGCACACACTGTCCTTCTGCTCATCCAACTCAGCCTTGTGTGTGTGTGTGTGTGTGTGTGTGTGTGTGTGTGTGTGTGTGTGTGTGTGTGTGTGTGTGTGTGTGTGTGTGTGTGTGAGTGAGAGAGAGAGAGAGAGAGAGAGAGAGAGAGAGAGAGAGAGAGAGAGAGAGAGATGTATCTGCATGCATGGTAAGTGACTAGGGTTGGCAACAGCTGTACAAAGAGAGAGGTGTATGGGAAGGAATCCTCATTTACAAGTTTAAACAGTAACCCCAAGCTCAGACACACAGAGAGATATATGTATACACACATACTTTTTTAAAAGTACGTAAACATATACTTTTTAAAAAGTGCTATGTGTGTGTGAAAGTGGCAACAATGCAGTGACTGCATGATCTGCTATCTCTACTGGGGCCCAAAGGGGCCATGTGCTATATGGAGATTGCACAAACCCGTCAATATGTCATCCTAAAAGCAAGCTTAACTACATTTCATAATGTAAAAACTGTTAAAAACTTGGCTTTATATGGGTGCGTTCGGCGATCAAGGAAGCTGTTATTTTATAAGTAGGTATTATGAGTTTGTTTGTCCATTTTTTGCCATCTTGCCTTAGTAATGTTTTGTATTTTTAGCTTTTTAAATTTTGGTTCTACTGAATGTTGTTAGGTTTGTATTTGCTCTTTATGTCATGTTGTGGAACCGATTATTATTTTTCTTTGATTTTGTTGTATGCTATTCTTTGCTAACTGCCCTGAGCTTCGATTTGGGAAAATCTGGCAGTACATAAATATAAAAATATAAAAATAAATAAGAAAAAAAAGCCATGCTGGATCAGGCCAAAGGCCCATCTAGTCCAGTTTCCTGTATCTCACAATGGCCCCACCAAATGTCTCTGGGAGTGCACAAGACTAGATATCTGTCTCCTGATACCACTCCCCTGCATCTGGTCCTTGAAGTACCCTGGTTTTAAGACTGGAGATTACACATCCCCATCATGGTTTATAACCTATGATGGACTTTTCCTTCAGGAATCTGTCCAACTAAGGCATCCAGGCCAAATGCCATCACCACATCCTGGAGTTCCACAGACTAACAACACGCTGGGTTAAAAAAAATCTTTTGTCTGTTGTCACTCTCCCAACCCTCAATTTGAGTGGGTGTCCCCTAATTCTGGTATTTTGTGAAAGGGAGAAGAGCATCCTTCTATCCACTTTACCCATGTCCTGCATTATTTTGTACGTCTCAATCATATCCCCCCTCAGACACCTTTTTTTCCAGACTAAAGAACCCCAAATGTTTTAGCCTTTCCTCATAAGGGAGGTCCCCCAGCCCAGTAATCATTTCAGTCGCTCTTTTCTGCACCTTTTCCAGTTCCACTATGTCTTTTTTGAGATGAAGTGACCAGAATTGTACACAATCCTCCAGGTGCAGCCTTAATATCATCTTGAACAATGGCATTATAATGTTGGCTGTTTTATTTTCAATTCCCTTTTTGATAATCCCTAGCATGAATTTGGCCTTCTTCACCATTGCCATACACTGGGTAGACACCTTAATTGACCTGTCCACTAGCACACCAAGATCTCTTTCCTGATCCATCACAGAGAGCTCAGAGCCGATATACAATACAGTTTTGATTTTTCGCCCCAATATGCATTACTTTACATTTTCCTACAATGAAACACATTTGTCATTTGACAGCCCATTCCCCCAGTTTGGAGATATCCTTCTGGAGCTCTTCACAATCTTCTCTGGTTTTTACCACACGGAAAAGTTTTGTGTCATCTGCAAACTTGGCCACCTCACTGCTTATTCCTGTTTCCAGGTCATTTACTAACTGATTGAAAAGCACCAGTCCCAGGACAGATCCCTGGGACACACCACTCTTCACATCTCTCCATTGTGAAAACTTCCCATTGACACCTACTCTTTGTTTCCTGGATCTCAACCAGTTCTCAATCCATAACAGGACCTGCCCTTTTATCCCCTGACTGTGCAATTTTCTCAGCAGCCTTTGGTGAGGGAATGTGTCAAAAGTCTTCTGAAAATCCAGATAGACAATATCTACTGGTTCACCCAAATCCACATGCCTGCTGACCTTTTCAAAGAATTCTAAAAGGTTTGTTAGGCAAGACTTACCCTTACAGAAGCCATGCTGGATTTTCCCTTAGCAAGGTTTGTTCTTCTGTGTGTTTTAAGATTTTCTCTTGGATGAGGCTTTCCACCATCTTCCCTGGGATAGACGTAAGGCTAACCAGCTTGTAATTTCCCAGGTCCCCCCTCCTTCCTTTTAAAAAATTGGTGTGACATCCACTATCCTCCACTCCTATGGCACTGTGGCCGTTTTAAGAGACAAGTTGCATATTACCGTTAAGAGATCTGCAATTTCATTTCTCAGTTCCTTAATAACCCTTGGGTGGATGCCATCTGTGCCTGGTGACTTGGTGATCTTCAACTTATCAGTTAAACCTATAACATCCTCTCTTTTAACCTGTATTTGATTTAATTCTTTAGTCAAGAGGGGCTGTTTGGGCAGCGGAATCTGCCCAAGGTCTTCTGCCGTGAAGACATGCAAAGAACTCATTTAAGTTCTCTGCGATTTCCAAGTCCTCCTTTACCTCCCCTTTTCCTCCCTCACCATCCAGAGGGCCAACTGGTTCTCTGGCAGGTTTTCTACTTCTAACATATTTAAATAAGCTTTTATTATTCCCCTTTATATTGGTAGCCATATGTTCCTCAAAGTCTTTCTTTGCCTCTCTTATCATCTTCTTACATTTCTTTTGCCAGAGTTTGTTCCTTTTTATTTTTTTTCATTTGCGGAGGATTTCCATTTACAGAAAGACCTCTCCTTGTGCTTTAGAGCCTTTCTAACTCCACTCATTATCCATGCTGGCGCCCTCTTGGACTTAAAGGAGATCTTCTTTTTTATGGTCTGCACTTCTGTTGCACCTCTACTACCGTTATTTTAAATAGGCTCCATGCACTCTGAAGTGATTGGATTCTATTTACCTTCCTTTTCAATTTCTTTCTAACTAGTTTCCTCATCTGTGGGAAGTCCGTCCTTCTGAAATCAAGGGTTTTTGTGTCTGATTTGCTTGACAATCTTCCCCTGACATGCATGGCAAAGGAAACTGCAGCATGGTCACTGTTCCCCAGAGGCTCAGTGACATTCAAATCCATGACCAGATCCTGAGTATCACACAGTATTAGATCCAGAGTTGCCTGTTCTCAGGTAGGCTCCACAACAAGTTGCTCTAAGGCACAGTCATTCAGCATGTCAAGAAACCCAGTTTCTCTTTCTTGCCCTGAGCTCACATTGGCCCAGTCAATATGAGTATAACTGAAGCCCCCCATGATTACTATCCTGTCCCTCTTAGATACCTCCATGATTTGTCTCCTCATTTCAAGGTCCCCCTTGAGTTTTTCTTCTGGTAGACGATATCACATCTCTCCTTGGACCTGGTGGTTTAACCCACAGTGATACTATGGTGGAGTCAGACCCACCATCAATCTCCGTTCTGCTGGATTTTACCCCTTCTTTGACATAGAACCACCTCCCACTGGTTCTCTGCATTCCACCAGATTTCTGTTATGGCTATTATATCAATGTTATCCCTAGCTGCCAAATGTTCAAGTTCTCCCATCTTTGCTCGGAGGCTTCAAGCATTTGCATAGAAGCACCTGTACAGTGGGTCCCCCAACGATGGCTACTTTCTTGTTCTCCACCCCCCCCCACAGCTTTTAATTCCAGTAGACAAACTACCACATCCCATTATTCTCATAGTGTTAATACCTACTGTGTCATTACTTTGTGGTTCTCTACCCTCTCCAACCTCATTCCATGGGGATGAGGTGTTCCGAACCGGATGCCACTCAGCTCCTGTCAGCTTTCCCCCCGTTATCAGTTTAAAAGCTGCTCTGCAGCCTTTTTAATGTGTGCCAGCAATCTGGTCCCATCATGGTTCAAGTGCAACCTGTCCCTCCTGAACAGGTTTGGCTTATCCCAAAATGTTCTCCAGTTCCTCACAAATCTGAAGCCCTCCTCTGGACACCATTGCCGCATCCACGCATTGAGGCGTCTGAGCTCTGCCTGCCTGGTGGGTCCTGCACGAGGAACAGGCAGCACTTCTGAAAATGCTACCTTGGAAGTCCAGGACTTCAATCTTCTTCCGAACAACCTGAATTTGGTTTCCAGGACTGACCACTTTGTCTTCCCAACATCATTGATACCAATGTGTACCATGACGACTGGCTCCTTCCCAATTCTTTCTAATAAACTATCTAGATGTCTGGTTATGTCTGCAACCTTTGCACTTGGCAGGCAAGTCACCATACAGTTATCATGCACATCACAAATCCATCCCTCTGTATTTCTAATAAATGAATTACCTAGTACAAGGAGCCTCTCTCCTGCAGCCTATTCCTGAACTATATTAAGGGGATGTCTTCAGTTTCTTCCTGTTGCTTGTCTTCCTGTGTCTCATCAAGTGTGGTGAGGGAGAGATCCTCAGGTCTTCCTTTCAGACCAGTTCACTTTACTTGAAGTAGGAAGCAGAAGATTACTGTTTTCCTTATATAAGCCTCTGCTCCAAGTTTTTCCTTACCCAATTCAGTCAATGTGGACAGTAACTTTCAGAGTCCTTGTTGTGACCAATAAGGCTATGGATCTACATAGGCATCTTGTTCAACTTTCATTAGACTGGCCAACTTTTGGATTCATGGCCACTGGAAGCATTAGCTAAGTCTATGAAGATTCTCAACCATTCCGGTGAAATTATCTGGACTCAACTGCCAGATAGCTTAGTTAAAGCAACAGACTTCGTTGGGTGAGACATGAGATATTTGTTAAAGCAATGGTTCTCAACTTTGGCTCTCTGGACATTTTGGTCAATATACACATACTGTATACTATTACTGAATTTCACATCTGAATCAAACTATATGCTGAGTTTTTGTTTTGAATGCAAACACAATTACTTATATACCTTAAAAAACACCCTACGAACACACTAATACATGTATTCAATCAAACTAAGCCCCTTTGTGACACAGTTAAGAAAGATCTGACCAAGTGTCAAATGATGAATATCTTTTGTGAAAGCAGAAAAATCACATACAGTATATATAGTCACAGATCTATTTTAGAGAAGGACAAACAGCAAATTATGTTGGTGCACCAGGGATCAGGAGTTCAATTCTCCAGTGTGTCTTGCAGAAAAGAGCTAGTGTGGTGGTCTTAGAAAAGCCATTTGGCTGTAGAACATTCCTAGGATATTGTGGCAAACAATTTCAGACTGTTCCACACCTAGAAATACTAGAAAGAGCTATCAGAATCAATTTAAAGGTGCATACTCATTATAATTATCATGTTCCAGTGCTTAGGTGGAGCAATAGTTGCTCTCTTTGTTATGGCCATAGATTAGCATTTATCTACTGTTACACTAGTTGTAATGAGGGTGGTCAAAATTTAAATCACAATTTTAATAAAGACATTACATTTTTATGTTTTAAAATTTGATTGTTAAAATTTAAATAGTGATTTTAAATGATTTTTACCACCATTGCTTTTAATCATTGCTTTTTACCTAGCCTGATTGTAAATTAGGCTTATTTATCAAAGATAAGTCTAAAACTTGCTTACTCTGCAGTGCCGAGACAACTTAGGGCAATCAAATGTTACTGGACTGTCATACTCAACATCTCTCACCATGACAGCTACACTGATTGACTGCATAATCCATCAACTGGAGGATCACAGCTCCCTGCCCTGCTATAGTGGAGCTAAGCATTGAGATAATGGCTAAGCAGTAATTCCATATGTCTGCCAGAATCCTGATAATATTTAGTAAAAATTTGATGCCTCTATTTATCCTGAGGGTCACAGCCAATGGCATTAGTAATTTTGTCAATGTCCACTAAGAGAAAGGGAAGCATAAGGCACACACGGGCCTATTCTCAGCACTTACAAGTGATCTGAAGCTGTGATTTCATAGCTAGTCCACTGACAGATTCTGATCTTGATCCATTACCAGCCATATCCCAGGAAGGTACATTAACCTGAATGAAGAAACAAGAATTTCACTCTTAAAGCAAAATCAGAATTAAAAATGTCATGTCTTGTGAAACAATGTAACATAACACTATGAGAAGTCCATAGAAAAATTAGAAGAGCAGTGGGCAGTGAGAGAATCACTGGTCATCAAAAGATATTACCTGGTATCCGCTGGAGATTGGTTCCAGGCCTTCCCGTACATAATGAAAACTGTGGATAAAGCCTGCCCACCCACCTCCAAACTGCTGTTTCCTGATAGTAGCTTGCTTTCTGACTGCTGTTTTGAGACACTAGCTTGCTTTATGGCTGCTGTTTGTGACAGTAGCTTGCTTTACAGATGCTGTTTGTGACAATAGCTTGCTTTACAGTTGCTGTTTGTGACAATAGCTTGCTTTGTGGTTGCTGAATTATTTAATTTTTTTCCTCTGCTGACCGTGGATAACTGAATCAGTGGATAATGAATCAGTCGATACGGGGGTCTTACTGTATACCCATTTTGGCATCATGAAAACATTCCATGATTTAGAAGGAACCATGAAGTCAGCAATACTTCACCTACTCCAAATGCAGATTCCTAAAAACAGAAGTCCAAGCAACCAGTGGCACACAAGAAAACTCCCAATTGACCTCTTCTCCAAAAAGTGGTAATGTCTAAAGTAACTAGGGGTCTTCCAACTACAAAAGACTTTGCACTGATTCTGAATCCTGGTTCCAGTTAAGGATAACTAAAATAACACAGAAATAAAAGGGGGAGCCATATCTGTGAAGATTTTCAGTCATCCAGGTGAGTTTATCTGGAAGTTGAGTTATGGCAACTGGAAAACGAATATAACAAGAAAAGAAGTCCAGTTGCCATGACTCAACTTCCAGATAAGGGGGAGCCATGTAGCAATTACAAAATATACAGTAAATGCAAGAATAGGCTATAAGAGATTCAGTTATAGGCCAGTGATAAAAAAATAGAAAATCACTGCAAGCTTTCGTGGACAAATTCCACTTCTTCAAAGCAAGTACAAAAAGTCTAAACATGGCAATATGGGGTTTGCCAGAAGTTTGACCTTAGATGTAAAGTTCTTGGCAAGATGAATTTTACCAGGCATGTCTGTCTTAGATGAGAGAAGCAGCAGCAGGTTGCTGACTGTTGTTGTGAAGGTGCACATGAAACCCCAATCCTTCAAACAAAGGGGCATAGGTCATGCACACCCACCCACACTTCTCCATCTGGCTCTTCTTCAAAACATACATGTCTCTGTTTGACCTGTGAGGAGCAAGTTTGATGCAGAAATCTCATCTTTCATTGGGCATTGGGGTACAATTTAGTAAACCCACTAGGTATAGCCAATTATGCAGTTTAAAGAAAAACAATTTGCTAATGGTTGCAGTACTGCTCTGCCGGTGTTAAGAGTCTTTGTACCTTCTTTTTCATACATGGGGCAGTGGCAATTTTTTTAGTATTGCCATAGTTAGATTAACTGTGGTTAATCTAAACTTCATGTGTGCAGATTTGTGCTTTTGGATCAAAACTTCCAGAATTCACAAAGCAGTATGGCAACCTATGAAATCCGGTGAATTGTAATACGAAAACACAAATCTCCAACCCTTTAATCTAAACAGGTAGCAGATTCCTTTTGACTTTAACCAATGAGGGGAGAGGGAAACATAGAAGCCTTGGCCTTGCGTTTTTTTCTTGTAATGCTAAACCACCCAGTCACTGGCTAGCAATTACCAATACATCTGTAATCCTTGGCCAGAGATATTTTTTTGCATTTTAGTAGCTATGTGGGGGCAAGAGATCCAGAATGCAAATTCCCATCCTGGATCTATCCAGATCAAATATTAGGTCCACGGAAATCAATGAGATCTTTCGTCACAATGATGACTTCTTTATTTCAATGGGTCTACTTAAGTTAGGACTAATGTTGGATTTAGTCAAGCACAATCTTTATGGTCCACACCATGCATCTAGCTGGTATTGTCATAAAGCACAGAACTGATATTTGAAAGTTTCCCTATAATGACTGTAGCTAGACTAATGTAATAATACTAGTTTTTCTGTCACTCCTATATTGCTTCACTTTGCCATTGACACAGTGTCATATAACTCCTCAAAACAAACTGGAATTTGAAGTAGGTACCTGTTTTTCATCCAATTCCTGAAACACACAAACACTTTTCAGGACTCAGTACCTATGTTTATTGTCTAACCAAACAGCAATACAAACAACATACAAACAAACAAAAACCAAGAGGAGAATTAACAAGTTTACTCATAGATAGGTATGCACAGAATAACAAATTTAGGAAGACAAAAAATTATGTTATAGGACACTTTTAAATTTGATCAAACAAATTAAAACTATATCTGTGACAAAATGTCAATAGTAGAATACCAACAGGCAGCAAGACATCAATGGGAAATTTTATACATGCCTACTCAGAAGTGACTGATAAAAACAGCAGGACTCTCTCCCAAGATTGGTGTTTTGGGTTCAGGGTGGATCAGACTACAAAGGATCTGTTGAGGTGGAGAGGGAGGCACAATGTGGCATTTGGTGTGCTCCTCCCATCCCCATAGCAAATGTCTCCCCCCCCCCCGCCGCCTATCAATGATCAATCACGAAAGCTTTCTTTGATCCTCTGTAGAGGAACAGGGAAAGCAGGTCCTCTTCTACCGTTGTACAGATCCATACAAAACAAGGTTTGCCCAGTTTACTCAAAAGGAGGAGACAGCATCAACAGCAGCTGAGGACAATGCAGCATGAATGAGATAAGAACATTGGGGAGACATAAGGGAGATAACTTATCCTTTCTTCTCCACTTTCTCCTCAGCTACGGTTCTGCTGGCGCTGCACTAACTTGTGGGAATAGAATCCATGGAGTCAACATAGCCCCCCTTCTCTGTTTTTTTCAGTCATCATTCAGGGGGCTAAGGTGACTTTCCTCTTTTTCCTCTTTCTCTTTTTCTTTTTGTTAAAAATGTGAGTGGCATAGCAAAATGTCTATTTATTTATTTATTTATTTATTTATTACATTTATATACCGCCCATCTTCTGGAGAGGAACTCTGGGCGGTTTATAATTAAAATGTATAACTATGTATCAACCTGACATGATCTTAGAATTTCACTGTATCAGTTAGGGAAATATTAAAAATAAAACATTAAAATAAAGGAGGGAGTTTCTCTACATTCATTTTTAATACCATAACCCACCTAATATATCACAGACTTGTCTCCTCGGCTAATTGCCTCTCAGTGTCATTTTGGTGAAAGTATCCATCCATGAAAGACAAACAAGTAATGATTTTGCATCTCAATAAAGGGTACCAAAAAGACTGCATGCCCTAGCCCAGAACCAGAAAAATTCATTACATCTCTTAAAAAGTGAAGGGCAGATAGTTCTAAGCAGAAACACAAGCGGACAAGGTCTTTTATCCTGGGCAACTGAGTACCATCAGCATTCTATATAGCACAATTATATGCCAGTGTGGACAGGCTCCAAGCTACAGCTTTCTATAATGGTATGAAACAAGAATACAGTAATCAGATATAACCATGTGCCATCAAGTCAATTCTGACTTATGATGAGTCTTTTCAGGGTATTCTAGATAGAGAATACTCAGAAGTTATTTACCATTCCCCTCTTCTGAGGGTACCCTGGGATCGTACAGCTTGCCTAAGGTCACATAGGCTGGCTCTTCTCCCTGAAGGCACAGTGGGGAATCAAATTCCAGACTACAGAGTTAGTCTCTTGACAAACTGCCTTGAAAACATTGTTCCGAAGTAGAGATGGGCACGACTTAGCGGTATTCCCGTTTCCGTTACTCGTATCCGTTACTCTACGGAAACGGTAACGGGAATTACTCCACCAGAATTCGAGCTCGAACCGACGAACCAACAATTTGGTCTGATTTGTCAAGCTCGTTACTTGCATCGCGGCGATCGCGCAATGCCAAGCGGCACAGAAAAAAAGTTTTTAAAAGTTAAAAAAAACCCCGATTCCCAACCCTAAAAGTAGGCGAAAACTGTCTGAGGGCACCTACCAGGCCAGAAGGGTGTTTTATTTGGGGGTTTCCCCCCCCTCTCCTTGGCTACTCCTTGGCTATTACCAGGCTGGGACATCCATTTGCCATGCAGTGCAGGGGCTGCTGGTACCAGGCAGGGAGTAGGCGTTTTTCTTGCAAAAAAAATCCATTTGCCATGCAGTGCCATGGGAGTGGACCATGCAAAGGGGATCCAAAATGGCTGACTGTACCAATATCCATTTTTTTGGCGAAATTTTTTTGAAATTGCCCAAAACCCCACCAAAGCACCACAGAAACATGCAAAAATTAGCTATTTAAAATGCTTGAATTTTTACAGTAGCAGCAGTGGGTTTTTCTGCAAAAAAAAAAAGTCTCCGTTGATTTTATTTTATTTTATTTTATTTTATTTTATTTTTACACCTGCACATTCGCAATGATGGGCTCGCCCATGGGAATGGACCATGCAAAGTTTTGGAGCCATTCCACCAATCGCATGGCCAGGTTTTGCTGACTGTACCAGGCTGTGAGGGCGCATCCATTTGCCATGCAGTGTGGGGGATCCAAAATGGCGACCGCAATATTTTTTTTGAAATCGTTGCCCAAAACCCCACCAAAGCACCACAGAAAGATGCAAAAATTAGCTATTTTAAATGCTTGAATTTTTACAGTAGCAGCAGTGGGTTTTTCTTGCAAAAAAAACGTCTCCGTTGATTTTATTTTATTTTATTTTATTTTATTTTTTTATTTTTACACCTGCACATTTGCAATGATGGGCTCGCCCATGGGAGTGGACCATGCAAATTTTCCACCAATCGCATGGCCACTTGGCCAGGTTGACCACAGAGACTTCTGGGATGTGCCAATCGGGCATAAACAGCCCAGTAATCGTAGCCCAAACCCGAACCCTAAGCCTAAGCCTAACCCATATGCCAGTACACTGTCCTTCTAAGTGGGTCAGAGAGGCACCCAGAGGTGCACCCCAATACTCACCCTAACCTCACCCGTAACTAGCCTAACCCTAGCCCTTGCGCTAACCCATCTTAACCCTAAGCCAGATCTACTTGCATTGCACTACATGCAAGTACGTGAGACACAGCGGGTGCAAAGAGTCTGCCAGTCCGTCACTTGTGGCTCTGGCTGACTCCTGCAGCTCCCTCCAGGAGCCCGCTACCCCCCCAAACCAGTACTAACGACAACGAAAAACGAACAGACTAATTTTTGCGAAATTTCGCGAAAAACGGAAACGAGCTGAAACGGACTGCCTCCGACACACGACAACTCAAAAACGTCATTTTCCCTAGTCGTGCCCATCTCTATTCCGAAGTACTGGAGGCCATAATAAATTACTGTACTTCTATAACAAATAATAATGCTGTGTTACCCTTGTAGCTATTCTAAGGTTGTTTAGTTCAAAAACTATAGAACTTTTAAAAAGTGGGTGCCATTTATTAAGTATACTGAACATTACTAGATAATAAAAAATACAAGTGTAACAACCTTTTCCCCAAATATCACAAGTAAAACAGTGTAATGTCATTTTAAAAGTTTCCTCTGCAGTCCAAATACAAGAAAACAAGCTTTTACTGTTCTCAGAAATATCAGTCTGTTTCATGCAAAAACAGAAGATGCCACAAATTATTCAACCAGATGTTATTCAGGTGTCATTAACCAGCTGCATAACAGCTTAATTAGGACCCAATTCTGCTAAGTAGTGCCTTTAGGTGATGTACAGATAAAGCATCTGAGCCTTCTGAAGGGCTCCATGTAGGTACATGTGTTTCCGCTGTAAGGAATTGTACAACAGAACTAAAAAGAACACACACAACAATCCCAAATTACTGCTTTCTGGCAGCCTTAATACATATACACCAGTATCCTGTTGCATAACGCCACCGGCACAATCGGAATGGCACCATCAGTGGGAGGCTGCTGCTAAGAACGAAGTTCCTTTGTATACACTAATCACCTTAGTATGCAATCTACACTGGGGACTGGACAGGGGAATTTGTCCCTGCTGGATCCACTGAATCCCTCAATGGTTCAGGATACTCCTGAGCATGGATCCCTCTGAGTCATCTCTCTGGGATGGAACTTGGAGATACTGTTTGTTGTTGTTTGGAATGGCTCTGATGCTTTCTGGAGGGATAAAATCAGAGGTGGTACTGGGTGACTCCTGTTCCATTGTATCCCCCTGTGATATTTAACATAAACATGAACATGGCAGGAGAGGCTGCATAGTTTTGGTGGTCAGTGCCAGTAGTAACCGGTAGCAATGAACCCAAACACAGTTTCTCCTTTTCATCTGATTCCAGGAAAGCTATTTCAGCCTAAACTCGTGACTGGGGACAGACACGGATTGGATGAGGATGAATAAGCTGATGCTTGAGCCACACAAGGCACAGGTGCTCCTGGATAAGGTGAAAGGCAAATCAGAGAACAAGGATCCACTCTGTGCTGAAAGCTCAGACTCATGGCTTGGGCCAATGATGATTTTTTTTTCTGTGGTGGTTATGGGTGTGTTTCCAAATTTAAAGCAAGTGTGTCAGTATGTCAGCTACATCTGTTCCTTGAGAAGTCTGATCAGGCCATAGTGATACATGACCTAATTACTATGCAGTTTGAATTATTGCAATGAGCTCTACATGGGCTGCTTTTTGAAAGTGTTCAGAAACGTCAGTAAGTTCATGATGCTGTGGCTAGAGTTCACACTAAATCAGGTTAAAAGGAGAACATAAAAACCTTGCTACAAAGGCTCCATTGGTTATTAGGTTCATCTCTGTGCACAATTCAAAGTGTTGCTTTTAACCTATTTATTCCTAAAATTATGTGGGTTCAGCTATTTATGGGACTGCATCTCTTCATATCAATCTCCTGCTTTAAGAACTTCAAGAGAGGTATTTCTCTTTGTCCCACTAGCTTCAATCATATTTAACTGTTTCTCAATGTTATTGGTATATTTTGTAATTGTCTTAATTATGTACTGTATTTATATAAGCCATTTTGAGTCCCTGAGTGAAAAAGGCAGGTAACTAAATATTTCAATTTTGAGGTTTGTGTTACTCACATACAATGAGGCAAAGTTGTGCACAATGAAAGTTTTAAAAGCAAGTTTTGCTTAGGAGTCATTCCACGTCAAATCAACCAATGCATGGAACCTTAATGTCATGGATTTAGTTCATTTTTGGTACATTTGTACCTTACCTAAGATTTTTTTTAAAGAAATTCAGATGTTTTTGTTTAACTGTTTCTGAGATATAGCATTTTAAAAATTGCAAAAAAACCCACAAAATTCACTACCCACTATAACTTCAAATGTCATTTAATAGATACCTGTGATAGATACAGACCTGGAACAGGTGTCATTTTAAAGCTTATGAATAGGGCTTTCATTTTCTATACAACATGATGCAATTGTACATTTTCAAAAAATTACACATTTAAATAAATATAAAAATTGATTTTTTTTTTGAAAAATTGAATGTTTTAAATTTTCAAAAAATTCACACTTAAAGGTACATATATTGTAGCCAATCACTCCAGATTTCAGGATGGTATCTCAATGGTATCATATAAAACTTAATTTTTTCTTGTTGGCAGTGACAAGAAATTACCATAGATACTCAAGTATGTCGACCCGAGTATGTTGAGGCCCCTAATTTTGCCTTTAAAAAGTGGGGAAATTGATTGACTCGAGTATAACCCCGAGTCAATATGTCCCTCCACTGCCTTACCCAAGCTGGCTGGGGGAAGGTACGGGGTTTTTAAAATGTGGGAGAGGATGGTGAGGAAGGATGGGGCTGAGGAGGGCAATCCCGGAGCCCCTACTGCCCCACTGGCACTGGTGGTGCTGGCGGCTGCTGCCGCCAAGGTTGTTCCCCTTCTCTTCCTCCTTCTCCTCTTCCAGTGAGGGGGTGTGTGTGTGACAGACAGTGGTGCTTGCTTCAGGAGAGTAAAAAAGTTTTTAAAACCTGCACTTCTTCCTCTATGTGCCTGATTTGGGGGACAGCAGGTTTCTAAACTTTTTTTCTCTCCCAAAGCAAGTGCCGATGGCGGACATCGATGCTTGCTTCAGGATAGAAAAAAAGTTTTAAAAACCTGCTGCTTTTCCTTCATCCGAATATTAAGTCGAGGGCCATTTTCCAGCCCAAAATAAGGGCTGAAAAAAACCCACTTATATTTGAGTATATACGGGTAAATTAATTTAGCCCCCCAAATAGACCAAATTTTCTATACCTAATGTTTAAGAATAGCAAATGAAAGTCCCATTCATAAGCTTTAAAATGAGACATGTCCCAGGTCAGGTATCTATCTATTAAATGACATTTGAAGTTATGGTGGGTAGTGAATTTTGGCATTTTTTGTAATTTTGAAAATGCTGTTACCCACACAAGGATATGTAGGGGTCCCTATGGACCTGGCAGAACAGGAATGACTCTCTCTGGATGCCACAATAGTTTTGGAAGAGCTCTTTTATTTCAAGAGAGGGACAAATTCCCTATGCCATGGGCTTGGTATCTATTCTTTTCAGCCATAAAGCAGAAAAAATATGATTGGCTAGTGGGTAAAAGCATTTACATGCCTACACATGATTGGCTAAGGCATTTGCATGTCTATACATGACTGGTTAAGATACTGGGGGTCCCCCTACCCCTGCGTTCCTCTACCATCTGTGCAAGCAGTTTCAATAAAAACAAGTATTCTAACCAAAAGGCAGACATTAAGTTTAGATAAAAACAACTTTGCAGATGAGTTTAGAACTCAGACACCTGTGCTTCACCTGTGCTGTAGTTGAACACTTTACCATAAAGTAAGACTGGGTGGACAGCAAACAGGAAAACCATTCTTTTCTGAAACTAGCTGTGGTTTGCCAGCTGACAGATAAAAATGTCAAGGGACCCATAATATTCAGACTTATAGAGATCAATAGATTTTTGGACAAGAGAAGGTACATATTATACTGCTGCATGTATTAATATTCAAAGACTTGCTTCTTCTTATTTGGGACATGCAACTACCCATTGCTTACTTTTGTTAGGCAACTTTTAACCTATTAAAATGGAGGAATAAATAAATAGATAGATAAATAAATAAATAAATAAATAAATAAATAATGTTTTTGCAGATGATTTACAGCTTAGTAAAAAATTAAACAGGTAATAAAATAAAATATGAAATCAGCGCAAAAATTCAAAACCTAAAAAGGCTTATAATCAATTACAGTAACCCCCCGCTTATCGCGGGGTTAGGGACCCACCCAACCTGCGATGACTGAAAATCCACGATATGCAGATGCAGGTCGTGTAGGGGCTGGGGGGAGGGCGGCGTGACTTTTTAAAAAGCCTTCCAGCAGCCTGTGCAAACGGAGGTATAGGATCTGATTCACCACCACCGGTTGCTGCAGGCACCCCCCCCAGCTAGTGCCAATCAGCTGATTGGCACTGGCTTGGGGCCAGCACTCCCCCGCTATCTCCATTGAAATGCATTGGCTCAATGCATTCCAAAGGGGAAAAATTTATCCATTGAAATGCATTGAGCAAATGCATTTCAATGGAGATGGCCCGGGACTGGAAGGCATTTGAAAAGTGGCGTGCTGCTTCTCCGGAGCCCCCATTGGGGAGGGGGAGAAGTGCACCACTCCGTAACTGGAAGGGATTTTTAAAGTGGCATGCTGCTTCCCCCCATGGGGGCTCCGGAGAAGCAGCATGCCACTTTTTCCCTTCCCCACAGCCTGGCTCCAGCTGATTGGCAATGGGGTGGAGTAATAAAGGTTTTTCTCCCTCAACCCAGCACTAATCAGCTGGAACCCCAGCATGTACTGCAGTCCTGCGATATAACAGGTCCACAGTACATGAACCGCAAAATGTTGTGGGGATTACTTTATCTGTATCTCACAATTATTTTAGTGGTAAAATGAAGTCAGTAAATGCTATCAGAACCAAACTCTACACAGGGAGTAGCCTCTTTTCTACACATGCACTCTTGATTCCTGAAAACAAGGTTCTGAAACAGATCTCAAGTTCTGACCTTAATTTTTTTCCAGGAGTTTGAAATATACAGTAGTCACCCACCTATTGCACGGGTTAGGGACCTGACCCGTGATGATAGAAAATCCGCAATATGCGGATGCTGGGCTGTATCGGGAATGGGGGACCTATCTGGGGCCTCCTACACTTACCCTAGACCTTGCACTGCCTTGAACGGGCCTCTGTTGGGCTTCCCAGCCCTGTCAGAGCCCCCAGAAGTGGTTTTCAGTGATCTAGAAGTCACTTCTGGTTTTTCAAAAGTGACTTCGTTCACCAGAAACCAGTTCTGGGACCTCCAACAGGCCCGGGAAGCCCGTTGGAGGCCTGTTTGGTGCAGCACAAGGCCTGGGGTAAGTGCAAGAGACCTCAAATGGACCCAAGCAGCTTGCCCCAGGGGCCTTGCACTTCATATACTTCGGTCCCACAAAATGGCAGGGGATTACTATACAATCCATTGGCTGTATAAGCAGGCAATAAAAACCTGGGAAATATTGTAAGCATCTTTCATTCAGCCTCAAGTTTTCAAATACTTTGTGCTTGATTAAAATATCTGAAATCACTAGGCTGCAATGGATTCAATGTTCTACAAGCCTGTAACTATAGGACAGCATGCACAGCCTATATCGACTGGAACAGTACAACCAGTGTCTTTTTTTTTTAAAAAAACCCCACAATTTTATTTAAAGAAGCATTGACCTGCAGATCAAAAGAGGTAGTCAAACAACTGCCTCGTGTTCCCTTATAAAAATGTTTCATGAACTAGATCTAAACATTTAACATAAGCAGCACAAATAAGTACTGCAGTTAAGATACCCTATAATTATAACACAATTTTTCTTTCTGTAGGTCTATAATGTGTGAAATGACAAACTTGGCAATTATTTTATTGCTCTGAACAAATTTCTAATTACAAAGCCTATAATCAGTAACTGGCACCTCTTGGCAGATTCAGAAGCAAGGCCAAATCCTTTTCTGAATGGCGTGATCTTCTGTCAATGAAGAATAAAAGCAACGTATGCTTCCCAGTTTTAGAAAAAGATAACCATTACTGTGTGATGTCTCTTTCAAAATGCATTCCACCACAGTGAGAAATTGCAAGATGACTGAGGAAATCCATGACCGGCAGCCAATACAAGCATTGACTATGCCTACAGAGTGCAGCTGCAGTACTATTATACCACAGTGCATTGTACAAACTCAGGTCATTATTCTCCTTCTGTCTAAGCACAAAATGCTCACCTATGTAAATGTCTTATCAATGGTGAGCAGCAAACTAACATATTAACACACACACAACAATATACAAATAGAAACTCCAATTTTGTAATCAGCTATGCAGTTATGTAACTTCAGAATCTATACTGAATGATCTGGAAGGAATGACAAATTTGAACAGTGCATTGATTCACTTACTTCAAGTAGTAAGCAAGCCCCTGTAGCATTAAGGGACCATTTGGCTTATCCCTTGGAGCTCCAGACTTCTATGCCTGCTTCCAGCTCAGAGGCACATCTGGTGGAGATGCAGCAACAGCTCTTCTTGGTTTATGTTCCCAGGCTTTAGAAGACTGGCTGGTTCTGCCGTTCTTCTGTTGGAAAGCAAAGGCTTTTTTATCCAGGTAGACTTTCTGTAGCTTTGTCCATGCGGTCCGTGACTCCTTTTATGTATGGTAGGAATACTTGGTTTGTTGGGGGCTGTTTTTCTTCTTAATTTTGGTGTTGTTCTTTCAGACAAAGTGTTAAAAAAATGCAACCTACAAGCAGTGTTTACACCCACCACAAAAAAAATAAAATAAAATAAAACAGATGCTACAGTCAGCAAAGGACAAAAAGAACCCACTCGGCACTGCAGGAGTATACCGGATAGCTTGTAGTTGTGGCCAGGTATATATTGGGACCACAAAGCGCAGCATCCAGACCAGAATCAAGGAACATGAAAGACACTGCAGGCTGAAACAACCAGAAAAATCAGCAGTAGCTGAAACAAACTGGACATGAAATCCTCTTCCAGGACACAGAGGTACTGGACAACACTAACAATCACCATGTCATATTACACAGAAAAGCCATTGAAATCCACAAACACAAGCAAAGTTTCAACAAAAAAAGAAAGTCTGAATATCAACAAAGCCTGACTTTCAGTATGGAAAACTAGTCTGCAAAGGGTCAAAGTTCAATAATCCAGACCCAAGCATAACAAGCACCAGTTCACACAATAGAACAGCTAAAAACACCTATCTACCACATAAAAGGATCCCTGCCACCCTGACTGCAGTGAAACTTCTTAATCCCTCCATCACAATACAATGTCTAACACCTATTCTCCTATGTAGGACAAGTTTCCCCTTTCCCACAACTTTAAACCCCCACAGTCTCACTCACTCTGTACCCCAGAGCACAGAGATAACTCATAGCTCCCTGAGCTCCTTGCCCTCTGAAGATGCCAGCCACAGAGTCTGGCAAACATCAAGAAGAAAAACTTCCAGAACACGAACAAACAGCCCAAAAAACTTACAACAGCTATCAATGGCCTGAACTGTTCATTTTATGAGCTATTTCAAACCAGGGTGGCAAGAGGTCAAAGTGAACTATAAAATGGAGGACTCGCAACTAGCTTTCTTCAGACTGATGAAGATCTTTGGATGAGCAGTGAAATGTTTCAATCTCTCAAGAAAAAGAAGTCCAGTTGCCATGACTCAACTTCCAGATAAACTTACCTGGATGACAGAGAATCTTCACAGAAATACACAAAGATGATTATGCTACAAGATGTTCATATTCTGAACATACACAGTAACAACTTTGACAAATGTATTTTGAGATATTTAATTTACGTTTCCTACAAACTGAGCTCAAATCCTTACTCTTAAATTATCTGTGGAGCCACCCAGAAGAAAGGAGTATTCTACAAACATATTTTAACGCCACAGAACATGAAAGTGATTGGCTATAACCTGAAAATTAATATAGTTCTTGTGATTCAGAGGCTGCACACATCAGATCAACAACTTCAAGAAAGTAATTAACTTTTGACATGCTTGCTGCAGTTACACATTCCCCCATTTCCCATCCTCACAGGACTAAGAATTATCCGCACCTTACACTGTGGTGGTATACTAAGAGAACTGGTGCAAGTCCATTCCCTTCTATTGTAAAAATTCTGGGTTAAGTGGAAACCTATTACTACAAAAATTGATTTAGTACCAATCATCAAAGCCTAAGCCTTTTGTTGGGTCTTACTTTCTGGTTGTTTTGGAGTGGAAGATGGGACAGCTCTTTTCCTATAAAGCATATGTGTGAAGAGGGAGGGGTCCTCTAAACTCTACACTTGCCCCTTCTAACCTCTGACTAAAAATCCAGGGATATGGTATCAGCCTCATCACCAAGACAATCCTAGTCAGAAAAAATAAAAATAATTGGTTCACATAAGTTTCTAGTTATTAGTAATTTGATTATTCCATACATGTAAAAATACTCTGAGCATTTATTAATTGGGATAAAGTAGGCAATCACTTGAAGCAACATACTATTGAGACAGCTTACTATTCTCTGGCTATGAATTACTCACAGTATAATGACAGGCTGCCATGCTTTGCCAAGAATGCAGGGACATCTAACAATCTAGGGACCTGAGTATGCAAATAAAAGGAAGCAATCACTTTTGCTATGAAAGTGGTATGTGGGGACCCACGATTTTAAAATGTTTATGTTTACTATCATGAATTCCATCTGGATAGAATTTGTGATATGGTAACTATTTTATAGTTTTTCACAAAAATTATTTCAATCTAGTCAACAAATCCCAACATAGCAATTTCTTAAAGTGTACTATGTCAAAACTCTTGTTCCAGCTAATAAAGATTTTTCAAGAATCTCCTTGTTTTGATATTTCAATGGAACTAATATTCAAGAAGTCTTTTCAGACTCCACCACTCAGAGAGGGTGTTGAGGAGCATAACCTGTATTACATTTTGTCCAATAACCTACATCCTTATATTTTTGGTACACTTGTGGAATACAAGACACTTTCAAAGACAGCAGTCCATGTAGCTTATTCAGATTACAGACACTTCTTCTTAAAGGAAATGAAGGCTACAGAGATATTTCAACCTCCTTCAAACTGTGAACTAAATCTAAATTTTAATATATTATAGAGTATGTGTTCTATCAAGTTATAACCTTTAACATATGTGTAGTGGGTCAGTTATCATGGAATTTTTATCCTTAGGAGTTTAACGTGAAACACAAGATGCTTACGACAGATCTCTGGTGCTTACATAATGTAAAAATGCTGTGAGTGCTATGATGTGGCTTCACAAAATTTACTTTCTGCAACTTTACACTGTGACCTTAGTAGATGATGAAATGTACAACTTTGGCGTAACAGAAAGCCCCACTGCCATGGTACTAATAGCAATTGGTTATCAATTGATTATTAGTCAATTGACAGCTGAAAGTATTTTATGAAACATGCAACACTTCAAGAATAATTTGCTGGCCTAAAGTCAAACAATAGCATTACTTTAAAACCAACAGCTTTAAACAGATTAGAGAGTTCAAGAAGATCATCTCTAACAAAATCTGTAGTCTTCTCCTCCTCCTATCATTCTCCTGCAGGTGCAAAGTCTGCTTTTCAAATCCATAGATATAGCAATGGTAACAAAACACAGTCTCTAGTTTCAGAGGAAACAAGCTTCAATGATAGTTGCTGGAGAGGATAATTCCCATCCCACTCTACTTACAGGTTTCTGAAAAGAATATTGATGCCATGAACGGGATTCTAGATGCACCCTGGACTAGACCCCCTTTGCACCAATAACTGCATTTACATAACATTATGTAAGCCTATTATAAATCTCTTGTAAATTACCTGCCTCAGGGGAGTCATAAAACAGATTCTTTTTGAAAAGTAAATATTCAAATGCTGAAACTCTCCCAGACCAAGAATTAATGCTCTACCCAGAATCTTTAAATAGCCCAGCATTCACCTTAATGTTAAGATTTCTCACTTTATGAAAAGTATGATTTGTGCCTGTTTCAAAATAGAAAATGGGCCACTTACTAAACTGAACTCCTAGGAAATCTTACCTAACTGTCACAGAACATGGACTGCTGGACAAATTTTACAACTACTACTGTGTCACCACGAATGACACAATATATTGAGCACTATTATTTTTTCCACTTTTACTTCCTCTTTTTAAATGTACCAACTTGTGTTCCTCATGTTTTGAATCTGAATGTGTTTTGAACATGTGTACAGTTACTGTGCAAATACAAAATCATTTGGATTACCAATTTTAATGGGTTTTTTAAGAAAACATTTTTGTTTTGCATCTGCAATGCTGTTGGCACTCCTCCATTAGAAATATTTGCCTTCTAACTGCCAAATGAGTTGGAACATGCAGCAAGGAATATGTGGTATGTTTGGGATTTCCTGATTAAGGTATTACAGTGGAGATTGTCATTTAACATTCATCATCAGTCAGTTATCACTAAGTGCTAACTGAAGTACAAGAAAAAAGCTCACAGCTTTAATTCCTTTTATTTAATAGTATCTCCAAGCCTAGATAATTTCTGTATTTCCTTATAATTAAATTCTAGGGTCATATTAACTCATTTTTAAAAGTACTTTTAATAATAAATCAACTGTTTTTGGCAAAAATATTCCTAGGTTGCATTTAAATGACTGACACTAAAATATATCATTTTAGATTTCCATGTATCAATGACACTTAATTTAAAGGCAAGTATGCCTAGAATTGTATTTTATATACTGTATCTGAACCATACTAACCTTAATTATCACACAACATTGAAAGAATGAAATTAGTCTTCTCAGAAATCATTACTGCCATGCATGGAAGAAATTCAACTTTTATTAAAACATTCTCCTTTATTTACTGAGAAACAAGCAGATGAAAACAACAAAAACAGACAAACAAAAACCCTCCATTGCTTAGCAAAGTAACACATAATCTTCCCTCCT
Source organism: Phrynocephalus forsythii (assembly GCA_029282475.1). Taxonomy (NCBI): domain Eukaryota; kingdom Metazoa; phylum Chordata; class Lepidosauria; order Squamata; family Agamidae; genus Phrynocephalus; species Phrynocephalus forsythii. The sequence continues at coordinate 93,824,723 of JAPFRF010000005.1, read as the reverse complement.
TTTTAAAAAAAAATCACATTGATGAGAGCTAGATTTCTGTGGTGAACAAGAAAAATAAGCAAAATGAATATAAATCAACAGTCTGGGTAACCCTAGTCTCCAAGGTGTCAGTACACCTATTACATGCCTTTTGTTGTAATTCTTTCACTTTGGAAGGCATCTGTTTCAGAGTGATGTTTTTACTCCTCCACTGAAAGGAAAAGAAGAGTTCTGATCCATCAACACCCTGACAGTTGTTGAAAGAACTTCTGTGCCCTCTGCTGTGCCAGCACCAAGAGATGAAGGAATGTCCAAGGGAACCCATCTGCTTCCTATCCCTTTAACACAATCCCAGAACTGTATGCCAACCCCAGAGAGAACACAAACAATTTCCCTTTATACTCCACAGGAGGGAATTCACAAAGGTAAAAACAAAACCAGAAAAGGAAAGGGAGGAAAGGGCTGTTCTTCCTTCTCTTCTGTCCTCCTAATACAGTATGACCCAAAGTAGGCTTTGGAAAAAGTTGGTTACTCAAACTGTTCATTGATCTGCCTGCATCTGTATTGTATTAGATCTCTCACACATCTGTAGGATTGCTCTGCCTGTTACTTTAAACTGCATGCACCTTAAACTTGTTCTGGATTTTCAAATCCAGAAACAGAACAACTAAAATTGCTTTAGAAGATCATTATGATAATGACAGCACAAAACCATTAGGAAGTATCCCCCACTCCCAGGACAAAGTTGTTGTGACAGAAAGAATAGAATTTGCTTCCACTGACTCTTACAGATTTACCAGCTATTTAGACCAGGGGTCCTCAAAGTTTTCAACCAGCGGGCCGGTCCACCACCACCCAGAACAATTAATCCATGCTCACAAAACTATTCAAATCAGGAGGATCTCCTGATTCAATCATGAAAAGAAGAATCAAAGAAGAATAATGCATCTATAGCCCTTCATAGCATTACTGCTATAATATATTGGAAGACAACATGCACCATTTACTTCATAGTTTTTTTAAAGGCTGTATTTGAAACCTAAACATAACTGCATGAAGTTGCTGAATCAGTGGGAGTAACATCTCAGTACCAGAATTAGAATAGCTTAACATAAGAATCTTTTCTATTTTGTTTCTCCTAGTGTGTGTGTGTGTGTGTGTGTGTGTGTGTGTGTGTGTGTTGTGTCATTACTGTTGTGACCGACTCTTCGTGACTCCATGACCATGGAGTTTTCTTGGCAGGAATACTGGAGTGGTTTGCCAGTTCCTACTCCAGGCGCCTACAGCACCTGGTATTTCCTGGTGGTCTCCCATCCAAGTACTAACCAGGGTCGACTCTGCTTAGCTTCCAAAATTGGGCAAGATCAGCTGTGCTTAGGGCATCTAGACAGCTCTTGTATAATGTGCATTTAAAAAAATCTTCCTCTCAGTAACACAGGGCTAGTCTGCTCTTTGATAAGATCAGCACTGATATTAGTAGAAAGCTTTCAAAAATCAACAATTAACATTTAAAGTCATTTAAGAAATGCATTTAAGAAGTGTGTGAACTAGAAGAAAACTCAACCTTTTTAGTTCTAACAAAACTACTATATAACCACAGAATACAAGAGCTGTAAAAGAGCTTCAAAACAGTAACATTATTCAAATAACTCACTGTATTATATTAGTATAAATCTCAATCCTTTCCTTTTAAAGAAAGCTGCACTTTAGCCTGCCAATAATCCTGCCTGATCAGTTACACAAGACCATCTAGTAAGGCCAAACAACCTTTGCTGTAACAGGTACAACAGGTATCCTTACAATGGTTAACATCACAGAAGTGTCAAGGGGAGATTGTTAGTAAACACGCAGGGACATGTGCCAAGGGAGTCCCATTTGGACAGAGCACCGCTGCATTTAAAAAATGCATTAGAGCGAGATGACAATTGGAAACATATTTTCTTCTTTCACTCAAACCCAATACAGTAATCTTATCACAGTCCCTTTTCCAAGAAGGGGGGGGATCCCCTGTAACTAGCAACTGGTGCTGTCTTAGTACGATCGCTTGATAACCGAAGCCTAGCAGCTATGTACAAAGATGGAAAGAACGGGGAGGGGGGAGAGACTCCGCTTGGTGCGGATCAGCTCTTGAAGAGATGACAAGGTCAAGAGAAGAGTTGGGCGAGTTCTGCTGCAACCCTCCTGGCAAACGGCACACACAAGTGAATCTAAGGAACAGGTACTCGGTCGCTTCAAATCACAACCCTGGGGATTTCCCAGAAACGACCACCCCGTCTCTTGTTGGAGGCACCGCCGTCACTCACAACAAGAACTGGAATCTGCCACCCACCCCCACCCCCACCATCACCACCCCCTTCCTTCCATCGCCTGGGCTGCGAGAACCCTGGGGCTATAAAACTAATCTCCTTAGAAGACGACTAGAGGCAATCTTAAGCGGGTCTCCCTCTAGACAAGGCGAAGGACTGGGGCGATGACACCGTAAGGACCGGACCACCGACCCCAGGCGAAGCCGGAGAGGAGACTGGGAGGGGGAAGGAAATGGTTGGGGGAAAATAAACGAAAAGAAAGACGCCGGAGGTCTGGGGAAACCCCCTCCCCGTCCGACACCCACACGGGTCCCCCTCCGTCGGAGGGATACAGAGGCCGAGAGGGGAAGGGCTGTGGGGACGGCGAGGAGAGGGGGGAAAGCCAGAGGGGGATTCCCCCCAACCCCCTGGCACTTCCCCACACACCCCACGGGGGGCTGCACCTGCTATATAGACCCCCCCCTTCACTAGAGCCAGGCCTACCCACCCCCAACCCCCGTGGTCCCCTTGCTCTGCCAGAAGACATATTTCCCAATAAACCGGGGAGAGGGACGGACCTCCGCCGCCCAAACGGCTCGCCGGACCGACCGAGGAAGCCAAGCGCCACTTCTTACCCGCCAGGAAGGAAGGCGACGACTCCTCGCCTAAAATGGCAGCCAGTCCAAGTTCAACCTGAGGCAGCGACTGGTCAAAGTCGGAGACAAACGACGCCTGCGCAGAGCCGAAGCCGGAGGAACGAGGCGTGGGCTGGCAGAAGGAGGACTACAACTCCCGGCATGCCACGGGACAGCTTCAGAGCCTCCGGATTGGCTCATCGGGAGGAGATGCGCGGCTCGGCAGGAGCGGGTTTCGGTCCACTGGTCACGAGTGGCCGCCCGTGTTCGGTGTTGATCTCCTCGACGAGAGGGCATGGTGGTGCTAGGCAAGGTCGTTCTCAGGATTTTTTTTTAATAGCGCCCAGTTACAAAATATATTTATAATTATATATTCGCTCAGCTCTGAATTTCGCCCCTGAAGGTTGCCTTCTCAAGCCTCGGATAGTTTGTACCCAAACTGCGTTTCAGACCACGGGGGATTTTATTCTGCCAACAGTCCATGACTCAGCTTCCTTGGGCGAAAGGATATGGCTACAAAGGACCGTTGGGTTTTTACGATTTTATTTAATTCTTAGTAGACCAACAGAAATTTCATAGATGAAGCTATTCCACCTTTCTTGACCTGGTTTGTGGAGAACATAGAACTTGTTTTCTTGAACAGCACTAGGGCTAGTTGAGCCAACAATCCCTGGGCTGTTTGAATTTTTACTTAATAGCCCTTTAAAAAGAACACGTGCTTTAATTTAATTTATATATCAACAACAGATCCAAAATGCACGTGTGCAGCTGTAACCTCAATTAATAAACCAAAAAATTTACTGAATTATTCACTAACAAGATCAAGAATTGGCAGACCACCTAGTATCCACTCTGGGAGAACTGGTGAAAAGCAGTGTAAAATACGTTAGTAATGTGCATTAGTAATGCATAATAGTAAGTCTTAGAAAAGTCAAGCAGAGCTAAAGAGTTTCTCATTAACCCTGCAGAATTGTTTATGAGCATGAAGAAGGGATCACCTGACAGACTTCACTTACATTGAAATTTCAAAAAGCTTTTGAAAAAGTCCGTTTCCCAACACTGCTGAGTAAGCTTAGCAGTTATAGGTTAAAAGTTCAAATCTGGAGAAAAGAGCCAAGAAGCCAAGGTTAGGAGGACTAAATGGACAGATTCCCCACAAAGGAAGAATGGAAGCCTTCGGACCCACAAAAAATCTATATTAGGCCCAGTGCTTTTAAACTTGATGAAATATTAGAGTAACGCAAGCGAAAATCATGTTTTTCTTCAGTGTAGGAAAACAGACAGATTGCAAAAAAGATGCTGAACAATGTCATGAGAGTACTGTATGTAAATGAACAGTAAATTTTCAAATTAATTTGAGTGTAAATATTTTCATTTTATTTTTCTTTAAACTTATACCTGCCCAATTAGCAGACAAGCCACAGTAAATACTGTGTGAATCTATGACCCTTGGGGTAGTAAAATAAAATGGCATAGATCAGATGTTGGAAAATCAATCATTTTGGTAAGCAGTATACACATTAATTTGTTATGCTGACAGTTGGTGATTAATTCCTGGTATATATATATTTATAATTGTAAAAAAATTAAAATAAAATACCTAACTATGGTGTAAGACATCCAACACCTTGCAAAAATACTCCGGAAAGTAATTCATCAAGCAAATATGGAATGTTAATCATTATTTGTCATGTTAATGCTGTCAATACTAAAATGTCTAAAATGACATCTTTTACAAACGTTGCTGTATATTTTTATAAACTATGAGTACCAAATTAATACGCAGCTCTGCAAAAATAAATCCTTATTTCAAATATAAAGTGATTCCCTCAGATAATTTCTAACTGACAGGGTTTTGGTTTTTTTGTTCTTGTAGGCATTGAACAAATATACTGTTCTTTGATATCCCAAATATTCTGGGAGAATATTTGCACACACTGTATCAAGTTTTCTTCTGAACTGGAGAGTTGACCTATTTTGTCAGTTTCTAAACTGGTAAAAATTTCCCATTTCCCACTTTGTGTTCCAGGAATGTATCAGTGTCAAGGCTCCTGCAATTTCAAAAATGTAGCAATTTGCAAAACAATTGTTCCTGTGAGAAATTAATGAGGGAAGCAAAACCAAAGATCCCTTTGATACTGTCTTCCCATTGTTTCTTTATATACAGTACACTAGTTTCAGACTGGAATTAATAAAAGTACAGTTGTTTAATTTTACACTAAATTTGAAACTATAATCCTAGTAAGAATGCACCATAGATACATGCATGTATGCAAGTTCACTGGAATTTAGTGATTGCGTCCATCAAAATATGAGCACATGGTTCACAGAACAGTTTGTTTTTAGAACACAGATATTTACACCACCAATCTATTTGTGTACAAAACATTTTAACGGTCAGTTCTTGGAAAGAATTCTCATAGTTATGTATCATATACAAATCTTTACAAAACCCTGAGTTCTGAATTCCTACTACCTCTCATTGAGATTATGTACCACACAATTTATTTTGAGATGTTTAAAGTCATGATTCAAAATCTAGTTCTTATTAATATGATGCATTAATTTTGATACCTTTGTTAGGATTAGTTTTCTGAATATTCTGATTATGAGATTCTAGCTGTTCCAGATAACACTTCTTCACAGGGTCGATTTGATTTAAATCACTTTGATTTAAATCACAATTTAAATCACTAGTCAGTAAGGCTCGATTTAAATCATGATTTTGTACATAAAGACTTAATTTTTCTAGAGTTGTTTCATTCATAATATTTACAACCAGATAAAGGTTTTATTTTTAGAACAATAACTTTTCAGATTACAGTACTTTTACAGTAATATCAGAAAATTACTGATTTGTTGATTCTATACCATTAGAAATTTATTTATTTATTTATTTTAGAGTATTTTTACCCTGCCTTTCTCCTTGGAAAATGACCCAAGGCGGCTTACGGTAATGAGGGATAATACTGTTTACAGTACAGTACAATTAAGACATGTTCAAGTATTTGAGAACAAAGAATTGAGGGACATCTTACAGCATTAATAGACAAAATTACATTAAAGCTACAGTTATAAGTAGTTATAAACACAAAGTCTATGTGAACCTATAGATTCATATAAAATACACATGGTAGTCCATCATTCAGGGAAAGCTTGCCTAAAGAGAACGATCTTTGCCTGTTTCTGGAAGGACAACAGAGATGAGGCAGTCCTGGCCTCTAGTGGGAGGGAGTTCCAGAGTCTGGATGCAGCAGTCGAGAAGGCCCTTTTACGGGTTCCCATGAGATGTACCTGTGAAGGTGGAGGGATGGAGAGAAGGGCCACTCCTGATGATCTTAACACGCAAATCGGTTCATACTGTGAGATTCAATCTTTGAGGTAGCCAGGACCCAGGTCGTATAGTGCTTTGTAGGTCAAGGTCAACACCTGGAATTGTGCTTGATAGTTGATTAGCAGCCAGTGGAGCTGTTTTAAATAGGGGTATAATGTTATCTCTGTACCACGCCCCGGTCAGCAGTCTGGCTGCTGCATTTTGGACCCATTGAAGTTTCCTGAGACTTTTCATCGGTAGTCCCACACAGAGCGCATTACAGTAATCCAGCCGGGATGTCACTAGGGCAAGTGTCACTGTGGCCAGAGCTGGTTTCTCAAGAAAGGGGCGTAACTTGTGTACTAGCCTTAATTGTGCAAATGTCCTCCTGGCCACAGCCATGACCTGGGCATCCAAGCTCAAGGATGAATCCAAGAGCACCCCCAAGCTGTGTACCTCATTTTTCAATTGGAGGGTGACCCCATCCAATACAGGTTGCATCCCTTTCCCTTGTTCTCCCTTTCGACTGATGAGGATCACCTCTGTCTTGTCTGGGTTGAGTTTCATTTTGTTCATCCTCATGCAGTTCGTTACTGCAGCTAAACACGCATGTAAAGTTGAGATAGTAGCTCCCTTAGAGTCTGGAGGTGATGAAAGGTAGAGCTGGGTATCATCGGCATACTGGTGGCACCTAACCCCAAAAGACCTGATAATCTCCCCCAGTGGTTTCATATAGATGTTAAATAACATAGAAGACAGAACAGAACCCTGGGGAACTTCACAGGTCAGTGGCCGTGTGGTGTCGAACATGAATCACCTAACTCTACTTTCTATCCTGCAGGAAGGACCGGAGCCACTTTAATGCAGTACCCCCGATTCCCATTTCAGAGAGATGAGTCATTAGCTTCTTCTGTTGTTATACAAGCACATTCACTGCCACAGTGTCACTCAATACTGCCCAAACAATTGTTTCAATTCAATGAGAGAGAATGTGAGGTAGATTAGGCTGAGAGAGAATGATTGGCTCAAGGTCACTTGAGCTTTATTGCTGAGTGGGGATTTGAACCCAAGTCTCCTAGTTCCTAATCCAACATTCAAACACGTCTGACTATACCACACTGGCTCTCTCATGTTTGAGCAAAAATATATGTTACTGTTGCTGCATGTTACTGTCAGATACAGTTGTTATGAAGACATAAAGAGTTGAATTGAAACAAATTGATGAATTAATGAGATAAGGCTAAGACACAACAATAAAGTGAATTTAAAAAAAATAAGAGTGAAAATAAGGATACTCTTAATGGTTTCAAAAAAACCCTGCTGTGATTGCAGTACAGTGTATGGGACAACAGGGCATGGAGAGGACACACATGCTGAGTTAAATGAATTAACTTGTAATCTCAATATAAGATGGGAGGTTGAGATATATGACGTGTTTTGTAATCACACCAGTCTTTCTCTTCGATATAGCATTCCTTCCAGGAAATTACCACCCTGAAAAACACTGATCTAGCAACTACAGGAAAACAATTCCGAAGCCTTGATGGCAGCACTGCTAACAAACACCACACTGCAAAACAGTGAGAGCTTATTTCTCCTTTAGTCAGCACCAGTAGCTGCTTTTCTCGTGCAAGTACTGGTGGTTGGTAATTTATTCACACTCCACCTCGGTAGTCTGTGTTCTCTTAGACTTTGGACCTTTACTCTGTGTCTGTCCATGTATTTATTTATTTATTTTATTTATTTATTGTATTTATATCCCGCTTAATATCAAAAGATCTCTAAGCGGCTTACAAAGCCACAGTTGGCACAGATAATCACAATTAAACAAACAGACGATACACACAACAAACTAATATAGTTAAAAACCAGATAGTGTTCCTGATACTATCTAATAAAAATCTAATAAAAATATCATTCAGAGACATGGCGATGGCGGGGTAAAAAAAAAAAACCCTAGGAATCGCCGAAGGCCTCCCGGAAGAGGTAGGTTTTTAAAGCCTTCCGGAAGGCCAGCAGGGACTCTGCAGAGCGCACTTCAGGAGCGATGGAATTCCAAAGGCTAGGGGCCACCACTGAGAATGCCCGGGCCCGAGTACTCGACTTCCGGGCTTCTCGAGGAGTGGCGACCCGCAGCAAGTGCGCTCGCGCCTGCTGAACGGGACGGGCCGAGGTGGTTCGCTGAGCGATACGCTCTGTCAGGTAGTCCGGTCCCAAGCCATGGAGGGTTTTATAAACTAAAACCAAGACCTTGAATCTAATCCGGGCTGCAACGGGCAACCAGTGCAAGCGGGCCAGGACTGGCGTGATGTGATCATACCGACGCACACCGGCCACCAGCCTGGCCGCCGCATTCTGTACCCGCTGCAGCCGCCGGAGAAGAGTCAAGGGCAACCCCATGTAGAGGGCGTTACAGTAGTCCAGCCTCGAGATCACCAGTGCTTGGACCACTGTTCTCAGAGAGTTCACGTCGAGGTACGGGCGGATCTGGGCGATCCGACGGAGATGGTAATAGGCGGCCCTGGTCACCAACGCCACCTGAGATTCCATGGAGAGCGCCGGGTCCAGGAGCACGCCCAGATTCCGCACCCTCTCCGCGAGCTGGAGGGACACTCCCCCCAAACAGGGGAGGGGGCCACCATACCCCGACGGCGAGCTCCCAAAGAACATAACCTCCGTCTTCTCGGGGTTGAGCTTAAGCCTGTTCGCCCCGGTCCAGGTCAGTACGGCCTCCAGGCACCCATCGAGGACTTCAACAGCTTCCACAGCAGAGGTGGAAAAGGAGAGATAGAGCTGCGTGTCATCAGCGTACTGATGACAGCAGACTCCAAAACTCCTGATGACCCCCGCCAACGGCCTTACGTAGATGTTAAACAGCATGGGGGACAGAGACGACCCTGTGGAACCCCACAAGGGAGAATCCAAGGGCCGATAACTCCCCCATGCTGAACGTACTGCGGCCGGCCCTCCAGGAAGGAACGGAGCCATCTGCGAGCAGAGCCTCCGATCCCAACCTCAGAGAGCCGGTCCAACAGGATACCGTGGTCGACGGTATCAAAGGCCGCTGACAGATCCAGGAGGACCAACAGGGTAGAGCAACCCCTGTCGGCCGCCCGGATAAGGTCATCTTGCAGGGCGACCAAAGCTGTTTCGGTACCCCGACGGGGCCTGAACCCGGACTGGCATGGGTCGAGGCACTGCCGATCCTCCAGGAATGACTGCAGCCGGACCGCCGCCACCCTCTCGATCACCTTGCCCATAAACGGGACGTTGGCGATTGGGCGATAATTTGTTAAATCGTCAACTGCAAGGCCGGGTTTTTTCAAAATGGGCTTAACCACCGTCTCCTTCAGATGGGAGGGAAAAACCCCCTCACTGAAGGAGGCGGTGGCGATGACAGAAGCCCATTCGGCCATGGTCCCTCTGGCAGCTCTAATTAGCCAGGCAGGGCAAGGGTCGAAAGGGGTGGAGGCAGGCCGGCAATGCGCCATAGCCCTGGAGACCTCGACAGCGGAAACAGGCCCAAGCGCATCCAACCGAGGCGACGAAGGCGGACCAGCAACTGGTGATGGCAGGGCGGGACCACTGCAACCGGAGTCAAAGCCGGCACGGATGGCCTCTATTTTTGTTCGAAAAAAGGCTGCGAACTGCTCGCTACTGAAATCAGTAGGAGGAGGCCTGGCCAGACTAGGATTGCTGAGGTCACGAACCACCCGGAAAAGCTCCGCCTGGCGGTTCGAGGCCTCCGCAATTCTCAGGGAGGTAAAAGATGTTCTAGCCTCCCTTATTGCGATGGTGTAGCGACTAGACTGGGCATCAACGGCAGCCTTACTCAACGCCGTCCGGGTTTTCCTCCAGCTGCGCTCTAGCCTCCTCCTCTCCTGCTTCATTGCCCTAAGCTCCCCGGTGAACCAAGGGGAAGGCCGGGCTCGGCAACGGAGGAGGCGCTTGGGGGCAATCCGGTCTATGGTGTGGGCAGCTGTTTCATGCCAAGTGTTAGCCACAACCTCGGCCGGAGCGCCAGTCAAACCACCAGGCAACCCCCCGAAGAGCTCACCGAACCGCTGAGGGTCCATGAGCCTCCGGGGGCGGGCCAAAACAGAGGCCCGAGGGTCCCCGCGGGGAGGGGCCGGAATCGCCAGGGAAAAAGAGAGCAGGTGGTGGTCTGTCCATGACACAGGCAGGGAAACAATGTTCCCCACCTCCAGACACAAGTCCCCCGACATGGAGGTAAAAACCAGATCCAGGGTATGACCGGACCTGTGGGTGGGGCATAAAACATGCTGGGACAGACCCATGGAAGCCATGGATTCCATGAACTCCAGGGCAGTACCGGAAAGTCCACCGCCGGCGTGCACGTTGAAGTCACCCACCACCAAAAGGCGCGGGGACTTCAACAGAGCAGCGGCGATGAACTCTGTAAGCTCTGGAAGGGATTGTCCTGGGTTGCGGGGAGCTCGGTAACCCAGCACAATGCCAAATCTGTCCCGCTGACCCACCAACAGGTGAAGTACTTCCAACCCCTGGCTAACCAATGTCGAGGCCCTGCTGACATGAAAAGAATCCCTGTACACGATTGCAGCCCCTCCCCCCTTTTGACCCCCCAACCTTCCCACTCCCTCTACCAAGTACCCGGGCGGACACAGGAGAGCAAGGGAAGCCCCACCCTCCGTGCCCACCCAGGTCTCAGTGATAAACGCCAGGTCGGAGTCGCCATCTGCGATGGAATCATGAATGATGGGGATTTTGTTATGCACCGACCTGGCGTTCAACAGGAGACAGGTAAGATTGGGGGCGCTGGTGGAGTGACTCCCGGATACGTGACAGAGAGCCGAGGGGTCAGAACGAGGGACAGGCACAAGTTGCCTGACCCGAGTTCTTCTAGTCTGACGAACCCAACGGCTACAAGCGTACCGCCCATGGCCCGACACCGTTGGGTATATGAGCCCCTGCGAACATGGCGATAACGTTGGTCAATCAAAAAAAAAAAAAAAAAAAAGAACCTACAGCAACAAAGCCCCAGAAACAAATATACAGTGCAAACAAATAATAACAATACAATACAAATAAGTAATATACAATACAGAGCAAATCATAAAATACAGTGCAAATAATTCAAAGAAAAATAAAATAAGCAAATAACAGGAAAGCCTTAGGCTGGAGGGAGATGGTTAAAATAATAGGAGCAGGCTAACTGCCAAGGTAGAGATCAGATGCACCTGGGAATGGGGAGAGGGAGGACCATAGGTAGGAGAACTGATTAGCAGCAAGGTCACAAGTAAAGGGGCAGACAAGATGTAATAATAATGCTAGCCACCCCAGTTAATCTAGGAAGTCAAGACCCCAACCAGTCCCAGAAAATATTCTCAATCCCCAAGAACCCCTTAAGCGCCCCATAAAACGCCCTCCCACCCCCAAAACCCCAGTTTCGACCCCCGGGAAGCAAACAATGGTGGCCGACCTGCCACCCGATAAGTCCGAGTCCCACAGGAGGAAAAGGGGAAACATCAACATCTGCTTCTGGTCCGGTGCCCGCACTAAAGCTTGCAGATTAAGGAGTGCAGGCTGAGAAACCCCGATGTTGATGGGTTGGGCACCGGAGGCCGACACGCCACCTAAACCCCCCAACGGCGCTGCCAATGCCGGCGGCCGAGCTGCCGCCCGAGAAAACCTTCCGGCTCCCAGAGATGTAAACTGGGACGCCAGGAAAAGACCAGCCGCAGCAGCAGACCGCACGCAAGCAGCGACCTCCGAGGCAGGCCCGCCATGGTTGACGGACCACAGGTGGAAGAGGGCGGCAGCGACGATTATCCCGGCTGGGAAAAAACGGGCAGCAGCCCGCAGATGGAAGGGAGCGGCGGGCTGCTTGCTCACCGCGCCGGCAGAGGTCTCCGGGGTGGGCCCGCCATGATGGAAAGCGGCGGACCGCCGATGGAAAAAGGCGGCGGGCTGCAGCTGGGAGAAAGGGCGGCGGACCGCAGATGGACGAAAGCGGCGGGCTGCTTGCTCTCCGCACTTGCAGTGACCTCCGGGGCAGGCCCGCCATGATGGAAAGCGGCGGGCCGCAGCTGAAAGAAGGCGACAGGCTGCAGATGGAGGACGGGCAGCGGACCGCAGATGGGAGAGAGCGGCAGGCTGCATGCTCTCCACGCCGGCAGTAACCTCCGGGGCAGGTCCGCCATGCTGGAGAACGGCGGACCGCAGACGGGAGAAAGCAGCAACAGCGGTCATCCCGACCGGGAGAAAACAGGCGGCGGGGTGCATGCCCTCCGCGCCGGCAATGGCCTCCATTTCAGGGTCGCAGCTGCAGCGGTCGGCGGCGAACCCCACAAGGACAGCCTCGGCGGCAGCCTGGCAGCCTCCTCGAGTTCCCGGCGGCCCCCCGGAGCAAATCCTCCGGCGCAAGTCCTCCGTAATGGGGGGTTGGCGAGCCGCAGATGGAGGGGGCAGAGGCTGGCCCGCAACGGGGACGCCAAACGGCGAGCCGCTTACGGCAGCAGCGACGACAGGGGCCACAAGACCCGCCGAGAGACAGTGGGATCGGCGGGTTGCTGTCAAAGCCGGCAGCAGCCGCGGTCGGCTCAGCTGGTAAGACGCCGAGGGCTAAAACGATGGGAGGGATGCTCGAACCTGGCGCGCAGGTAGGAGCCGCCTGAGCCCGAGTCCGTCTTTGCCCGCTCCGAGGGAAGAGAAGGCAGATGAGCGAGTGGGAGAGCGAGGCTTGGCTACTGCTTCGGGGGTCTTCTTGGGTCCGCCCCCGCGATGGCTAACTCGGGCTTGCAGCTGCTGGGTTTCGCGCTGGCCTTGCTGGGCTGGATCGCCACCCTGGTGGCCACCATCATGCCCCAGTGGCAGATGTCCTCCTACGCCGGCGACAGCATCATCACCGCCCAGGCCATCTACCGGGGCCTCTGGATGGAGTGCGTTTGGCAAAGCACGTGGCAGATCCAGTGCAAGGTCTACGACTCGGTGCTCGCCCTCTCGTGTGAGTGAGTGAGTGAATGTATGCAATATTTCCACAAAGTAAGTGTTTTTGTTTTCATGTTTATATTCATTCTTCTGTCTTAGAGGAATTTTCCTATTTTTCAATGGCACCATAAAAGTTTGATACCCTTCAGCTTCATGGTGTAAGTGTAATCATCAATTTCATTTTACTCTGCAATTAACAACTGAGTTCTCTTAGTTCATATTTTTTCAATGAATTGTACAATATTGTTAACAGTTAGGTACACCAATAGAGTACAAATACCTTGGCTGAAGAGTACCTTGGTTTAAGCGCATTTTGCAAGACAAGCATTTCTTCCAGATTTTGCCTTGGTCAACAAGCAATGGCTTGCAATACAAGCACTGGAACAGGTCACATGATCACAAGTGAGCCAATGGTTGCTCTCTCTTTCTCCACCTGTTGGATTATGGGTAATTGTTTGGAACGTTCCATCTTAGTCAAGAGGAAGGAGAGAGAAATGCAGGTCTCCCTTGCACCAGCCAGGAATGTTTTCAAAGGGGAGTGCAGTTAGGGTTTTATTTTTCTATATTTATATTTATATTTAATTTGTTTTCAACATCCTTATTTTCAAACCATTTCTAGTCATGGGGCACCTTTTACTGTATTCATCTGGTCCTTATGAAACCATTCCAGTTTCCAATGGAGAGGTCCAAAGCAGGAACAAGAAACTTTATGTAATAAGAACTCTTACTTCAAGAGTTATACTTAGATTAGATAAGTGTTTTAGTTACTAGGTGGCATTTATTTCATTGGGACTGAAGCACTGCAAGCTTTGGCAATAACCCAACCCCATCTATTGGAGGTGATGGAGTCAGTTGGCAATACATAAATATTCTTTTTTAAAAACAAAACAAAACAGAAGATGCACATTTTAATGTCTCATGAAGATAACAAGCAAGATTGTTCCATAGATACCATAGCATGGAAGGTAGTTCCAGACAAGTAGCTTCTATTGCTCACAATCAAAAGATATTGTGCAGCTATTCTATCTTTGTCTTCCCAGCAAATGTTTCATTGTAAGAATATTTTATTCTACATTCAAATACAGTACAGGCAAATGACGAGATAATGAAGACTGCATCCAGAAGTGCCAAATTCTGATCTTTTTAGGAAAAAAATAAGTATTGGAATTGTTGTGGCAGTGGTAGTGTTGCTGTGAATATAATTGGATTTCCACCTGTTTCTAAAATGGCTATATCCTTGTCAAATGGGCTTCTGAAATTAGGCTTTGCACAGCAAGACCTTAGTCTTGTATGCTTCGCAAACTGTGAAGAAGCAAGAACCTAGAGAAGTTGGCAAATAGCAACAATGCTGGTTTTGAACCCAGGATAATGGCATGAATATTGTTATATAGCCAGTGATTTGATGCAGGTGCCTTGCCAAGTCCATTTCTCAGAATGCCATCAAACGAGTTCAAAATCATCTAACTCCTAGACTTCCTGTAATCCCAAATACGTTCAAAGCAAATTTTTATTAAATAATAAATAACTGTTGATTTATAGTTAATGCAGCTGCAAATAAATTTGCTCACAATCTTTATTTTTCTCAACACAAACAAACCTGGCTCGTATCTAACACTGAGAATATGCTGTCATACCAAAGAGGAAGTAGATAGTAATTAATAATCATACTGTATTTTAAATTCCAGCTTGGCCTTTCCTACTCACTATCAGATGAGTCAACACAGAAAATATTTTCTAATATGGAAAGGCTTTGATTCAGGATAAGGCAATTATCACTTCCTGAAAAACAAGTAAGGTGAATAACAGGTAGATAGAACTAGCTGTCAGATAGGATTGTGATAAATGTGACAGTAGAGATCTCTTCTTCAATGCACAAGTGGAAGGTGAGCAAGACATTTCTGAGGTGGCAAGCAAGGGAAATGATCTCATCTGGAGAGCATGTTTTTAATACAATTTCACTGCGGCAGTTTCAATTGCCAGTGCATCTGTATCATCGACATCTATAGACTGCTTCTGTTTCCTGTATGTCCAGTTCATTGATGGCCAATTATTTCAGGCTTAACCATTGAATCTGAACTGCTCCCTCTCTTTTCTTAATATTTATAAATTGTACATATGATTGTATACACAGTTTTAACTGTATATGTTGTTTGAGCACATTACCCCATTGACTAATGTATTTTAAGCAATGTCTTCTATATATTTAAATACGCACATCTGTTCAAATGTGGATATTTTTTTCAGATGTATCTGCATCAGGCATCAATCTGCAGATTTCAGAGTGCAGGAATACTCCAAAAAAGTGCAGATGCAGTAAAGAAAAAGTCTGCCAGAGCAGATTGATCACAGATCTTCATTACCTACTCCCCAATGGAAAACATCTTTTCCTCCTTGTAGAATTGGAAATTAAGATTTCTCATGCTCTCCTCCTGATATCTGCAGATAGTAGAAGTACTTCTGCCTAATCCAAGTTCTGACATGGTATGAGAAATTATTCTGCATTTCTCAGATGGGAGGCAAGTGGGGGCCCTTTTTATGGCATGCTGCTTAGATTTAGAAAAACCAGAATTCATTCTTTCTGAGCAACAGCGTCAAAAGAAACAATACAGTGGTACCTTGGATAATGACTTTAATTGGTTCTCCGAGGTTAGTCGTTATCCAAAATATGTCGTTATCCGAAACACGGTTTCCCATAGGAATGAATGGGAAACCGATTAATCCGTTCCGGAGCCTAGGAAAAAGGCACAGACACCTGGATTTTTGCTCAGAACTCTTCAGCCCACAGGGAAAATTTGTAATCAGAGGCAGTCCTATACCCAGAAATTTGCAGTCGTTATCCGGAAAAAAAATTATCCGGGGCAGTCGTTATCCGAGGTACCACTGTAATCTGTCTCATGGAAAGGGAGGATGTGTTTTAGTCTCGGGGGGGGGGCAGAATGCCTTTAATCTTCCACATTCTGTGCTTTGCACAGTTGACCCCCCCTCCCCAAAAAAACCAGTGATCAATAACATCCACAAATTACATCAAACCAAATATTTGAAGACCTTTGCCTTTATAGTAGTCTGACAGTCATGCTATCAGTATCCAGCAGTGGGGTATCACTCATACCCCAACCTAGGAGGTACTAGGCTTTGACCAACAATGATCTTCATCACTGACATTTCCATCACGGGCATCTCATCAGAATTTTTCTCTGCAGCACCACGAGTCTAAGCAAAATATGTCATTTGTTTGCTTTAAGAACGAGACCCCTCAGTGGTGTTAAATGAGTGCACATGGTTTACTATATAGAGGCAGACATGCCTAAAACCTATGCAACCAATATAGGCTAAAGACCACCATTTCTACAAAGGATAATACTACAGAACACACTATGTGAAAAGATCTTCCGTTATACCAGATAATTCCACTGTCTTCATGGTAACTTGTCGGCAGAAAAAAAATTAAGGCATTTATTGAACAGGGGCAGAGGTTGATGCACAGCTTTCATAATCGGCTCTTGTAGCACAACTAACTTGCCTACACTATTACAGTGGTTACATGTGACTTCAGATAGAATTGGGATTGTGAACACTTGATGCTCATTGAATGTAAATAGCTATGAGATAGAGCAGGGCTGCCCAACAGGTAGACCGGGGACTACCAGTAGCCCATGAAGGGTTCAAAAGTAGTCCACCAGCCATCGATAAAAAATGTGAGGGGTTAAGTTCTCCACCTCTACCTCCCCCACCCCAAGGACCACCACTGCCCCAGCAAAGCTCTGGGTCTGCCAGCCCACTGTCTCAGCTGAGCGAGGCAATTCAAGGGCCATGTCACAGTTCCTTGCTCTCCCTACCAGCCAGATGATCGGTGTGCCACTGTCTCGTCACCCATTGAGTTGTTGGTGCAGAGCGGAGGAAGGGGAGTGGATAGGAATGCATTAAAATATGTTATCTCCAGAAAGGATTGCTTTCCAATGCATTCCTATGGGAAATTGCTGCTCTACTTACAACATTTTTTTTACTTATGAGCATATGCTAAGAACAGATAAAATTCATAAATAGAGGTTTTAGTATAATAGTCCTCAGGCACTTTCATCCAGAAAAAGTAGACCTCAGCCTGTTCAAAGTTGGACAGCCCTGAGATAGAGTTTAAGATGCAGTTGGCAACTTTTCATTATTCTGGTCAAGGAATATGCCTCTGAACTTGGAGGTGATGATTTACAGGTAAGGTAGTTAAATACAAACTGTGATGGTGGTTTTGATAATGAATATATAACAAAATTAATTTCCAAGGAGTGGAAATCATGGTTGGAAATCAGAGTTAAAAACTGGTAAAATAGGTGTTGTCTACTAGATATATTTTAAAGTTATTTTAAAAGTGCATTTTTTAGCCACCTGAAGTGGAAATTTTCAAGTTTTATGTTGTTTTCTTATCATTTAGAAAGGACAATGAAAAGCAACAAATAACATAAAAAGCAGTATAACACATTACTACAAATCTTCCTTAAGGATAAGAGTACCAAATTACTTTTGAGTAGGGAGAGGTGGCTTTGTAATGAGTTCTGAAAAACATGACTTAGAATTAAATTTTCATCATTTGGTATGAGTATATACAAGTATCTTGCATGGGTATAAACTCATACCAAAGGATAAAGGGTAACTGAAAACATACAGTAATAGTGATGTTTGCAATCCAGCATAAAATAGTAATCTTATTTATTATATTGGAGTTAAGACAGATCACTAGTGCTTCATAGAAGTATGAAATCATGAAGTTGGAAGGGGCCTACAAGGACATCAAGTCCAACCCCTGCCTCAAGACAGGAATACAAAGGATATCTGCCAGGTAGTTGTCCAAATTTCTCTTGAATGCCTCCAGTGGTGGCACTCACCACCTTTGTGGTAATCAGTTCCATTGCTGTACTGCTCTAACAGTTAGTAACTTTTTTCCCTGATCTGTAAGTGAAATCCTGGTTCTTGTAATTTGAGCCCATTGTTGTGTGTCCTCCACTCTGGTTTGATCTAGAAAGTTATTTTGTATGAAGCATTCTGAAGGAATTTTACTGATATATAACAAAGCCAATTGCATTGGCAGCACCTTGTTGTTTCATCAGATTAGTTTGCTAATCCCTTGGGTTCACAAGCCGTACACTCCAAAGGTGAGTTTTACAAATAAATCTTGTAATATCAAATAGTCAAACTATACTTGTAATAAATTTCTTTTGATTAATTCTTATTGAGAAATAAAATTTTGTTACCATTATCAATTCTTTTCTTCAGAAACTCAACAAGGACAGTTGCAATTATCTATTTGGGACACAGCTGTTTCTCCCACAGATTAAGAAATAAAGTAGATCAGATCTGCCCTCTGCTGGGGAGTCACATCTATAGTGGAATTTCAAAATTCAAAACTTGAGGCAAGCTCTGAGCTCTCCAGACTTACCTGGTAAACTGTTAAAAAGGGAAGCAGAGGTAGGTAATAGGGGAAAAAAAATAAAAGGTCCATGTCACGTTGAAGTTGTAAATTCTGTACTGTCGAAGTTTTCACAAGAATGGAATGAAAGACCGAGATGTTTTCATAAGTGAGCCACTAACAAGTGTTATGTGGATATCAGATTTTATTTGTTTATTCATTAAAATATTTCTAACCATCTTGTATCAATACAAGGTCAAGGGCATATATTAATAAAATGCCATTAAAAGATCTAAAATAATTTGAATCAGCTAAAATATTTACAATTGAAAACATGATTTTTGTATGTTGTGGTCTTAGTGAGAATTAGGCCCTTCTTAACCTTTTTAAAAAAAATAAAATGATGCATTTGATAGAGACTTGTTGAGTATCTTTATTTTGGCCCTTATATAGATTGGCCTTTAGATCAGTGGTTCTCAACCTGTGGGTCCCCAGATTTTCCTGGACTGCAACACCCAGAAGTCTTCATCACTAGCTGAGCTGACCAGGATTTCTGGCAGTTGCAGTCCAGGAACATCTGGGGACCCTCAGGTTAAGAACCACTGATCTAAAGGCCAATCTATATAAGGGCCAAAATAAAGATACTATTTTAGAGGAACTGGCATAATTAGAAAAGAACTGTTGAAAAGAACATTTTCTTTTACTCTTCTTTTTTCCTTACCAAAAGGGGGAAAATAAATAAATAAAAAGGAATTATGGGAATTCTTTATGATCCATGTTATATATTATCGATAATTATCCCCAGTTCTATTGTCATGCACTAAAGGACAGGCACACCTCTCCCATTGTATGCACTGGATAGTAAATGCATGGTCTGTGTTAGCATTCAGTTTCTCTTTCCGAATTACAGAAGTGGCATTCTGTTATGCAACAAACTAGGACTGGAGAAGCTTTGGCCCTGTGTTTATTTTAGTCTATTTTCCCCCTACACAACATGGCCAACTGCAGTTCAAAACACTGAGAAGGAGAAACATTTGCCACCCCTGCTAAAAAGTATGGGCAATTAGAAATTAGATACTATATAGTAATTACACAAATAGAAGGAAAATCAAAAGGCCAAGTTCCAGTTGCATAAATTTAACCTTAGGAATCTTGTCTGCCTATTAATGTTAATTGTTCCAAGGCAGCCTGAGAATGTTTTTTCCACCTTTATGGTCTTTCTGACCGTGGAGGAGAAACAGCAAAAAGGGCTGCCCTGAGACATTCAGAGGGTTGGTAAGAGCTCTAGGGGTCAGTTTGAGAACCTTCTCAGAAGAGAATATTGCCTGTAGTTTCCCCAAGTTTCAACGGTTTATCTCAGCCTCAATCAGATGGCATCTAATTTGTTTTGGACTGTAATTCCTCTTTCCCCTAATCACCGCTCACACTTGCCAGGTTGGGAGGAACCTGAATAATTAATTCCTCAGCAGAGGTACTTTGCAGCCTTCCCGAGCTTAACATTTGCATAGCTTCTCCGAAGAATTTGAGAGGTTCAACACAGCTCTTTTTTCTGACCACAACTCCCATATCCCCCTGCCAGCACTGTGACTGGCTGCACCCATTACAGAACTCGGGCAGCTGTTCCACAAACAAAAGTAATTTTCCCAGGCCTGGAAAAAATGTAAAACCTTAGACCCCGCTACATCGCTTTCTCGTGTTTGAAGTGTATTACCCAAATGAGGGAGGGGAGCTCAGTGGTCCAAGATACCTCCATATACAAAAACAATTATCTGTAAATATGAAATAGCTCAGTGGTTTAGGAGTTTGACTGCAGAGGCAGAGGCTGGGAGTTCAATTCCTCACTGAGTCTCTTTGACGGGGGCTGAACTAGATGATCCATAGGGTCCCTTCCAATTCTGCAATTCTAAGATGATAATGAAATAAACTTCCAAAAGTGGAGTACTGGATATGCTGGTTTTAGTTGTGGGGTGATATTTTTATATAACTGCACCACATATGATTTGTATCACTGACTGAAGTGGTACAGCCCAACAGTTTACCACCCAAGCAAGAACTGGTATTCAAAGATATGTGCATAACTTCTTACCTAAACAACTGATCTCCATTTATGGGGTACTTTTTTGCTTTGCTTTTACTATTACTTCTATTTCTCTCAGTATCCTCTAGTTGTGTTGTATCATTATGCCCAATATAGGCAGGGCAGGATGGAGTTGTAGCACAACACATTCAGATGGTACCAGCTTGGGAGTAATGGATAAAAGAAACTACCAAGGCATCAGATAGCTAAACGGGGAAAAAACAGATCAACTAAAAAGACTTCCTCTTGATTTTTGGAGGTTGAAGAGTTTAATTGTTCTCCTCCTCCCAAATCATTCATCAGGAAAACTCACATGTGGTATTCCAGGCATCTAAAAAGACATCCAATATAAAGACACAGGCCATTGCTTATCTTTACTTAGCTCATCATTTTTCTATTTGCCTACACGGTATTGGTTGTTTTAGAGGGTAGAAACACATATTAAAGGGACTAATGATTTCAACTGATTAATCTGCACACATCTGCCAATGGATACAGAGACATCCCATGTCTTCATTTTTAAAAAGGGGAGAGCATTGAAATACAGTATAGCGAAATCCAGATGCAGAGAACCTATTGGTCTAGTTACAAATTATGTGATATATATCAGCCTGGCCTAGAGGGATTACTGTAGTACAGTGTTGGCGAACCTTCGACACTCCAGATATTTTGGACTACAACTCCTAGAATTCCAAGCCTAGATTGCCAATGACAAAGGACTGTGGGAGTTGTGGTCCAAAACATCTGGAGTGCCAAATGTTTGCCACCACTGCTGTAGTAGAATGTAGCTCTGATTTTACCTGAGATTTTTAAGTGATTTGCAGCAGCTTGGCAAAGATTTTTGACTCCCAGTTGGTTACCAACACCAGCAATAGGATACATTGCCCACATACTTCAGATTGTGAGTTGAAATAAGTTTCAAGCAATCAAGAACCAGGAGCAGTTCTGATATTCAAAATCATTGAATTCTAGGATCATGTCTTTTGCATTGTGTTTGGATTAGATCATAAGAACATAAAACTTGCTGACTTATTTTCTATACCCTTCCTAATGATCCATAGCATTGAGTTTGCTTTTTTCACTGCTGCGGCACACTGGGTTGACACTTCATTGACCTGTCCACCAGGACACCAAGGACCCTTTCCTGGTTTGTTGCAGAGAATTCAGATCCCACAAGGCCAATATTTTCCTACCCATATTCTGCAACTGATATGCAGGGTATTAATTTCAGTGTGAACTAGCAGGCATCTCCTTATGCTTCTGGCTTGAATGATCAAGGCTTGTTGCTTTAAAAAAATCTTGATTAAGACAATCAAGGATGGCTTTGAAGATTGGTTAACTTAGTGAACTTGTATACTTCTGAATGTTCAAGAGTTTCCAGCAAAAATTAAACTTCTACTAACAGTGTGGGGGAATGTTTCCCCCTCTTAAAACTTTGAAAAACACACACACCAGTACTTCACATTTCAATTACCAAAATCAACAGTCCAGATTCTGAAAGAGTTATTTTATTTTCAAGTGAGGAGAATGTCACAGGATGTTCCTTGTCCTGTTATGGGACTGAAGTGATTGTCAGAAACTTTGCTTCATGGATAATTTCTCTGCAGCTTGTTGGAAATTAGTCTGTGTTCTTACAGAATGGTAGTCTTAAAAAAATGAGTGCAAAGGCTTGAAACATCTGCGAGAAATCATCGCTATTACCCAAATCAAAATAAAACACATATTCATCCACCAAGGGCAATATAATTAACACACACCCTGCCTCCAAACTCCGAAATATGAGGGATGGGGAGAGGGACAAATCTTACTGTTAAATCATTTACAAGTTCCAGTCTGTCTTCAGAGTTACTGTATTAATCAGAATAATGGTTAATGGAAGAGATTATTACATTACATATGTTAATTGACTTATATCCTGCCAGTCTTATCAGTTTGGTAAATGGCCGTTATTGATAGCATACCTTCGTTTCTTCCTTTTACAATTCCCTGTTTTCAGTCTCATATCCAACAATTTGTGCATTATAATTTGAAGTGGCCTACACCCATAATAAACTTAGAACCATAGAGCTGGAAGGGATCTCAAAGATCATCCCATTCAGACTGTTAAGGTGAAACAGTAGAAAAACAAACTCCTACCCCTGGTTTGGCAGCCAGATACCTAAACCACTGAGATATCCAGCACCACAATAATGTGACTAACATTTTTGACAAGGATGTCTATGCTATCCTGTCCTTTAACAACAACCTTGGAACCACAGAGCAGGAAAGGACCCTATGGATCATTGAGTCCAGCCCTTCTCATGAAGGCACAGTGAAGAACTGAACTCTCAACCTCTGGATCCGAAGCCAAAGACCTAAGCCACTGAGCTATCCAGCAGTTGCTATCACTATGTGCAGCACTGCCATTTTTTACATTCCATTTCACAAAGTGAGCTTTGTGTACATTAAATTACAGTAGGACCTCCGTACCCACTGATTCAGTTATCCATGGATGGCGGGGGGGGGGAATTAAATAATTCAGCAGACACAAAGCAAGCTATTGTCACAAACAGCAGCTGTAAAGCAAGCTATTGTCACAAATAGCATCTGTAAAGCAAGCTACTGTCACAAACAGCAGCCATAAAGCAAGCTAGTGTCTCAAAACAGCAGTCAGAAAGCAAGCTACTATCATGAAACAGCGGTTTGGGGTGGGGGTGCAGGCGTTCTCTCTTATCCATGGTTTTCATTATCCATGGGAAGGCCTGGAACCAATCCCCAGTGGATACCAGGGTGCTACTCTATTAAAAAAATCTCTGGTTCATGAATGTGAGATATTGTGCTTCAGGATTCAAAACACCAGAAAATGGACTGATACAGAGTGCTCATGCTTCCACCAGGAAAAAGAATGCCAAGTAGGGATGGGCAATTTGGTTCCAAAATGACCCGTGCAAGCCTAGGTGGTGTTCAGAAGCCCCCAACACACAACACACTTATCTTGTTCTGTGCTCGCAAGGAGCTGAGCCCCAACAAGGAAGCAGGCTCTGACATCACATTTGCTTCTCTGTGGTGCTGGCCAATCAGACAGGGAGGCGGGATGATGCCTGTCCTTGCACAGCTCCTGATTGGCCAGCACCATGGAGAAGCAAAGACGATGTCGGAGCCTGCTTCCTTGTTGGGGCTTAGCTCCGTGCGGGCACAGAAAAAGGTAAGTGATTGGCTGCTTGTGTCTTGGAGGCTTCCGAACACCACCTGGGCTCATATGCCCATCCCTAATACCAAGCTTTTGTCAAAGGATGGACTCAAAATGGACTCTACAAATACCCACTTCTGTTCACAACTATTCAGGAGGAGGCATGGAAGCGCCCAGGACAGGACTCCTTTTTTAGCACCATCAATTGACCACTTCTCACCTACCCACAAGCAACTGCCAGCTGCCCCCTCCCCATACTGGATGGAGACGTCAGCTTGCAGATTTGTGGTATGCCTGCCCTCCCTGCCTCTATCCATCCCCCAGCCACCTGCCCAGCCTACCCGCCCCCAGCTCTGTTGCTGCAGCATCCTCCCGCCTCCTTGCATGTCCTAGAGGTTTGCCCAAAGTCCAGCCTGGGGCCCAAATGTGGCTGGAGGATCACCCCCTACACATTTTCACCTCACCAAATCTGGCCCTCCTTGCAAAAAGTTTGGACATCCCTGCTTTAACTGCATCAGCCTTTTTTAAAAATGCAATACATGTTACCAGTCAAACACTGGACTGCTGGAAGGGCCTCAGGGAGTGTTAAAGGTCCACAGGTTGCACAAGGGGAAAGGGCAATGCACGCCTTCCCCTGTGTGCTAGCAACCCACGCTAGGCCAGTGCCCTGACGGAAGCGGTTCGTCCGGCCCAAATTCCAGGCCACCTGTTAAGCTGCCCCCCCTCCATCCCTCGCCCCCAAGGCCAGGCTCTCCAGCAGCGCAGGCGCTTGGGGCCTGGCCCCTGATAGGCGGGCGACGGGAGCCCTCTGGGCGAGAGGCGCTGCGGCTCCCGCTTCCGCGCCCGGCGCCCGCGCCGCGGCCACACCCACTCCATGCCCGGCGCTGGGATTGGAGGAGGCGCGGCTCGAGACCTTCGGGGGGGGGGAAGGAGGCGAGTCTATTTAAAGCCCGTCTTTTGTCGCCAGTGCCTTTCTCTTTTCACTGCCTTGCGCTCCTTGGGCTCTTCTCTTGCCTTTTCCGTCTTTTTGTGTCTCGCCGCCTGCAGGAGCTTCCAGCATGTCCGACAAGCTGCCGTACAAAGTTGGTAAGAGGCGATTTTTCTTTTTATCCCCCCTCTTTCTTCTCCCTGCGAAGGCCTGGTGGTAGCCTTTAATGGAAATAGTGAATAATAATACATAATAAATAAATAGCCTTCGGCAACGGGAAATGATGCACTGCACAAACAGGGATAATGGCGAACTGCTACGGCTTAAGAGGGGGTGGATGGTCCCTTCTCTGCCTTTCGTCTGCCCCTCGTGCCGACCCGAAAGTGATGCTCTTTGTATCGGAATGTTGCGGTTTCAGTTTCACTCCCATTGCGTCTCCAAAGGAACAGTACCGATACAGCGGGTGCCTTCTTTGAAAAAAGAGAATCTTTAATTAGTCCAATTGTGCCTACGTGCGGCAGGCTTATTTTGCTTCTTATCGTACAAAAGGGACTTGAGATTGCCTTCCTAGCGTTGTAGCCTTTGAGCAAGCTCCATGTGGGCGCTGCAGAGAAAAGAGCTTCCCGGGAATTGTAGTCCTGCGGGTTGTTTGAAAGAAGGATTGCGCTTTCTTCTTGGAGCCTCGAAGACTACATTTCCCTTAATGCCCCTGGCGACCATGCTGTCAAGCTGCCCTTCTGGTTTCTCTGTAGCTCGTTGACTTTCAAATTTGGAGAAAACGTGCTCCCTTCTCACTGGAGAAACACAGACGTTTGACAGATGCATAACTCTCGAAGAAGGGAGATTTAAGCAAACATGCAGAAAAGAATTTAGGGGTTCCACATGAGTGTTTTGCAAAGTCACGATTTGCTGACTTCTCAGAAGTAGATTCTGTAAGGACAATTAGAGGGAAGTTGTCCCTGTCACTTTCTGAGTTGGAAATTGAAACGAGTAGACTTCTATCAGTCCTGAAATATTGCAACATCATTTTCCTTTTTACTGGATTAGGCCTTTCTTTGAAATAGCAGGTCTTGTTGGATAATTATGTGTTCAAAAGGTCAGAACCAGAAGGAAAATTGTGGGCGGAGAAATGTAGAAAACAGCTTGATCTTGTTTTTAATCTGTCTAAAAACTGCTGCAAAAGAGAATTCCTGAAACCAGATAGCAAAAGATTTCTACTGACCAGCAAGGATTGGATGTATGCTGAAGTTATCTAGCTGGTTTGTTGTTTTTAAACAACCAAAGTGGAAGTTATACCTGTGCGAAGCTCTGTGACTTCTCTCCACTTGTTTTCTATGTACTGAAGCAGCTGAAGTTTGGGTTGAATCAAAGCAAAATGAAGCCACCCTATTTTGTTCAATGATACACTTGTATTAGCAGAGTTATTCATTAAATTGTTTGTATCAACACTTTGTATCTCTGCCATTTCAGATGTTGCTTAGGATGGCCTTGTTCTGGGTTTGTTTATGGTGGTCATTTACGTATCACCAAAAAAGTGGTCACAAGGATAAAGTTTGCATAGAATGTAAACATGCTAATAGATACAAATGTTCTAATTAGTATAATTTGAATACAAATACAGTACCATTCACTATGATGTGGGAGGTTATGAGCAAATCATATAGGTACCTACACCAGCTGCTGTCCAGGGGCTAAGCATTGATTCAAAACATTTTCTTCTCTAAGGTTCTTTGTTGTTGTTTTAACTCGAGATCTTTAACTGGAGATCTTTGGAAAATAGGATGTGCTTTAACAAAGGACTATTGTATGATTGTACTGCAAAGAAAAAATAGTAAATTAGAAACTGGGTTTGAGATATGCTTATGAGAGTACCTTAAGAGACCATGATATAAGATACTGGCCGGATCTGTCCTTATGGCACTGGGTGTTTTTGTCTCCAGGTTCCAGACCTGACCACTGACCAAAAGCCTGTAAAGTACAAAGTGCAGCCAGGATTGCTGACAAGCCAAAACAATTTAGGTTAATAAAATACTACTGAGGACTGCAGGGGGATTGCAGAGGAATTAAGTACAGTAAATCCTGCTTATATTCCATTCTATTTAGTTGCTTTATTGATGAAGTAGTGCTGAGAAAGATGAGCCTAAGTATCTGTATTTCGTGGACATAATGTGTCTGTTCCCTCACCCCACCTCATTATTTAAAATGTTGCTTCCTCAATATTTGAGTACTGTAGGTTGTTACATTTTTTTGTAAGAAGTGATATGTTCTCATCAAATCTTGGCTTGTAGTTTGCTTATTGAATTAGTAGGTACAGAAACTACTGAAGGGATAGGGTGGTTTAACTTTCTCCAGGAGCTGGAATTCAACATAATAAATAAAGGAAGGCCAGGATAAAGCAGAGTTGGCATAGGTATGTTACTTTATACAATACCAGCTCCCCCTTTTTATCTTTAAGTTTTACTATTTCTTTAACGGCAGGTATTTTAGAGAGAGAGATGATGCACAGTTTGTAAGGGTGCTAGAACCTTTGTGCTGCCTTATTGTAGAAGGAAAAGTTGCATTGGAATGTGTACATCTATAATGATTGCTTTATTTTTTTGGTTCAGGCTACATGTTTATGTAGTCCAGTGTTCTATTTCTAGCAATAACATACCAAGTAGTTCTCATCTAGGAAGATAACAAGCAGGACAATATTCTGGTGTCTAGGAATGGTGGATATTAAAGCCCTACAACACCTGGAAGGC
Organism: Phrynocephalus forsythii; assembly: GCA_029282475.1. Taxonomy (NCBI): domain Eukaryota; kingdom Metazoa; phylum Chordata; class Lepidosauria; order Squamata; family Agamidae; genus Phrynocephalus; species Phrynocephalus forsythii. The sequence continues at coordinate 93,797,229 of JAPFRF010000005.1, read as the reverse complement.
TGCACTTTGTCTACTCCTGAACCAAAATACAGACCACGGAAAGAGCAAAGGAAGAGTCAAATGTTTTTATGATTCACAAATTTTACTGTAGATCCTTTCAGAAGAACTGTAGGGATGGTATTAGGCTCGTGTGCTGGACGTTCAATTTTTTGTTGTAGGAAGTAAGAAATTAAGTTTCACTGATGCTGGTGTGTGCGTCAGATATATTCTAAGATGTGCTGCTCAGTGGCCTCCCTGGTTAGCCTCCAGCTGGAAGGTTTACACTGAATACCTAAATTCATAAATGGGATAAGCTTACATGTACATGGGACGTTTTCATATATTTTTATTTTTCTAAGTATGTGTTCCCTTAGCATTCTTGGCTCTCTTTTTATGACTGAGAACATGCCATGAACAAAATAATACAATAATTGTTTGGTTGCAACAAAAATAATTAAGAATGTTTTTACCCTGCCTTTCTCCTTGGAAAAAGGACCCAAGGTGGCTTACAGAATGAGGGATAATATTCAGTCCAGTACAATTAAGACACGTCCAAGTATTGAGAACAAGGAATTGAGGGACATCTTACAGCATTAATAGACAACATTACATTAAAGCTACAAGAGAATTCAAGCATTTAAGGGGGAGTAAAGTTAAATATAAAGTTATGAGTGATGGAAACTAACATTAGCAGTGCAACATAACACAGCTGAAACTCACAAACCTATATATACCTATGTACAAGACTTATCTATGTCTATGCTATACTTTAAAAATACAAGCCATATCAATAATATATGCTTTTTGTAATGCTAGGCATAGAATTTTGCTGCTCCTTCCTGCCAAGTTTATTTTTTTAATGATCCCATCATTATAAAACACTGCAGTTCTGCTGCTCAGTTGTCTGTAATTTCAGGAGTATTCACCTTCAAATACTTTATAGCAGGGTGGATTTGATTTAAATCAAATCAGTTTAAATCGTGGTTTAAATTTCTAAAATTGGATTTTTGACAAATATAACCAAAAATGTTTTAAAATTTAAATGGTGATTAAAATTGTTCTTCTTAAAATATCATTTTTTTTAATCCACTGTGCTTTACCAAAGGTTATTATTTTTTTACAAAGACCAGAGTTTTAGATTGTACTTAGAAGATATGGTTCTAGCTGCCACTCACTGCATCAGGAAACCCACTGGATTATCATTTTGCCATATACAGAGTTTTGGTCAACGTCACAGAATTGGGAGGATCAAGTAAAAATGATGGGAAAGCCATGGACATTCCATCCTCCATTTTAACTTTGTTGTTGTCACTTGCACATGACAATAATGGCTATGGAGTAGGTATCATTTAAAAAAAACACAAGTGAACATGCTTGAGGGGGTTTGCTTGAAGGGGATATGAGAAGGAGTTGCTCCTGTTTCTTTCAGCTGCTGCATGGTGTCTCTCTTGATGGTATCTTGGCAGTACTGCTACTTGCGTTAAGTGGAGAACTTGAATGAATTAAAGTTTTGGGCACACATGTTCCAACCACCTGTTGCTCCTTCTGCTTGCAGCTGACATCAGTCTTGCAGACTGGGGACGCAAAGCCCTGGAGATCGCCGAGAATGAAATGCCAGGATTGATGAAGATGCGGGAGATGTACTCTGCAACCAAGCCACTGAAAGGGGCTCGAATTGCTGGTTGCCTACATATGACAGTGCAGACGGCTGTTCTAATTGAAACTCTGGTGGCTCTGGGAGCCGAGGTAAAGCTGTCTTTGGTGTCCCTAGTAGCTGTCATTTGAAATTGCCTCTTGAATTGTGGACAAAGCTCAAACGAAACAACACATGCACTTTTTGTTCAAGCCTGTGGCTATTACACATAAATAAGCCTGAGAGCTAGTATTCTTCCATAAAACAGAACATTCCACTGTGGTTCCTTAGTAAAGAACATTGAGAACTACTTCTGAATATAAAATAGAAGATTTTATGGCATGTTTCATCATTGGGAGACAGAAGGGGTATCAATTAAAGATGGGTACAAAACAAAAAATGAAATGCTGTTTCGTCATTTCATTAGGCAACGAAACAAAAGGAGGAAGCAGCATTTTGTTACAAACGAAATGAAATGGTTGTTTTTTTTTGTTGTTGAACCGTTTTGTTCCATCTGTAAAAGGGTTTCCTTGCCTGCTGGGCTTGCAGTGAGCCGCCACCGCTGCGGGAGTCCAGGAGAGGGAAGAGGAGGAGGTGGGTCCCCACAGCCGCTCTGGCACTCCCCACCGCCTCCTTTCAGCCCCATCTTCCAGACTCCTCTCATCTGGGAGGTGGGTCGGGGGGTGACTCCCCTGGGTCCCAGAGGCACCAGATTTGGTGCTGGGGAGCCATTTTCAGAGGCATCCAGCAGAGCTGTAATTCGCTGTACCATTTTAAAAATGGCCCAGTTGCCACCGGGGGATCCTCATGGTGTCGACTGGGTGATTCTTAAAGGTGTCCAGCCGATGATAGCTCGGCTGGATCACTCTGAACATGACCTGGTCGTCACCGTGGGAGCCCCACGCTGGCGACCGGGCCATTTTTAAAGGGGTCCAGCTGAGCTGTCATGGGCTGTACCCCTTTAAAAATGGCCCAGTCGCCACGGGGGAGGGGCATTATCTCCCGGTGGTGACTGGGCCATTTTAAAGTGGTCCAGCCAATGACGGCTCAGCTGTACCCCACTGAACATGGCCGGGTCGCCATTGCGGGAGCCCCACACTGGTGAACCAGCCATTTTAAAAGAGGTCCTGCTGAGCTGCCATTGGTTGTTCCCCTTTAAAAATGGCCCAGTCATTAGCGGGGGGATCCCCTGGTGGTGACTGGGCCAGTTTTAAAGGAGTACAGCCAATGACAGCTCAGGTGGTCCCCTTTAAAAATGGCTGTCGGGCACCAAATCTGGTGCCTCTAAGACCTGGGGGGGATCTGTTTTGTTTTGTTCATTTTATTTTGTATGATTTAAAAAAAATAGTACGAAATGAAATGGGGATGGGCGCGAAATGAAATGAAATTAATTTTTCCGTTTTGTGCCCATCTCTAGTATTAATAGAACTATTTATTTATTTTGTATAATGCAACAGAATACAGCATTACAGTACTGCCTAAGGCTTTGAAAAGACAATGTAAAAATATGTATACAATATTTGAAAAAGAGACATTGTTTTTAATTTCGGTGGTCATGCTGATTCTTCTTTCTGGGAAATCCTTCAGAGGTCTAGCAGCCAAATGTGTGGACTAGTTAGTTGTGGCAAGTCACATTGCCAAGGGGGCACTAGACTATCTATCTATCTATCTATCTATCTATCTATCTATCTATCTATCTATCTATCTATCTATCTATCTATCTGTCTGTCTGTCTGTCTGTCTGTCTGTCTGTCTATCTACACACACACACACTGGACCCTTGTATAACAAGTGGTTTGTTTAACAGTAAACCCACTTAAAGGAAAAAAAATCCGGAAATAAGGGGAAATCGCTTAACACATGGGTGTCCAAACTTTGGCCCTCCAGATGTTTTGGACCACAACTCCTAGAATTCCAAGCCTTGTATTGCCAATGACAAAAGACTATGGGAGTTGTGGTCCAAAACATCTGGAGGGCCAAAGTTTGGACACCACTGGCTTATGGGATTGCCTATGGGATGATTCCGTACGACAGAAAAACGGTTGCGATTAGGGATTAATCTGTTTTCAATGCATTCCTATGGGAAATTTGTACAAAGGAAAATTTGCTTAATAGAATTTCATTTGGAACAAATTAATTCCTTTATACAAGGTACAAGTGTGTGTGTGTGTGTGTGTGTGTGTGTGTGTGTGTGTGTGTAATTAAGAAAAAACATGTGTAAGTAGAGCAGACTGCATCTAAAATTTGTAAGGCAGCAGTTAAAATGCCTGCTGTTTTCTGCCCTTAAGTTGAGCCACTCTGAAGTAGAGGCACTACTGTGTGTGCGTGCGTGTAAACCCTTGTTCAAGCCAGCAGACTCTGAACACATGTCCCTTGCAGGCGCTGGCCTTAATCCAACATGATATTAATGTCTACGGGGTTTCCGTCTTCTCACCTGCCCCACCCTGCAGCTGTATCTGCTGCTTGAAACCTGCTCTGGCAGTTTTCTTGACCTCCAGAACCCGTCCTGGAGGTCGGGTTCGGGGGGGGGGGTAATTGGGAGCTGCGGGGAGAGGGAAGGAGGCCAACCTTTCCCTCTACTGTACCAGTTCCATAGATGGAAACAGGCCCATTAGACATTAGCCATGCTTAGAAATGAAGAGTGTTAGGAACAATAGCAGATGGGAAAGGAGAGGTGCATTGGGATGTATCTCATTAAAGAGATTGCAGTGCCTGTAAGCTAGGAGGACAGCTGGGGCCCTCCAGATATTTTTGTATTCTTGTCAGTAGTTAACCAATTCAGCCAGCATTTAGAGATCATGGAGACAACAGTTGAATGGGATGTGAAGAGCCAGAGTGGGCCACTCAAGCATAGCCCATCTCTCACTGTTTTGGTATAATGGTTCACATTAGTTCTTGCACTCAGTCTCTCCATCACATTTGCAGGGAAGTGGCATATCATTCAGAGCAGTTACCACGGGCAAACCAATGATCAAATCCCATTGCATAACTTAAAGAGCAACATAGCTTTGCCACTGTTCCTTGCTGGTAAACAAAGACTCTCTACTACGAGTCTCAGGGTTACATGCACCAAACCAGCATGTGTACGTACTGAGAATCACAACAGGGATTAGCAAGCAATGTACCAAAACTTACAACTTTGCTTACGTTTTGGAAGAGGAGTTTGCTGGTATGTGTGGAGTGAATCCTAAATGGATACTGATGTTCTATCATTACTTTCATCATTTTGTTAATACTCTGGCCTCCGCTTAGATTTCTCCATATTGCTTTATGTTTTCTTCATATTAAGTTACAAAGCTTTGATTGGACCTTAGGAAAGAAAGGGAGGGGGAGGGATGTAAGACTTGAAGCTCCCTTTTCAAATTGTATTGTGTAGCTTTATGTTTTAAGAAATCTCTTTAAGTTCAACCAGGTTAATTGTTTATGGGATGCTGGCAGAGAGGAGAAACTTACAGCCTGTGGATATGCTTTTAATTATTTTGCAGGTGCAGTGGTCCAGTTGCAATATTTTCTCCACTCAGGATCATGCTGCTGCAGCGATTGCCAAAACTGGAATTCCCGGTAACATTTTTCTTTGATTATAATAATCTCATTGCTGGCAATTTAAATTGCTCAGTCTAGCCGGTGATTGTTCAATAAAATCTGGAGGAGTTAAAAGGAAGAAATTATAGCATGTCAGGTTAGCACCAGAGCAGAAGAAATGCATTTAATTCCCTAACAAGGGACTGATTTCCTCTTCTGAAAGCCAGTGGCTGACAGGGCAAAAAGTTGTCAGTTATCCAAGCCAAAAATAACAGTGCTGGAGCTATGTGGCTAAGCAAACTTTGCTGTTCCTTGATCCTGGATGAAAAGAAATGAAAATGTAAGCCTTAAGGTGCAGAGTGAAATCATTCAGAAAGTACCAAAAGCTCAATCCAGAAAGTATGCTCATATTGACATTGCTACATCATAAAGCAAAGTGTTCTGCTTATTTATTTATTTATTTATTTATTTTATTTATTTGTTAGGCTTATATCCCGCCCATCTTCCCAGGAGGGAACTCTGGGCGGCTTACAGTAAAAGTAGTAAAAACAAACAAAACAATAACAGAACACAAAAGGTGGCATAATCCAGGCAGAGATGGCAACGGGCAAGAGATGGCAACCGCACCATACCACTACAAGTAGTCTCTGGGCGGTTTACAAATTTTAATTACAGTGGGCAGGCTACACATTGCCCCCCCCCAGCAAGCTGGGTACTCATTTTACCGACCTCGGAAGGATGGAAGGCTGAGTGACCTTGAGCCTGCTACCAGGGATTGAACCCAGGTTGTGAGCACAGTTTTACCTGCAGTACAGGAATTTAACCACTGCGCCACAAGGCTCATAAGACCTTTAGAGACGGTGCATTGGCTGTTACCTATCTTGGTGGCCTCCAGATATTTTGGAAAAATGCTCCAACCATCCCTGGCTATTGGATGAGATTTGGAGTCTAAAACATATGGAAGTACCACCTTGGAGAAGGTTGCCCTGTTGTGTGTGACTGCACTATGTGACCCGTACTGACTACCTGCAAGTGCTGTTGGAGGGCTCTACAGTTTGGCTCTGCAATAGGTTTGAGAGGGAAATCCCTTCAGTGTGCTTAAATTATACAAAATTTGAGAAGGTTGTTACTGTCAGGGTGGAGTTTAATTAAACAAGCTTTGTTCTGCTGAAATCTCTTTAAAAATCAATAGAATGAAGGCCTGGCTGATTTATGTGAGTACAACTCACTCATTATATCTCAGCTATAGTGGAGTACCTATAGTCACCATAGACAGGATGGAACAACAGCATCCTCCAACCTGGTGTTCTCCAAAAAGCATTATACTGGAGCCTTGTAGTACAGTGGTTAAACTTCTGTATTGCAGCTAAAACTGTGCTCACAACCTGGGGTTCAGTCCCAGGTAACGGGCTCATGGTTGACTCAGCTTCTGTCCTTACGAGATTGGTAAAATGAGTACCTAGCTTGCTGGGGGGGGGCAGTGTGTAGCCTGCAAAATTAAATTGCAAACTGCCCAGAGAGTGTTTTAAGTACTATAAGGTGGATGCTTTGTAAGTAACATGGCAGGATTGCCAATTCTTAAAAAGTCTGGGAAATTGTTATTAAAATACAGCGGTACCTTGACTTAGGATTGTTTCAAAAACTGAAAAATTCAACTTATAAATGCTGTTCTCCGCTCCGCACGACAGCTGACTTTGACAGGTTGGACTGAAGGTCAGACAAAGCACTTCCCTTGCACGGCACCTGGGATGCCCAAAGGTCAATGGGCAATCTCCCTCAATCAAGGGCAGCCGAACGCTGCTCTCTGCAACCCTGCCAGAGAGCCAATTTTGACAGGTCTGACCTGTCAGTGTCAGCTGTTGTGCAGAGCTGCGAGATCAAAGTTCGCTGCCCATCACCAGCTCCTCCTCCTCCCTGGTTGCTTCAATCTCTGCCTCATGAATTGGACAATAGCCTGAATAGGTTCATAGATGGACCATGGTCTGAATAGGTTTGTTAGGTGGATAATGGCCTAGGCTGCGTGAAAGTCACAACTATGCAACATTTCCCAACACCCATTAAGTATGGGTTGTTAGCTATGACCTTGCCGGTGGAGATGTGAAGTACTTCTGATTTGTCTGGGGATTGATGGGTGTTCGAGCCTATTCAGGCCATTGTCCAACTTATGAGGCTATTCAGACCAGGGAGATGTGAAGTCAAGGTGAACTACAAAATGGAGGACTCACCGCTAACCTTCCTCAGACCAACAAAGCTGCTTGGATGAGTAGTTTCATTCTCTCAAGAAAAGAAGTCCAGTTGCCATGATGCAACTTCCAGATAAACTGGGCTGATTGAGAATCTTTACAGACAAGTAAAACTTGATGCCCTTTCTCAGCTCCACCCCCCAGCAACCAGCCTAATGTGTTTGTTGAGATCTGCCTCTGCATGATTTATAGCATTTACAGAGCCCGGCTAGTTTAAATGTTTTGCAACATACAAGCTTTAAGAAGCTAACTGTTTTCATCCCAATGTGCTAGTACTGCATTTAACTTACATAAGAAAGATAAGCATGCTTTGGGGTCATTTTTTTGTATGAAATGGAAGATTTGTCTCCTGCTAAACCAAACACAGGAAAACTGAGAAATTTTGTTCAGGGAAATGAGAAAGAAAATGTTAGTGGCAACCCTGCAGATGCAGTGTCCTCTGGCAAGAAATATGAATGATATATGAATGGAAGGAAATGATATATGAATGGAAGGAAAGATCAAGATAGTATTGCCATTGCTACTGGCTCCTTAATTTAAATTAGAAGGATCAGGCAGGCTGTAGTTACATGGCTGATGTTCCCTTTTTTATTGTTTTGCATTTTCACAGTCCTTGTGACCCTGTAGGGTTCCAGGGGCAGATACATGACCTCCACACCCATCAAAAGAACCCAGCCCCCAGTGAGATCTTCCTCTTACTCTAAGGAATTCTGTGTGACATACATGACAGCTTTTTTCTACATCCCAGTCTTTTTCTCATAACAGCCCTGGAAATTAGGCTATGCTGCGGTCACCTGTAGCTTTGATTGAATCAGATACATTTGTTGTTTAAATAGGACTAATAAATAGTCATGTAACACCCTAAAGATCAGCAAACGTGTTTCATCTTGGCCTGATAAAGTACAATCTAGTCTAGGAATGCTTGTGCCACAATAAACGTATTCATCGTTATGCTGCCCTAAAACTCTTTGTTGGCTTTGCTGACACAGACACACCATAGCTACTTATCTGAAATTTGTCTGCAGCATGATGAATGCTTCATGGAAGTATGAGTTGAAGATATGAACGGTGGGGCCAAGGCAAGGAGATGTCTGTAGTTCACAGGAACACTTAATTAGACAAGACAACAGCCAACCTGCTTCTCTCTTCTTTGAAATTGGTTCCTTTCCCATGAGGCTTTTCACTCTGTCCAGTGATTTTTACCTGTATTAAAGCTAAATGTCACTAAGCCTAAAACATCTATATTTTCCCACCAGCTGTAACTTCCATGATGTCTGCACAGAGATTAAAAGTACCATGGAGCGGGGTGTTGCTGTTCGGTGGTGCCATGAATCTTGATGTTGTTGCATAGGAAGCAATGTTGGTTTAAGTGCAGGAAGAACTGCTTGGCTGATCAAAGTCTTAACATGTACATGACTCAGAACTGAGCTCCTCTGTAACAGGATGTTCAAATGTAATAGGATTATTTTGATTTGCAGCTCTTCAGGTAGAGATCTGTTGCTTTTTGCCCCCCTGGAAATATTGCTTATCAGAGTCAGGGTACCATATCCTATAATTGAACTCTCAAACTGCACTCATTTTCTTGTGACTTGATTATTGGGACATGAATAGAGTTAATTGTGTTTTCTGTTTGATTTGGGCCTAGTGTTTGCCTGGAAGGGAGAAACGGATGAGGAATATATATGGTGCATTGAGCAGACTCTGTATTTCAAGGATGGACAACCACTAAACATGATTCTTGATGATGGTGGAGACCTTACCAGCTTGGTTCATACTAAATATCCACAGCTCTTGAAAGGTAAACAACTCTTTATTTTTTTAAAGGTTACTTTCCTCCACTTGCACAGACTGTTAATGCATACCTTCTTCTGGTAAAACAATCTTATATTTCCCTTCAAATCTTACTCTTCTAATTTGTTTTAATATTTGAACTGTGGAGATGAGATGGGTGGGTGGGTAATGGCTGGGTGTTGCCTTGCTTGCACTTATCTAGTGCTACTAACTAGGAAAAGGAGGTTAGTTTTCACACTGAGTTGCAGGTTTGATGGAGGAACTTGAAGGAGGTGCACAGTAGAGACCGAATTCTTAACTACAGTATAACTCTGTGGAGAAATCTAAATGAAAGATTGTAAGTGCTGTCCTATGTATTACAGGAAAAGGGCATTAACTGCATGCCAAGAAAGCAAATAGCTTTAATTGTTTTTTTCCACTTTCCTAATTAAAAAAATGAAGAGATTGTGTAACTTGCTGTGGCTGATTGTGGCTAATACAGGGTTGCCATTTTCTGGAAAGTCGGGGAAAGGGTAATTGGTCAGGGAAAGTGGTCTGAGGTCACGGAAATTTCTAACTTGATTGTTACTGGAATTTCTAAACTATACATTTTGTAATGTAGCTTCAGAGAAACTGGTTTAGATAGAATATTTATTTAATTTTAGTGTATCTTTAAAACAATAACAAAAATGTGATATCATTTGTTAGCATTCAGAGCTTAGTTGAATTTAAATTTGTATCTTAGTGTAATTATTGGTGCAATTTGCAAATATGTTTGTGCAGTTAATATTGAAAGAAGCTGATATTAAATCTCTGACAAATACTTTTGCAGTTGAGACTTGTGTAGTTGTTGAGGATAACATTTCATTAAGCCTTGCATTAATGCAACACAACTTACTCAGTTTTAAACATTCGGTTGTATTCAAATGGTGGTCAGGGAAACTGAGAAATGTTGGTCAGGGAAAGTGAGGAGATGTCAGGGAAATGAAAAATAAATTTTAGTGGCAACCCTGTAATAGACAGGATGCTGTGGTGTATCTTGGTTGTGTAGTTGGCAGCACAGAGAAACACAAGAACAAGACATGACACTGTACTTAGCCAATTAACTTCAGTTAACCAGAGCAAGTTACACAAAACTTGCATAAGCCAGTGTCTAATTAGTTACTGCCTGGATAAGTGTCTGAACTTGTCTAGGGAAGTTAAAGGTACGTCTGTAAATGTGGTCTTCGTTACTTATATTTTATCAGCAAAATGTACATTTTTGGGCTTGGGCCTTAATGTAGATAAATATGCTGCAGTATTTTCATGCAGTGCTATAGTCAGAATAGCTGGAATGTCACAATAGCTTGAGATCTTCTGGATTTTGCTTTAAAAAGCAAACTACGTGACACTGAGATTCTTTCTTTCCCTGCTCATGTCCTGAAAATCAACTCAGTGACCAAAATCCTGTTCTATAATGCAAAGCAAAATTGTATGTTTTGGTCCGTTCCTCACAAGTAAATAATGAGCCCCACCCTAATTCTTGGTGCTTACACATAGATTGGTTTAGTGTACATACCTGTATACTGAGAAACACAGGGAGGACTCGTTATTCACCACTGAAGAACAGAGTTTGCTTATGTTATGCAACTGGATTTTGGCCTGGGTTTATAATTCTAGGGTAACATAGTGGCTAGGTTGATGGACTGAGTCTTGGGTGATCTGTGTTCCAGTCTCAGTTGAACTATTAAATCCACTGGCTGTCCTAGTGACTTTCTAAGCTAGTGACTTTCTAAGCCTGCTCTACCTCACAATATTGTTATCATGACAAAGTAGAGAGGGGTAAACCATGTGTGCTGCCTAGACCTCACTGGAAGAAAGGCAGGGTATAAAACAACAGAGAAATAAGAAATAAACCTTAGGTAGAAACTTTTGGGTGCTAGATCTCAAACAAATAAGAGAAAGTAGTTTTTCACCCAGACAATCACTGGTCTGTGGAACTCTCTGCCAGAAGAAGTGGTGACAGTTGTCAGCCTTGACAGCTTTAAGAAAGGATTGGGCAAGTTCATGAAGAACAAGGGTATCAATGGCTATCATTATGGATGCTTAAGGACAACCTCCAGGTTGGAGAGATAGGCAGGTTATCTCTCAATGCCATTTGCGGATAATCATAAGCAGGTGATGGAGGAAAGTAGAAAATTGGTTATCAGAAATTACAAAGAAAAGGATTGAGCTAAAAATAGACTATATTTTCTTAGGGTTAGTAGATAGAGAAAAACAATGGAGAAGCGTAAAAAAGATTGTCTACTACGGAATAGCAGCAGCTATAATGGTACTAACGGGTGGATGGAAGGACCAAAAGAAATGGAAATATGATAAATGGAAAGATTATATACATGAATTTTTTCAAAATAATTGGATACAAATTATGCAAGAAGAAAACATAGAAGGGAAACATAGAATTCTAAAGGAGTGGGAGAAATATATAAATTGGATAAAAGGGAAGCCTGAGAACGAGAAATGGGCTAGACCAGTGTTCCCCAACCCCCGGGCCGCGGACCGGTGCCGGTCCGTGGATCACTCAGCACCGGGCTGCCGCTTCCTGGCGGCCAATGCCGCGGGGCGCCGGGGCCGGGAGTTGGCGCTGGTCTTGCTGCTGGCGCCCGCTTGCTCCTGCTCCTGCTGCCGCCGCCGCCGTGGGCCTCCTCCTCCGCCGGGGAAAGCGAGCGGGCCTCGGCTGCGGCGGCGGGAGGAGGAGGAGGAGGAACCGGAGCAGGAGCAGGAGGCGGCGGCGGAAATGGACGCTGTAGTGGCCGGAACGGAGCGGCCGCGCCTCCAATGGGAGAGGCTGCTGCGGCCACTCTTGTGGGAGGGAGAGCGGCCGCCTTGGCCTGACGGGCTTCACTGGAGTCTCTCTGTGTGTGTATGTGTGTGTGTGAAAGGGAGGCGCGTCGTTGAGGAGAAGGGGCAGGGCCGGGGGCGCGCGCGCGCTCTTTCGCGCACGTAAGCCTGTCTTCTTCCCACACCCATTCCAGGATGCAACGGTCGCTTTTTTGTTGTTGTTGTTTTTGGGGCCCGTTGGGCCCCCTCCCCCGTCCTCCCCTCCCTTTGGGGAGCCCTGAGACCCGCCGCGCCTGACGGGGAGGAGAGGGGGAGAAGGAAGATGTCTTCCTACCCGCGCGTGAGGCAAGGTGGCGGCGGCTCCTCTCCTACGGGCCCGGCCTCCTTTGGCGGAAAATAACGGTGCCTTTCCAGCTGAAGCCGCATGGCAGCCCCACGAGGAGCGGTGGCGGCGGAGGGGGGTCGTCTTCGGTGTGCCACGCGCGGCGGCAGCGGCCCCTCAACAACAACAACCGTCGCCTCCTCCTCCTCCGCCGCCACCTCAGGCTTCCTCGTGCGCCGCCAGCCCCACGCGGCCGCCGCTGGCCCACGGGGGCATCACCACCCCCGGCAGTGGCAGCCCCCTGGCGGTGGCCACGCAGATGCCCGCCGGAACCGGCCCGAGGAGCCCCCCTTGCCCCGCGGGCGCCACCACCCCACTGCCGCCGCCGCCACCCACCGGGTCCTCTCCGCTGCCGCCGCCGCCGGGCTCGGTGCGGAGCAGCCCCACACGAGTAGGGGGAGGGACGCGCGGCAGCCCCCCTCGGGCTTCCTACCCGCCGCCTCCCCCGGGCTCTTCGCCCCCACCCCCGCCGCCGCCCCGCGCTTCCCCGGTGTCTCCGCCGGCGCCTGAAGGCAGCGCCTGCTCCTCCTCCTCCTCCGCGGGAAGGATCCGGCCCCGTCAGCGGCAGCGGTCCTCCGAGCAAAGCCGGGCCTCCCCGGAAAGGAAGAGCCCCAACTCACCCGTTTGCAAAGGTGAGAGGGAGGGGGTGGGGTGGTGCGGTCGCGCGTGCGTGCGTGCGTGCGTGTATGCGTCTCTCTCTCTCTCTGTGTGTATGCGTCTGCTGACAGGAGGAGGAGGCGGGGGCCTGCCTTCCCAGGAGCCCCGGGTTCCCCCCCACCCCGCCCGTGTGGGGGAGGGAGTGGCTTCCTTCGCAAGGCACACGCGCCAAGCCTTCCTACTTGCACCCTTGCCTCCCCCTCCTCCTTCCCTCCCATCCTTTGCTTTCACACACACTCCCTCTTTTGCCTCCCCGCCCGAACCCCCTTTCGCATTCCTTTATCTCCCCCTCTTCCCCACCCCCACCCCCGGGCCACGGAAAAATTATCAAAAATTTACCGGTCCGCGGGGATAAAAAGGTTGGGGAGCACTGGGCTAGACTATTCCATCATGCCTTAATAATGTTCAACATGAAAGGATAGTGAAATTCTGCTTGCTGGGGGGGGGAGGGGAGGGAGGGTTAATGAGGAAGGGACCAAAGGATGATGTAATGTTTTGGAAACTTGTAAAGACTGGAAATATATGCTGTTACTTCCTCAATTAAAAAAAATCATAAGCAGGTGAAGACATCTTCTTGGGAATACCCTGAAGCAAATGGTGAACCACTGTGTGAGACAGAATGCTGGACTGGATTGGTTGTGGCCTGTTCTATCAAGGCTGTTCTTATGTTCTTATATAAGATTTCCTGGAATAGCTTACAAATGCAAACAAGATACAGTATGAAAGAGTAAAACAGAATCATGTAAGAATAAACTGTATGCAACTACTAATTTTACTTTGCATCTCATTCATAAATAAAGCCAAACTGTATGGGAGATGCTTGTTGCCTTCACTATTTTTCCTTGTGTCTGATAGTATTAGATACTAATTGCATGATCTAAAGGAGGATATAAACAGGGCATGTAATGGGGTGATGGCCGAGCTGTTACTCTTCTGCCATGAAGCTTCTTTTGAGCTTGATCATTAGTCGGCTAGTTCAGGAACTTTAAAGCTTTACAAATTATGCCTCTGAATGCATGATTTGATGCTGGGTATAATGGATAATGTCTGCTGAACTTGCAGATGTTACCTTTTTTGCATAACAACGCAACAAGATTTTAGCCAATATGTCTAAATAAGACTATTAATTAATTTCATGGATTTCCTGTGCCAAATATTGGAGAAATAATGTCATGAGAGAGCTATTGCTAACAGTGGAAATACATAGCTTTTGGTGTTACTGACAATTTTTCATAATTAATTGGTTTTATTTTATTTTTTCCCTTTGCAATAGAGCACCATAGGTGCTAATTGCCCAAACTCTAGGGGTAATTTACTACTTTAGGATTTGTGCACAATGCACCCATTTTTGCTAATTAGGCACTGAAGACTAGAAGGAATTGTTCTATATCATTGTACTGCTCTTGGCTCTCAGTTAGAATTGAGAAGCTGCTACTGAAAGAAGCAGGATTGCATCCTAGACTTGTAGGCAATGTGATATATATTAGACAATATTGCAAGTTAGACTAACTGGGCATATGCCAGGCTGACCCAAGATATTTTGCTACCTGAGGTAGAGCAACCAATGGTAACCCCAAAGCTACATGAATCAATATGTTAAGAGATTTTTTTCTCACAGGATAAAAAGTCCCATAAACATCTTTTGCTTTCCCTAGCAGTAAAGCAAAGTAAATAGGAAATAGTTGGCCATCATTTAGTGACACCCAAAATTTGTGGCCTGAAGTAGTCGCCTTATTTTGCCTAATGGTAAAGCTGGAATTGCCCTTGTATTTATCCTTCATGGCTTATTCTTCCACCATTGGTCTTTGGGGAAGACGAATTACCAAATAATTGAAGACCTTAACTTTTCCTCCATCTTATATTCTTATGTGCTTATCTTGAGACCACATGCAGTGAATGAGCTAAGCATATGGTCAGTTGTGAGCAATATGAATACTGCTGTTGAAACAGCATTCTTCCTATTAAATGACCTGTTTGAGAGAGAGGTGTGTTAATATCAACACACATACACCTATCCCTGAAACTGCATGGGGCAGAACAGCATGGTTTTGGTTACACACAGATTTCTGCCCCCAGTAAATCAATCAATGTTCCAATATATATTCAGTAGATAAATATTCAACTTCATGGAGGTCTGGTGCCCCTAATCCCAGAGGTGTTGAAGGCAGAAGTGTGTATGAATGAAATTTAAAGAATAATGGAAACTTTGATGAGAATAAAGGAGATGGTAGAATTGCTTGTTAGTAGCTTTTTAAAAGATGTGATGAATAGCAAAAACTGTGATAAATAGCAAAAGGGTTCATTAAAAGCATGTGCTAATAATGTCAAAAAGAACCTGTGCTTCCTGAGGTTTAACTATTGAATGATTATTTTGCAAAACCCCACTAGATGGGGTCATTGCACTTATTTTGGAAGCTCTCTCTAGCTCTCTCTCTCTCCCCTCTCCCCCCTTTTAAGGATGCAAAGTAAAAACATACTGCAAAAAATTATATAAACCAAAAAACCCTTGTGGACTGCAGCACACATTGGCTGAAAAACTGTTGATTTCAGCATATTAAGTTGCAACTCAAATAGACCCATTGAACCAATGGAGCTTATGAAGAACTTGGTTCACCATCTCCTCACTGATTCAATGCTTCCAGCCAATATGAAATAATTAGGAGACATGTTCAACTTTTGTTTTTGTTTTATATGATCTACGGAGGGTTGCATGTGGAGACATTGTGGTCCACACTACACCACATCCAGTTGCCTCCTGCTTGTTTGTATTCATTTAAAACTAACACAAGTTGTATTCTTTTAACACAAACCTTCCCAGGGCTGCTCCTAAATGCAAACAAGATCCAGTATATATAAATGCAAAACCAACCATGAGATGCCAAGCAGAAAGTTGAAGAGTAAAGGAAGGAGCAGTTGGGGAGAACTGTTGGAAGAAAATTTAAAAAGAGAGAGAGAGATCCACTTGTTTCTGGAATGACACTGGGAAATTTCTTCCTAGGAGAGTATTCCAGTAGCACTGCCAAAACACCCCTTCCCTTTTTGTCATCTACCATAGGGCATCCAAAGAAGGGTCTTTGATCTTGGTGTTTTGGCCAAGAAGTGAACCTGTAGATTCTTGGTACCTTAGCTATTTAGAGATTAAAAGGAAAATATTCTTTCAGGAATTTATGCACCATATACTACAGTGGACCCTTGTATAATAAACAGCTTGTATAACATAAAATCTGTACAATATAAAAAATTCCGGAGATAGGGGAAATTTGCTTAACATAATCGCCAATGGGGAGAATTTGTACAACATAAAAATGGGATTACTCCGTTTTCAATGCATTCCTATGGGAATTTGTATAAAGGAAAAATTGCTTAACATAATTTCATTTGGAATGAATTAATTCCTTTATACAAGGTACCACTGTACTAGGTTATTCTAAACACTACTAACCAGAATCTTTAAGGAAGTTTCTTTCCTCAGGCAAGAAATGTGTTTTTGAAGTCAATTTTTGATACTCTGAAAAAGAGGATACCCAATCTATATATTTATGTTATTTCTCTTCCAATTAAAGATGGGCACGGAATGAACATTTTTTCGTTTCCATTACCAGTTTGTCGTTTCTGTTACGCAATGAAACGACAAACGAAAATTGTGATGAAAATGAAACGAAACGAACAGAACCACAAAAATTGTGGTCGTTAGGTTTCGTTTCCGTTAATGGTGACGCGCAATGAAATGAGCTGTTTTAAATGTTAAAAAACGCCCTGGACAGCCACAAAAATGCAGCAACAATTATTTATATTGTCTAATAATACCTACCAGGGGGGTGGGGTCCTTAAAACGTTTGTTTTAGTCTTCTCCCATCACGATGTATTTTTCTTTTCCCTTTAAAATGGATGTCGCCACCAGCCACAAAATGGAGGCAAACCATGTGATGGGATCATGTTCAACCAATAGCATGCCTAGGTTGCAGACTGGGCGGGCAGGTCTGGCAGCCACAGAGGGCATAAAAAGCTCTGGCAGCCCCCATCCTCCTTGCAGTCTCTGGTGGGAGTTAGGGTGGGATTGCTGTCTCTGCTGCGACTCTAGCTTCAGTCCTGCAGCCTCCCTGTGTGCATGTGTGCTGCGTACCTCTCAGTGAGTACCCTCCCTTGCCCCACAGTGCAGTCACTCTGCGGCTGCCTTGCACCCTGGGCAACGCCCGCCGCTGCCTTTGCAGCCTCCATGCGTACCTAGTCTATACTGTGTCTCTGCCAGCATCCATTTTTTTAGTGTTTTCCCTCTGGTCTGGGGCATTGGGGGATGCCTGCGCATGGAAATGCTTTAAAAATCGCGCAAAAAGCGGGTAGAAACAACAAACGAAAAAACAAAAAACGGTAACAAAATTTTTCAAAAAATTCCCGACAAACGGAAACGAACCGAAACAGACCTCTCAACGACAAACGAAAAACCGAATCGCCATTTTTCTGTTCCGTGCCCATCTCTACTTCCAATCCATAAATGATTTCTAAATTAATTAGTAATTAGTCACATTCTTTCTTATATTTTGTTGCTATTTATTAATTGCATTTATATCTCACCTTTTCACTAAAAGATAGTGCTCAGCATGGCATATAAATTTTAAAAATGAATAAAACCACATAAAGCCACATTTAACTTAAAAGTTGTACAAACCAGTCCAACAATAAATCCACTAGGATTAAGCAAATATATTAAAACCATTCACATCAGCAAAAAGTCAATGCAGATTAGACATCATGTGCCAGTCTAATAAAAACATGTTATTTTGCTTCCTTCTCAGAATAATTCAGAATAGAAATAGATTGCATTGTGGAAAGGAAGACAATCTGTAAAATATAGCAGCTGCACAGTAAAAGTTATAGTTGTAATTTTTTTAAAAAGCAACTCTAATTTTTGGTTATTTAAAATTATAAAAAATTGTTTTGGCTATTTTGGGGGAGAAATAAGTATCACCTAAAGAGTGATACCACACAAGATGTAAAAGTAGTTAAAATAATACATTTCACTGAAAGAAGTGAATTTACCCTATATTCCCTTGCTGGTGTAATATAACATAATTATGGTGTGGTTATTATAGCAAGAGTTAATTATAAGCAACTGATTTTTATAACTAATTATTTTTAGGCTCTGTTAGCTGGAACCTGAACACTGAAGGAGAAATCCTGAAATCTCTCTTTTGCCATTTTCTATTCTGAAATGTTTCTATTTCTCTTCCCCTCCCCTCAGCACAAGAGCATCAGTGGCCCATTAGCAGACAAAGCTGTTAGAAACAATAGGCCTGTGAACTGAATGATGATAGAAATGTAAGTGCCAGCCAATTACACGGTGTATTCTTACGTGAGAAGCATGTAGGATAATTCCCCAAGTCACTCCAGTGGTACAACTTTGTCAGTGGATAACACATTTATTGCAGCTAAATGCAATAAACCATCCCCATGGCTATTTTTTTCTGTAGAAAGCATTTTTGTTATATGGGTCTCATAAATTTTTGCTCAGCAGGCTTGGTGACATCCATGGAATTGGCAATAATTCCCACCCTTCTGTCTGCACATGTAACTTCTGCACTGTGCATTAAGCTTTGTGATAGTTTTTTGTTTTGAAGTGAACTCCATGCGTTCAGACTTTATTTGTAACACATCAAGTCTTGCTTTATTGTTATACGGTCATAGACCTGGATATTCTTAAATAGATAGCATAATACCAGGTACAAAAGTCATTAAAATATAACAAACAGTATAACTCATAGGTCAGATGGTTGTCTTGCTATAACATTTCCAAATTCTTAAGGCCTGAGAGTAAAAACTTAGCCACAGACCGTGTTATTGATTGAATTTCTCCCGACAGCAGAAACTTCAGGTAGCCTGCGGGGGATGTACTGGTACATTTACTCAAAATTGGGTAGACATATAGAGTACCATTCAGTCCTATATAATCTACAATCTAGCATGGTGTGTGCCAGAGACTCAACTGTTTATTTCCCTCAGGGACAGAAACAGGCATTTCTGAAAGTGCATTCATACTTCATGATAAGCCATGGTTAATTACCCAGTTTATTGATGTTGGCAGAAACTGAATCCTGTAGCAAACAACAAGCAAACTGTGTTTTATCTTCCCCATTTCTGGCTTCCTTTTGTTTTGTTCATCCTGTTTTAGGATGAGCAACTGGGAAAACAAACAAGAGACGAGCAACAGTTGCTTCATTTGTCATGATTTAAAGAACAACAAACCATGGCTTGAAGCCAGCTAACAGAGCAGAAACAAGCCCACACATCACAAGAAGCCAGATTTCTATAAACTGTACCATGATGTGTTGTGATGGGTCAACACTATGAGATGTAGGATTAGCTGAAAGCTGTTCATTGTCTGTGGTGGAGCAACAAACAGACCACTTATTGCTGTACATCAGATAGTAAATCCACCCATGTTAAAGTACATTATACATGAAACCAGCCAAAATATTTTGACACAGACAGAAAATTCCATAAGCACCTCTTTTTCTGGCTGGTAAAATTATAGCACATCCACATGTCTGAGGTTTTAGAAAGGCACATTATGTCCTCCGAAGCAGCCATTCTCAAAGGGGCCTGAGCACATTTGAAGGGAGGCCACAGGCTGAAAAGTTCTCTTCATCTGTTTGTGTTGTATTCTTGTTTGACAGGGAGCCTTGGAACCTGAAAAGAGCTTCTAAAATGGTCATGACCCGTGCAAAAAGATTGGCAGTGGCTGCTCTAAAGGGTGTAAGGATCGATTTTGCCATGCTTTTCAGGGTCCCTGACATATTTTATCTTTAAAAAAATACAAAATCTGCTTTTGAAACAAGTTCCCCAAAGTCTCACCAAAATTTTTACTTCACCAAAAAGAAGTAGCCCTTAATACCCTCAGTAGATTAAAAGGAAGCTTTTACTGTCAAGCACAGTTGTGGAGCTATTTGACAGAGGGGACTGTCCTCTGAAGTCTGATGAGAAAGGACAGTCCCCAGTGTTTGGAAATTGCTCACACCAGTCTCTCTAGTTCAGGGTTGTTGGCTTAAAATAGCAATGTCCTTTCCTAACCATCCTGTATGAGGTGATATTAAAGTGGAGTTCTGAGACTGGACCTGGAACCTTCTGCCTTCATTTATGTGTGATGAGGAGAACTTTCGGCTGCCATCCAAGTGGTCAGAATAAATGATATGGATATGTTTGAGAAGCTGTAATGCATGCTTTTGGCAAACCCTGTTGATTTTGGGTTTTTCTTTTACCTTTCCTTGAAGACACATTGCAAAACTTTTGTCTCCATTCACCGCTCAGCCTGAAGCCACCTGTTCTTAAAAGGCACACACTGACAGGGAAATTCAGATGAAAATGTCTTACTCATTAGGCTCTGGCTTATGTGCAGAATACCGTTATGCTTTCACATTACTGCAGTCAATCCAGTTTTGAGGATTGAGTGCATGACATTTGAGACGGTCCACCTGCAGTCTGCCGCAAGGTGAACACTGTTGGTATTCTTGCAGGAATCAAAGGAATATCTGAAGAAACGACCACAGGAGTCCACAGTCTCTATAAAATGCATACCAGTGGTACCCTGAAATTACCAGCTATCAATGTCAATGATTCTGTCACCAAGGTAAAACAGTCAGAGAATCTTCTGCTTTATTTTGCTTTTCCATGGTGATTGGCTCAACTGTGTGGTTTGTTCTTCCTTGATTCTTCTGCATCTAGGTTTTGTCCCTCCCCTGATGGAGAGTGAATTTATGGCAGCACCACACTTACCAGAAAGTGGGGTGGAGGATGAGAAGGGCTATAGTGCTTGGTATCAAAAGTATAGAATAAAATGCCATGGTCAATTTGGGCCTTAACTGTTTTTTCGGCTGCTCTTATGTATGCTCATGTTGCAGCCGTAGCTTTCAGCTGAAGCAGAATCTCTCTGTCTTGGGGTTAGTCTAAAAGTAGGAAGCTTATGTACCACAGATGTTTGGGCTGTAGTGCCTGTTAGACCCAATCAACATGGCTGATGGTCAGCAGTTATGAAGTTACAGCTCCAAACATCTGGAGAATACTACAAAGCCTGTCCATGCTCTTGGACTTCACAGGAATAGGGGTTAAAACAGATGTGGGAAGACTCTGTCTGTATGAAATCATTTGTGTGAGAGAGATCTTTTCATCTTGCATCAACTTTATTGAGCAAAGGGTATTTTCAACAGCTAGGCAAAACTATAACATGTATCACATTTACGGCAAAATCAGACATAAATGCTTTGGGATCTGTCTCCTCCCAAAATCCTGTTCAGTTTTTCTTAAATGGACAGTAACATAACAATCAATCAGTAAACTATTGCAGAGTTTGTAAATTAACAGGAAAACAAGGCAGATTAATTCTTTTTCACACTTGCTAAGGAAGGAAGATTTCAATGGAAGGAATAATCAACTGTTCAGTTAGAACAGGTATAGAATGCCTCTGGTCCTTTATTCAGTTCTATTTTATTTTATTGATGCCAGTTCTTATCTTCCCTGAATATTGGTCTTGCTTCTCTGGGTCAAAAGGAGGTTGAAAAATGCAAAGAACAAGTTTTCCATTTCTAGGTTTATTGAACTGCTGAAATTGTAGAGGTGCCAGGCCAGCTTGCAGCATCCTGTTGTGCCTGCAGCATCCTGCTATCGGCATGTTCTGTAATTAGTGTGTATTGGTTGCTTAAATTTTCTTTTCCTTCCTAGAGTAAGTTTGACAACCTGTATGGCTGCCGGGAATCCCTCATTGATGGAATTAAACGTGCCACCGATGTCATGATTGCAGGAAAAGTGGCGGTTGTGGCAGGTTATGGTGATGTCGGTAAAGGTTGTGCCCAGGCTCTGAGAAACTTCGGGGCCAGGGTTATCATCACAGAAATAGATCCCATCAATGCTCTGCAGGCGGCCATGGAAGGTGAGAAGCATGGGCAACAATTGTCCATGCAGAATGCATGTCCTTACTGGTCATGGGATAATTTTTCTAGGGAAGCATGAACTTACGTCTTTTTCTACACACTTATCTTAGGTGGAAAAACTAATCTAATTTGTTTATCTTGAACATGCCTTATTAGGTACAAATTGGAGAGCTGCCGAAATCAGCTGGGAGAATTTTCTGTTTGTTTTTTTTTTTAAAAAATGTAGCAGAAACAGACTGCCTTGGAAAGTGGTAGTCCTTCCATTCTTGGAGTGTTTAATTAGAATTAACTGGGATTCCCAAATAGGAAAGTGGACAGTTGAGGAAGGGGGAATACCTCCAAGTCCTGTGGGAGCACCTTTCAGATCCCCCCCCATTTGGGTTGGAGAGTCCTCAACATTAAAATAAAAGTTAGATGGTAATGCGTGAGGAACACTAGAGTTGCATTCTGCCCTCCTAGATGGTAACTTGACCCCTTTTTCTAGTTCATGATTTTAATAATGTGCTTGTCACTTTTAACACCTGCACATATTTAGAAAGTTAAATCCTGGCACAGTATTCTATTTAATGAAAATGTGTGTTTGTACTTGAAAACAAGTTCATTGATTAAAAAATCCTCCATGAAAAGAAGGGTTCGTATAAATAATGCTGGGATTTTTATTGGACGTTTTGACTCTCTACATGCCCACTTCACAATTTAGTACCTTAATGAAAATAAATTTACAAGCAAAAGGAAAGTGTGCTATCTTAAAGTCTGCCTGGGAGTCCTATTCTTTTCTATTTCCAGGGGCAAAATGTAATATCTCGACTTTAAAGGGAAGGCATTCTCCATGTGCCTTAGAGGAAAATCTTTACAGTAGTTCCATAGATTCCACTCTGATTTTGAAAACGTATTTTATCTACCACTCTCAACTTCAAAAAATATGCTGTTTGTGTTCCGTTTATCTGTGCTTCTCTATCTTCAGTTAATTTTCTTGACAGAATCTACCTTGTTGTGTGTGTAAAATGAAGTGATCCTCTGTGTATCACCTGTAGATGTGGGAGTCACAGGTGCCATGGTGACCCAGTCCCTCTTCCCCCATATCGGGCCAGTCTGCTCACCATTCACTGTGTAGCGCTTGACAGTGCACCAGTCATGGATGCAGCCCAACCAGCTCTTTACTGCCTCCATTCCTCAGCTGAATACTCCCCATTCCGCCTCCTTGCACTAAAGGTCACCTGTGGCGGAATGCGACAAAGAGCTGGCTGGGCTGTTTCTGTGATTCCCACGCCACTGCCAAAGCCAAACGCTGCATGGCAAATGGTGATGGACCAGCCAGTTCTGGGGGAAGGAACTTGGTCACTGCCACACCTATGGTGCCGAGCTTCATATACTATGGGAAACCTTTCTCTGTAGGGTATACTTCCTGGGGGGTTACAGTTGAAGGCACACCATCCTGATCCTGCCACATTGCATCCCTAGGGGGAAGTGACCTTCTATTTCCTCTTCACCTTTGCTTTGAGGCAAGACAAAGGCTAAAGGGCATTTGCTCCCTATTAGAGGCGATGTTTTTATTTAGTAGATTACTAATGAAAACATCACCTCTAATAGGGAGCAAATGCCCTTTAGCCTTTGTCCTGCCTCAAAGCAAAGGTGAAGAGGAAATAGAAGGTCACTTCCCCCTAAGGATGCAACGTGGCAGGGTCAGGATGGTGTGCCTTCAGCTGTAACCCACCCAGGAAGCATACCCTACAGAGAAAGGTTTCTCACAATATATGTATACGATGCTCCCATGTCTAATCACCTTTAATTTTTTGAAGGAAGGGCAAGAAAGATACAAATGTCATAAATATCTGAGAGCTGGAAACTAGCAGACAGCTTAACTCTGCCGCAATCTGTTAATGAAAAAGGAAAATACCTTGTTAGACTGGAAAAGGAAAAGGAAAAGGAAAAGGTAGGCCAACTGAGATCTAGAAAGCAGTCCCACATGTTACTAGGAATCTCTATCATAATATGGGTGTTTGCCATGCTTTACATTGCTGTATGTACATTTTAGCTATCTTAGATGTACTCGCAAGTGTGCAAGGAGGGCAATACTTAGAGTGCAGTGTCTAATGTTCTTTTTACTTACCTGCAGGTTATGAAGTCACAACAATGGAAGAGGCTTGCAAAGAAGGCAACATATTTGTTACCACCACTGGATGCTCAGATATTGTGCAGGGCAGGTACTGTACATCTTTCATCAACAGACTGCTATACCTGTGTGTGATGTGAAACAGAAGTGAAGAAGAATCTGGAAACAGATGTGCTTTTGGTTCACTGATGAAACTTGCGGAATAGTCTCTTATTCTGTGCTTGGTGTCATTTTGTGCCATTGGAAATAAATTAAATGTTGGTGTGCATTGTTGGAACCTGCCGCCCCCCCCCCCCCGGATTTCAGAATGTGATTGGTTAATGAAACTAGGTTCTGTTCATGTTTTTGTTCTTCCCTTTGTGTTAATATTTTGGTTCGCAGAATTTATGCTAGCACTGTAGCTCTCAAGCAACAGTATATGCAGCACTCATGGGGCATAGACATTCTCTGGCTCTACAGTGCCTTAAAACCTCAATAGCCTTGAGATGCAATATGTTATCTTGAAAATATGGAATTATTATAATATTTATTGTTTTACAAGTAAATGTTTATTCAAAATAACATTGCTGCAATTTGTAAAATATTGACATTTTACAAAAAAAGAAGTATGTACAACTATAACAGTCCATATGTAAAATGTAAACTCAGAAGTAGGTTACTCTGCTATTGGACCATAAAATATTATACAAATACAAGCTTTTTAGTATCACAGGACTTTTTACCAGGCGAGATGTGCAACGCTTGGGACGGGGAAAAAGAAAAGTCCTGAATTCATCCTGATAGGTTGTTGAAGGTGCAGGATCTGTACCCAATTAAAATGAAGTATCACGATAGATTCTGCAAGTTTATCAGCCAGAATCCTGCTAGCATAAAGGGTCATAGTGTAAACTCTAATGGTAAATTTCCACCATTTAATCAGTGACAATGTGTATCATTGTTTATGAACTTATTTGCATGTGTGATGAGGGATTCAAATGGCAGCTTACTAACTAGCATCACTTCATTGATGCAGTTTTTGCACTTAATCCCAGCTTAGTGTAAACGGATTCTGGCTATAAACTGAGCTTCTGACCTGGGGTAGGAGATTTCACTTCAAGGAATTATTTTATTTATTCATTTATTTATTTATTGGATTTTTATACCGCCCATCTGGCAGCGAGGTCACTCTGGGTGGTTTACAACAATTAACACATTCAAACAATTTATACAATAAAACCATAAAATAAAAATAAAAATAAAAATAATATTAAGTGACATAAAACAATATATTATTGTTGGCAGGCTAATCAGTTAAAATCAAGATTTAATGGGTGAACACTGAATTGCAATTATATTTGGGGGAATGCCTGCTTAAATAACCAAGTTGTTAATAGTTTTTTTAAAGGCAGCCAAAGAGGGGGCCAGGCAGATGTCTGGTGGAAGGTTATTCCACAGGCGAGGGGCAACGGCAGAAAAGGCCCTATTTCTTGTTTTTTTCCTTTCGGGCCTCTCGTGGTGTTAGTTTCCTCAAACGCCTAGCCTGGGAGGATTGGGTGTTATGGGCGGTTTTCAAAGAGAGAAGACGCTCTGACAAGTAGCGAGGTCCTAAATCTAATATGCAATTAGTTCTCTTTCTCCACCCCAAAGTGGCGTTAGTACTAAACTCTTTTCCTAACAGTGGTCGTAGAGATGTCAGAGTTTGAGAACCACTGTCCTTTTAGTTGTTATTTAATGAAATATCCTATTCCTTGATATCATCTTGTTCCTTAACCCATCAGTGTGAAAAAATAAAAAGATGAAAATGGGGCAAATACCTTCGTAAGCCAGTTCTTAAATTATGCAGATCATGTGTTCCAGCCCTGTGTATATATTACAAGCCGAGCTTCTGCTTTCCTCCTTTATTCTTCCATTTTTTCTTCCAGCTTCTATTTCTCCAACAGTCCTTTATTCTCTCAAAGTTTAAGTGTAGTTTGAGCTTCTGGAGTACATAAGGAATTCAGGGGCCATCTTTTAAAGTCGTATTTGTCTTGGCATAGGTTTTGAGAAAATTACGTGCTCAGTCTGGGTTGTTGTTCTTTTTATGTACATATAAATAAATGAATGTATGCAAAAATAGGAAACAATATGACAAGAGCTTCGGAAACTGCTAGATAAAACTGTACAATAGGCACAGTATGTTAATTCCAGATGCTTTGGATTACATACCATTCCACTCTGCCAGAACTTAGTGTGTGCTCCTTTAAGTTAGTCACTAGGTATGCCCAAACTTCGCCCCCCTGATGTTTTGGACCAAAACTCTCAGAATTCCAAACCTATATTTCCAGTGGCAAAGGACTGTGGGAGTTGTGGTCCAAAACATCTGGAGGGTTGAAGTTTGGACATGCCTGTGACTGTATTCCAAAGCATATAAAAGACACAGTGTATGACTATCTGTGCTACACAAGTGTGGCATGTCAGAAATCACTAAGAAGGTTAATCATTACTTTATGAGAGTACTCGCATTTGAATAGGGCATAGTGGGCAGGGGGGATGTATCTAGAAGATGGATTTCCATTCATAGAGGACTTGAAGAATGCTAATTACAGATGTAAAATTTCTGGAAACCTTGGGGGGAAAATGTTTTTCCCCAATTTTTCAATTTGTAGCCAAATATTTTTTCCATAGCTTCAGAATTTCCTGAAATTTTACATCTCTAATGCCAGTTCACCAGTTTGGTTGGGGGGTGGGGAGCAGCCAGAGAAGGCTGGGCCCCACAAAGATGGCTTTGCAAATGGAGTTCCAACTGAATGAATGAATGAATACTTTATTATAGTCACTGACCAAATCCAAAATACATATGCATAAATAGTGCCAATTGCTCCAACTATGTCTACACTTTGCATAACCCTAAACAAGGTGTTTGCAATACATATGCTAACTGGGGATCAAAAGATGTATGCAGATATTGGGATGAGTCCTTCGCCAACTAATCCTTCCTGGTCTTCCTCCACTTCTACTTCCTTTGATAGGTTGATAGTATGAGCTGCTGCCCTTAAAGCAAACTGTGTCTTTTTCTTCCAGACATTTTGAACAAATGAAAGATGATTCTATTGTATGCAATATTGGGCATTTTGATGTGGAAATTGATGTGAAATGGCTGAGTGCAAACGCTGTGGAGACTGTGAACATTAAACCTCAGGTGAGTGAGCCTGAACTAGGATCTTGTTTTCCATCTTGAAGAAATTCATTTTTGGAGACCAAAGCCACAGGAGAGAGTAGAGCTTCTGTCACCACTTGAACTGGTGAAAGGATCTGTGTCTTCTCATGGCTATTTCTTTGAGCGTGCTAGGGTGTGCCCTGTGCCCACATCCCTTACCATCAAGCAGTGATCAAGGCACAAAGTGAGGCTACAGACACATGAGTCTAATTTGCCCTGTTTGAGGGCTAGATACATGTTGAGGATGCATGGATAATTGGGATCGGGGTCATGGCAGAAATGCTAACCATATGCTTTAAGAACATAAGAACATAAGAAGAGCCATGCTGGATCAGGCCAAAGGCCCATCTAGTCCAGCTTCCTGTATCTCACAGTGGCCCCACCAGATGCGTTTAGGAGCGCATTAGACTAGATATCTGTGTCCTGATACCACTCCCCTGTATCTGGCCCTTGAAGTACCCTGGTTTTAAGCCTGGAGATTACACATCTCCATCATGGTTTGTAACCTGTGATGGACTTTTCCTCCAGGAATCTGTCCAATCCCCTTTTGAAGGCATCCAGGCCAGATGCCATCACCACATCCTGTGGCAGGGAGTTCCATAGACTAACAACGCGCTGGGTGAAAAAAATATTTTCTTTTGCTGTTCTTACTCTCCCAGCCCTCATTTGAGTCTATGTCCGTTAGTTCTGGTATTTTCTGAGAGGGAGAAGAGCTTTCCTCTATCCACTTTACTTATGCCCTGCATTATTTTGTATGTCTCAATCATATCCCCCCTCAGGCACCTTTTTTCCAGACTAAAGAGCCCCAAATGTTTTAGCCTTTCCTCATAAGGGAGGTGCCCCAGTCCAGTAATCATTTTAGTCGCTCTCTTCTGCACCTTTTCCAGTTCCACTATGTCTTTCTCAAGATGCGGTGACCAGAACTGTACACAATACTCCAGGTGCGGCCTTACTATTGTTTTGTATAATGTTATTATAATGTTGGCTGTTTTATTTTCAATCCCCTTTTTGATATTCCCTAATCCCTAGCATGGAATTGGCATTCTTCACCGCTGCCACACATTGGGGAGACACCTTCATGGAGCTGTCCACCAACACACCAAGATCTCTTTCCTGATCTGTCACAGATAACTCAGAGCCCATGAGTTGATAGATAAAGTTTTGATTTTTTGCCCCAATATGCATTACTTTACATTTGGCTACATTAAAACACATTTGCCATTTCGTAGCCCATTCCCCCAGTTTGGAGAGATCCTTCTGGAGCTCTTCACAATCTTCTCTGGTTTTTACCACACGGAAAAGTTTTGTGTCATCTGCAAACTTAGCCATCTCACTGCTTATCCCTGTCTCCAGGTCATTTATGAACAGATTGAAAAGCACCGGTCCCAGGACAGATCCCTGGGGCACACCGCTTTTCACCTCTCTCCATTGTGAAAATTTCCCATTGACACCTACTCTTTGTTTCCTGGATCTCAACCAGTTCTCAATCCATAAGAGGACCTGCCCTCTTATCCCCTGACTGTGCAATTTTCTCAGCAGCCTCTGGTGAGGGACTGTGTCAAAAGCCTTTTGAAAATCCAGATAGACTATATTCACCGGTTCACCCAAATCTACATGCCTGTTGACCTTTTCAAAAAATTCCAAAAGGTTGCCTCTCTTATCATCTTCTTACATTTCTTTTGCCAGAGTTTGTGTTCCTTTTTATTTCCCTCATTTGGGGAGGATTTCCATTTACAGCAAGACCTCTCCTTGTACTTTAGAGCCTCTGTAACTCCACTCGTTAACCATGCCGGTGCCCTCTTGGACTTTCTACCAGGCAATTGGAAGGCTTTCTGCACCCTTAAACAGGGTGAAGTCTTTTCCTCTGTATAATGAGATAGCAATGATCTTATTAAAAATAGATATTCAGAGAACAGTCATTGGGTGAAACCACAGATATCCTTACATGGGACATTTGATCAATCCAGACTGTTTTGCAAGTTGGAAATTCCCACTCCTATGCTCCTGGCCATTCTGATTGACTGCTGATAGCAGCCCTCCTGAGCTTGTTGGATGAGAAATTTTCCTTGACATATTGGAAGATAAAGGATGAAAAAGGTCAAATAAAAAGGGGGGCCACTAACCAAAATATCACATAATTTTTGAGTTCCCAAGAATTCTTCCTCAAGGCAGTGTTTCTTGTGAAGCAGAAGTATGTTTCTCTTACTGGTTTTCATTGCAGGGGCATCTACTCCTTGCCCCTTTAGATATCCCAAAATATGTGCACAGTGTCCAGTAAAAAAAATCAGAATCTACTTATCTGCACAGAGTTCTGGAAAGTTAAATTTTTGGAAGACAACTCCCAATGGCTGGAGGTCCTGGGAGTTGTAGTTTGGAAAAGTCACTGCCACCACAGCACCTATAGCAAAATGGCCTTGGCCTGTAGGTGATTGATTAGGCGTGCTCTGATTTTAAGTTTATGAGAAACCTCTTGAGGGTCCTTGTCTGACTAGTATTAATGTACATCTGGAACCAGCCTGTCAGATTTTCCCCTTTGTGCCGCATCTGCAGTAGATTGTGTCCTGTGTTTTTAGCCCAGATTCACAGTCATGGTTATTGTATCATGTCATGGCGAAGGTCTCTAGGTTTTATGTTTTGAGCCTACATTTCCATCCTAAAGAGCCTAGTATATTAAGCTACTGTTTTTCATTTGTTCTTAGGTGGCTGGAGGCCTGGAGCCTTTCAGAAACACATTGTCATTCTTTTTTCAAGGGAAAAGGTAGAGAGCCAAGTGTCTCTTCCAAAGCAAAGTGTGAACTAGTTTTGAGAGATTCCAGGTGCTGAGGATATGATAAATCCTTCAGGAGAAGCACATCAAAAAGCAGTTCCTGTCCCTTTTATCCATTCTAACATCGAAACAGCCCCATCTCTTTTAAAGGTCTGGCATCTGACATTCGTAAGAGGACTTGACATAAGAAAAGTAACTGGGTTGGAGTGTAACTTATACATGATTAGAAACAGCTATTAGAATTCCAAGGAATGTGTTCCCTTGAAACAGGGCTTTTCTGGCTGTTCTTTAGCATCTGTTCTCATCAAAGAT
This sequence comes from Phrynocephalus forsythii, assembly GCA_029282475.1. Lineage (NCBI taxonomy): Eukaryota > Metazoa > Chordata > Lepidosauria > Squamata > Agamidae > Phrynocephalus > Phrynocephalus forsythii. The sequence continues at coordinate 93,766,938 of JAPFRF010000005.1, read as the reverse complement.
ATGATTGCTAAATGTTTTCAGTTTCACTTAATATTTTTTTTAAATTTTAATAAATGGTTTGTTTTGGGGAGTATAACACTTGTTTTCTATCTTGGAAACAAATAAATCCCAAAACATATTTTGCTTGCTAAGGCAGTGGGTGGGGAAAGGAAGGGAATCTAGTGGTTTTCCTTTTAGTTTATGCAGACATTGCAGATAAATGTTCTTTTGGTGTTTTTTCCACTCATATTGAAGTGGTAAAACATTTAAAATTATGGGTGCCTATGAAATACAGGTAACATTCATAACAGATTAAAATGTTAAAATAATTGGGCCACATTTGGCCAGAAGAGTGCTACTTCAATTGCATTATCATTTACTAGATCTTCCTTTGGGCACGTGTTGGGATGTAAATTGCATTCACATATCTGTTAAATTGATTGAATTTCTCCACAGTCATAGGAAATATGTCATATTCAAGTACTCTCATTTTACTTGATTATTCTTTGACCATCCTACTTTGCCTAGAAGTCTATTAAGTGACTTCTAGATGGTCCAAGAGTCTTGAACAGGTGGGAGACAATTTTCAACTTTTACTCAATACCAAAAAGTATTCTGGTGTTTTTGCCCTCCATAAGTTTAGCTTATTCAACTTAATATTTAGAGCTTAATATTTAGAGTTTGGAATATGTGCAGAAAACTTTATCCCAATTTTACCCATCAACTTGGGGTTTGTTGGCCATGAAGTAGATAGGTTTGATGCTCTCTTACGTTATTTCATTCATTATTTGTTAGCACCTCTCAGCATATTTCTGGAGGGGTAAGGTCAAGGTAAAGGTTCCCCTTGCACATGCGTGCTAGTCATGTCCGACTCCAGGGGCGGTGCTCATCTCTGTATTCAAGCCGAAGAGCCAGTGTTGTGTAAGTCCACGGCCACGTGGCCAGCCTGGCTGCAAGGAAACAGAGGGGTAATTCCATCGAAATACAGTGGACCCTTGTATAACAAACGGTTTGTATAATATAAAATTTGTACAACATAAAATATTCTGGAGATAGGGGAAATTTGCTTAACATAATCGCTTGTGGGGCAAATCTGTACAACATAAAAATGGGATCACTCTGTTTTGAATGCATTCCTATGGGAAAATTGTATAAAGGAAAATTTGCTTAACATAATTTCATTTGGAACGAATTAATTCCTTTATACAAGGTACCACTGTAATAGTCTTTTCCAGTGGTGGTGAGTTTCAGGAAGCCAGTAATAATCCTAAATAGTCGTAAAAATAAACAAAACATTTCTCTGGAAATATAGTTTAGATTGATTTTTAATATGTTTAATAAAACAAGATACAAGGCAAAAACATGTAAACATTCAAGTACACAGAAACATAATCTAGCAGCTCTAAAACCAATTATATGATGAAACATTTTGCTGGGGTGCAACACGAGTTTTTTCCCCATATTGTAAGTTAATGACATCTGTTTTGGAACCTACGGTAATGCAGTGGTTCTAGAAAGTAGTGTGACACAAAATTCCCACCTTCTGTCTTCACAGAATGAGTGCAGATTGTTTTTTAGATACAAGGTCTGCTAATTACTTGGCATTTAATCTTTTCTACTTCTAGAAGAGTTACAGATATAGTAGATAGAACATCACTAAAGGTAGATGAAAAACTCTCAAAACTTCATGTGATGCCGATCCTGTATTTAAATAAAATTTAAATAATATTTTAAAAGTAACAATTCCTTTCTCTTCCCTCTCTGTCTGTCAGAGGTATAGCTACCTTTGGGTAGCTTTTGGAAGAGAGATGTAACTTAAAGCTTATGAGGCCTGCTACATTCAGAAGTAAATATGTTTTTTTCTTTCTTGGAGACCTTGGTTGTGCATGCTTGATAAATAAATACATTTATTGCAGCAAAGATCCAGCACACATCATTCAATTGTAGTTTAGCAGAATAAAAACTTTGATTTAGGCTTTATCTACAATAAAGTTGATTGTATGTTTAATTTGATTTTAAAATCCCCAGAATTCTTGTATTTACAAGAGTATATCATATGAAAATAATTTCCTTGTTCTTAACTATTCCCGCCTTATGTATTATTTCTGACTTTTTTTTTACGTATATAGTTAATTTGTTCCAGGATATTATACCATATTATATCTCTTTCCATCTGAATATTTCCATGCTTGTCTAGTTTAGCCGCCAAGCTATAAAAATCTTTTAGAAGAGGCACTATAGCCAAGAGTGGAGATGCATTTGAAAAATATATCAGTATATTACAAACATTATAATCCTGTTCAGATATTTTACATAGGGATGCTAGCTTCACCGTTGGTAGATGACAAAATATTTTCTCTCCAGAAATGCAGGCCATCACAGTCTCCATGCTTTCCAATTTTGGAAGCAAAGAAACTTCATGCTAGGAAAAATAAGCAAGTGGGACCGTAGCTCTACTACAACATGAGTGTAACATAGTTCCTGTTGCAAATAGAGTGGAATACCTGTTGGGGTTGGGGTTGGGAGCTCTGCCTCTGTGGCTATGCTGGCAAAGGCCTCCAGGATTATAGGTAAGGTAGAGGCTTCAGAATGTACACTGGTACATTTGGAACCCTCAGATGTTCACACTGTAGGTACTGGGCTAAACGGAAAAGCTGATGTGGCACGTATGACATGGGGAACCGAGCTGTTAAGCACGCCTCATTTATGTCTCGTCTATAAACTGTAAATCAAGTCTCAAAAAAAGACTGCCCAGAAATCAGTAAAAATGAATTTTCAAGGAAGGTTAAATTATACTGTAATTATCTTCCCAAAGGAAGGGGAAATTTAATATTCTCATATTTCCACTATCTAATATTCTCACGGTGCAGACCCTTAATATTGTAATTACTATTTTAAAATGCAACACAAGTCTTTCATCGGTATCATATAATAGATACAAATTTTAACCAGAAAACTAAATATCAGTTAAATATTGCTGTAATATGTAGGCTGTTCCTAGTATTGACAGTTTTTGCAGCTTGGGCGGTGTCATTTCAGAGATCAGCAGTTGATTATAATTAGAGATAGGGATAAACCACCAAAATGGCAGTTCATTATGGTTTGTCAAGGTTAACAAATCTCCTCCCCTCCGATGAGTTGGTTCTTGGATAGTTTTAGACAGCCCCAGTCCAGTTTTCCTCCTGTCGTTTATAACTTCATGGCTTTTAAATGAGTATTTACCATTGACACTAAATTTCATTTATCGCTTGTCTGCTGTCCTGATAATCTGCCAAGGGAGCATCTTTGGAGTTGCTTACCTCTAATTTCAGTATTTCAAATCACTTTGTATCTAATGATTTTTATTCTTGCAGCCTTGAAAACCCAAAGACGTTACAGATGTTCTTATAAGCTGGTTGAAGTTGTTAACGGTTAGAACTAAAACATGTTCTGTGGCTATTGTAATGTTTAACCAAATGCTTTCTGAAAGAAACTAGTTTGTGAGTTTGTTACTTGTTGATCTACTTAGTTAAATATCCATTTCACCTTTTCTCCAGTGCACTCAGGATGATGGAGCGTGTGGCTCCCCTCTTCCCAGCTTCATCCTTAACAATACAGTACCTCTGTCAGAAAGATCAAACTGAGAATCTAGCTCAGAGTCACACTCTGAATTTTGTAACTCCTTGGGTGTTAAAGTTCAGAATGCTACAGATGATGCAATACTGTCTCTGTCCAGCAGACAGAGCGTTACACTACACTCCCCCCCCCAGCAATCTACCCACAAGATGGGTGTCACCACCATTTAGAAACCCACTCTGATTCATTTTGTTCTTACTTCACTCAGGTGGACCGCTACACGCTGAAAAATGGCCACCACATCATACTTTTGGCAGAAGGTAGACTTGTAAACCTGGGATGTGCCATGGGTCATCCTAGCTTTGTCATGAGCAATTCCTTTACCAATCAAGTCCTGGCACAGATAGAGCTCTGGACAAATCCTGGCAAATATGCAGTAGGAGTCCACATTCTGCCAAAGAAGGTAAGTGTGGGGGTTTTGTCTTCTTGAATACGCGAAACAGAATAGAGCAGTAATAGCGAACCTTTTAGAGACCGAATGCCCAAATTGCAATTCAAAACCCATTTATTTTCCGCAAAGTGCCAATATGGCAGTTAAACTTGAATACAGTGGTATCCCAGGTTACTAATGCTTCGGGTGCTACCCTTCAGAAAGCGAGGATTGAAGAGGAGGCTTTTGAATATCCTGCAGCCACAGTGAGGGTACTGTGACTGCAGAAAATTCAAAAGCCTGCTCTTTGATCCTCGCTTTCCCAAAGGGTAGCAACCTACGAGAAAGCGAGAATAGAAGAGTAGCACCCCATCTGCCTCTCTGCCCTGGGTAGAGAGGCGAATGGGGTGCTACACCATCAGGAAAGCCAGGGAGGAGTAACTTTCGAGACTGAAGTGGATCTGTGCAGAGAGCAGGGCAAAGGGAGGCAGCAGTTTGTGGGCTTCTTTGTAACCCGTTTATTGTCCAGCCACACTGCTTTTAGGATGCCCAGGGAGGCATGGTTGGAAGGTAAGCTAGGGCTACGAATGAGCCCACAAGCTGTTGCCTCCCCTTTGCCCGGCTCTCTGCATGGAGCACAGTGATGTCCTCCGAGCAGAAGGGGAAGTCCGTGGCTATGAGGGGACAATGGCACCCATGACATAGATTTGCTAACAGTGGATAGGATTAAAACTGACTTTTTACACATAGATACTACTACAGTAATACCTTGTAAGACAAATGCCCTGTAAGATGAAAAACTTGTAAGACGAATGCTACTCCTGGCAGCCTGACACCCAGGTGATTTTAACAGGTCAGGCTGCCAGGAACAGCATTCAGCTGCAATTTGATTGAGATATTTTCACTCCCCAACCCAGCAAAGAAAAGCTCCCCCCCTTTACTGGGTTGGGGGGAAACCCCTCAATCAACCCCAGCCAAAAGCTGCTCCACTCAGCCCCCAACAGACAGCTGATTTCTGTCATAATCAGTTGTCTGCCGGGAACTGGGTGGAGCAGCCTTTGGCTTCCTGTTGATTGAGAGGGTTTAGGGTTAGGGTTAGGGCTAGGGGAAGTGGGTGAGGGGTCTGCTCTCCTGCGCCCCCGGGGGGGCAAGGATCTTCTTTTAAAAGGCCCGCATGATCCCTGTAAAGAATGACAGGGGAGGGGGAGCAGGCGAGGGGCCAGCTCGCCCACTCCCCCTGCTGGGTTGGGGCAACCAGCAAAAGGGGGGAAACTTGGGGAAACTTTTCCCCTGCCCCAACCCAGCAAAGAAGGGGGAAAGCTTCCCGTCTTTGCTGAGTTTGGGGGTAAACCCCCTCAATCAACAGGCAGCCCCTGACAGACAGCTGATTTATGTCAAAATTACCTGTCTGTTGGAACAGATTAATTGGTTTTCAGTGCACTCCTATGGGAAGCCATGCCTCTTAAGATGAAATTTTCTGAAAATGAATGGACCCTTGGAATGAATTAATTTGGTCTTAAAAGGTACCACTGTACCTGTATTTTGGACTGGAGAGAATTCCTGTGCTCTCCTAATTCCTCAGGCTGGTGGAGTCACTGCATTGATTGTGCAGCTGAATAATTAGCACATAATCAATGAAAATTGGTAGATACGAGGGGCAAGCAGACCAATCTTGTCTTACAATGGTTTGGGGACTTCAAAGAATTGCTCATGTATTCTGCAGATTGTATGTTATACTTGGGAACTGCCATGCATTCCAGAGGGCTTTGCTTTCCTGCGGAATTTGAGCACAGATGTATGTTTTATGTCTCATCAAGAAATGAGAGCAGTGTGGGTCCATTTTATCCTCAGTTTGACTTCTGGACCTCATTGTGGGTTTTTCTATGCATGGGCATAATTGGGAGAGGGATTATGCTTTTCCTTGAACATCTTAGCAAGCCACTTGCAATCTGTTCCTAATTGTCCAGGTGTCCACTGCGTCTCTGGAAAATCTCTAAGCCGGCATTATTTTGTGCCATTTTATTTCCCCTGGGTTTCCCCTCAATTATGAAAAATTATCAGTGAATTCTTTGTTCTAGAATTGGGTGGTGTTCAAAAGATGTTGTAAATTCCTCATTTCTGAATGTGTCATCTGGCCTCAATTTTCCTAAATAAGTCTATGAATTTGATAAGATGGTAATTGTTTGATGCCTAGGCTATGCTCTGTTGTCTTTGAAATTCATCCAGGTGATGATTGGAAAAGGGTTTTCCTTTGGTAAATAAGATAAATGTGTGCATAATTGCCTCAACGTACACTTGTTGGAAAAGTTTGTCTGAGTATGTGATCTCTTTGTAAAACCGAATCTTGGATAGATCTGATATAACAACACTGTTGACTGTTGCATCCTGTATCTGGAGTCCATACCTGGTAGAAAACAAAACAACTAGCCAAATTTATCTATTATTCCAAGCACAAAAATTAAAAACTGTGACAACTGAAGTGATCAGATGGCTAGTAGCATAAACTTTTGTGGGCTGGACTTCATTTCACAGAAGTCCTAAAGTGGCATGTTGTATTTCTTAATAAATTTAATCTATACTTGCATGCAAAATTGGAGACTATTTGAAGCCGAAAATCCCAGAGGTGAAGTCAGTTTTTGCACAAAGTTCATATGTGCACAATGTTGGCTTTGAAACTCGACCCTGTATAAATTGTTGCTACAAAACTTTTGACTAATGGGGAGGATTAGCCACACTGCCAATAAAAGTATTGGGGTGTACTCATTTGTTGTCACTTTTTAGTAAGTAGCCTTGTGGCCCCTAAACTGGCGGCTGCCCTATAAAAAAGACGTTGGAAAGATGGCCTATACTTCTTCCTGTCCTAATAGCTTCCACAGCCCTTATAACTCCAGTGTTACAGTTCAAAGATTGCTGAGGACTAGGAATGGGCACCTTAACAAAAATGAAATATTGTTTTGTCATTTTGTTAGCTAACAAATTGTAGTAAATCATTTTAGTAAATTGTACAATTTAGTAAATTGTACTACAAAACAAATTGTAGTAAATCATTTTAGTAAATCTAAAACAGGCTGTGCAGGGTCCAAGGGGCACCAAATTCTTTTGGTAGCTCCCTTGAACTATCCCCTTTAAGCCCTTTAAATTTGAGGTTTGGGGGTAAGGGGGCTGAGGTATTAAGCTCCGAAGGGGGTGCCCCTAGGAGACTTTTTTCTAATTGGAATAGGAAAGAAGCCAAGCCACGGGTTGGCTTCTTTCTAATTCCAATGAGGAAAAAAAGCTTCTAGGGGCATCCCCTTTGAAGCTTAATAACTCAGCCCCCTTACCCCCAAATCTTTCCAAATTTCAGGGAGTTCTTTAAAATCCCTCATGGAAGGTACCTCTGATACTTTGTGCTCCAAGGTAAGTAATTTTGAGTGCATTAAAAATATGCAATCAAAATTTGCTTATTTGGGGCTCCAAAGTAGCAGGGGTACCTTCCTGAAGCAATTTCAGGGAACCTCCTGAAATCTGGGAAGAGTTTGGGGTAAGGGGACTTAGTTATGAAGCTCTAAAGGGGTTGGGATTAATTGGCAAAATGTGCTGGGAGCGTGGAGGCAATTGGGGAGTTAATACCATAGAGTAAACTCCCTAATTGTCTCCATGTGCCCATCCCTACTGAGGACCCAAAAAGGGAGTATATTGACATTCTGTAGAAATGTCAACACAGGCTGTATATTCAGAACACTCTCTGACCCACTCGTAGAATAATGGAGAGCTGTAGTTAATATGTTTGATGGCTCTTCTATTAACATCAGTGAGAGAGAAACAATTCTACAAGGAAAAAAATAGAAAAGTGGGAAGGGCACTTTGGTCTGCCTTGGTAGGATGAAAACAGTATCCCGTGTTGGAACATATAAAGATCTAAGTACACATTAAGAAAAATGCTTATTATCAAATACATTTTCCTTGAAACGTGTCTCAGCGATCACACTTGCAAATTAACTAAAGTTAACTTTCAGTGATCTATTATAAAAACTAAGGCCGTATGGTTGAGTGGGGCTGAAGAAGAGGACCACTTTTGCAGCATGAAGAAGGCCCTTCCCTGTGGTGTTTGCTTGACTCCTTGTTGATCAGTGAATGATAATATTTCATCAAGCCTTTGATATGTTGGCTGGTTAAATTAAATCCTGGTAAGATGGTGGTGCTGCCAAGCAACAGAATGTCAGGTTTGGGGACTGAGATGCATTTTGTCATGACTATTGTGGTGTGCTATATGTGGACTACCTTGAAGAGGATCTTGTGTTGATATAAGTCTGCTGGTGGTTGACCCCCAAGACTGTTAAAGAGTTGAGCCGTGTGACCAGAGAAACAAATTCAAAAGGAAGTTAGGTGATACCTTTATTGGTCACTGCTAAAACAAAAAAATATGAGCTACGCTTTCGATAGCAAGTTGCCATCTTTTTCAAAGCATTATACCAGAGATGCATTTTTGATAGTAGGTGTTTTCTATCAGGTGCTGAGCATCTTTTGGTGAGATGAAAAACACCCCATGATGGTATCAGGAAGCAGGCTGATGTTAGAGCAGCTTCAAAATCCCAGGTATGGTTTAACACAAACAAACAAAGCAGCATAATCCTTGATGCTTTGTTTGTGTGTTAAACCATACCTGGGACTTTGAAGCTGCTCTAACGTCAGCCTGCTTCCTGATACCTCATGTGGTGTTTTTCATCTCACCAAAAGATGCTCAGCACCTGATAAACAACACCTACTATCAAGAATACATCTCTGGTACAATGCTTTGATAAAGATAGCAAGTTGCTATTGAAAGCTTAGCTCATATTTTTTGTTTTAGCAGTGACCAATAAAGGTATCACCTAACGTCCCCAAGACTGTGTAACTGAGTGAGTGAAAAACAACCTGCATTGGTTGCCAGTTACTTCCTGAACTTAGTTCAAGGCATGGGTTTCAATTTTAAAGATGTTTGACAGCCTGGCAGCTAAAGAGGCTTGTTATGACTCTGCCCCGATATTAACATCATGAGGAAAGGGCAGTACCTCTGGAGGCCTGCTTAGTGGGTTTGTGGTAGAGGGCTTTCTTACGTGCAGCTCCCAGATGATGGAACAGACTCTCAACAGAGTCTGATGTATTCCCAGCCCTGCTGTTTTGGGAAAAGTTGTTAAAATGCATATTTTTGAACTAACTTAAAAATTTAATGAGTGTTTTAACAATCTTGAGATTTGGCTGATACTGAAACATTAGATCTTGTGCTTTTGTTCCTTCTGTTGGGATAGAAATACATAAACAATGGACCCTCGTATAACAAGCAGTTTGTTTAACAGAAAATCCGCTTAAAGGAAAAATAATTCCAGAGATAGGGGGAAATTGATTAACAGCCTATGGGGCGAATCCATACAATAGAAAAATGGTTGTGATTAGGGATTAATCAATTTTCAATGCATTCCTAAGGGAAATTTGTACAAAGGAAAATTTGCTTGACAGAATTTCATTTGGAACGAATAAATTCCTTTATACAAGGTACCACTGTATTTAGATCTTGAAACTCCTTTCCCTCAAATAGTGAAGTGTCACACATCTCTTTATGTATGCGTGTAGATTTTTTTAATGCTATTTTTTGCCCCCTCTTTCTTACAGTTGGATGAAGCCGTCGCTGCTGCTCATCTAGATAAACTTGGCGTGAAGCTGACAAAGCTGACAGAGAAGCAGGCCAAGTACCTGGGACTACCCAAAGATGGCCCATTCAAACCGGACCATTACAGATACTGAGCCACTGCTAGAGCCCAAATATTTCCAGACACAAGGATAGAAAACTTTCCAAAGTGGTTGTTTTCCTGCTGGGATTACGTGACCATCTCTAGCCCTTGTTATTGTCATACACGTTGAGTGCCTGTCATGCTTCACTCTCTCACATTCCTCTTTGCTTGCCCCCTATGTCCTAGCATATCTCCTTCCAAAGATATTCCAAGGATTTTCTCTACTGTCCAGCTGAAGCCTCATCTTAGCAGCTGTTGACCTAGAGGATTGACAAAAATTTTCCAAGTTCTGTTGACGTATTCTGGTTTGAATTTTTAGGAACCCCTTTAATTGTCTGGATATTGAGGGAGAATGGGGATAAGACCTGTGTTCTAGAACAATCTGCCTCTCAGCATCAGAAAATAATGGATATATATCACAGCAGGTTTCATTTAGTGGCTTCATGAGTACATTACGTTTGATGAACTGAAATTCAGTGGAGATGTTCTGAAATGATAGACTTTGTTTACCACCAGGCACTATATATACCAGATTTGCAACTCTTGGCCTGGATCTAGTTTTTTTCCTGCAGTACTTGATCCATTATGAATATTGCCTCCCTAGTAAGAATCTCCTTGATTGTGGAAAGGGAACATATGGAATCTATACTTTCATGTGCAACAAATCTGAATCTAAAACTCTGGAGCCAAGGGCGGGAGAGTGTTGAGTTCTCCAAAGACACCACTAGTCTCTGCGCTAGTTTTTTGTACCTTGTGTCGATTTTATTAAAAATCTGTTAACTGTTTCCTTGTTTTCATTAGCGACATTGTGAGGAAAGATGCTGTCACATAAGTTTGTCTTTTTGGTGTACGCCATGATTAAGGGCATTCTTAGTTGGGGATGTATGTCCTGGCCTGCTAATATTTAATTAGAAGGCACTGCATAGTTTCTAAAGGCACTAATTTGATTGTCTGAAGTTATACCCTATGGCAATGAGTTCCAAAGAGCAATACGGAAGGAAACCCTCACTGTCCTATAGCCAGGCCCTGGGCAGACACTGACAATTGTGGCTGGATTTCATCAGAACCATGGCCTAATTAGATTGTAGGAATGATCTTCCTGTTCTCGTTTCCACATTACTTCCTTTTTCTATGCTTGATTGCTGGCAGATGTGTGAATAGACTCCAATCAACATGACTTGGTTGCTGGCAGATGTGTGAATAGACTCCAATCAACATCATATTAAACAGTGTTGGAAGTTTTTTAAAAAACACCAAACACCAAACAAACCTAACTCAAGGATTTCCAAAGGAGGAATAAAAGATGTAAAGGGGTGTTTATGATTTCTGGTTTTAGTTCACAGCCCAATTAGGGCATAGTAATTTTGATTTTCCACTTAAAGTCAACCAAAATTTCTCTCCATTCGGCTTGGCAAGATTTGAATGTAAACCATCTCCCATATTTTAACTAGAAGAAATGCATTTTTATCATGAGTGATGCAGAGCAAACAGAAACATCCTGTTTGGTATTGTATGGTCTGCTTGCCTATGTAATTTTATGTATCCTATCCATCAGTCAGCATGGATGTATATACCTGCCCTTGAAAATTTTAAAAACTTTCTGCCATTTATGCAACCAGTCTACAAATGCTTCCAGGTGATACGTTTCCTTCCTATCATTCCTGTGCTCTGTTGAAGAATACTATAAAGGGGCCCATGACAGTTCACAGTAATTAAAATAAATGTACAGTTAAAAAGGCAATAAATCATTGATTTTAAAACATGGAATAGTATAGAATAGTCATAAAAACATTTAAAACATACTTAGAACACAGTGTCCAGCTTCTTAAAACTCTTCCCAAGAGATGATCATGTTAGTTATGTTATAATGAAGCCATTAAAAGCCCTGTGCCACCTTAAAGATGAGTTTTCTTGCACCAAATAAAATTTACTCATCTTCAAGGTGCCTTAAGTCTCCCAGTTTTCCTGGTCATCTTTGGGTTACAGCAGGACTGATGTATCCGGTCAACTAATGAGTTAATGTAAGATAGCCATGCATGTCCACTTTTGCAGACATCTGGCAGTTCTTTTCTCTACCCAGACACTCCTTCCACTTGCAAAAGGGTTGCCCAAGACAACCATTTTATATTACACATGAAATTTCAGTGGAGAAGAAAGGTTCCAGTGACAAGTCTTTAGAAGAGTACACTGGCCATGTCTGAATATGAGGCCTGTGTGAAAACTGATGATGCCATGTTGAGTTTCATTCCAACTGAGGTTGATATTGGTATCTCCAAAATTTATTTATGGATTAATATGGCACTTCATATTGCTTTACATCTTAAGCTATGCCACAAATATATAAATGAAGGCTTGTCTCTTGGCGAAGCTGTGAATGATTAACGTGTCTACTCTAAATAGGTGTTCATAATGCTTTCAAGGTAACTGAACATTTGATTCTCATCTTAGACTGATTACATTTTTAGTGGGCTTTAACAAGAACCTTCATATCAACAAGGATTATGATTTTAGAATTATTTTGCAGTATTTTGGCCAAAACCCTATTGATATTTGCATATGTTTTTACATAATATGCTGTCACTAATTGATGAGGTGTCTAGGCAGAGCTCAGTTGCACAATCAGTTCACCCCCAAGACATAACCTGGAACTTCAACAATTAGCACCCAATAGCCACAGCAAGTTTTGCAAACTTTACACAAAAACTAGTACAATTCAATTATTGCATTAAATTTCACTTCAAGGAGTTATTGGGAAGTATCTATTTTATCTTTAAAGTTTAATTAAAGTGATTCACAGACTTTTTAGACACAATGGATTTTTTGATAATGGGCTTGTGAATTTCTCCTTGCAGCCAAGAAAGTGCTTTGAATCTTTTTGGGGGAAATTGCTTTAAATAGGGCTTAGAATCAACAGACAAAAAAGCAACCGCGATTATGCATCTCCAGTAGGCTTAGATGTTTTTATATTGCCATAGCAAATCAATTCCACGGCTTACAAAGATGTAATGAAGGCAAGTATTCAATGGCTTTCTATGCATCCATAGAGAACCCTTTTGTGCTGCTCATGTGTCAGAAGCAGAGCTTACAACATGCTACTATTTGTCATAAAAGTCTGGCAATGCTTTATTTCCTTGTAAATAAATTATAGTAACAAGCTCCCACTATTTGCAAAAGTGTACAGTAATTAACGACTTTCTTCTGGCCCCTTTGTTTTTCAATATTTTTTTGCTCCTTGGTTTTCTGATATGGGTGTGCACTGTGTTTGGACAAATGTGCAAAAGTAAATTGAATCAGGTGCATTTGTGCATTTCCAAGATGTCCATCCATGGAGCAGAGCAAACATCTCTAAGGCAATGACAAGGCAGAGTGATGCACTCACTCCTTGTGTTAAATTTGCCATTCACATAACTGATCAGAAATGGGAAGGAGATAAGCGTAGAAGAACTGGGTTTGAAACCTAAACCTCTGCTTCAGCTGCAGCATTAAAACAACAACTTTGGTGCTTCCTGCCTCAGCTAAGACTGCCTGGCAAAATTCCATCTTTCCGAAAACTTGGCATCTAAGATTAACCTCCTGGCAAATTCCATCTTGCCATGTTTGATCTGTTGGTACTTGCTTTGAAGAAGTGGGATTTATCCACAAAAGCTTGCATATTGAATGATTTGTTTTATTTTTTATCAATGACCTATAAATTATTGCCTATTGCTGTGATGGCGAACCTTTCAGAGACTGAGTGCCCAAACTGCAATTCTAAACCCACTAATTGTTTTGCAAAGTGCCAGTCCAGTAATTTAACCTGTATACAGGTAGCTATGAAGGGGCGATGTTGGGTGCCCACAGAAAGGGCTCCGAGTGCCACCTTTGGCACCCGTGCCATAGTTTTGCCATCACTGGCCTATTGCCTGTTCTTGCATTTGTATTTTGCAACGGCCGCATGGCTCCCCACTTTTATTTCAATTAGAAACACTTAAGAAAATAAAAAGAAATGAATGTGGGGTTTTTGTTTTGTTTTTCTCCTCCCTACTGCAATCAAGTGCTTGTGGTTTCAATACCAGGAGTGCCTAGATGTGAATCATGCCCCTGACACCTGTCTTAGTTTGTGAACTGGCCTTGCCATTTGTATATGCCGATTATGTCAGATTCTGTCCTGAATTTTTAAAGGCAGCACCAGATACACAGTCCAAGGTCAGAGCTGGGTAAACAACCCAGCCTAGGAGAGTTCTAATGTAAATCAAGTCCAGTCTGAGGACAAGACAAACTGCAAGAAACCACTACGAGCAGGAAACCAGTAGGCCCTAGAATCCACAGTTGTTTCCTGCAAAGAACCTGTGCCTCGAACCTGTCTTTTATGAGGCTTCATGGCTGTCATTAATTTCAGCTGTAGCCTGCCTGCATCACTACAATTCATAGGAACAAGGTCTTCACACAGAACTGAAACTGCGGAAACACCATCATGAACTCAGGGAAAAAAACAGGCTGGAGAGTCAACAAAGGTGTAAAATGTGAACTCTTATTCTGGTTTGAAATGCATGAGGTGAGCCTTTTGGCACATCTTTTGTCATAATCACATTATTTATTTGCCGCTGCATGGTGTATAACTGTTAGTTGCTGATTCCTCCCATCTCCACTTTGGAAACCAATGTGTTTTACTGTAGATTGACAGAAGATTTCAAATCTCCCAACAGCCTTGAAATTGATAGGGCCGATTATGAACCTCTAGCCTAACTGAATTTACAAGGTAGTTGCGTGGAATGAACAGGAGGGAAGAACCTTGCTAGGCTGCAAATGGAGGAATGAAATGACTGAAATTAAAATAGTAAAGTAAAAGAAAGGAGGAGTTATGGTAGATGATTCAGGAAAGCTGACCCATAAACGAATGAACAGAAATAATTAAAGCAGAAGAAGCTGTTATGTAAAAACCAGGGGGCAAAGAACATACTTAGAAGGGTAGTCATTAATGGATATGTGGAGTGGAGAGCCTATAGAATCAAAATTGCTAACATATGGCCAAATGTTATGCACCAATAAGCTTAGAACAAGAAAGGGGTTATTACTGACATTGTCCCTATTTGTAACATGTTTTTTATCACTTTCTTTTCTATGAAGTAAGCTCCTAGGAGTGGCCCGAACCTTTTAATGAAATTATTATTAATTGACAGGTTACAAACCATGATGGAGATGTGTAATCTCCAGGCTTAAAACCAGGGTAGTGCAAGGGCCAGATGCAGGGGAGTGGTATCAGGAGACAGATATCTAGTCTCGTGCACTCCCAGATGCATCTGGTGGGGCCACTGTGAGATACAGGAAGCTGGACTCGATGGGCCTTTGGCCTGATCCAGCATGGCTCTTCTTATGTTCTTATGACCATAATTCAGTCAGCTGTGGTGTTTTCACCCAACAGCTCTTCTTCAGAGGAAGGTTGTGGACAAAGGGGTGTTCTCTTCCCCGACCTTCCAACTTCTCTGGTATTACCATCACTACAGGGGAACGTGCTCTTACCCACCTTCCATCTGCCAAGGTCGTGGCCCTGTGAAGAGGCTGTCAAATAAGGCTGCAACCCTCCCGTTCAGTGGAATTCCAGGCTGCCTGCTTCATGTTTTTACATCTCCTCTTCAGGTGCTAATGTGCGTTGGCACAGCAGAGAGCTGCTGCAGGGACCACGCCAGCATGCAGACACTGAAACATGGAAAGGCTTGCTTGAAACATGAAGGTCAAATCAAAGCACAGATGGAGTTGGAGGCCTTGGTGTGTGTGGCTGAGCTGTGAGGTGCTTTGTCAACCAGCAACACTTGCTGGTCCTGCTGAGTGAAAAGTGGAAATCTGGCCAGAGATGGACTCTTTTGGCTTTCAATGGCACAGAGATCATAGCTGTATTGAGCAGTGGCCATGTGATGGGATTCTGGAAATTGTAGGTTGTTGGTAGAGATGGGCACGAAACAGAAAAATGGTGTTTCGGTTTGTCGTTTGTCGTTGAGAGGTCTGTTTCGGTTTGTTTCCGTTTGTCGGGAAATTTTTGAAAAATTTCATTACCGTTTTTTGTTTTTTCGTTTGTCGTTTCTACCTGCTTTTTGCGCAATTTTTAAAGCATTTCCGTGCACAGGCATCCCCCAACGCCCCAGAACAGAGGGAAAACACTAAATGAACGGATGCTGGCAGAGACACAGTATAGACTAGGTATGCAGGGAGGCTGCAAAGGCAGCGGCGGGCATTGCCCAGGGTGCAAGGCAGCCGCAAAGTGAGTGCACTGCGGGGCAGGGGAGGGTACTCACAGAGGTACGCAGCACGCACGCACACAGGGAGGCTGCAGGACTGAAGCTAGAGTCGCAGAGACAGCAATCCCACCCTAACTCCCACCAGAGACTGCAAGGAGGACGGGGGCTGCCAGAGCTTTTTATGCCCTCTGTGGCTGCCAGACCTGCCCGCCCAGTCTGCAACCTGGGCATGCTATTGGTTGAACATGATCCCACATCACATGGCTTGTCTCCATTTTGTGGCTGGGGGCAACATCCATTTTAAAGGGAAAAGAAAAATACATTGCAATGGGAGAAGACAAACACAAACGTTTTAAGGACCCCAGCCCCCCTGGTAGGTATTATCAGACAATATAAATAATTATCGCTGCATTTTTACGGATGTCCAGGGTGGTTTTTAACATTTAAAACAGCTCATTTCATTGTGCGTCGCCATTAACGGAAATGAAATGTAATGACCACAATTTTCGTGGTTCTGTTCGTTTCGTTTCATTTTCATCACAATTTTCGTCTGTCATTTTGTTACGTAACGGAAATGACAAATGGTAACAGAAACGAAAAAATCTTCGTTCTGTGCCCATCTCTAGTTGTTGGTGTTTTTTAATGCTTTGTATCTCTGGATTTGATAACCAGAGATACAAAACACACAGAGAAATTCGCTCGTAACTAGTGAGTTCATGGGAAATGTGAAGTCTAAATTGAGACTTCCTGATTTATAGCTCAAGATATTGGCCATTACTGAACACAAATTTCTACAACCAAGCTTGACAGAGGCCATGAAGTGAATCCATGGCAGGAAAAGAACTTCAGCCCAGGTGAAGGAAGTCAACCAATTAAATAAAAGACAGCTACTACATTTCAAACAACATGATTTTGAAAGTGGCATTTGTATTGTTCATATGGTCCCTGCAGAGGTAAAATTTCCCCCTTCCACCCCCTCTTTTTATATACAGTACTATATATTGCAAATAAGCAGGAGCTATTTTTGAAAAGGATTTCTTCCTTTCCTTTTCCATTTCGTAACTCAAAAAAGCAGGCTTTTTCGTATCTCGAATTTTTCCTATGCCCATGAATTTCTATTCTTAAGTCGAGGTGTCTGTAAATCGAGGTACTACTATAAAGGATGCCCCATTTATCTCTGTTAAAACTATCATCTGTTAGCATGGATATGAGAGTTTCATTTACCAAGTAGAACATTAACATTCATACTGAACATAAGGACTTATCACTGGAATCCTAGAAGCCATAATAAAAAAAAGTCCCATACTAGTGGAGAAAGCTGTGCTGGACAGTGTCATCTGGACCTGACAAGAGAGAAAAAAGACTGGTTTGTCATTCAAACAATACAGCAAAAAAACTCTGCCTATGACCCAGTTTCAATCCCAGGTAGCTGGCTCAAGGTTCACTCAGCCTTCCAACCTTCTGAGCTTGGTAAAATGAGTACCCAGTTTGCACGCATTCTCTTTCTCTGTGTGTTTAATATGTAACCTACATAATCGAATTTCAAACTGCCAAGAAAGTGCTTTATTTATTGACAAAGCCACACACCTTGTTATACTATTAGACCAAGAACAGATAAATAGGGCCTTGTGAGTAGCATCAGTTAAAATGGCAGAAAATATCCTAGAGACCTAGACACAGCAGAAAGCCAAGCAGATTCCTTTAGGAATCGTGCACAAGTTTTAGATAGTTCATATCATGAAAATTAAGTTGTCACTTGTTATAAATTTTACTTGTTCTTGCTGGCAGTCTCTTTCCCACTCCCCCAATTCTTTGCTGCCTTGGGTCCTCTCAAGGAGAAAGGTGGGATGTAAATATTTTAAATAAACAAATAAATAAATAATTTTGTTGTTCGTATTCTATTTCACTAAAAAGAATGTTAAACTTTCTTTAGTAGGCTTTCCTTCAAAATTTTTTTAAAAAAGCAGGCAGAACAGGATTATTAGTACTGTAATTTTTATTTTTCCATAGCAACCTTCCACACATTTTTAACATGATGAAACAAGCAGACTACTTTACAGAGGGTTCATGGTATTACCACAGAGTAAAACAGAAAAGTAATGCTGTTCTAGCATCCCCTTTTCCAGTGTGGGCAGTAGGAAGACCCAAAACATGACATGATCCCAGTTATTGCCTCAATATTATAATCCCTCAACAACTGGTAATCAAAGGTGTAATAAAACAAGCAAGCTCAGAGACAGCCTTCATGCCTACTACTTTCTTGTCTTCCATATATTTAAGACCATTTCAAAGCCTACTTGCTTGGTTCTATCGTCACATTTGTTGGTGGTAGATCCCATAACCTAAGCATAACCCATAACTTAATCTTGGAGAAAATATATATGTCTTCAACATCTCCCAGCGTGTAGGAATATAAGATATTTATGGATTCATTCACCCCTTTGTATATTTAACCACCATGTCTCCTACTTGGAGAAGTTAATCAGGACTCTAGTTGTGATGTCCAGAAAGAGGAAGGAGGACAGAACTGGAGAATAAATATAAAGGGACAAGGCTGGAGAAACAAAAGAAGCAAAAATTATGGATACCTCTCTTACAACATAATGGGATTTAAAAATATGTTAGAGAAACTGGAATCGCTATGAAATTTTACGTTCCTAGTAATCTGGCCTTGTTCATTTCTGCTGTAGTTTCATGGTGTCTGTTTTTCATTACTGTGATAGTTCTTCTAATCTGGTCTCTCTCTTTCTGTACCTCCCAATTCTTTTTACACTGGAGCTAACATATGTTCAGAAAATACTCTTCAGCACCATCTGCTTGAAATCATCTCTATTATGGGATACATCTGGTGTTTTCAAAGTAAAAAATGGGATCTTGTTCCAATCCCACCTTTTCCCTACCTTTGCAGAAAAAAATGTAATGAAAAAGCTTCTGGAAAAGGCAAAGAAGATGGCCACATTCAATGTAACATCAAAAAGAGAATCAGTTTGCACAAACTAATATATATGATACCTAGTGTGGTGTAGTGAACAGAATGACAGGCAGCACAGGTGCAGTCCAAGTCTTTGGGTCCAGATCCTGAGTCCCAAGCCTCAGTGGTGGGGACGGGGCAAGCAAGTCAAGGCTCAGACTTGAGCCTTGAGACTCAGGATTTAGGCTTGAAGACTTGAACTCAGACTTGCGACTCAGTCCTTGGAGTCAGGTCTGAACACTTGCCATAATATCTGTTTCTTGGTTTGCTCCCTTAAAAAAAAACCCAATTAGCATGAAATTTGTTTTCTTAACATTGGCTTTTGAACTAAATTCATTACTGCATTGATTAATCTTTGCAGACTATCTCAACATGTAGCTAGTAATGCTATATCATATGCACGCTGGGTGTTATCAACTGTCTCTTTATTGACAATTGGTACTATTATTTATATCAACAAGTGCTTCTCTAAAGATGACCTTGGAGTACAAACTAAAAAGCAGTGGCAACATTATTGCTTCTTATATTTTTCTTTATGTTTCAACATTTATTTATTATTATTTATTTTTTATATTTATACCCCGCTTATCTTCCATGCGGAACTCTAGGTCTATAGGGATGGGATGGGACTTGTGGATGAACCCTTATGGGGAAAAACATGAAGAGGCTCTTTTAGTTTTTGAAGTGGTTCATGGTTATAAGATAGAGAGCCTCTGAGATCTGAAAGATTTTGGATTCTGAAAGAGAAGTTGACAAATGAATTTCTTACACATTTTGTTTTTCTGATAGACAAAGAAAAAGAAAGAAAGTGCGGTCATGTTACTATTGTGAATTTTTATATACAGCAAAATGAGCATCAACTTATTTCAAAGGAAATATCATTTGATATTCCAGCAAACAGTAGCATTACATGTCTCAGGAGAAGTCTGCCTGCTGTCACTTAGGATGCAAAGAACATCCTGGAAGGAGTAGTTGAGAGGTGTGCAAGAGATTTCCCAATGCTCCCAAACCACCTGCTACACCTTCCTGCATTGGAGCCAAATCCATCTGAGCTTCCAGCATTGGTGCTTGATTGCCATGGTCCTCTACCAGGATAGCCCTTGCTGGTGCTTCAGAAGGTCCTGTCCTTTCAGCTTCCAACACAGCAATATGAGACAACATAAATTTCCCCATATGCTTGAGTTTCTGCCATTTTCTGCACTTTTGTCTCCCTACGAGACTTTCTATTCTTAAATGACCCATCCATTCCCATCCATCCATGCAGACTTTACCAACTGAGCAGTCATGCTTTCCAACAAGACTTGTGTTCACTTCCTGATGACTCGCAGAAGAAAATCTGCTTCTGTTTTGTAGAAAAGACTATCTCTGATTTGGAAATTTGGTGAGAAAAGGCAATGTAGCATCCATGGCCGTAGCAAAAACTGCTTAATAGACTTACGTCTGTGAAGATTCTCAGTCATCCAGGTCCGTTTAACTGGGAGTTGAGTCATGGCTACTGGACTTCTTTTTTGAGAGATAGAAACGTTTCGCTGTTCATCCAAACAGCTTCATCGGTCTGAATACAGCTAGTGCAAGAGACCTTCTTATAGTCAGCTTGACCTCTTGTCCCCTGGTCTGATTGGCTCATAAGATGAACAAAGCCTGAATAGTGTCCATGGCCTTAAGGTAAACAATGGCCTAAGGTGCTGAAACCCATCAAGAATGGGTCGTTAGCTGTGACCTGGTGGTGAAGGCGCCTTGATTTGCCTGGGTACTTTGGAAAGTACAGCCTGATAAGTAGCAGATAGACTATGCCAGAGCCCACCACCTCTGTTGAGGGAGGGATTTTCAATGCTAACATGAATGGCTTCCCTTACTCCTCTCTCAAACCACCTCTCTTCTTTGTCTAATATGTGTACATCCTCATCTTTGAAAGAGTGGCCTTTTTCCTTTAAATGGAGGTGTACTGCTGATTCTGGTCCTGAGCTGTTACCCCTCCTATGTTGGGCCATTCTTCTGTTTAATGGCTGTTTAGTTTCTCCAATGTAGAGGTCTGAACACTCTTCACTGCATTGGACTGCTTATACTATATTGCTCCTTTTATGGTTTGGTATCGGATCCTTTGGGTGGACAAGTCTCTGCCTTAGTGTGTTCATGGGTTTGCTTAATAGACTGCAAATATTTTTAAAACAGTTATAGGTATACTTTCTAAATACCACCCCTAGTCTATGAGTTAAAGATAAGATGGGTATGGATCGGTGTTACTTAAGTATAGTATTACATGTGATGTTTATATGCATTATTATTTAATAAATAGGTAGTGGTAACATTGCAAAATTACCATGGGAAAAGCTTTGAAACAATATTACAAACAGACTCTTAAAATCAAAAGGAGGAATCACTTTTTTTGCCAATAAGTCTCATGTAGCTGTTTAACAGAAAACAGAATGTGGAAGCATTTTGCAGCTAGCAATACCTTCAGGTATATTGACATGTTGCCATAACTCATAAAAAGTTGTAATCATAGCTTTCCAAAGACTTATATCATGGCCAGACCTGAGGATGTTAAATATTTTCAATATTCTTGAAGATTGGAATACCATTCACAGGGTCTGTTAAGGGGGGGGGAGGCATTATTTACTCACAAACCAAACCATTCATATTTTTAACCTTGATTCCAAGTGTGTGTGTGTGTGTGTGTGTGTGTGTGTGTGTGTGTGTGTGTGTGTGTGTGTGTGTGTGTGTGTGTGTGTGTGTAAAAGTAATAATCTTAGAATTGCAGAGCTGGAAGGCCCTGTAAGGAAGACAAAGTGGGGAACCTTTGGATTTGTTGCCAGATACCTAAGCCAATTCATGGGTTCTGGAAGTAATTCAGAGGTGAGACACAGGCTACATTAAATACACAGAATGCAGGTTAGAATCCTTCATTAAAACTTTCAGTGGCACATATATGGCCCTGATGGAGACTGGGACTCACATGAATTGTACGGGAAGGAAATGATTCTTATCATAGCCTTTCAGAATCATTTGCTACCTTAAAGTGAGTTCATGGAGTCCCAACCCAGATTGGTGCCATCATATATGGATGAGGAAGGTTTACTGTATTTCAAAAGACAAGGACATCCATGGAGACCAGTGGCTCTCCTACTTCATTGGTTTTCCATGCACACACCAAAATATGTTCAAAGCCTGGTGCACATGGTTAAAAGAAAAAGAGAGAGACATTTTAAATTTCATAAGACATATTATGAATTTTAAGGAATCTCTCCAGAAAACATTATCTTTGTGAGACCCAATAAATTATATAATGGCTGGAACCCTTTTCAGAAGATAAAAAGAGGAAGTCTAAATATGTGAGAATAGGCATTCCACACCCTGTTTCATTGTTGCTCTTTGTGTATCGAAAACAGCAATCTGAAGTGAAGACACTTCACTATACAGTATGCGGGGGCTTTGGTGAGGAAAACCTCACCAGAACTGTAGCTTCTATGGGGAGGCTGCTCAAAAGGCAAAGGATGTTCTAGAAACCCTTTTCAGTTGTTAACTGAATCAGCATACAAGGAGAGGAAGTGCACTAGCAACCCATCTATCATAATTTCTGACTTCCTGGACTGAACAGGCTCTACAGTCTGCAGAGGCTTTCCACACACACCTAGGTTTCCACCAACAGATAGTGTGGCCATGAATAGCCGGGGTTCTTCAGAAATTTGCCTTCCAGACATAGAAAGTATGGTGCAACCGCTTCTCTCCTCCTTGTTTGTTGATTCAACACATGTAGGAGAGTTTGCCTAAACATTAGGAAAAAGGTCTTGACAATACAAGATACCTGATGGTGGAATGGAATGATAAAGAAATAAAGTTCCTAGATATGCTAAGTGATTGTTCCCTGGAACAGATGATTGAAGACCCAACTAGAGGAAGACTCTCCTTCATTAGAGGATATCTAACTTCCAGGGATGCTTTAGCTTTTCTGGTTTGGCATGGGGTTGGTCTCAGGGGTATCTTCCATCCGTACAATGCTGTGATGCTAATTAATAAGTGAAGAGGGCTGTATCTTTTCAACATTTAGGCTAGAGCCCTAGAATATTACAGCCACAGCACTCTGCAATCTCCAACTTGGGGTTGCACAGGATGTGATGTTGTCCCACTGAAGCTGAGGGCCAGGTGCTAGGGTCTAACTTCTGCAACTTCTCCAAAGGTTGAACTCTTCTATTAAGCAGGCAGAGTGAGCCTTGGAAACTCATAGCTGAGGAGGGCGGGGCTAGAACTTTTGTCTTCCTGATCAACCCCTTTCTGAACATCCAAGTTGAGTTGAGTTGGTGAGTGCCATTGATAAGAATAAAATTAATCTAAAAAATTGGTACTGGTGGTTTTCTTTGTAAGTAGCCAATGCACCATTATAAATTGTCAATGCATCATTGGTGGTTCATCAAAATTGCCACGCTTAGTTAGTTATAGCAAAAGGTTTATTAAAGACAGACAGAAATATACAGCACAGGACATTTAGGCATTACAGAGAGTGGGTTAGTTTAGATCAGCGCAGCATGGAGCCTTCCCACGCCCTACAGTACAGAAAATAGGTTAGTCTAAGGATCCTAGGCACAGCATACAGGCCAGAGGCCTTGCTGTCCTGGACTCCGAGTGATGGTGAGTGGTCTCCTATTTATACCTTTCTGTAGCCGCAGCTTACGTATTTCGTGCGTATGTCATACGTAATCATACCTGGTAAGTTATCATAATTCTTAGAAATGGCTTTTGTTTATTCTTTAGTTCCCATTGCCTGCTGCCAACAAAATGGCGCTTTTTGGTGCCATAAGATGGTGCCCACATGTCTGTGTTGTCTTCGCTTCCCCGTTGGCTCTTATCTCAGTTAACCACAAGTATTTGTTACACTCTACAGGCTGGCATCTTCTTTTGTGTTTATGCCAACATGACCTAATACCCACAGTTGGGTTTAACACTTTATAATAGTTTTCAGCTTTATTCTCATATTTATTAATTCTATTAATTCTTATCAATGGGAACTAAAGAATAAACAAAAGCCATTTCTAAGAATTATGATAACTTACCAGGTATGATTACGTATGACATACGCACGAAATACATACAGAAAGGTATAAATAGGAGACCACTCACCATCACTCGGAGTCCAGGACAGCAAGGCCTCTGGCCTGTATGCTGTGCCTAGGATCCTTAGACTAACCTATTTTCTGTACTGTAGGGCGTCCAGAGAGCAGCAAGGCCGTCAGGCCATGCTGTGCTCGGATCCCAAGCTAAACTAACCCACTCTCTGTAATGCCTAAATGTCCTGTGCTGTATATTTCTGTCTGTCTTTAATAAACCTTTTGCTATAACTAACTAAGCGTGGCAATTTTGATGAACCACCAATGATGCATTGACAATTTATAATGGTGCATTGGCTACTTACAAAGAAAACCACCAATATCAATGTTTAGACCAAATTTTATTTTTATCACCATGCATGCCTTACAACACACCAGTGGTGACATACAGTCATTCTTGATCAGAGTCCCATTCAAGATCTGCTGAGGTATGGCGTGGGCATTGAAACTGTCATAAATAAAGAAATGCACTTGCTTCTAAAAGTATTTGTAAATTGCCATTTAGATCAGTTGCTGGGAAAGCATACATTTCTACATCCAAGAAGGGAAGCCTGGGTATAATGGGGGACTTCAATTACCCTCACATAGACTGGGTGAACTGTTGTTCAGCACATGATAAAGAGATAAAGTTCCTAGATACGCTAAATCAGGCCTGGCCAAATCTGGCCCGCCAGGCCATTCTGAGTGGCCCATGGCTGGCTGGCCCGCCCCTCCCTCCCCCTCCTTCGCCCCATGTTTTTTTTTTTAAAATCTTCCGCCAACACTGACAATGCCGGGAAGCTTGATGGGGTGGGCGGCCTGGGCGGCCAGTGAGCAGAAGCTTGTGGGGTGGGCGGGCAAGGGGGCAGGCCACCAGCAGCAGCACTGCCGGGAAGCTTGTGGGGCTGGGTGCACACACGGGGTGGGCGCGGGCGGGCCGCCCCCACCGGCATCACTGGGAACATTGTGAGGTTGGGCGCACGTGCGGGCTTATGGGTCAGTGGGTGGGGCTTGCAGTGGGTTGGCAGGGTCAGGGAGCAACCGGCCCCTGACACATTCTCAGCCACCAAATCTGGCCCTCCTTACAAAAAGTTTGGGCACCCCTGTGCTAAATGATTGTTCCCTGGAACAGATGGTTGAAGACCCAACTAGAGGTACAAGAATTCTTGACATGATCCCAAGTAATACACAGGATTTGGTGCAAAATGTTAATGTGACTGATCCAACAGGGAACAGTGACCACAACACAATTACTTTTAACTTACTCATAGACTTCAATCACTGATAAAATCTAACACAGAGACCTTAAATTTTCAAAAAGGCAATTTCCCAAAGATGAGGAAACTAGTAAAAAAGAAGCTGAAAGGGAAAAATGAGAGAGTTCAAACACTCCAAGAGACATGGAGGCTGCTCACAAAAACAATAACAGAGGCCCAACTGGAATGCATACACAAAATGAAAAAGGCCACTGCCAGGTCAAAGAGGACTTTGATGTGGCTTAGAGGAGATTTCGGAAGTGATCAAAAGCAAGACAAGCTCATTTAGAAGATGGAAGTCTTGTCCAAATGAGGACAGCAGGCAGAAACATAAATTCTGGCAAAACAAATGCAAGGCAACAATCAGGAAAGCAAAACAAGACTTTGAGGAGGGTATAGCTAAAAACACTCAAAGAAATAAGGACTTCTTTAAGTACATTAGAAGTAAGAACCCAACTAGGATGGCCATTGGACCATGATGTAAGGCAAGGGATAATTAAAGAGGAAACAGAGATTGCAGAGATACTCAATTAATTCTTTGCCTCAGTATTCACTGAAGAAGACAGAGACCACATGCTCAAAGCAGAGCCTATCTTCATAAGAAGGGAAACCGAAGAATTAAGGCAGATAGAAATAACAAGGGAGGAGGTCCTTGCATATCTTGTTAAACTAAATGCTAACAAATCACCGGGACCAGATGGCATCCATCCATGAGTTCTCAAGGAACTTAAAGATGAAATTGCTGATTTCCTCGCCAAAATATATAAACTTTCCCTCAAATCAGGTGTTGTTCCTGATGACTGAAAGGTAGCGAATGTAACACCAATTTCAAAAAAGGATCCAGAGGTTATCCAGGAAATTACCAACCAGTCAGTTTGACATGTGTCCCAGGTAAAGTGATGGAAACCATCCTAAAAGATAAAATTAATGGGCACATAGAAGAGAAAGTGTTGCTGAAGGAGAGACAACATGACTTCTGCAAGGACAAATCACAAATCACTAATCCGTTGGAATTATTTGACAGTGTCAACAAGCATGTGGATAAGAGAGATCCAATTGACATTGTTTATCTGGACTTTCAAAAGACATTTGACAAGGTCCCGCACCCCATTCTCTTGAATAACCTTGCCAGTCATGGAGTCAAGGGACAAGTCTTGTCTTGGATCAGCAACTGGAATAAGGGACAGGAAACAGAGGGTAGCACCGAATTGACACTTCTCCAAGTGGAGGGAGGCAAAGAGTGGGGTCCCCCAAGGTTTTGTACTGGGACCCCAGCTTTTCAACCTCTTCATAAATTATCTAGAAGTAGGAACAAATAGCTGGGTAGCCAAATTTGCCAATGACACTCCAGGGTAGTAAAATCTGAGAGAGACCGTGAGGAGCTCCAGAGGGATCTCTTGACACTGGGGGAGTGGACAAACCACTGGCAAATGAATTTCAACATTAGTAAGTACAGAATGATGCACGTTGGGGCAAAACCCCCAATTACATTGGTGTCCTGGTAGACAGCTCAATGAAGGTGTCAATCCATTGTGCCACAGCAGTGAAAAAAGCAAACCCAATGCTAGGGATCATTAGGAAGGGTATAGAAAATAACTCAGCAAGTGTCATTTTGCCTCTTTATAAATCAATGGCGAGGCCCCATCTGGAGTATTGAGTACAGTTCAGGTCACCATACCCCCAGAAGGATATTATGGAAATAGAAAAAGTGCAGAGGAGGGCAGCCAGAATGATTAGGGGAGTGGAACACCATCCTTACCATCCGAGACTGCAACAGCTGGGCCTCTTCTCTCTTGAACAATGGCCCCTAAGAGGTGACCTGATTGAAGGCTATAAAATCATACACGGTGTGGACAAATTAGATAAGGAAAAACTGTTTTCCCCATCGCAGAACACTAGATTTAGGGGGCACTCCATGAAACTTTTGGGTGATAGATCTCAAACAAATAAGAGAAAGTACTTTTTCACCCAGAGGATCACTGGTCTATGAAACTCCCTGCCAGAAGAAGTAGTGACAGCTGTCAGCCTTGACAGCTTTAAGAAAGGATTAGGCAATTTCATGGAGAGCAAGGGTATCAATGGCAATCAATATGGATGCCTAAAGAAAACCTCCCGGTTGGAGAGAGAGGCAGGAGATCTATCAATGCCATTTGCAGGTAATCATAAGCAGGTGAGGACATCTGCTTGGGAATACCATGAAGCAAATAGTGAGCCACTGTCTGAGGCAGAATGCTAGACTGAATGGGCGGTGGCCTGTTCCAGCAAGGCTGTTCTTATGTTCATATGTTCTTAAGTAGTGTAGGATGAAAGGATGATTCAGTGAAACCCCCTCTATATATAACTCTTAGACAAGTGATGGCAAACCTTTTAGAGACCAAGTGCCCAAACTGTGATTCAAAACCCACTAATTTTTCACAAAGTTCCAATACAGCAATTTAACCTGAATACAGGTGGCTTTGAAGGAGCAATGTCAGGTGCCCAGGGAAAGGGCCCCAAGTGCCATCTTTGGCACCCATGCCATAGGTTTGCCAACACTGTCTTAGACAAATGATGGGTGCCTGAGTATTGTGGAAAGGAAAGATGGGGAAGAAGATTTTTAATATTTAATATTTGATATTTTGTGTTTATTGTAAACTGCTCGGAGTTATGTTGGAAGACTGGCAGTATATAAATGTATAAATGAATAAATAATAAGATTAACTCTGTTTTTCAGACTAGCTTTTCTGTTGAAAGAATCTTATTTATTTTTATTTATTTTAGAGTATTTATTTTAGAGTATTTTTACTCTGCTTTTCTCCTTAGATAAAGGACCCAAGGTGGCTTACAGAATGAGGGATAATATACAGTCCAGTACAATTAAGACATGTTCAAGTATTGAGAACATGCAATTGAGGGACATCTTACAACATTTTGAATATTTTACCCTACCTTTCTCCTTGGAAAAGGACCCAAGGTGGCTTAATAATAATGAGCAATATACAGCCCAGAACATTAAAAACATATTCAAGTTAAGAATCTTAGAATATAATAAACAGTTTTCATCTGCAGCATGATTGAAGGACCAGCCGATTTTGTTTTCCAATATCAAAAAGAAGTTTAAGATCAAAAGAAAATCCTTTTTGTATATGACTACAGTCTTTCTAGGTTTTTTGTTGTTTTGGGATGAATTCAAGAGATTTGTGGCCTAGCAGGGGTAGTGGTGATTAAATGCATGTCAGTAAACAAACCCAGCATCTTGAAATGAGCCTCAAAATTCATGTTAGATCATCAAATACCTCAATTTATGCCACATATATACAATGTATAGTATGCCTGCAGACACAGAGGTCCTAACATTGCCAATGAAAATTCATTGGACATTGATGGGTATTCATGGGGGGAGGGGGATTTGCCACTGTTCTATTCTTCTAAAGAAGCTGATATTCGGGGATTCCTGGTGGACCCCTGGCCACTAGCCTGCGGGATCCCTCAAGGTTCTAGTTTATGGAAAAACAATAATGCTAGTTAAATCTAAAATAGCATGAAAGGAAGAAGGCCAAATATAAGAGGGACTGACTTCATAAAGGCACTAGAGTAGCTAGAATTTGGCGCACCCGGGGACAAAGTCATTTTTTGTGCCCTCTCCTCTCCCCAACCATGTCTCCTCCCTGTAGCAAGGGGAGCCATATCCTGGGGGAACAGTGGGGGAGGGGAAGAAGGGTCTCTCCTTCTCATGCCCTCTTTATGGGTATCCTTTCCAGTTAAGGCTGTCCTGTGCAAACCGCACGGCATGCAGATAGCTCCAAGCAGGAACATTTTTCTCAATTATCACCTCCGTAGCATTCTTCCCCCTCCTCCTTTCTCCCAGCCAAGGCTTGGTGATTGTTAGCCTGGGGAAAGGAGGAGAGGGAAGCAGGCAATGGGATTTCACCCCCCAAGCTGCACTTTTATCACACACTTCCCTCTCCTCCTTTCCCTGGGGTAATGATTGCCAAGCTTTAGTGGGGGTGGGGGGAAGGAGGAGGGGGAGCAATCAACTGAGGTGCTGCTTGGAAAACAAATATTGTCTGCTTCCATCTCCTCCTTTCCCATGACTAAGGATCGCCAAGCCTTAGTGGGGCAAAAGGAGGACTGCTGGTGAGATGACACATGGCTTCCTCCTCCTGCTTCCCCTCCAGGTGCCCCCAGATTGCTGCGTGCCCTGGGGCAAATACAGTCTTCTGCTCCTCCCTAGTTACGCCAGTGCATAAAGGAACCCACACCCTTGAGTCTACAAGAGATGAGCAGAACTACAGAGAACAAGACATTCTGGAGATCAATCAATCAGATGGTTCTAGTATGTTGGGGGTAGTGGACGGCACATAACACCAACATATGGATTCTGTAAAATCTAATTCTTTATTAGAAGCAATGGAGACAGTTGCATAATAAAAGCTTTGACTGGAAGCATCTATAGAACAAAGGATGAAGACAGGTTATTATATAGGATGAAGTATGGTCCCAGCAAGCTAGCTATGACATATTCCCCCCACCCCATTTCATTTTATTTTTCATTATAAAACCCTGCTGAGAGCAGAAAAACAGAAAAGCTGCATTATGTCTCTTGACCAATAGAACTTGGAACTGTCTGACTGACAACACCTTTACAGAAATCATAACACTTTCATATTTTATAAGTCATTGTCATGTTTATTTCATAATTGAGAAATGTAGCAATAATTAGAGAGAAAGTGGTCTTCCCAGAAGGGTCTTCATGTAAATCAAATAAATAAAACTCACCACGTTGAATCCAGATATTGTAAAAAAAAAAAAAATCCCACTTTTTCTGCACTTTAAATTTCAGCCTTCAGTAGCATAATTTTGTTTCCAGGACAAAAATATGGCTCAATAAATGGAGGCTAAACTATAGTCTGCATTAAAAAAGGACTATGATGTTAAATGGTAAGAATATGTTGTGTTATATGCCTTCTGACTTATGGTGACCATTGTAGGGTTTTGAAGGTATGCAAGATATTTAAGGAATACCTTTATCTGTGCCATCCCCCCCTCCTCCAATGAGATGCAATGGAAAAGCAGATATGTATATCAACATCTATTAATTTCATCACATTGGCTCTTGATAGAACTATTAATAACATCCATAATGTCAAATATGGGAAGCAGATTTTCACACATTTTTTTAAATATTCAATAATTTCATAAGGTCTCAGTTGAGATCATGGCCACTATGTGTTGGAGTATGTGTCAGAGAGCATTCACTACTTGCTCCCTAACCCTCCTAAATCTTTTGCTCTCTGGAAGAATTAAAAAGAGGGACAAAAACCTCAGTGGAATCATATTAACTAAGTATCAGAGCCAGTATGGGTCAGTGGAGTGATAGAAGCCCTAGATCTGAACTCCTGCTTAGCCAAGAAAGCTCACAGGGCTGGTGGTGTCAATGGTAACATTGCTACGTAAATGTTCTAGCTATCTTGA
The DNA here is from genome assembly GCA_029282475.1 of Phrynocephalus forsythii. Taxonomy (NCBI): domain Eukaryota; kingdom Metazoa; phylum Chordata; class Lepidosauria; order Squamata; family Agamidae; genus Phrynocephalus; species Phrynocephalus forsythii. The sequence continues at coordinate 93,736,253 of JAPFRF010000005.1, read as the reverse complement.
AAACCATATTAGGATCGTTGTCAGTTGTTTGGAATGTTACAGCACTTAATGGCAACAACAATGTGTGGGGCATAATCATATCCACCCAATCCCATCCATTTTGTTCAGGTATTCTGCTATGACTGTATGCTTCTCAGTTCTCATTATCCCCACTTTCTGGAAAGCGTCAAGCATGTAATCCCATGTCATTCCCCCAATATAGGAAGCATTTATTTTTAATAGACACATAACTGGTTTAGTTATTTAAAACAACTGGATTTAGTAAGTCATTGTTGATGAGAAATACCATGAAGGTAACAAGGCATAAGGCATTACCATATTTTTCTTTGTATAAGATGCTCCAAAGTATGAGATGACTCCCACTTTCCAACCCCAAATTATAGAAAGAGGAGAAAGAGGAGCCCGCCTGGGATGGATTTTCCCCTCCTTTCTGTGCCCACAAGCCAAATATTATTGCAGCATCCAGGGGCGAGGAAGCAGTTTCACAATCCCCTCTTTTACACACACACACACACACACACACACACACACACACACACACACACACACACACACACACACACACACACACACACACACACACACACACGTTAAGGTGCCTATACTTGCCCAGAAGCCTGGTTGATTCCAGTGGGATTTTCCCATGTCTGCCTCTCTCTTAGGCCTCGGTCACAGGGCTATTAACTGCATCATATTTTGACGTGTATTAAAATCTTGGGCGACCACCTGACATTTGGTGAGCAGTTAACGCCCCGATGACAGGGGTGTATTATACTTCTTTCTGTGTGTCCTGTCTTGCCAAATGCGCATCTTTTCCCTGTTTATTGATCTGCTTTTCTCCATATATATATGGAAAGAGGCAGAAAGGGAAAGGGAGTGAAATGGTACGAATTTTTACCAGTCACACTGCAATTGCTGCGGTAAGAACTGCGCATCATTAAAAGGAGTAATTTGATCAAACCCCTAGTGGTGGTATAGGATGATGCGGTTAAAGTGTGCTTCAGGGGGCGTGGTCGACTGAGGTGCCAAAATGCTGCACCTTGGAGTGGAGGCACGATCTTTTGCTGTGCAGTCATTCATAGCAAACACAGCACCAAAATGGTCATGTGACCAGGGCCTTACACACCATTCCCTAGCTCAGCACCCCTTTCACCCCTCAGCACGTGTTAGATTGTGAGCGTCACGAGGCAGCAACTTTTCGGCTTGCATGAGTTTCACGTAGGCGGCTTCCCCTTGCTTGACTTTCATAGGATGAGAGAGATTTTAAAATGAAGCTGAGATGCTGACAAAAGAGGAGTCCGTCCTGGAACGATCCTCCCATCTTCTTGCCTTGGACTTGGTGGGTGTAGGCTGAGTGGGTTCTTCTTTCTCAGATGTGTTTTTAAATCTCTCGTGCAAGCCTAAAAGCTGCTGCCCCAAGACGCTCACAATCAGAAATGTGCTGAGGGACATGCGCAAAAGGGCAGCTGCGAAAGAGGAACCTGTGCCTCCTGCCTGCAATGTATAAGACGACCCTCAATTTTTAGCCTTACAATTTTAGGGGAAAAATAGCATGTTATAGACGGGAAAATATGGTATTTCCTTCTTACCACAATATGGAAGATAGATGTTGGGAGAATAGAGAAAGAAGACTGGCAGAAAAATCTGGAATAAAAAGTTTTTTTTAAAAAAAATATATCAATCAGAATAAAAGAAAATGGATATAAAATATTATGGATATGGTACCTAACCCCGATAAAATTTAATAAAACAGATGCTAACTATTTTAAGAGATGCTGGAGATGTGATAAAGAAGTGGGAACTTATTGGCATTTATGATGGGAGTGAGAAGTGGTGTGAAAAGTATTGAATGAAGGTTTCTGAGGAGATTAGAGATATACTAAAAGTTAATATTGAAATATCACCAAAATAGCATTATTATTCATAACAGGAAATGTTGATGTCTATAACACAAAAAGAGAGATGATAATGAATATGTTAACAGCAGTATGACTGCTCATTGCAAAAAATGGAAGCAAACCTGGATTTTCCAATTGCATGAATGGTGTAATGAATTTTGGAATATTGCAATAAATGACAAATTGGTTTTGGAAATTAAGTTTTTAAAAAGAGAGCTGGTAATTAACAGATTTAATGAGATATGGGATGACTTTATAAATGCTGTATTGGGTAAAGGGAAAGAGAGAATGCCAAACCAAGATTATATGTACTTTAGGAAGGGTTATGAGGACAGTTATAGAATGGAAAGAACATCAGGTTCTTAATTGGTGGTGGTGGTGGTGGGGAATTGAGTAAGATGTACTGATTCCCAGGGTGATGGGAGCACTGTAGTCTGTTGTTGTTGATTTTGATGTATAATTTAAAAATAAATAAATAAAATTAATTTAAAATAAGACCTTGTGCAGTCTTAGGCTGGATGCAAGACTCTAGGTGGACAGGATTCCTACTGATGCACATGTGTATGTGTGGTGGGGGTTACTTCCTCCCATTCCACCAAAGAGTTAATCCAATTTAGCAAAACAAGTTGAGGGGACTATAGCCATTACAAAAACCAAGTACAAAAGTAGAACAGGTGATACCTTGGCAGAGCGGATCGCCCAGCGGTCAACTTCGGCCCAGCCGGTTCGGCAGTCGCGGGCAGACTCCCTTCGGCTTCCCACCCCCCGAGAGGCCAGGCGTTCTCTCACTCGGAATTGGGCCTTCTCGGCTGCTGCTCCACTCCCTGTGGAACAGCCTCCCCAGCGAAGTGCGCTCTGCAGAGTCCCTGCTGGCCTTCCGCAGAGCGGTGAAGACCATCCCATTCCGCGAGGCCTTTGGTGACCTAGCCTAATAGTTTTTTTTCCCCACCATCAACTGCAATCTATCTGATGTTAGATGTATTAGCAGCGAGGCTTTACAATGTAAAAGGGTGCTTTCTTGCTGCTTGATTTTAATTATGGGTATTGTTCTGTTTGCTGTCTCTGTATTGTGAATTTGCTGCCTGCTCAGCTTTGTAAGCCACCCAGAGTTCCCTTGGGAAGATGGGTGGGGTATAAATCTAATAAATAAATAAATAAATAAATTAGGCTACTACAAAAATAACAAAAAGTTGCTAATTTTTTTTGCCCTTGAAATATTAGCAACTTTTTGTTATTTTTCTAGTAGCCTAAAGGTATCACCTGTTCTACTTTTGTATCCAGTTTAGCAGTTTCGCTACTGTAGTCCCAGGAAAATCTGCCATCTAAAGCCGCCAGCATGATATTCCCTCCTGGGAATAACACTAGTTGAGGAAAGGGATTTTCAATAGGGGCATGGTATGGAGCAAAGGATTGAAACTGTGAACCATACAACTAATACCATATCTAGCCATGAATTAATAATAATACCTTCATGAGATGGAGCACTGATTGAGAGTTTGATCCTCCTCTGTGCCTTGTAGAGGAACAACCAGTGGACATAGACCTGAGCCAGCAATCCCAGAACAGAATGATAAATATATTCTGAGTAGCCTGGGAAAGGTTGCCATTACTTAGAATCAGTGTTATTGCCCTTATATTATGCACCAGTGGAATGTAATGGAACTGCTGGCTACTTCAGTGATTTAGGTGTCTGGCTATGGAACCAGAGGTTGGGAGATAAATTCCATGCTATGCCATTTGATGATTGACAGAGTTCCTTCCAGCTCTGCAGTCCTCAGATGTTGATGATCCTGCTTACATATAGTCATATCTGCACTTGCTCCCACACCCACTTATGTGCATCCATGTACATTTATTTATTTATTGCTTTTCTCCCTGAAAGGACCTATGGCAGTTTACATCATAAAACAGAAAGCTGAGGCAGAAAGGGAGACAAGCAGCTGTTACTGAGTCAGCTGACATTCTCTGCTGTTCTTCCCAACCAAAACCTCTCAAAGGCGTCATATGGGGGTACAATATCCGCACATAATCTGCTGCCTGTTTGTACCACTGTTGAATGAGTTCCACCCTAATGCACATATACATCCATCTTGATGTTATTTGTTTGCTTCTCCTTCATCTGAGGCACAGATGGGAAATGCACCTTTTATGTCATGGGCTTCCTTCTGGGGTTATTTTTCATAATGATGGTAGTGCATTAACTTGGCAGAGTCACCTTTACTCTCATCCTCTCTCCCCCCCCCCTCTAGCTGAAATCCTGTTGGCATAAATTTATGCTGCACAAGCCACGTGATGTCATCATCTGATGACGAGAATGTATCCAATTCAAATTCATTGAAAGGTTCCTACCTTCCAGGTTCCAAGGCTCCCTTGGGCTCCCTTTAGCCCCGAGGAAGCCTTTGGAAGTCCTGGAATAGGAAAGGGGAGCTTTAATATGAAAAATCATCAGTGATGGTCTTGCTAATCGATTGAGACCACCAAGAGCAACTCAGAGGCAATTTCTCAGCACCACTCTCAACCTGAGGCTCCCAAAGGATTCACAAGAGCAAAAGGGCTCCCTAGAGAGCCTTGGAATCCGAGCATTGATGGAGCATGGAGGGATAGGAAGGTTTTAATTTATTTAAATTAAAGGAGCCTGTCACTGAATGGTGACATCATCCAGTGCGTGTGGCATAAATTTATGCCAAAAATAAAAAAACCACTTTTTCATGTCTTGCTCTTTGCTAATCCAGCTGTCCCAATGCATTCTTAATTTTAGTGTGGTAATTTTATTACACTTTTCAATGAACATCTGGCAGATGATCTAGGCATGGGTAAAGTTTGCTGAACAAACCCTGTTACAAGGTTCCCTGCTGTTTTAAGTCCCAGCCAATTTGAAAAACAAGACTGCTGCTGTTTGGAAACATTGGGTGAAGGATTTTCTTTGTATATGAATATAAACAAGACACTGAGGTCAAGGGAGTCTTTTTTTCTTTTTCTTTTTAGCTCTCAGTGTTTTCCTATGACAGACAAAAGGACAACGATTCTGAAGTAAAATCTATTTTCCGTTGTTGCAATATGGAACTAGCTTTACTGTTTGAAGCATCAGATGTAAATGGTGTTGGCTAAATCTGGCCTCCTGCGTAACATGAGGAATCCTTTCACATCTTTTGGGTTCTCTCTTAAGCAAATTAATTACAGATCCTCGACTCTGTAGGCATGATTAAAAGTAGCAGTTGTGGGGCATTTTAATAGAATCCAACCTTGAAAGAGAGGTGAGGAATGTGCATGGAGAACTTGTCTGTCACTGTTTAGAGACCCTCTACTGCATTTTCTTTTTCCTAATAATAGAAGATTGGGCAGAAAGACCTGCCATCCGCTTCCTTTTTCTTAAGCACATCTGGCCTTCCTCTTGATTGCTGCCCTTGAGTTGTGGGTTGTCAGGGGGACGGGGAGAAAAATAAAGACCAAAGGGATAAAACCAAATGTTTCCAGGCTGGCTTCACCAAATATATCTAGATTTTCTGGGCCTCTCTGTTCACTTTTTTTCTTAAAGTGTGTGGACTGTTCTCTTTAAGTAAGGTTGCTTGTGATGCCCAGTGATGAGTGACGTCCTTTCTTCCACAGAGCTGTGGGAACGTATTGCAGAAAAGCCTGTTCCTGCCTGCCTAGGATCAATGTGAAAGGCACTTAAATACCTTCAGACTGGGTGTAGCCATTCTACGCATCACATGAAACAAAATGTCTTCCATGATGTGCAGTTTAAACACATAAGTCATACCAGGGGCTGCTTGAAGAAAATGAGTTGATGTGAGGATAAATCTCCTCACCTATCCCTTCTCTAAATAGGAATTCTGGTGCCTTCTGTAAAAAGAAGGAAGCTTTCTGTTTCTGGAATGGCTAAGCTGGGTTCAATTCCATGAGATAGGTTCAAGGTCTTCTATAGATGGGAGTGGTTCCACTCATGGAAGGTGCATCAGCCATATTTTCAAGGTTTCCACTATTCAGCACAGAGTACAGCCTTATCTCCTTCAGAAGGCTTCCCCAGCTGTCTCGAAAGCATTTGGGGTGACTGGGGGGTGATTTTGGAAAGGAGGAGAGGATCTGATTCATTCAGCCCACTAGTCATATAACTAAATATGGAACCAATTAAACGTTTTCCCTGCCAGGAAAGAATAGAGGTACTTGAGGGATTTACTGTCTCATTAGCCAAAATAATATGGTTGGCCTTCAGTTCTATGCACTTTGACTACATGGGAATGCTATTGAATTGCTTCATCAGAGACAACAAAATGCCTTGGGCCAGCAATCCTAATAAACTGCACATTTCTATCCTATACAATTTCCTTTTTGTTCAGTGTCAGTCGGTCAGAATTTTATGGTTTATGGCCTTTGCAATGTACAATGTATAATGTAAAAGAAATTCCAGCTTTTAGAAACATTTATATTTAAAAGTATATGTTTTGTACATGTGCCATTCTGAATACCTATTGGTTCAAACCTAACCCCTGGCTATTTCCTTTTCCACAATAAATATATTTCCTTTTGTAGTGTTACTATGTACGTTGGGGTACACACGTGGTACCCCAAGTTAAGAGCAGCTCGACTTAAGAGCAATTCGACTTAACAACAGAAAACTGTTGGCATTTTAACTGCCACCTTACAAATTTTAGATATGGTCTGCTCGACTTACATTTTTTTTTATTTTTAACTTATTTTTTCATTTTTTTGTATAGGTACCCCAACTTAAGAGTAGTTTGACTTAAAAGCATGCATTCAGATTAAATTCGTAACTCGAGGTACCACTGTGTATTCTTTTGTATAGAATAAGTTTTCTAAGTAACCCCAGTGACCTTCGATTAATTGTACAATTTTCCTATACAATTACAGGTATGTATGTATTGTTTGTATGGGACCTTTAACCATTCAAAATCTTCCAGGTTTAGATGGCTCTATTCAAGTGTGACTCTTTGAGGGAAGTACTTCCTCCAAGATCTTCTCTTTCCCCCAGCTCTTTACAGAGTAGCGTTTTTCTGCACTGTCCTCAAAACATGTAGAAAAACTTCACAGGTTTGTTGGTCACTCTGTTTCACTGACCTGACTGGCATGCAGACACTAGGATTTATTTAATATCATATGTATATCCCATTTATCTTCCATTGAAGAGCTCAAGGAGTCCCATGCATTTACCAGGTGGTCTACAAGAGCTACTGTCACAAGCAGTCAACATGAATAGTTTTGACTATGCTCAATTCTTGAAGTTGCTCCTACCATCACTTATTTCTGAACACATCAAGGCATGAGAAGGACCCATGTGACCTTTAGAACATGGCTGAATAAATAGCTGCACAGCCTCTTTGTACTCATATCGAACAATCACACAGTTGAGATAAATGCCGACATAGGCAGACATACAGTACTTTGGGTGCATCTGCCGATTTCTGAAGAGGAAAGGAAATGTGTCTTTTCTACCTCTTTCTCCTGAAACCATCCCAGAGCTCAAAGAAAGGGAATACAGTATTTACATTTAATAGAAAGCATGAATCACAACATAGCCACTGATTACCTAACTCAACTACACTTGGGATAAGTGTTAAATTTGATAGAATTTTGCTGATGATCATTTAAAACACAGTCTTGCCTAAAGCTGGCCTGGAACCTATCTATCTGGCAGAGTGGATCTCCCAAAGATCAATCTCGTCCAGACCAACCAGAGCCTCGTCCTCCCTTTCTCTCAGAGTGCCAACATTGAAAGAGGCCCGTAGGGCTTCGACCCGGAACTGGGTCTTCTCGGTGGTGGGGACGGCTTATTGGAACAAGCTGCCGGCTGAGATCAGGCAGGCGGAGTCATTGCTGGCATTTAGAAAGGCCTTGAAGACCTGGCTCTTCAGGCAATGATTCAGGGCCATCTGAGCACATCTTTCCCCCTTCTCTTTTTCTTTTCTTTTTTTCTCCACCCCCTTTCCTTGTTGGCACTAGTTTTTTAATTGCCTTGCCGGACATTACCTGAACTTTTTGTCTTGGTTAGAGGTGTCTTGCTATTTTTACTTGCTATCCCCTTTAGTATTTTTAGCAGTTCTTTATTGTATTCAGATGCTGATTTGTATTCGTTTTGTTTTCTGTTTATTTTGTTGGGTACTGTCATGTCTTGGGATTGTATTTGGGGTGATGTGTATGTACACCGCCCAGAGTTCCCTTTGGGAAAATCGGGCAGTTTATAAGTGTAATAAATAAATAATAAAATAAATCATGTTTTTTTTAATTGAGAAGAATATAGGTTTCCTTTTCCTTTTTGCAGGAGTAGACAACTTCTGGTTGGTGGGCTAGTTGTGGCCTGTATCCAAACTCCATCCCTTTGCTTTGACTTCAAATCATTTTACATTATTGTATGAGTTATATGTTTCCTTGTTTGCATTGCATTGCATTGTTTTGTATTTATTGTTAACTGCCCAGAGTGGCCTCGCTGCCAGATTGGCGATATAAAAATCCAATAAATAAATATATCCTATCTTAGTTCTCTTGTATCTCACAAAACATCTGAGCAGCACAGAAAGAAGGTTGTCATTGAACCCCATACAAGAACACACAGCACAAAAATGAAAGCAGTGTGGTGTTGGAGGAGATCATTTTCTTCCTGTAATACCAGTTCCTTCTGTGTCCTGTTCTCCACAGTCCAAAGAAGATGGGAAAAGAGAAGAAGCAAAGGAAGGGAAACAGAGAGAGAAATGGGATAATAGTGAAAAGCAGGGAGGATGATAAAGAATGTTGTAAAAGTCACCTCCACTATTCCCTACAGCAGGCATGTCCAAACTTTGGCCCTCCTGATGTTTTGGACCACAACTCCCAGAATTCTAAGTTTAGATTGTCAGTGGCAAAGGACTGTGGGAGTTGTGGTCCAAAACATCTGGAGGGCTGAAGTTCGGACATGCCTGCCCTATAGCTTCAGCATCACTATGAAAAAGTCAGTGTGGTTTTTCGGCTGGCAAAAAGTTCCCCACCACTGCTTTATACTCTAACCTGGATAGAAAACTAATTACAGAACATCAAATAACAACACATCTCCACCTGCACCACATTTCTTTTTCCTGATCTTTTTATTGATATATATATATATATTTAAAAATCTATAGCATTTTCTTCACAATACATTTTTGCAGCTATCTGATGCTTTTCACTTAGATCTGCAAAGCATAGTTAAATGTAAAGTTTAAAGGGAGACATAATTTCCCCTTTGAGATGCAACCTGGTTCTCTCTGCACGTAAACACTGTTTTATGACGTTAACCTGCCAATTCACTTCTTCCCTTTCTGTGTCTTCCCTTTCTTCACTTTCATAAGCAGTGAATGTCTTGCTTATGAAACAATTAACCCCATGAGGCATATCCCATAATTTATACAGTTATAGGGGAGCTCAGGTCTGCCAGCCAGCTAGCTTCAAAGCTTCTCAGGTTCCTTTGCAATAAGCATGAGACAAAAGGCTTAGAAGATATATTGAGTAGTGTAATGAGAGGCAGAGTCCCGGTGGAATTCTTGCTTCTGGTTCAGCAGTTTGGGTTTCCCATTCGGCAGTAGCAAACTGTCTGAAACAATCGGCAATAACAGAAAGCACAGAAATCACAGCAGGGACGTGAGGGTGGCTTGCAGCTTGCCCAAGTAGCCACACAGTTCTGAGGGGGTGGTGGTTTTGGTCGAGTAGCCTTTTTCTGCTGGGCTTTTTTCTGAGAAGAAAATGCACACACCAAGAAATCTTTACACAAAACACAGAGAAAGCTCAACAAATCCAGGAGATGTATGAATGCAATAGAATCTAGTTTAAAACAGTAGGGTGTCCTTGAATTAAACTTGGTGTGGTATATAAATCTAAAAATAAGTAAATAATAAATTATTTGACATAGGAACACCCTATACTTAAAGACGGACTCTTTTTTCATGGAAGGGCAAAGTGCAGCTTCTGACACACACATATGTCCCTCTAGCAGCATAAAAGCATGCATATATTAGGGAAAGCTGGATTTGATAAATGTGAATTTCTGTGTTTTTAGAAATAAAGTGATTCACCTGTCCCTAACTATAATGAACACTAGCAATATCTCCTTGGGTCAGATGGACACAAAACAGTTTCTCACCCCTCTTTGGCTTCTTATACCCTAACATTTGTGTTTCCATGTCTTGCTGACAGGTCTTGTTATAAAAGAAGTTTTTAATGGGGGAAAAGACACATCATGTTACAGTTGTCTAAATAAGTAACTGCTTCCAGGCTGAAAACATCCAGCTCTAAATCTCCTTTGTTCCAGCTGCCTGGATCCCATTCTGGGATGGATGAGAGTGAACAGACTGAGGCTGAACCCAGGCAAGACGGAAGTCTTCCAGGTGGGGGCTTCCGCTGCTGGCAGGTTGGGAAATTTTCTCAGTTTTTGGGGTGTGTGTGACTCTACCTAGGATGAGGTGTGCAGTTTGGGTGTTCGGCTGGACCCATTGCCTACCATGGAGGTCCAGGTGGCATTAATTGTCCTGTCCACGCACTACGATCTGTGCCAGATCGCCCAGCTGTGTGCCTTCCTTGATTTAGGGATGGTCACCACGTTGGTCCATGCACTTATAGTCTTGAGTAGGGATGGGCAATTCATTTTGGAACCAATAGGTTATGAAATGAACCACGCAAGCCCAGGTGGTACCCGGAACCAGTTGATACATGCAGATCCAATTGCTTTACCTTTCTCTGTCTCACATAGGGTTAAAATCCAACAAGGAAGCACGCTGCGACATAATCTTTCCTGCTTCGTGCTCCTGGCCAATCAGAGGGGGAGGTGGGATGATGCCTGTCCCTGCCCAGCTCGTGATTGGCCAGCATCACAGATCTAGCACAGATGACATTGCAGTATTCTTCCTCATTGGATTTTAACCCTGCGCAAGACAGAGAAAGGTAAAGCAATTGAATCTGCATGTATCAGCCGGTTCTGAGGACCACCTGGGCTCACGTGGTTCATTTCGTAACCTATGTCTTCTAGGTGGGGCTGCCTTCGAGGCTAATGCAGATGCTCCAGCTAGTGCAGAATACTGAGGCCAGATTAGTAATGGATATAAAAAGGAACCAACAGATTACCACCACACTGGCCGTGCTGCACTGGCTGCTGATCCAATTCCATATTGACTTCAAGGTTCTTATGGTGCCATATAAAGCCTTAAACAGCTTAGGACCTCGTTATCTGGCAGAGCTGCTCCTACCACAGAATACTGCCCACAACACTCGCTGCTAGAGATGGCACGAAATGAAAAAATATTAATTCGGTTATTCGTTATTCATTTCGTTACATAATGAAAAGAATAACAAAAATTGTGATGAAGTTGGAACGAACCGAACAGAACCACGAAAATTAGGTTCATTACGTTTTGTTTTCGTTAATGGTAATGCACAATGAAATGAGCTGTTTTTAAATGTTAAAAATGTCCTGAATATCCGTAAAAACCCAGTGATAATTATTTATTCTGCCTGATCATAACTACCAGGGGGTTGGGGTCCTTAAAACGTGCATTTATATCTTTTCTCAGATCGCTGTATTTTTTTTTCCCTTAAGGGGAGTTAGGGGACATCGACCCAAAATGGCTCCCAGATGCCTAATATTGATTTCTTGGGTATTAAAACCCCTGGACATCCGTAAAAACACAGTGATAATTATTTGAAATTATTACCTACCAGGGGGGTGCGGTCCTTAAAACGTTTGTTTTTGTCTTTCTCCCATCGCTATGTATTTTTTCTTTTCCCTTTAAGGATGACACAAAATGGATTCCAGCCACAAGATGGATGCAAGCCATGTGATGGGATCATGTAAATTCTTGGACAGTTTCGACCAATAGCATGCCCAGGTTGCAGACTGGGTAGGTGTGGCAGCCACAGAGGGCATAAAAAGCTTTGGCAGCCCCCGTCCTCCTTGCAGTCTGTGGTGGGAGTTAGGGTGGGATTGCTGTCTCTGTGACTCGTTACTTTAGGCCAGCCAGGCAGGTGTGTGTCTCTGTGTTCCTGCTGGCTGCAGCCTGGCTCTTAGGGGAGAGAAAGAAGAGATTTCTCTTGCAGCCTCCCTGTGTGCGTGCATACCTCTTGGTGAGTACCCTCCCCTGCCCCGCAATGCAGTCACTCTGCGGCTGCCTTACGCCCTGGGCAACGCCTGCCACTGCCTTTGCAGCCTCCCTGCATACCTAGTCTATACTGTGTCTCTGCCAGCATCATTTTTTTTAGTGTTTTCCCTCTGGTCTGGGGCATTGGGGGATGTCCACGTGCGGAAATGGTTTAAGTCGCGTAAAAAGCGGGTAAAACGAAAAATGAAAAAAATGAAAAAACGAAATGAATTCTTTTTAAAAAATTCACAAAAAAACCAAAAATGAACCAAAATTGACCCGCAATGAAAAACAAAAAAACGAAACATCATTTTTTCAATTCGTGCCCATCTCTACTCGCTGCTTTCAGGCTGGTCATTTGAGGGTTCCGACACTGAGGGAAGCCCATAAAACATTTACTGTACAAGGAATCAGGCTTTTTTGGTGATCGCACCACATTTGTGGAATAAGCTGCCCTCTGAGATCTGTCTGACACCCACCTTGTATGTTTTTTAAAAAAATATTGAGGACTTGGCTGTGTAGACAGGCTTTCCCTGACCTCTGACAATTATTTCACTGATCCTGGCCCACAGTTTCTATTCTCTCTCTTGCTTTCTTATATTATTTTTGACTTTTGCTCCCTGTTGTGTTATTTTTGATTAAACTATGCTTATGGATAATTTTTGATTGTTTTGGTTATCATTGGCTTTATATAATTAATGTGTGTTATATATGTATAGTTGTTGTGTTTATGTTCTGACAGTGTAAACGACCCAGAGTGACCTTTGGTCAAAAGGGCAGTATAGAAATCTAACAAACAAACAAACAAACAAACAAATAAATAAATAAATAAATTCATTTTGTTTTATGAAATAATGGAATTGAAGTGAAAATCCTGTCATGCCAGCTGTCAGAAGAGTCTCTCCAAAAGGCCATTACCAGAGAGATGAATGAGATTTGGCCCTGATTTTGCAGATTCTAGGCCCAAACATCTCAAAGAGCTGAGAAGACAAAAGCTCTGAGCTACAGAGCTTTTGTCCTTCTTTGGAGGGATATTTGTTAACATTGCTGGGAAATGTTATTAATTAAGAATGCAATAAAGATTTGGAAAAATAAGAAATGAAAGGGTGAAATGGCAAGAAGAACAAGGGAGCAAGCATATGTTTGCTTTTTCTACTGGGGTGTATTTGATTACTCCTTTTACTGGATTGCAGTTCAGAACTGTAATCTGTAAAATTACGGACTCATCTCAGACAACCAGTTTCAGATCAAAGGCCTTTTTACCTCTGTCTGAGCTGCTTGGGGTATTTTGCTTCCCCATCCTGCAAGTGATGAAATGAAAGGAGTTTGAGAAAGTCAAAATACTAGCCCAAATCCTGTTGCTTAATGCAATAAATTGTACTAGAGTATTTATTTATTTATTTATTTATTTATTTATTTATTTATTTATTTATTTATTGGATTTTTATACCGCCCATCTGGCAGCAAGGTCACTGAATCAAGGGTGATTTAATGAGTCAGCTCTTCTGTCAGTTCCATTGACTTAACTGGATGTACTTGCTCTGTGTGACTTACTGTGCTAAAGTAAATCACAATTAGAGTAGGCCAATTTGAATCAATCGAACTTACAGAAAAAGTTTGTTCACCAAATAACCATTGATTCAGTTTACAGTGCCCCCCCGCCCTTTCGCAGTTCATATACTGCGGTCCCGCTATATCGCAGGACCGCAGTATATGAAAAAGGGGGGGCGTGGCTGGAAGAGCAGCGGAGCAGCAGCGTTTCTCGGGGCTCCGAGAAGAAATGGCTATTATGACAGATCGAGATCTCCTGAAGAAATAAGGAGCAGGGGGGTGTGTGGGAGAGCACACTCCTGGGCCATAGGGATCTAAGAAGTGTGGGGGGTTGAGCAGCAACTCACCCCTGGAGCATTTCTCTCCCAAGGCGAGCGATCTGGTCCGGCGCCATGATGGCGATTCAGCTGCTGAGCCACGCCAGGATTCCACTTTAAGGTAATCCAGACACATCGAGGAATAAGGAATACCAACCCGAGAAGTGTGTACAGAGAATTGGCAGCAAAGAGTGGATTGGAGTAATAAAGCCACTTCCACAAACATTTCTTTAGGACTGAAAGAGGGAAAGTGGCATAGAAGACCCCTCCCCCCCTTTGGAGCTCTCTTTCACTTTGTCCGCCTTGGCTAAATTTATCGGACAGAGGCAGAGTGACCTGAAATAAATCAGTGACTGGTTGTAAAGCCCTGAATAGCTGTTTTATCTCCCCAAGCAAGAGCTGTTAGCAGTCAGTTAACAGACAAGCAACATCAAAGCAAGAATGGAGATCAAGGGTAATTAACCCGAAGCTGCTAAGTCTGACCAGAAGCCATTACACAGGGAGATTGTTCCAGCCTTTAACCCTTTGATAGCCTGAATTACCCTTTAACTGCTTGACTCTTGTTGCTGGTGATTTAAAACTGAGCCAGACCAGCTGAATCTTAGCCTTCGTTCGTCATCCCTAAAAGTTGTGGATTTATAAAGACATTAAAGTGCTATTTGAAGCCTTGGGCAGTTGTCAGCTTCTTAGTGGGGCACGTAGCAGTTGGATACAATTAAGAACACACAAGGTGTTATTGGAGCCTTTGGCATAGCCGTCTTCGATAACACGAAGAATCTGGTTTCCTTTTTACAGGTGCCTGCATATTGGGCGAAGATATCCCTAACTCAAGAGGGCATAGGTGTCTAACTTTAACTAAACTGAAATCACAATATAAGGTTGCAGACTGGAAATCGGTAGTAGATGGGTCTTCTTAAGCGCTTATAAGTGGCTGGCATTTAGATGGGCAAGCCCTGGACAGACCTTTGGTTAAGAGCAACCTATATTAGACAGTGGTGAATAACATTACTTGAATCCTCACCTTTGATATTTGTTTTGTCTATCAAATTGGTGGATATGAGTTGTATGTTATAGGCTAGATTAATGGTTAAGTCTTATATTGAAATAAGTGGCAAAGGAAGGGGAGAAGGATAAAAGGCAATTGAAAAGGGGGCTCATATTTATATAAATTAACTTTGGGGTCAAATTGAGCTTCAGGAAGATGGCAACTCGAAAGAAAGAGGATTCCCCCAACCAAACAGCAAATTTAATGAGACTCATAGCCCAAGATCCATTTAAGAACGCCCTTCAAGACCTTCAAGCAAACATTGTAAGGCAAATCCTAGATCAGATGCAAGAGGTTAAGACTGAGCTCAAAGCCGGAATAGATAGCAATAATGTGAAAACTGACACCTTCACGCAGGCAATTAAAGAGGTGGAACACAAAGTCACTAAAATTGAAAAAGAATTAGACATCATAAAGGAAGAAAAGAGTAAGGATCAAGACAGATTGACACTGATAGAAATGGACAGAGCATCATACTTTCTGAGAATCCAAAACCTAGAAGAACAGGAAGGAGAAGACCTAGAGCAATTAATAACTGAAGAATGGGCCGCACAAACAGGATTAACCAAAGAAGAACTACAACAATCTATAGACAGAATATATAGAGTAGGCAATGCATACACAAGGAAGAACAAATTGCCAAAAGAAGTGCACATAAAGTTTATAAAGAGATCAACAAAAGAGAAAATATTGAAATTTAACCAAGAGAAAGATCTGACGATAAGGGGGGCTAAAGTCAATATTTTGAAGCAGGTGCCATGGAGCATGCGAAAAAAAAAAGACAGGAATATGCGTTCCTCACAAAAGTGCTTATAGATAGGAAAATCCCCTTCAAATGGCTAACCCCAGAAGGCGTTTTATTTAACTGGGAGTCGAGAAGATACAATCTAAACAGCAAAATGAAGGCAAGAAACTTCCTGGAAGAGATGAGATACAAACTCAAGTTAACGGAAGAAGAATTGCAGTTTTCCAGTGAAGAATCAGAAGGGGAGACAGAAGGGAAGGAGGACAGAGCATTGAAACCACAGAGAACTTTAACACCCCCCTCACCCAGGAAGACAAGGAACTGGAATAAAAACAAAGACAAAGCAGATAAATCAGACAGTAAAAACCGGTAAAATGTCAAGAAAACTCAAGTTCCTATCTGTTAACGTTAGAGGGATGAACTCGCCCCAGAAGAGAAATTCAATCTTCAATAAATTATACAAAACCAAAGCGGATGTCATATTAATTCAAGAAACCCACATTAAAGAATCAGACAAGAACATGCTAAAGAATGACAAATTAGGACAAATGTTTATAGCAGCAGATAAACAAAAGAAAAGGGGTGTGGCAATGTATATACAGAAAGACCTTAATCCAAAACTAATCCACACCTCAAGAGATGGAAGAGTGGTAGCAGCAGAGATAACAACAGAGGGCGAAGAAATATTGCTAATAAATATTTATGCACCAAATGAAGCGCAAGATAAGTTCTTCATACAATTAAAAGAACTCCTAATCAGAGAACCGGAGAAAAAAATATGCATCATGGGGGACTTCAACGCAGTAGTGGACAAAACAAAAGATACCTCAACGACAGATGGGACAGGAAGAAAAAAGAAAAGAAACATGATCCCTAAAACTTTCTTAGAAATGGCAAAAGAGCTGAACTTAATTGATATTTGGAGAACCCGAAATCCACATAAAAGAGACTACACATTTTACTCGTGCAGACACAAGTCCTGGTCGAGGATTGACAACTGTTGGATCTCAGCAGATTTGATACATCAAGTGGAAGAAATTGAAATATTGCCAAATACGTATGCAGACCACAAGCCAATAATAATGACGTTAGGACAAGCGAGAAGGAAAGGAGGATGGAGATTAAATACTTATCTGATGAGGGATGAAAATTTTATAACCAAAATGAAAAAGGAAATAGATTTCTTCTTCCAAACAAATAAACCGCAAGATACAGAAATGACAACAATCTTGGACGCAGGGAAGGCCTATCTTAGAGGGTTAGCAATACAATATAATGCACAAAAAAGGAAAGAAAAGAAGAAACAATATCAAGATCTTCTAACAGCCTTAAAGGAGAATGAACAGGAGCTTAAAAAAAGACCCTCAGCCTCTAACTTTAAAAATAAAATAAACATTCTACAACACGAAATTCATCTGCTGGAACAAGAAGAAATGGCAAAAAAAATCAAGTTTGCAAGGCAAAACTTCTTCGAAAACGCGAACAAACCAGGAAGATGGTTAGCATATAAAATTAAAAGAGAGAGAGAAAAAACAAGGATTGGCACACTAGAAAACAAAGTAGGCAGGGGAATACATAAGCAGAAAGAAATTGAGAAAATAATACAAGATTATTACACAAACTTATATATAAAAAAAGAAATTGAGCAGGAAGATCAGTGGAAATATCTAGATAAGATCGGGAGCTGGAAATTTAGTCACCAACACTTAGAGAGGCTAAACAATCCAATAACAACGTGTGAAATTATGGAGGCATGGAAAAAACAGAAGAAGGGGAAGGCGCCGGGACCGGACGGGATCCCGATGGAATTTTACCAAGGATTGGAGGGAATTCTAGCCCCACAGTTCAAAAAACTAGTGGAATACATTGGAAAAAATGGCAAAATTCCAGACTCATGGAAGGAAGCACATATATCACTGATACATAAAGCAGGAACAGAAAAAAAAGAAATTAATAATTACAGGCCAATCTCTCTTCTAAATGTCGATTATAAGATCTATGCAACTATTTGGGCAACAAGACTAAAGAAGGTGCTTGAAGAAATGATACATGATGACCAAACAGGATTTATCCCCAAACGAAAACTGACATCTAATATAAGAACAATAATAAACATCCTGGAATTTTATGAACAACACCCAGAGAAACAAATGATGTTGATTTTCCTAGATGCGGAAAAGGCCTTCGATAATCTGGATTGGGAGTTTATGATTCTACAGTTAAAGAAGATGGGGGCACACGGACTCTTTTTACAAACAATTAAAAATATTTATACCGAGCAGAGAGCGAAGATCAAAGTCAATAATCAAATGACGGAAAGTATCCAAATCATGCAAGGCACGAGACAGGGGTGCCCACTCTCTCCTCTACTATTTGTTCTAATTCTTGAGTCTCTGAATAGACAAATAAGAGGGAATAAGGAAATTAGAGGTCTGAAAATCAAAGGGGAGGAGTACAAATTGCAAGCCTATGCAGATGACCTGGTAGTAATATTGGATAATCCCCTGCACAGCATCGAACAAGTACTAGGAGAAATAAAAGAATTTGGAGCAGTGGCAGGCCTAAAAATAAACTACAGCAAAACAAAATTCATGACTAAAAACATGTACAAAAAAGATGTGGAGGAACTCAGCCTTAAAACAAAATTTCAGGAAGTCCAAAAAATAAGATACTTGGGGATTATGATCACAAAAAAACAAGTAATCTAATGAAGGAAAACTATCTCTTAATGCAGAAAGAAATAAAGAGAGATTTGGATGATTGGAACAAGTTGCAAATATCAATGATGGGTAGAATCGCAACAATCAAGATGTCAGTCCTCCCAAAATTGCTATTCCTTTTCCAAAATCTACCAATTATACTAAATTTTAAATACTTCAAAGAACTAGACACACTGATCTCAAAATTTATCTGGAAAGGGAAAAGACCAAGAATAAAACTCAAAACATTACAAGATTTAAGAGAAAGAGGAGGGACGGGGCTACCAAACTGGTTACTATATTATAAAGCATGTGCCTTGGTTTGGATAAAAGAGTGGATAACACTTGGGAACCAAAGTATACTAAAATTAGAAGGCCAGGATTTAAGAATGGGCTGGCACGCATATGTGTGGTACGGGGGAATCAAGGAGCAGACACACTTCTCAAACCATATAATAAGGAAAGCACTCTCCTTAGTTTGGCAAAAGTTTCAAACACAGAACTATAAAAAAATTCCAGAATGGGTAGCACCCATAGAGGCCTTCACTCTAAAAACAATAAACCAAAAGGGCTTACTACTTACTTATCAAGAATTGCTGACTAAAGAGAAGGAGATGAAAGAGAAAACAGAACTGGAGAAATTGGGCCTAGCAACAGATTGGTGGTCTATGGCAAAACTGGAATCAAGATACAAAAAAGATAAATGTATGGGTTTTTTTGAAGGGAAAACACGGGTGGATGAACTGTGGATTTATACAAATGAGGGAATCATCAAAAATGTACACATATTTATTAGAATATGAATTGGAGGATGAAAGAGTGAAGGAGGGAATGATTAAATGGGCTCAAAATTTTAAATATAATATTGATATTGATGACTGGACTAAAATGTGGAAAGACAATCACAAATTAATTAAACCTGTTAGTCTCAAAGAAAATATATTTAAAATGTTTCACAGGTGGCATCTGACTCCGGTAAAACTAGCCAAAATGTCAAAAGGGTCTAATAATGTTTGTTGGAAATGTAGAAAGAATCCAGGGACTTACTATCATGCATGGTGGTCATGTGATCAAGCTCAGATATTCGGGCGGCAGACTTGGAAAGTGGCACAAGAAATTGTACAAATTAAATTAAATTTCAGACCGGAAACGTTACTGTTGAATATAATGCCAGAGATTACTGATAAAAAAATAAAATATATTCTCTTGTACATATATACGGCAGCTAGACTGCTCTGGGCCCAGAAATGGAAAATAACCGAAATACCAACTAAGGCTGAACTCTTGAAAAAGTTACTGGACATTGCAGAACTGGATATGCTCTCAGAGGCGCTGCGAGACCACCCAAGGCATTATGTAAAGGAGAGCTGGAAGATGATATACAGTTGGGCCCAGAAGCAGATAAATGAATAAGGGGCAAAATAGTCATAAAGACGTTTAAAAAGTGACACTAAATCTGGAAGTCTTGCAGATGGCTGTTTAAGGGTGGAATCACCAATACCTCTGTATTAGCAATAGATAAGGGGACAGGATCTGTCTACTATAGACTCTGGTCTGTGTAACAGTTTAGTGTGACCCTTAATATTGTTGAATTTTGTTTGTATATATTATGCGAAATAATAATAAAAAAATGAAAAAATAAAATAAAAAAAAATAATAAACCCTGGTCGAGACCCGGCAAACCACACAAAAAAAAGGCCCCTACGGTAAGGGGGGAAAGTCCTGTTTCAGGCCTCCCATACTTACCCCAGGACTGGAGCTGCCCCGAACAGGCCTGTAAGAGTCTTCCTGGGCCTTCTAGAGGCCCCAAAAGGGCCTCCCTGTAAACCGGAAGTGACTTCCGGATCACTGAAAATAATTTCTGAGGCCTCTGAGAGCCTTTCTAGGTCTGTCGGAGACCTCAGAAATTATTTCCGGTTTACCGGAAGTCACTTCCAGTTCACAGGGAGGCCCTTGTGGGGCATCCAGAAGGCCCGGGAAGGCTCTCACAGGCCCATTTGGGGTAGGGCCAGGCTGGGGATAAGTACAAAAGCCCTCAGCGAGGCCCTCCCCAGGTCTGACTCAACCTGCATCTGTATATCGTGGATTTTCAATTATCGCGGGTCAGGTCAGGTCCCTAACCCCTGCAATAGGCGGGGGATCACTGTATTCACCAAATATCCACAAGCCATTGTCTTATGATTTACTATACTATGCAACAGGATTTTGGCCACTATTAAATATACTTCAAAAATTAATTCCATTTCTTCAGGTAATGCTAGGAACTTTAGAGAAAGGAGAAGTCACTTCACTCTCACAAATTGACAGTACCCAGGAGACTCTGAGTGGCCAGATGGGCATGGTATTTAATAATAATAATAATAATAATAATAATAATAATAATAATAATAATAATAATAATAATAATAATAATAATAATAATAATTAATTATTATTATTATTATTATTATTATTATTATTATTATTAGTAGTAGTAGTAGTAGTAGTAGTAGTAGTAGTGATATAAATTATTAACAGATAATAACAGATAATAAGCAGAAGCACTTTATAACTGCTGAGGACCTAAACTACTTTAACCTTCCTGGCATTTAGAGAACAATCACTTACCTTCATGGATTTTTTTCTCTCTGCTTCTTTCCTGCTTAGCTTCATGGATGTTTTGGTTAAATCTTTAGAGGAAAAACAAACAAACAAGGAAGGTCACAGTCATGCTTCTCATTTAATCTTTTTTAAGTGTTATGGATGTATCATGTCTGTGCATCATTGTACACCTCAGTAGATATTGTATAGCCTCTTTTGACTTAACTAAACATGGAGCTGAGGCTCTCTGTTTCTCTGTTTCTCTACATATAAAGCAGGTTCAAATGCATTCACAAACACAACAGGTATCAGTTGTCTCATCTAGAAAAGCATGAGGAGTGGCCTGGATAATTTCTCAGCATGCCTAAATCTAGCATAATCAGTAGACTCCTTAATATCTTTTGCAGTGTTCAAGACCTTACCTTGGCAGCCACCAAGGGACAGCACCCCCTATCTTTTAAAAAGGGTGAAGAAGCAATAGTTGGTGAAGTCTGGGGGGAAAGGGCATAGTTTAATAGAGCACTTATCAACACAATAAGTTCTTATAGTTCAATCTGTAATATACATAGGAAAATAAAAAGACTGGGTCTGAAGCCTTGGAGAATTATTGACCTTCTAGGTAGTACTAAGCTAGACAAATCAAAGAGGTCCCTGAATACAAGGAGGTGTCCCAGTTTTTGGCCTGGTCCTCCAACAGTTTCCCTTTTCTACTTTCCTTCCCTGTCCCCTGTAAATGGAAGGAGTAAATCACAGATGGTTCCCTGTCAACCAGCTGGCTAAAAAATAAAGTGGAAGAGGATCTGTGCAGAAGGTTTTAAATCAAAGCAACAGTTTCTTGCCAGATCAGAGTAGAAAACTTTTCAGAATAAGGAGTGATGCGGGCCCTGGCAGCCTGGGCATAGCAGAAGCATACTGTCACAATGGTACTGAATTGTGGTGAGTAACATTTTTAGTTTAGGTGTTGAAAGGAAGTGTGGTTTGCTGAGCAGTGGGAATTTATTTACTGATCAATCCCTTCTAAGATGAAAATTATAGGGCAAAATATTGTTAGTAAACATGGAGTGAAACAGACCTTGGGACATAGCATTCAGTGCAATCTCCAACTAGCAGTTATTCATTGGCTTTTGGACAAGAATCTTTCAACCTTGTGTCCAAGAGGAGATCAAACATCAACACGAAATCTTGTATATTCCATTTTATTTTCTTTGGTGGGAAGACCCTTATGCTTGTCTGAAGGTCTGGAAACGGTCAAATACTATAGATGGTCTTACGAAAAACACTGTATCTATCTCTTCAGTGTGAATCAAATCCATCATTTATATTACATTTTCAGTCCAGCTGGGAATAAAGCATTTATTTATTTATTTATTTATTATGGAGCTTATACCGCCCGTCTTCCTAGAAGGGAACTCCGGGCGGTTTACAACAAATTAACAGGACAGCAAATTACAATAACAGCAAAATAAATTAAACTAATAAAATAAGCAAACAGAACAGTAATACCAGAGATGCAGATGGCGGGAATAATAAAAAAAAATTGTTCAGGTCACCCAAACGCCTCCCAAAAGAGAAGGGTTTTCAATGCCTTCCGGAAGGCAGGCAGGGACTCTGCTAGGCACACTTCTGCTGGAAGATGATTCCACAAGGTCGGGCCAGCCACTGAGAAGGCTTGGGTACGAGTGGAAGTTCTCCAAGCCTCTCTGGGCATGGCCACGTGCAGCATGTGTGCCCGCGACAACCCAGTCGGACGGGCCGAGGTTGACCGCTGGTCGATCCGCTCTGTCAGGTAGCCAGGTCCTAGACCATGGAGGGTTTTGTAAACCAAAACCAGGACCTTGAATCTAATTCGGGCTGCAACGGGTAACCAGTGCAGGCGGGCCAGAACTGGGGTGATGTGCTCAAATCGGTGCACCCCCGCCACCAGTCTGGCCGCCGCATTTTGGACCCGCTGCAGCCGCCGAATGAGAGTCAAGGGCAACCCCATGTAGAGCGCGTTGCAATAGTCCAGTCTTGAGATCACCAGCGCCTGGACCACTGTTCTGAGGGAGTCCCCATCCAGGTACGGGCGAATCTGGGCGATTCGGCGAAGGTGGAAAAAGGCAGCCCTGGACACAGCGGACACCTGAGCCTCCATGGTGAGCGCCGGGTCCAGGACTACTCCCAGATTCCGGACAGAGTCGGATGGCCTGAGGGAAACACCCTCCAAGGTGGGAAACGGGCCACCGTAGCTGGATGGGGAAGCCCCAAAGAACATAACCTCGGTCTTATCAGGGTTGAGCCTGAGCCTGTTAGCCCTGGTCCATTCCATGACTGCGCCCAGGCACCGATCGAGGGTCTGGACAGCCTCATCTGCAGTGGTAGAAAAGGAGACATAGAGCTGCGTGTCATCAGCGTACTGATGACAGCAGACTCCATGTCCCCTAATGACCTCAGCCAGCGGCCTGATGTAAATGTTGAACAGCATGGGAGAGAGAGACGACCCCTGTGGAACCTCACAAGGGAGTATCCAAGGGGCCGACAACTCGCCCCCATGCTGAACCTGCTGGGGATGGTCCCCGAGGAAGGACCGGAACCAACTGTGAACAGTGCCTCCCATCCCAACCCCGGAGAGCCGATCCAGCAGGATACCGTGGTCGACGGTATCAAAGGCCGCTGAAAAATCCAAGAGGACCAACAGGGAGGAACACCCCCTGTCGCCCCCCCAGAGGAGGTCATCTTGCAGAGCGACCAAGACTGTCTCGGTCCCTCGACCGGGCCTGAACCCAGACTGGAACGGATCCAGGATGTGCTCGCCCTCCAGATATGATTGAAGCCGGATCGCGGCCACCCTCTCGATCACCTTGCCCATAAAGGGAACATTAGCAATCGGGCGATAGTTGGTTAGATCGCCCGATGCTAGGTTGGGTTTCTTCAGAATGGGCTTTACCACAGTCTCCTTCAGGCGAGAGGGAAAGATCCCTTCCCTGAAGGAGGCTGTGGCGATGATAGACGCCCATTCGGCCATGTTCCCCCCAACGGCTTTCATAAGCCATGATGGGCAAGGGTCGAAGGGGGTGGACGTGGGCCGGCAGTGGGCAATAGCCCTGGAGGCCTCAAGTGAGGTAACAGGCCCAAACTCAACCATGCGAGAAGACCGAGGGGGAGCAGCCACCGGGGATGCCGAGGGTGGGCTATGGCAACAGGGTTCAAAACCGGTGCGGATGGCCTCAATTTTTGATTGAAAAAAGGCTGCAAAATGCTCACTACTGAAATCAGTAGGAGGAGGCCTAGACAGCCCAGGATTAGTGAGGTTGCGAACCATGCGGAACAATTCCGCTTGGCGGTTCGAGGCCTCACTAATTCTCAGGGTGTTATAAGATCTTCTAGCCACCCTGATCGCATGAACATAGCGCCTGGACTGTGCGATGACTGCAGCCTTCTTAGTCGCCGACCGGTTCTTCCTCCAGCTGCGTTCCAGCCTCTTCCATTCTTGCTTCATCGCTCGAAGCACTTCCGTGAACCATGGTGAGGAACGAGCTCTGCAGTGGATGAGGCGCCTAGGGGCGATCTGGTCAACAGCCCGGGATGTTTCATCAAACCATTGATCTTCCATGGAGTCTACCAGATCGTCAGCCAGTCCGCTAGGAGGCCCTCCGAGGACTTCCCGAAACCAATCTGGGTCAAGGAGTCTGGGGGGGCGGGCCCAAACAGTTGGCCAAAGGTCCCCGCGGGGTGGGGCGGCGATTGATACAGAGAAAGACAGCAGGTGATGGTCTGACCATGACACGGGGGTGGGAACAATGTTCCACACCCTCAGACACGAATCCTCAGACGCGGAGGAAAATACCAGATCCAGGGTGTGTCCAGATCTGTGGGTTGGGCATAGAACATGCTGGCACAGGTTCATGGAGGTCATTGACTGCATGAATTCCAGGGCAGCACCAGACAGGTCACTGCCAGCATGCACGTTGAGATCACCCACCACCAAAAGGTGGGGGGTTCTCAACAGAGCAGCGGCGATGAACTCGGTGAGCTCTGGTAGCGATTGTGCTGGGTTGCGGGGAGCACGGTAACCGAGCACAATGCCAAACCTGTCCCGCTGCCCAACCAACAGATGGACACATTCCAACCCTGGGATCACCAGTGTTGAGGCCCTACTGATTTGAATAGTATCCCTGTACACAATGGCGACCCCACCCCCCTTACGACCCTCCGATCTTCCCGCCCCCTGTACCAGAAACCCAGGGGGGCACAGCTGGGTGAGGGACGCCCCCCCCTGCACCCACCCAGGTCTCGGTAATGCATGCCAGGTCAGCCCTCCCATCAGCGATGGTATCATGAATGATGGGTATCTTATTATGGACCGACCTGGCATTCAACAGGAGGCAAGAAAGATCGGAGGCGCTGGCGGAGTGGCTCCGAGGCACGTGACAGTGAGCTGAGGGGTCAGAACAGGGGACAGGCGCGAGATGCCTGGCCTGGGTTCTTCTTAACCGACTAACCCCCCAGCCCCTAGTGTTCCGACCACGGCCCGACACGACAGGTATGGTGGTCCCTGCCTGCATGGTGACAGATGAAAAAAAAAACTACCAAGCAATAATTACATCACTGATCCTTCTGAATTCCAACTATTCTAGGTAGATGTGATTCATATCCAGCGCCTGCTTGGAATGGAATCAGGGCTTCAAAGTGCTCTGGGCCAAACAAAAAGGGGTAGTCAGGCTTTTTCCAAGTGAGCTTTCTCCTTTAAGCTGTGCCTCCCCCCAATTATTTCCCTGAGCTCAAAACAACCAATAGTAGGAGAACCTGACCAGGGAGAAATGGGATGGATGAAGAAAGTTATGGGAATTTATTACAACCTAGAGCAAGCCCCCCTACAAGCCCATACATAATGTCCTCAGTAACCTCCTGTATTATATACAACCTCACGTAGCATGATGGACAATATTACTTGTTTTAAAAACAGGCAGCATGGAACTTCATGAACCTTGTTCCACACTGGGAAATGTAATTGAAAAGATCTGTGAAAAGACACTCTCCCTTGCCTATCAGTGTTGCTTTGCTTTCATCACTACCACAAACATTTGTTTCTGCCTTACACCTTTTCATCTTCTCAAATGCTTTTACAGCTTCTAGTTTTCTAAGCCTTCAGTTATATCCTCCTTCATATCCTCTAAGTAATGAATGAGTCCCTCAAGATGGACTAATCTTTTCTGTATAATCTTCACAACTGTTTTTATCAATTCTGACAGTGAAGTATCTTCTCCCAGCCTTTTCCAATTTCATACTCCAGTCATTCCTCATTTATCTTATGAGTAACTTTGGCTTCCATTATAAATAAGCTCACTTATATGCTTCCTTGCCTGCTGAATTTTGTCTTCATTTTTATGAACATACAAGCATAGATGGTGCATGACTGGAATAGGGTATCCCATTTACAGCTAAGAAGGAAGGTGGGCATACAGTGGCATTCAATTTAATTCCACATGGCCCTGGGCTTAATTTCAAAAGTCCTTTTGTATGTGACCAGGGGCATGAACAACCTATCTCTCAGCAGCTGTATGGACATGGAGAACAGTGTGGGAGAAAAAATGTGCACAAGAGAGGTGCATACAGAAAGAGAAGGGACAACAGTGCCCAGTCTTAGTTCTAGATTTTGTCTTTGCTAGTATTAGATCATGACTAGAGATGAGCATGAATAAAAATGGAACTGCAAAATTCATTCATTGATTCACATTCATAAGTACTGATACTCCCAATGAATACGAATTGATACATTTTTTGTGATTCATTGATTCATTGGACTGTAAAATGGCCCCCAAGGCACCTAGAGATACCAATTTAGGGAAGCTTCCCCCAAAGAAAGATCCTCTCAGGTACTAGAGACACCAAACTTGCAGAGGAGCTTCGTTTGACTCTCCTCTACAATCCCTCCAAGTTTCGTGAAGATTGGGTTTGCCCAAGCCAGTTGCTAAAGGGCAATTTCCTACCCCCCCTTTGGGGGTTTATAACTCAGACTTCTGGAACCCAAACTTTATCAAACATGTGGAGGAGAGTCTTGGAAGCTTATCTTCAAATTTGGTTCACTAGACACCTTAGATGTCATTCTTCTATAAGGGTTTAAAGTAAAAAAAAAAGAATTTACAAATCAATTTGTCAGAAAAAATGCAAATTGCTTTTTTGTGATTGGTTGACCTTGACAAATCACGAATCAAAATGGATTGTAAATAAAAGCGAATCATCATGTTTCTGAATCTTGCCCTTCTTTAAACCTGGCAGATTATCAATTGCCCTCAGTAAGGTAAGCATGAATTACATAGAAGAGGGAGGCAGAAAGTGATTACAATTGGGCAAGAGCAAGTGCAAATGTCAAGATAGCTCTCCTTTGCTCTGATCTGAAATTGCTGATGGCTGAACAATCATATTGTTCTGTGCTCCTTAGGCAGAAATCATTAGTGCTGCAAAATGAAGGACATCTAATACATTGTAGAAATTTTAATTTCAACAACTGGTCACTCTCTTTCATTTTTCCAAAATAACTTTTATTGCTGGACTTTAAAGAAGAAGATTGAGTTGGACAGTATCCATCAAGTTTCAATGAACGGTCAGTTTTGCGCTGATTGATGGCACTGTCTGTTGTCTCCTAACAGTGTTTTTGAAATTCCCTTCTCCCTTATTTCAGAAGTTAATGTTAGAAGACAGGGTAAAAGCTGGGATTTATTTACTGTAAATATCTTTATATTTTTATGATGATGATGCAAGGATTTTGTTTTTGAAATTTAAGGTTTTTGGTTAAAATTTGCTTCTGTTACATAATGCCAGTCAATGTCTTTATGACCGTAACTGTTTTTGACAGAGTCAAATATTTTTCAACTTTTTATTGTAACAATAGCACTAAACACAACCATAATAATTATCATAATCACCACCACCACTACCTTAGATCTGCAGAGCTGGAAGAGACCCCATGGATTATTAAGTCCAGCCCCTGTCAAGGAGGCACAGTCCGGCATTGAATTCCCAGCCTCTGACTCCACAGCCAGATACCTAAACCATTTCAGTTATAGTTCCCAGGAAGAATTGCTTGTAAACATTTTCTATTTAGGCTTAAAAATGTAATTTGTTAGGAAATCTAAGACTCCAGTGTTACTATTTTTAAAAAGTTTTGTGTGGTTTACTCCCAACTCTTCAGCAGGGCTGTCAAACCTTACCATGGACAAGCTATATTGTAAGATAATATCAGTTTCAGGTCATTATGGAAACCATATTTTGCTTGAATGCCAGGCTTTTTCAGGAACAGATTTGCTTTACTCTCAATTTGATTCAATTAGTCATTTGTGAACAGATGTCTAAAGGTAAATGTGTTGATATTAATTCAGCATGCTTATAAAGTGCCTTTTAAAAAATTAGCCTTGATGTTTTGATTGATTCATCTCAAAACTCTGTGATGTGGTGAAGTTCATATGGGTTCATTTTGTGCAACCTTGGAAAGTTATCCTATAGCTTCATGTTTCTTATTTAAAAAGAGGACAGGAGTGGGATTTGATGATTTGGCTGCAAGCACAAAGACAGGTAAAGGATTTAAGCAGATCTAAATTCCTCATTGGCCAAAATACAGAACAAGAGCCATTAGTTCTGGAAATGTAGAATTAATGAACTGATTTTGATAAGGGACTCTTTTATACCTCTGCTCATCCCAAATAGCTAGTGGTGGTGGTGGTGGTGGTGGTGGTGGTGGTGGTGGTGGTGGTGATGATGATGATGATGATGATGATGATGATGATGATGATGATGATGATGATAATAATAATAATGTGCTTAGTAAAGTTAAACTAGAAGAGATATGGTGGAGTTGTGAAACTGGGGGTTAACAAATTATCCAAATAGAAGGAGAAAATAGATTGATAACACTTGGGGACATCGAACAGTCTGAAGTTGAAGAAAATATGGATGTTGTACAAAAATGTGAACCACAAGAAGGTTCAATAAGGATTGGAAGACCAGCAGAGCTCACTATTAGGCAGCAAGAACTGAAGAATAAAATACTGACACATGCTGCATTAAATGAAGAGAGGGGAAGGCTCCCGATTTTGAAGACTGTGCCTAGAAAAAAATTGGTACCATTATGAACAATGTAAACTCTGCACTTGCAACAATCTAGATAATGTCAACTGAACAGATAAATCAGCTTGCATATAATACAGCAGTAATAGTAACAGAAGAACTAAGGATTCCATAACTGAAGCCCCACCCCACCCAATGGCTTGAGAAACCGCAGTGGAAGATCAGGCTGGAGCTTAAAATCAAAAGACTCCGAGCAGATGCAAGCAACTTTACTTTAAGATCAGGCCAGGAGGCCCTGCTGAAGGTGCCATCCCTCAAAGAGATAAGGGGGGTGGCATGTCGAAGCAGGGCCTTCTTGGAGGTTGCCCCCAACTCTGGAATGCCCTCCCTACGGAGATCCGCCTGGTGCCAACACTTTTGGCTTTTCGGCGCCAGGCAAAGTCCTTTCTGTTTGGCCAGCATTTTAAGTAGATTACTCAGTTGGACACATGAGCAGCAGAGTTGTATAATCTATAATTGGTACTGTATGTTGTTTTAATTGTATTGTATTGTATAGTTTTAATAATTTTATTGTTTTATATTTTTTAATACTTGTATGCCACCCAGAGACCTCTTGGTAGTGGGGCGGCTAAAAAACTTGTTAATAAATAAATAAATAAATAAATAAATAAACTTTAAAAACCTGCAGGAGGGCAAATTAAAGAATGGTAAGATCAAGAAATATTTGACTTAAAAATATTGGCTAAGTACAAGGAAAATGGAGAAGCATTGGAAATAGTGAAGCAGCAAATAACAGCAACAGCTAGAAAAATTGAAAGATACGATGTTAGATTTACTCAATATAAAGACAACCAGTTGTTTCGATCAGATCAAAGAAAGTTCTATCAGAGGTTAAATCAGAAGATAGATATAAAAGATGAAAAGCCTGAAAAATGGCAACCATTCAGGTTTGGAAAGACATACGTATGGGGGACTGAAAAAGGCTATAGTAGAAATGCTGGATGGCTCCAAGATTTTGAGAAGAAATTCTCCAAGTATACAATGGACCAACTAGAAATAACAGCTGATATGATCACCAAAAGAGTACAAAGAGTCAAAAACTGGGCATCACCTGGCAATGATCAACTGCATGGGGTTTTGGCTTAAACACCTGACCAGTCTGCATGGAAAAATGGCTGAACAATTTAATGAAATATTGAGGACACAGGTTATATTAATTAGTGGTTAACAACTGACAAAACCCATTTGATTCAGAAGGATCCAACAAAGGGAACAATACCTGAAAATTACAGGCCAATAACATGTTTACCAACTATGTATAAACTGCTGACAGGCATCATAGCTGATAAAGTCTGGGATTATTTGGAAGCAAATAACATCGTGCCAGTAGAGCAGAAAGGGAACAAACGGGGAAGAGGCACAAAAGATCATTGATAAAATGATCCTAGAGAATTGTAAAGTCCAGAAAACTAATTTATATATGACTTGGATTGACTATAAAAAGTCTTTGTCTCAGCACCACATAGTTGGATTATTAAGTGACTGGATGTCATTCGAATATGTAAAAGTATTGGTGCCCTAATTGAAAAATGTGATAAAGAACTGGAAAACAGTATTGTTTGTCAGGTATGAAAGCTACGGTTTGGTTAGCATTAAACGAGGGATTTTTCAAGGTAACTCTTTTTCACCTCTCCTATTTACTATTGATTCCCCGCTCAATAATTTTGCAGAAGACAAATTTAGGGTACCAAACTGCTAAAAATGAGAAAAATTTCTCATCTATTGTATCTAGATGACTTAAAGTTGCAAGGAAATTCAGAAACTGAAATACACTCACTGACCAACACAGCCCGAATTTTTAGTATTGATGTTAGTATTGAGTTTGCATGAAACAAATGTGCCACAGTGGCAATGAGAAAAGGGAAAATCACTGAGAGTGAAGGAATTAAAATGCCAAATGGACAAGCCATTAAGTATCATCAGTATGAAGCCTATAAATATCTGGGCATACTGCAATTACATAATATAAAGCATGGTCAAGTGAAAAATGTGGTCAGTAAAGAATATATCCAAAGGGTCAGAAAAGTATTAAAAAGTAAGCTGAATGGTGGTAACACCATCAAGGCCATTAATAGCTGGGCCATACCAGTCATCAGGTATACCGCTAGCATTATAAACTGGACTCAGACGGAGCTAGATAGTCTAGATAGGAAAACAAGAAAACTTATGACCATTCACTATGCATTACATCCATGCAGTGATGTTGACAGGCTGTATTTACCTAGAAAATTAGGTGGTAGAGGTATTTTGCAAGTGAAGCAGACAGTTGCAGAAAAGAAGCATGCATTGGCAGATTATGTAAAAAATTGTACAGAGCCAGCACTATTGGAGGCTAAGAACAAGGGGCTGTTTAAAGTAAAGCAAACAAAGGGTCAGTACAGGAAAACAACAATGCAAATAACGAGCTGATAGCTGGCATAATAAAGCACTGCATGGACAGTTCCTCAAAAAAAAAATCAAAGGAAAAGTAGATGAGGAAAAGACCTGGTTATGACTCACCAAGAGAACACTTGGTGAGACAGAAGCCCTGATTTTTGCAGCTCAAGAACAAGCTATTAGAACAAATGCAGTTAAGGCTAGAAGAGAAAAAAATCAGCTGAATACCCCACATGTAGACTCTGTAAAAAGGCAGATGAAACTATCGACCATATATTGAGCTGTTGCAAGAAAATTGCTCAGACTGATTACAAACTGCCATAATGTAGTTGCTCAAATGGTTTCCTGGAATTTATGTCACAACTATCATCTGCCCGTAGCCAAGAACTGGTGGGATCATGAGCCTGAAAATGTGATTGAAAATGAGCATGCAAAATTACTTTGGGACTTCCGAATACAGACAGACAAAGTTCTGGAGCATAATACCCAGATATTATGATTGTGGAGAAGAAAAAAAGTGTGGATCGTTGATATTGCTATACCAGGTGATAGTAGAGTCACCAAGAAACAACTTGAAAAAATTACACCATATCAGGATCTGAAAATTGAACTTCAGAGACTCTGGCATAAACCGGTACAGGTGGTGGCAGTGGTAATCAGAACACTGGGTGCGGTGCCTAAAGAGCTAAGCAAGTATTTAGAAGAAATTGGAGTTGATAAAGTCACCATCAGCCAGCTGCAGAAAGCCACCTTACTGGGATCTGCTCGCATAATTCGCCGATACATCACGTAGTCCTAAACGCTTGGGAAGCGTTCAACTAGTGATTTGCAATACAAAATCCAGCGTCGTTATCTTGTTTGCTGTGTGATAATTTGATGATGATGATGATGATGATGATGATGATGGTGATTCTGATATGCAATCAAGTTGATTCCAGTTCCTTTCCAGGGCTTCCTAGACATAGGTTACTCAGAGGTGGTTTACCACTTCCTTCATCTGGGGTACCTGTGGGACTGCACAGCTTGCCCAAGGTTTCACAGACTAGCTTTCCTTCCAGGAGGCACCGTAGGGAACCAAACTCCAGACCTCTGGTTCTACAGCCAGTTACCCAACTCACTGAGCTATGATTTGGAATTATAGCTCAAATAATGTGGCATTTTTGTTGTTCCTTAATTATATTTACATATTTTTGTGAATCTTTTGAGCTACCTAAACACTTTTTCAAAATCCTTCACAGTCCACTACACAGTATCCTTACTCTAAGATGTTACATTGCTAATATCTATTTTCCATTAAATACCAATACCAATAGGACGTTGCTAAAAACAAATATAATACCGTTAAGCACAGCAACTCACAGCATGAAAACTTGTCTTTAAAAAAACTGAGATAACAGACCAGGAATAATTTTGGAATTCAGCACCTAAAAGGGAATGGCAATTCCATTCAGAAACATAATGCAAAATTATTTGGCAATGTTCAACATTCTGTTGCTTGGTGTCAGCTGAATAATAACTTTCAATCTGTTCTTCTCTAGTAAACCAAGTGTCCCAGTCGTGGTTCTCAGGGCATGCACACATCAAGCCAGTGTGCATGCATACCTCTGAGTATTGTTGTGGCCATGCTTTGTTGATTGGGAAGAATGAAGGAAAAGTTATGATTTGGCTTATGCCAAATGACAGACTTTTGGCCAGTGAATCAGTAAATTCCTACAATATAAATATTGGGGTGGGGTAGGGGATAACAAATGTCAAAAGTAATAATAACAAGGGTATGATAACACATGCAGCTACATACTTAAGTCACTACATTCATTACTTACCACACAAAATATTAGATACAGAACCCAAACTGCTCTGCCCTTTGCTCTGCCCCAAGGCTCTTTACTCCCTCCCCATGTCATCCCTAACCAAACCTCTCTTATTAAACTGGGGGAAGCCATCTTGAATGTTGCCATTGCCACTCTTCTCCAATCTTGCCTGGTCCCCACCTCTGTTGTGCCTCTGCTACTGCCATTGGGCACCACTGAAGTTGTGCGCAACCGCCACTGCCGATTCCTCCCCCATCTTGCTTGGCCCCCAATTCTGCTTTGCCGCAGCTGCCACCAGGCACCCCGGAACCCCTCCCCCTCTTGCCCCCCCCCGTGAGAGATGGGAACAATGGGGATGGAGCAAGGGCTAGGGAAAGACCCACTGAAAGGCTGGGCTGAGAGGATGGCTCCTGCCCTTCGGGGAAAGCGCCCCTGGCTGGGGCTGTGGGCAGGGGAGGCCTGGAAATTATAAATCATTATCCGAATTATTTGTTATCCGGGGCAGTCATTATCCAAGGTACCACTGTACACACACACACACACACACACACACACACACACACACACACACACACACACACACACACACACACACACACACACACACACACACATGAAGTTTAACAAGATCCTAACTACACTGGTCTTGATCACTGTCTTGATTTCTGAGTAATTTTCTAGCCAGAACGTCTTCACTGCTTCCTGAGGATATACAGTGGTACCTTGTATGAAGGAATTAATTCATTCCAAATGAAATTATGTTAAGCAAATTTTCCTTTATACAAATTCCCATAGGAATGCATTGAAAATGGAGTGATCTCATTTTTATGTTGTACGGATTCTCCCCATAGGTGATTATGTTAAGCAAACTTCCCCTATCTCAGGAATTGTTTATGTTGTACAAATTTTATGTTATACAACCTGTTATACAAGGGTCCACTGTACATTAAAAAGGTTTCAGATAAAGTAATTTCTTCTGACGACATCAGCCATTTCACCTTCATCTCTAAGGCTAACACTGCTTGCCAACTTTTGATCACAATAAAAACAGAAAGACTTGTTTTTCATAAACTGACATAAACTGACATAAAGTGGCACATTTCATTTCACAGTTCTTCACCGTCCTTATACACAGCTCCATAATGGATAGAAAAGTGCTTTGTTATTTTTGCAGCAAGAGATCTGGGACAGTTCTGGGACCCTTTGAGATGATGGACTAGAACAGTGATGGTGAACCTTCGGCACTCCAAATGTTTTGGACCACAACTCCCAGTCCTTGGACATTGACAATCTAAGCTCGAAATTCTGGGAGGTTCGCCACCATTGGACTAGAAGCTACATTAGAATTTTACTGACCTGCTATAGAGATGGGTGGGAGATCCGGAAACTTGATTTTGTTATTATCTATCACAATCTTGTCCGTGTCCTTTTTTTCTTCTAATATCATATATGAATAACTGGTTGTAAGCAAAATGTAGCAGAGCAGGAAGCCAAGGAGAAGATTCCTATGTTCCATTCTGGTGGGAAATAGAATAAAATATAACTTAATAACCATTCAAAGAATCCTAGGGGAAAGGGATAGTTCATAAGCAAACATTTGTTGACTCCATGACCTCTCTTCCAACTTCATACCACTGAATATGAATGAAGAACTACAGAGTCCTAAGTTCAAAAAAGCTCCAAAAGCCCTTTGATTGACTTCTACATGAAAATGTTTGAGCAGTACAGAAAGCCATCTGAAAAAGAAAAAGGGAAAAAGAGGCCAACCTTTTCTTGTTCTGTACTTGATAAATCGAGCCACTCACATCAGTTTAGTGTCAAGGGAGGAGAAAGCTGTTGGGTGAAAAGGGGATATTATTACAACAATACAAAAGGGGGAAAAGGCAATGTCGTAATTTCACTTCAATTTACCATCTGAGATCATGTAGCACTCCTTCGAAGATATTCAAAATATTATTGTTGATGCCATAACAGAGGTAACACTTTAAACAATCCAATATCCCTATCATTTCTGGATGGCCCTCAGGAGGAAATAACAAAGTGACAGTGTATCTCTCTACTCAGAGTAGGTCTCACTGCTTTTAATGCTGCTTACTTGAATGAAGACATGTGTATAGGCTTGTAGCCTTAATGCGATTATTTTAACTTTGATTCTGCAAAATAGAGAAGAGCATAACCCCCAAAAACTGACAAATTGGGCTGGTTTGGTGGGGGGTAGTGACAAACCATGGGCTATTACACACACACTGAAAAATGGTTTGCTGTTCATTTTTGAGGTTCGTGCCGGGGGGGCCACCCATCTGATGCTCCCTTCCCACTGACCCTGTTGCCTCCTTACCTGGTCCTGCCATCATCACTGCAAACATTGTCAGAGGCAGCAGCCAGCTCCTGAAAGGGAAACTGGCCCACCATCTCTGACGATAGCAAGGCACCGGAAGACGAGGCAGTGGCAGGACCAGGCAGGGAGGCATTGAGGACAACAGGAAAGAGGTGGGCAGGCATCTGCTTTGCTGAAACGGAACAAAGTGCTTAGGAGAAGAAAGTTTGGCACTTCGTTTTCCTTTGGCCAAACAGGACTCCCAAACTGGGTTATCAGCCAAATCACAAACCAGCCTGATTCATCAGTTTTTTTTTCTGGTTCATGGTTCAATTCATCCCCATCTCTAGTGTAAAGTTATTTGACTGTGGTTTTCCAAGGTCCATTGCACTGGAAGATGCCTTTTATTATATATGAAATAAGACAAATGTAGGTGGCCATCAAGCCCCTTATTGAATTACCACATGATTTAACTGGATTTGCAGTCTTAATATATTTATCCATGCAACTGTGTCAAAATGTGTTTGGTCAAACAATGGAATTTTAGGGTCACAACTTTTGTAAACAAGTAAAAAATGGATTTTCCAGCAGATTTGTTCAACTTCAGTTAATTTTAAATGGCATGTCTGTAAATGTGTTATTTTTATATCAGACAAGGGATGGGAAAAGTTAACCTTT
This sequence comes from Phrynocephalus forsythii, assembly GCA_029282475.1. Classification (NCBI taxonomy): domain Eukaryota; kingdom Metazoa; phylum Chordata; class Lepidosauria; order Squamata; family Agamidae; genus Phrynocephalus; species Phrynocephalus forsythii. Next base: position 93,700,042 of record JAPFRF010000005.1, on the reverse strand, counting down.
CACAAGACAACTCTCAGAATCCTCTAACCAAAGGTAATTCTTTGCTATCTCTATGTTAAACATAATTGGCATTTTTTGCAGGTGCAAAAGTGCAATCTTTCCACAGATTGCAATCAAACAGTTTCCCTCCTTCAATGATTGCCACTTTGCATTCACCATTGGGAGACAAAAGGGTAGCATTTGAAATAAATATTCCCAATTCAGATGCAGACTATTGTGTAGAGTCATAACAGAGACCCCCATGTTGCCTTGATGAATTCTGCCTTGCTGGTAATATATTGTCTCTAGATCTGTGTTTCAGTCTCTCACTTACTCATCTTAAATTGTTGGATTATGTTAGTTGATTTGCATTTTATGCAATACCTGTATTATATTACAAGTATATTATAATGCAAAACTAGTGCATAATCAGTGTATGATGTACAGTATTATAATATAAAAATAAATATGATGACAATCCCCACAAATTTCAGGCTCCACTGATAAAAGTGAACATCGTATCAATTCAGTGGATATCATCACAATTACCATAATCATTATTCCACTGACAGAGTACAAAAGAATAGGTCCCCTGTATGAAAAAGCCTACAAACTGAAATGCAGCACTGGGAGAAAAAAAGAAAGAACACTAAAACTGAGTTAGGCTGGTAAAGAGAAAAAGAATACAGTTTCTTCACTTATACATTTAAACTACCGTATATACTCGAGTATAAGTCGACCCGAGTATAAGTCGAGGCCCCTAATTTAACCCCCCAAAACTGGGGAAATGTATTGACTCAAGTATAAGTCTAGGGTGGGAAATGCAGCAGGGCCTGGCAGCTCCTCGTTTGTAAGCTGGGGGAGTGGTGTGTGATGTTTAAAATGACTTTTAGCCAACGACCCAAGCACTTGCCTCAGTGGCTAAAAGTACTGACCCGCATATAAGTCGAGGGCCCCCTTTTTCAGCCCAAAATTATATTCGAGTATATGCAGTAGTTATTTAGATTTGCAATCACTGAGAACAGGAATTAAAAACAGGAACCAAAGGTTCTGAAGAAAACATGATTCATCCTGTTGTAAGTACAGAGAGAGGACATTATGTAGGTGGCATTGCAGGTAAGTTGTCACACTAGAATCTTATGAAAGGTTTTGTTTAGGATGGGGAAAATTTTGGTTGGTTACATTTTGAGAATAAACTCAAATTACTCCTCTCTACTATATGGAATCCCCATATAGTAGAAGGAATGCAAGGATGCATTACATTGTGTTTTGTCCATCTATGCAGCTGTATGCAAAACCCAGATAATTTTCATTAATTCTATAAACAACATATTAATTCTATAAACAACCAGACAAACAAGCCTTCAATGTATGCCCTCCTTAACATTTTGGTAGCAGAATTTTGTAGAAATTGGACTATAGCTATAGAGGAGCTGTTTTTTTAAATAATTTTTATTATCTTTTGAAACAATACAATACATAATACATACATACAAATTCATAATTATTGAACCTAATTTTTTCCATCACCTCTCCCCCCCTCCTTTCCAACCCCTGGAACCGAAGAACAATCATTTTTTTCACTTTCCATGCAAACTAAGTCATATCATATGTCTCACCTACATATCTATGGCTTCTCCTTAAACCTCTTTACTTTGTTTATATATGGAGCCAATCCATATTTTTTTTTACATTTTTTCCATGTTTCTTTGGGTACCTTTTCTTCTTTAACCCATTTGAAATAATCATACCATTTTTCTTTCTCATAATTTCCCAATCTACCCTTTTTAAAAACTCACCAGTATATCTGATTGAATTATATCATACAAAGACCACCTAAAAACTGAATTACACACTCTCTCGAATGTTTTAATTGCGAACGGATTCCAAAAAAACACCATCACCAAACTAATCCAAAAGGAAACACCCCCCAAGAACCAAGAAACAGAAGAGAACAACGGCACCGCCCTCCTCCCTTACATCAAAGGCACCACAGACAAAATCAGCAAAATTCTCCACAAACACAATATCAAGACAGACCAAAAAATAGCCAACATTTTAAGAAACCCCAAAGACAAGATTGAGCTAGAAAACCAAGGAGTCTACAAAATACCATGCAAAGTCTGTCCAGCCACATATATCGGACAGACAAACAGGAGAATAAGCGCACGCATCGCAGAACACAAGAACGCAGTCAAAAAAGAAGAAAAATCTTCCTCTCTCTTCCAGCACATAAAAACAACAGGTCATGAAATTGACTTTGAAAGAACCAAACTCATCTCCAAAACTGAACACTTCAACAGTCGAATAATCATGGAAGCCATTGAAATAGAGAAACACCCAAACAACATGAATAAACGTGATGACACCTCCCGCTTGCCTGACATCTGGAAACTAGCCCTGGTCAACAGACGAGCCTCTGTCACAAAGACTGACACCAGGTCCAAAAGGACACAAGATGCCACCACCTTCCATCCACACCAAACACAAACCCAGACCCTTCCCACAGATGAAACGAAACCACCATCCAATAACAAAACCACGACTGCACCATCTACTGCGGCACCCCACTCCAGTCACCACATGGAGCACACTCACACACCCCAAAAAAACATTGGGAGACCACAGACACGTAGCCAGACCAAAATGAATTCACAAGACACAGGACCCCACTCCACCAAAGCCCAGGATACTGCCAGAACCCACCAGCCATCTAACCCACCAGCATCTAAACAGCCATCTAAACAGCCACCAAAATCGCCTCAGCCACACAGCAGACCACAAAAGAACAAAGGAACAAAGGAACCTACAATCAGCAACGGAGCAAGCAAACCACACCCCCCAAAAGAACAAAGGAACAAAGGAACCTACAATCAGCAACAGAGCAAGCAAACCACACCCCCCCAGCAGTATTTATAGAAGGACTTCAACTGAGATCACGCTTTGCTTCAAGAAGAAAGAAGCCAGAACACCAGCCTGAAGATGACGAGTGAGACCTCGTCGAAACGTCGCCAAAACAACCAGATTTCTACACGGGAAGAAACCCGAATCCACCCTAACATGCATATATATATCCAATTTTCCTCAGTCCATTTAGAGGAATCCTTCCATGCCCATGCAATTAATGCATGTGCCGCTACTAACATTGCTTTCAATAAGAATGGATCTGCATCACTTAGATTTTCACAACCTACAATTCCCATAAATAATAAGCTTCCATTGATTTGTAAGCTAACTTTGAACCAGTTCTCTATTTTCCTAAGTATCATATCCCCAAATGATTTAACTTTAGCCCATCCCCTCCACAAATGGGAATACCACTCTGATTTATCATTACAGTGCCAACAATTTGGTTTTAACCCTTTAACCATATATGCCAGTTATGCGGGTGTTCTATATGCCACTTAAATCTAACTTTCCTTTTTAATTCTCTGAATTTCTCCACTTTTATTTCTTTGACACCTTTCAACATTTTCCTTATATCGTCTTCTGATAGTACTATAGCATTGCTCCATTTGTTTTGCAACGATTTAACCATAAAATCTTTATCTTTAACCATAAGTTTATATATTTCACCTGTTAATTCTCTTCCCCTCAGATCCAAAATATTATGTATTTTGGCTATCCTCTTTTTTTTTTTGCAGAAAACTTTCAGCATGCAGGTATGGCTTTACCCTATTGTGTAACCCTAATAAATTTAACCAATATTCCCCCCCCTTCATTAACTTATTCCTGATTTGTTTGCTATTCTTATACACATTCTTAATGCAATAATATCCTTTACCCGTTATTTTTTCCCCCATAAACCTTCTTCAGATAACTCTCCATCCTTGCTCAAGCTTTCTAATGGTTTGCCCATTGTAAATCTTCCTTTCCATACTGCTTGCTGTTTTTTCCATATCTTAAAGGCAATCTGTCTGGAACCAATGTTTTTTTTTTTAAAGATATTTTGTTCTGTGTCTGAGTACATACCAGATTTACTGATTCCGTTATTTATTTCATCCTCTACTTTTGCCAGTTTATTCTGATTTCTCCCATCGAGATCCAATAGATATTTCAATTGGAATGCTTCACAATAACATTCCGTCTGTGGAAGTCCCCACCCAAGGTCCTCCTGTTGCATATAAATCAGTCTTTGAACCTCTGTTGCCTTCTTCCCTCCAAATACCCAATTTCTTAATTCTTTATCCCACCCCCTTAAATATTTATTAGGAATCCATATAGGCAACACTTGAAAAGATACAATATTTTAGGAACTATTAGTGTCTTAATCGCTCTAATTCTACCCATAATTCCTAAATATCTATTCTTCCATTCCCCCATTTGCTTTTGATTTTTTCCAGACTGCCTTGTAATTTGTTATTCAAAGCTTGTTTAGATTTTTTTGTTATAATAACTCCCAAATATTTAAGTTTTTAGTCCCCAGTGCCATCCCCATTAATTTTCTTATTTCTCTTGTTCTCTATATTTTACATTGTAAAACATTATTTCTGATTTTTTAATATTCACACCTAATCCTGAACATTGGGTTTCATAAAGCTATTAATATATCATCAGCAAAAAGGTTTACCTTCACTTCTTCCTTCTCTAATTTGTACCCTTGTATCCTAACTGGATTTCTGATTTTATCTGCCAATGGCATAAAGGGCCCCCTTGCTTAATCCCACTTTGTATTAAGATTTCACTTGTCCACCCTTCATCAACCTAATAACTGCTTTAGCTTCCCTATATATTTCTTTTGTAGCCCACACCATTTCTCCCTTCAATCCATACTCATCCAATACCTGAATTATATTCATGACTTACTATATCAAATGCTTTGTACACATCAAGTTTTAGTAGGGCCAGTTTTTCCTGTTTTTTAAACTCTCTTCTATGTGCTAAGATATTAATTATGTTTCTCAATGGGTGTCCTATTATCATACTCTAAACAAATCCATACTAATCCTCCTCCACTAAACTTGGTAAGAGATTTGCCAACCTATTTGCTAATATTCTAGTAAATATTTTATAATCTTGATTAGCTAAAGTTATTGGCCTATAGGAATTACAATCCATGGGATTTTTTTTTACTTTTAAAAATAACCATTATTTCACTTTCCCCCCAAGATTCTAGGGCTTTAACTCCTTTAAAAATATTATTAAATAGTTTTCCCATTTCATACTGTTTCTCTACAATTTTATAAAACTCAGGAGTGCACCCATCTATCCCAGGGGATTTCCAATTCTTTAATTGATTACCCCTTGAATTTCTGTTTCTGTTATTTCCCAGTTAATATTTTCCAGATCCTCATCCTTGATTGGATCTTTATATAATGCTATCTTACCCACTCGCTTTTCCTGACTAAACAAATTTTGATAAAACTTTGCAAATTCCTTTTTTATTTGCTTATCCCTGTATAATCTTCCACCTCCAACTCCCTTGATTGCACCTTTTTTCTTCTTCAAATAATTTGATAGTTTGTTGTATTTACTGTATATTAATTTTCTGGAAGTCATTTTTTTTACCAATAAGTCACCTTTCCAAACCCATGTCCAATCCATCTCATATAATTTCTGTTTTGCCCTCTCTAGCTGTACATTAATTTGTTTACAATACTTTCCTTGTAATTGTATTTGCAGTTTTTCAATTTCCTGAAATTTCAATTGTCTCCCCCTCTCATAGTTTTCTGAAATTCAACCTCCTTTGCTATACAATATCATCTTATCACAGCTTTTCCTGCATCCCAGACAACTTCCAAATATGCTGAGTAGCTATTCTCCTTAAAAATAGCTCTATTTTTTAAATTTTTATTTTATTGTTATAGATAAAGGGTAAATAGGGAAGAATAACTTGGGATACAGAAAAAAAGAAGGGGTATGCAGGTTTGGCAGAACACTTAATAATATCAGAATCATCTTACAATTATAAACAGTTCAATTCAGGCATATATGCATATATAAATAACCAAACAGTTTTGGCTTTTGTCATAGTTTCAATTTAACTTTGCCTTTTTTATAACCACATATAAAAACCACATGTCCCTCAAGTATCAAGAGCCTTGTGCTTGGTACCACTAACATATCTTTAAATTCTCTGCAGTACTCAGCAGGAATCCCATCTTCCCATGGCGATTTCATCTGTTGTGGTTTTCTAAATGCCTCTGAGACTTCCTGTAGAGAGTATGGTTGGTTCAAAATTTCCTGTTGTTTTGATAATTTAATATGGTTCCTCTTTTGAATATACTCTCCTTAAAAATAACTCTGCTTTTGATTCAACTCCTCTATATCCTTTTCCTTCCAAAAATATCTAGGATTAAACCACCATCCTTTAAATTTCTGTTCTTGATAGGACTTAAATTCCATCACCATTGGTGCATGGTCTGACAATCAGATTGTTTCCATTACTTTTGAAATTTCCAATGGTGTATTTCCCTTAACTAAAATAAAATCTAGGAATAAAAACTTTTTATGCCTTTTGGAGAAGTCTGTAGGTTCTTTATTTTGACAATCTCATGCAAATCTTTTAAATTCAAATCCTTCAGTTCCCCATTTTCTTTGTCTCTTATATCACAATTAAACTCTCCCATCATTATAATCTCCCCCATTAAAAATCCTTTAATTTCCAAAGGATTCCCTTTATGAACACTTTCAATCTTGTTAGGATATAACAGTATAGTAACTAACAATTGTAAGTAAGTTGCTTAAGAGTTAGTAACTGTAGTAAGCCAGTCAGGGATCAGCTAACTGTAATGTGTAATTAACTGTGTATATAGTGGTTAGCAAGTGAGGGTAACGATCACTTCATCCCAAACTCCTGATGATGATCCATGCTGCTACACGTCTCTGCTAAAGGACTCTGTGACTGTAAGATGGAATGCTGAAGAAAAGCTGTTTATGTTATATTGTTATTTTGCCAAGTTATTCTTTGTAAATCAGTGTTTTTCAACCTTTTTTGGGCAAAGGCACACTTGCTTCATGAAAAAAATCAGGAGGCACACCACCATTAGAAAATGTTAAAAAATTTAACAAGCGGGGGGGAGGAGTAGATCGAGCCGTGGCTTGAGACCACCCCCAGCCCCCTGCACCTGGGGATGATGGGCTGCGCGGTTGCAGGGCGGGCGGGCAACCTTGGGGTCCCACGGCGGGGGGGCACCGGCGATGGTGGAGGCGTCGTCGTCGGGGCCGGAACTGGGCCAGGCAGCGTGCCTGGTGACAGGGGCGTCGCGGGGCTTTGGGCGAAGCATGGTGCGGCTGGTGGTGGCGTGCCTGGCGCCGGGCTTGCTCCTGCTGCTGGCGGTGTGCTCGGTGGGCGTGCTGGGCGAGCTGGAGGGCGAGCTGCGCGCCGCCTACCGGGAGCTGCGCGTCCAGGCCCGGGACGCCGCCGACGCCCTGCGCCACCACCATGACAGCGCTCGCCTCCAGCGCCTCCTGCTCATCAACAATGCCGGTGAGCGCGTGCGGGCGACTGGCCGGTGGGAGCGCACGCGGGGGGGAGGTCGTCGGGGGAGTCACCTCCCCGCCTGCGAGCGGCGGCAGCCAGGGATCCGCCGAGAAGCGCCGCCCCCGGGACTGGCCGGATTGCGCACCTGCCCTCTTCCCCTCGCCTCCTCACTGCCCAGGGGCTGGGGGTCGGAGCTGGGGGTCGCGTCCCCGGACCCCTGGCTTCTTTTGCTGGAGGGCAGCCCACGGGATGTGCCAGGAGGGAAGTGGTGACGCCTTCTTCTTCTTCTTCTTCTTCTTCTCCTCCTCCTCCTCCTCCTCCTCCTCCTCCTGCTCCTGCTCCTCTTTCAGGCTCGCTGGGCGACATCTCCAAAGCCTTCGTGGACTTGGCCTGCCCCCCCCCTCTCTCCTCCCACCCTTGCGCTCCTTCCCAGCAATCGCCACTTCCTGCACGCCCAGGGCACATGCGCCCACAGGAGGCTCTGGTCCTCCTCCTCCTCCTCCTCCTCCTCCTCCTCCTCCTCCTCCTCCTCCAGCTACTCCTTCACGGCACACCAGGCAACATCTCGCGGCACACAAGTGTGCCACGGAACAACGGAAAACCGCTGTTGTAAATAAATCTCTGCTAAAAAACCACAACAGTGGTTATGGGCCCAGCTGCTGACCTGCACCACAGCTGCCAACGTGAGTGATAAAGAGGTTTGAGCTGCTGAGCATCTGAGCTGGAAAGAAGTTGCCTGTGGCAGGCGAGATAGAGGCTCCGAGAGGATGGCAGAATCAACAGCGGTGCCGGTGAGCATTCCAGTCCCAGTGTTAAAAGAAGGAGGTTATTTATCGTGGGCTTATTGCATTGAACTTTGTTTAAAGAAAGCAGGCTTGTGGGGAATTGTTAAGAATCCACCTGTTCAGCCCACAGAAGCACAGAAACAGAAGAATGATAAGGCACTGGCAATAATAGGACTGAGTGTAGCTGATGACCAGTTGTGTATAATCAGAGGAATTACCTCAGCTGCCAAGTGCTGGGAAAAGTTACGTGCTGTGCACATAAGGACCTCTGCAAGTTCTAAAGTTCATTTGTCTAGGAGACTGTATAGAACTGTCTTGCAAGAGGGAGGAGACATGAAAAGTCATTTGCAAACATTACAGGACATTTTCCAAGAGCTTGAGGAGTTATTTGATATTAAGCAGCCTTCCTCCTTTGTACAATAACCTAGTGACGTCCTTGGGAACATTGCCAGCAGCTGACCTGATGACCCATTATCTGGTGGGACAGCTGACTGAGGAGGCTAGACGGAAAGCAGAGAGAGCAGCAACAGATGTTTTCACCCAAGAAGCAGAGACTAAACAGAATACCAGCCAAGAGAGTAGAAAAAACAAACAAACAGCAGGAACTTTGAACATTGCCAAACGTTGCCACTACTGTGGTTCCTGGAAGCATCTAAAGAAAGACTGCAAATCAAGAAGAAAGTTGCCCAGCAGCTGTGACGTTGCCCAGTCACAGCTGAACAGGAGGGGAAGAAAAAACTCTCAATAATTAACTCCTGCAAACAGAGGGACAAGTCAGTTTGGGTCCTGGACTCTGGTGCAACAGCAAATGTTTCTTGCAAAAACCCTACTAACTTTGTTTCATTCCACAGGTCTGAAGAAGAGACAGTGTGTCTTGCTGATGGTAAAATTTTAAAAGTGGCTGGTAAAGGGGATTTATATGTAGATTGTTTGGGTGTAACATGCAAAGACATATTATGTATCCCTAGTCTATCATATAATCTCTTGTCTGTGTCTAGTTTAGACAGACAAAATTACAAAGTACAATTTGAGAAAGGCACATGTAAAGTAATTAAAAATGGAAAGATATGTGCAGAAGGTAGACTGAGAAATGGGCTCTATGAAATGTTCCCCAAAGAAAGGCCAGAAGAGGAGGGGCAAAAGCAAACAGTAAATTCAGTTAACAAAAAGCCTCATTTAAATTGCATTCATGACTGGCACAAAAGAATGGGACATTTAAACTATAAAACTCTGTTTAAAATGAAAATGCATGTAGAAGGTATGGACATGAAAGAGTGTAATGCATATGTACCTTGTGAGGTGTGTAACACTGTAAAAGCTAAAGCAAAGCCAATTCCTAAGGCATATGATAAGATTTCAAATTCCCCTTTTCAGGTGGTATTTGTTGATATAGCAGGGCCATTTAAACAATCTCATGGTTCAGCTAAGTATTTTCTGCTTGTTATAGATGACTATAGCAGATACAGTTTTCTGTTCCCAATGAAGAGAAAGTCTGAAGTGTTTGCCATATTTTCCTCTTGGGTAAAGTTTATAGAAAGAAAATTTCCAGACAAAGTCTCAGAAGTAAGGACTGATAATGCAAAAGAGTTTACTTCTGAACAGTTTGAGAGCTGGTTAAAGAAAAGAAGAATATTTCACAAAAGGTCATGTGTTTATTCACCTTGGCAGTGTGGTGTAGTGGAAACACATATTCAGACAGTAAATAACATGAAAAATTGCATGCTTCAGGATGCCAAATTACCTCAGACATTTTGGGCAGAAGCTGCATTGACAAGTGTATATATTTTGAACAGGACAATGCATAGCACAACAGGTGAAATACCATTTACACTGTTATATGGCAGAAAACCAAACCTAACACATTTAAGAAAATTTGGTGCCTCTGCATTTGTAAGAATTCCCAAGGAGAGGGGAAGGAAAGGACAACCTAAAACCAAAAAGTGCAGATTTTTGGGCTATGACTCTAGTGCAAGAGCTTGGAGGTTTGTTGATAAAGACAAAAATGTTGTAATATCTAGGGATGCCACATTCATAGATGAACCAAGGGAATTAGAGCCAGATAGAGAGTCAACTGACCAGGTTGAGCAGTCAGAAGAGCAAGGTAGCTTTAAGGAAAGTGATTCTGACAGTGAGTGTGAGGCAGACTCTGAATTAGTCCCAGCAGGTGTTACAAAGAAGGAAGAGTCAAGCAGTGATGAGTTAGAAGAATTACCTTGCAGGTCTCATAGATAAAGGAAAAACCAGATAGGTATCAACCTGTAAATATTTGCTTATTAAAGCAGGAACCCTCATGTTATGAGGATATTCTTTCTATGCCTGAAATTGAAAAGAAAGAATGGTTAGAGGCAATGCAGTCTGAGTTACAATCTATGAAACAGTTAAAGGTATATAAGAAAGTGCAACTAGAACCAGGACAGAAAACAATAGGTTGCAGATGGATATTCAAGAGAAAACCACTGCCAGATGGTAGCTATAGGTGCAAAGCTCGTTTGGTTGCAAAAGGGTATTTACAGCAGAAAAATATAAACTATGATGAAACTTTTGCTCCCACTATACATGCTGATAGTATTAGAATTTGCCTTGCAGTGGCAGCTCAGAGAAAAAGTGTGGTAACTCACTGTGATATAAAAACAGCCTACTTAAACTCAGAGTTGTCTGAGGCCATATACATGGATGTTCCACCTGGAGTGAAAAGTAAAAATAGAAATACAGCGTGGAAATTACAAAAATCCTTGTATGGCTTGCACCAATCAGGGCGGAATTGGTATCATTGCCTTGAATTGGCATTACAGGAAATAAATTTTAAAAAGACAAAGGCAGATCCATGTGTGTATACAAAGAATAATGAAATACTAATGGTTTTTGTAGATGATTTGGCATTTATTGGGCCTGATCAAAAGGCAGCAGATAAGTTTGAAAAGGAAATAGTCAATAAGTTTGAAATTAAAAGCCTAGGAAGAATTAAAATGTATGTAGGAATTAACATAGAGCATTTACCAGGAGGGGGATTTGCATTACATCAAAATGACAAAATAGCTGCATTATTAAAATCCCAAAACATGAGTGAATGTAACTCTGTGAGATATCCAATGGGACAAGGTTATTTTTGAAAAAGAAGAAGAGAGTGTTCCATTTGACACAGGGAGGTATCAATCTGTAGTGGGGTCACTGCAATACAGTGAATGGCTCTAACCGCTAGACTGGACATGATGTTGGAAGTTAACATGGTGAGCAGGTATTGCTCTAAACAAACCAGAATGCATTGGAATGCAGTAAAACATATTTTATGTATGGATAATGTATAATATGTTCAATTGTTAGTTGAGGAGGGGACTGTTAGGATATAACAGTATAGTAACTAACAATTGTAAGTAAGTTGCTTAAGAGTTAGTAACTGTAGTAAGCCAGTCAGGGATCAGCTGACTGTAATGTGTAATTAACTGTGTATATAGTGGTTAGCAAGTGAAGGTAACACTTGATCACTTCATCCCAACCTCCTGATGATGATCCATGCTGCTACATGTCTCTGCTAAAGGACTCTGACTGTAAGATGGAATGCTGAAGAAAAGCTGCTTATGTTATATTGTTATTTTGCCAAGTTATTCTTTGTAAATAAAACTGCTAAAAACACAACAAATCTTTTGTTAGGAGCATATATATTGGCTACTGTGTATATTTTATTATTCACATGAACTTTCCATAATACATATCTCCCTTCTTTGTCTGACAATTGACTCATGGTTTCCACTTTTAACCTTGAATGGACTAATATCGCTACCCCTCTAGCCTTATTTGTATCCCTTGACTCAATCTGTCTACTCCAATCCTTTGCATTCTATAGCTTTGTATCATCCTTTCTTTTATGTCTCCTGTAAGCATACTGTATTTATTTTCATATCCTGCAATAGTTTCTGCAATCTTTACTTTTTAATATTTGAAGCCAACCCATTTACATCTAAAGACATTAGTTTAATTACCACCCCGATCTCTGTCTTTTAAAATCATATTCTTTAATTTTCTTGTTCCTTGTATAATAGATGAGCTGTTATAACTTTTCAATCAAATAAATCTGCAGCATATTTGCATTTTGGAATGCCTTAAGAGCAACACAGCTGAAATTTCTTGCTTACATTCTGGAAAACATGTCATGGCCATAAAGGAATGTCCCTCAAGAAAACAAGGAAAACATCATGGCATGTTCCAAGAATAATGTTAACATATTTATTATTGCTCCCTTCAGATCAACAACAAATTACTATATCTGCATCCACTTCAATGCATATGTGATTCTAGAAATCACCTTTAATAGAAACCCAACATTATTTACACTCAAAACAATACTCCAAATGATATAATTTGCCAATTCTTTTTCCAATTAGACCTTATAACACAAATGTTAACAACAAAGTTTACATATTTTAATCAATATGTATTCAGTAGCCATAGTTATCATTGTTGAGTGTGCAGAAGTCTACTGAAATCAAGGATTTACACACTATAAATTAATGAAATACAAAAAATCCTGATCTTAGTAATCCCATTTTGCTTTGTAAGCATATCAGACCCCATTTGTCACTGGTATATGAATTTGAGTCCCTTTGGGGAGAAAGGCAGCATAAAAATAAAGTTGTTATTATTACTACTAATTATACATATTCAGTTTCTCCAAATAGCATCTACAGTAAGTACAAGTGATCTAATAGCTATCTTCTGTGAAGCTGTGAACTCTTTTTAAATTGTTCCTTCATTCCTGTCAGTGTCTAAAAGACATTTGGTCTTCTTACTGGTATTCAGTATTATTCTTTAAAATGTTTGAGGACATCAAACCAAACCACCACCACCACAACAACAACAACAACAACAACAACAACAAAAGCAAAGAGGAAAATTCCATGACTAGTTTGTCCTTTATGTATTGTCTATTCTCCAGCTTCTAGTCACTGTGCTTTATGCAATATAATATATATAATTATTGGACTTCTTTCTGTGTGTTCTGGAAAATTTCCTGACAAAATGCCAGCTATTAATATAAAACACAATCTGAGCCATCTGATAGCTCCCATAGAGATGTCATCTGGGTTAGAAAAACTGTACTGGTAACTCTAATAGCATTATTCAATTAAATATTATTCAGTTTCAGGCTTACCTAAACTAGTTCATCTTTTCCTGGAATAAATTTAGTGTATACCACAAAGATGCACAGTTCAGTTTAACAAGATCAATGGATTTAAGCACTCTACCAATTGTTTAAATAAGACTGACCATGTGACAAGCCGGAACATTGCAATTTGAGCTTGGTCTGTGATTTAAAGCACATAAAGATTCAATTCAAAAAACTTCTGGTTGATCAGTGTGGGATATTGTGCTTCTGTGTTCATGATTCAAAACATGGCCAATTGTTGCTGGAGAATGCATACTTTACGTAACAAAAGGAGCAGCCTGAATGTTGACAACAAAGTGGCAGCCGTAAAGATGGTCTTTGGCAGTGGTGTCCAAATTTTGGCACTCCAGATGTTTTGGACCACAACTCCCATAGTCCTTTGTCATTGGCAATACAGGCTTGGAATTCTGGGAGTTGTGGTCCAAAACATCTGAAGGGCCAAGGTTTGGACACCCCTGGTCTATGGGATAACTTATTGCATACATTAATTACATTCGCAAAGTGACACCAAGCTATATAGAGTTTGATATCCTTTTTTTCCTGCTGGCAATGAAGGCATGATATTGTTCAGTAATACTGGGCCATTTCCTGGCATTTTGAATTGTAGATAATACAGTCGCCCAATAGCCCACATTTGTGGGAGGGTGTTTTTGTTTTATGAATTTAATTTTTTATTTCTTGCAAACTTTCCACACATTACTTTAAATAAATCTAAACAAATGGCTCATTTGTTCTGTAAGCTTATTTCAGAATTTTCCTTCTTGGAAACATGTTAAAGGTTCCTCTCAGGTAAATTTCAAAAATAAATTCTGTTCTGTAGATATCAGGGAAAAGTGAACACAACTAACCCATCATCTTCTATTATTGGGAAATATACTAAAAATATTGAGTCAAAGAGCTTTCCATTTTTATGTTAGCCATGTTTCATGTGCCTACCTGTCAACTTTTATCTATGGTGAGCAACGTGCCTTCTAATTTTCATCCCTGCTGAGCCCAACTTTCTTCTGTGTGCACATGTGACAGGTGCGTGCCCATCAGCAATCCCCCGCTCCTGTGGTTTCCATCACAACTGGAAGAAAAGTTCTCATGATGGGTGCACGAGGGTGGAAAAACCATGCATGGAGGGCTCCAGGTGTGTGTGGCTGAACGACCATGCAGCTTAGAGGGAACCTTGATGGTGAGCCTTTCCAGGGTTTTCTAAGTATTAAATACTCAAAAGTGGTTTATCGTTCCCCCTTTCTGGCTCTTTTTTCTGGAGGCACAGAGGGGAATTGAACTCCCAACATCTGGTTCCACAACCAGATACCTAAACTACTGAGCTTTCCAGCCATGTTGCATTTCAGGATCCCTGTATTTCTAGGCCAGTTAGCTTTTGATGGTATCTACAGATAAATGTCAGTTTAGCGCATTTACATTTGAGTTATTTCAATATACAGTCTGAGTAATCTCTTCTTTGGTTCCTTCCTTAACATATACTTCTGGATCATTTAGTTCTTTAATTTCTGTTCTTTTTACTTTTTTTACATGCTCTTTAATTACAATAATTAATTTAATTACAATAATGACAATATTGTCTCAAAATTTACATAAAAGTCACCATATGCTTTCACAAGGAAACTGACCCATGTCGGTTTTCTAGTCACTCCTGGAGGGAGTGACCAGGCTACCTAGAAGTCACAAGGTTTCATGGTGGGTTAGTCTTGATGCTCATTAGGCTGTATAGAGCGGTGGTCCCCAACCCCCGGTCCGCGGACCGGTGCCGGTCCGTGGACCGGTGGGCACCGGGCCGCTTGGGGAGGCCGGGGAGGCTCCTCCCCTTTTCCTCCGCTGCCCTCCTCCTCCTCCTCTTCTCTCCCGCGGGTGGCCGGTGGAGGAGGAAGGCTGGAGGAGCGCAGGAGGAGCTGCCGCCGCCGCCTTTATCTTTGCCTCCCTCCTCCGCCCGCCGCCGGCGGTGGCGCATCCTCCTCCTCCTCCGCCCTCCTCCTCTTCACCCTCCACCACCACCAGCAGCAGCAGCAGCAGCAGCCACGGCGGCGGCGCCTCCTCCTCCTCCTCCTCCCACCGCCGCCGCCGCAATCGCCCCATCCCGCCGCCGCCGCCACCCCTCGGCAATTGCCCTCGCTGCTGCTGCTGCTGCTCCTTCGGCGGCGGCGGCAGGAGGAGGAGAAACCGAGCAGGAGCAGGAGGCGGCAGCGGTGGCTTGTCGGTCGCTGGCGTTTCCTGGGCGGGTGATGGGGCGCCTGGGCCAGACTGATGGTCTCATTAGCGCTGCTGGCGCCCGCCGCTTTCCCCAGCGGAGGTGGAGGCCCACGGCGGCGGCGGCAGCAGGAGCAAGCGGGGCGCCAGCAGCGAGACCCGCGCGCGGCTCCCGGGCGCTGGAGGAGGACATGCCCAGGAGCCCTGGGTTCCCCCACCCCGCCCGTGTGTGTGGGGAGTGGCACCCCCGATGCCCCAAGCCGGTGAGTGCCGCCGCCGCCGCCGCTCTCGTGCCTCCCCTCCTCCTTCCCTCCCATACTTTGCTTTCACCCCCCTTTGCCTCCTTGCTGGACCCCCTTTCTCATTCTCTCCCCTCCCCACCCCCACCCCCAGCTTCGGGCCACAGAAAAATTATCAAAAATTTCCCGGTCCGCGGGGACAAAAAGGTTGGGGAGCACTGGTATAGAGGACATCTCCCACAGTTCTGTCCCACCCATGATGCCTTGTGACTGATGGATAGCCTTGTGACTCCCACGGAGCACTGGGACAATGTCTTTGTTTTTCAAGTCAGAAGACGTAGGCAGATGGGAGCAATGGAGACATGGAAATCTCCTATGCTGCTTCCTGTTTTTGGACTATATAACCCAGAATTGCACCTGGGGGACTCTGGATGTATTCTGGGAGTGGGAGTCCAGAAAATCTGAATATCCATCTCTAGGTATAACCAAATTTCAAATTTCAGTAACAGTTATGAGCATAATGACCAATCCTTTGCTACCCTTTTTCTGTTAGCTCAGCTCAGTTCTCTTCCTGATTATTCATGTTGGTCTACCCTTACAACTCAAACAGTCACAAGTAAAATAAGTTGGCTGTATTAATAAATTAATATTATGTCAACAAAAAGACACACTTCAACCAATTGTTAACTTTTAAATAAGGGCTGTGGGGTCTTTAGGAGAGCTGTTTTGTTGTGCCATCAAATTCCTTCAGACTTGTGCCAATCCTATTAATTAATTTTGAGAACCAACGTGTCCTGCCACAAACAGTTCTGTTGTTTTATTAAGTCAATTGATCTCCTGCTGGGTCTTTCTCCTTTCCATCACCACTAGAGCAATCAATTCTATTTTGCTAATGTAGCCATAAATTCCCAAACAGGATGGGTTTCACCACTAAACTTTGGTGACCCTGCCAGGAACTGGCAGCAGAATCTAGCATCTGGTTCGTGTTCCTCTCAGCTTCTCAAACACACTCAAACTTTTCTCACTATAATGATTGAAGCAAAACAAGTTGAGGAGTCATATAGCCATCACAAAAACCAAATACAAAAGTAGAACAGGTGATACCTTTAGGCTTAAAGGTATCACCTGTTCTACTTTTATAATTATGATGTGCATCTAAAAGAGCACTAAGGGATTGTCGAATGTGTATTTGGGCCCATTCGTGGGCTGTGAGTGGCTCACAGGCTACGCTTTCCTCACCCCAAAGGGGCAATCTAAGGATGGCAGTTCCAGCTATGCAGGTTTACATATCATGTTATCTCATTAATAAGCCTACTAAATGAGGAATTTACATTTCTGTTTAGTAGACATGGGCACGACTTGGCGAAATCCTCGTTTCCATTTCCGTTCCTCGTTTCTGTTACGTAATGAAACGAAGAACGACAATTATAACTCGAACCGACTAAAGAAAAATTGGGTCTGATTTGTTGTGGTCGTTCCTGGCGGCATCGCAGCGATCGCGTGATGCCAAGCGGCTCAGAAAAAAAGTTTTAAAAATTAAAAAAACCCCGATTCCCGGCCAAAAAAGCAGGCGAAAATATGCCTGCCTGAGGGCACCTACCAGAGGGGTGGTTTCTGGGGGGGGGTCCCTGGCCTCCCCCCCCTCCTCTCCTGGGCTGCGCATCCTCGTCATCTCGCCAACTCGCCAAGCGGCGTGGCACAGAAAAAAAGTTTTAAAAATAAAAAAACCCCAATTCCCGGCCAAAAAAAGACAAACGAAATGACAAATTTTTGAAAAATTTCGCGAAAAATGGAAACGAGCCGAAACGGGCCGGCTCCGACACACGACAACTCGAAAATATCATTTTCCCTGGTTGTGTCCATCTCTACTGTTTAGTTTTGGGACCTCTGCAATAGATTGTGTTACGCTTTCCTGCAATTTATTGTGTTCAGTGTCATTTGCTCATCAAATTTAAGACACATTTTCATGCTGAAAGTCCCATTTACTTTTGGTTGTTGATCAAAACATACACATGAATGATGAATCACTATTGTTGCTCTTCATTTCATACAAGAGTTATTAAATTCTTAAACCTAAATGGTTTAGGACAGGCCTGCCCAAAGTCCGGCCCGGGGGCCAAATCCGGCCCGTCAGGCCATTCTGAGTGGCCTGCGGCTGGCTGGCCTCTCCCTCCCTCCCCCTCCTTCACCCCATGTTTTTTTAAAGAAAGTGGGTGGGGCTTGCAGTGGGCTGGCAGGGTTGGGGAGCAACCGGCCCCTGACACATTCTCAGCCACCAAATCTGGCCCTCCTTAAAAAAAGTTTGGGCACCCCTGGTTTAGGACCTTGTTATCTATCAGACCGGCTCCTTCCACAGAATTCCACCCGCATCACCCGCTCATCTCAGGCAGGTAACTTGAGGGTCCTTATGATGAAAGAGGCCCGTAAATCTTCAATAAGGAACTGGGTCTTTTCAGTAGCAGGGCCTTGGTTATGGAACTGACTTCCACCTGAGATTCAACTAGCTCCCATGCTATCTCTCTTTAAAAAATCTGAAGATATGGCTTTATAGATCTGCTTTCCCTGAACATTAATTATTATTTTCATTACCTGGTCTTTAATTCTTATGCTGTCTTTGTTGATCTTTGTTTTTTGAATATGCATTTACAGTTCTAATGCAGATTTAATTGGGTGTATTTTTTATTTCTTTTGTTGTTTTATGTTGTATATTCTGTTTTTCTAATGATGTATTTTTAACCCCCCGAGTGGCTGTGATGCCAGATGGCACAGTATAGAAATCCAACAAACAAACAAACAAACAAACAAACAAAAAACCAACCAACCAACCAAACAAACAAACTGGCCGAATCTTTAACAGAACACAAGATACCCTTAAAATAGTGTTTGGAGAGGCATTGAGATCAGATTAACAGTCCTTACATAATTCTTTGAGGAAAGTTATCATCAAAAAGCCATCTTCGCCTTTTCTAGCCACCTTCTGTGTTTTACTATTGTTTTGCCTGTTGTACTGTTTTTTTATTATTGTTTTACTGTTGGCCGCCCAGAGTGCCCTCCCGGGAAATAATAAATAATAAATAACTCAGCAGTTAAGGTATCTGGCTGCGGATCCAGAGTTTGGGAGTTCAGTTCCCCACTGTGTCTCTTTGGCAGAGATAGGACTTGATCATCTATAGGGTCCTTTCCAACTCTGCATTTCTAAGGTGATGATGATGTTTACACTGATAATTGTAAAGTTTCGTTGGATAAGGAGTGTAGTGCTATAAGAAAATCTTTGTAGGCAAGAAAAACACCTTGCATAGAATATGAGCATGCTTCCTGTGGAAGAGTTTTTATATAATAAGAATCATGGGGAAAAGAAATGACACAGATGCTGATGTGGCAGCATCTAATTACAGCATCAAGGGCAAATAATTCACCCTTGTTTTACACCAGGTTTCTGTTCTTTAATAAGATTTTAGCTGTCTCAGCAGTCAGACAAAGCCGGCATTTATCTTCACATGACCAATCATAAACAAAAGAGACAACAGTATATACAAGGGATAAGGTGAGCAAAAACACAACCTAGGAGAAACAAAAGTATTTCACCACTTGGGGGAGCAGCTTCCCTTCAGGAAATATGCTAAGCATGTTCAGTTGGTCCCAGAGCCATTATAGGGCAGTTGATGCTTACAAGAGAAGATGAAACTAGATATTAAAGATAATGTTTATTTCCTTTGATTAACATGTATTCCTGGCACAATGGGGTTTCTTCACAAAACAATTGAATTATAGAATTGTAGAGGTGGAAGGGACCCCCAAGAATCATTGAATCCAATGCCCCCACAAAGCAGGGCATTTTCAGGTGAAACATGCCTGAAAGATGGTCATCTGGACTGTGCTTAAAAAACAGTGAAGGAAAAAGCAATGCCTCCCACTGTTGAACAGCTCTTACTGTTTGGGGGTTCTTGGTAATGTTAAGTTGAAACATCCTTTGCTAACTATAATTCAAATCCATTTCTTCAGATTCTACCCTCTGAAGCCATAGAAAACAAGCTTGCTCCATCTTCTCTATGACAACCCCTCGGATATTTAAGCATCACTATAATATTATGTCCTAGCTTCCACTTTTCAAACTCAACACGCCCACCAGGTCCCTCCACCATTCTCCAAAGGGCTTGGGTTCAAGATCTTGGTTACCATGCTCTGGGAGAAAAATTCACCTAGTTGATCTTCTTATACTGAATAGGGCTGGGCACGAAACGGAAAACTTGAGATTAATTTTGTTTCATTTCGTTCCCCTGTGATTTGTTTCATTTAATTAGAAATG
This sequence comes from Phrynocephalus forsythii, assembly GCA_029282475.1. NCBI lineage: Eukaryota > Metazoa > Chordata > Lepidosauria > Squamata > Agamidae > Phrynocephalus > Phrynocephalus forsythii. The sequence continues at coordinate 93,679,953 of JAPFRF010000005.1, read as the reverse complement.
GTTTTTTAAAAAAATTGTACCAAATGAACCAGTAACAAACCAATTCATTACTCTATAGAATGGGTCCCTGGGTCCTAGAGGCACCAAATTCGGTGTGAACCTTCCTTGGACTCTCTCCTTTAAGCCCTCAAAATTTGGAGAGATTTGAGGTCCAGGGGGCCAAGTTATTCAACTTCTAAGGGGGTGCACCTGGAAAAAACATTTCCAATTGCAATGTTATGTGCTTTAAAATAGTGATCCCAGGCATCTAGCAGCGTGGAAATTACAGTGGAGCTTCCTCATGCTCTCCCCTTGAAGCACCCCCAATTTGGAGAGTTTTGGGGTATAGGGAACTGAGTCATTGAGCTCCAAAGGGGCTGCCAGGGGTACTTAATTGAAAGAGTGTGCATCGGCACTCTGAGGGGAAGCTGTCAATTAACCCTATAATTGGTAAAACCCGCCAGACACACTCCTTACATTAAGCACCCCACCTCCTTTCGAGCTTAATATCTCTGTCCCCGGAAAACCTACCTTTTCCAAATGTCAAAGGGTCCCCTAAAATCGCTTGGGAAAGCCAAGCCTGCCATTTGCATGCCTGGGATCAGTAATTTTCCACTGAATTTTTTTAAAAAAACCATTTATTGTTATTTTTAAAAAATTCAGTGGAAAATTACTGATCTTCCAACAGTGAAACAAAGGTAAATTCGTAGCTAAAGGTGAGGAGGTGGGGAATAATAGTAATTGTAATGCACAATCTAATGAACTACCAAAATAGGATAACATGACAGCTAATCAGCATGCATGAAGTACGGGTAGTTGAATGGCACGCTATATCAAGGCTCAGTAGGAAAAAAAAAGACATGGACTAGAAATAGATCAGACTGGACTCTCAAAAGAGAAATACTTAGATTCAACAATAGAGTCACGAGAAACAACAGACACAGTAATGCCTTCCTAAATATTTCCAAATGAAAGCGTCATCCAGTGGACGAACAAAGAATTGCTTTGGAGAAACTGGTACTCTGCTGCCAGCTCCTGGAAATTACAGGACATATAGGGTGGAAAATGGAAATTAAAAAAAAAAAAAAAAGAAATAAAGAAAGGGCTAACCCTGTGCGTACCGCAATTGGTAATGGTCCATTATGGTGTTATAAATATTTTTTTCTATTGAAAAAGCAAGTGCTTAAAAATTGGGGAGAAAAGAGGAAAGAGCAACTTACAGTGTCTGCAACAAACACTGATTCGCTTAAGAAGGCGGCACAGGAAGCGGAGTAGGAAAGTACTACCCCCAGTGGCTGTCACAGTACAATGCGGTACAGTGGGAAAAAGTGGGCATGGCCAGGGGCGTTCTTAAGATAAAGCGTCTGCCCAACCAGACAGTGATTTTTGAGGCAGCCTTTTCTATGGAAAAAGGTGTTTTATATCTGCAGTGAGGTAGCGCTGCAAGGTAAAAGAGGATTTCATATAAGAAAATACAGGTAGGGCAAAAATTCTAGCTTTGTGTGCACATTGAAATTATCTGAAAGGAAACTATTTAATCAGGAAAGCATTTTGACATCTCTTTTAGGATTCCTTTTCCACTTTTTGTGCATTTATAAGCAGCCAGATTTCTCTAACCAGGAAGGAGCCACCAGCTTGACAGCATGGACCATTTGGATTTTCTGGTGTGTAAGCAAAAAAAAAAAAAAAAGTTTAGGATAGCATTGCTATCTTTGAGAGGACCCTAAAAAAGATCCCCAAGTCTCCTCTACTCATCAGGCATGATCCTAGCTGTTTCTTTTTTTTCTTTTTTCCAGTTGTTCTAAATCAAGATCAGTGCTTTAACAAAACTCATCAAAATGTTTTGAAATGAGAGAGAGACAGGCCATGGTCAGATGAGCCAAAGGTTGCCTTCTGATCCCCCACTGAGTCCGTATTATACATTTGGGGTTACATAATGTACAACCATTAGTCAATAATTTCACTGGCAAGTATGCTAACTGCTGATCATTTCTTCCTTGCCCAGAGGCTTCTACTTTTTTGTTGCAGATATTTTTGGAAAAAATATGTTTTGCATTGCATCATGTGTCAACGATCTTATCACAACTTTTTAAAAACTACTGTCACCGTACATGTCTCTTTACAAAGTTTTTAAAATTATTACTTTATTTTTCTACTGTGTTTGTGTTGATGCATTGGTTAATTTCTGTCAAATGGTCTGAACAAGAAACTCCAGGTGCTTATTGAATTGGATTTACATGGGGGTGGGGGAGGTTCCATGGATGACACAATGCATTGTTTCCTGAGGAAGGAAGGAAGGGAAACTATAAGGCAGTGTTGTCATCATTTCCAAACAAACAAGCAAATAATCAAGCAAACATTTGCACATTTGGGTGGCTGTAGCCATTCAAACCCTCAGCTTGTTGCACCTGCTATTTTCATTTCCCATAATGCTTCAGGGTCTCACGTGAGGCCTTAGTTATGGTGCTGTGCAGAATGAAGGGGACATGGCTCCTGCCTGGAGTTTTGCTCTGGAGCAGTGAAACCTATTCTGTGCACATTTATAAAGAAGAAAGGAAAGGAAAGGAAGCCATTGCAGCAACTATTTCTAAAGGAAAGTTGATCTTTGGGGACTCTCTGGGCTGTAGACCCCCCAGTGTTCTAGCTCTGATGGCACCAGCCAGTGTGGTTAGAAGATTGCTTTGTTTTTCCAAATGCTGTCTGAGCAAAGCAAGCCAGCTGTGCATTTTCACAGAAGATCAACACTGTTATAAATCACAATATCATAGCCAAACCATAAGTGGCTTTGCATATGTGCTTGAGGCTTGTTTTCTATACTAGTATTCCTTCATGTGAAAATGGTCCCCCATATAAAGTAGAATACAGTATTTGCCAGCCCTTGGAGTTTGAAAAAAATTGTCACTGAGAAAGAAATATGTGAGTGGTCCACCATTATAATATTCCTTGTACACCAAAACCAAACAGGACAAAGGGTCAATTATAGCCCCATTCACTGACATTCTGGTTTCCTATCTGTAGGGTGATTCTAATAGGACATAATTCATACATCAGATTCTACCCCCACTTCCCTCAGTCCAAAGTGATAAAGCTGTGCTGTATTATTCAGTTGCATCTCAAATACTGTCTTTAACAGTATATCCTCAAAAATGCCCTGGTGGATTTAATGGGTCATGGTGTTGTATTCAAAACAGTTTCTTCTTGTCTAAGTCAGTTACCAACAGTTTCATCCCATTTGTATGAGTCAGAACTAGTTCCTGTGGAGCACTGATTCTCCATTTTGTCCACTGTGATACCATCATTTCACCACCATCCCAATGATGCATGGCTTAAGCTGATAACAAATGAAACAAAAAGTGGCAACGCCATCACCCACCCTGCCAGTCTTCCATGCTTTCTAAGCCAACTTCCTGCAAGAGGCTTTTGTCTGTGTCACTCTGTGCTGCCAGTGCAAGAGCTTCTCTGGCTGGAAGCTTTCAAGTTAGCACTACTCTGCTATTAAATAAACCAGCAAATAAAAACATAGAAGATCCTTTTGAATCTGTTTCTGCAACATTGTTTATGAAGTTGATTGTAAAGAAGGCAGATTCTTAATGGCATGAGCAGCGGGCGGCTGTTGTGTCAGAAGCTCTCAACTGAGTGCTGTTCCACCAAAGCAGAACACCCTATAAAAATCTAAGAAAGGAGATCTATCCGGAGCGTCTTCCAGACTTTTAAAAGAGCAGTTCTGAAAATAGCAGACTTCCAAGGCAGATGTTAACAGTCATCTCATACAGGTAAGGCCAAAAGACCCAGTAAAATTATATTGTTTTTGAAGTTTTTTAAAAATGGTTTCTTTGAAGGTTTTGTTTTTTTGGGGGGAGATTTAAAATCTATTTCTGAAAAATACACAGATTTCTTAAAAGGGAAATAGGTTGTTAGGCATAAACATGGAATGAAATCTCTGTATGATCTTTGGACTTATGGCACAAACTGGCAGAAAGCAAGGATGTGCAAATGCTTATGTGGATAAGCCCATGGCAAAATAAATAGACTACAGTACTATAAATATTCCAATATTCTTGAGAAAATGATAGAAATCTAATGCACACAATGGAGCAATGATTAAGATATGAACTATCTTGAAGATTTTTTCCTGGACAAATATTACCCTAGTTCTGCTAGTTTTCTGTTCAACTTTTATAGCTCTTAACATGCATGGTGCTAACGCTGGCTTCATAGCAGTTAAGTACTGCATTTTAATGACCATTTGTGTTTCCTGTGTAAAAGGAACCTCTTAATTAGTACACTATATAGTACACTAAACAGAGAACAAATATAGTTTGCAAAATCCATAGATTGTCATTACTAGTAGGTTGCCATGAATTTAAAAAATAGTTTAGTTTAAAAATACGTATCGCAGCCTCCATGTTTTGGCATGGAAATGGCAGGCTTAGCTTCCTCAAGTGATTCTAGGTAAGACCCCAATATTTAAAGAGATTTGGGTTTCAGGGGGCTGAGTTATGAAGCTCCAAACGGGGTGCCCCTAGGAAAAATTCTTTCTAATTGGATTCGGAACAGAAGCCAAGCTGTGGCAGTGCTAATCACTCACCCACTGCTGCTTGGCTTCCAAATCAAATTAGAAATATTTCAGCCCCCTGAAACCCAAACCTTTCCAAATTTTGGAGGCTTCCCTGAATCGCTCCCCTGTCATTTCCTCTGGGACAATTTGTTTCACCCTGGAGGGGGAAAATTGCACTTCGTTATGAAACGAAACAAAATGAAACATGTCCTAACGTTTTGTTAGGTAATGATGCAATTTAAGCATTTCGTTTTTCGTTTTGTGCCCATCTCTAGTATTGGTTACATACAACCAGGCACCTGATCAGCACATGGACAGATCACCATGGCAACCTCTGTAGACACTGGTCTACATGTCTGAGGAAGTGAATTGTAATTCACGTCCCACATTGAAATAAATCTGTTAGACTTTAAGCTGCTACAATACTTTTGTTCTTGTTCCTGTCCTCAATAACTGGCTTCTTGTTTTGTATCATTTTAATTACACAAACTAAAAGAAGTTTCATCCCCCCCCAACTGTTTGTGAGATGATGTTTATCCTCCAGAAAAAATAATCAACAGATTTCAAAGACAAATATTGAGACTTGCACATAAGAAGCTCCTAATAAAAGAGTCTCGTTCAGAATTTACTCTGGAGATCCACCAAAATCCATTTCTGAGAAGTAGTCAACAAGTTTTATTAAATGGGAATCTAACATAAACATGGGGCCTTTTAGCTGTGTTATTTTATTTTAGTCAAATTTATCTTCATATGGTTCATATTTTAAATTACTTTGCAGTATCATAAGCTGCATTTTTCTGTGGGACAGAGCAGCAAATACACATCCATAATTAAAAGCAATGTTCTACTAAGTAAAGTCATAAAAATGCAGGATTTTGTTATGCTTTTTTGGCTTTATTGTGGCATAAACTTTCATGGATAAGTGCTTACTGTGTTAGGGGATGAAAATGCTCCCCTTAACTGGTAGATAGATGATGAAAGAACACAGGCCATGAAATATTAGTGTTCTGCTGATTTGCTTCTGACATAATAATTCAGCCAAGGTATAGAAGCGCATTTCATGGATGGGCAGAAGCTAGAGTTCATCATTCCATGCTTTGACAAACACTGTGCTTAACAAGGCAGGACCATAAACTGCATATTTCAGAAAAAAATAATTAACATTATCTTAGGTTTCTCTGATTTGGATAATAATAATAACGATAATTAAATATTTGTTGTGGGTCTGTCTGTCAGGTAAAATCAAAACAAAAATAAAATTAAAAAAGAAGATAAAAACATTGTGACACCTTAAAGCCTAACTGCTATGTCTTAATGCAGGTTTTCGAGGACAAATCCACTACTTCTTCTAAAACAACAACTTGTATGTTTTATTAAAAACCAAAACCATTGTGCACATTTATCTTTTAAAATACTTCTCAACAGTGCTTGGAACCCTCAGAAATGTAAAATGCATACACATTAACATACAGACTCTCTCTCTCTCTCTCTCTCTCTCTCTCTCTCTCTCTCTCACACACACACACACACACACACACACACACACACACACACACACACATACGTACATATGTACGCACACACACATGCACACACACACACACACACACACACACACACACACACACACACACATTTACAGATAATGCTTTTTAAATCTGGAAGGAAATGCTTCCTATTTTCTAAGACAAGATTATTAGCCTGTGGCTTGTTTCCACCAATTGCTAATTTATTGTCCCTTTTCAACTGTGGTATTCAAAGCCAAAATGTGTACAAGTGAAAGATTGAGAGGGTTATTCATAGCAGTTATATTGTGTGACATTAACTTTTTTAATGATTAAGGTTATACAGCAGGGTTGGGCAAAAGACAGATTTAGATCTAGAGGTGCATCTTTGAATAATCTATGCTTGCTACACTTTCAGACTTACAAGGGTTTAACAGCAACATCAGCTAAATAAACAATGAATAAGAAAACACTCTAAATTTTGCTACTGATGTGAAGAAACTAGGACTATGTAGAATGTTCATTTCTGCTCTTCAGACCGAATTTATGGACTCCAAATGGTTTCATTCTCAGTCTGTGTTTTTGCATCAATGTCTGGCTATTAGATTTCATGGTTCAAGGAACCCCCCCCCCCACACACAAAAAAATAGATCTTGCAAGCTTGAAGTTTTCCCAGACTTTAAGATGAAGGAAATCTCATGTATTCTTACATACGGATAAGCTTTGTTAAGATGAGTTCAGCTTCATTGAACTCTATCACACTTCTAAACAGATTCAGTAACTCCCACCTTTTATTTATTTATTTATTTATTTATTTATTTATTTATTTATTTATTTATTTATTTATTTATTTATTACACTTGTATCCTGCCCAATTTCCGGATCAGAACTCTGGGCAGCTAACAATAAAACAAGACAATAAAAAACCAAACCACAAATTGCAATAAAAGGAGGGGAGGCAGTACCCTCCAGCAGGGATGACCCAAGCAGCACAAGAAAAAAAAATTAAGTAGAAACTTAAGTAGAAAGGTTGCCAAATGCCTCCTTTAAAAGGTGAGTTTTCAAAGCCTTTTTAAAGGCGGGCAGGGACTCTGCTAGGCGCAGCTCACTGGGGAGATGATTCCACAGCATGGGGCCCACCACAGAGAAGGTTAGGGACCCGTCCCGACCTGCGATAATTGAAAATCCGCGATATGCAGATGCTAGGTTGGGTCGGGACTAGGACGCCTGTCTGGGTCCCCCTACACTTACCTGAGGTCTGATGCTGCCCCGAACGGGCCTCTGATAGCCTTCCTGGGCCCCAGAAGTGCTTTATGGCGATCCGGAAGTCACTTCTAATTTTCCAGAAGTCACTTCTAGTTCACCAGAAAACACTTCTGGGGCCTCCAACAGGCTCAGGAAGGCCATCAGAAGCCTGTTTGGGGCAGAGCCAGGACCGCAGTACATGAACTGTGAAAGGGCGGGAGAACATTGTATTCACCAGAATGTAGTTCCACTAAAATCAATGGGGAAAAAATCAGAATTTGGAAACAAACTGATAAACTGGAATTAATTCCTTTCCCCAGTGATGGATGTATAATGACATTACATTGTGGGTGCAATATATTAAGGAATGACTTTACTCCTTTTACAATGTAACAGTAACTTTATAGTAGTTTTCGTAATTGCATGGGTGTGACCTCACTAGATGGAAGGGGAGTAGAAATAATGCTGGTGTATGCTCCGCCTGCTGCCTCTGGCAAAAGCAAAATGACGAAGAAGATATATTTTGTATCATAAGGCAGCAGCTTGCTGCCTTATGTTCTAATGTAGTTAAAAAGTTATTTTAGTTAACTCTGTGAAATGGAAAGTAAAGAGTTATTTTTCACATTGTAACTACTATGGTATTTTCACATTGTAACTACTATGTAACTACTTTTTTCCTGTAGTTTGCTCTATGGTAACAAATCACTGTTAAACAGTAACCTTCAATGCTCTGGAATAAATTCCCCTCTTAACTCAACCCCCAATTTTTTCATAAAACTTAAGCTGCAACCCTATATGCTTTTACCACAAAGTAAACTGAACTCCATAAGACATACTTCTTAAGTATGACTAGGGTCACATTTGTAGTTATTCTAACTTGAGCTGGATTGGGGCCACTTTATTTATATTATTTTAAACAGAGGTGGACCAATATCAGTTAACAGACTGAAAAGAGCGACAATTTTTAAAATGAGTTTAGCTTCCAAGTAAGAACTTAAGAAACCTTCAATACAGTTAAAAGATCAAGCTTTCAGAATATATACCCATCATGCCATCTTCAGGATATCAGAAACAACAATTACTGACTAACATTGCAAGTTAGATATAGCAGAACATTCAGGTATACCTCACTGCTGATCTTTTGCAATTAATTACAGGCAGCCATGGGTCACTAAGTTTTTGCCCATCCATTTATATTAAAATTAAAATAATCTATCTGGAAAAACAGCTTTTGTTTTCGGTGAATTGGAACAATTCTTAAGACCCTACAAACCTGCTTGACTCCACACTTTGGCTACAGTCAGCTCTTAGAGATAAATTTTAGTTATCTTTTTGTTTCCCTCATTTTCCGTTGACACATTTCAAAAAGACAAAATTGCCTTGTGGTTCACTTTCCTGAATTCAGTTTGTGCTTTGAAAAGCACAGGAGGCAGAAAGGATATTGTGTGTGCCTTCTTCATCAAGCCATTGTTGAATTCATTGTGTGAGAGAATTCTGATTATGTTTGTCCATAGACGTAGTAGGTTATCACCAAGTCCTCCCTGCAGAACTTAGCACTGGCGAGGGATTTTGCACTGTCAAAAATGATATGTAGTTACCTAATTTTGACTTGAGGTAAGATTCTGTTTCCATTTGAGAGTAATTTTATGCACACAATTCTGTTAATTTTACTTATGTTAATAAACTTAAATAAATAAATAAATAAATAAATATTCTGCATTAAATGGGACTTTTCTATGATGTATGATTAATTTCTTTTTGTGAAGTGTTTATTGAACTAAATAAAATTTCTACAAAAATACATTTTTGTCTGTAGATGTAATCCTACACTATTTTTTCCTTATAAATGGTGCCTATGTATCCAACAATGAGACTGATTTAAAATGTTCACTTCACACATCATGAGCCTGTCTGTTTTTCTTATTTTATGTTACATATAAAGATCGTTACACCCAAGTTATTTAATTAATTCTGGGCAAATTTCTGCTCTTCAGTTAACACACCTACTAACCTATTTTGATCTTATTCAACATTTTCGTTATACATTAGACTCTCTTCTTTCGGCAAAAAAGTGCTATGCAGTGGAAGAACAAAGAGAAATAATCTGAGGGAAAGTTATAAACATTTTTTAAAATTGCAAATAAGATTTTACTGTTTTAAATTATTACTTCAAAGCAATCTTAGTCTTTTGGAGTGAAAAGAGAGTGTTGATCAGTTATTGTGAACTGTTCATACTTTTCTCTTTTGTTAACAATTCAGTAGCAAAATGCATTAAGATATACTGTCCCTGGTAATACAAATGTTTACTTTCTTTGTATCAGGTTAGTTTCTAATCTAAGTGCTTACAATTGATATAGTAATTCTAGATACCTTTAACAACTTTTCTAGCTAAAGATTAAATAATATTTTGTCTATAGTAAACATTCACTGATTTGAAGTTATACAAAACTATACAAAAAGCAACAGCAAATATGAAAACAAACAGCAAATATTTGAAAAGTAGGTTAAAAAAGTACATTTAAAATTTTATTCATTGGAGACATTTTGCTATTCTGTGGAACAAAATTAAGCTAGGAAAAAGAAATAAAAGCAACACAGGAATATTCATAAAATAATAAAATTTGAAGCGCTGCAGTAAAATAAAATAAAAAGCTACATAGGATTGAAATGGAAACCCATTTTTTTAAAAAAATATTCTGTTAAAAAGATGGCATATTTTTAAATTACTCTGATTACAAAACTTGTTAGAAGAAGGTAAACAAAAATGTCTACAATTTTGTATATTTCCCTTTCCCAGTTAATGTAAGAATAAAAAATAATGAACAGGGAAGAAAATGTGATTAACAGAATCATGATAATGTATTAATGAGGCATAAAATTAAACTTAATGCTAAATGTATACTATCTCTACCTCAAAATCATTCTAAAATGGGATGTACTGAATCTATTTAATGGAAATAAAAACTACACAAAGTGAAAATCCATCAAACCAAAATCTAATAATTACTACTACTGCTGCTATGAACAGCAAAGGAAAACCAGCAAAAGAAAGGTGTCTTGAATATAAAGTAGCATGACAGAATTGGTAGCGAGATTAATGAAACTAAGTAATGGCAATGACAGACTATAAGATAATGACAACATGCACTAAATGTAAAAAGACAAAAGAACAAAATATCTAAGCAGAAGAAAGGTTTAAATTGGCCTTGCAAATCCAGGGCTTTTGGTATGGATGGGAAAGCAGAGGAGAAAATTCAGACTTGTTTTATGTGTTGCAGTTTGAATCTAAAATTGTTTCTTCATGATAGTTAGTCAAGAAGCAGCAGAAGAAATGATACAGATAGAAAGTGGTTAATTTCATTCTCCCCAATTAGCAAGGGGCTGTTGCATTCGTTACTTACTACAGCAAATCAGAGCAGCATTTTCTTCTCATCCTCTTCCTAGTCTGCGTTTTGTATGGACTGCAGGCAAGGATCCTAGAATTTTTCCGTCACTCCCCTCCTCTAAGACTGTTGTAAAGCCTCTTTTTTTAATGTAACCTCCTTGAAAAGGCCACATTGAATTTGTTGCAGGCGGTACCTGGCATGGCTTGTTTCTTCAGCCTGTCATTTAATTTGCTGCATATGGTCAAGTAACCCTCTGACCAACCCTCTTAAGTTGCTGTTTTTTAGATGATATTTTAAATAGAGTTGGGCTTTTCCCTCCAGATAATTTGTGAACAGGGAACGAGTATCCTTGAGGTTGACTCAACGTCACTTTAACTAACAGAAAAATTCTTTTGATTTCGATGGCAATGTCACCAGATGCAAGCCAGACATGAATAATTACTAGCAAAACAACTGAAACGGTGTGTTAATGAACTGTCTAGCCCTGGAAGTACTTGTGGAAGGACCTATCCTGCCTATTCGCTAACCAGGAAAGTTCAATGAGCACAGTGAATCCAAAACAGGTGCAAGAAGCTAATCCCTTATCTAGTTCCTCTTTTGTTTGATTCTTTAAAAAAAAGACTGAACTGGGGAAAAAGCCCAACATCTTAATATTTCAATAACTCTTAAAAGTAATGCATAGAAATAAGAGGATTCTTTACAATATTGAGAAAGACCCCCCAATTCGCTGACTCTCTTGTTTGATCTTCTTGGGGTTCTTCAAGACAAGTCTTTCAACACATGCTCATTGCCTTCCCTCATTGGCAAATGGGAGCTGGATGGGATCTTGATAGCCTTGCCTTCATTCTGTGTCAGTCCTGGGGTCCTGGGGTCTGCAAGATTCCCCTCAATAGGAAAATTCCAACTTCTGATCCATTATTGTGTCAATCAAGGACCAGCCACCAGGAGGGCTGTGTATTTTATCTCTGTTTTATGTTATTTTGCTTCACACTACCTTCTGTTTTTGACTCAATGAATGATTGGAGGAATTGTTATAAGTAGTGAGACTTGTAAGGCAAGGTTTCAATACCTGTGATGTCCCCAGCCAGACCTATGACTCATAAACAAGGAGGTCTTTTGAGAGATAGTAAGCCACAGAGTGGATTTGCTGAACTAGATACTGAAAACAAAATGGTACAAGTCTACTTTGGATTTGGAACATTAGAGGTGAAGTGCAACATTCAAGAGTAGCCGTATGCTGAGTCATGGCAACTGAACTTCTTTCCTTATGAGACTGAAATGTATCGCTACTCATCCAAGTAGCTGTGTCAGCAACAACATTCAAAAGTTGCTTTATAGAAACCGGAACATGCATTCTTTTGAGTACATTGCACAGGGGTAGTTCATGGTCTCCACCAATACAACTGCACTGCGTTAGAATGAATTGGTTGCAGTGACTTCTACATCTGCCTCCTGATATTAAAGTCAGAAATATTTCCTGGCTGAATAGTTTTCAACTTTTGACCTTGACCTTGCTCAAAATATCTATTTTATCCTGCCTCTCTTCCTCTGTCCCCCTCCAACTCTTGAGTGATTTCTTCATTCCATAGAACTACATACAAATAATGGCCCACAATCCACACATCTTGTTCCACTGTACATTTCCTAGAATGCTTTATGGTTGTGTTTATTCAACCAGCATGATCCCCATCCAAATGGAAAAATGTTGTTGTTGTTTTATTGGGGGGGTTGTTTCTTTAAAAATGTTCTCTTACAGACCTGAAAAAATTCTAAGACAGAGAGGAAAGGTGAAAGAGGTATCTGTTCTAGCCTTTATGAGCAACTGTTGGGGAAGACAAAATAATTATACTCAAAGGCATCACTTCCCCTGCAATCTACTGCAAGCATTAGCATGGTCTCTACTCACCAGGCCCCATAGTTCCAACTTGTCACATCCAGATAAATGCCCTTATTTATATACAGAATTTTCTCCTTGACCTTACTGGTGCATGCATTTTTCAGGACAAAATAACATAAAACCCATATAAAATACAACAAAGGCAATTATAAAGCAAGTCTAACTGGACTTTGAACGTACCTGATTCCTCCCAAAGCGGCTAGCCCTGTTCCCGCTCAGCTGGATCCTCCTTGATGACTACAACCATTGAATAAGGTTGTGACAGACAAGCAGTAATAAATGCCAGACAAAAACAAAGAAAATTAACTATGGACATTCTTCCACCATCTTGTAACAATCCACCTTAAGTCCATTATTTGTAACATAGAGAATGGTTTGTGGGTGAAGCCTAAGGAAAGAATAAGCCTGAGCAGTTTTGGTGAACCTTTACAAACCCAGAATATTTACTGGAGCACTCTGGGTCTGCCTTGCCAGGGGTCAGTCCCTTCTCATTCCAGAGAAGAGACTTTTGCTGCTGGCTGCTGCACAGGTTTCATGGGACATCATTTTTCTGTTATGTGCTTCTTGCCTCTGGGCTATGAAAGAACTTCCCAGTATGTCTGAGTCCATGGCATTATATGTTGCAGAGTTTTGAATTTCTGGTAAAATTCCTTTTTGCTATGGGATAGACGTAGAACTCCACAGAGAAGCATGGCTTCAAGTTCTCCAGAGCACATTCTTTTCTCATTAATTGACACCTAAAGCTTCAATAATTTACCAGGAAATATTGGTAGGAGAATGAGTGTTAAAAATTTACTTAACAGTTGCTTGAAATTACAAGCCTATGTATGCTGCTTTCTTTATTGCACACATACCAACCAACCGACCAACCAGATCAATAAGAAAAAAAACCCACACACCCCACCCAACTCAACCAAAACAAAACAAAACTGCAACCAATCCAAGAAAGAGAGGAAAAGAACAGCCAGCAGGGCTGTCTTGGAATTCAAAGACTAGCAGGAATGTTTCTTTAGTGCTGGACAAATAATGCCCAGATAATGTCAGCCTTGTAGCCCAGGGGGGTATCTATGGAGTCCAGAGTCCCCTCAGGACAGAAAAACCCCTCCCAGTCAATCAAACTGCAGGCAGCATTCAAGGTTGCAATATAATCACACAGCTTGCTTTAGTGACTAAGTAAGATAAAGCACGAAGTCCAAAAATCATGCAATAAATGAAATAGCATGAAGCAAAGAAATGGGTCTCACTGGGATGGTGTGATATGGAAATGTGATTTTGGAGGGCAAACAGGATGTCGCTGTGTAAAAGTAGGTATGCTTTGGATGAGGAGGAAAGTTCTTAGATACTTCCTTTTCCTGGGTTTCTATGGAAAGTAATAGGCTGGGAACAAACAGATCAACAGATTTAACCATGCAACTAACACGTTGCTAATTAACAATCGGCATTTTGGAGGGAAGATTTCTGGCCATTAGCAGCAGCAGTGGCTTCCTCCATTTGAGTTGTTTTTATTATTATTTTATTATTATTATTATTATTATTATTATTATTATTATTATTATTATTATTATTATTATTATTATTATTATTATTGGTTAAATGTGGGTTGGGGTATGTTGTGGTGTACTTTCTGTATGGATGTTTTTGAGCTGATGTAGATTCTTTTAGTTTCCTTGTTCTGCATTGTACAATGACAACAAAGATCTACTCTCTCTGTCTATCTATTAAATATTTCAGCATGAATTAATGAAGTGCCAGCACCTGTTGTCAAAAGTCGTTAGACTAATGATTTATAACAGCTAATAAAGATAAAAGGGGTGCAGGGGAAAGCTCTCAGAGCCACTGATGTGTATACTGTGTATTCTTGAAGCAGTATGAGATCTTCCTTTTTCTTTTACAATGCATGTTATATCCCCAGGGAGTCAGCGAATACCAAGAAAAGCCAACCTTGATTTATTACTATGGCTGATCTTCTGACTGGAAAAAAATACAGAAGTCAGGAACAGCTTTGTTTTTAATGCATAGCAGTGTGTAGCTAAATGGGCATACCCTACTTCTACGTTTACTCCCTCAAACACAGACAATTTATACCCAGCTAAGTCCCACACACTTGCAAGCAAATCCTGTGCAGGATTGGGAACAGCTCTGTTGAATGTTTAGGTGTACTGGATTTCTGTACAACTCTAGGCATATGTAGGCAGTAAAACTACTAGAGAGCAAGATTAATGGCTGTGGATTCCCAGTTCCAGCTGTGAAGAGTATGAGGTATATTAAATGCCCGTCAGTCTTTAAAAGTCCTTTTGTGATTGGCAGATTTTTATGGGAAACTCAAAAGTCCTTTGATTGCTATTACATCAAGGCTACTGATATTTTAATGTTGCCACTGCAGTAGAAGCCCTATTTACTTGTATGATTCCACCCGATGGACACAAAAATTTATTATATTCTGAGTTGAAGGTGTGGAGGAGTGGGCTATGCACGTTTTCATTGGGGCCAGGATCTTGGCCAGGCGCGTGTGCCACTATTGGACATTGAAGACTACAGCGGCCACAGCCTTGTCTTCTAGGCAGCCGAGTATGCTGCATGTTTTCACTGGGGCCGAGATCCTGGCTGGGCACTTGTACCACTATTGAACAGTTGGGCCGGAGGGGCATGCTTGGGACCAGATTCTACAACTGAGCATGCCAGGAATCTCCGTCGGGGGCCCTGACCTCTTGCTGATCCACCTGGGTGGCAACAATTTGCTGCAACCCCTGGCAAAATGCTTATCCTCAAGATCATGGAATACTTGAGTGAATTTCAAATGTCCCGTAGTATACGTGTAGTCTGCTTGCGTTGGTTCCACGTTTAGAGTGGAGATCAGCCCATGACCCTAGACGGTTGGACAGAGCCCATAGGGGAGTGAACAGGGAGGTAGCTAGATTTATCCCGAAGGGGCAGGGGTCGATTAGAGACCACCCTGGCATTAATGTGTGTTGTCCCCAATTACAGTAGGGATGGCGTCCACCTGTCCAACCATGGTCTAGAAATTGCCCTAGTGACCTGCAAGGCGGCCTGTGGGCCGAGCTGCTCGGCTGTGTGGGGTAAGAGGAGATTAGCCTCTTAGTGTGGCGTGTAGTGCAAGAGGTAATGGTATTCAGGTAGGCTCAAGTAAGTCGCCCTTAAGGTGCTAGACAGCCCTGGATTAAAGTTAATAATCATTGGTATGTTTAGGACAAAAATAAAGTCAGCAAGTTAATATTAGGCCGAAGCGAGGGCTGTGGTGGGATAGCAGATTCACTCATGTTTGCACGATGCTGAACAGGTGGGCAGCATCTTGCCTGGGGTGAAACTCCCTGAATACATTATGGGTCGATAGAGGATTATTTCCGCCCATTACATCCTTGCACTACGGTCTCAGGTCCCCTTAACAGGTTACAGGCATGTTAATAGATTTAAGTAAATATGTTATAAATAATGTTGTGGCCCAATTTATCCCAAAAATGCAGTTGTCTCACCTCTTTATTTCCGGGGCTTGGGGGGCAAGGGCAGCTCCGAGCCCAACGTAGTTTGGGGGCGGGGCACGTTTGCCCTCTCGCCCCGGACCTTTGGTGCGAAGACTTTGCGCTGATCCAGGTATTCTGCCCGGGGAAGGGAGCCTACATAAGGTGGCTCCCTGCCTGCCTCAACCTCTTCTCAGTGACATCGTCAGCCCCACCCTCCCACCCTATCAAAAGGAGAATGAGATTAGCTGGTTGCTACGGGGCCGGATGGGAACTTTTGGTGGATACTCGGATTGGCATTGAGTGGCCACGCTTTTTTGCCCATCCCATTCTCTTTTTTGCATGGGATGGGTATCATCTTTCTCACTGGTCACAACCCGGGTAGGCAGGTAGTGCAAGAGGTAATGGTATTCAGGTGGGCCCAAGTAAGTCGCCCTTAAGGTGCTAGACAGCCCTCAATTAAAGTTAATAATCATTGGTATGTTTAGGAGAAAAACAAAGTCAGCAAGTTAATATTAGGCCAAAGTGAGGGCTGTGGTGGGATAGCAGATTCACTCATGTTTGCACAATGCTGAACAGGTGGGCAGTATTTTGCCAGGGGTGAAACTCCCTGAATACATTATGGGCTGATAGAGGATTATTTCCGCCCATTACCTGCTTGCACTACGGTCTCAGGTCCCCATAACAGGTTACAGGCATGTTAATAGATTTAAGTAAATATGTTATAAATAAAGTTGTGGCCCAAGTCATCCCAAAAATGCAGTTGTCTTGCCTCTTTATTTCCGGGGCTTGGGGGGCAAAGTCCTTTGATTGCTATTACATCAAGGCTACTGATATTTTAATATTGCCACTGCAGTAGAAGCCCTATTTACTTGTATGATTCCACCCGATGGACACAAAAAATATTATATTCTGAGTTGAAGGTGTGGAGGAGTGGGCTATGAAGAACTACTAGACAGCTCAAAGGCTTAGGCATCTGATTGGGAATTTATTTCCTCACTGTGCCTCCTTGACAGGGACTGGACTCAATGATCCATTCTTACTTTGTAGTTTTAGGATTATAATTATTATTCATTAAATCATAATCTCTGGATTGTTGTCCTTGCACGGTAATGGTGAAGTGGGAACATGGCTTAGTCATCATTATGCTGTACTATTTTCCCTTCCATATGAAGGAGAAAGTGGCTTGTAGACCTTCTTTAGTGAATATTTCCATAGTCAATGCAATTCTGTTTTTTATATCTACATTAGGATATTCTCCCTGTACCCTCCAAACATTGGGTTTTTGTAAAGCCATCAATGAAGTGCAATTACGAATTAGAGATATAGAATGACAGAATCACATTGCCCAGATGGGAAAATTAGAATTTTGTTAAGAAACCTGCATTTACAGTGTCCCCATATTTGGACAGGCTTGTATCTTCAAATTCCAGGAGGGCATTTGCTCTGGCTAGATTAAAAGTCCCCTCCAAGTTTCTGGAAGGGAGGTTTCAAGGATTACCTGTATTAGATTGTAACTGCCCTTGTGCCAACGACCAATTGGAAAATGTAGAACATGTACTTTTTTTTTGTACATACTATCGAGATTTACGTAAGGAACTCATCTCCCCAATCATAGGCAAATTTCCCGGGAGGTCTATAGGATTTTATGTGTATCTGCTCCTCTCTGATAACATTTACCAAATAACTAGGCAAGTTGCCAAATTCTGGGCATTAGCAATAAGTGTTCATAAACAAATTTTAAACAGAGCATTTTATTGTAGCTGAGGACTGCGTTTATCATGCACCTGAGTTAGTTTTAATTTCAGTTTTTATATGGCTTAATTCATATATATTTTATTGGTATGCATATATGACTGTTAAGTATTTTTATCATCTTATCTTTTAGTCTTTGGTCCTTGACCATAAATAAATGAATTGAAATTGAATATATTTACATTTTGTGTTCATTATGTTTTAGAACTATTGTATACTGCTGAAAAATTCCACATCTCAGTAAACAAATGTAATAAATAAACAATTATCATTGAACAAAATGCAGACAATTCTCAAACTATGCTGATCTACTGGTAGTCTGTGAGAAGTGTATAGTTTGTCTATTGGAACAGTTTGTCTATAGAAAGAGTATATTCGAAATTTGGAAATAGCAAATTTAAACCATCTGTACTATTGCAGCACTTTAAACGAGAGAGAGAGAGAGAGAGAGAGAGAG
Source organism: Phrynocephalus forsythii (assembly GCA_029282475.1). Lineage (NCBI taxonomy): Eukaryota > Metazoa > Chordata > Lepidosauria > Squamata > Agamidae > Phrynocephalus > Phrynocephalus forsythii. The sequence continues at coordinate 93,661,695 of JAPFRF010000005.1, read as the reverse complement.
AGAGAGAGAGAGAGAGAGAGAGAGAGAGAGAGAGAGAGATTGAGTTTATTTTGACCAGGTTTGGATTCTTGGAAAGGGAAATAAAACCTGGGCCTAAGGTCTATGATTTTCATAATGCAGCACTTACAAAAGCCTTTAAAAACTGGAAATTAAATGTGCCTTTCTCAGTGGCCTTGTAGAGGTCTGATGGGCCAATGGGTTTGGTCCTCATTGATTGTATGGGACATGCCCATCCCAGCATATGAAGAGTGGCATGGATGACAAGTGAAATAGTCGATTATGAATTCAACAGAAAGTCATCAAAATCAGCAACGTGCTCATGGTACATGTAGAGCAGGATGAAGAAATCCTGATCACCCACTGTATCCAGGTCTGTCTTCAGTCATTCTGACTTAGTCTTGTCACTCAATCATGGTGGGCACTTTGAGGAGAGAGAAAGGCCAACTAGCTCTGCAAATCTTCCTCACTTTAAATAAATCCATGTGCAAGTCACCTTCTTCACCTCACCATCTTACCATCTGACTACTACCAGCTATTTGAGAATGCTCCGTGGTGAGTGGCAAACCAAGAGGTGCAGATGTGCTGCAAATCATAGTGACAGACCTGCAACCAGGTGGCCCAGTTGCCCTCTGCTGGATCAAAGCAGCAGCAAACTTGGCAGCAACCCCCCCCAAATGACTGAGCAGCCCTTTTAAGGATCACATGGCTATTCTTGATGTTGAAGAATGGCTAGAAACACTCTCTAGCCAATGAGGTACATTTTGGCACAGATTCTACTCTTAGTGTCCAGAACTCTCCATATACTGTAAAAGCCTCTCTCTCTTATGGACAGATAAGGGAATGTTGGCTCCCTTTTGGATAACACCAGAAGAAACAGGCCTGAGAGGAGTTGTGGCTGCAGAGCCTGGACACTATAATGTTGACATTGTCGCTCTTTGTGAAAAATGTCTCCCAGAAAGGGGACACGTAAAATAAGCTGGTGCTACCTACACCTTCATCTGGAGCGCCTGCTCTAATGAGGCCTGTTGTGAATCAGAAGCTGGCTCTGCTATTCAGAACCAGATTGTCAGCAAACTTAGCAGTTTCCCAAAAGGAATCAACAACTGCCTAATGACTCTTAGACTCTAACTTTCTGGAAAGGCATACACTATGTCTACTAGACCTTACGTTCCAGCCATGACAAATAGTGATGATGATATCAAAGACAAATATTACAATGATCTTAATTCCACCTTGATAGTATGCCAAGCTCCTCCTTGGCAATTATAATGCCTGAGTTGGCTCAGATCATCAGATGTGGAATGAAGTATGACATTAAAAACTGTAACAATTATTTTACATGCAACAAAACTAAAATGTTTTGGAAGTCAGTTCGCATCATACTAGCAATACTGAAAAATTAGCTTATAAATAAAACCAGAATACTCTTGTTGAGTACAGGAGATTATTAGATGGAAGAGAACAAAGTAATATAAGATATACGACTATTGCTGCAAGATTTGCTGATGTGCAGGATTGGAATGTGAAACAAGCATTGACTATAGAATGGCTCCTTCAAGTCCTGGAAACTAGAAATGGGCATGAAATGCCAAAATGGTGTTTCATTTCATTTTTCTTTTTTGTTTGTTTTGTTTCATTTGGAATGAATTTTTTAAAAAATCATTTTGTTTTTCCTTTTGTTTCATTTTTCCTTTTTCATTTTAAATGTTTTTTTACAGCCGACCAGCCCAGCCAGTTGACACTTTTTTTTTTTTAACAAAACAAACGCTGATCAGCTATAGCGTGGGCTGATCGGTGCTTGTTTTTTCCCCTCACACCGACCACCTGGTGCACAGAGCTGGCTGGTCAACACTTATTTTTATTGTTTATTTTGACAATTGCCAAGATTGGTGCTTGTCTAAATAAATAATAAATGAAAATGAAAATGAACAAAATGAAAATTTCTGTTTTGTTTCATTTCATTTTTTAAAAAGAGCACTTCATTTTTCATTTTGTTCTGTAATGAAAAAAAAATGAAAAACAAAATAAAAAAACATTTTGTGCCCATCTCTACTGGACATGGCTGAAATGGCAATACTGTCAAATCTTGTAAAGAACTAATGATTAACCAACTCCAAAAAACTTGGAAGCATTTACTGGACTTCATGTTAGATAAAGAAAAATAATGAACTAATGGCATATGGCTTTTAATTTTAGAGTGTTAGTTAAGACATATAGATAAGGAGACTTTTTTAAATACCTGGGAATGCACTTGTATTCATGCAACAAAAACTAAAACAATTACTAAAAATAAGGAAAGAAGTAACTTGAAAATGAAGTGAGGAAGTATGAGAAGATCAAAAGCATCACTGAGTGAAAAAATAGTAAAACTGCCCAACCCATTTGTAATTCCCTTCCCTTCTCCTTCTTTGCCCCCTCTTTCTCCTTTCCTTTCCTTTTTCTTGTTTGTAATTACCTTATTGGAAACACAATAACAACCTGTAATAACAATGATCTGCTTCTCTTGAAGTTTTGAGGCAAGTACAATCTGCTCATCATAATCACACTATTTTGATGTCAAAACGTATATTCCATGAAACGTATATCCCATTACATATTATATTACACACCTCATCCAGCTGCTATATGTTTGAAGAAGTGGACATGTAGTCCATGAAACATTACATTAAAATATGAACGTTAGTCTTTAAGGCACCACATGTTTTTGTCTTTTCTTTTCTTTTTTTTGATTTTTGCCTGAGTACTGTAGTATGTAAGTAATATAGAAAAAATAGACAAAAGTGAGAGGAAATCAGAGAAGAAAGCCCTCACTTCAGTACACAATTAGAATGTATCATTAGGGGACTGAGAGAAGGTCATTCAGAGGCAATAAAAAGAATATTAATTACTAACTGATTGCATCCTACTCATAGGAGGCAATGAAATGAGCCCAGCATATAGGCAGGGAATCTCTATTCTGCAATCTGGAAAAAAGCTCACTTTTAGCTTCAGAAATAGCGGTACACACACACACACACACACACACACACACACACACACACACACTTGAAAGAGTAATCTGCAAACAGAAATATTTGATATGAACATTTCAGCATTTGCCTTCTCCTGGTATAAGTGTGCTGTTTCCCAGATGGCATTTATAAAACTTGCAGGACAGAATATTCCAAAGCAGATGGATGATGTTATGTTTTGTTCTCTAGGTGTTATGAGGTGTTAAGGTGGCCAGTTTGTAACTCCAGAAGTTTCCTCTGTTTTCTAATGTTCTTGGATTTGTTGGTGTCTCTGTTTCAACCAAAGAGAAGTCAGATAGGCCAGATGTTCAGAGTTAAAGTTTTGGGACATATGTTGTTCCAGCTTCTTAGGCTCCGGTCATACGAGGGAAATGTTCTATAGTCATCCCTTAGTTAGTTGTTTCTTTTTCTTTTTCTTTCCTGGTCACATGTGCACAGTCAAGATTGAAACATTTTCCTGGCCTGTGGTAACTGCTAATTTAAACTGCAAAGAGCCACATCTATTACTAATTTAAACTGCAAAGAGCCACCTCTATTCAAACAAAGAAAGCAGCTGGAAGCATCCTCAAACAAATGAAGCAGGGGGTGAAGCCAGACAAATCCTCTCTTTGAGCGGGGTGGTAGTGGTGGTGAAGCCAGACTAATTATTTCCCATGAGCAAGGTCAGCATCAGCCATTTTGAGCCTGGGTGTGTTACCAAGCAGAGCTGCTGCTGAGAGAACCAAATGAACAGGAGGAAGTGAGCATTAGTAAGTTTCTGGGGTGCTAGCAGTTGGCGTAGAATTCCTTTAGAGGCCTGCATGTTGTCATATAAACAACAAAGGAAGATAAGATTTCTACTAGATAGAAAGGTATTAAAAGTGTAAATTTTTTGAGGCCCAGAATACTGCACTCATTGAAATGGAGTCTGCGGGAGCAGCTGTAATTACCTGCAACATTTGTGCCATGTTTGCCATCAAGCCAAAGTGCATGAAGAACTACACTTGCAGCAAGTGCAAGCTGGTTGCACTACTATTTATTTATTTTATTTATTTTATTAAATTTATATCCCGCTTATCTACAGAGTACTCTAAGCGGCTTACACAAGGCTGCAATAGCCAGACAGAGTTACAAAAAAAATATTAACATAAGACAAGACAAGACAAATTAAATCACGCTATACAATATTAAAACCAAATAGCACTTCACTAGTGATGGAGATAAAACTGATTACGATGGCGGGCCCAAAAAAAAAAAAAAATAATAACACGGCAAATTAAGCATCGCCAAAGGCCTCCCGAAAAAGATGGGTTTTCAGCGCCTTTCGGAAGGCCAGCAGGGACTCTGCAGAGCGCACTTCACTGGGGATGGAATTCCAGAGGCTGGGGGCTGCCACAGAGAAAGCCCGGGTCCGAGTTTTCGTCCTCCGGGCTTCCCGAGGAGTGGCGACCCGGAGCAAGTGCGCTCGCGCCTGCCAAACAGGACGGGCCGAGGTTGATCGCTGAGCGATACGCTCTGCCAGGTAGTCTGGTCCCAAGCCATGGAGGGTTTTATAAACTAAAACCAAGACCTTGAATCTAATCCGGGCCGCAACAGGCAACCAGTGCAGACGGGCCAAGGCTGGGGTGATGTGGTCATAACGACGCACACCAACCACCAGCCTGGCCGCTGCGTTCTGTACCCGCTGCAGTCGCCGGAGAAGATTCAAGGGCAACCCCATGTAGAGGGCGTTACAGTAGTCCAGCCTTGAGATCACCAGAGCTTGGACCACTGTTCTCAGGGAGTTCGCGTCGAGGTACGGGCGGATCTGGGCAATCCGACGGAGATGGTAATAGGCGGACCTGGTAACCAACGCCACCTGAGCCTCCATGGTGAGCGCCGGGTCCAGGAGCACACCCAGATTCCGCACCCTCTCCGCGAGCTGGAGGGAAACTCCCCCCAGACAAGGGAGGGGGCCACCGTACCCCGACGACGAGCTCCCGAAGAACATAATCTCCGTCTTCTCGGGGTTGAGCTTAAGCCTGTTCGCCCCGGTCCAAGCCAGTGGCCTCCAGGCACCCGTCGAGGACCTCCACAGCTTCCACAGCAGAGGTGGTAAAGGAGAGATAGAGCTGCGTGTCATGACAGCAGACTCCAAAACTCCTGATGACCCCCGCCAGCGGTCTTACGTAGATGTTAAACAGCATGGGGGAAAGAGATGACCCCTGAGGAACCCCACAAGGGAGGATCCAAGGGGCCGATAACTCCCCCCCCATGCTGTACGTACTGTGGTCGGCCCTCCAGGAAGGAATGGAGCCAACTGCAAGCAGTGCCTCCAATTCCGACCTCAGAGAGCCGGTCCAACAGGATACCGTGGTCGACGGTATCAAAGGCCGCTGACAGATCCAGGAGGACCAACAGGGTAGAACACCCCCTGTCAGCCGCCCGGAGAAGGTCATCTTGCAGGGCGACCAAAGCTGTTTCGGTACCCCGGCGGGGCCTGAACCCGGACTGGCAAGGATCGAGGCACTGCCGATCCTCCAGGTATGACTGCAGCCAGACCGCCGCAACCCTCTCGATCACCTTGCCCATGAACGGGACGTTGGCGATTGGGCGATAGTTTGAAAGGTCGTCCACTGCCAGGCCCGGTTTTTTAAGAATGGGCTTTACCACCGTCTCCTTCAGGTGAGAGGGAAAGACCCCCTCGCTGAAGGAGGCGGTGGCGATGACAGAAGCCCATTCGGCCATGGTCCCTCTGGCAGCTCTGATTAGCCAGGCAGGGCAAGGGTCGAAAGGAGAGGAGGCAGGCCGGCAATGCGCCATAGCCCTGGAGACCTCGACAGCAGAAACAGGCCCAAGCTCATCCAGCCGAGGCGACGAAGGCGGACCAGCAACTGGGGATGGCGGGGCAGGGCCACTGCAACCGGAGTCAAAGCCGGCATGGATGGCCTCTATTTTAGTTCGAAAAAAGGCTGCAAACTGCTCACTACTGAAATCAGTAGGAGGAGGCCTAGCCAGACTAGGATTGCTGAGGTCCCGAACCACCCGGAAAAGCTCCGCCTGGCGGTTCGAGGTCTCAGCAATTCTCAGGGAGTTAAAGGATGTTCTAGCCTCCCTTATCGTGATGGTGTAGCGACTAGACTGGGCGTCAACAGCAGCCTTACTCAACACCGTCCGGGTTTTCCTCCAGCTGCACTCTAGCCTCCTCCTCTCTTGCTTCATTGCCCTAAGCTCCCTGGTATACCAGGGGGAAGGCCGGGCTCGGCATCGGAGGAGGCGCTTAGGGGCGATCCGGTCTATGGTGTGGGCAGCTGTTTCATGCCAAAGGTTTGCCACATCCTTGGCCGGAGCGCCAGTCATGCCACCAGGTAACCCCCCGAAGAGCTCACCGAACCGCTGGGGGTCCATGAGCCTCCGAGGGCGGGCCAAAACAAGGGCCCGATGGTCCCCGCGGGGAGGGGCCGGAATCGGCAGGGAGAAAGAGAGCAGGTGATGGTCTGTCCATGACACAGGCAGGGAAACAATGTTCCCCACCTCCAGACACGAAGCCCCCGACATGGAGGTAAAGACCAGATCCAGGGTGTGACCGGACCTGTGGGTGGGGCATAAAACATGCTGGAACAGACCCATGGAAGCCATGGATTCCATGAACTCCAGGGCAGCACCGGAAAGTCCACCGCCCGCATGCACGTTGAAGTCACCCACCACCAGAAGGCGCGGGGACCTCAACAGAGCAGCGGCGATGAACTCCGTGAGCTCTGGAAGGGATTGTGCTGGGTTGCGGGGAGCTCGATAACCCAGTACAATGCCAAGTCTGTCCCGCTGACCACCAACAGGTGAAGTACTTCAAGCCCCTGGCTGACCAATGTCGAGGCCCTGCTAACATGAAGAGAATCCCTGTACACGATCGCAGCCCCTCCTCCCTTTTGGCCCCCCAATCTTCCCACTCCCTCTACCAAGTACCCGGGTGGACACAGCAGGGCGAGGGAAGCCCCCCCTCTGTGCCCACCCAGGTCTCGGTAATGAACGCCAGGTCGGTGTGGCCATCCGCGATGGTGTCATGGATAATGGGGATTTTATTATGCACCGACCTGGCATTCATTAGGAGACAGGCAAGATTGGGGGCGCTGGTGGGATGACTCCCAGCTACGTGGCAGGGAGCTGAGGGGTCAGAACGGGGGACAGGCAGAAGTTGCCTGACCCTAGTTCTTCTAGTCTGACGAACCCAACAGCTATGAGCGTACCGCCCCCGGCCCGACACCGTCGGATATGAGTCCCTGCAAGCATGGCGGTACAGATGGTCGAAACAAACTAAAGAAAGGGGGGGAAAAAAGGAAATCAACAGCAGGGCCAAATAAGCACAACAGCAGATCAGCCTCCCCCTCCCCCAAAATAAATAAAGTAAATAAAATAAATGATCAAAGAATACAAACAGCAAATAATAATAATACAATACAAAATCTAGATACTAGAAGATAAGGTCCAGCAGCTGGAGGCCAGCATATCGAACCAGCAACAAATTAAGGAGCTTGAGCTGTTCTTGGACAGAGTGGAGCAGACTATCCTGGACAAAGAAGAGACAGGGCACAGTTCTGAGGAAGAAGTCACCAACTCAGGAGATAGATGAATGGAGGAATCTGACTCGAAGAAGTAGAAGGGCAAGGGATCGCTCTGAGAGTCTGAAGTTACAGAATCAATCTGATGCTCTTTCCCTCATCACACCTCACGAGGAAAGCACAGAGGAACAACTGGTTCCATCTGAGGATATCTCCCTAACCAAACTTGATGAGATACAGGAACAAACTGAAGACTTCTCCCTTAATATAGCTGATGAACAGGCAGATGAACAGGCTGCAGGAGAGAGACTCCTTGTACTAGGTGATTCAATTATTAGAAATACAGAGGGATTCATTTGTGATGTGTATGGTAACTGTATGGTAACTTGCCTGCCAGGTGCCAAGGTTGCAGACATCATGAGACATCTAGATAGTTTGTTAGAGAGAACTGGGAAGGAGCCAGTGGTCATTGTACATGTTGTTACCAATGATGTTAGGAAGGCAAAGCAGTCAGTCCTGGAAGCCAAATTCAGGTTGATAGGAAGAAGATTGAAATCCTAGACTTCCAAGGCAGCATTTTCAGAAGTGCTGCCTGTTCCTCACCCAGGACCCACCAGGCAGGCCAAGCTCAGAAGCCTGAATGTGTGGATGAGGTGATGGTGTCGAGAGGAGGGCTTCAGATTTATCAGGAACTGGAGAACATTTTGGGACAAGCCAAACCTGTTCAGTAGGGATGGGTTGCACTTGAACTATGATGGGACCAGATTGCTGGCACTCAACATCAAAAAGGCTGCAGAGCAGCTTTTAAACTGATAACTGGGGGAAACTGACAGGAGCTGAGCAGCATACGGTTTGGAACACCTCATCCCCGTGGAACAAGGTTGGAGAGGGTAGAGAACCACAAAGAGAAGACATAGTAGGTATTAGCACTGGGAAAATAATGGGATGTGATAGTTTGTCTACTGGAATTAAAAGCTGCGGGGGGGGGGAGAGAACAAAGAAGCAACAGTTCTTGGGGGACCCACTGTATAGGTGCTTCTACGCAAATGCTCGAAGCTTCCAAGCAAAGATGGGAGAACTTGTACATTTGGTAGCTAGGGATAACATTGATATAATAGCCATAATAGAAACCTGGTGGGATGCGGAGAACAAGTGGGATACCACAATCCCAGGCTATAAACTCTATAGAAAGGATAGAGAGGGGCATGTTGGAGGTGGAGTGGCCATCTATGTCAAAGAAGGGGCAAAATCCAGCAGAATTGGAGGATAATGGATGTCACACCATTTTTTTTAAAAGAAAGGAGGGAGAACCCAGGAAACTACATGCCAGTTAGTCTGGCCCAGAGAAGATGGTGGAAAACCTCATCCAAGAGAAAATCTTAAAGCACATAGAAGAACAAACCTTGCTGAGGAGAAATCAGCATGGCTTCTGTAAGGGTAAGTCTTGCCTGACAAACCTTTTATAATTCTTTGAAAAGGTCAACAGGCATGTAGATTTGGGTGAACCGGTAAATATTGTCTATCTTGATTTTCAGAAGATTTTGATACAGCCCCACACCAAAGGCTGCTGAGAAAATTGCACAGTCGGGATAAGAGGGCAGGTCCTCTTATGGACTGAGAACTGGTTGAGATCAATGAAACAAAGATTAGGTGTCAATGGGCAGTTTTCACAATGGAGAAAGGTGAAAAGCGGTGTGTCCCAGGGATCTGTCCTGGACCAGTGCTTTTCAGTCTGTGCATAAATGACCTGAGACAGGGATGAGCAGTGAAGGGGCCAAGTTTGCGGATGACACAAAACTTTTCCGGATGATAAAAACGAGAGAAGATTATGAAGAACTCCAGAAGGATCTCTCCAAACTGGAAGAATGGGCTACAAAATGGTAAATGTGTTTCAATGTAGGAAAATATAAAGTAATGCATATTGGGACAAAAAAAAATCAAAACTTTATCTATCAACTCATGGACTCTGAGCTATCCGTGACAGATCAGGAAAGAGATCTTGGTGTGCTGGTGGACAGCTCAATGAAGGTGTCTACCCAATGTGTGGCAGGGGTGAAGAAGGCCAATTCCATGCTATGGATTATAAAAAAGGGGATTGAAAATAAAACAGCCAACATTATAGTGCCATTGTACAAAATGATAGTAAAGCCACACCTGGAGTATTGCATACAATTCTGGTCTCTGCATCTCAAAAAAGACATAGTGGAACTGGAAAAGGTATAGAAGACAGCGACTAAAATGATTACTGGGCTGGGGGACCTCCCTTATGAGGAAAGGCTAAAACATTTGGGGCTCTTTAGTCTGGAAATAGGCACCTGAGGGGTGATATGATTGAAACATATAGATTTTTGCAGGGCATGAGTAAAGTGGATAGAGGGATGCTCTTTTCCCCCTCACAAAATACCAGAACTAGGGAACATCCACTCAAATTGAGGGTTGTAAGAGTGAAAACAGACAAAAGAAAATATATTTTTTACCCAGTGTGTTGTTAGCCTGTGGAACTCCCTGCCAAAGGATGTTGTGATGACATCTGGTATGGATGCCTTCAAAAGGGGATTGGACAGATTCCTGGAGGAAAAGTCCATCACAGGTTACAAACCATAATGGAGATGTGTAATCTCCATGCTTAAAACCGGAGTACTCAACGGCTAGATGCATGGGAGTGACATCAGAAGACAGATATCTAGTTTCTTAGGCTTTCAGACGCATTTGGTGGGGCCACTGTGAGATACAGGAAGCTGGACTAGATGGGCCTTTGGCCTGATCCAGCATGGCTCTTCTTATGTTTTTATGATCTTATGTTCTTAACTACGGTTTATCTTCCACTCCTTCAAAGGGTTGTGTTAATTTGTACTTCTGTGTTAACATTTTAGTTTAGTTTAGTTTTATTTATGATTTGTCTACCACCTGCTTGTGAAAGCAACTCAAGGCAGTAAACAACAATAAATTAGCATAAATAAGGGATAAAACAGCCATAAACAAAAAAATCAATGTATCTATATAAATACAACAATAGACAAATATAGACAAAAATAAAAATATAAACCATAGCTGGCTGCTATTATTGCAGTGGGACCCCCCCCCGCGCATGCACGCACGCACGCGCGCGCACACACACACACACACACACACACACACACACACACACACACACACACACACACACACAGTGGGGAAAGGAAATGGCAAATTATGCTGAAAGGCAAAGGAGATGGTGTGGGAAGTAGATGTACCCATGTGATTCTGCCAGAGCACCAGTGCAACAGAAGACATATTCCTGAACAGAAACGCCTTCCAGGTACACTGATGCATGAATAAATGTGATGTGTGTGTGTACGCTCTCTCTCTCCTCTCTCTCTCTCTCTCTCTCTCTCTCTGGTATTGCTCACCATAATGATAGAAACAGGAAGAAATCAATTATCATTGCTAAAATTTCCTGGGATGTTTGCCTGAGCATATATATTACATAACCTCAAAACAGTACAATAATAGAGGTATGAAGTGTTGGAAGAATTAGAAAACATTTCACTCATGTAACCATGGCCTTAGTCAAGATGCAGATTTACTGTTTCTTAATTTTGCATGCAGGTCTGTTTTTTGTTTTGTTTTCTTTTGTTTTGCCTATATATTGCAAGTGGCATTCTTGCACTCAGTGAGACCAATTACAGTGGATGTTTTATATAACATAGTAGCTCTTGCCAGTCACAATGACTGTTTTCCTGGGAGACACTTGCGTTATGCAGTACAGTGGACCCTTGTATAACAAACAGCTTGTATAACATAAAATTTGCACAACATAAAAAATTCCGGAGATAGGGGAAATTTGCTTAACATAATCGCCTATGGGGAAAATCCGTACAACATAAAAATGGGATCACTCAATTTTCAATGCGTTCCTATGGGAATTTGTATAAAGGAAAATTTGCTTAACATAATTTCATTTGGAACGAATTAATTCCTTTATACAAGGTACCACTGTATTTGGAATAACAGGGGTGGAGGATTGCAAACTAGTGGTTTGAGGACACTATTGCCAGTACTCTCTTTAGATTTGGTGGCTAGCAGAAAGCTGTCATAGGAGTCCCTGATGGTTTTTGATAATAGTGGATCGTTTCCTCTAACCGAAAAAAAAAATAGAGAAAAAATCCGAACTGTTTTCAAGTTCCTCTTGTAATGGAAAACAGTACAGCTAAATTGCTTTCACAAGAGAGTGCACACAGAAATTTAAAACCTACATTTAAAAAAGTAATTGATCTAGCATGAGACCCATTGGGAACAGTGGTTAAACTGTGATACTGCATGTTGTGAGTCTGCTCATACCATGAGTTCGATTGTGACAGATTCAGCCTTCATTGGAGCTCAGACCCAGTTTTCCAAGTTGTGTTTTTGAGTCCCTAGCACATGCACCCTCCCTCCCCTCCCTCCCTCCTTCCTCATGATCAATAAACCATATCAGTGGGGGAGGCGATGGGGAGAGCACAGTGGGAATACATTGACACACTCCTATGGTCACCGTTTCTGCTCTGGAGCCTCTCTTCTTTTTCTTAACAAGTTCCCCAACCCCCATCCTCAGATACATGCACACTGCCACAGCTTGGGCAGCCATCCCAAGCTTGGGCAACCACTTGGTCTATGGAAGCCATCTTAGCAACACACATGGACAAGATGGCGGTGGTTGTTGCCAGTGCCTCCACTACAGTAGTTCCTGCTTGGGTAGGGAGCAGCAACAGGGTTAGCCTGGAAGTGAACTCACTTGAGGTGGAGGGCATCACTGCCACTGGGGCCGCCAAGGAGAAAGGAGGTGGCTGCAGTGGCAGTGACAGTACTAGTGGGGGGGGCACTACAACATCCCCAGGCAAGGACTTGTGACTCTGACTTGAGGCTTCCGACCTGGGATTTAGACTCAAAGACTTGGACTTAGACTTGGACTTTGGACCCAAAGACTTGTCAACATTCCTAATCTACAGTTCCACATCTGTATCTTTCCCCAGAAGTTACTGGAACAGGACCTACTACTAGGCATGTATGTAAAAGATAAACTTCATTTTCAAAGGGTGGAATTCATTAGCTTCTGGGAAAGTAACACAATGGGCACTGGACTCCATGGATCTTCCTTTCTCTCAGCAGAGGCAGAACTCTTTTCTAGAGGCCTGTGCGCATTTTAATCTCTGTGGCTATACTAATAAAGGGGCCAATGATAATAGGTCCTTGGGGGGGTTGTTGTTGTTGAGGATCAGTGGCATCCTATGTCAAATTGTTGTCCTGCCATTTTCCTGGAAATGGTCAAAATTTAAATTAATCTATGAGTTGGGTGTAGTAGGATTCTTCCAACTGGAGACAACAGAAACTTCTTTCTGACCCCTTGTCCATTCTGAAAGAAACTGCCAGGGCTTTTGGAAGTGGTCTCTCTCCCCCCCCGCCGCCCTCATCTCCCACCATAAAACTGGTCTAAGGCTGTAGTCAAATTTATCTGAGAGTAAAGCTCCAATCAAATGTTAAGGGGAATGCTCACTCTTAACAATGTATCTGTTCTCTCTCAAGGAGATTTCTGCATTTTGCAACATGTGCCTTGAGAGTCAGACTTGCAAATTAGGCTTCTGCTTACCTTCCAGTGACCAATCACAAAACAATGCAAGTTAAATGCAAGCTATATGGAAAATCAAGAGCATCATGACAGATTTTTCCTCTACCTGATACCCTACTTTTCTCTACCAGAAAGACTAGAATAGATTATCAGGCTCTAATACTTTTTATATGACTTTTAATTGTATTTTAATTGTATTTTAATTGCATTTTATGATTGACCATTTTGTAAACCACTCCAAGTAGTGCAGTTTGCACTTAGAGGATGGTATAGAAATATAAACAAACAAACAAACAAACACTGGTCACAGAACCGTCTAGATGAAATCTAACTGAACCCATCTTGTCTGCTCCTGAATAGGTATCCATAGGACAGTGGTCCAAATCTGCAATTTGAATATAATTTTGTAAGTTCAGTGAGCTGGCTAGCAAGCGCCATGAGGTGGAGCACCATGCCTCCCAAGAAAACAACCAGTCTGAGTAGCCTTGGGCGAGTTTTGCCATTTTCAAGTGCACCTGGAATAAGGGAATGACAAACTAATTCTATTGTTGCTGCAACTTCTGTGAGTGATGCTTTGAATGTACATGACACTGCATAATAATTTTATCATAACATCTTTGAATGTTAAAATCTTGTTGCTTTAACATGTCCCATCTGTTTTGGCACATCTCTTCAAAAACCTCAGTACTCTTATTCATGCACACACTTTTGAACATTGGGGGGATATTACTAGTAGGGACATATGTAGACATTGCGCAAGAGTTCTGGAATTTCTTCCTAGATCAGCTTGGGCCATCCTTTCAGCATGTGCAAAAAACAAATAAATCTTGAAAATCGTGTTTTTTTATTATTCCTTCTCTCCTTTTTTCCCATTTCACCCACCAGGACTGAAATGTGGAAAAACAGGAGCACTGTTATCTTAGCACAGAATACTATTCTGGGACACCTGAAGCACAGAAAATACTTCATAGAAATAAAACAAACGAATGTGCATTGCTCATCACCTTGTCCTGTGGAAGTGTGGCATATACAGCAGATGCAGCCATTGTATATTAGGGCTTGCTTTCATTTACATTTCCCTTGGAATAAGCTCCATTCTAAATAGAATCTATTTAGAAATTACATGGCATCTGGGCTGGTGTGTACATCCTCTTGGGCAAAGCTACTTGTATCTTTAGAAATGTTGGCTGCTTCTGCCCCTTTAAGAATGTTCCATTTAGAGATGGGCACAAAACGATTTTTTTGTTTCATTATTCATTATTCGTTTTGTTACATAACCAAACGAATAATGACCCTAGGGTCAAATTTAACACGAAATGAACTGAACCGAGAAAAATTGGTTCAGTTTGGTTCAGTTTGTTAATGCGGTGGTGGTGGAGATGTCTCCTACCTGGTGCTGGTCCTACCTGGTGCTGGTCCTCTCGCGCTAAGCTGCACGGAGGGAGCATGCACCTCATCAGTGCCATCGAGGGACGCGGCAGGCTCGAGCCTCAGTCCAGCCCCGGGAGGAGAGATAAGAAGCAGGCCGCATTTAGATGACCAGAGCAGTGCATCTTCGAAGCCGCCCCCCTTGCGCCTCCCTCCCATGGCCCGTTATCATGGGGCCAATTGGGAGGGGAGATAAGGAGGCCGTGCTTAGGCGGCCAGAGCAGCGCGGCTCCAAAGCCGCCACCCCTTGTGCCTTCCTCCTGCAACCTGTTATCACGGGGCCTGATTGGAAGGGGTGATAAAAAGGAGGCCACACTTAGGCGACCAGAGCAGTGCGGCTCCGATGCCGCTCCTCCTCTTTATTCCTTCCACGCCCATTCGGAGGCACTCCCCATCTCTGACCCGGCCCTAGGGCCGCACAGTGGGCACTGGGGAAAAAACAGGTGAAAATGAATAACAAATTAACAAAACAACAAAATGAATTCTTTTGTGAAAATTCACAAAAAATAAAATGAACCAAACCGAACTCCTTAACGAAATGAAACGAAACACCATTTTTTCAATTCGTGCCCATCTCTAGTCCTGGGTGTTCCCAGTTGTTTCTACAGAAGACACCACAGAAATGAATGGTGCCTGGCTCTGTGGTAGTGATAAAACACAGATCCAAGCATGGATCCTCCTGAATCCACATGATTTTAACACAGTCTCTCCCCCACAACACTGTCAAATCATAAGTCTGATTTGTAACCACGCTAGGTACCACAGAAACAAAGTATGCCTGGCTTTGCAAATGTGTTGAAAAACTGATTTTAAAATGGGATTGTTCCCAAACTACTGGCCAATCTGTGAGTGGAGATGGTGCCTATGATGGAGATTGTTTGCAGGATGATCTTACATAAATGTGTGCATCCATGCGGATCTATGCCTCTGGTCGATTTTTTTTTTTTTTTTTTTTTTTTTTTTGCTCAAGACAACTCTTCACTCCAACAACCCTGCTCTGGACTCTTGCAGCATCCTCCCCTTCCTCAGGCTGCCTCTGTCTGTCTTTCTGTCTGTTTGTCTGTCCCTTCCTTTCCTCCTTCCCATGGCTCTTGTTGCTGCCACCAGTTCTCCCACCACCTAGTTTGCACAGTTTGCAACAACAGAGGTGCAGAAATGATTGAAATAAATCAGGGGTTTATATGCATGCTGAAATAAATGGCCTTCTGGTGGAATGGTATTTTACCTCACTTTCCAATCAGAAAGCACAGGTCTCTGGCAAAGTAATCGGTGCTTCTATTTATGTCATAGACCCACCTTGTTTTAAATCTTTTTTTTAAAGCAGAATGTGATACAAAAGCGGTTTTGAGGTTTTGAGGGTTTTTTTTTGTCAGTAGGATCATGCCCTTATGTGAGAAAAGTTAAACATATTGGAGCAGGAAAAGATGCAGGAGCCCTGCCTTCACATCTAGTCATCCTTTGGGTCAGAAACCATGCCATGATTTACACATAAATGATGTGAGTGAAAGAAGCAAACAGGAAGCCATAACTCCTGTTGGATGTAGATTAGCAGTACAAAAATCACTTGACATTCATTTTCAGATTTAATTAAAAAAGTGAGCAAAGGGGATGTGTGCATAACTAAGTCTTTGTTATACTTAAGAGAACAGCTTTGGGAATATTGCTATGCAATCCCCCTAGTTTGAAATACTGCAATAACAAAATAAATATTAAAAAATCTATTTTTAAATAAAGACATTTAAAGAGGAATGTTTTGAAGCATACTTTCTGTCCTGCATCAGCCATTGGTGGGAACAGATAAACAACATGCATTTTCACTTTATTATGAGACAGACTAGCTGAAACATCTTTCATGCAGTCAGCAGTTGCATCAATGTTTTTTTTAAAGTAGGTAATAGGCAATGGGGTTTAATTGGCCTTGAATCCTTTGCTCTTGCTGCCATCCTGATTAGGAGTTGGCATCTGCTATTTGCAGTATAAATATAGTTTTATTGGTGGGATCAGGACGTTCACTTCCAAGGCAGTTTCTGCCACCCCTGAATGGATAGTTTCTCAGTGTGCAGCAAAATCTGATTCAAAAGGGAACTCACCTAGAAGCTTGTTCCTGGACTGCGATGTAGATATTTAACATACAGGAAGTTGTCTCAGATAGAGTCCAACCACTGGTCTGTTTACTATCTATTCTAATTGGTCACATCTCTTGGCCGAAGTCTTTTCCACTGCCTACTTTGCTATCACTGAGTAACTGGATAGGTAGAGGAATAAACCTGGGTCCTTTCCTTCATATAAAGCATATGTTTTTCCACTGAGCTATGGCCTTCCTCTTTTTAGTATCCTCCGCTGAAATATGCAGATTGAACACAGATGCCTTTCCTTTCATGCAACCACTCAATATATTATCTTTACAACCATATCTACATCAGAGACCTGAACTCGTTTACTTGTTATTCTTTCTCCCAAGGGGAACCCAATGAGTGCTGTGATGGGTTAGGGATTGTCTCAAAGAATTTTCAGCAGCTTGCCAAGTATCATTTCTCAGGACTTTTGGATAGAAGCCATGGCCGTTAGTATAAAGTCAGAATGACTTTCTTCTGCAGATATCTTCATTCTCTGCCTTGCGTGTTTAGTTCACGGATTTGCACCCTGTGTTGTAATAGCATGATAAATTCAGTAATTAAGTGTGAAGGGGTTCTTTTTTGGGGGGAGGTGGGTTTAAAATCTTAATTGTAGATGGATTATGACCCTCTTATATGATTTGGTCTTGGAGCACATCTATAGCTGGGAGCAAGCCATATTAAATGTAATATACCTGGAAGCTAGTGTTTCAGTGAGGAGTACAGTGGACCCTCGTATAACAAACGGTTTGTATAACATAAAATTTGTACAACATAAAAAAATTCCACAGATAAGGGAAATTTGCTTAACAGAATCGCCTATGGGGCGAATCCGTACAACATAAAATGGTTGCGATTAGGGATTACTCCGTTTTCAATGCATTCCTGTGGGAAATTTGTATAAAGGAAAATTTGCTTAACATAATTTCATTTGGAATGAATTAATTCATTTATACAAGGTACAACTGTATTAAAATGGTAGTGGTGGGGGAAAGAGGGGGATTCAGTCCTCTTCTCTCCATGGTTTTTATTTAAGACTGCTATTTGCATTGGATTTCAGATGCAGTGCTAGGAAGAATCAGAAACTGCGCTGAGCTTGACAGCTTTTCTACC
This sequence comes from Phrynocephalus forsythii, assembly GCA_029282475.1. Taxonomy (NCBI): domain Eukaryota; kingdom Metazoa; phylum Chordata; class Lepidosauria; order Squamata; family Agamidae; genus Phrynocephalus; species Phrynocephalus forsythii. The sequence continues at coordinate 93,643,931 of JAPFRF010000005.1, read as the reverse complement.
AGCCGTTTCAAAACAAATTTCTACACTTTATGAAGCAGAATTCCATAAACACTTCCCGGTTTCTATCAAAATACTCTTTAATTTAAAATAAAACATGCAGATAACTGATGCATACTATATGTTTTATAGAAGCACAGAAACATTTTCACCTCTGGGAATATACTTATAGGCACCCACAGTTAGAGAGGTCTTTAGGGTGGCATAAAACATTTACTTTCGCCTGTAGAGATTTAACTAAGGAAGTGGCTGCATTCTTTAGGGACAATAAACCAAGGTTCTAAGCAATCTGGGTTTACTGTGAATGAGCTACGCCCTGGCCGTCATATCATTACTGCTAGATGGCCTCATACTACTGCTGGAAGGGTATGTAACCTGTAGCCCACGGGCATTTTTACAGACTTTTTTGGCCTTCGGACATCTCACACACCAAAAGACACCCTTGTGCCTCTAGATAATGCTAGGCCAACTTCTTTTGTCACAAATATTCCTCTTTAACCCTTATATCTTGGTTCTCAGGTAGCCTGGAAATCTGGGGGAAAATCGCTCTCATCCTAGTTGAGTTCACCTCTTCTTAGACTGTCTCTGCAAGCCAGAATGGGTAGTTTACCATATTGTCTGAATCAGAGCTCCTGGCTTGCAGGAAACCAAAACTCAAGAAGAAATCTTGGCATTGTGACTTGCAAACACTATGATGTCCTCATTATGGTTTTTAGTTGGTTGGTTGTGCTAATGAAAGGAGCCAAGTAGGAGCATGCAGCTTGGGTCTCAGTCAAGATTCTCCAGAAATGTGATATAATCATCACATGCAAACACTGCCCTTATGCAGCGTGGGCAAGCAGAGCTATTTCAATAGGTCTTGGTTTTGAACTCCTTGGTTTTAAACATAGCTGGTGACTCTGACTTCCACTCTAGGTGATTTTTTTTGTTTTGTTTTGCCCAGACATCAAAAGAGCCATCCAAGGCACCAAAGAGATCCAGCTCCCTCATAGTTTGGACTAAAATCTGAAGTAAATTCCCATACACACACCCAGTGTCAGAGCCAATGGCTTTTGAAGCATAATTGAAAACAGCTCGCATTACAGTAAGGTGTAAGTGAGTGCACTATAAATATATTTGGCAGCCAGAGAATGAGATGGTGGCATTTGATTGTAAAAGGAGGGGGCAGAAGACTGCCTTCCATGCTGTTTCCTGTTTTCCCCTCAGTCGGGAACAGGAGAAAACTGAATCTCCCCCTCCCATTTATTAGTAAGTCACACATCACCTCAATGGCCCACACCCCAAGTGCAAGACCAATGAGTTGTTTTTTTTTTGGGGGGGGGATTCTACCAGTGCGATTTTGGTTCAAGACTGGGGATTACACATACTGAAAAATCAAACTAAAATGGAGCGATCCTACCTGCACTAAACAAACAAACAAAAACCCTGAGAGGGAACAAAAAAAAAAAGATATGGGTAGGCATAGACAGAAATTGAGATGGTTTACAGTTGCCTGTATATCATGTGGTCTCTGGAACCACATGACAGATTCCCTGTCTAATCACGCCATCAGTTAGTACTACTAAAACTATATCCCATGAGTTTTTCTTATTATTATTACTCCAATATACACATACAAACAAATATTCTCCCCCACTCTCTTTCTCTCACACACACCTTTCTTGTTTCCAGAAACTACTGGTACAGTTTTCCAAAGGACAAAGAAGTCTTTAAAAGACAAAAAGTGTTTTGGGACTTGCCCAATGTGTGGGCTACTTAGGGCGTTTATACACGACCCCTAAGCTCCGCTGCAAATGGCTGCAAGCTTCGGAGCTTAAAAATGTTTCCCCACCAGCTCCGGAGTTTGCAGACAATTAAGTGCGACCCCGCCCACTTAAGCGCGACCCAGCGCACTTTTCTTGTACCTGCTCTTGGGATGTGAAAAAAATTTGATGCGGATGTGCTGGGCTCTCCTCGCTTCTTTTTGTTTTTGTTTTTTGCCTCCCGCCCCTTTAAGAGGAACCAGGAAGTGACTGGAGCTCCGGCAGCGTCCACCAACACCGAGAGGTAAGGATTTATTATTCTGTCCCTTTTTTTCCTCCCTCCCTTCACGCAGCCGGCAGCCAGGAAGTACGGAGGGTGGAGATGCACAAAGAGCAACAAACCACTAAGATCTCTGGTCCAAATTTAAGGGGCCAGCAGATCTTAGGGGTCATGTAAAAAGGCCCTTAGAGGCCTCTCCCTGGCTGTACTTTCATTCAAGATTATCTCATTTCCAAGAGTACTAATGACAATGAGGGAGAATCTTTCATTCCCATGAATAATTAGTATTCTATATCTGCAAAGTATCAGATTTATTATTACCTCTTATGGGAAGCACATATGTGGAAAATATATTTTTGAGAATGTAATAATTCTTACCTTTCTCAAGTTATTTGGTGGCAAACTGTAGGCTTTGGTTTAAAATTAGATGTGTGAATTTGGACTGTTTTGCATGATAAAACCACTAAAATACCTGTCCAGTATTTTCCAACACTGCTTGAAAGGCACTTAGAGATGGATTTGTTGGTCTACAGCTGGTTTGTGTCCACTTTGCAAATATATCCACTAAATCTCATTTCTACATCCATTTACTTTATTAAATGAACAAAATTTTGTAATTTTTGGATATAACTTTCCCTAAGACATATTTGTACATACAGTGGTACCTTGTATAAAGGAATTAATTCATTCCAAAAGAAATTATTTTAAGCAAATTTTCCTTTGTACAAATTTCCCATAGGAATGCATTGAAAACAGAGTAATCCCTAATCATGACTATTTTTATGTTGTACGGATTCGCCCCATAGGCAATTCTGTTAAGCAAATTTCCCCTATCTCCAGAATTTTTTATGTTGTACAGATTTTTTGTTATACAAACTGTTTGTTATACGAGGGTCCACTGTATTTTGATCAGAGAGGGAAGTGTACAATTAGAATGATAATAACTATGGGACCCAGATCTCGGACACCAGAATGGACTGCTATACTATTTTGTTAGTTTTTAAAAGCGTATGGGGGCTGTCAGAAGCTTTTTAAGTCTCTAGTTATTCTCCAAATTCAGTACAAGCAGGAGCTGGAAGCTAGGATCTAATTTTCAATAGATTAGCAGAATAATTCCTGTTCTGGATTAGAAGTACTTTCTGGTTCAAAATATTATGTCTGCTTCTGCTTTCTAATAAAACTGAGCAGCTAAACATACTGCTGAAGAAGCACAAATAATATGGCATGACATATGCCTTTACAAATGAAAAAAAGACACTCCATCAGTCTGCATTAGAACTACATTATCTTCAGAACTGATGGGGACAGATTGACAGATTATACATTCTTACGGAACTTGACGGATCATCTCATGGATTCTTATCCAATACCTTCTGATCAGTTTGGGTATCCTTCAAGCTATGCTGGACACATCCAGATTTGGTATTCCAAAGGAAAGGACTGATAAATTAACACAGATCTGTGTACAGCTGTTGCATACGCCTATTGGATAATGACCAGACAATCAAGAGACTCAAATTGCATGCTTCCTCTTAACTCTAGTTAAGTGTGGCTATTCACCCGCCCCTAGGCTTATAAAATTATTTCTTTTTAAATAATGGATTAGTGAATTAACAAGCATAAATATATATTTTTCACACTTTAGTCCTGTTCACAGCAAGCAAGACTGCCAACCCTATAGCACATTGGTCCATTATTCATTAATGTACTTGTATAATTATCTAGTGAGTGAAATTAATACAGGACTAACTACTGCAGCGGTGAAGAGAAAGCCACAATGAAGTACTGCTAATGTTTTTCCTTTTGTTCTTATTTATATTAGTTCTAATTACTGCTATTTCTACTAAGTCCAAATATGCAAATACGTAAAAGCTAAGGCAGACAAATTCTACTGAAGCATGATGTAATAAAAGAGCCGAAAAAAGACGTCTACAATATTAGTTCAAGAAGTCAGACAGAATATGCTATTTGGGGACATGTGACACTTTTTAACCCTTATTGTTAACCACCCGGAGTTCCCTGGAAGACGGACGGTATAAAAATAAAATAAAATAAAATAAAATAAAATAAAATAAAATAAATAAAATAAATAAATAAATAATCAAGTGATTTTTTTTTAAAAATTGGGGGGTGGGGGATTTTAACCATAGAAATATCTCTTTCCTCCTTTAAATCAACCTTGAAAACACAAACTTTTGAAAGAGAGATGAACTGTATATGGTTTTATACAAAGGGACAGGCTTATATAATTTTATGGACTTTTTGCTTAATTAAGGTTTTAATCTGTTTTTATTCCTTAAATTTTTAATCCACCTTGAGCATCACCTTTTAGTGGGATATACATGTAATAAAAATTGTTGTGCAAAGGTTTAGATATGGCAGCAGAGTGGAAGCTGTCAGGTGCCATGAATACAAAAGGAGGATAGTTATTTAAACTAATTCTTACCTTTCCATTGCCTCGACCGTGCCCAGAATCACAATTTGTCAAATAATCACTACAACTATTACCATCAAGAACAACAACAAAGCACCTAAAATCAGGTTCAAATATAATAAATTAAACTAATTAATGAATCCAAATAAAAGAATAGCAAGAGACAGAGCCACAAACGGATCTTCAGTCCCTCTGCCCAAGTACAAACGCTGATTGAGTTGGGAAATTACCTGCTGAAGAGAGAACAACAGGGTCATTTCTGAACAAGAATGAATGTAAATCTCTAATTTTCTCAAACACAGGGGGAACAGTAGCAAAGCTAAGCTGATTGTTTAAAGTATACACAGTGTTATATGATTGTCAGTAACTGCAATCCAGCTGTGCACATGTCAAATCAAAAGCAGTCTGGCACTTTAAACCTTCAGTTGTACATATCAGTTGCTGAGTCTACAGGGATGAGATGGGTTACCCATTTTCTCAAAATGTTCAATGGATGTAATTTCTGTTTATCTGAAATTTGTTTTCCTCACAGAGTGCCCTGGCTGTTGGGGCCATTTTGATGCATATGTACCAAATGCACACTTCATAAATTAACATGCAGCCAGAATGCAATTATCCCTTAGTCGTCACACTTCCTGGCATTTTCTGATATCGTGGTCTAAGAAAAACACACAAAATACAAAAACGAATAAATGTGTATTGGTGGGCAACCCTCTAGAAAACAGCATTCTATTAAGAATAACCTCTTGCTAATAATATGTGTAGTATATTAAAAAAATAGTGTCACATACATGCTTTGTTTGTTTGTTTAAAGAAACAATCTGCAAAGAGATGAGGGAAGCAGGATGGATGGACCTACATTGAAAAAAATTGGAAAAAGAAAGAAAGAAAAAGAAAGTGGCATGTTTGTCAACAATCAGACAGAACCAGGGGAACTGCATTAACAGCCCTCATTTATGCCTGTGAGTCCCTGTCCTGCCACAGATAAGAAACCTGAACCTTGCTCTTTATTTGAAAATATGTCATATGGGGATGATTCAAGTGGGAGCAATACATCTTTTAAAAGGCAGCTCAGAGTTTCAGGATTAAGCATTTACCTGCCTTCCCTCCTACCCCCTTGTTTAATTAATACATCAAATGTTAAGGAAAATTTAACACCTGGGGCATATAAAATTTTTGATATGGGCACCATTGTTTCCAAGGAGTGGATCAGTAGAAAAGAACAGAAAAGTTGGAAAAATATACCGAAGAGGAGAAAGTCCTCTTAGGTTAACAAATATTCCCACTGATTCCAAATATTGTGCTATCAAAACCAGAGAATTGATCAAAGAATCTTGTGACAGCTTTTCTATTGGAATTTAAGGCAATTGAAACATTGTACAATAGTGGCTAAATGTAATTTACAATTAAAAAATAGTAATTAGTAAGGCATTTGCAAATAGGCATACACAATCACCATTCGGAGTGGAAATATAGTGACAATACAGTATTTAGAAAGCATGTAGAAAGTTAGTTAATAACATATAAACTATTCAGATTTCGAAGTCAGAGACTGATATATATATTCTTTATTCATGATGACAGACTATTTACCTTGTCTTTAAATTACAATAATTACTGTCGGCTGTATCTGTATTTTACATGGTTCTTTAAGATGTATAATGTTAGAGCATTAAGTCCATTATATTAGATTATTACACTCATAAAATTATATTCCAGTAGAAATGATGCTCTCAGGGTAAGTAATTTTCTTGAGGATGGCAGTTGTTGAAAGAAATATATTGATTCCCTTAAATTGTCTCTTTTCACTACCAAAACCTCTTATTTTTTAAAGGCATTATGTGAAAGTAAAGCTTAAAACCTGTTTTTTTGTGGGGGTGGGGGGAAGGTACATTTTATTTGCTACACATGGCAATGCAAATCTACTAAAATGTAAATGCCATTAAATTCAGTGGCACTTACTTCCCAGTGAAATGTGTCTCTAATTACAGCCTTGTATTATATTGAGATGCCATTAGCATTTTACACATTGTATGGGCGAACTAGATTTATTCTTACTATTCCATTGCTCTTCAAGCACCCCAAATTTTATGAAGCGATACTGGGCTACAGGATTACATAGAATCAGGGAATACTGTATATTTCTATTATAGGAATTTAAATTTTTATATCTATTTTGGAGGTATCTCATTTTCCCAGTCATTCTCTATTTTAATGTTTGGCAGCCCTTTATTTCTAATTCATTCAGTCACTATTACTGCTGTCTACCACTAATAATAGAAATACTAGAAACAATAAGTGCAGAAGTTATATTGTTGAGATCAGAAGTTCTGATTTTATTATTATTTTTCTTTTTAGGGGAGGCTACTTATCTATTTGACTAGCAATCATAAATCCTCAAACACTACTGTTACATACCTTGTTGACTTCTAGTGATCTGTTCCTTGCTTCTTCTTGCAAATAAGGAGCAAAGCATCAGTTGGTGTATGGAAGAGGCTAGTTGGTCCTGTTTATATAGCCTATGAGAAATATGCTGGCAGGGGCGGTATCCCCGAAGTGTTTTTCAGCCCCCACCCCCAAATGAGTATATACAACACAGCTGCTGTATTTGTCCCAATACATTTGCAGAACATTGTAACAGCAGACTTTGGAATGCTTTCATCTGTTCCACACAGGAGAATATCAGAAGGTGAGTAGGGCACCTTTCATAGGAAGGAGAACCAACCCTTGAAATCAATGCCAGGCCTTTCACACAGCCATTAGGCATAGAAAACACATCTGTCACCAAAAAGATGGTTTCTTTCTGGTCTCTTGGGCTCATAAGCTATCTTAGAATAATAGCAGTCAGCAGAAATGGCCCCATTCAAAGGTGCAGGGTAACTCAGAGTATGTGGGCATGTGCCAGGGACTTGCGACTTGGAGGTTACTGGATCAGTATAGGAACGCCAGTAAGGAGTGATAACTAGTGGATCCTAAACCTGTGAAGCCATACCTCACAGAAGACTCTTTCCCATACTAGTCGTGTTAAAAACAAAAAACTAGTTCTGTATCTAGACCCTCTCAGCCAGACTCACGTACCTTCACACAGACATTGGTGCACAATTTTATGGAAATGACTTCCTGTTAATGCTAGATTCTATAGTTTTCTAGTGTGGCTTTTGTTCCTTTACCTCAGCAGTGGAACTATAAGACTCCTTTTGAACAGTGGTTCCCAACCTTGGTTCCACAGATGTTCTTGGACCAAAATGCACAGAAGCACTAGCTGTGCTGGCCGTGATTTCTGGGACTTGTAGTCCAAGATTGGGATCCATTGCTCTAGAATATCAAGCCTTTCTTTATACTGTATGTTAAATCACAGGAAAACGCCTGTTCTGTTTTTTAAAGCACAAAGAGTTTTTTTTTTAAAATAACCATGAGCCTTTTTATAGCTCAGTGGAAGGCCACCTCCTATATAAACCAGGGGCCTCAGATACCATCTCATATAATCTCATGTGAGGCTACTGACACCTTTCTGACACTCTAAAGACTCAATTATGTTTCCTAGAGACAATAATGTGCTAGATGCATCAGTGTACTGATTCTAAGGCAGTGCCCTATTGCCTGATCAAGGAAAAAAAGAATCCTTTTTAGGGCTTTTCCCGTGTCTTCATTTTGGGTTAAAAACAAAACATCTTAGTTAGACCATGGAAGTTTCACAAATAAGCTAGCTATTTTCTACTATAACCATGATTTGTTACTGCTGTTGTAAAATTATTCCAAAATATGAAACACAGTAAAAAACAGACAAAGCCATAAAACAATGATTGTGCCTGGCAGCTTTTGAACAGTGACAAGAACAGCAAAAAGTCTTTTAAAAAGTATCACCCATTCTTCATTTTGAAATGGTATATGAGGACCATATTACTTTTTTCTCTTTAATCTCATCAGTACTGAACTTGTCTATGTATACACCCTTGCTTTGTAGATATACACTACTTGCAGAGCATAATCAAAAGCTCATTTTCTGTTAGTTTTAGATGCTATGGCTTAAATGACACCCCCCGCTGCCCAGACTGGTTTATTAAAACTGATCTTAGAACCCTCTTTTTATAAGACATTTGCCTGGATGAGGAGAAGAACTTTAAATAAAACATTTATATATTAATATGGACTTGGTAGAATTTGCTACTGGATGAAATTTACTAGTATTTATCCTGATTAGTTTTAAGTGGAGAATGTATATCCTCCTATATAAATTAGCACCTAAGCTGCTGAATGTTTATATGTGTAGCCTGCATAGTGTAATTAAAACTGTAAACCACCCAGAGACTACTTGAAGTGGTATGGAGCGGTATATAAGCCGAACACTTTGTAATGCTTAGCTGTTTGTTTGTTTTTGCATTTTTTTAATTTTATGATTTCTTGGGTTTTATTCATCCATTTAAATATTTTATAGTAGCCTGTATTACACTACATGGATTTTTCTTTTGAGTGTAGCCTCCTTGTTTCTCATTCCAACTCTTTAGTTTGAATTAGCAAGAGTCACTGCCAAACTATGATTGGAGTGGCTGGGGGTGCTTAGGAATTATCTGATACCTCAGTGAAGTGCTTCTCCCATGGTAGTTGTTTCATCTGGCATTTCTCATCCATACCGCAGTCATCAAACATCTCCTTTACCTTGCTGGCTTGCAAAATTTCAGTGAATAGGAAAATGGAAGATGTGTTTGCATAATGTATGGCCTCGATTAGTCAGAACTTAAGCTATTAGGAGAGAAAACTCTGAGTAGTCTCAGCATGTCCTCATGGGAGACCTGTGTGTGACAGCATCGGAAGAAGTGTAGACTGCATCTTTTAGAAGTGGGATCCCAGATGTTTTGCAAGGAGGCTAATCACTACCAAACCTCAAAGTTATGAATAATGTAGAAAATTTTATTTTTCAATTCATTTGTAAGACCTATTTTAAAAGCCAACACTGTTTAAAAATAGATCAAGAACAACTGCAAAGTCCAGCTTTAAAACCAGTTTTAGAAACCACATGATACAAAATAGAATATTCTTGAGTATTTCACAAAGGCTAAGTGGGAATGGTGCGTGCCAGTTTCTCTTGAGCGGATGTCTCAGAACTGAGGTACTGTTATGGGGTAAGCCTCATCTCATCCACTCACAAGTCTAGCTTCTCAGGATGTTGCAGCATGCATCACAACTCCCACTGGAGGCTTTGAATTCTGGGCTGACCTATAGATGAGGAGGCTATCATTTTGGCATCCCATTGCAAGTTTCTAAGGGCTTTGAAAGTCAAAATGAGGACTTTGTAGTAAACTGTAGCGTAGCATGGGGGGACAGGAGGGGCACTGGTGTAAGGGCAAGGGTCAAGAGCCCACCCCAAAGAGGGTGCTGCTTTCTCCAGAAAGGAGAAGGGGTGCGAGCATGCCTTTGAACCAGCGGGAGAAAGCAGCATATAAAGGCAACCTTACGAACCTTCTCTACACCCCACTCTCAAAAGAAAAAGTGGAGGGAAGTTATGGGGGAGGGTCGGGGGACTGAGACTCAAAGCGCCAAGCAAGGATGAAGCCCTGCTGGTGAAATATCTCCATAGTATCAGAAGAGATTACAGGCTCCGGGCCGTGTGGGTTTTCTCCTGGCCCAGGTGGTTTTAATCTGCTTTCACTCATCTACCCTTTCAGGAGTTTTACAATGGCAGCGGCAGGGGCAGTCAAGGTATCTGGCTGATTCTTTTAAGATTAGAGAGCCTAGCCAGCTGGCGGTGCTCATCTCCCCTTTTCTAACTTTGTTCCCCAGAGTCCCACATGCACTCCACCACCCAGCTTTGCTCTGCCTCCTGAGACAGCTGAGGAGAGCAAGCAAGACAGGAGTCACCAACCACCACCAGCAGCTGCAGCCCCCATGATGTGGCAATTTATAGCTGCACAGACATGGGCAGTCATACCAGATTCCTTATGGGAAATGAGACATTTATTATTATTATTATTATTATTATTATTATTATTATTTTATTATTATTATTATTATTATTATTATTATTATTATTATTATTATTATTATTATTATCCACACAGCTAACTATGCTGGATTTTGTAATACAAATCACTAGTCGAACACTTCCCAAGCATTTAGGACTATGTGATGTATCGGCGAATTATGTGAGCAGATCCCAGTAAGGTGGCTTTCTACAGCTGACTGATGGTGACTTTGTCAACTCCAATTTCTTCTAAATACTTGCTTAGCTCTTTAGGCACCGGACCCAGTGTGCCGATTACCACTGGGACCACCTGTACCAGTTTAAGTGGTAATCGGCACACTGGGTATTATTATTATTATTATTAACCACACAGCTATCTATGCTGGATTTTGTATTACCAATCACTAGTCAAACGCTTCCCAAGTAGAGATGGGCACGACTTAGCAGTATTCCCGTTTCCGTTTCCGTTACTCGTATCCGTTACTCTACGGAAACGGTAATGGGAATTACTCCGCCAGACTTCGAGCTCGAACCGACGAACGAACAATTTTAGTCTGATTTGTTGTGCTCGTTCCTTGCATCGTGCAATCGCGCGATGCCACGTGGCACAGAAAAAAAGTTTTTAAAAGTTAAAAAAACCCGGTTCCTGGCCAAAAAGCAGGCGGAAAAATGCCTGCCGTGCCTCAGGGCACCTACCAGAGGGGTTGTTTCTGGAGGTCCCCGGCCTCCCCCCCATCCCCCGTCCTGGGCTGCTCTGGTGGGACTCGCCGCAGGCTCGCAGCCAGCAAAAAGCCCAGTCTCGCCGCCGGCCGCCGCAATTAAAGCACAAGCAAGCGGCACGGACGGCACAGGAAAAAACTTTTAAACTCTCCCCCAACCCATTCCCGGGCCAAAAAAGCAGGCAGAAAAATGCCTGCTTGACTAAGGGCGCAGGGCACCTACCGGAGGGGTGGTTTCTGGAGGGGGGGTCCCGCCTCCCCCCCATCCTGGGCAGCCGGACTCGCCATGCCATGCGGTGCGGGCGGGGGATCCAAAATGGGGCGGTGAACGCAATATTGTTTTTGAAATCGTGGTCCAAAAACACACAAGCACAACAGAAACACGCGAAAATTTATAAACTGCCAGATTTTTCACAGTAGCAGTGGGTTTTTTCTTGCAACAAAATGTCTCTCCTCTCCTCCTCTGTCCTCCATTGATTTTATTTTTTTATTTTTTTTACACCTGCGCAATGATGGGCTGGCCGAGTGGCCAGCCATGTGGGAGTGGACGACCATGCAAATTTTGGAGCCATTCCACCAATCGCATGGCCACATGGCCATGGAGACTTCTGGGATGTGCCAAAAGCCCCCTAAAACCTGCCCTAGCCCCCTAACCCTAACCCTAATCCTTGACTCCTTACTTACCCATACGTCACAGACTGTCTTCTTAGTGGGTCAGAGAGGCACCCAGAGGTGCAACCCACTAGCCCACCGTAACCTTACCCGTCACTAGCCTAACCCTAGCCCTTGCACTAACCCACCTTAACCCTAAGCCAGATCTACTTGCATTTACTACGCAAGTACAATTCCCTTCTTTGTGAGACATGGTGGTGCGAGAGCCTTAGGCATCAACCTATGGCTCTGGGTTCACTGCCATCACTAGTCTCACTGTCTGCAACTGGTATGCATATCCATATGGCTATGCATGCATTTTGCAGCAGCAGGTGAGGAGGGGAGACCCCCATGTTGAGGGGTCTCTTGGAGCCTGCTTCCCCTTCCTAGTGAGTAAGGATAGGAGGCACCCACGGGTGCCTCCAGGAGCCCGCTTTCCCTTTATAGCAGGCCAGAGGAGGCACCCACCCCACAGAGGTGCCTCCAGGAGCCCGCTCCCCCCAAAAAAACCAGTACTAATGAAAACGAAAAAACAAAAAAACGAACCAACTAATTTTTGCGAATTTTCACGAAAAACGGAAACGACCCGAAACGGAACCGGCCCGACTAACGACAACTCGAAAAAATTTTTTTTCAAGTCATGCCCATCTCTATTCCCAAGCATTTAGGACTCAGTGATGTATCGGCGAATTATGCGAGCAGATTCCAGTAAGGCGGCTTTCTGCAGCTGACTGATGGTGACTTTATCCACTCCAATTTCTTGTAAATACTTGCTTAGCTCTTTAGACACCGCACCCAGTGTGCCAATTACCACTGGGACCACCTGTACCGGTTTAAGTGGTAATCGGCATACTGGGTATTATTATTATTATTATTATTATTATTATTATTATTATTATTATTATTATTATTATTATTAACCACACAGCTATCTATGCTGGATTTTGTATTACCAATCACTAGTAAAACGCTTCCCAAGCGTTTAGGACTCAGTGATGTATCGGCGAATTATGCGAGCAGATCCCAGTAAGGCGGCTTTCTGCAGCTGACTGATGGTGACTTTGTCCACTCCCATTTCTTCTAAATACTTGCTTAGCTCTTTAGGCACTGCACCCACGTGCCGATTACCACTGGGACTACCTGTACTGCTTTATGCCAGAGTCTCTGAAGTTCAGTTTTCAGATTCTGATATCGGGTTATTTATTTTATTATTATTATTATTATTATTATTATTATTATTATTATTATTATTATTATTATTATTATTATTATTATTATTATTATTAGAATCTTCACAGACTTCTTTAAAACAAAAACTTACTACAGTTCCTGCACCTCATTTCTCTTTGAAGAGGAGTGGAAGGGAATGCGCAGGGAACCAAATTAGTTGGAATAATAATAATAATAATAATAATAATAATAATAATAATAATAATAATAATAATAATAATAATAATCCAGGTGAGGTTATCTGGAAGTTGAGTCATGGCAAGGATTAATGCATGAGCTGGGAAGAAGGAGAATCCTCTCAGCAAGGAGGGCCGTTACCTTCAAACGTCCACTTATCACTTTGTGTGAGGTTGTCACACCACAAGTGATCATCATCATCTGAACAAATAAGGAGGAAAACACCAGTGGAATCAAGAGTGGGTGGGAAGTCTCTGTAAGGGTAGAGAAGTGAGATGTCTGTATCAATCATGGGGGCGGCGGCGGCGAGAGAGACATCTCCAGGTCTGGACAATGTTTCCCATTTGCAATCCTTTGATCCAGTAGCCCTGTTCTGTAAGCATTTTATTGTGCTGGTCTCTCTGTGTAACAAGATGTTCCTTTTTTGAAGTTTGATATTTCCTTGAGTATGACCATCTCCTGCAAACTTCCTGAGATCTTCCTATGTGCGTAACCCTATCCCTAGATCAATAGAACATTTAGTTTTCCCCTCTGTATTGCCCCCAAAGTATTTAAGCTTTGTGTTCCAATGTAGCAGAGGTGAGTTACCCTCCTTTGCTTGGAGAATTGGGCCCTTTGATCTGCATAGAGTCTCTCTCTAGCCAGATACTTTGGAATTGCGGACTGACTGGGAAGGAGCGGACTAGCTGTCCAGCACTACCCTATAAGTGTCTATGAACTCTTTGGAGCTGGTGTATTTCATTCTATGCTGTGGGGTGAGTATGTATCCTATTATTCTCTGAAAAGAATTCAAAACTGAAGAAGCTCATTTATTTACGGTAGTAATTATAATAATCTTTTTTGTGTCCTGTTATATCAGCAGTCTGATTCTTCATGGATAAAAAATTGATCTGAGATGTTCTTGAAACCCCTTTCCTCTTCTTTGTGAATACTGTATTTTCCCCCAGGCATTCCTAATTCATACACAAGCTGTACCTTACACAGTTCGTTTTCAGAATTAAATCATTTCCATTATGTGTCTCCTTCTAAATCCTTCTTCTGCTATTGCTGCAGTGTATGGCTAGAAAATTGATGTTGTGTGCAAAGACTTTTCTAGCTTGAGAAAGCATATTTGGTGTGCTCTCTTCTTTTACAGCCATGAGTTACAGCTGTATGGTTACTTAGATATTAAAACTGTGCACAATGTGTAGATATACTCTGACATTCTCAGTTTGTGAACTTGCACAGGGCCTCATAGATGCAAATTTATGGCGAGCAAAGCTGCACTTCTTTTGGTCAAATTTAAGTACTATAGAAATGACAATTTCTCCCTTCAGAAGAGTTGTTAATTTATTGATCTCAAGATATAAAGTGTTGGAAACCTTGCTTTTCTATTATTTCCATGCATTTCCTATTTCTATGTATTATTCTCTGTAATTCCAAATCTGAGAGTTCATCTTCAGATCTTACTGACTAGAGACGGGCACGAAATGCTAAAATAACATTTTGTTTCATTTTTCATTTTGTTTCATTTCATTTCATTTCGTTTCATTTTGTTTGAAATAATTTTTTAAAAAAATCATTTCTTTTTTATTTTGTTTCATTTTTTGTTTTTAGTATACTCTCTCTCTCTCTCTCTCTCTCTCTCTCTCTCTCTGTGTGTGTGTGTGTGTGTGTGTGTGTGTGTGTGTGTGTGTGTGTGTGTGTGTGTGTGTGTGTGTGTGTGGTGCTTGTGTAACTTCTCCGCACCTGCTCTGGCGCAGGGAAAAGGCAGGATTTGTAAACATTTTTGCCACCTCAAATGCCAATCAGCTGTAGCTCAGGCTTGGGGTGGCAAAAAAAAATATAAATCCCTCCCTTCGATCAAGTGGGGGGCAAAGGAGGGTTATTAAACTTTTTTTTGCCGAGCTCCAAGTCCATGCGACAGCTGATCTGGGCTTGGGGCTCAGCCAATAATAATAATAATAATTAAAAATCCTGCCTTTCTCCCAACCCGATCAAAGGGAGGGATTTTAAAACTTTTTTTCTTGTGATCCTGAAGCGCCATTCAGCTGTAGCGTGGACTTGAGGCAGCAAAAAAGTTTTAAAATTCCTTGTTTTTCCCCAACCAATGAGGTGGAGAAAAAGGAGGGATTTTTAAAACTTTTTTTTTTTTTTGCTGAGATACAGCAGATTGGCGCTTGGGGCTTGGCAAAAAAAAAAAAGTTTAAAAAGCCTGCCTTTCCCAACATCCCATCAGGTGGGGGAAATGAGGGATTTAAAAACTTTTGTTTCCCCCCCAAGTGCCAATTAGCTGTAGCATGGGCTTGGGGCTCTACAATTTTTTTAAAAAATATACTTCCTCCCCCACCCAATTGGGTGGGGGAAAGGGGGGATTTTAAAACTTTTTGGTTCCTTGGGCATTTTTTTGCCCCCAAGCACCAATCAGCTGTAGCACGGGCTTAAGGCTTGACAAAAAAAAATTAAATATCCCATCACAGTGGGGAAAAGGAGGGATTTTTAAACTTTTTTTTCCTGAGCCCTAAGCCCAGATCAGCTGTAGTGTTGGCCTGGCTGAGGGCACTTTTTAAAAAACAAACACCAGCCCATGGTACAGCTACGGTGACTGGTCGATGACAGTGGCCGTGCTGGATGGCGGGAGGCCTCCCCTTGGGGGCTGATCAGCAGTAGCTGTGGTGCCGGGCAGCCGGGCAGCCTCCCCGACATCAGGTAGGAGAAAACGCCAGATTGGGGAGGGGAACGAAAAACAAAACAGAACAAAATGAAAATTTCTGTTTCAATTCATTTCATTTTTCTTTGAGGGGGCAGTTCATTATTAATATCATTACATAACGTAAAAACAACGAATAACAAAACAAATAAAAAATTCATATCATGCCCATCTCTATTACTGACGGCTGCAACATCCATTGCCAGTTGTGCAAAGTCTTTTAGTAATTTAAAACTTATCATGCCCTACCTGAGATCATCCATGGGACAGGAAAGATTGTCAGCCTTGGCTTTGTTGGGTGTGGAGCAGGAGCTTACTGACAGCATAAATTTTGAGGAACTAATTGATGAATTTGCAGCAGCAAAGGCAAGGAGAATTTCTCTTTGAAATTATATAATTATATCTAAAGCATCACATCAAACTATTTCTTTTACTTTATGTTAACTTTTCAGGTTATTATATGCAAATCATGTTTTAAGTTTTTTCAGTGATATGTTTAGCTAATATTTTAGTAAAAAATAATTTCTGCATTCATTTTTATACCCATTCTTGAGTCTTGATTCTGTCCTTTGTTATTCAATTATATCTTCAAAGTACCATTATTGCCTTAATTATTTTAATTTTTTCATCCTCTTCATACCCTAAAAATATGCCATGAAAAGCAGGTTTTCATTTTCTAAAACTCAAAAATTTCCAGGGAAAAGCAATTGGCTCCTTTATGGCTCTCACCTTGTCATGAGGGGGCCAGGAGGGGGCATAAAATTGACTTGGCCCCAGGTGTTGAAAACCCTAGCTATGCCTCTGAATCTCCCACCTTCCCTGCCATTATCTTCTCTTCCTAAGAGCTGTGGCTGGAGGGCAGGGTGCATCCTTTTCAGAAGGTTGGGGGCGCACACAAAACCTGACTTTGTCCACGGGCAATGAAAACCCTAGCTACGCCCCAGTAGTAAACTTGGATAACAGTGTATTCAGTTCTAGATGACTGATATATGGTCTTTAAAATGCATACTGCACATTAGCATAGGATGATCAGATGAAAAAAAAAGGACATGGTTCCTGTACCTTTAATTGGAGGAGGAAATTTCAGCAATCCTAGCTTGCACTGAAAGCTGCACCAGTTGAAATTTCTTTCATTACTGCTAGAGGAACCTGAGCTGTTGCCTTTTTCACTCTACATCAGTAATATCTGACAGATGCAGCAAAAAGCATGAATGAAGACATTTATCCACAATATATTTATCAGTGCATAAAGCCTTGTGCACACCTCAATACCTCCTCTTATTGCTTTGCATGTTCTATTCTGATTCTTACTGTTCCTTTCCTTTTTTTATGTCACAACAAATGTGGCGTAAATGACGTGTTCTGAGGCAGTAGATATCAAGTAATGGCAGTCTAAAAGACAAGCAGAGAATGAAGGAAAATCCAAGAATTTCTTGGACTGTCAAGAAGGGTCCAGTATCAGGAGACAGCAGGATCATCTGCCACTCTTCACAAGGAGACCTGCCAGCTACGGAGAACTTGCCACCATCACTGCTCACTTAAGATGGGCACGAACCATTGGTATGTCAGCTTGTTGGGATTTCTTTCTCAGCTGAACAGCTGATCTGCGCTTCAGCACTCTACATCCCCTCAGTGCTGGGGAGGCAGGGTGGGGTACTTCAGCCAGGTAGATGCCTATGGGATGGGATGGTTCACCAAACTGCAGATCTGCTGTCTGGCTGGGAAATGAGCCATGCCAAACTGCCAAACTAGTGCTTCATTGCCCAGTTTTATGCTCACTTATCCAGGCTCATCCCCTGGTCAAGAGAAGGTGCAAACTACAAGCATGAGATCAAGCACCATCTTTTTCTGACTGTTCACCTGGCTTTCCTCTCCTTCTGTTCAGCAGAAGTAGAGGATGGCCCAATCCCTATTATTAGCAGGAGGAGCAGGCCTATGCATGTATATGCAAATACAAGCACAGAGAGACTCACATATAAGTGAGAGTAACAGAACAACAGAGAACAGCTTTAGAAAACAGGAGTGCAAATAACATGCAAACAACTTTATGGGCCTTTAAAGACTTACCTCTCCATTTTTAGTCAAGAAATGTGATCAATGCTCTTTTGCTCCTGTAAAAAAAGGAAAGGAAAGAATAGAAAGAATATCTACTGAAGGTTTTGTAAACATACACATATAAGTAGCCCAATCCTCAAGTACTGGAAGATTGCACAATTAATAGAAGAACATTTCGTACTTGATGAAACATAGAGAAGCTTGCTTCTGAGGGCGTTTATACACGACCCCTAAACTCCGGGGCAAATGGCTCCCAGCTCCGGAGCTTAAAAATGTTTCCCCACCAGCTCCGGAGTTTACAGGAAATTAAGTGCGACCATGCCCACTTTAGCGCGTCCCAGCGCACCTTTCAAGTACCTGCTCTCTGGAGGTGAAAATTCTTTGATGTGGTGTAACGATAGTGAGTGCGGGGCTCTCCTCCCTTCTGTTTGTTGTTTTTTGGCTCCCACCCCTTTAAGAGCTACTTAAGAGACTGGAATGTTGCCGCAGCAAGAGCGAGAGGCAGAACAGAGGTGAGCCACGTCTCTTTTCTTCCTGTTTTTTCTCCCTCCCCTCACGCAGCCAGCAGCCAGGAGTGCGGAGGGGGTGGGAACACAGGAACAGTGACAAACCCCTAAGATCTCTGGTCCAAATTTAAGTGGCTAGCGGATCTTAGGGGTGGTGTGAAAAGGCTCTGATTGAAATGTATAGTGTTGTTAAAAACTGAGGGAGGGCCCCCCCTAAAACTTTCTATAAAGATAAGGGAGAAAGAAGGACATAGGCTATCCTACTAAAGATCTCTGGCACTTTGAAAAGAAGCACTGCAAATGGCAACATGTTGTTGTGGAACCCACTTATCAAAGCTTACATTGGCTGCAGTCACACACAGAGTGAACACAGAACTGAGATAAACCCAGCTTATCTTTCACAAGTGGTGAGCTAATATTTTTCCTTTTTTCTCTCTTCTGCTTTCTACCAACAGAACGAATGAAATTAGCAATCAACCAGTCAAAAAGTTAACACCTACAAATTTATCTGAACTTATATATACAGCTACACCCAAAGATGTCTCTGGGTTTCTTATTCCCAAAGAACCCAGGATTCAGGAACCATCTATGAACTCTGACTTAAGATGAGGCTTCTGAGGAGTACAGTGACCCCCGCCTATCGCGGGAGTTAGGGACCTGACCTGACCTGCGATAAGTGAAAATCCGCAATATGCAGATGCAAGTCAGGTCAGGCCTGGGGGGCCTAGCTGGGGGCTCTTGTATTTACCCCCAGCCTGGTGCTGCCCTGAACGGGCCTGCGAGGGCCTTCCAGGGCCTGTCAGAGGCCCCAAAAGGACTTCCACGTAAACCGGAAGTGACCTCCAGATCGCCGGCAAGCATTTCTGAGGCCTCCAACAGGCTTAGAAAGGCTCTCATAGGACTCAGAAATGCTTTTCAGAGATTCGAGGTAACTTCCTGTTTACCAGAAGTCACTTCTGGTTCATGCGGAAGCCCTTTGGGGGCCTCCAACAGGCCCGGGAAGGCCCTCGCAGGTCTGTTCAGGGCAGTGCCAGTCCTGAGATAAGCACAAACTGGCTAAAAATCAGGCAAGCTGCTAGTTTTGTGTACAGATTTGGAACACTACATGGGTTGATAGCAGTTTTCTTAACAGTCACATAGCCCTTCTGTGCTTGTTCTGTGTTTGTATGTAGATGCACAGTTTGCTTCTCAGAAGTAAAAGACTATAAAGGCATTTTATGCAAATTTAAGAACTCTTGAGGAGAACTGAGTCTGAGGGAGAACACTTTAAAATTACTCATTCAGGTTTCCCATTGTGTCGCAAAACTATATGTTCAGCATTTGCTAACTAAAGCCCAAAGAGTGGCTTGAGGACAATAATTGTTTTGGAATAAAATGTGCTCACTCCAGAAAAAACACATACCAGAGCTCCATTATGGTTCATTGCTTTGTATGACAGCATTGGGCAGATAAATAATTTTTACATTTAAAATCAGTATTTGATTTAATTCCATGGAAGCCCTGATGGGGAAAAGCTGGGAACAGTCTCAAAAGATAAGTGGTTCCTTCTTCTCATTAAAAAGTTGTATTTCAAATATCTCACACAAATTAAGTATAGCTGGAAAGGACATATTGCCAGTTCTATTCTGGTATGTTTGTCAGGAATGAAGTCATAATTCTACCTGCTTTAACTTCTATGAGAATAGCTGTGATTTCGGTACCTGTTTGCAGAGCTGGATGTTGGGAATTAATTTCCCTGCTATGCCTCCTGTGAATACTGCCAGCCTGTGTGGACTTGGGCAAGCGGCACTATTGCAGGATGTCCCCTCCCCAAAGAATGGAAGGTAAACCATTCCTGAATATTTTCTCCCTAGCAAATCCTGAAAAAGGGGTCGCCATAAATCAGAATTTACTTGATGGGACAAGATTATTATTCTCATCTTCAATAAAATGTCATGCCCCAGTTTTAGAGTCCCACTTTTGATGTATGCAGATGATGCTATGTTTCTTTTGCAGTCCCAGTAATGGTCAGAATGGCTGCTGGAACTGTTTGCCCAATATTTCAAAGTTGTAATTCATTATTTAAAAAAAGTAGAATACAGTTGTTTCCCCTTCAACAGGTGGCTGCAAATATAAGTGGATTTTCAGCAGTGATCCTTTGGAACAAGTTTATTTGTTTAAATACCTAGGTATTAATTTCCAGGGATTTTTTTCGAATCTAACCCATCAAGATACTTCTAGAAACCTGACCCCCAAGAAGTCCTTGGTTTAAGTGTAATTATTCTAGGAACAATTTTGTCAACTTTTTTGTGTAAAAACTCTGACTCCTACAAGAATTTTATCTGGGATTTGATTCTTGTGACAGATCCTTTGTCCTTGGGGGATGTCTTTTAGAAAAACATTCAGATTGCTCCCATTGGAGTGTGGCCTCTTGGCATTGTTGACGATTGATTCTGGCTTAGTCTCTATCACCACTATGGTTTAAAGACATAATGCTAAACCTTTGACTCCCAAGTATGTTCTCTGATGCAAGTTTGTTGTGTAAATATACAGAGACCAAGATCCAAGCTATAGATTTTCCCTACAAGATCCTGATGGCCACATGGCTTTTTAGAACCATATTATTAGTGATAAATTATAAAGTTAAAATACCCTAGGCAGCTGTCTAAAAGACCACTTTTCCCTTTATGAGCCTGGCTGGCCATTAAGATCATCAGGGGAGGCCTTTCTCTTGGTTCCACCACCTTCACAGGTGTGCTTGGTGGGGGGCACAGGAGAGGGCCTTCTGTGTTGCTGCTCCCAGACTCTTCAACTCTTTCCCACAGAAAGTTAGACCCATCCTTATTGTCCTTTTTGAAAGCAAAGATCTTTCTTCAGGCAGGCTTTTCCTTAGAGACTGGCAGTCCAAGAGGGTTATTGATTTTATTTACCATTTAAATATAATAATTGCTTAGTTGTTTTAAAATACTTGATACTTACTGTTTTTAGCTTTTAAATATTGATTTAAAATGTAAGCCACCAAGGGAAAGGAGAAAGGTAGAATCATTTTTTTAAAAAAACGAATACACGCAGAAGTGGCTTACAAGTATCTTGGGCCTTCTTCTGGGAGTATTTTTGTTTTGCCCAAGGGTGGCCTGGGGGAAACTCAATTCTCAACCACTATGGGTAACTCAGTGAGCTATCCTGCTGGCTTTTATGATCACTTTTGTTGTTCATTCGTCCAGTCGTGTCCGACTCTTTGTGACCCCATGGACCAGAGCTCGCCAGGCCTTCCTATCTTCCACTGCCTCCCGGAGTTTGATCAATTCCATACTCTTGCACTGTTCGTTCAAGAAGGCCATCCTGTCTCTCCTCACTATTCTTTGGAAGTCTGCATTCAGTTTTGTGTATCTTTCCCTTTCTCCCTTGCATTTTGTGTCCCTTCTCTCCTCCGCTATTTGTAGGGCCTCATTGGACAACCACTTTGCTTGATCACTAGACAACAACAAAACAATCTCACCCAAGCGCCTGTCCCTAGATTTTGAAAGATGTTGTCTGGGGTTGGGTTTAAATATCCTACCCTCTCCACAGATGGTAGGTATGTAGGTTTATGGGTGCTATCTACATGAAAGGCCATCCCTTGTGACTTGGGACAGATGGATTGGGAAACTCTTGACATCAGCCTAGAGAAAAATTAAATTTTCCAGTGCTGGATGTAGATTATCATCTTTGCCAGTCTTTCCCTCCCTTTTGAAAGGTGGCATTCTTTATGTTTCTGGCTCTCTACCAAAAATGTTGTTATGCAATTAAAAAAACAGGCATCTGCTTAGGCAACTGGTGCTGACTGCTTTGCATTCTATGGGTTGATACAGATTATGCCTTGTTATATTCTGCTATGGTTAAAGGCTATGTGACCAAAACAAATGCGTTATCCCCAGCCCCAGGATAAACAATTTTGCACACTGTTTTCTTTACAAAACATATTTTGTGTGCAGTTTTTGATTTCAATTTTGTATTGTGACAAACACAACATGCAGAAGAGTGCAATGCCAATGCAAAGGATAACCATGTCCTCATGTGTATGTTAAGCCAAAAAGGGCAAATGCAGCAGGTATGCTTCAAGGCAGACCAAATGAAATGCAAGAGTTTTCCCTTCCATTCTCTTGCTGCTGAACCCTGTGACAAAATTCACGGGGAGGGAGGAGTGAAAGCCTGAGTACCTTCTGGTCTGCCGCAGCAAAGGGAAGGAAGACAATAGGATGCGGTCTTCAGCACCTGTGGTGTGTTGCAAGTGGTCCTCATGACACTCACACTATATAACCTATACAAATATCTGCAGGGACAAATCATCAGGAATTGTGAGCTCTAGTATCCCAACCACCTAACATTATCTGGCCTTTTTATCTAAACTGAAACAAACTGTAGTCCGTCATTGTTTCCTTACAACAATAGGGCTTCGCTGTTCTGTATCTATATGCAGGGGTGTGGAGTGGGAAGGGCAAGGGGGCGGGGTACCCCTGGTGCAGCGATTAGGGGGTGCCAAATTGCCTACCAACCCCCTTCTGCTGCCCCTGCCCACCATCTCAGATTACTCCCGAGTAAAGGCGTGGACACGCCTGGCGTGCCCGGGTCATCCCTCGCCGCTGCTGCCGCATTCGGCCTCACCTCCCTGAACCTTGCTGCTACCTTGGCCATGGGGGTGGCCTCACTTGGTGTCCCGTCTGCCCGGCAGCATGTGAATGGCCCCGAGGGTGCTGGGGCCACCACCGCTGCCACCACTGTTGTTACACCGGGCCATGAAAGGGGCGCCACTGCCATGGCCTGCTCCATCCAAGGTGGTGGTGGGGGCAGGCTGGTGCTGCGGGAGGAGGGGATGCCCTCCAGGTGGTCGGGTGGGCTGAGGGGGAGTGGCAGTGGGGATGGGGTGGGGGCACAAAAACTGACTTTTGCCCCGGGCTCTGGAAGCCCTAGCTACGCCTGTGTCTATAAGCAATGTGCATTTTGTCAAATTGGTTTTATTTTTCATTTGGTCAGGTCAGAGATGGTATATGTCTTTGTAGAGATGGTATGTCTTTGTAGCATTTAATTTTCATCTCTGGAGAGATAACGTCGCAGCAGGAAACAATACACAGGCCAGAATTCTTTAGCAAATAATGGCACACATAAGAGAAATTGGTTCTTGCAATTTTCTGGCCATCTTCCACACACCCAACCACACAACTCAGCATGTGATCTTAGTATGCCTACATCATGACAGATAGTAGGAACAATTGCACACGCCAGTTGTGCAGTTTGGAGTTTATGTTTTGCTAAGCCAGTAGAATTGAAGCTGTTAACCTATATCGGGGCTTTCCAACTTTGAACAGGCCAAGGTCTACTTTTTCTGGCCCAAAGTACCTGAGGGCTACTACACTAATACCTCTACTTACGAATTTATCCATTCCAAGCACATGCTTGTAAGTAAAAATTTTTGTTAAGCAGAGCAGTGGTTTCCCATAGGAGTACATTGAAATCCATTCCCTCTGGAGCGGATTGATTGATTTTCAATGCATTCCTATGGGAAGGCTGACCATGCACATGCTTCCCTTGCACCCGCTCAATCCGGTGTGGGTGGGTGCAAGGGAGGCATGTGCATGCTTGCCTGGGCTGCTGGAAGACTTAATTTAAAAGGTGTGCTTTCCCTCCCAGGGCCCAACTCAACTCTCCTCCCCCTCTGGCCTCTTCCTCTTCCCCCCTTCTCCCTTCCAGCCCCCTCACCACTGCCATCAATGCAGTCCGCAACTCTCACTCACCTCTGTCATGTTCGCCACACAGCTGGGGTGGGCTGAGCCAGCAGCGGGGCAATCACATCGCTGCAGTGGCACAAGGAGGAGGGAATGGCTCAGAAGGGGAGCAGCAGGAGGAGCAGCAGTGGTGGGTCATGGTCTCTTTGAGGCGGCCATGGGAGTGGGTGGCAGTGGAGGAGGGGGGAAGAAAGGTGGGAAGAAGGAGTTATCCAGGGGGGAAGAAGAAGAGGACAGATGCACAAAGGAGATGGGTGTGCATGCGACCCTGCCTCTCATTGTCCCCTCCCCTCAGCTGATCATGAGACAGTGGTGTGCCAAACTCAGCTGGTCATGAGACAGTGGTGTGCCAAATCATCTGGCTGGCGGAAGGAGCAGGGGACCGCACCATGGCCCTTGAACTACCCCGCTCAGCTGAGACAGTGGGCTGGCAGACCCCGAACTTTGCTGGGGCAGTGGTGGTCCTTGGGATGGGGGAGGGAGGGGTGAACTTATCCACTCACTTTTTAAATTGGTGGCTGGTGGGTTACTTTTGACTCCTTTGCGGGCTACCAGTAGCCTGTGGTCTACCTATTGTGCAGGCCTGACCTATATATACGATCTAACCCCCCCCCCAAAAAAAATAACCCACTGGATGAGATAGATATTGTAGATAAATCATGGAGTACATTTCTAATTTGTATTGGACATAGTTACACTCTCCTACAAGTGTCTGCAGTTTGGATGTGTTCCAGGATTCAGCCTGACATGTGGCCAAGTTCTGATGTGTGTGTGTGTGAACACACACACACACACACACACACACCCACACACACACACACACACACGTCAGGGCCAGATTAAGACCCTTAGAGGCACTATTAAGCACTTAAAAGATTTTGGTGCCCCACAATATATATGTAATCCAAAATATAAAGAATAATTTAAAAAAGGTAAAGGTAAAGTTTTCCCCTGCTGCATGGAACACTATTTACCTTCCTGCTTTTTATGGCAGAACCTATTTATCTACTTGCATTTATATGCTTTCAAACTGCTAGGTTGGCAGAAGTTCAGGTTAACAGCGTAAGCTCACTCCGCTGCATGGCCCCCGAGATTTGAACCACCGAGTTCTAGTCAGCTGAGCCACCACGGCCCCTTAAACAATAATAAATTATAAAATAAAATTTCATTTATCAAAATTAAACAAAACTTACAGTAAGATGGAAAATAATGTTTTTGTGTACTTCCACTTTATATTTTTTGTTTTTTTCTAAAAAACATTGCTGCATCCCCTTATAATGCCCAGACATGTTAGCAGTGTTGTCATAAGACTGACTCCTACCTTTTGAAAAGTTTAGCCTACAACCTTCACGTAAGTACTGATTTGCTATTTCCTCATGAGTATGACCTTTTATTTCCAGAAGAGTTAAAAAAGTGTTCAAGAGGCTGTCCTTCTTTTAAGTACCTAAGTACAACACTTAACTGATCGACATGTGGTAGATCTGGTGTTGAATCAACTGACAAACT
Organism: Phrynocephalus forsythii; assembly: GCA_029282475.1. Taxonomy (NCBI): domain Eukaryota; kingdom Metazoa; phylum Chordata; class Lepidosauria; order Squamata; family Agamidae; genus Phrynocephalus; species Phrynocephalus forsythii. The sequence continues at coordinate 93,618,245 of JAPFRF010000005.1, read as the reverse complement.
AAAATAACAAGAAGATCCTGCAGTTACCAGGGCCATACAGGCCAGATCCTAACACAAAGTTACAATGTTAGCACATGGGTTGTTGCCTGTTGTCATGCTGGAGCTACTAGCACCCCTGCACAGTCTCATTCTCTGTGAACAACTGACTGCATACAAAGTTTCCCCTGCTTTCATTTATGCGGGGGGATTTCCCTCCCTTCGATTTCATAACCTTTGGTGGAGGCCACACCATCTGAACCATGGACCATGGTATATTTGGCTATGGAAAATTTCTGTGGTGCCTCCTCTTCCTCCCTTGATGCCCCTAAGTATGTGCTTATTGTGCTAAATTATCAATCCACCCCTGGTTTGTGTGTGTGTGTGTGTGTGTGTGTGTGTGTGTGTGTGTGTGTGTGTGTGTGTGTGTGTGTGTGTGTGTGTGTGTGTAATATTTTTCATTTAATGTAGGGCCCCTTTTGTGGATCACGGTTCAGTTGCACCATTTATAGTATTACACCATATGAAATTTACACCATGGTAAATTTGGCTATGGAAAATTTCTGTGGTGCCCCCTCTTCCCTTGATGCCCCTAAGCATGTGCTTATTGTGCTTAATTATTAATCCACCCCTGGTGTGTGTGTGTGTGTGTGTGTGTGTGTGTGTGTGTGTGTGTGTGTGTGTGTGTGTGTGTGTGTGTGTTTCACAGCTAAGGCTAATCCGGTAACAGTGACTATTTCTGTAGATATCAAATTTGGTCTTGATGATATTTGCATCAATTATGTACTACCTGGAATGCTACAGTACAATCTACATAGGGCTCCCCTTGCAAAATATTCAGAAAGTGCCGTTAGTCCAGTATGCTATGGGTAATAAGTAGTGAATAAGAAAGTACTACTTGTGGAAACTCAGTAAAATTTGCTACTATATATAATAGATATATAATAAACTATCATGTGTTTTGCTCTATAAGACGGACCTTTCCCTCCTTCAAAACTAAGGGGAAATGTCTGTGCATCTTATAGAGTGAATACAGCAGCTACATATATATCACAGATTTTCATTTAGAGAGAAGGTACCTGCAGGGAGCCTCTCCTGTCACCTGCCGCAGCTGGAATTCCACAGTTCCAATCACTTCGTTTGCAAAGAGGTCTCATCCACAGAGCCTCTGCCCTCCCATTTGGCAGCTAGCATTCCCCAGTAAAAAAACAATCTCATTTGCAAAGAGGTCTCCTCCACAGAACCTCTGCCCTCCCCCTTTGCAGCCTGGATTCCCCAGTCCCAATCACCTCCTTTGCAAAGAGGCTTCCTCCAGGGAGCCTCCCCCCACCCCTTCTGCAGCCAGGATTCCCCAGTCAAAAAATCACCCTGTTTGCAAGGAGGTCTCCTCCATGGAGCATATGCCCTCCCCCTTTGCAGCTAGGATTCCCCTGCCATAAAATCTTAAGATAAAGATTTTTTTCTTGTTTTCCTCCTCTAAAAACTAGGTGCGTCTTATGGTCAGATGCATCTTATAGACAAAAAAAAATGGTAAGTGTGAATAAAGTCAACATATTGCAATGCAGGGTAAAGAAAAGCTGCATCTGATTTCTGTCTGTGTCAAAATTACCCACCTTAACAACAACAGTTCTGTCAATCCATAATCCAGGTATGAAGCAAAGCTTATAGACCAAGGTTCTTTCTACAGAAAATCATTTCTCTTTCATGGTAACAATGAAGAATTTGAAATTGTGAAATATTTTATATTCCTTTGTTAAATCATTAACCCAAATTGTGGCTGCAGCCAAGGAATCAGAAAAATGAGACTCGGAACAACTCTGTTCAGCAATGGTCCTATTACTTCACTCCTTGACATTGCCTATCTGGTTGTTACCAGTGCATGCGTGACTGTTGCCAGGCTCTGCTCATCCAGGTAAGGGTGAACTTGATATACTCTCCGCAGCTGCCACTTGGCCACTGAGTCCACCTGGGTTTCCAGGATAGGACCTGGTCCAGAAGTACCCCTAAGTTGCAGACCTTGTCCCTTAGGGGGAGAGCAACCCCGTTCAGGACAGGGAGATAGCCCTGTAATCCAGGCATGTTCAAAGTCAGGCCGGGGGGCCAAATGTGGCCCGTTTACAAATTTTGAGCAGTCCACAGTCTCTTTTCCCTGCCGGCTCAGCCTGTCATGCATCCCCACCAGCTGGCCCCTCCTGTTACCATATGAAGAGGTCAGCTTGCAGTTTTACGGTTTGCCTACCCCCACCTCTGTCTGTCCATCCCCCCCCCCCGACGCCTGTCCAGCCTATCTGCCCCGGCTCTGTTGCTGCATCCTCCTCCTCACCTCCTTGCATGTCCTAAAGGCTTGTCCAAAGTCCAGCCCAGGGCAAAATGTGACTGGTCAGCCCTCACACATTTTCACCTCACCAAATCTGGCCCTCCTTGTAAAAAGTTTGGACACCCCTGCTCTAATCTATCAGGCAGAACACACCAACAACACTTCCGAATTGTCTGGATTGAGCTTCAATTTATTGATCTTCATCCAGATATATGCTGGCCTATTCCTGTTGGGATTTAGACAGACCCAGTTTCTGTAGCCTGCAAACTATACTTACTAAAATAAGAAGTCATGATTTAGTTCCACTGATTTTAACAGGGCTACTCTTACATATGATTAAATTGGATAGAAGCCAAAACATTGCCTGAATATATAACCAGTGGCCAGCCCGTTATGTTCTGTCTCCCATGGAGAAATGTAAGTTTTCTAGAGAGTCTAAAAGCCCACAAATTCCATAAAAAGGTAAAAGTAAAATCCAAGATTTAAAAATGAAGCAAATTTCTTTCTTCTACAGATACTGTTACTTGTGGTCCCAAAGAGAGGGGGTTCTTGGGATGGTCTATTCCAGTGTTGGTGAACCTATGGCACGGGTGCCAAAGTTGGCACTCGGAACCCTTTCTGTGGGCACCCGACATCGCCCCTTCACAGCCACCTGGATTCAGCTTAAATTGCTGTATTGGCACTTGGCAAAAACATTAGTGGGTTCTGAATCGCAGTTTGGGCACTCGGTCTCTAAAAGGTTCACCATCACTGGTCTATTCCATTATTTTTAAGTGGAAATGTATATTTATTACCTCTCACACTTTCTCACACTCTCCCTCCCTTCCTTTCCCCCACACATAAAGAACAAGCAGATAATTCCCCTTAAATGATGAATCAAGGTGGGGTTTTGTGCATAGGTCTTGGCAGGCATTTTGAAAAAAATGAATGGCTTTATTCCCTCTTAACTTGCTAACTAGAACCTCTGTCTGCAATTTCCATGAAGGTTGGGTAACGATGTATATAAAAAGGTAAAGGTAAAGGTTTCCCCTGCAAATGCATGCTAGTTGTGTCTGACTCTAGGGTTGGTGCTCATCTCTTCATGTTTTTCATCTATTTATTCATTTCTTTATTCATTCACACACACACACACACACACACACCACACACACACTATCCAAAGGTATCTGGGAACTGGCATAGCGCTAGAAAAAAAAACAGATAGAAGATAAAACAAGACCCTGTAGACCCTCCACAGATATGATTTACTCACACATTTCAAACACTTCAATATAATAAAAATAAATCAAGTTCACTATTGAGTTAAAATAAACATACACACCCCTTCAGCTGTTTACAATAACTTATTTTCTGGACAAAAAGGGGGCATACTTAGTTGTGCGTCATGTCGTTAGAAAACTGTAAATTGATTTCAAGCATGCTAAACCTGATGCAAAAACGGGAATGTTTTGACGCATAACTGCACCCACGCCTTTGTAACATTGCCGACAGGTTTTCTGCCATTAAGACTTACGCCTGGGCTTAAATGCATCACTAATCCTTCACTTCATACCATATTTATTGATGTAGTGATTAGTTGCTTCTGGAGCTTTGTTTTATTCAGTTCCCCTGGCTTCTTGTCAAGTCTGGGGCCCTACTGAGCAAAACAAGCAGAAAGTCTAATCATATGTACCACAGCTTCCATATTCTGCAGTAAGTAAAGTTATAAACACTGCCTCATATAAAAGGCCCTTTCTGAATTCAAGGTCTGAAATTACTTAATTGCAAGACCTTGATGGAAAAGACAGTGATACTGTAATACTTTGGCCGTTCGAAAATGGAAAGGATTAACTGAAGCTTGGCGATAACACTTTTACAACAGAATATTAATGCTCTTTCATTGCTTTCTCATTAAAGAAGAGATAAAGCAAAATGATGTGTCTCCTCTTCTAAAAATAGTTAGTACTGTTGCATCAGCCAGACAACTAGATGCATGAATTTGATGCAACAGTTTGCTGACCTTCCTATTTAATACAAATACAAGACTTCGGCTGACATCCTGGCTTGTCATTAGACACAACTATTTTTCAGAAACAAAACATTCAGATCCCCTCCCGCCCCGAAGGCCCTGAAGATTCTATGGAACCCTCTTCATTATGAGAATCCCTTGATGGCTCTCTGACTGGGATAACTCTTTAATATCAGAAAAATATTGATGATGGCTCTACAGTCATACCGGTGGCAGAAATTTTGGGGAATCCAAGAGCCACCCCATTTCATGGCCCTCAACATTTTCCCCACAATGAAGGGGATTCCATGGGAATCTCAGAACCTTCAGGAGAAATCAGCTTTTAAAAATATTATTTCTGAAAAGCTGCCATGGTCAGCAGTGTCGTTAGCCTCCCATGATGGCTCTGTGTGAACAGGAGTTCAGCCTTTGAAAGTTAATGCCTTATATTTCAAAGGTCTGACACTTTTATTTGTTCAGTAGAAAGAGGCAAAGGCCCTTTGCTTGACTACTCAGCTGCCAGAGAACGCTGAATGTTCTTCTTCATGGGGTAAAGAGGATACAACCTCTTTTTATTTCTTTTGCTGTCTTATCCATTTTCTATCCAAGGCTCCTCCTTGACTAAGGCAGCTGAAATTGCTTCTGCTGTGATCAGAAATTATGCCAGATCTTGTCCAAGGAAGGGCAGAGTGGTCTAACCTTATAAGAGCTGGGTTGGATTATTGCCATCTGTTATCCCGAAGGGCTGTGCTTAAAAAGGCTACTTGGAAAATCCAATCAGTGGCATATGGGGAAAATTATTTATTTGTCTATAACTAATGATGTGGAAGAAACCTACTGTCCAAGGGCTTGCCAGGAAAAAGTACTGTTTTTAATCATAATGGATTTTTATATCTTGGGAGCTAAATGTCTATCCTAAATCTACCACCTGTTCTTAAACAGCCCTTCAGAAACCATTCAATTCCTATGTAGCTCCATGCTTCACAGTAAGAAGATGAGGCGTAAGTGCTTCTCTGTGATGGAGCTATAGCTGAGCCAGAAATTTGACACAGGATTTATGCATTCCAGGTGGGCATGGTGGCTCAGCGGGCTAGAGCACTGACAACTGTTCAAATCCCGAGTGCTACGCAGTGGAGTGAGCTCCCGCTGTTAACCCCAGCTCCTGCCAACCTAGCAGTTCGAAAGCATGTACAGTGGAACCTTGACTTACGTCATTAATCCGTTCCAGTGGTCTAGACTTAAGTCAAACATGACTTAAGTCAAACGAACATTTCCCATAGAAAGTAATGGGAAAACGATTAATCCGTTCCAGATGATGAAAAAGACCCCCGAAAACAGCAATTTAACACAAATTTGACTGGGATAGGAGATTCCTTCTGGGGATGTAAATGAAATGTCTCTTCAAAGAGAGGAGGAGGCAGTGGAATTATAGTCCACAAATTATACGCCTCCACTTTTTAATGTTCATAGAAACAATGTCTAACATTTAAGTTTTACTGATTTTTAACCTGACGTTCCAAGTTCTGAACAACTCTATGCTTACCATTAGAGTCCCACAACTTTACAGCTCCCCTTCTTCTCCTCCAGCAGCAGCGGCGGCTTTGGTGAGGCCGAGGACCAGCTCCAGGTGCTCTGAGCTGGTCTCGCTGAAGCCGCCGCTACCAGAGGAGGGGAAGAAGGCAGGAGCAGTTTGGAGGCGGCAGCCACGATGCTGGGTTGTGGCTGCCACCCAATTCCGGTGCCTTGCGCCGGGGCTTCGAGATGTAAGTCAAAGCCTGCGACTCAAGTCAAACAGGCCTCTTCTTGCTGCAAGTCAAATATGATGCAAGTCAAGCAGTATGTAAGTCAAGGTTCCACTGTAAAGACAAATAGATAAGTAGGTACCGCCGTTAAAAGCAGGAAGGTGAAACAATGTTTCCTTGCAGCCATGATGGCCACATGGCCACGGACTTGCACAACACTGACTCTTCGGCTTCAATACGGAGATGAGCACTGCCCCTAGAGTCAGACATGACTAGCACACATGTGCGGGGGGAAACTTTACCTTTCTTCCTTGTGCAAGTAATAGATCTTGATTTAGAATTTAGAATTCCCTAATATGAAAGCTGATGTGATTTGGTATATAGGACAGTGGTTCCCAAACATTTTTGGATTGTGACTCCATTTTATAATGGCCAAGTAACATGTGAGTACAACATCACATAAAAAGTCGCTTTAAATGCGGTAACGTTATTCCTTCTCAGAAGTTAGAGGCTTCTTTCTACCCCAAAGGGCTTGTTTCTCATACCTACACATGCATGGTAACTTAACTATTCCACTCCTAAAGACCATGAATGAAATTATTTAACAAGGACAGGACCACCTACAATATGGCCCCCATGTTGGGAGACACTGGGATGGAGTAATGATCCAGGAGTCCAGGAGTCCTGGGTTCAAACACTATGGACATTATTCCATAAATATCTCAAAATACACTATTAGGGTTGCTGTTAGGTCAGATGCTGTTTGATGACATACAACACACACTTTTCAAATTATTCCTTTAAGAAAGGGGAGAGTGAGAAAGAAAGCCTCTTTTATCAGATTAAATGCATCAGCAAAATTAGTTCCTTTTTAGTGTTTGTCAGGTGTTCTTGTGGTTTGGTGAATTTTGTTATCTGCTGTAACCCAATTTTAGGCTGCTTTTGGTGTCTTATATAATGTAAGCAGTATTTCCTGTGGGCAATTTTGATGAGTATTCATTTTTTTTAAATGTAAATTTTCAAATTTAAGAAAGACTCTGCCTGAGAATGCTTTTAATATGGGAAAGGGACATAAAATGCTGTTTATTATATTCATCCCTTCAACAAAATGAGCGTGTGTAGTTCTCAGAACTAGTTAGGGCTTAATATACATAAAATGCAGCAGAAAAATTCATAATATCCCCAGGAAGTAGAATTGACCTGATTGCCATTGGACATTCTTGACAATCTTAGATGATTTAGGAAGGCTGGAGGGTAAGTAGCACATCTGGAGCTTGCAAAACGGTCTTGAACCTCATTAGCAAGGGAAGACACCCCATGGTTTATACTAACCATGCTATTAAGAAGGATTAGAAAGGGGCTGTGTAGGACGGATGGAGTTTGATGGCCATTTCTTTGAGTCCAATGGGGTCGGGAGGACTTATTGCAACCTCACATCATTAGTGCAGTATTGGAGAAAGCCTAGGAAAGGCCAACATGTTTTCATTAGGCGCTTTCGAGAACAGTTTGCAGTTTATGACACCAGAGATGGTGACTTGTTATACAGCAGCTAGCTGGGTGTGCTTTAAAAAATAACGATATTCCATAATATACTATGGACAGCACAGTACATGTGAATTCTTCACATATAGAACACTCAACCATATATTCCTATTCTAAGACAAGCATATTTTGTTTTCCTCAGCAGTCTAATCAGATCTTTATAATCCCACTTCTTGGATAGCACGTCTTTCTGCCCTGTTTGCCAAATGTAAATTAGGACTGATGAATGAAGAGAGACTGAAAACCTGAAAAAATGGTGTGGAGGATTGCAGGAAGATATATTTTCCCTGGTACTTTCCCTTCTATTTCTAAGTGCTTTTATCCTACTTTTCCCCAGGGGTAACAGAAAAGTTAGAAAGAAATAGGTACTATTGAAAATGATGGTAATATAGGAGAGAACACTCTCAGGATGCTGAATGAAAGTTTATTAAAAGAGCCCAACGCGTTTCGGCCCGAATGGCCTTCTTCAGGGACTTTTTCACTATAGAAAAGGGTAACATTTAAAAGACATAGGGTCAGAATATTCTATATATGAACAACAAACAAACAAAAACATTACTTATCAAATGCATAATTAACACTTAGAATATTGAAACAGTATGCATGATGGTCAATATGGAAAACACTAAGTATTGTAGGGATACTTTGTAAGCGGGCTGACCTGCTGTCTCAGACCACTAACTGTCTGGCACTCATAGCATTCTAGGCTTTTATAAGGAAACAACCGTATAGAACATGGTATGCACATATTTTATACAACTCCAAAGGTATTACTTCAAAGGATGGGTGATATTGACAGATACATGAACCTTTTAACTGTTTGCCCCATTGTTTTACATATGAGATAGTATACATATGCTTGCATATGTGTGGGTGTTATCCACAACTGCTTCCAAACATATAAAAACATTTCATATCAAATGCAGTGAAAACAGAATACTGGAACAGCATGCATAATGGTCAATGTGAAAATCACTAAGTATTGTAGGGATACTTTAAAAGCAGTCTAACCTGCTGTCTCAAACCACTAACTAACTTACATTCACAACATTCTAGAAAATAACCATATAGGACATGGCATGCATGTGTTTTATACAACTTCAAAAATATAACTTCAAAGGAGGAGTGATGATAGTAGATACATGGGCCTTTTACTGTTTGCACATATAGGGTATCATACATCTGCTTGCATATATGTGGGTGTTATCCACAACTACTTCCAAACGTCTTATCTGAAACTAAACTTTCAGGCATTTATCTCTGTGTTCCACTAGTTACCAAACATTCTCTTATCTTTCTTAGTACTCTCACTTCATCATCCATTGTTTAATAGAGTAAAAAAACTATTTTTATTCTACATGACTGCAATATGATAATACACACCACCAACCTGTGCTCAAAGAAACTCTGGAAACAACTTAATGTCTTGCTTCTCAGTCTGTTACTAGCTTTTCAAGGGAAAAGGAACACTTGATTTGTAGTGGTTTTTTTTCCTGAACATTCAGAAAGTGATGCACACCTTCTGATGGAGCATCTTCACGGCAATACATAGAGGCTGAGAATTCAAAACAAGAGCAGAGTGTATCCGAGGTCCTTCTTAACGTGTACATTGTTATGTTTTTACATTATGTAAATTATTTTTAAAAGCATTTAGTTAAATAAAATGGGGTGTTTTTTTTGGTTGGGTTGGGCTTCTGGGAAATTGTTTGTTGGTAATCTGTTGTACACCGCCCAAAGTTCCTGAGGGAAAATCGGGCGGTTAATAAATAAATAAATAAATAAATAAATAAATAAATAAATATACAGCTGAAGACTTTTATAATTGCTCGTAAGGTTACCCAGCTGATGTAGCATGCAAGTGAAATCCATCTGTAGCTGCATCTTTGACCAAAACTTATATCAATGGTAAAAAGTCTATTTCCTCATTTAAACCCATAGGGGATAAGGTGTTTAGCCTAATGATCCAGTCTATTTCTTTTTTTAGAAGGATTTTTTCATGATCTTAAATTTTCAGGATCTTAGCACACTCCTGGCCTAGCGCTGCCTTTCCATGACCTCTGGAGTGTACCCAGGGCCCACGCTCTCAATCCACAATCTCCACAGCACGCCCCCGGCCTGGTGCTGCCCATCCATGGCCTTCACAGTGTGTCCTGAGTCTGGCACTGCCCAGATGTGGCCTCTGGAGCTCATCCTGGGCTCAGTGCTGCCCGGGGCACACTGTGGAGGCTGCCAGCCAAAGCAAATTATCCCATAGGAAATCATGGAAACTGGGACCCGAGATCAGATCAAGTGAGTTTCCATTATTTCATATGGGGAAATTTGCTTGATATATAAGTATTTTGGTTTATGAGCATGCTTCCAGAACAGATTATGCTCGTAAACCAAGGTACCACTGTAGAAGAGAGCCACTGAATTAATTAGACTTGTTAAATCAACAGTAATGTAAAATGTAAAAGGGTAAAGGTTTCCCCTGCACATGCATGCTAGTCATGTCCGACTCTTGGGCCAGTGCTCATCTCTGTATTCAAGCCAAAGAGCCAGTGTTGTGCAAGTCCATGGCCATGTGGCAGCATGGCTGCAAGGAAACACAGTTGTACCTTCCTGCTTTTTATGGTGGTACCTATTTATCTACTTGCATTTTTAACATGCTTTTGAACTGCTAGGTTGGCAGGAGCCGGGGTTAACAGCGGGAGTTCACTCTGCTGCATGGCACCTGGGATTCGAACCACTAAGCTGCTGACTTTGTAGCTGACAGTTTTCATTGCTTGCAGTACTTGCAGTAATGTAAGTCCAGTTTATTCAATTGGTCTAATTGGGATGGATTTAGCTTAATAGGTTTAATTTTGAATTGTAGCAAATACAAAAGGCTTTCCCTTTAAAATACAAAATGTGTGATTCTTTTCATATTATCCCTCCCTCTGTAGATGGCCATGACTACAATACAAATACTTAGGAAGTATGTATATTGGTTTCACAGTGCTTTCTCATTTCTATTAGTTAATAATTATATCTTCAAATTTCCTCATAAAAGTAATAGAATCATTGAATAGTCAAGTTGGAAGGCCATCAAGTTCACACACACACCCATTCCTTGCAGGAATACATATCAAAGGAAATCTGTCATCCAGATTTCTCTTGCATGCCTCCAGTGTAGGAGCACTCACCACCTCTTGAGGTAACTGGTTCACTGCCATACTGCTCTGACAGTTAAGAAGTTTTTCCTGATATTCAACTGAAAGATGAGTCCTCTTATCATGGGCCCATTGTTGCATGTCCTGCAGTCTGGGATGACTGAGAACAGATCCTGCCCCTCCTCTGAATGACAGCCCATCAAATATTTGAAAAGTGCTATCATATCACCTCTCAGTCTTCTTTTCTCTCAGCCAAACATGCCCAGTTCTTTCAGACTTTCTTCATGGGGCTTGGTTTTCAGCATCCTAATCATCCTTGCTGCCCTCCTCTGAACTTGTTCCTATTTTTCAGCATCTATCTTGATGAGTGGTATCCATAACTGGACATACTTGTTACTAAGCTCCATTAAACCAAGTGGGTTTTACTTTTGTATAACAAAGGGCAGGGTTGTTCTTGGAAGTTTTATGTGAAATGCAAATTTTAGTTATAAATAATGGATTTATGTTGTTAAAATAGCTAGCAAGTTTAGGTTTGATCACTAAATGCCACAGCAATCCTAAGCGAGGCCAGGGAGGCAGGTACTTCATAGCATTCTAAGCCCTTTCAGGTCATGCCAACCAAGGTAAAAGGGAGGTGTGCATGTGTGGAATTCCATTTCTAGGATTTTCTAGGGACAGCAGTAGCGTCTGCCACTGCAGACCCATTTTCTAATGTACTCCACTCAGAAAAACTCTATATAGTGAGCCCCCACCAATCGCGGGGTTAGGGAACCATCCTCACCCACGATAACTGAAAATATGCGATATGCCGATGCAGATTGGGTCAGGCCAGGGGGGCCTAACTGGTGGCTCTTGTACATACCTCCAGCCTGGTGCTGCCTCGAACAGGCCTCTGAAAAGGCCCTCGGAGGCCTCGGAAATGATTTTCAGTGACCCAGAAGTGACTTCTCAGGGAGGCCCTTTTTGGGGCCTCCAGAAGGCCTGGGAAGGCCCTCGCAGGCCTGTTCAGGGCAGCCCCAGTCCTGGGTAAGTATGGGAGGCCTGAAACAGGCCTTTGCCCCTTATCCTGGGGGGGGTCATATACTGCAGTCCCATGATATAGCGGGACTGCTGTATATGAACCACAAAAGGGCGGGGGACCAATGTACCAGAACAAAGAGAAGTTAAAAGCAAAGTGGAAAAATAAATAAATTTCAGCTTGCAGAGATCCATCAACATGTATCCTGATCTACATATTGAGGTGTGTGTGTGTGTGTGTGTGTGTGTGTGTGTGTGTGTGTGTGTGTGTGTGTGTGTGTGTCTGTCTGTCTGTCTGTCTGTCTGTCTGTCTGTCTGTCTGTCTGTCTGTCTGCATGCATGCATCGAGGGATTTAAGGTGGCAGTGTTTTCTCACTGTGTATGTAAAATAGTTCAACCCCTCCCCTCAAATATTCCCCCTACAGAATAAAATAAAAAAGCAACTGCATAAAATAAATATTCCTCTTCCATCTGGCTCCAAAATGCTGGATTAGACATTCATTGGTTGAAATGATATATGTGGCATACTAGGCTGTTACCCCACATCAAGTCTGTACTGCATCAAAGTAAAATGTGTATTTTATTTTGTTGTGGTCACGTGGTACAAAATGCGGTAAATGCACCCTTCATGGATGCATTTTAATATTCTGTACCTTATCTGACCCCACGTACGGGGTTCTCATCAAAGTTTCATTTTCATACTGTTGGTATACTGATATATCGACTTTCAGCTATCGTCCATGCAGGCAATCACCTCCCCCGCTTTCTCCTTTTATAAAAAGCCACAGAACAATTTAAAAGCATCCTTCTCTCCCTTGAGCTCCTTCCTTCTTGTCCTTTGCGGTGTCTGTGGCTCTGCAGGGGAGCCAGAAGACCTCGCTGAGCCGGCAGCCAGCACACGCATATGGGCACAGAAGGCCCTGAGTTCTCACTCTCTCTCTGGTGGGATTTTAACCAATACATTCAAGGGCTAACAATTGGGGGAGGAGGAGGAGGAGGAGGAGGAGGAGGAGGAGGAGGTGGTAGTGGTGGCGGCCGTGGTGGTGGTGGTGGAGGAGGAGAGGAAACAGGCTTTGCTTTGGTGGGGGCGGTTTCCAAAGCTGGCTGTTGTTGTTGTTGTTGTTGTTGTTGTTTTTGCAACCACCTGTCAGTGGACAGCCAAGGGGATTGGAAAGGGATGGAGGGGTCCTGCAGGAAGAGGCTGCCAGAGCAGCAGTGGCGGAGGCTTCCAGCCCAATCCCCTCCCCAAAGAGCCTTGGCTCCAGTGCCTCTGCCTTGGCTCGGGTTCCCTCCTTCTCCTCCTCTGACACACCGTAGAAAATACAGTGGACACTCGTATAACAAACGGTTTGTATAACATAAAATCTGTACAACATAAAAATTATGTACAACATAAAAATGGTCTCAATTTTCAATGCATTCCTATAAGAAATTTGTACAAAGGAAAATTTGCTTAGCAAAATTTTATTTGGAACGAATTAATTCCTTTATGCAAGGTACCACTGTAGTTCAAAAACAATTTACAGGAAGATGCTGAAGAGGGAAGGAAATGGTTTTGCTGTGGATTTAATAATTTCCCATGGGCCTGTGTTCTGGTTTAAAATCTGCACTGGAACAGTGACAAGGATTTCAGCACCCCGAGGCCAGGTACTTGTAAAACACACTGAGTCATGCTTCGGGGGTGTGGTCGCACTTTATTTTTCTTAAAGCACAATGGATGTGGTGGGGAATAATTTTAAGATCTGCATCACAGAGCACTTTCTAGGGCATCAATGTGGACGTGGGATAAGGGCCGTAAAACACTACTTACCAGCTTCATCTACCTATCTAAGATAGTTCCGTGAAAATAATGAGTAGGATATGGATGGATCCAGTGTGAATGGCATGACTGTAGTGAAGCCATACACATTCTAGAGAAGCCGTACAAATTGTCAGGATTTAGCACTTGTGTGTTTCTATTCTGTTGTTGCTGGCTGCCAAACAACAAGGAAGTTTCTCTGTCTCCCTCCACCCCAGCATTTGGGCATGTTGTTTTGTGCTCTTAGTTGCTTCTGACTTATGGCTGCCGGATGAATGAATGACCTCTAAAGTATCTTCTCTATATCAGAACTTGCAAAGTAAAGGATCTGGTTTCTGCTCTTAAGTAATCCATTCCATCTTAGGCCTTTCTCTTTTTCTAATCACTTCCAATTCCCCTGGCGCTATTGCCTTTTCCAGTGAAAATTGCCTCCAAACTACATGTTTATAAAACAAGGTTATCCTCAAGTTAGTTATTTCCCTTTCTAATAAGAGTTCAGTCTTCAATTAATCTGGAATTCACTTATTTGTCTAGCAGCCCATCGTCATCTTGAACTGACCCTGACCCTGCCTGTCAGGATTGCTGTGAGGTTTTACTGTGCTCATTCATACAAATTGTTACATGCAAGCTTATAATCTTTATGGCCCTATATCTCCTGTTTTTTTGAACATCTCCAGTGGGATGGTTTAGTCAGTGTTTAGGAGGTCAGACTGGAACTCAAAAGATCCTGGTTCTGATCTCCGCTGAGCCCTTAAGTTCACTGCAGATTGTTGGGGTCTTTTCTCTCTTCCAGTCTAATATACTTTAGAGCAGGGGTGTCCAAACTTTGGCCCTCCAGATGTTTTGGGCCACAACTCCCAGAATTCCAAGACTGTATTGCCAATGTCAAAGGATGTGGGAGTTGTGGTCCAAAACATCTGGAGGGCCAAAGTTTGGACACCACTGCTTTAGAGGGTTTTTGTGAGCATAAAGTGGTAGAATGGGAGCTGCACATGTTGTTGCAAGATCACTGGTAGAAAATTGGAATATCAGTGCAATGAATAGGTATGAAATAAATATAGACAAGCATATCATAATAAAAAAACATGGGTTAATAATAGCTTAATTAATATTTTTGCTGTTATTTAATTGGATGTGCTAGCAACCCACCACCACCATCACTAATTGTTAATTGAGCATACAGCACAAAGCAGTGATGGCAAACCTTTTAGAGACTGAGTGCCCAAATTGTGATTCAAAACCCACTTATTTTTCGCTAAGTGCCAATACCGCAATTTAAACTGAATACAGGTGGCTGTGAAGGGGCGATGTTGGGTGTCCACAGAAAGGGCTCTGGGTGCCACCTCTGGCACCCGTGCCATGAGTTCGCCAACACTGGCATAAAGACTGATGCAGCATCTTTCCTGTCAGGATCAGCTTGTTTTTGGTTTCTAATACAACACTGCCCTCTTGTGTGCACATCTCTCATTTCAATTTCCCCCCTGTTAATCAGACTGTTAATTAGTCTTCACACTTGTCACACAGCGCAGGGCAACACCCAGTCCTAACAGGATGCTTATAGAAGCAAACTCAGCAAAAGAGATTTGTACTCTGAATAGTGTTGAGCCAAATGCTTTTTCTTTTTAATTCTGCGTTGCCCTTCTTTTTTCAAAATACCCTTGGAGAATGAGATTAATAGAGTGATATTCCGGATCCAAGTTTTCCAGCCACAATTTATCAGAATTTGTGCTTTGGAGATGAGAAGTAAAATTATCTAGCCATAGCAATCTGGATTTAATTTTAAGAGAGAACATATGGGACCCAGAGAACATATTTACAAAAGTGTAGTGTTGGAAATCTTGAAGAACTGTGAGATACAGGAAGTTGGACTAGATCGGCCCTTGGCCTGATCCAGCATGGCTCTTCTTATGTTCTTATGCTCTTAACCCTTCAGGGCAATCTCTTAAAATCAGAGACAATAAAAACAATTTATCACTCAAATCAACTGGATTTGATAAACAAATCCAGTTTGTCAATTATAAGCAATAACTAAAGTGAAACTACAAATTTAAATTGCTCCAAAAACATTATCATAGAATATATGTCTAAACAACAAAGGAATAAAACCAAATAGTAATCCCACCTAGAGTAGATCTACTGAATCAGTGGGATTTGTATTAAGTATTTACATTCACCAATTGAGACCATGAGTCTGCTTTAATTTGGACAGCAACACATTTTAGACACCAAGCTAATTTTTGTCACCTTAAATAAATACCAACAAGATTTATTTGGCATAAGCTTTGACAGATTGCAGCCCTCTTCATAAAAGGGGCTCTAGTCCATCAAAGTTTATGCCAAATAAATTTTCTTGATCCTCAAGGTGCCACAGATCATTTGCTGACATTTGTGCAAATCACAATATGTCTGCCATCTCAAAATGGTGAAATGAGATTATTTTAAATGGATTTAAACCCATTCAGAGCTCAGCTGAATGGAAGGAAGGGTTTTTGTTGATTACTCTAAAACTTGAAAGTTGTTAACTTTGTCGTTATTGTTATCTGCTGTCATGAATGAGACTTAGTGGTATATAAATGCAAAATAAATAAATAAATAAATAAATAAATAAATAAATAAATAAATAAATAAATGTTGCATCCAATTTAGACCATCCTGATAGGGATTGAGGTATTTAAGGAGTGGTTTTACCATTGCTACCCTCCAGTGAGTTTTCCTGGTCAAGCTAGAATTTGAGCTCACATCCCTTGTGCAACACTCCATTCACTAAACTACACTGGCTCTCCTCTTCACTCTAAGCCAGAAAATTTGATTTGCAATGCTCACTTATTGTGCTTCTGCAGAATTAGCAACCATACACACTGAAGTCAGAAAGAGTGGTGTGATGTAACCTTGTTGTCTATGTACAGACTATGTTTTTCTCTCTTTTCTCTTTTTTGGAAAGCTTATTTGAATATACAGTACTTTAAAAAAACATTGATTGTGTTACAAGTAAAGCAGTGTAAATCAAAAGAGACCTTTGGGTAGTGGGTGGCATATAAGTTGTATAAATAAAATAAATAAATAACAAAAGGGGAAATAGGATGCTCGAGTGGATTGACCCTTCTTGTCATCCATCATAGCTCCTTTTATGTTTGTATTTGGATGTTCTTATGTGATAATGACAGTCTTATGGTAGTCATATGTCACTTTGTGTGTAAGAGTGTAGACACATAGAGCTATTCCCTATCTGCATATTCAGTGGACTTGACTTGTAAACTGTAATCTACAGTAAATGGTCCTATACAGTGAGTCTGCCATCACCAAGTCCTTTGCAAACTGCAGGAAGCTTATTGATATAATAACATTGCAAAAATGACTTAATCCACCGTTGGGTCATATCCTTCTGTTCTAAAGCGCAGATGCTGAACAGCTCCTGGCAGTATTCCATAGTGAATTCAGGCAGGATATGAGAAGAAGAAGAAAAAAATCAATGGAAGCTTATGTCTTCTGGCTGTTCTCTTTATGCTGCCAGTAATGGAATCAACAGAAAATTGAATGTGTAAGATCAGTTGCTATGAAATTACGATTTTGTATCTGTTTGTTTTGTGATCATATTGATGACCCCGACTTGCTTCTACCAAAATAGCTACGTCCCGACTCCCTTATGCCCTCAATTATAAGATAAGCACAAGCCCTTTCCATTTAAGAGAGAGCAAGAGAGACATAAAAGCTACCCCAGTTGTACTATTATTTGGAAGTGAACACAAACATAAATGTTAAAATACTGAGTATCATTTTACCAGCAAGGAATTCCGAAATGAAAGTTCTCCCCATCATATAAATTAAAAATGAGTGCTTTTGAAGTTGAACGATGCTAGCTAGTTCTGTGATCCAAATCCATGGCAAGTGGGAAAATGCTTTCTTCAGCACTTTTATGTAATGGCTCCCATATAACTATATTCAGGTTTGGCTTTGTTTGCTTCTACTAATTCAGTGCAGAGTGAATCTGATATAGCTATTGCTATAGACTCAAGCAGGCTTGTGCACTTTCTTTGGACAAATGTATAAGACTGAAGCAGAAGCATAAGACACCAAGAAGAGCTGGCAAGAGTACACAGAGGAATTATATCAGAAAGATCTGGATGTCCCTGATAACCAAGATAGTGTAGTTGCTGACCTGGAGCCAGACATCCTGGAAAGTGAGGTCAAGTGGGCCTTAGAAAGCATTGCAAACAACAAGGCCAGTGGAGGTGAAGGCATTCCAATTGAACTCTTTAAAATCTTAAAAGAGGATGCTGTAAAAGTGCTACATGCAATATGCCAGCAAGTTTGGAAAACTCAGCAGAGGCCAGAGGACTGGAAAAGATAGGTCTACATCCCAATCCCAAAGAAGGGCAACACCAAAGAATGCTCCAACTATTGTACAAATGCTAGCAAGATTATGCTCAAAATTCTACAAGGGAGGCTTCAGCAGGATGTGGACAGAGAACTTCCAGAAGTGCAAGCTGGATTTTGAAGGGGCAGAGGAACAAGAGATCAAATTGCCAACATGTGCTGGATTATGGACAAAGCTAGAGAGTTCCAGATAAACATCTGCTTCTGCTTCACTGACTATGCCAAAGTCTTTGACTGTGTGGACTACAACAAACTATGGCAAGTCCTTAAAGGAATGAGAGTGCCTGACCACCTTATCTGTCTCCTAAGAAATCTCTATGTGGGCCAAGCAGCAACAGTCAGAACAGGATATGGAACAACTGACTGGTTTAAAATTGGGAGAGGAGTAGGACAAGGCTTTATACTGCCACCTTGCCTATTTAATGTATATGCAGAGTACATAATGTGAAAGGCAGGTCTGGATGAACCACAAGCCAGAATTAAAATATATGCAGATGATACTACTCTGATAGCAGAAAGTGAGGAGGAATTAAATAACCTCTTAATGAGGGTGAAAGAGGAGATAAAAAAATGGTCTGAAGCTCAATATAAAAAAAAACTAAGATCATTGCCACTGGTCCCATCACCTCCTGGCAAATAGAAGGGGAAGAAATGGAGGTAATGATATATTCTGTTTTCTTGGACTCCTTGATCACTGCAGATGACGACTGCAGCAACAAAATTAAAAGACACCTGCTTCTTGGGAGGAAAGCAATGGCAAACCTAGGAAGTATCTTAAGGAGCAGAGATATCACTTTGCCGGCAAAGGTCCAAATAGTCAAAGCTATGATTTTTCCAGTAGTGATGTGTGGAAGTGAGAGCTGGACTATAAAGAAGGCTGATCACCGCAGAATCGATGCTTTTGAGCTGTGGTGCTGGAGGAGAGTCTTGAGAATCCCCTGGACTGCAAGGAGAACAAACCTATCCATCCTGAAAGACACCAACCCCGAATGTTCACTGGAAGGACAGATTTTGAAGTTAAGGCTCTGTTACTTTGGCCAATTCATGAGGAGAGAGGAATTCTTGGAAAAGTCCCTGATGTTGGGAAAGATTGAAGGCCAAAGGAAAAGGGGATGACAGAAAATGAGTTGGTTGGATAGTGTCATCAATGCAACAAATATGGATTTGACCAAATTCCAGGAGGCAATGGAGGACAGGAAGGCCTGGCGAGCTCTGGTCCATGGGGCCATGAAGAGTCAGATACAACTAACAACTGAACAACAACATAAGACTGAAAATAGAATTAGGGCTATTTCTGTGATTGGGAGGCAGAGGAAGGAGCTAATGTTCACCCCTAGGATGAGGCAAAACCCCAGGAGTTCCTTCATATCCCATGCAGCATATATAAAGTCAAAAATGTAGTCAGCAATTTAAGTTGAGGGTAGGGGAAATCAAATGTCATACTGGAGATGGGGCCACTGGCACCAAAGCAGAGGGCAAGTGACTCCTGAACACTCCAATAAAGCTGAAGATCTCCCCTGGTTACTTCTACCACTAAGGCATGACAGAATGCTCAGATTGAGGTCTCAGTGTAAGATATATATGCCCTTCAACTGTTCCACTTGCTATTTATCTTAAATGGCTTGTGTAGGTAGCTTCTTTGCATTCTGGAATTTTCTTCTTTTTCTTTGTTCTCTCACTTAGCTTACAGCATGGTTACACTACTGAAGTAAATCTGGTGAGGCATCAGGGTTCTAAAATTGAGTTTAAAATCACATGATAGTCAAATGCTTTCTGGGTCAGTTTGTGCATTTTCTAGGGAAACCTTTTAATCTATTTTAAAACTGTGTTGTATGTTGCTTACAGAGGGCCATGCAGGCTTTTAGAATAATTTGTTTGAGGCTTTGTCCCATGCATGCACACTTTCATGCTGGTTGAAGAACTGTACAGAAGAGATCCAAGGATGACAGATTCCTTCAAAAAGGTATCCTATGAAGAAGATCCTGCAACTTTAGTAAGAGAAATGAAAGCTGATCTCCATGTAGTTGGAAGAAATAAATCACCAGGAACAGTTGAGATACCAATAGAACTATTTCAAGCTACAGAACCAAATCTCTCAAAATCCTTATAAGAATATGCCAACAAAATGGAAAACAAAACAAATTAGCCACAAGCTGAAAATGTTAAAAACTTGTATTTGAGTCCTAAAAGGAGTATAATAACTTTAAGACCACTGAATCAGTTTTTTCATGCAAGCAAAGGATGCTCATGGTGTTGAAACTTTTTTTTTATCCTAGTCTGAAAAAGAGTTTCAGGACACTGACCTCACCCTTGCACAGAAAGGATTCTTCTCCACTGCTATAAAATTTGAGTATAAAATCTTATAGACAACAACAAAGAAAAATTATAGAAATGGTAATTGGATATAATACCCAATAGTTATGGTAGTAATCATATTTCCAGCCTTTAAATATTTGTCATCCTTTGAAAGCATGTTTCAGATTCACGTATTATATGCAGAATTGTCTCTGAACAAAATGGTATATGTGCCAGCATGCCTTCACGTATGAGTGTTATTTTATATGATGTTAGTTATGAACAGATGTAAAATGCACAATATTGTTTACAACTGATTTATTTGAAGTAGTAAAATTTTGTCATTTGATTCTTAAGGCAAAGTTTTTCTCTTATGATATTAATTTACAAATGTTAAGCTAGAAATGATTTAGGACTTTCTTGCCGTAGTAAACAGATGAGGTTACAGCTTAGGCATTTCACCTGTCAAAATAAGTAAAGAAAAATTAAACTGTCTTCCCTAGTTTAGCCTCAGCTCTTGAAACTGAGAGGTCCATCAAAGACATTTGAAATTGTGGCTTTGTTGGGGAAATGTCTGCTGAAATATCTTACTGAATATGCTAAAGTTGTTGTATAGGTCTATTTTTCCTTTACATTCAGCCTCAGGTTAGAAACTTAAATTGTGGGATGTAGGGTTCATATACATTTTAATTGTGCATACAATTTTTGTATACATTTGAAACCTCATTTGTGAAAAGATAAGAAACTATTCACATTGAGCAAACTGTTCAGAGCAGTGAAAATAATGTGTCCCTGTATGTTTGTTAACAGGATCCATGTTCTTTCAAATTAATTCACTACTTCGAACACTTGGAATAATCCTGTGCTGTTATGTCATTTCTGTTTTAAGCTGAGCCTTTCCAAGTACCAGAAATTGTACTTGGGTGACCCAGCTAAGAATCCATTCAACTCCAGATGGCATTGTTTTTGGCATCTCTGTAACACTCAGCCCCCCTCAATACAATCTCAATGTGTTTCAACAAAGTCTTTTATTATATATGAAGTGTGTTATATTCATGTTGGATTCCAAAAATGGAAGAGGCACCAGAGATCTTATCTGATGGAGCATACCAGTTAATTTCAGAAAACGAATGACTGTGAAATGGCACCCTGTGCTATATTTATTTTTGACTTCAGCACTACTTTGGTAGTATCCCGTGTGGTGTAATGGATAGCATGATGGACTAGGACTCTGTAGAACATGGTTCAATTCTCCATTCAGCCATGGAAACTCACCGGGGGACTGGGACAGGTAAAACCACTCCATAAATACCTCGAAACCCCTGCTAGGGTTATTATAAGTCAGGGTTATAGACTTGACAGCTCATAACAACAGCTATTAATTTGGACCTGTATGGCTGTCAGCAGCATACTTATGGGTCTATATCCCACATTTATCTGTTTGCTAGGATAGGCAAATGGAATCGATGGAACTGGATCTACCATTCCATAGTACAAATATCCAACTGGAACATGGCACCAATCATATAAAATGATACAATTTGAAGGACCTTCCCTCTATTAGGATAGATTTATCCAGCTCAGCCTTAACACAGAACTATCCAGAAGGCACATAATCTAAATACATATGAGCTAAAGGCAGCACTGTGTATATGGATTCTCAGTTTGAGAAATATTAGTGCTCAAGGAACAGGCCTCCCTCGCCCCCAAATGCTACATCTCATCCTTTCTCTCAGATATCTTGATAGGGCTTACATGTACTATAGTGGGAAGTAGCTCAGCAATATTTATCTGAAGTCACCCTTCACATGTTCCAAATTCCTCTTGTTCTTTGTTGTTGTTGTTGTTGTTGTTGTTGTTGTTGTTGTTGTTGTTGTGTGCTGTCAAGTCTCCTCAGATTTACAACAACCCTATGAATGAAATGTCCTATCATTAACAACCCTGCTCAGCGCTCTCAAACTCAAGAATGTACCTCAGCGCTCTCAAACTCAAGAATGTACCTCAATCCTCCTCTTGTTTTCTGCCTTCTTCTCCTGCTGCCTTCAGTTCCTATGCTTCCTAATAAATCCTTCACGTACTCCTTGCATTTATTTTGTAACTTTGGTATTTACATCTTTCTAACCTGGTCTCCCATTATATGACCATTTTTAATATGCCCTGGTTTCCTGTCAGGAAGTCAAACCCTCTTGTAGATTTTTTCAGCACATCTGTTCATCTTCTGTTGTAATAAACTATTTGAGGGTGAAGTAAAAGCGGCTTTTCTTTCATTTTAATACTGAGCTATAACTGTATGGTGGGATATTTTATATCATGTATGATGTGTGATGTGTGGGTCCTGCTGTCTCTTTCTTGGCAGAAAAAATAGTTCTGTGGAAGTTTTCTGGTGAAGGAGACATTTAAAAGAAGCATCCATATAAAATCACTTTCTTTAGATCAATGTGTTTATTAATCCTCATTAGAGAGTAAGAAAACTGCAGGGAACCCTTTTAAACTTCACCAAAGCAATGTTTAGTATTACCGGATCTTTGTTTATAGCCCAAACCCTTAGGGTTTACAGAGTCAAAGCAAGACAGGGTCTATCCATCAGCATCTCTAGCTCTTAATGGTAGCAAGGTCAGACATTTGCTAAGGAATAGAAGAACAGCAGTCCCCTGTCATCTACAATTAGGCATGGAGCCCCAGAGATTGATATGTATTTTCAGGTTGAACCTTCAGCACATTCCAAGCAAGGCTCTGCCAGCATCTTTGATCAAATACAAAGGCCCTGAATTGTCACCAGGTCCATTTCTGTGACTCCTCGGGCTCTTCTTTAAATATAGAACTGCCCTCCTGAAAGAACGGTTCCTTATCAGTATATCCATTTACCTACAGAATCCCAAGCACTGCAGCATTATAAAGTATGCATAGAAATAACAATGATGACCCCAAATCACGCAGCACTCCTCATTGCCAGCGCTCATGATCTAGTGGGGAATCAACATTTGATTTACTTACAATTCCTTGGAACAACTCAGCTTCTGAGGTACTAGATGGAAACTGGACTCGCTGTTTAGATGCTACTAGATTTTGGAAGAAGCATTTGGTTGTCAGGCAGATGAATATTGATACATGAGGGAAATGCTGTGGGATCAATTTTTTTCCTCCCCTGTCATGAAACTATCCTCAGTTATGGGATCCCATGCAAGGGACAAATAAATAAAGGACATGACCTATAAACAGCAGATATTTAGGTCTCCTCTGAGAACTCCAGCCATTTACTAGAAAGGATCTCATAGCAAAAATCAGAAGCCAGGTTGCTTTATGATACATGAACTTAGGCAGATGCTCTAAATGGGGAACTGATTCACTTTTTTAAACTGACAATACTGGAATACAGATTCTTTGGTATAAGCACAGTGGAAATTCAGCTTGTGAAAATGTTCTCTCTCTCTCTCTCTCTCTCTCTCTCTCTCTCTCTCTCTCTCTCTCTCTCTTTTTTTTTTTTAGCCTTGGAAGCTCAAAACCTCTGGAAATCCCTCCCACAGGATGCTAGAATGGCCTCATCTTTGCTGTCTTTCCACAAGCAGGTGAAGATATTTTTCTTCAGGCTAGTTTTCCCTGAGTGAATGGCTGCTGAGGTGGGCTTTTTAAAAATGGGATTTATACCTTATAGCAGTGATGGCAAAACTTTTAGAGACCGAGTGCCCAAACTGTGATTCAAAACCCACTAATTTTTCACAAAGTGCCAATACAGCAATTTAACCTGTATACAAGTAGCTGTGAAGGGGTGATGTCAGGTGCCCACAGAAAGGGCTCCGAGTGCCACCTTTGGCACCCGTGCCATAGGTTCGCCAACACTGCCTTACACTATTGAATGTATTTTGGGATTGTTTATATTTTTCGTGTTTTGCATTTATTACAATATCAAGAGTGGTGGAATAAGGGCTTCCTTCCTTGTTTCTTTTACAGCCATACATAATCACCCAGAACCTGTCTCATGGAGTTTCCCAGCCACTCTGTTTGGCTTTTTGGTGGTTGGGATGGAAGGAGTTGTTCATTCTTTTTTTGAAGGATTGGGTCCAGTGGGCCTCATGACTGCAAAGAGAAAGTTGCATGAATGGGAAAGATTCAGTAAAACAATTAGCATAATTGTTTTACTGTCGGTTGTCTTTGTTGAATGATCACCTCACCAGCTTTGTAGGTCTAAGTTAATTAATTATTTTTTAAATTTGGGATTAAGGAATTCCTTGTCTCATTTAATTAAAACTCTTACCCTAACCAGCCCAAAGAAAAGGCTCAGGTAATCCTTGCTTTAATGTTCCAGTTTGACTCTCCTTAATATAATAAATGTAAAGAGTTGTTAATTTTGTTCATTTGGCCTGAACCTTTCAGAAAGAACTGCATTCTCTTGCAACCTGATAGGAAAAGGTATTAACCTTAAAAGCCTTACTATTTGCTGCTTTATTCATCAAAGGTAAGTGTGTGTGTGTGTGTGTGTGTGTGTGTGTGTGTGTGTGTGTGTGTGTGTGTGTGTGTGTGTGTGTGTGTGTGTGTTTACTTCATTGTTGAATGTAGAAAATGCATTTTCCTTTAATGTTCAAGGAAGGATCAGACAAACTCCCCCCTTCACATGACTGTTATATACATTTGGAAATATTTACTGGTCTTAGTGCAGAAAATAAAACTAGAAAGTAGCTGTTGGTGAAAATTGGTTCCAGATACAAATTAAAAATAATACTGTAACACTTTTGCAAACATCAAGGCATAGGCTTCCTTCAGGTTAAAAAATAAATGCTTTTTTTTTTTAAACTACTAGCACTTAACCACTAACAAAAGTATAAAAGAAAACACTTGTATTAAATATCAAACTCATCATCATCTGAGACCAATAACAGTCATCATCAGTTAGCCCTAAAACGATAAAAACTTAATATGTATATTATCAACATTTCCAATATGATTCATGTTTCCCTGCTCAAGATTGGGGGGTATCTTAATGACCATTCAAATATTTATAAACAAAGCTCCAGCTTTGATTTTTTTTAGGTTCTGTTGTAAAGTCTATTTCTTCCCATTTTCAAGGAACTGTTACATACGTAGTTCTAATACATGCCAATTTCCAGTCTTATTTATAGCTGGTAATTAACACATCAGCATTACTAAGCATGCTTTAGTAAACCATTTTCTCATGCTGAACAGTTTATTACTCTATCCTACTAGTAACATTTTACCTGTTCCTGTTCTGTTCTTTCTTGTATTAATTATTCCCATAAAATAAATCAGTAAGAATCCTTGTGAAATGAACAAAGATTGTAGCCATTATTTCTGTGCATGGATTTTAAAGTATTTTAACCCTTAGCGATGCACCAGGAGTTTTTAAAAATGTGCACTAAATAAATTCTGGGAGATTTTTATTTGGCATTCCATGTGTATAACAATTGACAATAGATAATTATTGTGCTTATAGAAGGATTCAGCTTTCTGCAAGCCAAAAATAGGGGTGTCCCAAACAAAAAAATATATCTATGAAATTGTAACTTCAAAATTATAACTTGAACCTGTAAGCCTGCTCTTGCTATGTGCCAAATTTAGGGACATTTGGGTAGAGGGTTTTTATGATTTTGGGACTCCAACCAATTTCAAACAATTCAAATATATCAATGCAAGCAAATTTTCATGCCTGGAAAGACAATTGTCACTGTTAATGGCTCTAAGTGGCATTTCCAACGATTTTAGAGCTTATCTTATCTATGAATTTCTCTATTTTATTACTTGCCAGCATTCTAAATTTGTCCTGCCACTCAATGCCACTCAATGGCCATGAAAGAAAGCATTCAACCCTTTTTGGCCAAACATTTTCAAATATTTAAATATTTTTAAAATGTGAACATATATAAACAAAATATTTTACAATTGGGAAATTATACAGTATTTGGAAGCTCACTCATTTAAGATGTGAAAATACTTGACTTTTACTGTGTGGTTGGGGATTATCTCAATGCAAGGACTACCCAGTTTACTCATGAGTAAGGAGACAGTCTCCGAAGTTAGCTGCACCATGAGGACAGAACATTGGGATGAAGATTAGGGAGAGAAAAATGAGGTAAACCCTTCCCCCCCGCCCATGCCTTCTTCATTCTATATGAGTGACCGACTTCCAAAATCTCCTATCATTAAGAACTCTGCTTTAGAGATGGGCATGAAATTAACTTTTAGTTCATTTTGTTATTTGTTATTCATTTTGTTACGAAACAAATGATGAACTCCAGAGTGGATTTAGAACGAAGCGAACTGAACCGAAAAAAAATGATTTGGTTTGGTTCAGTCCATTAATGGCCGGAGATGTGTCCTACCTGGTGCTGGTCCTTTGGTCTTCCTGGCTGCAAGGAGCAGCGACCAGAAAAACAACAACTGACTGGCCCATGCTACAGCTGTAGTGCGGGCCACGTGGTTGGCAGTAAAAAAAACCCAATAAAAATAAAATTAAAATAAGTTTAAAGAAATAAAAAATAGGAGCACTGACCCAGCCCCAGGGGCTGCGCGGTCAGCAGGAAAAAAAAACCCAATAAAATTAAAATTAAAATAAATTTAAAGAAATAAAAAATAGGAGCACTGACCCGGCGTGGCTGGGTTGGCACCCTAAAATCAAGAAAATAATATAAAAAATAAAACCAGCGCCGACCTGGCCCTTAAAAAAATAAAAAAATAAACCCCCAATCTGGCGTGCAGGCCAGGTACCAGCCTGCGAGCACCAGACCTGTGCCGCAGCCAGCAAAAAAAAAAAAAAAAAAAAGAAAGAAAAAGAAAGCACTACAGTTAAAAAACGTGTTCAGCAGTAAAAAAACCAATAAAAATAAAAATAAATAAATAAATAAAAAGGAGCGCCAACCTGGCCCCAGGGGTGGCCGGGTTGGCACCCTAAAATCAACAACAACAACAAAATAAAATAAAATAAAAGAAGCGCCAACCTGGCCCCAGGGGCCGTGCAGTGGTCACTTGAAAAAAAAATAACACACACCTGGTTGGCCTCCAAACCCCTGCCACAGGGGCCAGGATCACCCTGCTGCTGCTGCCGCCACCCAGTAAGGATGATGTGTTGAATGTTGAAGAAGATGATGAGGATGTGGATGATGAGGATGAGGATGCTGCTAGTCCAGTTTGTGTAGTAGTTGTCAACATCTGTTTTTTTAAATTTTGAATGTGTTTTCCCACCAGCACGCTGTCAAATGGAGTAAATAGTGCAAAGTGGGGGGGGAATGAATAACGAATCAATGAACCAACAAAACAATTTTTTTAAAAAAACCATTAAAAACGAAACACAATGAACTAAACCAAGACGAATCACCAATTTTTTCAGTTTGTGCCCATCTCTACTCTGCTTAGACCCATTTGGGAACCATTTCACAGAGCTTGCCATGAGCCAGTGAAGAAAAAGGCACAAATGGCTTGGGTCTGGAGGAGGAGCAGGAGGAAGGCAGAGAAAGAGCGAGTTACAGCTTGATAGGTTGGAGGGGATGTCAGTCAATAGCATCGGAGGCTGCGATTGGCTGAGGGTGCCTATAGAGGGAAGTTCTCTATGGCAGTGCTCCCCAACCTTTTTGTCCCCACGGACCGGTAAATGTTTGATGATTTTTCCGTGGCCTGGGGCTGGGGGTGGGGAGGGGGAGATGGGGTGCGGGGGGCTGGGTGGCGGGGCAGGGGAGGGTGTGTGTGGGGCAGGGGATGGGGGAAGAGGGGGAGCGGGGCTTGGCGTGTTGCCTTGCAGTGGGGGCCATGGGAGGGCGGCGGCGGCGCCGCCGGCTGGGGGGCGTTGGCGTGCCGCTCCCCCTGTGCGCACGGGCGGGGTGGGGGAGAGCCCGGGGCTCCTGGGCGGGCGGGCCCCCGCCTCCTCCTCCTGTCGGCGGCCGCAGTGGCCACAGCAGCCGCCCGGGTTCGGCCGCCGCCGCCGCCTGCCTCGGTGGCCTTCAGGCAGGCGAGTGGGAGGGGGAGGGGAGGGAGGCCGGTGGGGGGTGGCGTCTGTGCGCTGGCCGGCCAGACGGCCAGCGCACGCACACTCAGGTGGGGGGCTCGGGGGCCCCGGCCTCTCTCTCTGTGTGTGTGTGTGTGGGGGGTGGGGGACGGGAGCGGCCGCTCCTTCCTTCCTTCTCCCTCTCCTAGCGGAGCGGTGGCAGCGGCGGCGGTGTTCCGGCTCCCGGCCCCCCACCCCAGCCTCTCCTCTCCTCTCCTGCGAAGCGCAGCGGCGGCGGCGGGGGCGAAGGCGAAGGCGGCGGAGGCGGCGGGGGCAGCAGCCGCATCACCGCACTCTCTGTCCCTTGGGCGGCTCCTCCTGCGCTCCTCCAGCCTTCTTCTTCCATTGGCTGCCCGTGGGAGAGAAGAGGAGGAGGAGGGCGGAGGAGGAGGAGGAGGAGGACGCGCCGCCACCGCGGCTGCTGCTGCTGCTGCTGGTGGTGGAGGGCAAGGAGGAGGAGGGCGGAGGAGGATTAAGAAGCGGGCAGAGGAGGGAGGCAAAGGCAAAGGCGGCGGCGGCGCTCCTCCTGCGCTCCTCCAGAACCAGGAGAGGAGCCTGCCTCCCTTAGATCTTGGGGACCACCACTCTATGGTACCTGTGGCAGTGGCCTTCCCAAGGGGGCTTGTGGCCTCTTCTAAACAGGGCAAGGGGTCACCCATGAGGGACTGACATTAAGAAGGTTGAGAACCACTGGCTTAGATCTTGCACACCAAGAATCACCTTGGGTCCTTTTGGGGGCATAAGTATTTTTTAAAAAAAAAAGAAGCAGCATCTGAGATTAGTTTTTAATCCCTCTCTTCCTGCTGCCCCTCCTCCTCCCTAGTAATATTGTGTTTCCATTCAGTTCTGCTCAGATCTTGCAGACTAACAACTGTGGCTTCCTTTTTTTAGTCAACCCATCCCATGTTAGATTGTCCTCTTTGTCTACTGGTGCACCTCTTTCTTCCTTGCAATATAATCTATTCTGGTCATATCTGTATTTCCATTATGTCAGGTTATTCATATTTGGTTACTTATATTGCAGGTACTCATATTTGCTCAAGTGAGAATTCAGGCTTGACTTGATGCTTTTCTCACTTTCTTGAGTATCTGCATCAACAGCACATTTCAAATAAGTTGATTTTTGTCCCTGTCTTCCTTCATTGTCTATCTTTCACACAGTCTACATGATTTTGACCTTGGTTTCTACTGACATTCTTTGCTAACTCTAACCACTTTATTATTATTATTATTATTATTATTATTATTATTATTATTATTATTATTATTATTATTATTATTATTATTATTATTATTATTATTATTATTTAACCACACAGCTATCTACGCTGGATTTTATATTACCAATCACTAGTCGAACGCTTTCCAAGCATTTAGGACTCAGTGATGTATCGGCGAATTATGCGAGCAGATCCCAGTAAGGTGGCTTTCTGCATCTGACTGATGGTGACTTTGTCCACTCCAATTTCTTCTAGATACTTGCTTAGGTCTTTGGACACCGCACCCAGTGTGCCAATTACCACTGGGACCATTATTATTATTATTATTATTATTATTATTATTATTATTATTATTATTATTATTATTATTATTATTATTATTATTATTATTATTATTATTATTATTTTAAATAAATAATGCATTTGGCAGAATGGACATGGCAACATTAGTTCAATTGTGTGGTTAAGAGGTATGTATATGTTTCTCTGTTGTATTTTCTTGTACCTAGTCACATCTTTGCTTCATAATTTCAATAAATCAAAACCGCCCTTTAAAATATTTTGGCACAGGGTTGTTTTTTTAATTCTCCTCCCAGTAACCATAGTATAGATCATATGCTCATTTTCTGGAATTCTCTACCTCTATAAAATTTGATATGAGCATATGTGCTTTGTATTTAAATGTCCATTAACAAAGCCAGGAAATTCAGTTCTTCATTAAAAAATACAATAAAAACCCAACTGACTAACTAACCCAACAAACAACCCCAATCTCTGGTTGATGGATATGGGATATTGTGCCTTTGTAACCAACACTCAAAAAGCCAGGAAATGGCCCAGTATTGTTACACAATATTAAGCTTGCATTACCAGCAGGAAAAAGGATGCCAAGCTTTACATAGCAAAGGGAAGCCTGAATGTTGACAACACCAACGGCAGTGGTCAAGATGGTCCACAGGAAACCTTCTTCTGCTCACTGCCATTCACAGTTGGTGAAAAAGAGACCTGACAACTGCCTTATGTTTGGGTGGGAAGTGGTCAACTGATGGAAAACGGGAGTCAGCTTTTGGGATTTTTCCTTGCATGTTGTCATTAGCCTAAACATCTTCACATTGTGCAAGAACTCTATCAACTTGGGACTTTTGTGATAAATGAAAGAAGGAAAGAGCATGGCAAAAAGGAACTAAGAACGATGTATAATGCATAGCCGTGGTTTCTTACAAAATGTTAATATAGCTGTTTGTTATGTAGAAACCCCTGCCCCCTGCTCCAGTCCACTAATTTTCCAAAAGATTGATTTATTTTTGTGGGCAAAGTGCTTTGGACAAAGTTTGAACTTTAGAAATGAAGGCTAGCCACAAACAAGATCAGCTAATTCAAAAACTGTTACTTGCTGGAAGAAGTTTTAAAGTATGCTTATTAATCTGTCGAAAGGCCTTGAAAAGCTGGAACTCATTATCATCTTCTAATAACTTCCAGCGCTGGACGGTCAAGCTATTTAGCTGTAGCAAAAACAAAGTGTAGTGACATTATTTCTGCATGGGAGTAGATTTTGGGCAAGAAAGCAAATCAACATCCCACAAAGTAGCAGTAGTCCTAAAAGTGGGAACACCCTAAACAAAACAATTATAACTTTGAATCTGAGTTGCATCTCAACACCAAATTTGGCACCAAATTTCTCTTGCCCTCCACCAAATTAGGGGAGGGTTGGACAAAGAGTTTTTGAGTTATGATTTTTTTAAAAGTAAAACCTATTTACCTATACAGACACAGCCAACCTTGCCCCTCTACAGTTGAATTGAAAAGATTAATTTTGCTGATCTTGAAAGAGAATGATTAATCCTAGACATTTTTTTAGTTAGAAGGAATCTAGGCTGCAAGGGATTAAATACTTCTGAAAAATGCCATTTCAAAGGAGGAAAAACTATGACTTTCTTATAAACTGCTTACAAGGACATTTAAAATGAAGACGGGAAGAAAGGTCTGACCTTGTAACATTGGGCCTTTTCACACGACCCCTAAGATCCGCTGGCCATTTAAATTTGGACCAGAGATCTTAGGGGTTTGTCGCTGTTCCTGCATTCCCACCCCCTCCGCACTCCTGGCTGCTGGCTGCATGAGGGGAGGGAGAAAAAAAGGAAGAAAAGAATGCCGCTCACCTTCGTTCTGCCATCTCGCTTTGCTCCCGGCGCTGCATTCAGATCTCTTAAAGGGGCGGGGGGCAAAAAAAGAACAAACAGAAGCAAGGAGAGCCCGGCAGTCACTACTGTTATATCCGCATCAGGAATTTTCACCCTCCGAGAGCAGGTACATGAAAAGTGCGCTGGGACGCACTTAGGTGGGCGTGGTCGCACTTAATTATCTGTAAACTCCAGAGCTGGTGGGGAAATAATTTTAAGCTCCGGAGCTGGGAGCCATTTGCCACGGAGTTTAGAGGTCGTGTGAAAAGGCCCATTGTCAGTCAGGACCAAATCAAATGACTCTCACAAGGAGGAATTTTAACTCCTTCCTAATTAAACAGATAATAATAAGAGATTCTGTTACTGATTGTAAAAGATATTTTTAAAAGAACAGAGAATAGCTATTCAGAAAATCATTCATATAAATTGTGAAATTATTGTTGTTGTTTTGCTTTGTGGCTAGGAATTGTCTTACTTGATGTTAGCAGAGCTTGTTTGCCCATTTCACCCATCTTGTCATTATACAACTGTTTGATTATATTTGAAAAACCCTCCAAAGATGCTTTTTAGCATCTTTTTGCATTTAATTTCTAACTGGCTTCCAAAATCTCCTATCATTATCAGTTCTTCTCAGATCTTGCAAACCCATCACCCTTTCCTAGCAATAATGTCTTTCCCAGTAAGTTCTGCTCAGATTTTGAAAACTAACATCTCAGGCTTCCTCTATTGAATCAGATCTTCCTCTTCTCTCAATACTCCACTCCATTTATCTCAGCAATACTGTATTCTCTTTTCTGGTCAGTTCTGTATTTTCTTTAGATGAGAATGGTGTGATAACTCAACTTAGTCTAGGGAGAATTCAGAACTGACTTCATTGAGCACCTACCATTCCTGGCTCTCTTCCAATACCACATTTCGAATGGATTGGTTTTTGTCCATCTCTCTTGAGCTGGTTGTGTATCTGACTGGTTATGCAAAGGAGAGTCAACTGTTGTGCAACTGCATAAGCCAGCTAGATTTTGGACAACATGCTGCTTTTCTCTTCCCTTCTTCATCTCCTGGGGTGGGAATTAAGGAGTCGATTCTGCACTCTATCTCCTTGTTTCATCTTTGTCCCTGTTTTCTTGTCTTGGCATGGGACTTACAAACATATGTTCAAGCTATACAGCAGCCATGCCCCTACGTACCATTTTCCCTTTCTATTAGGAAAGGTAAGTACTTTGTCATGATTTATTTTTCTCAAAGGAACAGCCCAATATTCTTAATCCTAAAGAGAAATATCTTTTTCCCTAAATGAAAGCAAATAGGTTAATTTTTATAGCAACCCATAAAAACAGGGATAAAAATTGGGCTCCTTGCTGCTGACCAATATCACATCGGAGGTGAGCTTCAAAGATTTAAAACCACACTAATAAGTTACAGCTGGTTTCTCATGCTAGTCATCAGACCTGAATCCACACGCTTCCTGGATATGGCAGTATAATTTTGTTCCCAGTGGCTTAATCATACCAGCATGACTTCTAGCTTAATTAGACATATGAGAGCTATAATGGCCTTACCAAGACTTGACTGCTGAATTAAAACATTTAACATTTCTGTGACAGGGATGCAACGAGTCATAATTTTAATATTTCAAAATATCTCCTTCCTTTTACTAAAAAAATCCAAAGACGCTACCACTATGAAAGTTAAAATCATAGCTGTTTATATTACAGTATGTAGTTCAGTCAGCAGGACTCAGAAGTATGATCATGCAATAGGACTTTTTCCTTCTAGCCTCCCTCCTGTAGTCCTTATATTTTTCCAATCTTTTTCACATGACAAATAATGACTTCTCTTTTGTAAATGCATGATGTATTTCTCTCACTGATGGCATCTGAAGAGGTTCCTTTGAAGCTCTGCCTACATAGGCAGGATAGGATGAAAAAATGCTCAAACTCCACTATGGAAAAGATGTACAGTATATGCATGCCCATGAGTCGCACATTTAATTGACACACAAGGCTAGGGTCATATAATGCTCTTTGTTGAGACACAAGCTCTGTTCAATCCTTGCTAAGCTGCTTTACAGCAACATGCTTCAGAAGGGAAAAATAGCTCCTTCACCCTCCCTTTTTGCTGTCTCCATATGCAGAGTGAAGAGAAGGTTTGTATTGTGTGAACTCAGATTACACTGAAGAAAATACTGTTTTTGCATAATTGGGAGTGGGGGGGATGAACAGACAGACAGACAGGATCACTTTGGTTTATTTATTTATTTATTTATTTGTTTGTTTGTTTATTTATTTGATATTTTTAATACTGCACATTCAGCCACTTCCTAGACCAGTGATGGCGAACCTATGGCATGGGTGCCAAAGGTGGCACTTGAAGCCCTTTCTGTGGGCACCTGACATCACCTCTTAATAGCCACCAGTATACAGGTTAAATTACTGTATTGGCACTTTGCAAAAAAATTAGTAGGTTTTGAATTGCAGTTTGGGCACTCAGTCTCTAAAAGGTTTGCCATCACTGTCCTAGGCTATCCTTTGCCAGGTCTTCCTGAATGTATCCCCCCCTTCAAAACAGGTTCCTGGGTTGCTGATGCCCAGTCCCTTCATATACATATTTCCTTCTTGACTCTTTTCATTGTCTGAATGTGCAGGTTACCTTGTTAGTGGTTCACTTGGCTAACAAGAGAATGGTCCTGTTTCATGGAGGCTCTGCACATTGGTAGGAATCCTGGAAAAACAGGGGTTCTTACTTGCATGGAGACAAGCCCTCCCATAAAGTAGAAGGAGATAGTTGTCTATAACTACAGTCCAATAAGCAAATTCTGCCATTCCCTTCACTGGGATAGCCATTGCCACTGCTGCTTAGATGACTTATTATTATTAATTTATTATTTTATTTATGAGTAGGCTTACCCCACCTTTCTCCTTGGAAAAGGACCCAAGGCAGTTTACAATACACTGGCACTAAAGCAATTGTACAGTCAAGTACAATTAAGACATATTCAAGTACTGAGAACAGGGAGTTGTGGGACATTAAAAGACAACATTAAAGCTACAAGAGAATGCAAGCAGTTAAAGAGAGAGTAAAAATTCCATGTAATCATGCACAGTAGACCAAGTTATAAGTAGTTATAAACACAAAGTCTATGTAATCATGTATGGTAGATTCATACAGAGACACATAATAAGTTGTCCATCATTCAGGGAAAGCTTGCCTGAAGAGAAAGGCCTTTGTCTGATTCCAGACAGACAGCAGAGATGGGGCAGTCCTGGCCTCTAGTGGGATGGAGTTCCAGAGTATGCACACAGCTGCCAAGAAGGCCTGTTAGTGTTTTCCCATGAGATGTACCTGTGAGGGTAGAAGGATGGAGAGAAAATCCTCTCATGATGACCTTAAAACCCAAGCCAGTTTATACTGTGATATTCAATCTTTGAGACATCTAGGACCCAGGTCATACAGTGTTTTGTAGGTTAAGGTCAGCACTTTGAATTGGAAGCCAGTGGAGCTGCCTTAATGGGGGGGGGTTAATATGATCTTTGTACCTGTTGCATTTTGGACTCAATGAAGTTTCCTGAGACTTTTCAATGGTAGTCCCACATGGAGCGTATTACAGTAGTCTAGCCAGGACGTCACCAGGGCATGTGTTGCCATGGCCAGAACAGGTTTCTCAAAAAAAAAAAAAAAAGGCATAACTTGCGTACTAGCCTTAATTGTGCAAATGCACTCCTGGCCACAGCCGTGACCTGGGCATCTAGGCTCAAGGACGAGTCGAAGAGCACCCCTTGGCCTCTAGTGGGAGGCACCTCTTTTTTCATTTGGAGGGTGACTCCATTAAGTATCCCTTGTTCTCCCTTTCGACTGACCAGAAGCACCTCTGTCTTGTCTGGGTTTAATTTCATTTTGTTCATCTTCTTCTGCCACCAAAACACCCATTTATGGGCTGCAGTTTCCTTCAAGGTTGGGTTTGTTTGCCACCACCATTGTCTCCTCTTGCTCATGCAACTGCTGGTGATGCCACCATTTCATTCCTTGGCTTGTGCAGTTGCTGCAGGATTCCCTGCCAGTGGAGACTAGTGATTCGAGTTTTGTGAAGACAGTGAATTTACTTCAGGATTTGGTCTGAACTTCAAATGGTGATTACCACGATCCTCAAAATGTATGTCTGAAGAAGATTGACTCTTCAGCAAGCCAGAACCCTGATTCTCTAGCATTCTTCTTTTCATGGAGGGCCTCCACATGAACATGGACATTTACTCCTCTGATGTGTCACTTTCTGCATAAGAAAACTGATGGGGAGAAGGGACTGGTGGTCCCCTTTTCACATATTGATTTTACACAGGTAAAAAGGGCTATTTCTTCTATTCTAAGAAGGCAAACACACTCAAAGCTTTAGGAGAGAAAGCTGCAGTAGAGAGATAAAATCTTCTACCATAGAGTATTCATAGAACAAAATCATTAATGTCCATTTTGAGAGCAAAAAGCATCATAACCAGGCAAGAGGAATAGCCACTACCTAGCACCCCACCAATGCTTTTCTGAAAGAAAAGGTATGCAATCTTTGCTTGTGGTAACACAACTAAATTTCCCCATGCTTTTTTCAGTCATCACATACTATTTGAATAAGGATGTTTCAGTCCAATTAAAACTAGTCCTAGATGAATTAATTCAGACCCCAACTCTTGTCAATACCTTTGTTTTTTTCTTTTAAATTAGGAGTACATCAGATAAACCAGCAATACTCTTCTTCATTCAATGACCCTAACTAGGTACACGGCAGGTGTCCCCACTTGCTGCAGCCAAGATGTAGCTAAAGGCAGGGAGCCAATAGTTTCAGTGCAAACTATGGCCCCAGATCTAAGGAAACTGCCCAACATTCAGCCATTGGAGTGATTGCACCAGAAAACCAAAGCTGGGCCAGCAGCTAACTTTCTCTTACAAAGGAGAAGGAAAGGGGGTATTATGAATCGGGAGAGGAATGGTGGTGGGAGTACAGGAGGAGGTGGTGGTGATTGCAGCTGCTTCACATGTGCACACATTGGCCAGAGATGGAGTTTTGGAGGAAAATGCCCAAATAGGACAGAGGTGGAATATGTGTGTAATCTCTGGAGCAGCTGCCTGGCAGCTCAACAACTAACCCTTGCCCCAGTTGGGCTCAAGTTAGTTCGCATGAGCCTACTAGCCACTTAAGTTTGCTATGGATTGAATGTGCATATTTAAAAGCACAGTGATTTTGTACTTTTTTGTGTGCAGTAAAAGAACAAATCACCCAAGCAGGGTGCAGGCTTCCTTGGAAAATGCTCATTGCCCAGATTCGACTGATTCTCATTAAGCTGAAGCTGGCTGTCCAATAAGTTTTCTTACCTATAAGTAGCTACACTAAATCTTGAATTGAGACAGAGTGTGAATGTGGAATGGATAACTGTCTCACTTGCATGGGCTTTGAGTGGGTGTTGATCAAAGTTGAGCTAAGATCTATTTTTCTTGT
This sequence comes from Phrynocephalus forsythii, assembly GCA_029282475.1. Taxonomy (NCBI): domain Eukaryota; kingdom Metazoa; phylum Chordata; class Lepidosauria; order Squamata; family Agamidae; genus Phrynocephalus; species Phrynocephalus forsythii. The sequence goes on along the minus strand of JAPFRF010000005.1, from coordinate 93,581,200 downwards.
TCTGTCACTGCTGCTGTTCTTTGTTTTAAAATGGACACTTGGGAAAGCCAGGATACTAAATGTGTGTGTGTGTGTGTGTGTGTGTGTGTGTGTGTGTGTGTGTGTGTGTGTGTGTGTGTGTGTGTGTGTGTGTGTGTGTGTGTGTGTGTTGCGTTGTTACAGTCGTGACTGACTCTTCGTGACCCCATGTCCATGGAGTTTTCTTGGCAGGAATACTGGAGTGGTTTCTACTCCAGGCGCCTACAAGTACTAACCAGGGCCGACCCTGCTTAGCTTCTGAAATCAGGCGAGATTGGATGTGCTTAGGGCATCTAGGCAGCTTAAGAGTGGATACTGGGGGCGAACTTCTCTAGCCCAAATATATATTTTCTCCCATTCTTTTTTATTCTTTTTCAGTTTCATTGGCTGCAAGAGAACCACAGAAGACTTCAGTTTCAGCTGAACTGTGGCCCAGGACAGCCTCTTCAGGTGGGCTGTTTTTGATCATCCAGCAGGTGACTGTACATGTTCCCCTGTCTCAGGCTCACCTGTGAAGTGGGCACACCTGGAGAAGCCAGGCTACTCACTGGAGATACTATGGTTGCATCTTCTATACCAGGCCTGCCCAAAGTCCGGCCCGGGGGCCAAATCCAGCCCGTCATGCCATTTTGAGTGGCCCTCGGCTGGCTGGCCCGCCCCTCCCTCCCCTTCCTTCGCCCCATGTTTTTTTAAACAGGCTCCCTGTGCTTCCTTTGGTCCCCACCTTCCTTCCTTCCTCCCTTCCTTGTTCCCCTCCTTCCTTCCTTCCTCTCTTGGTTTCCACCTCCCTCCCTCCCTCCCTTGGTCCCCGCCTTCCTTCTTGTGGGTGGGGTTGCAAGGGGTCACTGGGTGGGGCTTGCAGTGGGGTGGCAGGGTCGGGGAGCAACCGGCCCCTGATACATTCTCAGCCACCAAATCTGGCCCTCCTTACAAAAAGTTTGGGCACCCCTGTTCTATATGTTTTTCCTGAGCACAGCTTCCTGGAAGGGGATGGAAGGCAACTGTTTTGATCTTTACCTACATTCCAAAGGTCCAGCACATTCCCAAACTTGATGACATTACACACACCCCACAGACAAACAGGTCAGGCCTGGCCATCTCCAAATCAGCTTAGAGTGACTAATATAACTAATGTTGGGATATAACTAATATTGGGATACAAATCAGATTGTAGACTCCTAGGAAACCATCCTGGGAATTTATTATCAAAATTGCGCAACAGATTGACTTTAGTTTGAACACAGCTCAAATTCTCAGCTTGCAAGGCAAGCTCAAGTGCCCAAGTAGATATAACAAAACCTGTGTACCAACTGAAGAACTGAATGTGTTGTTGATTAATTCTAGATGTGAAATATGATATAATACACCTTTTCAAATATTTTATAGATTCTTGCTTTGCAAACTGCTTACAAACACATGTTCAGAGTTAAGTCAAGCATATACTGGCTCTTTGGGGCTTAGATCCTGAACCAGGAATAAAGGAATCAACATAGTGTACTAGCTCAACAACTAAGAATGTAGTCCTCATATATCCTGCTGAGTTGAATGAAACATACCACGAGGAAAGTGTGTGTGGCACAGTCCTATACCTAGCTAACAATCTTTGCAAATAAGCTCACTGAAGTCAATGGGACTTACTCCCTGGCAGATGTGTATACAAGCGCTTGAAAACTGGGATTAAGTCAGGGGTAGGATTTTTGATTCATTTGGATTGCAGTTCCCAGAATTTGGCTGGAGTACCCCACAGGCAGGCTGCTGTGAGGCAGAGCCAAAAATACAGAGGAGGTTTCACGATTTGCATGTGGACTTTCTACTCACTATTTAGCTTTCAGGAGGAAGAACCTAGCCTAGCAGAAGTCATGACGGTAAGGCAGTTGGAAGTCACAATGAATTATGAGATGGACAGTCTCTGTTGGAGTTTACTGTGTTTCCAACCTCACATGCTGTCTGGAATTTGTGTTGACTAGAAGGGGACTTTTTGGACTGGGATGATTGTCTATGTAGCATTAACCAATCATTCCTTCCAGCCTTTGATTTCAAAGAAACTTTGCCTGTCTGCTGAATGTGGAACTCTGTATTTCTATTGCATAGCAAAAGAAATGTAAGCAGAAATTCAAAATGCTGCAGTTTCACTGCCCTTTAGTATCCACAAGAATGGCTTTCAAAGAACTACTTGTCCCATGATTCACTGGAATTCCCATCAGCTTTGCCATCACACTCTCCAGGAGGAGGAATGATTCCTTAAAATCTCATAGACTAGGATCTAGTCTAGTGACTAGGATGTAGTCACCACATTTGTATCAGACACAACTGTTTCTTAATGTTATTTTATTTTCCATAAACCATACTGGATTGGTGAAGACTTAATCAGGGACTTTTCTCATTGATTTCAGTATAACTAAAGCATGACTAACTTTGTCTGGACACAACTAATTAAAAAGTACAGTGGACCCTCATATAACAAACAGTTTGTATAACATAAAATCTGTACAACATAAAAAATTTGGGAGATAGGGGAATCCTATGGGGCGAATCCGTACAAAATAAAAATGGTCGCAGTTAGGGATTACTCTGTTTTCAATGCATTCCTGTGGGAAATTTGTATAATGGAAAATTTGCTTAACAGAATTTCATTGGGAATCAATTAATTCCTTTATACAAGGTACCACTGTAGTTACTTTTAAATGTATAGGGAACAAGCACAGGAAACCCCAATTCAACCATACAAAATATAAAGGAATTATTATGGACAATTATCTTACATTAACAACTGTTTTGAGAGAAGCTATCAAAAGCTTTAAAATGTGTTATTTTTCCAAAGAATTTCATGCATTAGGAAACTATTAGAATCTTGAAAAGAGTTATCATTATCAGTCCCTCTCAAAATATCTTCTTAACAATATTACTTCTTAAAAATATTACTTCTTAACAATATTACTTCTTAACAATATTACAACCAGATCTTTTAAAAAGTGTTCTGCTTATATACTGCCACGTACCACTTCACGTAGTCTCTGGGTGCTTTACCGTTTAATTACAGTATGCAGGCTACACATTCTATTTCAATATAATTGGATATAAAATTTTAATGATTATTTCAAGTCTTTGTCTTAGTTGTAAATTACCAGATATATATATGGTGTGAATTTTTTGGGATTATCATTCCTATTAAAGAGATTGTTAACTTAAATTATAACATATCATTTCCTGTTCTTAAAACTAAAGAAATGATTCCTGAAAGAAAGGACGTCTGAAAATGCAGAAGAAAGCTAGAAACCAGTGTTTAGATGGATTCAAGACGGAAATTAAATAAGAAACATAGTATCTTTTTAATTAAACAATAACACCAAAGAATGCTATATAATGAAAATATGAGAACAAATTAGATAGAAAATAAGATGTTAACATATAGAACTATTTGAAAGATGTAAGAAAGGATGTATGTCTCCTCACTCTGTGTAATCTTTTACCTATTCCTTACCCACCCTTAGTATCTTTCCGTTTCTACCTGTAATTTGAAATAAAAAGGAAAAATACCTAAGGAAATAATTCATATGCCTGGAGCATAATAGTCTGATGGATTCATGTATTGTATTCAGAAATAATCTTTTACCTATTCCTTACCCACCCTTAGTATCTTTCCGTTTCTACCTGTAATTTGAAATAAAAAGGAAAAATACCTAAGGAAATAATTCATATGCCTGGAACATAATAGTCTGATGGATTCATGTATTGTATTCAGAAATAATAATAATAATAATAATAATAATAATAATAATAATAATAATAATAATAATAATAATAATAATAATAATAATAATAATTTATTTATTTATTTATTTATTTATTTATTTATTTATTATTTAGCATGTATGCCGCCTACAACCCAAAGGTCTCTGGGTGGCTCACAATTAAAATAAACAATTAAAACATCAAAATTACAATAAAATTTGAACCATAAAAACATATAAATACAATAAATACAATACATTAAAACACAACACTAAAATTGCCACGAGGACCCACAATCATCAGTTAAAATCTTCTGGAACAGGATAATAATAATAATAATAATAATAATAATAATAATAATAATAATAATAATAATAATAATAATAATAATAATAATAATAATAATAATTTGCAGATCTCAGAAATGACACAATCAGAACTAGAAAAATTGTATTATTAGGAACAGCATATATACTGCACCAGTGTTTAACAGATACTTAGTGTTTTGGTTAAAACTTGTATCTGTTATATAGTACCATTATATAATAATTTTGATTGACTGTTCCTGGTAGATTTGAATAATAATAATATAATTAATTGATGCATATATAAAAACAATTTTAATGGGCTGTTCCAGAACAGGGCCTATGGTATTTATCTGAAGAATTTTGAAATCTTGGAAAGATGCATAACATATATTTAGATACACAGGTACTTATGTGTCCATTTTCTGTAGCATAACAAAACAAAACAAAAACCAGTTTTAAAGTTTTAAATAATTATTTCTTTTTAAAAAGTCAAACTGGCAGAGTGTTCTCAGATCTCCACTAAATGAATGTAAAGGACACAAACAACATCAGAAATTAAGTTTTTTTGTTAGAGCTTTCAACATTAAATGGTTTTAATGCAACTTGATGTTCTATCATGTAAAACAATTTTTAGAGATACAACCTTATACTTTTCACAAGGTGAGCTGTTAATACTGGAGGATAAACTTTTGAACATGGATGACTGCATTGTACATATTTATTTTTAGAATTATGTACTTTTGTATTAATTTTTATGTATTTTAAATCAGAGGTACAATTTAATATTAACTGTTCAGAAGTGAATAGAACAACAATTAATGTAATCAATATCCATATATATATTTAATTAAACGAAAGTATGTTTAGTATTTATTCTTGGAGAACTGCATCTGTTTGCTACCATTTCTTGCTATCAAAAGCATATGCATTAGAGAGTATTTTTTAAATAAGGAAAAGTCAGTGAGTAATAGCAGAAGAAAAACATTGTAAAATATTGGCATTTACAGCAAAATACTTCATTTATCTCTGGTTAAGCTAGAAAAACTCCATGTTGTTAAGAAATCTTCAGAATTAATAAGGCCCAATCACTTTTCTATGAGAAGGGGAATTTTAAATTATTAAATGTTCCTGAAGTTGCTACTTACTCCCATAATGGGTAATCCACAACTGAAGTGTGCGATTCAAATTACTTGATAAAAATTATATTTTTTCAAAAATTAAATTAAGGTCCTTCTACAGATATTTTTTAAATGCTGAAAATAAATCACACTCAGTTTTACAATGAAAAGTATTTCTTTTCCCCTGCGTCATTGTGAGTGCTGAATTAATAACCTGCCCCCCCCATTTTCAAACACACCAGGCAGTTTTCTTTTAGTTATGCCTGCTGACAAACATCAGAAGTGTGACCAGCTACATAAGTTGTTATGCAGCTCCAAATGCTTACGGAACTTATTAATTTGCAGCAATTTGCCGCTGAAATGTACACGGATGCACGTTACGCTGCTGTAGGTACATAATATGAGTGGCCCCACAACCAGATGGGCGGTATAAAATCCCAACTAAATAAATAAATAAATAATACAGCCATTCTAAATCAGTTTCATCCATCTCTGTTAAACATTACTACAGAAAAGTCACTAACAAAATGCATGTGTTTCTTTCTGAAAAAAACAACCTAAGTAGTTCTGCAATGTAATGTTCTTTCTCTTTTTATATATTAATGTTAATACAAAAAAAATAAAGGAAGCTTAAATTCTGTTTAAATGTCTGAAAGTTACTGAGGATTGTGGGCTGTTTAATATGATTGTTTCATGTTTTAAATGCATTTTTTCATCTATTTAATTTTAATTGTTTCCAAGTTTTTAAATGAGTTTTTTAATAGCTCTGCAGTCCAGCCTGAGATCCTGTGGTATAGGTCAGATAAATGTTTTAAAGAAATATATACTTTGAAGTAAATGTACCTTGGAACTGATTTGTCTGTCAACAATGAGTTGTCAAAACCTAGCTCCATTTTTTTATGTCATAACTCTGTGACCACGTTTGCCAATAAATATAAAAATGATAAATTAGATGAGAAATGATAAATTACAGACAAGTGAGGCAGGAGCTCAAATGTATGTCTAACAAGAATAGAAGAAGGCTGCATCTATGTTTCAGTACTGTCGAAATTTTTCATCTGCAAAAATGTTAATTTGGTGTGTGTGTGTGTGTGTGTGTGTGTGTGTGTGTGTGTGTGTGTGTGTGTGTGTGTGTGTGTGTGTGTGTGTGTGTGTGTGTTACTGTTCTCATTTAATATTCAAAAAGCTTAGTAAGATAAATTTTGCATTCTCTGAGCAATGAGAAATTTTTAGAGATTTTGCTCTCAGGTTTGTTTTCTTTGAATTAGAATGAACTGGAACTATATTACAATATTAGTCTCTCTCTCTCTCTCTTTCTCTCTCTTTCTCTCTTTTAAACATATGTACAGGCACAAAGAATACACTGGCATCAAAAAGATGTTCTTCCTGCCGTCATTCATTCCCTACAGAAAATGAATCACCCTTCCTTTCTGTGCATGGAGGTGCTTCAGGAACAGTACCTCACAACTGTTGCTCTTTCTCAGCATCTCCAAAATTCAAACAGCACACTGCCTCTAAACAATAAAAAGATGGCTGACCGGCCAACAAACAAACAAATAAAAACAGGAATTCACACTATCTAGATTATTCTAGATACTGAGATTTTTATTCTGTCCTCACAAAACGGGCCATGTTAATGGACCGATTCAACAATGATGACCATTTCATGAGAGTAAATATACCTAAAGCAGCTACTTCATGGCTCTTTGACACTACTGGTGAACTACACTTGTAACTGTTCATGCAAATGAAAGCTGCATGCTATAGGAAGGGGGTGGGAGGGAGATACACTTGAAACAAGGGGAAAACTCTTACAATTGGGAGATCATGGAATACAGCAAAAAGTTGGCAAAGAGCCAAGGAGAGAAGAATAATCATTTTGTTTGCAGTGTTAGAAAATATGGGATAAACTCTGTTCCTACCTGAAGAGAAAATGCATAAAGTAGTATTCATTCTACCCTTGGGAACCAGAAACGTCCAGGTTCTCTCTAATTATCTGGATTGGTTTTCCTCTTTAATAAGTTGAATGTACCCAGCAAGATTCAGTGTGGGTTGTGGGTGGGGTGCGGGAACTAACACAAATACGTATAAGGCAATATAAAATGTTAAGGGGAGGAGTACTGGGTAAGGAAGGAACACACAATGGTGAGGGAACAAAATCCAGCTCAGTAGAATCAATGAACAGAATTCAAATACTGTCTGTATCTTTGATGCATCAAATTTCTCTCCCATAACCTAATTCAACTGCAAAAAGGAAATGAGCAATATTAGTCCAAGTTCATCTTAAATTTTCTTTCTCCATATGTTTTTTTAAATTTCATAATCTCTTCAAGGAACACAGCATAGTTTTATCAACTCTTTCCTGGTTCTCATTTTAAATGAAATTCACAGGCCTTTTTAATTCATTTCTGGTCTTTAGCACAGTAGCACTCCATGGGTTGTTTATTGCTGTTTTAGTTTAAGTCAAGGACATGTTTCTGCCCTTAGGATGTCAAATATCACTCGTTAGTGAAACAAGACAACAAGCAAGCTAATAATGTTTTAACAGATGAAAGAGGGTGACTACATGGGCAATTGTCCAGTTATTAAGTCCAATGTAAAAATTGTTTGGTATACTCCTTTAGTTGGCACACAGACTATGGGTGCTTTTACACAACCTCTAAAATCTGCCTGCAACTTAAATTCAGACCAGAGATTGTGAGGATTTGTCGCTCTTCCTGTGTTCCCACCCCGCCGCACTTCATTGTTCCTGTCTGCATGAGAGGAGGGAGAAAAAAAGGGAGAAAAGAATGCAGGCTCACCTCCGTCTGCCGGTTGAAGCAGCCTCGAGCCACCCTGTAGTGATTCCTGTCTCTTAAAGGGGTGGCGGGGACAAAAAACAAACAGAAGGTGAGGGAGTCCGGCATTCACAGCTTTACAATTCGCATCAGAAGATTTTTTACCTCCTGGAGGCCAGGTACTTGAAAAGTGCTCTGGGACGTGCTTAGGTGGGCGTGATCGTACTTAATTTTTTTTTAAAGTCCAGAGCTGGTGGGGAAACATTTTAAAGCTCCGGATCTGGGATCCCTTTGCCTTGGATTTTAGGGGTCATGTAAAATGCCCTATGTAAATGCCACTGTAAAGCAGACATCTCCAGAGCATTGCTACTGGAGTCTACTCCTTTTAAGGTGTGGGCAGGACTGCTTTGTTTTGGTTTGTTTCTAGTATTTGTGATTACATTTCCCTTCAGTTTCCCAATTTCACTGAGTAGCTTAAGAAGACATGATGGTGGAAAATGAAAACCAACCTCTGTGTCTCTATAGAAGGGAGGAGCAAGGAAGCAAAAGGGGATTTTTTAAAAAAGAAAGTCTATTAGGGCAGTCCTCTTGTGCTGTACCTTTTAGGGGGAAATGAAAAAGAACCCCACCAAACCCTGAAGACTTTCTCCCAGAAGAAGAAGAAAGGAAGGGACAAGGAGAGTTTTTTATTTTCTTAAGGAAGGTGGGTCAAACAGAGTTGCTTGCGATGTATGTGCCATATGGGTACAAGGATTTCCCCAAATGACATACTAGATCTCTACCCTATTTTAAGGATCTCTGATATAGCCTGCTCTCGCCTCCTCCAGCTGAGCCCTTGCACTGAAACACACACCACACACTTTTGGGTTGTGTATGAAATACTGTATATACTCGAGTATAAATCGACCCAACTATAAGTCGGGGTCCCTAATTTAAACCCAAAATACTGGGAAAATTTATTGACTCAAGTATAAGCCTAGGGTGGGAAATGCAGCAGGGCCTGGCAACTCCTCCTTTGTGAGCTGGGTGTGTGTGTGATGTATAAAATGACTTTTAGCCACTGAGGCAAGTGCTTGAGTTGGTGGCTAAAAGTCATTTTAAACATTGTTTTAAAATGACTTTTTAAAAAGTCATTTTAAACATGGGGGGCAGGAGAAGTGGCTCACAATGTTTAAAATGACATTTAGCAACCGCCACAAACTTGCCTCAATGGCTAAAAGTATTGACCTGAATATAAGCCGAGGACCCCTTTTTTCAGCCCAAAATTAGGGCTGAAAAACTAGGCTTATATTCGAGTATATACAGTACGCTACAGATTGGAGTGATATAGCATGAGATGTGTGAAAAACAAAATGTATGGACATTCTGTGTTGTGTATTCAAAAGAAATCAGTAATCGAGGAAGTTACGTCTGTGTTGACAGGCCATTTGTATGTTTTCACTTACTTAAATACCCATACATTTGTAATTGCTCATTGACAAAAACTGAACTATTGGAAGGTGTGGAAAAATATGAAAACAACTTGATTGGTGAAAGGTGTGGAAAATATGAAAACAACTTTCAAGAAGGCTTTTTGCACATGACAAACTGATTTCCACATTTTTAGACAGGAGAAGGTAATACATATGGGGCTCATTAAGGCAAGGGCATATTAAAAGGATAACCTCATCCAAGAAGTCAACTAAATGCAAAGTAATTTTAATGTATTTTATTTTGTTGTTATAATAAATTTATTTTATGTATTTCAACTATAAGCATCTGTATGAGACTCCAATGCTTTAGTAACAGAAGTAACTTTAAAACGGTGGCAGCATCAGTACCCAAGTTTGTGACACTTGGTGAGTCGACAATCACTGGCCAAAATTCTGTAGCTTACTGTACTAAATTGCAATAAAGTTGACCCACTAAAACAGTTGGGATTTGGTGAGTCAACTTTAAATTGGCCCTACGCTAGTTGTGACATAGCAGGTCCAAACTTTGGCCCTCTAGATGTTTTGGACCTCAACTCCCACAGTCCTTTGCCACTTAAAACACAGGCTTGGAATTCTGGGAGTTGTGGTCCAAAACATCAGGAGGGCTAAAGAAAGTCACAGCTAGAGAAGGCCCATTTGAATTCATGAAACTTCTGGAGGAGCTGACTCGCCACATCTTCATTAAGTCAAGGGATCTACTCTAGTGTGATTTTTTTTACTAAGCAACAGGATTTTGGCTAATTATACAAATGAAGCCCCCCAACAATGAACAGTGAAAATTAATTTGCATGGTATAGGAGGCATAAGAAGGTCCTGCTGCAACAATCATACATTCTCAGTACTTAAGGAATGCCTTTTTCTAAGGATTCTAATTTGACCCTTAGTATAATGCAGTTTCTCAACATTTCTGTGGATTGAAACAAATAGATTTGAAGAAAGAAAGGGGAATGCTGTATATAGGAGGGCACATAGGTGTGGGGAGGAGTGCAGATAGGAGAAAAGATCCAAAAAAGGTGGATAGTAAATACTGTGCAGAAGGGCTCCACAGGGGTCGTCCCTCTCTCCCATGCTGTTCAACATCTATGTAAGGCCGCTGGCAGAGGTCATAAAGAGATTCGGAGTCTGCTGCCATCAGTACGCTGATGACACACAGCTCTATCTCTCCTTTTCCACCTCTGCAGTTGAGGCTGTCCAGACCCTCAACCAGTGCCTGGACGCAGTCATGGAATGGACCAGGGCCAACAGACTCAGGCTCAATCCTGAGAAGACCGAGGTTATGTTCTTTGGGACTTCCCTGTATAGTTATGGAGGCCCTCTCCCCAGTCTGGAGGGTGTTTCCCTCCAGCTGTCGGACAGCGTCCAGAATCTGGGCGTAGTCCTGGACCCAGCTCTCACCATGGAGGCCCAGGTGGTTGCTGTGTCCAGGACTGCTTTTTTCCACCTCCGACAAATCGCCCAGATTCGTCCATACCTCGATGGGGACTCCCTCAGAACTGTTGTGCAAGTGTTGGTGATCTCGGGGATAGACTATTGCAACGCTCTCTACATGGGGATGTCCTTGACTCTCCTTCGGCGACTGCAGCGGGTGCAAAATGTGGCAGCCAGACTGGTGGCGGGCATGCGCTGGTTTGACCACATTACCCCAGTTCTGGCCCGTTTGCATTGGCTCCCCTTTGCGTCCTGAATTAGATTCAAGGTCTTGGTTTTAATTTATAAAACCCTCCATGGCCTGGGACCTGACTACCTGGCAGAGCGGATCCCCCAGCAGTCAACTTCGGCCCGACCGGCTAGGTTGTCGGGCGCACATGCTGCGGGTGGCCACGCCCAGGGAGGCTCGAAAAAATCTACTTGGAACTGAGCCTTCTCTGTGGCTGGCCCCACTTTATGGAACCATCTCCCCAGCGAAGTGCGCCTTGCACAGTCCCTGCCAGCCTTTAGGAAGGCATTGAAGACCATGCTCTTCAGAGAGGTGTTTGGTGACTTTAATTAACTTTTTTTCCCTCTGCCATCTGCCTCCTGCTTTTCTTTGTTTTTAGTTTTAAAGTGTTTTTAACTATTGTTTATATACTTACATTGTTGATCTGATTGTTTGCTTACCCATTAGATTGCTGTGAACCGCCCGGAGTTCCTTTGGGAAGACGGGCGGTATACAAGCCTTAAAATAAATAAATAAATAAAAATTGTGCAGTGAAAAAACACAGATATATTACAGTGGTTGGAGTTATAATACTCCACACAATATGGTATTGTTGAAATCTAGAAATCTAAGGAAACAAATATAAGGAACAGTGATATTAGGACATGTCTTCTGTTGACATTTGTCCATAAACCCATGGCAAATCTAGATGGGGGAAGTTGGAGATGTGTAGTTCGCACTTAAAGTGTTCTTATCTTTAGTGCATCTATTTTATATCTCACTTGAGCAGTCCTTCCATTCATACAGATTGATGGTTTTCACCCCATGAGAAGGGTGGAGACAGGTCTTTGAATAACCCCAATTAGTCCCTCCTTCAGTTAATGACACTTCCCTTCCCTGCTGCCACAGGCTATGGTGACATTTTTTTTTATTAAACGTGGTAAGTGACACAGTGAAAAAGCAATGCATCTACCTAGCTTGGTACACATAATACAAACGGAGAAATGTTTTGGGCAGAACAATAAAACAAAACAGCACAACAACAACCCACACAGACAATACTGTAGCCCTACTGCTGTGCCAAAAAAGGAGCAAGCCAGCTCTAAAAGGTAGTAGGATGGGTATTGCTGTAAGTCAAAACATGAATGGATGCCATAAACCAAACAGCATCAAAAGGGACCCAAATAGCAAGCTAGTCTGCCAGTACAGACATGTCCTCAGGTTCAACACAGGTGTCAGAAATATGAAGTCTATCATTGTCTTTTAATTTAAGATCATCATGGTGGTTTCATAATCTTGGCTGGCAGCAGGGAAAATAAAGGAAGGTGAGGCAGGAAGCTGAAAATAAAGGAGAAGGAGACAGAAGAAACAACAAACAGATATAGAACTGAACTGGCAATTAAAGATCTCCTCCTCTCAGAAGCAGAAGAAATAAGGGGGCAAGCATGTCAGTTTTAAAACCGATTCTAGCCCAGTGCTCAACTGTCAGGATCAAGGTAGTCAGTTCAGCCAAAGTACTACTATAACATTTTTGTTGCTCAATGCCAAATTGGCTTTAAACAAGACCCAGCTTATACAAGACCTTATCATGGACAAAAATGCAGATCTGACCTGCATAACAAAGATCTGGGTGGGTGCAGAAGGAGATATTGTCCTCTCCGTGCTTTGCCCCAACATGATATTATATTTATTTATTTATTTATTTATTTATTTATTTATTTATTTATTTAATATAGCTTGTATCTCGCCCACTACCCAAAGGTCTCTGGGTGGCTCACAATCAAAATAGACAATAAAAACATCAAAATTACAATAAAATTAGAACAATAAAACATATAAATACAATAAATACAATACATTAAAACACAGCACTAAAATTGCCATCAGGACCGACAATCATTAGTTAAAAAACTTCTGGAACAGGAAGGTTTTTAACCTGGCGCTGAAATGTTATCAACGTCGGTGCCAGGCAGGTCTCACTCGGGAGGGCATTCCATAGTCTGGGGGCAGTTGCTGAAAAGGCCCTATACCTGCAAGACATCCTTTTCACCTCCTTAAGGGATGGCTCTTTCAGGAGGGCTCCCTGAATATTCCATCTTACATCAGGGTAGACTGGTCAGGTGGGACCATAGCTGCCTTGCATTCCATTGCCATCTTCAAGGTTAAGACTCTAACATATAAAGCCCTAAATTGTTTGAGATCTTGTTACCTGACAGAATGCTTTCTTCCACTAAGATCCACCTGCAGCACACATTTGTCTCACACTGGTCGTTAAAGGGCATTAACACCAAGAGGCGTGGAAGGAAAAAACTAGAAGCTGCATCTTCTCAGCAATAGCACCAACACTTTGGAATGACCATGCTTCTGAGATCAGATTGATCCTTCTCTGGAAGCCTTTAAAAAAACTTTAAAGACCTGGCTCTTTTGTCAGACTCTTTAGAAACTGATATCATTGTATATCACAGCTGTTTAGCAAAAAACATCTATCTCACAAACTTAATTTACTTTTATATCTACTGTTTGCATGCCATATGTAGGAGATGCCTATTTTCCCTATTCAGGTGTTTGCCTGGATCCATGTGGAGCTGAAAGGCTGGTGGATATGTAGGTTTCCATGTAAGCCCCACTCCCATACCTCCTCAGAAATGCAGCAGTGTAACAAACTTCCATGCATTGAGCACAGACAAGGTCTGTGTTAGCACATTTCAATGAACGCGCTTTCTGAGTTCCTGAACTTCTTAGATCTTGAAGGCCTGATGCCAGATGGGCAGCAACTTGTGGGAACAGGGCTTACATGCATGTCCATAAGAGCAATAACTGATACGTGGGACAAAGCACACAAAATATGCTCCAAAGCTAACTTGTTAACGCATGATGTGAAAATACCACAAGTAGTAAGTACACACTGAACACTTTGCCAGCATCTATGTTCCTCCACAAGGTATCAGCAGCACTGCCAGGGCTACAGAAACAAATTCAAAGTGTGTTCACTATTGTTTAGCATACCATATATATTAATATGCTGATTTTCTACACAGTCCAGCCCAGAAACCTGGTGTACTCTGTAGACATGCCTTCTGATGGGAATCAGAATCCAGCTAGACCAACCTGCCATCTAACGGCCGTGGTATGGTCTTGATTATTGGTTTATTAAAGACTTATGCATGAATAAATTTGTTAAAGGCACAGCAAGACCAGCAATTGTTTTTGTTACATTTGTATGCTAATGCTTTTCTGAGGAAAGCATTATAATTACTAGGAAGAACCATTTGTGCTTTTTCCTAGTAATTATAATTTCAGCTTGTTTTGTAAACATCCTGAATGGTTTTCTGGTACAATTAATCATGAACTTTGTTTTTTTCCACTTTTCATAAGGAAGCCATGTTTCTCAAGAGACTGGTGGTTTTGGATCTAGTAGAGACCACCTGGTAGTGGGGTAGGTAAAAAAAAATCTTGTAAATAAAACAAACAAACAAATAAATAAATAAATAAATAAATAAATATAAAGGAGGGGGAAATGCCATCAATCATCTGAACCAAATAATCAAAACCAAAAGAAATAGGAAGACAAATTAAGTTAATGGATCATCTCCACATTCTAAACTTGAGGTGGGCTGTCGGGGCCCTACAGAATGCTGGATCACAATCTCTAATAGCCCATTCACACTTTTTCGAAAAACAGATTGTAATTGGGTGAGAAGTGGTTAACTGATTTTATGGAAATAGGATGAAAATATTCCACCATCCTGATTCTGAATCTGAACTAAAGCTTTTTAAAAATTGTGCCGTGTCACCACAGAATGTCAATGTCTCTTAACCATCACCATACACTGCATTTGACAACTGCATATAATTGAGTCAAATGCAATGGGGCAGAAGATCAGTAGAAATTAAAATTATGTAACAATTTCAGAAAGAGACTAATTATTTGAGGCTTCTCCATCAAACAAATATGTATTTAAATTCACATTAAAATGTCATGGAACAAACTGTGAAATTGTGTAACATGATACCTGTTTTTAATTAGGGAATTAATAGTTATTCAGAATTGGATAAACAGGCTGATTCACTCACCATTGTAGCCCACATGTTTATGGGAGAGTTAGATAAAAGCAACAAGGAGAGGGAGAAGGCTGAAGAGGAAAAAGATTGACGAACACAGGAAAATCCTCTTTCTCCCCTCTCTCTGCTCCTGCACCTCATCAGCAACCACTCTATAGCTCAAGGTAAGAAAGTGTATAAACCATCAGACGTTGCTGAACCACCATTTCCAAAGGCCCTCGCAGACCTAGCCTGTGGCAAAAGTTAAGCACCATCTGGAGGGCCATGTGTTCACAATCCCAGTCATATATAATCTGCTATGGACCCACACATCTGATCGGAAGGGCAAAGGCATTTCCTGCATTTCCTGGTCAAACATTTTAATTTCTTGCATTCGTTTTTGATCCACAGCTGTTACTTTTGTATAGGGTTTTTGGAGTTTGCATCTGCTCTGCGGAAAGGATGGGAGTTAATCCAGATCATTTTTAAAAATTGTTTAAGTCAAAGCCCACCTTTTTAAAAGGTTGTTTGCAAGCTTTTCCAAATTTCATTCATTGTTGTTCTGTTGTTGCAGACCTTAAAGTATTCCATCGCATGTGATTCTTTCCCACCTTTTGTTCAGTTGAGGTGTTTTGAATATATGGAACTACTGGACTGCTCAGTGGTTTAAGACATCTGGGTAGGGAGTTTCATAGAATCATAGAATTGGAAGAGACCTCAAGGGCCATCCAGTCCAACCCCCTGCCATGCAGGAATCCCCATCACAATATTTCCGACAGATGGCCATCCAGCCTCTGCTTAAAAACCTCCAAAGAAGGAGACTCCTTTGTGGCAGCAACCTGTGGGTTTCAGCACCTTAAGCCATTGTTTACCTTAAGGCCATGGACACTAATGTCTCCCTAACGAGCCTATTCAGGCTATTGTCCATCTTATGAGCCAATCAGACCAGGGGACAAGAGGTCAAGCTGACTATAAGAAGGACTACTTGCACTAGCTGTATTCAGACCGATGAAGCTGTTTGGATGAACAGCGAAACGTTTCTATCTCTCAAAAAAGAAGTCCAGTAGCCATGACTCAACTCCCAGATTCCCTCCAGACCTTCAACCATCCTGGTTGCCCTCCTCTGCACCCGCTCGAGGTTGTCAACATCCTTTTTAAACTGAGGCACACAGAACTGGACACAGTACTCCAGGTGGGATCTGACCAGAGCAGAATAGAGTGGTGCTATCACTTCCCTTGATCTAGACACTATGATTCTGTTGATGCAACCAAGAATCGCATTGGCTTTCCTGGCCGCCGCGTCACACTGCTGACTCGTGTTCAATTTGTGGTCAACCAAGACTTCCGCATCCCTCTCACTGGGATCTGAGAGTTTGATTCCCCACTGTGCTTCTCTGACAGAGAATGGATTCGATGATCCATAAGGTCTCTTCCAGCTCTGCAATTCCAAGATTATTTATTTATTTTAAAAAATATTACCCTGTCTTTTTCCTTAGAAATGACCATGGTGGCTAATATAAAAAGTCAACATTTAAAGCTAAAAACAATGAGTATACAATGACTCACCAGGTTGTTAATACTGAACTTCCTAACAACTTTCCTTCCATCTCTGCTATCAATACTGCATCCCAAGATCCATACAATCCAAGGTTGAAACTAGCTTCAACAGAGTTAAAACTAGAACATATGTCCTTGCATTCGGGGTCATGATGGTTATATGCATGTTTTACACCACCAGGTGGTGGAACTTGTTTGTTTTGCTTTACTCTGCTTTGCTCCGGTGCAGGATCTGCTTACCTGATGCCTAGTATTGTACTGATGCCTGCCATTTTGTACTGGCTTCGAACTTACTAGGTCTCCAGCCTCTTTACACACAAACTTAAACAACGGCAGTTGTCTACTAAGAGGGATGAGATAGACAATTATAAGACATGCAAAAATGTAGGCTGTAGTAAACTTTGTTGCTGTTGTTCAGTCATTCAGTCATGTCTGACTCTTCATAACCCCATGGACCAGAGCTAGCCAGGCCCTTCTGTTTTCCACTGCCTCCTAGAGTTTGGTCAAATCCATGTTGGTTGCATCAATGACACCGTCCAACCAACTCATTCTCTGCCGTCTCCTTTTCCTTTTGCCTTCAATCTTTCCCAACATTAGGGACTTTTCCAAGGAGTCGTCTCTCCTCTTGAGGTGGCCAAAGTACTGAACCCCCAGCTTCAAAATCTGTCCTTCCAGTGAACATTCGGGGTTGATTTCTTTCAGAATGGATAGGTTTGATCTCCATGCAGTCCAGGGGACTCTCAAGACTCTCCTCCAGCTCCACAGCTCAAAAGCATCAATTCTGCGATGATCAGCCTTCTTTATGGTTCAGCTCTCACTTCCACACATCACTACTGGAAAAACCATAGCTTTGACTATTTTGGACCTTTGTCGGCAAAGTGATGTCTCTGCTCTTTAAGATGTTACCTACATTTGTCATCACTTTCCTCCCAAGAAGCAGGCATCATTTAATTTTGTTGCTGCAGTTGCCATCTGCACTGATCAAGGAGCCCAAGAAAATAAACTCTGTCATTGCCTCCATTTCTTCCCCTTCTATTTGCCAGGAGGTGATGGGACCAGTGGCCATGATCTTAGTTTTTTTGATGTTGAGCTTCAGCCCATTTTTTTGCTCTCCTCTTTCAGCCTCATTAAGAGTTTCTTTAATTCCTCCTCACTTTCTGCTATCAGAGTAGTATCATCTGCCTATCCTAATTCCAGCTTGTGATTCATCCAGACCTGCCTTTCGCATGATGTACTCTGCATATAAGTTAAATAGGCAAGGTGACAGTATATAACCTTGTCGTACTCCTTTCCCCAATTCTAAACCAGTCAGTTGTTCCATATCCAGTTCTGACTGTTGCTGCTTGTCCCACATATAGATTTCTTAGGAGACAGATAAGGTGGTCAGGCACTCCCATTCCTTTAAGAACTAGCCATAGTTTGTTGTGGTCCACACAATCAAAGGCTTTGGCATAGTCAATGAAGCAGAAGTAGATGTTTTTCTGGAACTCTCTAGCTTTCCCCATAATCTAGTGCAGGTTGGCAATTTGATTGCTAGTTCCTCTGCCTCTTCGAAATCCAGGTTGCACTTCTGGGAGTTCTCTGTCCACATCCTGCTGAAGCCTCCCTTGTAGAATTATGAGCATAACCTTGCTAGCGTGTGAAATGAGTGCAATTGTACGATAGTTGGAGCATTCTTTGGCATTGCCCTTCTTTGGGATTGGGATGTACACCAATCTTTTCCAGTCCTCTGGCCACTGCTGAGTTTTCCGAATTTGCTGGCATATTGTGTGTAGCACCTTTACAGCATCCTCTTTTAAGATTTTAAGTAGTTCAACTGGAATGCCATCCAACAAGGTCATCCACTAGCCTTGTTGTTTTCAATGCTTTCTAAGGCCCATTTGACTTCACCTTCCAGAATGTCTGGCTCGAGGTCAGCAACTACACTATCTTGGTTATCAGGGACATCCAGAACAACAACTCTGGGGAGTTTCTGCTCAGCTGTTTGCATATGCTTTGATTTAGGAATTGTAATTGGAAAGTTAAGACAGTTCTTAACAGGTATTCCAATGCAGTGCAAATACAATACATCAAACACTTATATGTCAAAGGTATATAAAGATAAATGTAATACTATATCGTACATATTAATAGCACAAAACTT
The DNA here is from genome assembly GCA_029282475.1 of Phrynocephalus forsythii. NCBI lineage: Eukaryota > Metazoa > Chordata > Lepidosauria > Squamata > Agamidae > Phrynocephalus > Phrynocephalus forsythii. The sequence continues at coordinate 93,562,398 of JAPFRF010000005.1, read as the reverse complement.
TCTTTAGATGAATGATATCTCAGAAAATCCAAAATAGGAAAAGATTGTTTAAGAATTGGGCTTGGCAACTGTGGCTCTCCAGATATTTTATCATGCGAATTCCCAGCATCCCTCACCATTGAATATGTGGGTGAGAGCTAATGGACCTGCAATCCAGTAACATCTGGAGGGAGCACAGTTGGCCACCCTTTCTAAGAGCCTATGCATGGTACTTACTAGACATTTGGGTGCAAATTTTACATCTGAGAGACTCCACACAGCACTAGTAGATAAATGGGAGGTTTCATCTTGAGAAAAACACAGTGGGTTTCCAATTTTTTAAAAAAAAAACTTTGCACAAAGAACTAGAAAAATGTTCTGAGTAGGCCTGTCAAATTTTTCTTCCTATAGTGGAAATCATGGTCAGTTGTTGTGTGAAAACATCACTGGAATAAACGAATATTTCCTTATGCTGTTGGGGAAAACCATTTAAAACATCATGAAGGATCTACATATCAACAGCAGGCAATCACTTAATTTTTTTCTTCAGGGGCAATGTACTTCTGACTACCAGATGTTGGGAACCAAAATATACCATTATATTTCATTTGTCAGCTTTCCAAAGTCATCTGGCTTCCAAGACTGGACCCTGTGCTTTAGGCTAGGCTGCCCTATCAGTACAAAGAGCAGTGTCCTTTTGTGCAATCCAAGCAAACTTCATAGTATCAGTCTTTTGAATCAACATATGTGTGCCAGACATAAAACAGACATATTGCCATTTAAGTATTCCATTAGCTTGTCATTAAAAAAAAAAACCCTGGATGGTAGATGACGCTGTTGCGGTGTTTCATTCACTCCTAGCTCTGTGCCGCAACCCTTTTCTGGCTCACACTTTTCTCCTTCACAAAACACTTCTCCTCATTTGTTCTCCTGTTAGGGCTTAATCCCAATGACAATAAAATCTTCTTATAAAAACAACCAAAATTTTAAATTTTACCGTACATACTAAGTACATGGACATGCAGAGTATTGCATGAGGAGAGCAAGTTTTTCAGTTCCTGTACCAGACATTTGTTTATTTTTAGGTGGATGTGGAGTCAATTTCACATAAATGAACCTCTCACTACTTAAATAAAATCCTAAGAACATAAGAACATAAGAAGAGCCATGCTGATTCAGGCCAAAGGCCCATCTAGTCCAGCTTCCTGTATCTCACAGTGGGCCCACCAGATGTGTTTGGGAGCGCATGAGACTAGTTTTCTTTCTCCTGGTACCACTCCCCTGCATCTGGCCCTTGAAGTATGACGGTTTTAAGCCTGGAGATTACACATCTCCTTCATGGTTTGTAACCTGTGATAGACTTTTCCTCCAGGAATCTGTCCAATCCCCTTTTGAAGGCATCCAGGCCAGATGCCATCCCCACATCCTGTGGCAGGGAGTTCCACAGACTAACAACGCGCTGGGTGAAAAAAAATATTTTCTTTTGTCTGTTCTTACTCTCCCAGCCCTCAATTTGAGTGTATGTCCCCTAGTTCTGGTATTTTGTGAGAGGGAGAAGAGCTTCCCTCTATCCACTTGACTCATGCCCTACATTATTTTGTACGTCTCAATCATATCCCCCCTCATATGCTTTCTGATAAAGTGCTATACCAGATAACAGGAACTAAATAAGTAAATAAAAGCACTGTTGACTGCTTGCTGGAAAAGCCAGTGACATAACAAACAGCTCATTCTAAGCCTAGCCTTCGTTCCCTTCTCTTTCAGTCCCCATTACCTTCCTCCTCTCCTGCCCCATCCCTCAATCATCTTATTCTCTTCACCCCCTATATCCCTCGTATATCTTTATTCTTTGACCAAGTCCTGATCTGTCATCTGTATTGGATTGTGGGCAATTTAGATGATGTCCCTGGTATTTTCAAAGGTTATGCCAATGAAGCAACAGCTTTTGTCAGGCTTTACCAAGCTGGCATGACTTTTGAGTATGTGGCCCTGGAAGTAGAGAATGAATTTGCGATATGAAGATTAGCTTAGATAACTGTGCAGAGTCTCACCACTTGGGAGATAAATTGGCCAAAACTACTGACCATTCTATGGGTCCCAAAGGCTTCCCACTGATGCAAATCAGGGGGAGTGAATCAGAAAATTTATGAAAATTGATCATGCATTATGATGACATCAACCTTATGTGGTGTAGTTTCAGGAACAGGATTTTCACCATTGTATAATTAACAAAATAAAAGTAATGCCTCTGGCTTTAAAATCAGTGGCTATGGTAGAATAAATGAGCAGAATTTATTCATGCAGTTCTTAGTGATGGCTGGTATGCGAATAAGAACATTGTAACCAGTACTCCCTGTTTTCCTTGGTAAAATGGTGCATATTATGTTATTTTATACACAGATATGAAAATAAAGCTTATTGGAACTAAGCAAGTTGTTTAAGCTTCCCAGAGCCGCCTTTTTAGCCGGGGGTAGCAGCCAGCACTGCCCCTGTGCCCCTGTGAGCAAGTCCATTGGTGTAAAATCCTGCCACAGAACCTTCCTGGTCTATCTTCTTAAGTATTGCACTGCCATGACAAATTTCCCACAATGTTCCCACCATATGGTACCTCCTCTCAGAATAGTACCTTGCTGGCTGTACTGCTACCACCAAGTAACTCCACAGTTGGATACCCACACATCAGAGGACATCCACCTATTGAAGGCCCTGCCATATCTAGAGTTGGCTGAACTTTCACTTGTACTTCTGGTAGAACTCTGAAAGTTGAGTCATGGGAATTGGACTTCTTTTCTTGTGAGATCAAAATGTTTCATCCAAGTAGCTTCATCAATCTGAGAAAAGCTGGTAGCAAGGCTTCCAATTTATAGTTCACTTTGATTTCACACTACCTAGGTCTCAATAGTGTCATTAGGTGGCCTATGGCCTGAATAAGCTTGTTCGATGTACAATGGCCTGGGGTGCATGGAAGTCTCACCTACTCAGCCCTTCCCAACACCCATTAAGCATGGGTTGTTTCCACCTTCCTGGTGGAAGTGTAAAGCGCTTCTGATTTGCCTGGGGATCTATGAAAGGGCAGCATGATAAGTAGCAGTTTTTGCCCAAGTCTCCCACCTCTTTTGAGAAATGGAAATCCTGACAAAGCTGTTTGGATGAGCAGCGAAAGGTTTCGATCTCACAAGAAAAGAAGTCCATTTGCCTAGACTCAACTTATGCCCTAAGCACATCTGATCTCGTCTAATTTCGGAAGCTAAGCACGGTCGGCCCTGGTTAGTACTTGGATGAGCGACCACCAGAGAATACCAGGTGCTTGTAGGCGCCTGGAGTAGGAACTGGCAAACCATTCCAGTATTCCTGCCAAGAAAACTCCATGGACGTGGGGTCACAAAGGGTCGATCACGACTGTAATGACACAACACACACACACACCTGGATGACTGAGAATCTTCACAGAGATATACAGGTAGAACTATTCACTATCTGCCTACTTTCAAATAGCAGAAGTGGCACCATATTCTCTCTCCACCTTCTCCACTAGTGCATCTGTGTATGTCACATTATCTGCCCTCCATCTCTCTCTTTCTCTTTCTCTCCCTCTGAAAGAAAGAAAGAAAGAAAGAAAGAAAGAAAAAGAAAGAAAGAAAGAAAGAAAGAAAGAATCAGAATCAGAATACTTTTATTGGCCAAGTGTGGTTGGACACACCCAGAATTTGTTTTGGTAAAATATGCTCTCCATGTATAAAAGGAAATATAAGAATCATATAGTCAACAATAAAAACACAGTACAACAATACAATATAACCTATTATGTAAAAAGGAAGAAGAGAAGTAAAAATTAATTATTCAACAGTTTGATAGCACTTGGAAAGAAACTATCTTTATATCTAGTTGTCCTAGTGTGCAATGCCCTAAAACGTCGCCCTGAGGGTAACAATTGAAACAGGTTATGTCCAGGATGTGTGGAATCTGTGTGTGTGTGTGTGTGTGTGTGTGTGTGTCTATAAGAAAGAAAGAAAGAAAGAAAGAGCTGTTCCTGACTCATGTTTCCACAAAAGTTCTTAAAATATCATCAGTTCAGTTTATGGCATTGTTTCCTCAACCTCAGTAAAGAATAAGATAAAAATGGGCAGGAAATACCATATCAAATTGAAAACAGATAGGCCCCTTTGTCTAACAAAGAAAAAGAAAGGAAGAAAATGAAGCCATCATAGCTCTTGAGACAAACGGAGATAAAGAACCAGATGGCAGGTGCTAAGATTAGTTATTAAGGTGTCTCTGAGGCATTAACGACTGCACAAAAAGAAATATTTTCCAGAATCCATTGTCAAGACATCTGCAAAAATAAAATGGAGCAGGATTACAGAAGTCAATCCAGCATTTGAGAAATAAAGCTTTTCAGAAGAAAAGCCAATTTTTCACGTTCTCTGCATTAGCAAGGTCACATCTGGAATATGATGTTCAGTTGTGGGCATTGCACGTTAATAGGAGCGTTGACAACTTCAGAGAACAGCTAAATATAAAAAGGGATCTGCAGAAAAAAAATCCTATTAAGGTTGAGGGCATTACTAATGCTTTGCTTAGGTGACGAATTGGCAGACCACAACATTTCTTTGCCCCATAACCTGCACTGTCTAAACCCCACACTCTTCTTGAGTTTCTGTATGGAAAACAGACAAGCCCTAATTAGTTCGACAGTTGAATCTGGGGTAGGTGGCTACTCACACACCATCAAAAAGGGTGACAAAAGAGGACACTGTAGTTGATTTTTGGAGGGGAGAGTAACTATTTTATATCAACAAATGCAAATTAAAAAGCGGCTGGAACAGAGTATTCATGAAGCACTGGTGCAGCTTGTAGTGACCAATTGTAGCTAATTGATGAGAATTTGGGATGCATATTGGCCGTGCAGTTGGCATCTCATCAATTAGCTGCAATTAGTAACATGTTTTACAAACCTTATGTGAATTCCAGTAGGATTCTGGCTACCAAATGTATAACTAAGAATTACAATGCACCTAACTTGGAAATACTCTGAGAAAGTGTCCTTTGTGACCATAGGCTTGCAAAACTCATGGAATCAGAAGTTTCTGTCTTCACAGAAGCCTACTCTGAAGACAGTAATAGCAAAACCTCACACAGGCATCTTGGTCCTGATTTATCTCCATATAAACTGCCAATCTGCACTTCATACAAAGTGACAACAACTTGAGCCCCTATCCCACGTCCCTTTAAATGCAGATTAAATTTGTAGATGAACCATGTAGAAAAATGCCGTCCCCACAACCATTGGGCTTTTTGAAAAAAAAGAAAGTAAGCCCGGTAACGCCCCTTAATCGAGGTTTTCAAGACTGACCAGAGAGGTAGGGAATTTTTTGCCTTGCTTAAAAAATCCACCTTTTAAAGAGGCAGACATCGTGGGACTGTGTAGATGATCCAGTTTTCTTTTTTCCCTCTCTCATAGTGCTGACCAGATGTTCCTGGGCCCGGACGGCGCTGTTTTTCCCCCTTTTAACTACCCCCACCCCTAGCGCCAATCAGCTGGTCCTCTGGCTGGTCTGGCACTGTTTTTTTATTTTCCCCACCTCCTAGCACCAGCCAGCTGGCGACTGTGCTTTTTTCTTTAACTTCCCCCACCCTTAGCGCCAGTCAGCTGGTCCTTCTTAAAAATCCTAGCACCACCTGCTGGCCACCAGGCTGAACTGCACTTAAAAAAAACCTTTGTATGTGGGAACTGCTATCCCACATCTTCAGTCATGTGACAGGGGGAAGAGGAAAAGCAGGACCTTCTGAAGATCAGGATCTTCCCCAGGTGAGATAGCAGCCTTACAGTACTGTCTAAGGTAAACTACTCTATCATTCATTTTCTTTTTTGAACTTACTGGATTTTATACATGCACAAAAACAACCACAGTGGAATGTGCTAATGGCTGCAGCAGCACAAGAAGGTGGGTAAAGGTTTCAGTCAAGGCATATAGTAGTGTGGATTCAGTAGCTTCATGGAGTAAAAATATGAATGAATGAATGAATGAATGAATGAATGAAGTCGGAGGTTCGAAGACGATCAGTTACCATCATAATTCTGACTGTACACGATGCCAACTAGCAATCCAGCGGCATTATTCCCATGACCCACTGGGCAGCTTCCAGGAACCCAAAGTCTTTGGGTTCCGGGGGGAGTATGGTTGCAAAGCTGAAACTTTAAGGAATTGATGGAAGGACACCACCAGGAATGGAGTCTGCGGCTTAATTTAAATAAATAAATAAAATAGTTAATGAGATTCTTAAAAAAAAACAAGAACAGACTTGTATTTATGCAGCAAAAACTTATTAGAAATAATAAGTTTATTAGAATTATTAGAAATAAGGGAAGAATTGACTGTATGAAGGAGTGAGAACTTATCAAAAGATGCAGAGCATCACTGAGTGAAGGAATGGCAAAACTGGTTTACCTGTTTGTAATTCCCTTTCTCTTCTCTGCTGTCCCCATTTCTTTTTCAAATTTTGTTTTTAGTTTAGTGGAAACACTAAAGATCTTAGGTTGCTGCATGCCCTCAGCAGCAACTTCAATTTTTGAAATGGTCTCACCCCAAATTTACATAGGATGGGAAGCAAAAAGGGACCCACACAGTACCTGGACACTAACTGCAGTGAATGGATGGGAGAGCAGGCTCTAAAAAGTTTTGGGACCAGCTGATCAGGCTGTTCCTATTGGTATTAACTGGACTGTCAGACATCTCAGAGGGCACAGCTTACAGAGGGAACAGGAAAACCACCAGAAAGCCCTCCAAGAAGTGGCTCCTCATCAGGGCAGAGACAGATTCAAATGCGAGCCTGAAACCAGATATTTATTTATTTTGATGAAGTCACTTGGATGCAAGGAGTTATACGTTTAACATATGCATGTTGTCATAGGTGAAAAGAAGCTACAGTAAGTCATAAAACAAGATACAAGTTTGGGAGAAGCACAGTTTCCTTCTGAACACCAAAGCTGTTATTACTTATTTATTTATTACGTTTATATACTGCTCCATCTAGCAACACAACTACTCTGGGCAGTTTACAAAGTTGAACACATATCAAACCAACAAACAATACAATAGATAAACAATCCAATAATTAAAAACATAATAACCAATGAAACAATATATATCAAAGCATCAAACAGGAGCAAGATGGACTAGAAACAAACAAAAAATAAAATGCATAAACAGTAAATCATTAATAGCATATATTAATACCCACGGAAAGCTTTTTTAAATAGCCACATCTTTAGATGTTTCTTAAAGAGCGGGAGGGAAGATGACAGACAAATCTCAGGGGGAAGCTTGTTCCAGAGACGAGGGGCCACCACTGAGAAAGCCCAATTTCTTGTCAAGGATTTATGGGCCTCCTTCAGCGATGACACCCTCAAATGCCCTGTCTGTGACGATCGGGTGTTATGGGCAGTATTTTGCAGCAGGAGCTGTTCTGCCAGACAGCAAGGTCCCAAACTGTTTAGGGCTTTGTATGTCATCATTAAAACCTTGAAATCAATGCGGAAGTGAATCGGCAGCCAGTGCAGCGCGTCCAGCATGGGGGTGATATGTTGATATTTCCTTAATTCCGTAACTAATGTAGCTGCAGAATTCTGTACTAGCTGGAGCCTTCACATTAACATAAAAGGCAGTCCCACATAGAGCGCATTGCAGTAGTCTAATCTTGAGACTATGAGTGCCTGGATCAACATGGCAAGTGCAACAGGGTACAGGAAGATGTGCAGCTGAGCGATCTGCCTAAGATGAAAATGGGCAGCACGGACCACTGATGCCACCTGGGCTTCCATGGAAAGTGTTGGGTCCAATATTATGCCCAGACTGCACACCTCATCCTGTGCAGGGAGAGTCCCCCCACCCCCAAAATGGAGGGAGCTTCCCAAACTGGCAACCACTGGCACCCCCACCCGGAGGACCTCCATCTTGCCCGGGTTCAGCCTCAGTCTATTTGCCCTCATCTATCCCAGTATGGCGTCCAAACAGGCATCAAGGGATGAAATGGCATCCACTGCAGATGGAAAAAAAGGACATATAGAGCTGGGTGTCATCAGTATGTTGATGACACCAAACCTCATACCTCCTGATGACCTTCCCCAATGGCATCATATAAATGTTAAAAAGCATGGGGGAGATTACTGATCCCTGCGGCACCCCACAATTGAGGGACCAAGGGGTAGAGGCAATCTCCTTCAGCTGCACTCACTGAGGTCAGTCCTCTAAGAAGGAACGGAACCACTGCAAAGCAGTGTCTGCAGTTCCTAACTCAGAGAGCCTCCCAAGGAGGATACTGTGGTCAATGGTATCAAAGGCCGCTAGGAGATCGAGGAGGACCAGCAAGGACAATTTGCCTTTGTCGGCCTTCCTCAGAAGGTTATCATGCAGGGCGACCAATGCCGATTCCATTCCGTGATGCGATCTGAACCCCAACTGGAATGGATCTAGAATGTCAGTTTTATCCAGGAGCTCCTAAAGTTGGGGCCACCACTCTCTCCACAACCTTGCTGATTATTGGTAAATTGGCGACAACCCTATAATTGCCAATTTGGTCCACTGCCAACTGTGGCTTCTTCAACATGGGCCTAATGAGTGTATCCTCCATGGAGAGACTCATTAATTATTGCTGTGGCCCCTTTGGTGGTAAGCGACCTGGCCAATTGCTTGCAGTTTTCAATTCAAGACCTCACTGACACTATGATGCAGCCAAGATCTGCTCATAATACAGGATCCAGATTTTGTTGTTTCTCATTTTTTAATGAATTGGATTGGAATGAAAGAGAATGATGCTAAATCCAAGGCAGCTTGAAACAAAGGCCAGATTTTAAAAGAAGCTGTAACCTCTTTCTTTACCCTTCAATGTGATATTTAGCATTTTGTTTTACTTTTCCAAACAAATGTTTTCTCTCATGTTCTTTCTCAAACACTGAAAACATCTTGGAAGCTTCCCACATATTAATCCCATACCAAAGAGAAGGTCACGTTCACATTCCAGCTGTTAAGCTGCTATAGTTGGAGACAACTTTTCAGATGTCTGAGAAAAATAAAATCACTGTGTGGAAACATATTTTCATCTTTGTTCTTCATCCAAAGGTAATGTAGTTTTGGAAAATGTTTTGCCACATGTGCTGGACAACTGGCAATGTTGAAGACCCCCCTTAAAGAGAAAAGTCATCCCCCTGAAGAAATGTAGCAGTTAATACTTTTTCCTGGACATTAGGACTGCCCTAAATAGTCTGAATGATGCTTCATTTATTAATCATCATTTTTCAGCATTCCTTTGTAGATATTCATCAAGGATCAGCTTGTGCAAGGTGTCTTAGACACAGTTCTTTCTACTAGCTTTTTGGCCCTTAGCCCCTATGAAAAGCAGGAAAGCAAAACTAGGAAGAAAATGGTGCACAACAACCATCCTGCAACTTCAGCAACAAGAAAAGATAATTTATCCACAGCTCAAGACATTGTACTACATAAGTATTTGTTATTGTTTAGGTTGTACAGCACTTAATAGCTGGTGCTTGAGTAAACACAGACCACATACAAAATTTAAACTCAAAAAAGTGTTTTGGTAATGGAATCACTTTGGTGTTTTGAACATTCCAGGACAAAAGAAAGAAAATTTTAAAACACCCTATGCAAACAGACGAAGAGGAAAACAAGAACATAAAATCAGCTTTGCTGGAACAGGCCACAGGCCATCCAGTCGGGCATTCTGTCTCACACAGTGGCTCACCATTTGCTTCAGGGTATTCCCAAGCAGATGTCTTCGTCTTTTTACGATTCCCTGCAAATGGTAGTGAGAGATATCCTGCCTAGCTCTCCAATATGGAGGTTGTCCTTAGGCATCCATAATGACAGCCACTGATATCCTTGTTCTCCATGAAAATATAAAACCTGAGAATTAAAATATTCTTCAGTCCAGAAGCTGTGATGAATTAGGTTTTGTTCTGGGCCATGATGGTTTTACAATTCGTATGAAATATCTGAATAATCTCAGTCCTAGTTCAAAAAAAATTCCAAATAATGAAACAGCATGTTAATGGTACATCTGTAAAACAGCCAAAATCCATCTCTTCCACATACTAGATGTAACAAAAGATCTAACGGTCAGATCTACCAGCAAGACAAAGTTTTAGAGGTAGCTGTATCAGCCTGAAAAAATAAACTTGTCTACGAAAGCTCTCGTTAAACTTTAAGAAGTCACAATGTTTTTGTCATTTTCTTTTAACTTTTTTGTTTACCCCCTGACATTAAAATGTAGCAGGTAGTGTTAAAGGTGCCATAATGTGTAATCTGCTCTATTTTTTATTTTAATTCTTCTTTTGTCTGATAATTGAATGTTAATGTTCTGTTATGTTGTATTTCAAATTTAAGTTACATTGTTTTCACTGCTTTTTTTTAAAATGTTTTTTATTAAATTTTAAACTACATACAACGACATAAAAAATAACAGTAAAAAAAAACTACAACAAACAATATAAGTGCACCCCCATCCCACGGGGCCATCCATACATTCTTATTCGTTGCTCCATCTTCTATTCTTCTAGTAGTCTTCTTAAAGTTCTCTTCTCCAGAATTGTTGTGAGATATTCGTGGACTCTTTCCCTTTTCCTTCGACTAGTACATAATCTAAAAATTTACCCCAGATATCGTAGAAAATGTCTTTTTTCATTTCTCCTCGTTTAACCTTTAAACTGCAGGAGAGTTTATCGTTTATAGCTATATCCCAAAGTTCATTATACCAGTCTTCCATCTTGAATTCTAGTTTTGACTTCCAATTTTTGCTATAATTAATCTAGCAGCTGTCATAAAATTTGCTATTAGTTCCTTTGTTGTAACAATATAATCTTTACTTGTTAACAATGATAATAATGCTATCTCTGGATTACAATCTATATCCATCTTAATCATATTACTTAGCTCTAAAAACACTTTTTCCAGAACCTTTGGACTATTTCACATTCCCACCAAAGATGCAAGTAAGTACCAAGCTCTTTTTCACATTTCCAACATATCTTAGAGTAAGCAGGATTCATTCTATTTAGTCTTACTGGGGTTAAATACCATCTGGAAACCAATTTGAAGTAGTTTTCTTTTATCCTGACTGACAATGATCTCAAAATTCTCATATTCCAAATTTTTTTCCAGTCTTCTTTCTCTATCTGTACATTAAGGTCTTGGTTCCAAACTTCTCTCAAGGTGTTTAACTCCTTCATTTCTGATAATTCCCCTAGTATTTTATATATTTTACGTGTTATTCCTTTCTCTGAATTTTCCTGTTCAAACTCAAGCGATAGTAGGAAATGTTCAAATTTTGTGCATTCTCTGATTTGATTATTTCTCTTTCCCCAGTCCTTTATCCATTTTCCTAGTTGAATATAATTTAACCATGTTAAATCACTGGGTTGCAAAATATTTTTATATCCTGAATTGTTTTAATCTTGAGCATCCAATCCTTTAGTCTAGCTATTTTCTTAATTTTAAATAACTCCAAATAATGCTTCAAGTTGTCTGGAAAGCTTTCCAAGTCAGTAACTAAAGCCAGTGGGGATCCCTTCGGAGACAAGATTTTCCTATATGTTCTCCATGTAGCAATTAAACTATTCAATAGGGGTTGTCAATCTTTACTTTGTTTTTAACTTCCGTGAATAAAAATGTGTTTATTTCCCCCTTTATATCCAAAGACTCTTGCTCCCACCATATTAACTTCTGTGGTTTAAAAAGAATTTCCCCAAAGAACTAAGTTGATTGGCTATATAATAATTTTTTATATTGGGTATACCTATTCCTCCTTCTTTCTGAGATCTATACCATAGACTTTTATTTATTCTTGATTTTTCCCTGCATTACAATTCCTATTTATCATGTCTTGGAGAGTTTTAATTTCCTTTTCTAAAAACTGAACCGGTAACATTTTAAAAATAAAGTTAATTTTTGGAAGTATTTTCATTTTTATCAATGCAATTCTGCCAAACCACGATAATTTTAGTTTAGAGTAGGATAATAATTTGTTTTTCATCTCCTCTTCTAATTTCGAAATATTTCTTTCTTTAGTTTTAGTAAATTCTTTATGGAGTTCTAATCCTAGATATTTAATGCTTTTTCCGGTTTAAGTCCAGATTTTTCAATCATCTTTAAGTCATGTTTTCCATAATTGAAGAATAAACTCTCTGATTTTTGCCAGTTTACACATAATCCTGTTATTTCTCCAAATTCTTCTAAATGAGTTTTTACTCTTTGAATATTCTCTATTGGGTTTACAATAGTCAAAAGAGCATCGTCCGCGAATAAACTAATTTTAGTTGCCCCATCTTTCCCTATACCTTTAATAAATTTGTCGTCCCTTATGGCATTTGCCAGGAGCTCTATAACAATACAAAAAGGACTGGAGAAAGAGGACATCCTTGTCTAGTTCCTCGGCCTAGGGTGATTTGTTCAGTCAATCCATCATTAACTATTATTGAGGAAGTGCCCGTTGAATATAGTTGATTTATTACTCCCAAAAAGGATTTCCCAAATCCCATTTTTTTAACAATATTTTTAATGTGGGCCATTGAACACAATCAAAAGCTTTATAAAGATCTAGAGATAACATCCCAGCTTTAGTAGTACTCTTACTCATTTCATAAAGAACATTCAAATTCCTTCTAATAATATTTGCCATTTGTCTACCTTTGATAAAACCACATTGATCCTCTTTAATATATTTAGCTATAAATTTATACATTCTTTTAGCCAAAATTGCTGTGAAAATCTTAGCATCTTGATTTAATAAGGATATTGGTCTGTGTGACCCAATATCCATTAAATTTTTATTAGGTTTTGGAATTAAAATAGTTAAAGAATGGGTCCAAGATCTCGGAATTTGTTCTCCATTCAAAATTTCATTATATAGCTTCTTTAATTTAGGTATTAATACTGCTTTAAAAAGTTTGTAAAATTCAGGTCCCAGAGCGTCCACTCCGGGCGTTTTATTATTCTTTAATTTGTCTATTACCTCGCTTATCTCTTGATCTGTAATAGGCTTTTCCATTTCCAGCATATCTTCCTGTTCCAAGACCCTCTTTAAATTCTTAGTGATATACCTTTCTATATCCTCCTCCTTGTTTATTTTTTGTAGTATATAACAACTGATAAAACTCTTGTATAGCTGACAACTTTTCCTTCATTTGTGTGCATGTCTTACCTGAGGAGTCTTTTATAATCCCTATTGTATTCTTGTCTTGTCTTTTCTGTGCTAATCTGGCTAAAAGTTTTGAGTTCTTGTTGCTGTATTCAAAAAAATTTCTTTTTAGGTACAGAAGATTCCTTTGTGTTTGTTGTAAATCTAGATCTTCTAACTCTTTTTTCCTTGCTTCAATCAACCTCAATATCTTATTATCCTTAGTAAGGAAAAATTGGGATTCTAAATCTGCTATTAGTTTTTCTAATTTTCTTTTATTGAGTTCTTCCTGTTTTTAGTTTTAATATTTTCTTTTATGATAAGGCCTCTAGCTACCGCTTTCAGGGTGTCCCATATGATTGGCGTTTGGCTACCTGCCTTTTCGTTTATATCCCAAGTTTCCAACCAATCTTTTTGACCTTTTCCAGCACTTCTGGATATTGAAATATTTTTAAATTCATTCTCCACCTTTTAGCTTCTCTATAATTTTTATTTGTTGCTAAATCAATCGACATTAAAGCATGATCAGATGTTTTTATGATCTCCGGTATTATTTATCTTGGGTATTAGGCTTTTGAAACAAACACAAAATCTATCCTAGAATAGGTTTTGTGCACTGGTGAGTAGAAGGTGTATTTTATTTCATCTCCTTTCAGTTCTCTCCAGACATCCTTCAATCCTGTTGTATTTATAAACTTTGCTAGAGTTGTATGTCTTGTCCTCCACTCTTCCTTTTTACATACCGATTTATCTTTAATTTTATCTAAGACCATATTGAAATCCCCTGCCATTATTAAATACCCCTTTTTAACCAATTCAATCTGATCCCAAAGGAGATTGTAAAAGCGGCCTTGGTTAACGTTTGGTGCATACAGATTAACCAAAGTATAATGATCTTTCCCCATTAGAACTTGCAATATTATATATCTACCTTCTGAATCTTTTACCACATTTTCAACAACACATTCACAATTCCTTGAGATTATAATGGCAACCCCTCTTGCTTTAGATGTGCCAAAGCTTTTTTCATAAATATCAACATTTGGAATTTTTAATTCATTAATACCATCTCTTATTTGATGAGTCTCTTGCAAAAAGGCAATATCTATTTTGTGCCTTTTGATCATCGCTTCGATTCTATTTCTCTTCGAAAATGACCCCAGACCTTTCACATTCAACGTTGCTAATTTTATAAACTTTCCCATAACCTATTTCTTTTGGTTTCAATATTCTGGAATGGTCCCGTTGTGCATACAAAAGTAAAAACACCATCAATTAATAAAAAATAAACTAAATAAAATCTAATCCTCCACCCTAAAAAACTATTCTTTTCTCCCACCCCACCAGCTATCATACTGTTTAGCATGTGCATCAAGGGGATGGGAGGGAGGAAGTTGTCCACAGACATTAGCCAGCCTAGATCTCCTTAACTCTTAAGTAGCGTGTTACTGAAAATTCTATAAGTTGTTCTACCCCCCTCTAAACCACCCTCTCACCGCCGCCGCCCCCTCAAAACAAGCAAACAAACAAACAAAAACAAAAAAGGGAAGGGTGGAGAGGAGGGGGAAAGGGAAGAAAAGGGATAATGAAAAGAAAAAGAAAAAGAAACATCCCAAAAACAAAAATTAAAATTGGAAAAAAAAAAAAAAAAAAAAGAAAGAAAAAAGGGGGGAGGGGGGAAGGGAAATGGAAGGGAAAAGGGGGAGAAGAGTAAAAGAAGAAAAACAAAGGGGATGATAGGAGGTGAGAGAGGGGGAAAGAGAGAGGAGTAAGTTAAATGAGTTTCAAATATTCTTCATCTTCATCGAAGATTCCTGGAGTCGGAGTAAAAAGAGAGAAATTCACTGTCCTGATGTTGCCACTGAAGTTCCCGGGGGAGAACAGGCAGAACCTGAGTCATCCTGTATGTTCCATGCTTCAAGAAGATGTTGGCCTTCTTCTAGAGAGTAGATAGTGTGTTGAACAGAGCCTTTCCAAACTTTCAAAAATAGGGGGTGACCCCAAGAATAGCGATAGTTGTTCTTCCTTAATATGATTGTAACTGGTCTCATCGATTTACGCCAATCGGCAGTTCCTTTAGAAAAATCTTGAAAAACTTGCACAGTTGCACCTCCTCTCTTCAGAATATTAGGATTGGCTCTAATTGAAGACATAAGACGCTCTTTATTTACATAAGAAGCAAATCTTACTATCACTGGTTTTGGGGCCCCATCTCTTGACTTGCCCAGATAGTGAACTCTCTCTAAATCGTCGTCCTCTAGTTGTTTGGGCAGAAAGGAGTTAAACCAGGTTAAAACTTCCTGTTTTAATGATGCCCCCTTGTTTTGAATAACAAAATTAATCAGTTTGACGTTCTGCCTCCGAGAATAATCTTCAATATAAGTCAGTTTCTTATTTATTTTCAGTAAAGCCTGCTTCTGAGAGTTAATTTGAGTTTCGTTTTCAGTTACACGTATCTCCAGATTTTTAAATTCTCCTGCCAAATTATCAAGCCGCTGGCCATTTAACTTTATTTCATGTGATAAATCTTGTTTAGTGCTTTGGAGATCCTTTGAAAGGCCATCCATTCTGCGGATCACATCCTGTTGATTAACACTCATGATGCTAGCTAGCTCCGTCCTCATTAAACGCAGTTCCTTCATGAAGTCCCGCCCACCAAGACATGCCGGCAGCCTGATCTTAGAGCTCTGTGCCGCGATCCAAAAAGAGCTTTAAAACTACTGTTTAAATGCTGTGGTGCCGTGAGTAATGCATCAATAAATTACTCGGGTGTCAGGAGAAGCAATATATGTGTTTTTCTAGACTAGATAAGCTTGATTTATAAACTAAAGGAGCTACTTTCGGTTTTGCCTGCTTTGATTCTGCTGGCCGCTGGCTGCTTAGAAAACTGAATCCTGGCTGTTTGGAAAGTCACCAGATGATTACAAACAGTTAGACTGCTTGATACCTGCCTTTTGTCTAATTATATGCCGGCTAAGAGAGCACACAATCGCCCAGCTCTACAGCGTATCGAGCAGCCCTCAGACGACGGAGGGGTAAAAATGGCGTCAGGATCTGAGAAAGGAAAGAGGGAGACTACCCCTCCTCCCGCAGATCAAGTTTTCACTGCTTTAACATTTGATGTACCACATTCTTCTGACTATAAGATGCCCCAGCAATGTATAAGGCAGCGGCCACTTAAACCCAAAATTACAACTGTACAACTGTGAGGTTCTCTCCTCAGCTTACTTCTGTGTATAAGACAAACCTCAATTTTTAATAACAATTTTAGCCAAAAATATGATCGTATACATGGAAAAATACTGTATTTTGCACTATTTGATGATGTGACTACTCTGTTTTATTGTAAACCACCCAGAGTGGCCTTGATGGCAGATGGAGGGTATTTGTGTGTGTAAACAAACAAATAAGCAAGGCAAAGTGCCTGGGCACCACACAACGGTTGCCAACAAGACTGTATTATTCAGAAGGCTGATGAGGCTGGAGTCAAGGGGCAGGCCAATATTTGGGTTAGGGCCCAGGCATGTCCAAACTTCGGCCCTCCAGATGTTTACGACCACAACTCCCGCAGTCCTTTGTCATTGGAAATACAGGCTTGGAATTCTGGGAGTTGTGGTCCAAAACATCAGGAGGGCCGAAGTTTGGTCATGCCTGGTTAGGCTGACAGTGGTAGTTGGCTTCAAGTTTGAAGGCCCTCCAATACCTGAAACTAGGACCGCGGATTACTACCTTCCAGGCTGCCAAGAGACAAGGTTAATACACAGCAGAAAACATCTGGAGGGCATTCCCATTGGGGAAGTGCGCCACTGGCCCCAGAAACTTGCCAGCCCCAAGGACGCTCAAGGTTCCTATTTTACTCTATGCTAAACTGAAGGCCAAAGGATGTGGTGGCTCAGTGGGCTAGAGCACAGAAAAACTGTGTCGGTATATAAGGGTTCAATTCCTGGGCTGCCGCCATGCAGCGGAGTAAATGCAAGTAGATGAATACAGTGGACCCTCGTATAACAAACGGTTTGTATATTCTATGGGGCGAATCCGTACAACATAAAAATGGTCGCGATTAGGGATTACTCTGTTTTCAATGCATTCCTATGGGAAATTTGTATAAAAGAAAATTTGCTTAACGTAATTTCATTTGGATCGGATTAACTCCTTTATACAAGGTACCACTGTACCGCTGTAAAAAGCGGCAACGTAAAACAGTGTTTCCTTGCAGCCATGCCGGCCACATGGCTACGGCCTCGCACAACACTGGCTCTTCGACTTGAATATGGGGTTGAGCACCGCCCCTAGAGCCGGAAAATAGGACATTTCCCGGAAAAATACGCCTTCGCCCCCTCGGAAACGGGCCCAAGCCTCCCACCCTGTGACCTCAACAGTCCAACGTCGCCATCCCCCAAGCAACGCATGATGGTATCCGCCCGGCCTCAGCGGAGGCCGACGCGCCTGCGCCGCAGCTGGACTACCATTCCCGAAGGCGCGCGGGGCGGCGACGGCGCATGCGTTCATCCGGGGTAGCGGGCGCTGCCTTTTCTCCCTTTCTCTCTCTGCTCCTCCTCCTCCTCCTGCTGATGCAAGAGGCGAGCGCGGCGGCGAGGTTCGGCTGGAGGAGCGACTCGAGTGGAGGAACGAGCGGCGGAGGGACTGGGCTTCCCCGGCGCGAGGACTTCTCTGCGGGCGGCTCTTCGGAGCGGCGACGGGCCTTTCGGAGATCCTGTGTGGACGAGCGGGGAGAGAGCGGCAGCCATGTCGGGGGACGAGGTGAGGTGGTGGTGGTGGCGGTGGCGGTGGAGGAGGAGGAGGAGGAGGAGGAGGAGGGTGGCGGCCGCCGCCGCCATGTGAGGAGCCCGGGCTTGCGGCCTGCCTCACAACCGCGCTCAAGGGGGGGGGGACGTGTCCCGGTCAGGGAGAGAACGAGGGCCGCGTCCTCGTTCTCTTCCTGACCGGGAGACATTTGAGGGGACGGCGCGGGTTTTGCCCTTGAACGAGCCGTGCGCTTCTTCCAAGAACCCTAACCCTGGCCGCCCTTTTGGTCCGTCCGTCCCCCCCGTTTTCCTTCCCTTCTTTTCCTTCAGGCTCGCGGAAGGAGGAAGATATATTTTTTTTAAGCAGGCCTTCGCACTGAGTCTCAAGCTGGACCTGCTGGACAATTTTATGCCGGCTCTTTATTTTTATACAGTATTTTTTAAGAGTCTCTGGTCAGACCTGAAACCTGAAGGCGAGAAAGAGGGTTGCAAACAAAAAGCATTGTGTGTGTGTGTGTGTGTGTGTGTGTGTGTGTGTGTGTGTGTGTGTGTGTGTGTGTGTGTGTGTGTGTGTGTGTGTGTGTGTGTGTGTGAGAGAGAGAGAGAGAGAGAGAGAGAGAGAGAGAGAGAGAGAGGGAGGGAATGAAAGAGCTGCGGATCCGACTGAAATGCCTGTTGGATGAGTTTGTCATTGCCTCATGGGCGGCTTTCATTTTTTAAATGGTTGGAGCTTCCACCTTTATTGGGTTGGCGTGGCTTCTCTCTCTGTGTAATTTCTATTTACTCTTAAGTGTTGAGGCATGCATGCAAGCAAAATATTCCAGAATGGGTAAAATAACTTACTACGTCTCCCTGGACTCCCTTTGTTCCTCTGCCCAGAATACCCTGTGCTTCAACACTCTTGCATTTGAGAAGATTGTGTTATTGTAGTATTCAAATATATATCAGTGGGTGTGTGTAGATTGATTCCTTTTGGGTGAAATTCTCACATACGAATATTTAACGATAAAACTCTTTATTTGGGAGGACTTGATACAGTATATGGATATGAAATATTTGACAGACAACTAATTCTGTATAAAAGCATTCATCTAAGTTTTTGTACTAAGGCAAGTTAACTATCATCAGACAGTTGAGGCAAAATCATATGCTCAGTCAAGGACCTTATTAAAATCTTTTTTTAAAAAGAAATCTAGCTAAAAGGGTTCGGTTTTCAAAATTGTCTATTGGGCTCTTTGTCTTATTAGCACTGTACAATTTGAGACCAAGAAAGTTGTTGTTTGTATCAGCCTTTCCTAGTTTAATGATCATCGTTATGTATGGGGTAATAGCTGTATTTTGGAAGGCATCAGATTAAGGCAGGTGGGTTTATATGCCATCAGAAGGTTTACAATCATGTCTGAATATCAAATGTGTGAGGCTAGAAGAAACTGGAGGAGAAGATATTGAAACTCCACTCCTGTGCACAAATGAGATTTCTTCTCAAGATTTCCACATATTGAGAGAGTATCCTAAGATTAAAAGAGATAATCATAAAGTGGTATGGTAGAATTCTTTACAAACATAGTTAAGAATCATCTAGGTATCAACTTTTTTATGATAATACATAGGCCAGTCCATTTCTTTCCATCTTTATTTTGCTTCTAAATGCCTGTGTAGGGCTAGTATGATGGCTGATATCAAGAAAAAAATGCATTTTGGGATGGAGACTTCTGAATGGTGTTTAGGTGGTCCTGTCACAGGGTAAAGTAGTTTTAGTTGAACTTGTATTTAATTTTGAATTGTTTTATGGAGGCTGTCTTAGATTTTAAGTTTGTTATTACTGGGAATAATGTAAATATACCAATTAGCTCGCTACAAAAAATCAGCCCGGAGACTTGACCCTCCCCCTTTAATTATGAATTGTATGCATTTGCATTTCATAGGCTACTGCACTTTTCAGGGAACATTAGCTGACATGTTTCAGTTCCTGAGAAGTCCAGTTTAACTAGCTGATATAATGAGGTATTCCCGTGTTATTCATCTTGTCTTCCTTTGAAAACATCTTGTGTATCTAAAAATTATTTCTGACAAAATAAGTTTACTCAGCAATTTCATTCACTGTAACTTAGTCTAAAAGTAAATATGCAGACAAATGCCTCCTTAATCTGCATTTACGTATTAGTGAATATGTTTTTTACATCTAATTTTTGGATGTGGCTCTTTTCCAAATTGTGTTCATATCTGACAGGAGACATTGGTTGCAGGCATTTCATTTCTTGTTGGATTTATTGCCAAATGAAAAAAACATTTTTTTATTAAACTAAACCTTCAAATGAGGTTTAATTCCTTTAAAATGAATAAATAAATTCTAGAAAACCACAACTATATAGCTCTTGGTATCTTTAGTGTATTTCCTCCCTCAAATTATAAAAAATCTTTCTTCTGCTTTATATATTAAGAGTTCAAATGAATCTTGATTAACTCAATATGTGAAGATGAAAACATTAATTTCAATAGAACATTGTTTGTTTGATATATAGTAGATGACCTTGAAGGTATTTGAAATCTTTAGAAATTGTTACAGAGTTGTTTTAGCAAAATATTATTGTTTCTTGCAGATGATCTTTGATCCTACTATGAGCAAAAAGAAGAGGAAGAAAAGGAAGCCTTTTATGCTTGATGAAGAAGGAGATGCACAGACAGAAGAAACACAGCTATCAGAAACAAAGGAAGTGGAGCCAGAACCAGTGGAAGACAAAGACACAGAAGCAGATGAAGAAGATAGTAGAAAAAAAGGTAAAATTGCACATGCCAATTAGAAACCATGGTGAAAATCCTGTTGCACAAGTTACATCTTCAAAGGAACAATCTTCCATCCTGTGACCTTCACACTGTGAAATGTATTATTTGTGCATCAGATGGGACGTGGAAGGCTTTATTACCTGAAATCACTCCTCATCCATGTCTTCAGCCTTACACAGGCATAACTTCTATAAAGAATTTTATGCCATATTTAAGTTGGTTTTTTTTCACACGAGGAAACATATTTGGACAGTATGGTAAATAGTATTGAATGTCTGGTTGACCTGAGTAAGTCACTCTTTCCTTGTTGCTGATGTAGTTTGCAAAAAAAGAAAAAAAAAAAAAAAAGGCTAGTCTAACACTATTTCCTGATACAAAATATGTGGAGGGTGGGTGGATGCTAAAGTTATAAATGAAACAACATCTGTTTGTGCCCCACTCCTATGTAGAATTAGACACATGCAAGCCAGCTGAATTCAATGCTTTGAAGCCCAACTGATGTGACCTAAATGGTCCATTTGATACCTATATTAGTATGTTGTCTTTGAACTATAGCATGCGTAGTTCATACATTACTTTTATATTACATTCTTCTCAAAGTAGATTACATTGAGTGGAAATGAGACAAATGGTTCCTGCCCTCATATTTGCTTTCTGAAAAGGCATACCAGAGAAGGGGAGAGAGGATGGGACTATATGAAGAAGGGAAGTGATTTTAGCCACAGGTTCTTAACTTGTGGAATGATCACCATTTAATGTCCAGGTTTAAGGCAACTGCAGTATAGCAATAAGAACATAAGAAGAGCCATGCTGGATCAGGTCAAAGGCCCATCTAGTCCAGCTTCCTGTATCTCACAGTGGCCCCACCAAATGTGTCCGGGAGTGCATAAGACTAGATATCTGTCTCTTGGTACCACCTCTGTATCTGGTCCTTCAAGTACCCCAGTTTTAAGCCTAGAGATTACACATCTCCATCATGGATTGTAACCTGTGATGGACTTTTCCTCCAGGAATCTGTCCAATCCCCTTTTGAAGGCATCCAGGCTAGATGCCATCACCACATCTTGTGGCAGGGAGTTCCACAGGCTAAGAACACGCTGGGTAAAAAAAATTTTCTTTTGTCTGTTCTCACTCTCCCAGCCTTCAATTTGAATGTATGTCCCCTAGTTCTGGTATTCTGTGAGAGGGAGAAGGAGAGTCCCTCTATCCACTTTACTCATGCCCTGCATTATTTTGTACATTTCAATCATATTCTCTCTCAGGCGCCTTTTTTCCAGACTAAAGAGCCCCAAATGTTTTAGCCTTTCCTCATAAGGGAGGTCACCCAGCCCAGTAATCATTTTAGTCGCTTTCTTCTGCACCTTTTCCAGTTCCACTTTGTCTTTTTTGAGATGCGGTGACTAGAATTGTACACAATACTCCAGGTGCGGCCTTACTATCGTTTTGTACAATAGCATTTTAATGTTGGCTGTTTTATTTTCAATCCCCTTTTTGATAATTCCTAACATGGAATTGGCCTTCTTCACTGCTGCCACACATTGGGTAGACACCTTCATGGAGCTGTCCACCAGCACACCAAGATCTCTTCCCTGATCCATCACAGATAGCTCAGAGCCCATGTTCTTAAGCCTGCTTACTGTGGCCACCTAAAATAGAAAGGTCTCAAAAGAGAGGAACCAATAATTACTGGTTAGTCACCCAGATGTAACAGTAGCCTTGTTTCTTATTTCTCAGTCTGTGGAGTGATTGTTAGGCCATAGCTGGGAGTTAAAGTGTAATGCCGCTGGAAGAGTTGGAATTTACTGTTGGTTGTCCATGCTGATGAATATAAGTGGCTGAAGAAGTTGGGTTGCTGGATCCTCTGATGGCATGCCTTGGAGGAGCGTATAGCTAAAAACACTCAAAGAAATAGCAATGAGTTCTTTAAGTACATTAGAAGTAAGAACCCAACTAGGAAGGCCATTGGACCGTTAGATGATAATGGAAGACAAGGGATTATTAAAGAGGAAACAGAGATTGCAAAGAAACTCAGTGAATTCTTTGCTTCAGTATTCACTGAAGAAGACAGACACCACATGTCCAAAACAGAGCCTTTCTTCATATGGAGGGAAACCAAAGAATTAAGGCAGATAGAAATAACCAGGGAGGAGGTTCTTGCATGTCTTGTTAAACTAAATGCTAACAAATTACCAGGACCAGGTGGTATCCATCCACGAGTTCTCAAGGAACTTAAAGATGAAATTGCTGATGTCCTAGCCAAAATATATAATCTTTCCCTCAAATCAGGCATTGTGCCTGATGACAGGAAGGTAGCAAATGTAACACCAATCTTGAAATAAGCATCCAGAGGCAATCTAGGAAATTAGCGACCGGTCAGTTTGACATGTGTCCCAGGTAAAGTGATGGAAACCATCCTAAAAGTTAAAATTAATGGGCACATAGAAAAAAAGGTGCTGCTGAAGGAGAGCCAACATGGCTTCTGCAAGGGCAAATCATGCCTCAATAATCTGTTGGAATTCTTTGAAAGTGCAATAAGCCTGTGGATAAGGGAGATCCAGTTGACCTTGTTTATCTGGACTTTCAAAAGCAAAAGAAGCAAAGTGTTCTGCTTATATACCGCCCCATACCACTTCAAGTAGCCTCTGGGCGGTTTACAGTTTTAATTACAGTATGCAGGCTATACATTGTCAAAAGCCTTTCAGAAGGCTTTTGACGAGGTCCCACACCAAAGGCTCTTGAATAAACCTGCCAGTCATGGAACCAAGGGACAGGTCAGTATTGGGACCCCTGCTTTCAACCTCTTTATAAACAATCTAGAAGTAGGAGTAAATAGCAAGGTAGCCAAATTATAAATTATAGAGGGTAGTAAAAACTGAAAGAGATTGTGAGGAGCTCCAGAGGGATCTCTTCACACTGGGGGAGTGAGTAAACTAGTGGCAAATGAGCTTCAACATTAGTAAATGCGGAGTGATGTACGTTGGGACAAAAACCCCAATTATGTTTATAAACTGATGGATATCTGACCCACCATAATGGAAAATCTACAATATGCAGATGCTGGGTAGAGTCAGGACTGGGGAGTCCTATCTGGGCCTCCTACCTTTCCTTGAGGTCTGTCACTTCCGGTTCACTGGAAACCACTTCTGGGGCATCCAACACGGCCGAGAAGCCCACCGGAGGCCCGTTTGGGGCAGTATCAGGCCTGGGGTGAGTGCAGGAGGCCTCAAACAGGCCGATGCAGCTTGCCCCAGGAACCCTTTGTTTCATATACTGCAGTCCCGTGATATACCAGGACTGCAGTATGTGAAACATGAAATGGCGGAGGACAACTACCATTCAGGTGTCTGTTGTCTTCTATCAGCACAAGTCTGCACATGTGTGCTGCGTCATAACAGTCATGACCCCCTCTTTGTGACCCCATGTCCATGGAGTTTTCTTGGCAGGAATACTGGAGTGGTTTGCCAGTTCCTACTCCAGGCAGCACCTGGTATTCCCTGGTGGTCTGTGTCAAATATTATGGGAGTTATAGTCCAGAGCAATTGGAAATTGCCAATCAGTATTTGTCAGTTTGCTGTAGTAGTGCAGACTAGTTTTCGAGGTAGACATTTTCATGTGTTCTGGCATTCAGATTAGTTGACTTTATGATATTTTAATTAATATGCATTATCTTCAGAAATGGTTCGTGGATGGGGAAAGGGTTGTCAGAATCAGCACTGAACACAGAGGTTGTAGAATTCTGCAGATAAGTGTGTTCTGATTCTTTGGGTATATTATTTCCAGACCTGTAAAACAATTGATAATGTTCAGATAGCTTTGTAATACATTCCTTTTAAATTTCAGATGCATCAAATGACTTAGATGATTTAACCTTCTTCAATCAAAAGAAAAAGAAAAAGAAAACAAAAAAGATATTTGATATAGATGAAGCAGAAGAGGCTATAAAGGTCAGTTGGTAGAGGGTTAAAATATGAGCTTTTTGGCTACAATTAGTTTAATTATCTTATCATTTTAATTTGTCAATTTTATCAGTATTTCATGTGCATCTATAAATTTAAATTGTGCAATACTGAAAGAAAGAAAGAAAGATTTTAAATCTTTCCTGCATTTTTGAAATGGATATTTTCCCCATTTAAAAAGATGATCTGTGATATACTTCTGGATTTAAATGGGAGGAAACACTGGCATTTCTTGCTTCTTTTCTTAATCAGCAATGAGGGAAGTGATCTGAAATAGTGTAAAAGAACTCTGTATGAACTGAATGGGTGTTTAAATTTAGTGTAAATATTCCCATTGTTTAGAACCCTTGTCTTTCTGAGAATAGTGTAAGCAGTACTAGAAACATATTAACTTAAAGGTCCTTTTCATTGTCACATGGAAAAGACATTTGAATTGTTTTTGTGTTGTGTGTATGTGCCATCAAAGCATTTTATGTTTAAACTGGTAGCCAGTTGTTTCCAAGTTTTCCTTGAGGTTAAGTCACCCTAGGCCAGTGATGGCAAACCTTCAGCACTCCAGGTGTTTTGGACCACAACTCCCAGAATTCCAAGCCTGCATTGCCAATGACAAAGGATTGTAGGAGTTGTGGTCCAAAATATCTGGAGTGCCAAATGTTCACCACCTCTGCCCTAGGCAATAGCAGATACTGCCTGTGTATTGATACATTATTTGTTTATTGTGCAGAAACTCTGTCCATATTCTTGCATCTGACTAGTTGAGGTGATTAGATCAGTGATGATAGTCACAAATGAGCAGCAGGTAGCAGCCCTAAACATGTTGCTGAGTAGAAAGTAAAATGTTCTAATTAATATTTGTGAATGAATTTAAGACAAACAAGCCAACATTCCTTTTGTAAAGGCACTTAGATATTTAATGAAGCAGATATTTAGAATTCCTTTTTATAGGGATAAGGGTAGTTCAGCTGTCATGATAATTGTAATTGCTTCATATTATACGGCTGCTTTATATTTTCTACTGATATGTATATGGTTTATGCTGCCTTATAAAGGACCTGAAAATTGAAGGTGATGTGCAAGAACCAATGGAACCAGAAGATGACCTTGATATCATGCTTGGAAAGAAGAAGAAAAAGAAAACTGTGAAGTTTCCAGAGGAGGATGAGGTGTTGGATAAAGATGAAGGTAACAAGGTTATTTTGCTTTTTAAATGTGTGTAAGGTTTTGACCAATACATTCATAAATTATTTTTGCAGTGAAGCACATTGTGCAAAGGAAAAACTATCAACTTTGTAATTTATTATTAGGGATGTTAACAGATTTTCTCTTTCTTGTTTGCTTTGAGTTCTTTCCAGATGATTGTCTTTTTGTTTTCATATTTTTCTTTATTTTTCTTTTATTAAGCAAGAAAAGAACTGGTTATTTTGAATTACCTAATTTTACTTCCCCCATTGCTTGTTCAGAAGTCCCAAAGAGTTATTTACAAAATCCCCACAAACAAAACCCAGACAAGCCAACAGAAGTGAATTGGTCTACTCTAAAAGTAGACAATAGTACTAGAGAAAAAGCTTTTTAAAAACCATCAAAACATTCACCTTTTGTAGAGTAAATACATCAAATTAGCTAAATAATAAGAAAAGAAAACCTAATAGGGAATGCAGCCACACAAAGACTGAGGAGAATAATAACTAAATTAAAAAAAACCTCTCTGGTGTTTACCTGTATTATGCATAATGCATGAGAGGTGTCTGTACCGATTGGTGGGTTGATAGACCAATGAGAGAGTCTGGGGAGTGGCCAGAGAAGATTTAAGAATTGTTTTATCCAGATAGGGGCTGACAGAAAGACCTAAACTTTCTGCTGAAACGTCCAGAGAGGGCTAGAGGACAGGGTCTGGCACCATCTGAGAATCAGAGAGGGCTAAAGAAGAGATAGGATTTTTAGAGTGTCTGTGAGGAAAAGTGTCTAGAGTTTGTAATTTTAGGAACTGAGTGTGCATTTATTAATCTTTATTAGTAAAGTATTGTTTTATTTATGCTTCAACACATTGCCATTGATTATTTTGATAACAATCAAACATTGTAAACAATAAACTTCTTTTGCTTTTATTCAACTGGAAAACAGTCTGAAGGCTTTAATTTACTAGCTAAGCTAGTTGGTGGCAGCTATATAGGAAAATAAAAAATGATGTTTGTCAATAGCCTGTGAAACGGCTGGGGGCAAGCACGTTAATGTTACACCCTTTTCCCAAAACCAAAGATAGAAATAAATCCCACTCAAATAAAGAATTAGAATATAGGGAGCATTCTTTCCCCTCTGACATGGACATCTTGTCTTTTGAGTTCAGCGGCTTGGACAAGATAGAACAATATAAGGTAGAAGACATCAAGATCTAGCACACAGATTCCAAAAAGAAAATGAAACAAAGCACCCCTTTCACTTGGTTCAAAATAATCAAGGCCCTTTTACAGGTTCAAAATCTCATTCTCCCACTCTTCTACAAACGGCGGCCCTAGCAATGCTGTTAGATGAAAAATTACCCTGAGCAATTTGACAGTTGAAAGAAATCTTGAACGGGTTTCCCTTGTGTTATTGTATTACTGATAATTAGTACCTGTGGAATAAAGCAGTCCAACATAGACCGTTTAGTTTAAAATCAATAGCAATTGAATTGTCAGTTAAATCATTGAATATAACTGGCTCATGGATCAGAAGTAACCAGAAATCTAAACCAGTAGTGTCATTGTCTCTACTTTTTCAGGGAACCCTGGGAAGCTTACAGAAGGGAGGGAGACATTAAAACTGGCCTGATATCCCTATGCTACTCCAGACTAATTCTCAGGGTTTTTGTTAACACACACACACACACACACACACACACACACACACACACACACACACACACACAGAGAGAGAGAGAGAGAGAGAGAGAGAGAGAGAGAGAGAGAGAGAGAGAGAGAGAGAGAGAGAGAGAGAGAGAGAGAGAGGATGTGTATCCTTCCATCCCGTTTTGTTTAAACATTAAAGAGATTCATGATGTGACTAGAACTGAGGGTTCATATGACTTGAATGGACATAAATCATATTTGCTATGCTACTTTTATCTCACATTTTATAGAAGCTGTTTCATCTTCTAAAATATATGCATGCTGGATTCCAAGACTGTCATGTGGAGGAGGGTGGATTTTCCAGTTACTATACTTTTTTTGTTGAATTTTCCATTCTGAAACCTCTTGCTCATAAATTTAATTAATTACCCAGTAAAGTTTGCCAGTTTCATAGTTGTAGTTAATTTGTTTTAAGTGACTGTGTGTATCTCACACTGGGTAAAATTATTTTAAATAAACAATAGGATAATTAAACCCAAACACTCACATAATCAAAACAGGCTACATTGGGTTGAAGTTCCAAGGCACTCTAGGAATCTCCTTTGCCCTGTGGAAGCCTTTTGGGAGTGTCATTATAGTGTAATATCAGAACATTTGTAATATTGTCTTCGTCTTCTGGATTAGAACTGGCAATGACTATTTTCAGATAGAATTCTGGCCCATGTGTATAAATGGGAAGACAGTTCTTTGGATTTAAGTGGTATTTGTTATTTTGCAGCACTGGAGGATGAAGATAGCAAAAAAGATGACGGAATCTCTTTTAGCTCCCAGTCAGGACCTGCATGGGCAGGCTCAGAAAGGGACTACACATATGATGAGGTAAAATATTTCTTAACTAGTTCTGGTATTTGACTTTTACTTGTAACTTTGGGGAACACATTAATTTTAAGTGAGTCCAAAAATGTTTCACATTTGCAGAAGGACTGAAGCATCTGGTTAAACTTGTGCTGAA
Source organism: Phrynocephalus forsythii (assembly GCA_029282475.1). Taxonomy (NCBI): domain Eukaryota; kingdom Metazoa; phylum Chordata; class Lepidosauria; order Squamata; family Agamidae; genus Phrynocephalus; species Phrynocephalus forsythii. The sequence goes on along the minus strand of JAPFRF010000005.1, from coordinate 93,533,912 downwards.
ATCACAGAAGGAAGAAAATAGAATATTTGTCTCTGGTGTTATTCTAGACATTGTGAGTTGTACAGTCATGTATATATTCTAGAATTGTCTTTTCCTATGAAAGTAATAATTTGTGCAAGTAGAGTTTGTTTTTTGGTATATCTATTGTAACTGGATAAAAGAATTTTAAGGAATGAGATGATTTCTTTTGAAAGCAAATTTCACTTTCTTTGACCTTTAACAGATCAGTGAAAAAAGAGCATGCATCAAAAAGTTTAGATAACCAAATACACTGTGTTAAAGTGAAATGACCGGTCATATGAACATTTAATCATCATCATAAAGGAAGTAACAGGGAAGCTTCTTGTTTTGATCAGTGCAATAGTGTGCAGTGCTAAATAGCTTTGATAGGGTACTGGGCAGTAGTCAATAATTGTATCAAAAAAGTGCAGGTTGAGACTTTCTTAGTGACCACGCAAAGTCTTTGACTCATTTTGTCTATACTTTCAGTTTTCAGCCAGTAAACACAGTGCAGATTGTATTATTGCACTCCTTGGCTAGTATTGACATCAGGGAAGGATTAGCTTTCAGCTATAGATCACTGTTATGAGCTGTTATTGCTTTTGTTTTCCCATCGCTTCTGCCCTTTTTTCCTTCCAGTGCATTTTTCTAGGATCTATGGAGTGTAGGCAAGTATCTCAGTTTTCTGTTGATCATTATCTCATTCTATAGATCTTATTGTCAATATAGAGGGGATATGAATTGCAGTTTCTGACTGCTTCTCCATTCTTTACATATTACATGAAAAATGAAAATGAGTTTGTTCTTATATTTGAGTACAAAGTCAACAATTCTAATATACAGCTTTATTCTTCTTTACATGTTTTATACAAAGTGTTACCTGAAGGATCCCAGAACCATGTGAAAAGCAGTAAAAGCTCTTATTTTGTTTCAGTCTTAACATGATTTATTTATTGATTTTTATACTGCCCATCTGGCAGCACCATCTGGGGCTAATCCATATTACAGTAGGACCCCCGTATTTGTGGAGCATTATTCCGAGCCACAACACAGATAATGAAATCTGCGGATAAGACTGAATGCTCTTATGCAGGGGTGGTGGGGTGCCATGGGCAAAAGTGATGGTGCTGCTCTGCTGTGGGGACCAGCCCTTCACATGTCCCAGTCTCATGAGCCACACAGCTGGGCCGGGCGGTGCGGTGCCACACCCACCACCTGATCTGCCACATGGCCTGGCTCGCCACACTGCCATTCAGCTTGGCCCTTTGCACTGCTGCCCACCAACCGCGGATAACTGAATATGATGATGGCGAATCAGTGGATACAGGGGTGCTACTGTACTGGAAAAATCCTTTTTCTAAGTAACAACTAGAGAAAGAAATGGGTGGTGACTCATAACCTGGCTTGTAACAGCTTTCTGTCTTTTGTGTTTACAGTTGCTGAATCGTGTATTTAACATAATGCGGGAAAAAAATCCAGATATGGTAGCTGGTGAAAAAAGAAAGTTTGTCATGAAACCACCCCAAGTTGTAAGAGTAGGAACCAAGAAAACATCATTTGTGAACTTCACAGATATCTGCAAACTGTAAGTGTGGCTGTGTTGTGAGTTGTGGATACGGTGGCGAGTAGATAAAATCAAGAGTGCATACTGTGGTTTCTCAGTTGTACTCTGTGATTAGTTGTACACTGCTAAGTTTTGTGGACTGGAAAATATACCTATAAAATACTTCTGTAGAGAAATGCTTGAAAAATGGCAGTTCACACTGAAGTCAGCTGGGCACCTTTTTGTGTCCAGTTCTAGTGAATTCAGTGTGCTGTGTGTTATCCAAATATAATTCTCTGTGTTCCATGCCTGAAGTTCAAGAGTCAGCATAAAGGCTGAAATCCTGTTGGTCACATCTGCATGCACAGTGGGAAAGATGTAATCAGTAACGCCAAATACCTGTTGATAGAACTCATCAGTTGCCAATTTTGGGGTGTATAAGATTTGAGTACAAGTCATGTGTACCCTAAAAACCTGAAGGAAGCCTTTAATGAGCTCTGATTTGCTATCACTTCTGCTTCCATTCTCATTGTGCAAACACAGAAGCACAACAGGATTTCAGAAACAACAAAATTAGGGTGGAGCTGATGGTTTTCTTGGATTAACTTTACTCCCTCACATGTTTGCTTGACAGGCTTAATGCGTCCAAAAGTTTTCTGCTTATATACTGCCCATAGCACTTCAAGCACTCTCTGGGCAGTTTACAGTTTAATTATGCAAGCTACACATTGCCCCCTACAGCAGGCTGGGTACTCATTTTACTGACTTCGGAAAGATGGAAGGCTGAGTCAACCATTAACCAGCTACCTGGGATTGAACTGCAGGTCATGAGCACAGTTTTAGCTCATGACCAGAGGTTGCTGGAGAACCCAGCAAAGGATATACAAACAAAATGTTATGAATAGAATCTTGTTTTTGTAGGCAGTTCTGCAAGTGATGCCATATTTCCAAACTTGTGCAGAGAGATTTCCATGATTCCTTTTTGTTTCATTTATTTCTGCACTGCCTTTCTTCTGGTGTAGGAGCTCAAGGTGGCTCTTAAGTAAATTTTAAAACACAGGTGAATTTAGAAACACCACACGGTCTAAAAACAATTAAACATACACAGTGGTACCTCAGTTTAAGAATGCCTTGGTTTAAAAAAAAAAAAACGGTTTTGGAAAGATATTATTGGAAATGGGAATGCCTTAGTTTAAGAAAAAATTTCAGTGGAATGCCCTGGTTTAAGTTTTTCGTAAGGTCTTAAAAGGTGATGTGTGATGTTCGCATGGTGAAAAGAATGGGGATGCCTTGTTTTAAGAATTTTTTTAATGGAATGCCCTGGTTTCCTTTTTTTCTCACTTCTGGAATGGATTAATTGGTCTTTAGTGCATTCCTATTGGAAACTGCATTTTATTTTGCAAATTTTTCACAATACAAGATGGCCCAGAGGATGAAGTAATTAAACCAAGGTACCACTGTACAGTAGTACCTCGTAAGACGAATGCCCCTTAATATGAAAAACTCATAAGACGAATGAAATTTCCTGGAATAGGAAAACCTCATAAGATGAATGAAATTTCCTAGAATAGGAAAACTTCATAAGACAATTTTTTTCCTATGGGACACCTTGCAAAACGAATTCAATGCATTCTTATGGGAACCACGTTAAATGGCTGGAGCGTCTGAGAAACTTAAAAGGATATTTGGCAAACACCACATCCCTGTTTATTTCAAACCCACAAACACACTAAGGTAGAGACTTGTCCACCCAAAGGACCCAATACCAAAACGCAAAAGGAGCAATAGAGTATATGCGGTCCAATGCAGTGAGGAGTGTGCAGACCTCTTCACTGGAAAAACTAAACAGCCATTAAACAGAAGGATGGCCCAACATAGGGGGGTAACAGTTCATGACCAGAATCAGCAGTGCACCTCCACTTGAAGGACAAAGGACATTCATTCAAAGGTGAGGATGAACACATATTAGACAGAGAAGAGAGGTGGTTTGAAAGAGGAGTAAGGGAAGCCATTCATGAGAGCATTGAAAACCCCTCAACAGAGATGGGGGCTCAGGCATAGTCTATCTGCCACTTATCAGGCTATGATTTCAACAATACCCAGACAAATAAAAATACTTCAAGCCTTCACCACCATGGCCATAGCTAGCAACCCATACTTTATGGGTTTCATCACCTTAGGCCATTGTTTACCTTAAGGCTATTGGGACTGTTGTCTGCCTAAGAAGCCTATTCATGCCATTGTTCATGTCATGAGCCTATTTCAGACCAGGGTGATAAGAGGTCAAAGTGAACTATAAAATGGAAGACTCACAACTAGCTTTCTTCAGACTGACAAAGCTGTTTGGATGAGCAGCGGAACATTTCAATCTCTCAAGGAAAAGAAGTCCAGTTGCCATGACTCAACGTCCAGATAAACTCACCTAGATGACTGAGAATCTTTGCAGATGCATTAAAACGCATTTTGTAGGATGATTTTTTTGTAAAACAAATTGAACCGTAGAGCAAATTAAATTCATCTTAAGAGGCACCACTATTTAAAATATCAATTTAAGAACAGTAAATCTTGCCACATAACTCTTCTCTAGTGTCTGACTCAGTGGTTAAAATCTGCCTAAGAAGAAAAGTCCTTAAAGTCTGCCATAGGAAGAACAAAAGGTGTGGGAGGGGGAGGGTTGGGGGGCTGCCTTGGCTTTCCAGGGGATAATATTTTGCAAATTGGAAACAGTCAGTCAAAAACACCTCATGTTTTTCCCAATTATGCTTGTTAGGGCAGCACTGCGAAGAGAAGATCTCCCCCATATCTCTTGATATCCAGAAAGACTCATATGGAGATATATAGCCCAGATAGTTTGGCTTAAAGTCATAGAGGATAGCCTTTGTCTGGGGTTATGTTTCAGTTTGTTCACCTTTCTTCAGTCATGGCATTAGACACTGGTTCAGGGCTTCTTTCTTTATTCTTATTAGAGTTCTGGACAAATTAAAATGGTGGATATATATGAAATATAAGTAAAATTAATAACAAATTAAAATGTTAAGGTAATTAGACAATTTTAAACCCAAAGCAGCTCCTTCAATAGTGTTATTTTAGCCACTCGCTCAGTCCTTTTAATTACATGTGGGGCATAAATTGCATGCCCATAAGTACTGCATGGATTGAATTTCTCCACAGTTGTAAAAAAACGTCTAAGTAGTCTCATTTTACTTGAATATTTGTTGGCCTTCCTACTTTACTCTGAAGCTTATTAAGTAACTTCTAGATCAGGCCTGCACAATGCGTTGACGGCGGGCGATCGGTGGCCCACGGAGCTGTCAGAAGTTGACTGCCAGGTCCCTGCCAGCCTTCCTTCCAATCTGCCGCCAGTGGTGGCGAATTCAAGGGGGGAGAATGTTTTTTGTCCTTCCACCTGCCTGGACATTTGGTCCAGATTTCTACCCTTCCCTTCCGATGCCGCCATGCCACACCCCCTCACTCGGCTGCTCCATAGGAGACTCCGCCCTCCCACTCAGGAGCACGGGTGTAGCGCATGAGTTCGTGTGCACTTCTGAAACTGGACCGCGGGGACTGTGGCACTTCTGAAAGTGGACCGCAGGGATGTACGGTGCCTGAAGGTAGACCTGTTCTGTCTCGATGATGCAGCTAGAAATAACTTAAGTGAAGTTAAATAGAAAGGAGAGGGAGAGATGTGTGTCACCATCATGCTAGTGATATTGAACTCCAAAACCTTTTCCAAATCTTTCAGGGATATGTAAAATATCATGGGGAGAGAAGTAACTTCTGGGCCTCCATACTAGTGCCCAGGGTATTTGCTGAACATGGTACCCCCTGAGTGAAATATGGGAGTCAGTATAAAATGACACCTGCAAGACCTATTACAGAGAGAGACAGCTTAAAAGAATCCATGCTGATGGTACTGAAAGCTTCCTCTTTTCACTTGTAGTCATGACTCTTTGTGTATTTTACTTATTACTACAAGGAGATTTTGCAAAAAACCCTTACCTTATGAAGTCCAGTAAATACCTCCAAAATGACACATCGTAGTTCGTATTACACTGAAGTTTCTGTTAATGTTAGGTCTGTTTTTCATGTCATAGTAGTCTATCAACTGCTGAGTGAAATTTAATCTGATATTTATCTTGATTCCACTGTGGGTTCTCTACTAGTATTGAGTTTATAAATCCATCCTTTAATTCCTTTCATTTGTTTACAATACCTTGTCCCCCTTAGTTACTTTCAAAATAAGTCTCTCTGAGCAGTCTTTGTTGAAAGATTGGTCTTGTATTTAATGCATGTATCCTGGATGATACTGAGAGATTAAATACCTTGAATTTTGGTTAATGAGATAATGTTGGTACGTGTAACAATATTGACTGCTTAAGCACTTGTGCAGTGAGCTTGAGCCTGTGATACCTGCTCTAAGTAGGAAATGTATATAGCTCTCTCTCTCTGTGTGTAATGCTAATAAATCCAACTCTTCTATTTTTTAGATTACATCGTCAACCAAAGCATCTCCTGGCTTTTTTGCTTGCAGAATTGGGTACCAGGTGAGCACCTTAACGCCTCTTGGCAGAATGTAATATTGAACGGATCTCCTTTATTTGCTCCAGGGTTTATTCAATGTGTGTTATGAACATTTTAAAAACAAACAAATTGACTGCCTAAAATTGATGCTGGGGGATAAAGCATACAACTGGATCCATTTTTGCACTGCCAGTCACCACAGAACTCTCTCCCTGTTACCCTGAAAAAAACCTTTTCCTGGGGGATTCCCAGATGCTTAGATCTTTGGGAATTGCTGAGAGGCTCAAAGGCTCAAATGAGCTGAGGGAATTAGCGCTGCTTGATTCCATTGTTTCATATTTAGACCTCTACCACTGGATCCTGCCCTTAGCTGTTTTTTTAATTGTGTTCGATTGTTTTTTTAATATGAGCTTTATCTATTTATATCGAATATTTTTACCCCACCTCTTCCCTTAAAAGGACCCAAACTGTTTGCATATTTAGATTTTAAATTCATGTATCTAAGTATGTGTGTTAATTTATTGTATTTTATTCTGTATTCCAAATGAACACTGAAAGCTTTTGCCCCAGGCTACCCTCTCTCTTTGTTGTGTGTGTGATAGCATTATTCAGTGGGTTGAAATGAATTACTACATTATTTTTCTTGGTGGAATGGTGGTATTTAGCCTCTGATGAAACTAATGCAGTTAATTATGTCAATTGATTAAGAAACAAGTCAGTGGAACCTGAGACTTGGGGACATATCTGAGTGCTGGTTTTGGCCTGGGAGGTGCTCTGGGCGACAGTTCACATAATTTGACCTTAGTATTGCTTGACAGTTGACAAGTATGAGGAAGTCTCAGCTGGAGTTCCAAACCAAACTTGGTTCCTGTATTTATTTCTAATACCCACAGCAAACATTTGTTTGTTTTATTTGTTACATCTATGCCACTAGAAGGACACATGGCTCTCCTCCAATTTACTTCATCCTCTCAATATAGTTGGGGTACCTCTGTGTGTGTGTGTGTGTGTGTGTGTGTATACACACAAAGTGGTACCTTGTATAAAGGAATTAATACAAAGGTCCTCTCTCTCTCTCTCTCTCTCTCTCTCTCTCTCTCTCTGTGTGTGTGTGTGTGTGTGTGTGTGTGTGTGTGTGTATGCATACATACATACATACATACATACATACATACATACATACATACATACATACATACATACATACATACACACACACACTTACGAATTTAATCTGTTCCGAATGCATGCTCTTAAGTGGAACTACTCTTAAGTCGGGGTACCTATTTAAAAAATAAAAAATAGTTTTAAAAAATGAAAAAAATATTTTTAAGTCAAGCAGACCATATCTAAAATTTGTAAGGCAGCAGCAGTTAAAATGCCAACAGTTTTCTGCTCTTAAGTTGAATTGCTCTTAATTTGAGCTGCTCTTAAGCTGGGGTATCACTGGATCCATACATCCAGAGAGAGAGAGAGAGAGATCATTTGTCCCCCTGCTATATTGTGGTTCGTATATTGTGGTCTCGATATGAAGGCAAGAGCTCCTGGGGCAAGCTGCGTGGGCCTGTTCTGAGCGGCCTTCTGACAGGCCCAGGAAGCCTGTAGGAAGCCTGCTTGGGGCAGCGCCAGGCCTGGGGTAAGTGCAGGAGGACCCAAACAGGCTCCCCAGTCCCAGTCCTACCCAGCATCCACATAGTGCAGATTTCCCTTTATCATGGGTCAGGTTGGATCCCTAACCCCCGCGATAAACAGGAAATTACAGTGGACCCTCGTATAACAAACGGTTTGTATAACATAAAATCTGTACAACATAAAAATTCCAGAGATAGGGGAAATTTGCTTAACAGAAATATCTATGGGGCGAATCCGCACAACATATTTAGGGATTACTTTGTTTTCAATGCATTCCTGTTGTAATATGTATAATTTCATTTGGAATGAATTAATTGCTTTATACATGGTACCACTGTACTGTACTTCTGTAACTCTCTTAATTCCCCTGAGTATGCTGATGCCACTGTCTTATGCCTGAATTACAGTGATTCTTTGTATTTGTTATGCAGACCATTACATATTTTATGGCCTTACTGAATGATATGTAGTTTTTATGTTTTCCTTTTTTTTTTACTCAATTTTAAATTACAAAATTATTCTTTCAAATCAGTGGCTCAATAGATGGTAACAACCAGCTTGTAATCAAAGGAAGATTCCAGCAAAAACAGATAGAAAATGTCTTGAGAAGATATATCAGTAAGTATATTTTACAATTGTAGCATGTTACTCTCATTTATCAAAGTGATTTTTGGCTCACTACTGATGTGCCTAAAATTGATTTTTATTTAAATTATGGGAACATTTACATATTAGTAGCATGGATTGCTACTTAGCCTATGTGCCAATGATCCTGTACTATATAATCAGATATTTCCTTAAAGATGAATTTGTTTAAAATATATTCCATCTCTTAGAAGCATCCAGAATGGCTAACAGTTATAAACACAACTATGAATCATAAACTTGAGAGCAAACAAGAACAGAAGTTAACACTTAAAGATAGAATACACTTTCATTAGAATTGTCTGAAGCAGTGAAAAGCAAGCAATATTTGGGCTAGGTAGGTATCCAGAAGGGCATTCCACTACTCTAGCTCCATATGTGAAAGGGCCATACTACATATCCATCTGCTGGATCTTAGTGGAGAGGAGATGGGCTTGTGTTTAAGTGAATAAGTATAGGAAGATGTTCCCGTTTGATATCTTCACTGTTGACTGAAAAATGCTTCACTCTGCATTCCATTTGAAAGAACAGGACTCATTCATTTAAATATAAGGATGCAGAACTCTTTGTATGCTCCGCCATAATCTTTTTGTTAATGTGCTATTGAAGAGTTGGTTCAGTGGCAGAGTGCTTGCTTATGAAGTCTTGCCTTGGCAGCCTAGAGAGCCACTGATAGTCCAGTATTACCTGTTACATATTTGCTCAGAATCAAGTCTCAGTTTTTCCCCATATGAACTTACCTGACCATCCTGATCAGTTCAGTCTGTGATAGCTAGTTCATTGGAGCAAGTGGTAAGGTATGCTTGCAACTTATCTTCTGTTCATGCTGCTTAAGGCTCAACTATATGGCAGCCGAATGTGTATTATTAGATAAATGTTAGGCACTCATTGGGAATTAGCTTATGACTGTGGTGGGACAGGTAGATATTTGCTTTGCTGTGGAAATGCTGCTATGGCAGAGTGCCTTGTTTACTATTGTACTTTGTAACAGTGTCATTGGTCCCTAAGAGCAAGATTTGAAATGGGATCATACAGTCTGTAGGTGGCTTTTGATATTACCTCACCTAGAAGCATTTAAGTATTAACTGGTAGTTCCTGCATGACTGAAAGTATGTCACTTTTGTTAATTCTAATCTTTTGGTTCTAATACGGTATATTTAATTGTTCCCCCAGAGGAATATGTCACCTGCCACACTTGTCGGTCACCAGACACTATCTTGCAGAAGGACACCAGATTATATTTTTTGCAGTGTGAGACTTGCCATTCGCGCTGCTCTGTCGCCAGCATCAAAACTGGTTTCCAGGCTGTCACAGGCAAGAGAGCGCAGCTCCGTGCCAAAGCTAACTAGTTGGTTGGCCGACACTGGATTTTTGAAAAGTGATCTTGGCACAAGTGGCTGGACAGGCTTACAACCTGAATGGATTTCCAGTGTATTAAAAACAAGATTGTAAAAGCTCATTGGCTTTGGGTTGGTCTGTGAAATTCTTGCAAGATGCAGATCCTCAAGCTGTTGACATTTGCTAACAGAATATTTTACCAGCTGTCACATGTGATGAGAGAGGAGGTGCTTTTTAATCTGTTCATAGAATTCTGTATAATGCAAGAGAAATTAAAGTTATTATAACAGTGACTCTTTCATTTGAATTTTTTTGTATCTCCATTAAACATTTGTTGTGATAACAATACTCCTGACTGATTCCAAATAATCAGATGTGTGTTACAAAAACATCCTCTTTTTTGAATAAGTGAATTAGAAGAGCAAATGAAAGGTTAATGAATGAAATGGAATAACAAAAATATTCTATCTCATAGAAACTGCTTCTTTCACTTCGTAAAAACAAATATCTAATAATATGGGCCAATCACACAGTTACCCGTGCTGATAATGTTGTAGATTAAATGGGTTTAGTTTACTGCCCTTTATCACAGTTCCTTCAAATTCTTGTCCCCGTTCTCTTTCTGTATGCTGTAGTTCATTAAATACAACACGTCATTAGATCAGATGCAGTGTGCATTGTAGCATTCATGTGCATAGGTTTGGGGAAATATGACTGGCACATGTGTACATTATCACTGCCTTCTCTTTTTAATGGGTCTATAATGCTGTTTTTCAGTTGTTTTAGGACAGTTAAGTCTTAAAATTAAAGTGGAAGGATGAAATAGATGTGTGGTGCATACATATTTAAATGAAAGCATTATGTTGTAAAAGGAATTTATAAGCTAGCACACCTGTTAAATCATGATAAAGCCTCATCCTTTCCCTTTCTGTAAGGTATATGATGTAATTCTCTTCTCTTTGGAATTAAGAGAATTAACACTGATACAAAAAGCAGCCTGCCAAGTGGCCATTTGTATTTTTTTGTGTGTGTTGAAGGTTATATATAACATTTTCTTTTACAGTTTAATTTTATTTTCAGTGGTCAGAACAGGCTGTCCCCTCCCCAGCCCACTTAAAGAATATTAGGTAACATGGAAACTATATCTGATAACCATTATTGTACATGGTTGGATTTTCCAAAAGCTTTTGAGGAAGCAGAGTCGGAAGAAATAGTGGGATGGTTATTTCTTAAAGTTCACAAATGATAAAAAAAAATAAGAGTGAGTAGGAGAGTGGCCAGGTTGGCTGATTGTGTGTGTGTGTGTGTGTGTGTGTGTGTGTGTGTGTGTGTGTGTGTGTGTGTGTGTGTGTGTGTGTGTGTGTGTGTGTGTGTGTGTGTGTGTGTGTGAAAGGTTGGTGAAAACAAAAAAGGAAGAGCAGAATTTCAAAAGATCCTAAAACTGAATAAGTGTTAAATTGTGTGATGAATAAAGTGATACACTCAGGACCAAAAATTGTAACGGTCTTATGTACCATGATGGGTTTTGTCGCTGACTGACTTAAGATAAGAATATTAGGGGGTATAGTAGTTCAGTAAAAACTTAGATTTGAAAAAGACAAACACCATGCTATGGCTCAATAGGAAAGGGACTGGAGAAAAGTTTTTAATATTATAATTGGCCATTTAAATTATCATGCAGCCATAGAATATTGCATACAGTTCAGATTATTCTTTACAATGGAGGGGATCATCCTGTTAGGCTAGATGGTGGGAGGCTGGACAGGCAAAAGAAAACATGAATACTGTATTGAGTCAAAATATGGATTGGATTACTGCTAGAGCTAATGATGTCCAGCAATTTAAGATGGCTAAAAGGAACTACCCATGGCTGTTAGTTGTAGTGGCTGTTATACTGTCTCTAGGATCTCAAGCAGCATTTTTCAAAATACCAGTTCCATGAGAGTACAGGTGGGTGTGCATGCATGTAGTGCTTGTGTTCTGACAGCCATCTGGCTGGCTGTGGCAAAAAAAAAGAAAGAAAGAACAAGAAAAGAATCATGGCATAGGCCTTTGGTCCATTCGCTCAGGACACTTAAATTTCTTTGATGCCTTTTGAGATTTTCATTAGGCTAAAACATTCACAGAGATTGGAGAAGAGTGCCTTTTCGTAACTATTTGACAAGAAAGGAAATGTATCTGTGCCCTGCAACTGGGAGATGAAGTGTACATACATGGCACTAAAATAACCTTGGTATAGCTGTAACATGGGGAAAATTGAGATTGTTAGGTAGATTCTTCATCCTTAGTATTGGGATAGTTTTTGTTTGGGACGGTCACTTGTATGTCTACTAGCAAAGAATATGGTTTTGCCATAGTAACCACTTACTGTGAATGAGAACAGGGAAACCAAAGCGTTTATTTTCTAAATGGTTTCTAACAGTATCTGTCCTGTAATTCATGTTGGATGTATCTCTTGAAGTGAATAAAGCCAAGACCAGTGCCTCCTGCATAACTTTACTATGACATTGTGGTTGTTTTCCTGGGATATTTTAACAAACACAAACATCACTATCTCACACCATTATTTTCATTTTGTCTATGTGTTTTTAACCAGCATGTAGGTTTTACTACTTGGGATGGAGTTTAAAGATGAGTGTTTGCAGCAGCTTTGCTAAAACAATGCACATCTTGATCTGGTCAATGTCTAAATGAAAAAAGGAATCTTACAAAGCCAGCCTGTGTAGCCTTGAGCAAGCTGCACAGTATCACAATACCCCAGAAGAAGGGAATGGTAAATCACCTGAGTATCCCTCCCTAGAAAACCTGAAAGTACTTGCCATAGGTCAGCATTTATCGGATGACACGTGATTAGTATTCTTTAGCTGTGCTAAAGTCAACTGCTTTGAAGGATATGTGAGCTTATGGAGGATGGAAACTGCAAAGGGAAGCTGCAAAACAGGTTACTTGGTGTGTTGAGGATGAAGCTATTCTAATAAGGATTGCTCATATCTATGCATTATTGACTGAATAGTTTAAAATAAGGGCCGCTTCATAGTAGAGATGGGTGTTTCGGTTCGGAAGGGATTTGGTTCTGAAAATGAAACACGGCAGCACAGCTGTGGTTCGGAACTGGGGTCCAGCCTCTGAAATGAAATCAGCCACTGACTTACCTTCGTTTGGCTCACACGGGTGAAACGCCAATCAGGAAGAAGCCTCTGATGCATCATCTTTCTTTTTCTCTGGCATGGGCCAATCAGGAGCTGTGCAAGGACATGCATCCTGCCTCCCTCTCTGAGGCAGGATGTTCCGGAGGCTGGATCCCAATTCCGAACCGCTGCTGTGTTTCGTTTTCAGAACCAGACCCCTTCCAAAACGAAACACCCATCTCTAGTAGACATTTCTGATACAAGGTTTAGGGGAGTGGGCAAGCAATCTTCAACACATTTTTTGGATATTTTGTTTAAAAGGTTCAGCAGGCGATCTTAAGGTAATGAATGGCTGGAATCTTAATGTGCAAGCTTATACCATGCAATAATAATTTTTCTCCCCGCTGCTTGGGGCCGTCCTGTTTGTACAGTATATCACAGAAGTGAGTACACCCGCTCACATTTTGCAAACATTTTAGTATATCTTTTAATGTGACCACACTGAAGAAATGACACTTGGCTACAATGTAAAGCAGTGAGTATACAGCTTGTATAACTAAATGTGCTGTCCCCTCAAAATAACACAACACACAGCCATTAATGTCTAAACTGCTGGCAACAAAAGTGAGTACACCTCTAAGTGGCAATGTCCAAATTGGTCCCAAGTAGCCATTTCCCCCTCCCTGTTGTCATGAGACCCATTGTGTCACAAAGTCTCAAGTGTGAAGGGGGAGCAGATATTATCACTCTCACTTTCATTTGGTGCTGCTCTCTCTTATACTAGTCACTTGAAGTCCCACATGGCGCCTCATGGTAATGAACTATCTGAGGATCTTATGTTGCCCATGGGCCATAAATAAATTTTACTTAATATCTGAGGATCTGAAAAAATGAATTCTTGCTCTATATAAAGATGGCCTAGCCGTAGGCTATAAGCGGATTGCCAAGACCCTGAAACTGAGCTGCAGCACGGTGTCCAAGACCATACAGTGGTTTAACAGGACAGGTTCTACTCAGAACAGGCCTCACCATAGTCGACCAAAGAAGTTGAGTACCCGAGCTCAGCATATCCAGAGGTTGGCTTTGGGAAATAGATGTATGAGTACTGCCAGCATTGCTGCAGAGGTTGAAGGGGTGGGCTGGGGTAGATAGGCAGGCTATCTCTCAATGCCATTTGCAGGGAATCGTAAGCAGGCAAAGACATCTGCTTTGGAATATCCTGAAGCAAGTGGTGAGCCACTGTGTGAGACAGAATGCTGGAGTGGATGGACTGTGGCCTGTTCCAGCAAGGCTGTTCTTATGAGGGAACCATGAATGTCAACATGTACTGTGACATACTGAAGCAGAGCATGATCCCCTCCCTTTGGAGCCTGGGCCACAAGGCAGTATCACAACATGTTAACAACCCCAAACACTTCCAAAATGACTACTGCCTTTCTAAAGAAGCTGAGGGTAATGGTGATGGACTGGCCAAGCTTGTCTCCAGACTTAAACTCTATTGAGCATCTGTGGGGCATCCTGAAATAGGTGCACAAAGTGTCTTAACATCCACCAGCTCTGTGATGTTGTCATGGAGGAGTGGAAGAGAACTCCAGGGGCAACCTGTGAAGCTCTGGTGAACTCTATGCCCAAGAGCGTTATGGCAGTCCTGGGAAGTTCGGGAAGTTTTTCTTCCTGATGTTTCACCAGACTCTGTGGTCAGCATCTTCAGAGGGCAAGGAGCTCAGGGAACTAGGACTTCCCTCTGCGCTCTGGGGTATAGAGTGAGTGAGATTGGGGTTTTTTTAAGTTGTGGGAAAGAGGAAACTTGTCCTATGTAGAAGAATAGGCGTTAGCATTGTATTGTGTTGAAGGGATTAAGTTTCAATGCAATCGGGTAACAATCCTTCTGTGTAGTTGATGGGTGTCATTAGCTATTCTATTGTGTGCACTGATTACTGCTGCTTGTGGCTGGGCGGGAATCATTGGCCTTTCACCCTTTTGCACTCTGCAGCTTTTAATACTGGTAGCCAGGCTTTGTTGATTTTTAGACTTTCTTCTTTTTTGTTGAAACTGTTCTTATGTTTGTGGATTTCATTGGCTCCCCTGTGTAGTGTGACAGTGATTGATAGTGTTGTCCAGTGCCTATGTGTCCTGAAAGAGGATTTCATGCTGATTTTTCTGGTTGTTTTAGTCTGCAGTGTCTTTCATGTTATTTGATTCCGGTCTGTATGCTGCTCTTTGTGGTCCCAATGTATACCTGGTCACAACTACAAGGTATCCAGTATATTCCTGCAGTAGCGAGTGGGTTCCTTTTGTCCTTTGCTTACTGTAGCATCTGTTGTATATCTGATCCCTGCCATGAAAGCCTCCGAGAATACAATATACTAAAATATGAAATGTGAGGGGGTGTACTCACTTATGTTATATCATGTATGTGTGCACAACTCCCCTCTCCCGCATGTGGGTTCTGTCATGACCAAAAGAAAAACCGTGTGTGGAAAGAGAAAAGCCCCATGTAGAGGGGGGGCAGAGGCATGTGCACACCTGCACTGGTGTGTGTGCACTTTAGAAGGATTCTTGGTGTCATGCAGTTGTGGTGATGCAATCAGTTACACTGTTTACAGAATGAGAAGCTTCCTATTGCTCCCATTGATTCTGGGTATGCCTAGGGATCCCCTTTATTGTGGGGAAGCCTTTGGGAGCTTAAAAATAGAAGGGAACTATTGAATGCCTGAAAGTTGGCAGCAGTAGGAAAGGGATCAATGATGGCAATTTTAGGCATTAAAATAGTTATTTCCCATCTTCTGCACTTCACAAAATCTTCCCCTAGGATCCCTAGGAATTCTTGGAACCTGGGAGAGGGAGAAAGCCTTTAACACCCCCAACCCCAAACTGTGACTGATATCATCATGTGCAAAGTTGCTCAATATGATTTCTACCACTAAAAGCCATAGATGGATGGATTGACGGGTGGATGGATGGATGGATGACAAGGCTACTCTGGGCAGGTCACAACAGTGACATAATGATTTTATATTATGGGACTCGATAATTTATACAGTGTCATGCAAAGATGATGCTGGAGTGATTTGTTTACTAAAAGCTAATTTCTTGGAGTTAACAGAACTGTTCCAAATGTCTCCTTGTGTTTGAAATTAGGGTTCATAAAATTAAATTAAATTAATTATATAAAAATTATAATTTTTTTTATAAAAATTATAAAAAATTATAATTATAAAATTATAAAAATTATAAAAATTAAATAAAATTTAATTAAAATTAAATAAAATTAAGAGTCCATAAAAGAATGTATCTGTATTGTGTACTATGCAAAAACATTCACTGATTAACCACAACATTAAAACAACCTGCATAATATTGTGTAGGTCTCACTTGTGCTGCTAAAACAGCTCTGAAGTGTCAAGGCATGGGCTCCACAAGACCTCTGAATGTGTCCTGTGATGTCTGGCACCAAGACATAAGCAATAGATTCTTTTCAGTTCTGTAATTTGAGAGGTGGGACTTCCATAAATCTGATTTGGTGTTCCAGCACGTCACATAACTGCTCATGGAGATCTAGGGATTCTGGGGGCCAAAGCAACACCTTGAATTCTGTCATGCTCTTCAAACAATTCCTGAACAATTTTTGCAGTGTGAAACAGGCTACTCTGTTGCCACAAAGGGGTGTTCATGGTGTGCAGCAATCTCTGTGTAAGTGATACATGTTGAAGGAACATCCACATGAATTCCAGGACTCAAGGTTTCCCTGTAGAACGTTGGCCAGAGCATTACACTGCCCTGCCTTCTTCCCAGAATGCATCTTCCTACCATCTCTTCTCCAGGTAAATGCCCCCCACAAAGCCAGCCATCTAAAAGGAATCTAAAGAAATGTGATTCATCCTACCAGGTAGCCTTAATTAATTGCTCCAGGGTGCAGTCCTGATGTCCTCACCCTCATTGTAGGTGCATTTGGCAGTGGACGGGTCATCATGGACAGTCTGACCAGTCTGTAACTAAGCAGTCCCACATGAAGCAAACTGTGTGTTCTGATACCTTCCTGTCATTGCCTACATGAAGTTTCTCAGCAATTTGAGCTACAGTAGCTCTTTTGCGTGATCAGACCAGACGGGCCAGCCTTACATCATCAGTGAGCCTTGGGTGCTCATGATCCGATGCCGGTTCACCAGTTGTCCTTATTTGTACTACTTTTGCTAAGTACTAGCCACTACATACTGGGAATACTCCACAAGAATTGCCATTTTGGAGAGCCTCTGACTCAGTCTGTCCATTGCTATTTGGCCCTTCTCCAGGTCACTCAGGTCTTTTCACTTAATAATGAGCAAATCCAAGATTTGGAGAAGTACAAAACTAATTAGGAGGAAGAAATCCTAAGAGGGCAGAAAAATGGCTAATCAGGTCAACGAAAAGCAAGTATTCACAGTGGGCCTACAATGTTACGCAGCATGTTCTCAACAAGGGCATGGCATGACTGGCTCTAACCCTGAACAAGCCTATTTGTCCCTGCAGTGTTTGGCTGTGGTTCCCCAATTGTATTTCCACACTGACGGCATTTTATGTTCATTACATAAAATAGCAGTAGAAAGAGCAAAACAAAATGTTCAGAGGTTTATGACCTTATGTATACGAACCAAAACAGGCCGCCTGATCTTGGCACGGTCTTGAACCAGCTTAGAGCTTTTCAAAGCTTAGCATACTTGAGGGTTTTTTTTTAAAAAACAACAACAAAAAATGCAATAATACGGGGTGAATCAAGTTTCTCCCTTTATTATACAGAATTTTATATACAAAGCCCACCCTGTCTTCCCCCTCCCCTAATACCTCAGTCTGATGGTCAGTTCATAGGAAAACAAAGCCTAGAAAGCAGTTCTAAAATAGCTCAGTACAACAAAGTGACCAGACTTTGCAGGAGGAGCCAGTGGAGAAAAAGGTAAGAGCAAAGAGAGGGGAACTTAAAATATCTGCCTGTTTTTATTCTTCATGATGCATTATTTTCAACCAAGAAAGTTATTGTGCTTTTGAGAACTGTGATCTTCTGACAACAAGCCCCAGTGAAGGGACATTTTCAGTGTTGGGATAAATGTTCTCTAGTAGAAATCCTTTGAAATGCTAAAATCAAGGCCCTTTGCTGACCTTTCTAAGCAGCTGGTGAGTCTCTTTAGGATTGAAACAGGCTGCTAAAGAAATGTCACATCATGTTCCTCTGAAGTTGGTGGTGAGGAATTTTCTATTTTTGAGTGGATTGTAAAAAATAAAGGGGTGGTATTTTTTTAAAGGTGCAATTTTGTGAGATGGTTCAATAGAATAAGCAGAGCAAGAATGCTTACCTCTCTTGTCTGTATAGATCTGTGTGTTGGTTGAAAGCATCTGGACTTCAGAGAATGGGCCTTAAGGAATGACCCTTCCCCTTTCATCTTGGGTCTTTTGTATCATAAAAAGGAAACACACAGTACTGACACAGTTTCTGGTTGTCATATGCTTTTTGGGTTGTCATTGTTGTGCAATCCTTTACTTTTTCTTGAGACCTGATTTGGTTCACTTTATCTTTATGAAGAGCAAATAAAAGACTTGCAGGACTTGAATGAATCACACGGCTCCAAATGGTAAAGGGAATGTGTCCTATCAGATCCCTTTATTCTGAAATGTTTGGTTTAACATTTGTCTTCTTTGATAGCCTCTGCTTTAATTCCATGTGATGTTCACACCTGGCAGGCACCTACTACCTGACTGAAGGTTTATGGATACTTAGGACACTCACAGGAGGAAGGTGGTTTGTTTCCCCCTTATCAAACGAAAAAGTAATAGTCCCGTTCCCTATACATCATTCCCATTGTGCCACATGACAATGGGATGCTCCAAATGTCAAAGTTTGGATAGTTGCAGTGGCATGGGGTCAAGCTACTGAGAAAGAGGCCCATGGCTTAGCAGGAGGTACCTCTGGTTATCCCGCTGAAGGTCAGTCAAATGCAAAACCCATAAATTGCACACAGAGAAATACCTTTGTCTCAATTTACACATCAGAATCACATCTTTCTCTGGAACAAGGCTCTTTACATAGAGTCTCTCTCTCTCACACACACTTTCTTTTCCTGAAACTCCAAATAAAACCTCAGACTTCCATCTGCCAATAGAAAACAATCCATTCCAATATCTGGCTATTGGAGAACACAGAACAAGTAATACTTGTGCTGACAGTAGGGTTTTCAATCTGTAGTACAAGGATGGGTCGAGGGAACCTGACAATGATGAAACTCCACTGGGATGACTAGTTGGTTGTGTACTACAAAACAGCTTGGCGATATTGGTCCATGTTTCTCTTTTTGAATGCCAGGTAGAAAGATGGTGGCAGTCCTGCAAGTTACACTTGTCTGGCTTGACATGCCAAGGCAGGGTTTAACCTTTTGCTGTCCTCCATTTGTTGCTGTTATGACGAACATGCTAAGAGAAAACAAGAAAGGAAGTTTTTAAAACACCATCCGAAGGGCTTATGATGGTGATTTGTGGTCAAATGCAAATGAAGAGTTTCTCAAATGTACCAGTGCGATGAGTGGTCTGTTGCAAAACAGCATACAAATGGTGTCATAGCATGGGTTTCCCACACCTAGGGTACCTGGTGCAAGGCAACAGTATTGTGGGGTGCAGGTCACGTGCTCCAAGCAATGCATGGCTGGGTGTGTGTGCCAGGATGTGGAGGGAAAAGCCCACAGGGGTGATGTGAAGTGGCCACAATTTATTTATTTATTTATTTATTTATTTATTTATTTATTTATTTATTTCACCATCTGACAAAAGGTCACTCTGGGTTCATGCTGGTTCATGCTGCCACTCAAGGTTCATGCTGGTAGTGGTGGTGGAGGTGCCCCCTGACAGCTTGGACTCTGACTGCTGGGAGTGTGCCCCTAAGAATTTTGTACTCAAGGTAATTGCCCCTCTGCACCCCATGCTACACCACTGGATACAAACAATAGGCTCTTACTCTGAGCGCTCTTAAACTTACCTAGTTACTGTAGGCTGGAATCTTCCACATCTGTGTAATGGCTATTCTCCTGTGAAATGGGGAGAGGGAGAGAGAGAGAGAGAGAGAGAGAGAGAGAGAGAGAGAGAGAGAGAGAGAGAGAGAGAGAGAGAGAGAGAGAGAGAATTATCTGATGGTGATGGTAATGATGACAATGATGGATGGAATTTAGGTGTAATGTAAGAAATGGTAAAATCTTGTGAATGGCTAATTCAATGCATTGTTTGATTCATGCATTGTTTTCTAGCATTTTTATTTCACCCCCACAACAATTGTTAAAATACCAAGTTCTTTCTCTCCAGAATATGATGACCTTTGTTGATTCTGTTCCCAAATGAATGGAAAGACTCTTCTTTAGCTCCTGCCAAATTCTGCAGGCACTCTTATGCCCTGTGTCTTGAGGACCACATGGTAGCTATCTACTATATAGCTGTTTGCAACTTGTTGAGCAGCAGGGGTGGGTGAGGAGATGGTGATCCAAGTTCACCACTGCACAGAGATTCAAACTCCCTAGACTTGGAAACACTGAGTGCTCAAGTGTCTGGACCTGTGATATGCTTGCTATATTTTTAAGCCTCCAAGATATTAAAATCTCAAGTTCTTTCCATCCCAAATTCAAGGAAATTGGAAAAGTTTGTGAAGAGTTATTAAAGCAACAAAACAGAAGTTCAATCCATCTTTACTTCTACAAGCACAATAGTGCAACCCTATATGTCCACTAAAAAGGATTTTTATTATATTCAGTTGGGTTTACTCTATGCTGTATGTAGAACTACAGCCCATGTATCCATCTGTACAAAAAGTCATCTAGGGACATGGGTACTCACAAAAAGAACCCTTGCAGAATTTTGATTTCCTATACAACTGTGAAGCTTGTTGCTCACATGGCACAGACTCACCCAGGTGAGGAGGAGAGGGGGAAGACAAGATGTCAGGGCAGGTTGAACACTGAACAAAAGTATTTTTGTGGAAGCTTTCATAGATCAACATTCTCTTCATTGGACACATAGAGTGACCATACTGTGCCATCTGTGTTTTTATAAATCCCGACCATTATGGGGGTTCATCTAAATACAGTTGGGTTGATACATTATGGTCATTTCTATGTGCCTCAGGAAGTGGAATTTGGTCGCTGATAAGCTCACTTAGAAACACGTCTGTTGGTCTCATAATATTTTGTCTTCTTGCCTTCACTGCATCCTCAACACGCTGAAACAGACTAACTTGACTATGTCGCTGGAAACGGCTAGGGAATGTCACAACAAGTAACATTTAAGCTCTGGCTTTGCCTTTGCAAGGATGGGGTTACTTTTGCTGCAAATCATCAAATGCAAATCATGTTAAGGCAACAGCCGGAGGTAAGATCTCTGTACTTCATGCAGCATGCCTTGTGTTTTTAGAAATGGGCAGCCCACATTCTTTTTAAATGTTATCTGAATACTTAATGCCTAAAACTTACCAGTAACTCAATCAATCTGAAAATCATTATGTATTTGATTGCATCCATCGAAATAATCTGTTACTAATGATGCTCCAGTTTTCTTTTATCAACTTACATTTCTGGTTGCATTGCTCATTGCTATTTGTTGCCCCTTTTCAGAAAATGTTAATAAACTGGATTCAGCTTCCATGTCTAATGCCTGCTGGCCATATTTTATATCTAAAGGCATGTGTGCATTCAGATGGCCAGTCTGATGTAGTGGAAAAAAGAGTGGGACTTAAGTGCCTTCAGTTCAATTCCCTGCTCACCCATGGAAGCTCACTGGGATATGGAATTGATAAAAGCATTCCTTAAATATCTCTTTTTTGAGTTCAGAGTCAAGGTAAGTTGCTTTGTGGCAATTTTGCACTGCTACAGATTAGGATCTGTGTTTAATTATGAGGACTACATGAGGCACTTCCCATCCACCTATTCAGACAGTCACACACATGAGCGTAGATTATTAGAATTCAGAATCTCTGCATTAGCCAGGGATTGACAGCCGAGAAAAAACTGGACTTGCTGGTGATGTGAACTTGACAAGACAGATCTCATTCTTAGCATCACTAGAGGAAAGACCTGCTCCTGATGGATTGCAATGGAAGCTAAAATGTAACCAATCTCATTTATTCTGGGATTAGGCAGGGGATAGAGAGGAGACATGTAAGAATATGACCGTCCCCCAGTGTGATCATTGTTAAAATTGCACAAAGCCTATTAATCTACAAAGGTGGGGGAGAATGGCACTTCCCTGTTGCCTCTTACCAATTCATCTTCACAGTCATCTCGCAAGAGACCTTCCTCATCTCCCTCCTCGCCATTTAAAGGCTCCTCTGTGTTGACGTCTGTTTCTGATGCTGTGTCTTCTTGGGAAACCTCGCTTTTGTTTCCATCTGCCTTCTTCCTCACCTCTGTTGGGTAAGATGCAAAAGACAAAGCAGTAAGAGGGAGGGCCTCATTCTGCTGATAGAAATGGTCAGACTTACTTAGCCATGGCATTAGGCCCAACCGGACTGCTGTTTTGATTTCACAGAATGCTCCTGGAGATGCTATTAGATCCAAATCAGTTTAACGTAACTAACCAACAACTGGAAAAAATGACATGACTTCAGTCTCCCAGGATAATGCTTGGAAAATATTATTATTTCAAGCAAACCCATGCAGATCATCTCAGCTTCTGCACATGCTATCTAGGACCATTGGCAGTTGGGTTTGACAACTCTGAGAAGACCGAGGTGATGTTCTTCGGGAGCTCCCCGTCTGGGTATGGGGGCCCCCTCCCCAGTTTGGAGGGTGTTTCCCTCCAGCGGGCGGAGAGGGTTCGGAATCTGGGCGTGATCCTGGACCCGGCCTTGTCCCTGGACGCTCAGGTGGCGGCCGTGCCCAGGACCACATTTTTTCACCTTCGCCAGATCGCCCAGATTTGCCCCTATCTAGACGGGGACTCCCTGAGGACAGTGGTCCAGGCGCTGGTGATCTCGAGGCTGGACTACTGTAATGCTCTCTACATGGGGTTGCCCTTGACTCTCCTCCGGCAATTGCAGCGGGTGCAAAATGCAGCGGCCAGACTGGTGGTGGGCGCGCATCGCTATGACCGCATCACTCCGGTTCTGGCCCGGCTGCATTGGCTACCCGTTGCCTCCTGGATCAGATTCAAGGTCTTGGTTTTAGTTTATAAAGCCCTCCATGGCCTGGGCCCAGACTACCTGGCAGAGCGGATCGCCCAGCGGTCAACATCGGCCTGACCGGTTCGGCAGTCGCGGGCGCACTCGCTTCAGGTTCCATCCCTCCGAGAAGCCAGGCGGTCCCGTACCCGGAACCAGGCTTTCTCAGTGGCTGCTCCATCTATATGGAACAGCCTCCCTAGCGAAGTGCGCTCTGCAGAGTCCCTGCTGGCCTTCCGTAAAGCGGTGAAGACCATTCTATTCCGCGAGGCCTTTGGTGACCTAGCTTAGCCTTAGCCATTTTTTTTCTTTTCTTTTTTTCCCGCCATCGATAATTAGGTCGAACTTGACATAGCAGCGGTGAGGTCTGAATTAAAGGGTGCGTCCCTGCTGCAGTTCTCTTAATTTGCTTTTATTAATTTATGTTGATTTCTTGATTATGTTTCCCTATTGTGCTTTATTGTACCTAATTGTGTGTATCTCCTGATTTGATTTGCTATGTTCGCCGCCCAGAGTTCCCGTTGGGAAGATGGGCGGGATATAAATTCAATAATAAATAAATAAATAAATAAATAAATAAATAAATAAATAAATAAATAAATAAATACCGTGATAGTTGTATGATGCCCATCTCTAGTTTAGGAGGATGGAGTTTCCCCATCATTTCTTTACCAGTAGTTGGCATAGCCATGGCCCCTTTTTGATCCTGAGCCTGAACACTGTATGGATGGGTTATGAATGCTACCTGTTTGCTTCTCAGAAATCAGGAAGGGTGGATATGTGTTTGATCTTATTTCCATTGAATCTTTTCTTTTAGCATTTGTTCAAAAAGCAAAAAAGCAAAGTGTTCTGCTTATATATCGCCCCATACCACTTCACGTAGTCTCTGGGTGGTTTACAGCTTTTAATTACTGCATGCAGGCTACACATTCTCTCCCACCCCCAGCAAGCTGGGTACTCGTTTTACCAACCTTGGAGCGATGGAAGGCTGAGTCAACCATGAGCTGGCTACCTGGGATTGAACCCTAGGTTGGGAGCACACTTTTAGCTGCAGTACAGGCATTTGACCATTGTGCCATGAGGCTTTGGGATACAGCCAGAAGGGGAAGGAGACTATCAAAAATCATTTACAGATGCATGGGCAGGGTGTGTTGCTTTGACCTCCAGCCAGTTTGCCCATAATGTATCATTTTAAGGAAAAGGAAAAAGAATCCACATGGCAGACACTACATTTTTGTCAGTACAGCCCCCCCTGCCATTTCGTGGTTCAGGTACTGTGGTCCCACTACATCAGAGCCGCGCAGGGGGGCGGCAGGGGGTGATCAGGTTGCTCCACGCTGCTCCCGGCCCCTCCGAGAATCCTCGGAGCAGTGCAGGGGGGCGGCGGGAGGCGATCGGGTCACTCCGCGCCACCCCCCGGACCCCTCCGAGAAGCCTCGGGGATGCATGGGAGGGTGGCGGGGGTGATCGGGCCTCTCCGCGCCATCCCTCGGGCCTCTCCAAGAAGTCTCGGGGCCGTGTGGGGGCGGCGGGGGAGGGGGTGCAATCTCCATTGAAATGCATTGAGTCAATGGATTTCAATGGAGAATTTTTCCCCATTGGAAAGCATTGAGCCAATGTTTTCCAATGGGGAAAATTTTCTCCATTGACATGCATTGGCAATGCATATCAATGGAGACGGCCCCGGACAAGAAGTCTCGGGCAGTGCAGGCAGGCGGCAGCGGGAGGTGAGATACCCCTGCCGCCGCCGGCGCACACCACCCCAAGACTTCTCGGACAGGCGTGCGATCGCCCCCCCCCCGCTTCCGCATATCGCGGATTTTCATGGATCGCGGGTGGGGTGGGTCCCTAACCCCTGCGATTGCCGGGGGGGTTACTGTATATGGAATGCATCTGGCAGCAATTTATTTGAGCCTCATGGCATAGTGGTTAAACTGGAGATCTGCAGCCAAAATTGGTTCAATCCCAGGTAGCTGACTCAAGGAAGACTCATTCTTCATCCTTTTGAGGCCAGTAAATTGAACACTACGGGGTGGTATATAAACAGCACAATTTTACATAAGCAGCATGCTTTTTCTTTTCCTTTCCTTTCCCTTTCTTCTTTCTTTCTTACTTCTATACTGCCCATGAAAGTGAATACTCTCTGGGTAGTTCAGAACCCATCAAAAACATAATTTCAATCATACAAACAGGAAAAAAGCAATAAATAAAAAACCCTAGTCTCTAGATAAATCTACAAAGCCTGCATGTAAATTAAACAATTATAAAGTAAACATGAACTTCCCAGGTCAATTAGTAAAATACTGGTGAGTGGCAGGGCCGCCAAGGAACACATCATGCCGATTCTGTATAACCTTCATTGGTTACCAGTTGCTGCCCGAGCCCAATTCAAAGTGCTTGTTTTGACATGTAAAGCCCTAAACGGCTTAGGACCTAGATACCTGAAAGACCATCTCCTTCCATATGAACCTACCCGGCAATCTAGCCAGAGGGCTAGCCAGAGGGCCCTCCTGAAAGAGCCATCCCTCAAGGAGGTGAAAGGGATGGCTTGTAGGAACAAGGCCTTTTCGGCAGCTGCCCCCAGATTATGGAATGCCCTCCCAAGTGAGACCTGCCTGGCGCCAACACTGATGACATTCCAGTGCCAGGTAAAAACATTCCTGTTCCAGAAGTCTTTTTAACTGATTATTGTGGGTCCTGGTGGCAATTTTAGTGTAGTATTTTAATGTATTTATTGTATTTAACTGTTTTATTGTTTTAATTTTATTGCAATTTGATGTTTTAAATATCTGAATTGTTTACTTTGATTGTGAGCTGCCCAGAGACCTTTGGGTAGTGGGCAGCATACAAGCTAGCTAAATAAATAAATAAATAAATAAATAAATAAATAAATATTTTCAGTTTGGTTCTACTTAACTCTCTGAAAGGAAGCATACTTCAGAGGGGATTGTGCCATGACCATGCTCTTCCTTCATGTTGTTTATGAGAAAAACATGCTTGTAAACTAGGTAGATAGTATTCAGTTCCTTTTTGGCACCAGAGCTCTGGCAATGCCATGGCTCTTCGAGGGAACATTTGCAGTCCACCAACTGACCTGCAGATGATTTCTGTTGCTCCGCAATCTGCTCCAATCTGCCCAGGAGAGCATCAATGTTGGATTTGATCTGTGTCAGCTCTGTTTTAATTGTCTGCAGTTCGTTGCATTTCACTTGGAAAAGAGAAGTTGAAAGTAAATTTTATGTTTCTCCTTATTTTGCACAAGTGATTGTTTTTTTTTTTTGGTGAGCAGAGATTTAGTTATTTATTTCATATACCATTCAGTAGCATGTCCTGCTTGGTAGCCATCACACTAAAAGTTGTTGGGTTCAGTTTAAGACAGGCTCTTCCTTGCTTTTCATAGCTGGGAGGAAGACAGGAGAATGCATTCTTGAATGTATTCTCCCTAACCCTTTCCTACAACTATAAAAACCCCACAATCTCATTCTCTACACCAGAGCACAGAGAGAACGCCTAGCTCTCTGAACTCCTGCCCTCTGAAGATGCCAGCCACAGAGTCTGGTGAAATGTTAGGAAGAAAAACTTCCAGAACACGGCCAAACAGCCTGAAAAACCCACGATACCCAACAAGAGGGGAGAATGTTGGTAGGAACTAATTCTCCCATCTTAGTGGACATACATATTAAAAGCCAATGCCCAAATTTTCATACACAGTGTACTAAAGTTATGGAACTGTACTACAGTGACAATGACTTTCCTTGGATGACATAAGTCACTAAAGATTAGGAAATTAGAACCACAGTATTTCAAAAACAACATCCTAAGGAGTTTTCCTTCCTAATGACTTGGAACTTTTAGTTCAAATTCATATCCCCATATGTACTTCAGTGTAACTCCCATCACCTTAGCCAACATGCTGTCTAGCTACACTGTCTGGAATGATGCAAGTGGTAGTCCATCACACCTGGAGGACAATAGCTTTGGACACTCCTCTCTATTATGACTCTGAAGTGAGTTGTAAGAGCATTTCACACCTTTGGTGCTATGTGTGGTTAGCCTTCTCCACCCACACCCACACCCATGTGTGTGGGGTGTGTGTGTGTGTGTTTAGTTCTAGTTTCTATCAAGTCTATAGATTTGCTGTTATAATTGCATTTACGATTGCTCTGCAGTTATATTTCTGGTGTTTATGAGCTGCCTTAGGGAACCCTGTGATCTGGACAGTGGATTAAAATGCTTAAATACACACACACACACACACACACACACACACACACACATACATAATAAAATATATTATAAATATATTTTATATATATTATAAAATAAATTATAAATATATATTTTATATATATTATAAATATATTATAAAAATTATAAATAAAAACACAGAAACTTACATTTTAATTTGCCCGAGCTGTTTGCAATGGCTGTGGATCGGGCAAAAAGTCTGACTGGGAGTGTTGCCTTTACACGTCTTACTAATGGGATGGTCACTCGTGGACGTTTCACAGGAACCACTCTAGGAATGGGAGAGACTTGTCCCCGATATTCAAAGAGTCTGCAAGGGAGAAAAGGTTAATGTAGAAGCACTTTAGAGCAGCAGGAAACTGGGCTGGGGGAAAGCATATGCATCCATCGCCACCTCTGAAGAACATGAGTGAAAAACTGCAACGTTCCTCAAGGGGGAGCTGGCATTCCATCACTGCCAGCTGGCCACTGATGTCTGGGATAATAAAAGCCACAATGGATGACATTTGACCATGAAGGTTCTGGGAGATACATTTACCAAGCCATTACCGTGTGGGAGAGAACGCTGTCAAATCCACCCAGAAGACTTTTGCTTAACAAAACACAATACTCTGTGAGACTGTGATTTTTATGCATTTATAGAACCTTTCATTCCCAGAGTTAATTGAGGAACTCACAAGGGCATCCGGACTGAAGTATATCATTGCTTCTATGGGGTTTCTACCTCATCACTTTATTATTATTATTATTATTATTATTATTATTATTATTATTATTATTATTATTATTATTATTATTATTATTATTATTATTATTATTATTATTATTATTAATTTTGTCTTTTATGTCTCTCTTGGGAAATCGGCGCAATATACAAATATAAATATATAAT
Source organism: Phrynocephalus forsythii (assembly GCA_029282475.1). Lineage (NCBI taxonomy): Eukaryota > Metazoa > Chordata > Lepidosauria > Squamata > Agamidae > Phrynocephalus > Phrynocephalus forsythii. The sequence continues at coordinate 93,505,806 of JAPFRF010000005.1, read as the reverse complement.
ATCACCTCCCCTTGCTATTCTATTCTTTATCTCATTTCTTCATACTCTGCACACCTGCCTTATATTTGGCAATATTGAATGATGCATTTTTTTAGACCATGAGGCTTCAGAGACAAAGCAAGGTAGATACAATGATATCTACTCAAGATACAAGCAGGTAGAAAAAATAATTTCTCAGCTCCTGCTTCATATGCCTTCATAGTATAGGGGAAGCTTTTTGATACCAATATCTGTAGGTGACAGCAACACTAAGGAGGCCTGCATTGGAAGAGTCCTCAAGGCGACATTGGGTGGAAGAAAAGCCCAGGTATGTCCAACTGTACAGGAAGGAGTGCAGATGGCTGTCATAGAGTCATGAAGTTGGAAAGGGCCTACTGTGAAATATTGAGTTTTTCACAACCTGGCTGCACTTTAAAAATATGTTGAAACCATTTTTACTTTTGCTGCCACCATTTATTAAAACCTTGATTTGATAATCTTATGAATAACCAGGACCTGAAACGTGTGTTAAATTTTCAACATCAATATGTAGTTTATTTAGTTTCACAACAAACATAAATAATAGCGTGCTTTAATAACTTTCAGTTTGAATTGTTCTGAAGATGTAACTTAACCAAGTTCCTAAACATACCCTAGCCAGATCCTAGCCAGTCCCTAGCAGTTACTGTTCCCTGTCGCCAACTAACATGGACTGAGTGCCTGATCTTCCTCTCAGCTTTGATCTTACTCTGGATCTTACTTAACTGACAGTTCAACAGTCACCTCCTTACATCTGGTCCAACCCCGCCCCCAAACTCGGTGATTGGGGACCCACACGAATATTCATGAGGGTTCCGTCACACCTACAAGGTCATTGAGTCCAACCCCCTCCTCAAGGTAGGAATACAAATCCTAGGGTATCTACTGGGGGGTGTTACCTAAATTTCTCTTAATTGCCTCCAGTGTTAGAGCATTCCTTTAAGAGGGCAGGGGAAAGAAAGCAAAGTACTGTAGGACAGCGACAGCAACAAAGGTAATAAAATGGACAGTACATGGTTCTGGATCACAAACCCGGTTCTTAAAGCCATCAAATGCTCATCCAGGTCCACCACACATTGTCTCAATAGCCCTCAGGCAGTAACCTCCATCTTGGCCTGCAGAGTGAAGCAGCCACCCAGGAGGATGATTTTGGAAGTCATGAAAAGGTAGCATATTGGTAATTATTTAAATGCGTAATTATCATATTTTTCTCACCAGGGAAATCTGTTTGTGGGATTTTTCAGCTTCAGGTCTCTAAATAATTAAGGTGGTCTTGGGCACTATGTATGATGTGTTAAGCCCTTTGCTGTTCTGCCTCAGGCAACAAAGTGTTTTGGGTCCATCTTGGAGAAACTCAAGTTTCACTTTCATATTCATCTTAGTGATTTGGGGATTAGATGCCTAAGTTTAAGAAACTTTCCCTCATTTGTAGGTTTCCAAGGAGTTAAGACATCTCTTGCATAAATCAGGTTCACTCTATCACCCTGTTCTGATGTTAAAAAGTATGCAAAACACATATAATGGCTGAAACCCTGCTCACACCGCTACTTCTGTAGAAAGCCAATGAAGTCATGGGGAGGGGGGAGTTAAATACTTCCTATTTCTACACAGTGACTCCCATGTAATCCTTTCCATTACTTGAAAGCTCTGGGAGTGCATGATGGGAACAGGATGACGTTAACATTGGCAGCCATTTTGGGTAACTAAAGACTTTCTTCGTTCTTCCCAGAACTCCAATGCTTTCCGAAGAGCCTCGTGGCACAGTGGTTAAACTGCTATTCAACCCCAGTTAGCTGGCTTGTGGTTGACTCAGCCTTATACAACAGCCTCTTCTGCTTCAGACAGTCACTTTTGCATGATGAATGCAACAATGAAAGAGACTCTACCAGTGTGGATGAAATACAGTGGACCCTCGTATAACAAACGGTTTGTATAAAATAAAATCTGCACAACGTAAAAAATTCTGGAGATAGAGGAAATTTGCTTAAGAGAATCGTCTATGGGGCAAATCCATACAACATAAAAATGGTCACGATTAGGGATTTCTCTGTTTTCAATCCATTCCTATGGGAAATTTGTATAAAGGAAAATTTGCTTAACACAATTTCATTTGGAACAAATTAATTTCTTTATACAAGGTTATCACTGTATATACAAAATAAGCCAATTATAGTACCTGGAAAGCCTGATCCATGTTTCTCTCTGTTTACTTAGTGGTAAAAAGAGATAGAATTGTCTCCATCTGTCTCAAAATGAACACGTATTCCTAGATTAAAAGAAAGAGCTTGGATATTTTATTTTTAAGAGAACAAATATTGACAAGGTGAGTTGTCCATAACTGACCAGGAGGTCACAGAACAACAGCCTACTGTTAGTACTCAGGTTTCTACCAAAGGTTTCATTGTTTGATAATTCTTACAGAACTTTCCAACCTCTCTCAACAGAAGTCCAAATGACAATGATTTTGGGATCCTTCATATTATGAAGGGAAAATCACTCTTTTCATTCACACTGGCAGACTAAGTACTGAACTCCATCTTTTTCCTTGGCACCCAAGACCTAATTTCAATCAGTTGGCAAAAGTACAATGCTATAGGTAAGACATGTTCCTCCTGCCCTTTCATGTGCTATTGATCATACTTCTGTTGGTTCCTTGGACCTCTGGAGACTGGTACAAACAGATGTTGCTGGTGGCTCTTCCGCCAAGGCTTGTGGAGGAGTAGCACCTAGAACTCTGCAGTGAGACAGATTTTCTGGACCTGAAGTAGGAAGGGACTGAGGCAGGGGAATGGATCCCTCCATCCATTTTGTTTTATCTTCAGTTTGTCCTTTTAAAAACATCTTAAGCTTAAGTTTGTTTAAAATGTTGAGTTGATTGTAAATGTTCTCACAAATATTTGTATGCATATCTTTGCATTTCTTCTAAAATCTTGCAAGAATTTTCTTCTGCAAAAAAGTAGGTTTATCATCCATGAAAAAGTAGGCCTTCATAATGACATCCCATGGGAAGTACAGCTGACACAAATATTATAGTCTGTTTGGCACCAAATTAAACCTCCTTTACTCATCCAGGGATTTGTTTTGTAGTCCTCCCCCCACCCCCGAGCTAGTTAAATTTGACTATAGGTTTCAATTTTATGTAGGTTTTATATTAAATATTTGATGTTTATATACAGTCCTATGGGATGTATTTGGGACAAAGCACAATGCATACATATTTCAACTAAATATATCAAATATCTGCTATGTTTACCTGTCGTAGAAGTCATCCCTGTAGTAATCATAGTCAAAGTCATAGCCACTGAAAACCAAAGAAAACTAATTAAGTATTGCCATAATTAATTTTTTTCCTTTTAGTTTTATTCACCTGTTTATGACAGCCAACATACTTAAAACACATTCTGAGAAGGCTCACTGGGAAAGATAATAATGCTAGGAAAAACTGAAGTCAGTAGGAAAAGAGGAAGACCAAATATGAGATTGGTATGGCTCTTTAAAGGAACCTTCAGTCTTGAGTTTACAAAAGCTAAGAATTTCTACTGAGAACAGGACATTTTAGAAGTTACTCATTCATTGGGTCACTGTAAGTTGAAGGCAACCTGACAGCTCATAACAATGATGGCAGCCATTTTGAATGTGTTGACCTTCGGAGGCACTGGACTGCAGCTTCCATCATACTCAAGAAATCAGTGAAGTACCAAGTTGTGGATAGTGTGTTTTTTTTTAATTTACCACCCCAAGACTTGGTTTACAATTTTAATTACAGACCACAAAACTCATTTTTGACCTCGGAAGGATGGAAGGCTGAGTGAACCTTGAGCCTGCTACCGGGGATTGAACCCAGGTCATGAGCACAGTTTTACTTGCAGTACAGGCTTGACTTCAAGACTTCAAGACTTGGAAGACCACAAAAATTGCTTTGTTTGACAACCAAGGATTAAAAATCCCGCCTAGGATACTATACAAGAAATGTCTCTGAGGTACAGTTAACTGCTTCCTGCCTATACAACCTGCACAGTATTAGTGGTTGACCTGATAACACACTGTTACCCTTTCTCACCCCAAAGTGGTATTTTATATACCTCTTTGACTATCATGTCAAAGCCCTTCACAGAATAAAACTTTCAGCATGAACTGTGATAGTAAAAAGTAGGATCTGAAAGCGTTGACATTTCCTATTGAAAAAGAAGGCTGCAACATGACAATTTAAAAGGTTGTTTTTACAAGTGATTTTTTTTTAAAACTGTGACTTGACATCTCTGACTTCACAGTGACATTGAAGTAACATTTCAGCATCAGATAAACCACAAGAGATTTAAAGCTCACCTCTCATTGTGTTCCACAAAATTTCCTGCCCTTTGCTGTTGTAAGCCGCCCAGAGTTCCCAGTGGGAAGATGGGCGGGATACAAGATAGATAAATAAATAAATAAATAAATAAATAAATAAATAAATAAATAAATAACATTACCATGGGCTCTCTAGTTGGGGTAGAACATTGAGTTTGAATCACGGCTGGCCCAAAGCATTAGGCTGCCTGAAGTGAAGGCCAAGATTTTTTCCTCACCACTGTCCATGTATAGGTCCTAACTCGGCTGACAGCTGAATCACAGTGCAAGATTCAGGGGAAGAATCCTTCACCAAACTAGAGCCAGTGGGCAACATCATCACCCTAGTAGGGTGACTTCTGGGTTCATATTAGAAAGGCTGTCACACAATATAGGCTTTGCTGTGCAGAGTCCCAAGTTATAACTCGCTACTTTTGTTCTTGGTACTTTCTGCCCTGTTGGTTAAGCTTGTATCATGTGAGTTTGGCATATTTTTGGAAAGGATGGAGGAATGGGGAGGAAGACCTCACTTTGACTGTATAATGGCTATATTGGTTCAATAATCCGTTTGGTTTTCTTGTGCCAGGACCAGCTGAATGTGGTATATGTGCAGGAGAATCCACACAAATTCAGCAGCTAATTTTTGCACCACTTAAATTTTGATACCCTGACCCAAAACCAGACACTCTGCTGTAGTTATGACTCTCCTGGACTTGCACTGATTGTATAATCCAAATCTGTATAATTTCGTCCTGGGTTTTCTCCAAGACAGCTGTGTGAGATTTTTGCAAGCCTCCTCCCTGCTCCAACTCCTCCCTCTGGTATGGAACAGATGATTCAGACCAGTTCTCAGCCTTAACAGTTTTATTAAGTTTGTCCAACATGTCTGTAGGCTCCTCTGCACACTCCTCCTGTCCACTGACATTCAGTTTGGGTCTTAACAAAACGTCATCTAAAGTCCCGAAAGATTGGTTGGTTCTCTGTAACAAACTTGCAACTGGAAATAAACAGTCTGTCCCGTATCCTTGGCTCCTATTGCCTATATCTACAGGTCCTTGTGGAAAATCCAGCCCATGCCCTGTTCCAAGACTCTTCTACCCGAGTCTCATCAGTGCTGGTCCCAGGGGAAGAGCGACATCTATTTTCTTGAGCCTGCATCTCTCTTTCAAAGTATGTGTGCTCCTTTCTGCTCTGCTCCCTCTCAGCTGTTTCTTCCCGATATGGGAGTTTCCAAGCTTTTTACTTTTCCATTCCTGTTTGGCAGCCTCTTTAGGTAATTTGAAGGTCACCCACTCCCCTGTCCATGAGTCTCTCTTCACTACCTCAAACAACAACTCCTCCTCCCCTCCCTTCTCTGTCTTTTCCTTTTCTTCTTCCACTCAGCAAACCATCTCTGTCTTACACTCCTCTACCCCTCCCTCTACCCTTGCTTCCCATTTTATATCTTCTGTTCTTGCTACCTCCAACAGTCCTCCTAATTCCAGGGCTTTTGTTTCCCTTCAACTTTAAATTGACCAGTCCCGTTTCAAGGTCCCAAAGGGAGGGGCTTTCATCTGATGCTTTTCTTAGAGGGGCTGGCGCACCAGCCTCCATCAGAGCTTTCTCAGAACCTGGTTCTGTGTATTCCAGTCCTGCACCAGATGTGACAGAAATATATGCAGAGTCTAGAAGAAACGGGCAGTAGCTAGTGATTGCACCACTACATATGTTGCCTGAGGCAATTTCCTTTCCTAGTGTAATGGAAGGACTGGTTTCCCCTTGAAGTAAGGAGATTTGGGTTCAAACTTTTCCCCAGACATTGTAATCATGGCCAGCACTGGGTAAGCACAAGCTGGTCAACATCACCTTTTAGTTAAATTCATGCTTCCATGGGGTGATTGTTTCCCTTACTATAAAGTGTCCCCAGAACTGACCATGTTTATAGTCTCTATTTTCTGAAAGCAAGTCAAGATAGTGTATGTCATCCATTCCCCACCCCCAGTATTTATCAACTTCACTATAAAGTAAATTAGGTTGGGAGATAATGACTAGTCCATGGTTAACGAGCAACCTTCATGACCAAATGAAGATTTGAACTCTGGTGCCTTTGGTTAGTGTACCAGCTAACTACAGAACAATGTTGGCTCTCTGTATTGCCTTCCTTGCTTGTACCCTAGGAAGGTTTGCATTGTTAGGATTATGGGCAAGATGGCATTTTTTCATAAGAATAACTCATAGATAGTTATTCTCCCCACCAATAGTCAGAGGGACATTTTTGGCAGCTTCAAGGGCATTGCCTGGTTGGTTTTAAAAATGACTTTCATTCTAGTCTATAAATCAAAGAGTTATTGGTATATAAGAAATCCTCTCTTTCATGTGTTGTATTCAGAATGATAAAAAGAGAAAAACTGTCTCTATAGTAAGAAGAGTGGGGGCAGCTTAAAAGACTGGAACAATGTAACTGATCTGAAACTTTAATAAAATACATTTTCAGTATGACCAATGAAAACAAGAGTTTACACATAAACCTTCAGTGAAATCCAGTAGTAAGCCACAACGGAAATAGGCCCATGGAATCAGAGGGCATTTGGTGAATCCATTTCTCTGTAAGTGATATGACGGGCCTAACTCTAGATGCACATCACCACTGGTTTCAGACAGTAACTATCAAGGATGCAATACATTTGGGCATGTTTTATTTGTAACCCATCGGGGCAGTGATGGGTATGTCCCTTCATTCTGGTGTGACTGGGTTTCCCCTTTGCAGCTGTATTTTCAGTGCTACTGAAGCTCAAAGGGACATAAGGGTGGTGTTTGCGCCCCTCCGTTTAGAAGCAAAGTGCAAGGAAATAAAACAGGAAATGTGCTTATGAAAAGTCCGACAGCGAAATTTGTTGGACTACAATAGGACATTGTTATGTATTGATCTGTAATTGCTTGTTGAAGTAACTGCCTTCCTGTTCCAAAGGGAACAGGCCTATTGCTTGATTCTAGTTGCTGCATTTGGATCTTCAATCCTATTGGTTCCTGCCAAAAGGCAGCCTTGTGATTGGTTGTAATTGTTCCCTCCAAAATGTATCTTTTCCTAGCCAAGTCCTGGCCCCTATAAATGTAACTCCCTCTCCCCAGTCCTCAGTCTTGTCTCTCCCTAATTAAAGAGCTGTTCACTAGAAGCTGTCTCCAGCCTGCTTGTCTCTGAGCTGAAATCACTGCTGAATCACTAACCCCACACTACAATACTGGCGACGAGGATGGGATCCAGAATGCTGAGTAGCAGAGGCCCATCACGCTGACTCAGAGTCCGGATCACAGCAGAGACAATACTCACCTGCTGGCTAGAAGACAACCCTGCCCGCCTGGAGAATGGAAAGTCCACGGGTCTTGGAGCCCTTCCAGGTGTCCGAGCCTCACACTTGGGAGGACTATGTTGAGCGTTTCGAGTTCTTCGCGGTGGCTCAAGGAATCGCTGGTGCCAGCAAAAGAAGGGCCACGTTCCTGAGTTGCTGTGGGCGTGAGACCTTCATGTTGGCCAAGGCACTGCTCGCCCCAGCAAAGCTGAGTGAGACATCACTCACAAACATTTTCGCCTGGCTGACAAGCCATTTGGCACCTACCAAAACCAAGATGGCCTGGCGAATGGAGTTCCAGAAAAGGCAGCAGCAAGCCGGAGAATCTGTGGCTGCCTTCCTGACTGGACTCCGGAAGCTTGCTCAGCACTGTGGCTTCCCAAATCTTGAAGACACTCTCTTGAATCGATTTGTTGGGGGGCTCAGCAGCAAAAAAGCCTGAAGGCGCATTGTGGCAAAGGAAGAGGTCACCCTTGCCTCCGCCTTGAAAGAGGCTTCTGCCACAGAGAATTATGAGCAGGAAGAGCTCAATGCCAGTGGCAAGACCACAAAGCTGCGGGTAGAGGCTGCCCATGCCATGGATGAGCCAGAGGCTAGTCCAAGCCAGAGCCCAGTCCGTGGTGTCAAGTTGGTGCGTCAGGCGGATGCACAGCCCAAAGATCGCCAAGGCGCTTGCACAGGCTGTGGCGGACACCATGAGCGGAAAAGCTGCCATTTTCATGATGCTACGTGCAGGGCTTGCGGTAAGACCAGACACATCGCCTGGGTCTGTCGGTCAGTGGCAGCTGCAACAACGGAATCACCTAGATCAACACGTCGCAGATCATCCACCACAACTCATCTCCTAAACGACTGCAATTATCTCACAGAGCTCAACGGAGAGATCGTGCAGTTTCCGGCACAGGGCAAACCTTCCATCAGAGTGAAGATCGAAGGTCGACCGTGCAACATGGAGGTGGATTCCGGATCTGGATTCACCATTGTCTCAGACCAGACTGCAAGGGGGCTCTTTCCTGGGGGTAAGTTCCCCTCTCTGGAGCCATTCCCAGCAACCTTGCAATCATACACAGCGGGCTGCATCCACATTCTAGGAATGTGTGCTGTGAGGGTACAATTCCAGGAGAAACAGGTCGTGCTTAAATTGATGATTGCACAGGGGAGTTGCCCCAGTTTTTTGGGTACTGACTGGTTTCCTGCCTTGGGGCTGAGTATATCAGGGCTCAACTCAGTCCAAACTGCCCCTGAGTTGGGTGAGGTATTAGGCCAAGAATTTGCTGAACTCTTCATTGGAAAGCTGGGTTGTTATAAAGGGCCTCCAATTGACTTTGAGCTGGACCCCAGGGTGGCTCCAATCCGACTCAAGCCAAGGCGAGTGCCTTTTGCGCTGCAACCCAAAATTGAGGCGGAACTGGACAAATTGGTCAAACAGGGAGTTCTTTCACCTGTGGACTCTTCGAGGTGGGAGACTCCTATCGTCACACCCCTTAAGGCGAACGGGGAAGTGAGGATTTGTGCAGACTACAAATGTACCATCAACAAGGCACTCAGGGGAAATTCATACCCCATTCCAGTCATCTCACAGCTGTTGGCAAAATTGGCTGGGGAAATTTTTTTCGCCAAACTTGATCTGGCTCAAGCTTACCAACAGCTGCCAGTGACTCCGCAATCTGCGGAAGCACAAACGATCGTAACGCACAAAGGGGCTTTCAGAGTGAACAGGTTACAGTTTGGAATTTGTGTGGCTCCAGGAATTTTTCAAGGGCTAATGGAGCGCCTGTTAAGGGGTCTGCCAGGGGTCTTGCCATTTTTGATGATGTTATGATTGCTGGGAAAGACCCCCAGGAACTAGTGGGGCGTATCCGTGCTGTGTTACTCAAATTTAAGGAGGTGGGGCTGCAGGTGAAAAAGGAAAAATGCAGTTTTGGGGTGCCATCTGTGGATTTTTTGGGGTTTAAAATTGATGCAACGGGCATCCACCCCACTGACTCTAAAATTAAAGCCATTACTGAGGCATCACGCCCACGGAACAAGACGGAGTTACAGTCATTCCTGGGACTTATTAACTTTTACCATTCATTCCTACCTCAAAAAGCTTCAATAGTGGAACCGTTGCATAAACTATTGAAGAAAAAGAGTGTGTGGCGTTGGGCTCAGACACAGCAGAAGGCTTTTGACACCTTGCGGGGCATGCTGACTAGCAGGAGCATCCTTGCTCATTATGACGAGTCAAAACCTCTTGTTCTGGCATGTGATGCTTCTCAATATGGGCTGGGAGCTGTGCTGAGCCATAGGGAAGCGGATGGGTCAGAAAAGCCCATCTCGTTCTATTCTCGTACGTTGTCGCCAACGGAGCTCAACTACGCACAAATTGACAAGGAAGCCCTGGCAATAGCGGCAGGGATTAAAAAGTTTCATGACTATTTATACGGTCGCCACTTCTTCCTTGAAACTGACCACAAGCCTCTGTTAGGATTGTTCCACCCGAACAAACAGACGCCACAGATTCTCTCCCCCAGAATGCTGCGATGGTCTATATTCCTGAATGGGTTCCAGTACACCCTGACCCATGTTCCAGGGAAAAGGTTGTGCCACGCTGATGCACTAAGTCGCTTGCCCCTTTCTGGTGTGTGTGATGCAGATCCTGCCCCAGCTGAACGAGTGAAGATGCTGGAAAAAATCCCGGGGGGCCCTGTAACTGCCACTGAAATAGCTGAGAGAACAAGGAAAGATCCCGCTCTCTCCCGTGTGCTCACTTGGGTGGGGAGGGGATGGCCAGGTGGCCCGCATGAGGAAAACTTTAGACCGTACGCAACAAGGCAACATGAGCTATCCCTGCATAAGGGCTGTCTCCTATGGGGAGACAGGGTGATCATCCCAGCACCACTGAGAAACAGGATTCTGGATACACTGCACTTGGGGCATCCGGGAATGGTCAGGATGAAGTCGCTGGCCCAGTGCTATGTATGGTGGCCTGGGATGGACCAAGATGTTGAACGATGGGTACGGACGTGCAAGGCATGTCAGGAAGTGCACCCAGAAGTGGCCAGAGCACCAGTCCACTGGTGGGAGCAGACCCGGACTCTCTGGAGCCGGCTGCACTTAGATTTTGCTGGGCCATTCCAAGGAAAGGATTTTTTGGTTATCGTTGATGCGTATTCTAAATGGTTAGAGGTGGCTATGGTTCCCAGCATGTCGTCAGCTGCAGTCATCAAGGTGCTGAGACAGCTGTTTGCAACCCATGGGTTGCCCGAGACCATTGTCTCAGACAATGGAGCAGCCTTTGTATCCCAAGAATTCAGGGCATTTCTGGCTGATAATTTCATAAGAGGGGTCATCTCAGCTCCTTTTCATCCCTCATCCAATGGGCAGGCTGAGCGCATGGTGCAGACAGCCAAAGGATCTCTTGCACGCTTGATGGAGGGTGACTGGTGAAAGCACATTGCCCGAATGTTGTTCTTGCAGCATGTGACACCGTGTACTATTACAGGCAAGTCACCAGCAGAGCTGCTTCTAGGTAGAAGGCTGGTGACGGTGCTGGACTATGTCCACCCAGACAAAATGCCAAACCGCAAGGCTAGAGCACCTCCACAGGCAGAGAGCGACTCTACAAGGTATTTTGCTCCTGAAGATTTGGTCTGGGTGAGAAATTATGCCAGAGGTCCCCTGTGGGTGCCAGGGGTGATCACCAGAGCGTCTGGGCCAGTCTCTTATTACGTGACCATTGAAGATGGCAGGGTCTGGTGTAGGCACGTGGACCAACTGAGGCGCAGAGCGCCCAGTAGTGTTGGTACCGGTATGGGTGAATTGCAGCCTGAGAGTGACACTACCCCCATTAATGATTCATAGCTGCAAGACCAGAGCGGAGATGCCCCAGGAATGCAGGTACCAGTGGCGCCTGCAAATGAATCTGCTCCTGCAAGTCCTCATGGCACCGAGGAACAGATCAGGGACACTGAGTTGTCTGAAACCCCCTCCGTGTCAGACGAAACTATTACAGTAGACTCTCCCCCACAGACACTGCCTGCTGAAGCCCCTGCAACACCCGTAGTCAGGAGATCAACTAGAAGTCGCAGGGCCCCACAATATCTAAAGGATTACGTGGGCTGTGCCCACCCGGGGGAGGAGGGGGTATTATGTATTGATCTGTAATTGCTTGTTGAAGTAACTGCCTTCCTGTTCCAAAGGGAACAGGCCTATTGGTTGATTCTAGTTGCTGCATTTGGATCTTCAATCCTATTGGTTCCCGCGAAAAAGCAGCCTTGTGATTGGTTGTAATTGTTCCCTCCAAAATGTATCTTTTCCTAGCCAGTCCTGGCCCCTATAAATGTAACTCCCTCTCCCCAGTCCTCAGTCTTGTCTCTCCCTGATTAAAGAGCTGTTCACTAGAAGCTGTCTCCAGCCTGCTTGTCTCTGAGCTGAAATCACTGCTGAATCACTAACCCCACGCTACAATAGACATAGAGTGCTATCTGCATCCCATAGTGTTATGCCAAGGAGATCTCGCTTCTCCGGCCTGGTGTCCTGTAAAGTCATTGAGCACAACTTTCACCATCCTGAGCAATGGTCATGGGAGTTTGCAAAGCATTTAAATGTCACCATGACAGTACTGAAAAATGCCCTGCTCTAAAGAAATCCTCTACTCTAAATTTGCCAATCAGTAATAAATTATGAGTGTCTAAGTTGGCATTTCATTTCATTTGCAATAGTCTAACCAAGGCCAGGTACTCTATTGATTTATTTTCCTAATGTAATTTGGAATGGTAATGATTAATGACTGGCATAATTACGTAATTAAAGGGCACATGGTCTGAGGGCAAGATCTGGGTGGAAAATGAATCAGGAGTACATTCATTGAATGGAAACTGATGCGCTGGTGTTCAATTAATTGAATTTTATTTTGTTTGGCATGCTTTGAATGGGAAATTAATGAGTTTGCCTCCTGTGAAATTTGGTTTCTAGTAATTGTTTCTACAATAGCACATATACATATAAATTAGCACCTTCAAAATGTATGTCAATTTGTGCTCCATCATAAAAGGAAGTGAGGAACTCCCTCAAAATATCTTATTTTCAATGAGACAGGTTGTCTTGAAAGGTTGGCAGTGCCCACCAGGAAACTGCTGACCTTCTGAATTTTTGTTTCGTTTTGTTTCAATATAAGAAGAAGGCAAGGAAGGAGACGATATGTCAGCAAATTTGGAAAACCCAGCAGTGGCCAGAGGACTGGAAAAGATTGGTCTACATCCCAATCCCAAAGAAAGGAAACACCAAAGAATGCTCCAACTATCGCACAATTGCACTCATTTAACACGCTAGCAAGGTTATGTTCAAAATTCTGCAAGGCAGGCTTCAGCATTATGTGGAAAGAGAACTTCCAGAAGTGCAAGCTGGATTTCGAAGGGGCAGAGGAACTAGAGATCAAATTGCCAACATGCGCTGGATTATGGAGAAAGCCAGAGAGTTCCAGAAAAACATCTACTTCTGCTTCATCGACTATGCCAAAGCCTTTGACTGTGTGGACCACAACAAACTATGGCAAGTTCTTAAAGGAATGGGAGTACCAGACCACCTTATCTGTCTCCTAAGAAATCTATATGTGGGACAAGCAGCAACCGTCAGAACTGGATATGGAACAACTGACTGGTTTAAAATTGGGAAAGGAGTACTACAAGGCTGTATACTGTCACCTTGCCTATTTAACTTATATGCAGAGTACATCTTGCGAAAGGCAGGTCTGGATGAATCACAAGCCGGAATTAAGATTGCCGGAAGAAATATCAACAACCTCAGATATGCAGATGATACTACTCTGATAGCAGAAAGTGAGGAGGAATTAAAGAACCTCTTAATGAGGGTGAAAAAGGAGAGCGAAAAAATGGTCTGAAGCTCAACATCAAAAAATCTAAGATCATGGCCACTGGTCCCATCACCTCCTGGCAAATAGAAGGGGAAGAAATGGAGGCAATGACAGAGTTTATTTCCTTGGGCTCCTTGATCACTGCAGATGGCGACTGCAGCAACGAAATAAAAAGACGCCTGCTTCTTGGGAGGAAAGCAATGGCAAACCTAGATAGCATCTAAAAAGCAGAGACATCACTTTGCCAACTAAAGTCAGGATAGTCAAAGCTATGGTTTTTCCAGTAGTGATTTATGGAAGTGAAAGCTGGATTATAAAGAAGGCTGATTGCCGCAGAATTGATGCTTTTGAGCTGTGGTGCTGGAGGAGAGTCTTGAGAGTCCCCTGGACTGCAAGGAGATCAAACCTATCCATCCTGAAAGAAATCAACCCCGAATGTTCACTGGAAGGACAGATTTTGAAGCTGAGGCTCCAGTACTTTGGCCACCTCATGAGAAGAGAGGACTCCCTGGAAAAGTCCCTGATGTTGGGAAAGATTGAAGGCAAAAGGAAAAGAGGACGGCAGAGAATGAGATGGTTGGACGGTTGGGCTTGAGTGATTTCTCAGGACAACCTGCCAACTGCTTTTAAGCCAGGCTTTGGCACTTCTGCCTGAGGCAATCATCTCATCCTGCCCAATGTATAGGCTTATGGCAAGAAAGGATGACATTGTAGGTTAGAAAACCATCTGCAAGAAAAGATGCAAGGATGCCTTCACTAACAGACTGCTACTCTTGTACACATTTTTTATTTTATTTAGACAGACAGGCCACATAATCTAACAAACCGGAGAAATTCTGTTAGTGTAACTTTGCACTAGTATAAGCCAGACTGGGAACTGAAAACATGTCCGTTAAACTAATTAAAAGCTTTCTGTCCCCATCTTTCAGGTTCCAAGGGTCCTTAGTGCTACCATTTCTTCTGGTGAAGCCTTTGGAAGCTTGATGCTAGGAGTGGGGGTGGGGCTATTAATATATATATTTTAAAAAATCACTGCTAGATCACAACCAGCAGTCTAGATTGTATCAGTACTAGCAGCAGCAATATGGTGACATTTTATTAAAAAGTATTAAAGGTCCTATCCTGAGTCTCAAATTTAAATGTTGCTCAAATATTTTTATTTAGAAGTCATAGAAGTCATAGAATCATAGAGTTGGAAGAGACCTCAAGGGCCATCCAGTCCAACCTCTTGCCATGCAAGAACCCTCATCAAACTACTCCCAACAGATGGCCATCCAGCCTCTGCTTAAACACCTCCAAAGAAGGAGACTCCACCACCCTCCATGGCAGCATATTCCACTGCCGAATAGCTCTATCTGTAAAAAAGTTCTTTGTAATGTTCAAATGGAATCTATTTCCCTGTAGTTTGAAACCATTGTTCTGAGTCCTAGTCTGTGAAGACAGGCAAAACAAACCTGTTCCCTCTGCAATATGACATCCTTTCAAAAATTTACACATGGCTATCATATCCCTTCTCAAACCATTGCTCCGAATCCTAGTCTCTGAAGCCATGGAAAACAAGCCAGCCCTCTCTTTGATATGACATCTTTTCAGATATTTAAACATGGCTATCATAGCCCCTCTCAGCCTTCTCTTTGTAAGATTAAACATTTCCAGATCCCTAAGCCGCTCCCCGTAAGATATATGTTCCAGACCTTTAACCATCCTGGTTGCCCTCTAGTTCTGGAAAATCTGAATGCTCAGATATTTTGCTACCTTCATTCCATCTGCTGCCTTCATTCCATGCAGCAATACAAATACTACCCCCAAGCAACCAACAGTACAGTTCCATGACTCTGGCTAATGGCTAGCAGTGCCTGATTACCCAGCATCTGTTATCCTGACTGGACACCTTAAAACAATTTCTATAAATCTTGCATGCATGTGGGAAACCTTTGAGCCGCATGTGGTTTTCATCCCAACCCCGTGTGGTACCTGGTGATCTTGACATCTCCCATACTTTTTCATTGTTTAAAAAAACTGACGTAACCAGAAGAGGGGGAAATTTGGCTGGATGGTCCTAACGAAGAATGCATTAGGTGATCTCTCTCTGAGTTGTTATCTCAGTGACTTCCTGCTGTTTGGTGTTTTCCCCATTTCCTCTCCATGTGGTGGCTTATTTGAAGGCATGTAGAAGATTAACCATCCAGGGAGAGGTTTCAAAACAGATAACAGACCTTCCAGAGTGGGAAAAGCCCTTTGAAAGCGCAGATCCCACCGGACCCACAATTTTTCAAAGGACTCTTATCTCCCTGGAAACACCATTATCTCCATTGAAAGCATACACCATATGGTCACAACACCCTGGGAGTTCTTTTATACATTGCAAGCTGGCTTGAAGGGAGTAGAGGCAGGGTTAAATTTTTATTTGAACACCCATTTAAAAATTATTTCTTTTCAAGACAGGCATTTCTAAAGTACCGTACCCTCCCTCAAAATACGTATTTTTGTTTGTAGTTTTTAAAGTCAAGAATTATGTCAAATTGCCTTCAAAGTTGGTGGATACATTCTGAGTGAAATTCATTAATCTGAAGGTCAAGTGAGATGTGTTTATCAGGACCCACCCACCCCTATTTCCCTCACCTTGGAAGGTGTACGGTCTTAATTTCCAAGTCTGACGATTAAGGCATGTACTTCTGAGGCAGTTATATTGCAGAGTAAGAAGCAGGTGGATACTAGGGAATATCCATCCCGTTTAAGATTTGGCGTGTCCCTGAGACATGTGGATCAGGGTTAGTTATAACAGAATTCATGACGGTCAAATTTCTCGAGCATTTGTAACTGTAACATAATGTATTGAGAGCTCTGGAAGTCATTTATAGAGATTCATCCAAGATATCAGGTTCCTTTCCTCGTTTTATTTCACTAGACTACCCAGAGGTGTTTATAATCTGATGGACCTGCAAGCAAGCTATGCAATAACCCGTTCAGTTCACCTGTGACTGAAGTCGTTTCATCCCACTGCATATTAAGTGGCCAATTGTAAATAATCTGTTTTGTGTCTGACCTGCTTTTACAAAAGATTCCAGCACCGATAATCTGACCGCTCAACGGCCTCCTACCAAAGTGCAGAATGAGGCAAATATTTCTATATTGCTCCCCAAAGTATGCCACTAAATTAAGTTTGGCAGCCTTTACTGCTGACCAGCTGTGACAAGAAGTGTAAAGGTGGTTCGTGAGGCTAAGTCAACTGGTCTCCTACTTAATCTCCTACTTAATTCCTTCAAAAGGCTTTTTGAATGTTCTCCCTCTCTCTTTCTCTCAGTCTCTGTTTCTGTCTCTGTCTCTCTCTGTGTATGTGCATATATATATATACACATATTACACACACGGAGTATAGTATATATACACAATATATCCAGCATATAACATACATACATACACAGGTCAAATCATTCTACATGCAGAAGGATCTTGAAATAGGTATATACTTCTATATGGGAGTATGCATTTATGCCCAGCTCTGCTTCATAAATATGTTGACTACATGGTCCATTTTGTGTGTGTGTGTGTGTGTGTGTGTGTGTGTGTGTGTGTGTGTGTGTGTGTTTGAAGTCCAGACAGCGTGAGCTGGCTGGAGGGAAATTTCAATAAAGGATGTGTAGTCTACATAGTCCACAATCCGAGGCAGAAACAAGGAGTATGGGAACTGTAGTCCTGCACAGCTGGAGGGCATCTAGTTGATGTCTTCTGCAGTAAGAGGCTGAGCAAACAGATCATCATAAAGGTGACCCAAAACTGGTGCCAATCAAACCTGTTCTGTAATGTGAATAAATAAGACAATTAAGTAAATTTGTGTCCATGAGCTTATTTTGAACTTAGTTTGCTCCTGGTAAATAATTATCAGGAAACCACCAAGAGACACTCCATGAGAAAGTAAGAGCCCAAACAAAGCAAGAACAGCAGGGTCTAGTCAGATCTGATGTCCTACATTACCAGTGAGAATGAATGGTTCTGTTCTGTATCCACAAAAAAGAATCACAGCCAGCATTCACTTTCAGATGTCAGTCAGAAGAAAGAAAGAAAGAAAGAAAGAAAGAAAGAAAGAAAGAAAGAAAGAAAGAAAGAAAGAAAGAAAGAAAGTAAGTAGATGTTTCTCTACTAGACAATTAGCTCCACTGTCTGTGGATAAATAGAATTTACACCTCCCTCTGTTCATGTAGATGAGGTCATTTACATGAAAGATCCAATTTTGCAATGGAATTATTTGCAAATCATAAGAATGTGCATCTTGAAAATGTAAATATCTTTGTAGGTCATCCAGGGCAACAGAGGAATCCATAATTATATTCTAAAACAACACACTATTTGGGTATTACTTAACTAGTTTCTTCTGAACTTGTGAGCAGGGAAGTGGCCTAGACCAGCCATGTCCAAAGTCCGGCCCAGGGGCCAAATCCAGCCCACCAGGCCATTTTGATTGGCCCACGGATGGCTGGTCCACCCCTTACCCTTCCTGTTACTCCCGCTTGATATACCACTGGCCCCAAACCAGCCATGAATTGCAGGAGTTCCCATGCCTGGATGTGGTGGTGTGGTGGTGCAGCTCGGCCAGTGGGAGCATCGGGGTGGGTCGGTGCACCAGGTGGAGGGATGGAGGCGCGTGTTCCTCCTCCTCCTCCCATCTGGGCACAGGCCAGCACATCCTTTTCTGGGGCCCAAGTGCGCACTGCATTCCACCAAATCTGGCCCTCCTTACAAAAAGATTGGACAACCCTGGCCTAGACCTTTCGCTCTCTTTCATCACTTTCTTCACCTGGGGTGGAAAACCATGGTTCTTGTTCATGTAGTCTGGGTATATCTGAGCATATGACGGGTAGCCAGAAAAAATATGGCATGTTGGTTTTACAACTTTGGGTTTATGTGATGAAAGCAAAAGGATTCTGGGCAATACAAACAGGATAGACAGAAATAGTCTTCTGGATTGCCTACAGCCCAAATCCCTACTGTACCATTGGCATACCTCACCCCCATTAAAGGCTTCTTATTTATTTATTTATTTATTTATTTATTTATTTATTCCTATACCACCCATGTTCTCCAGGCGGTTAACAACATAAATAAAAGTCAAATATAACAACAGAATCTCATAAAAACAACAAAATATTAATATATATACACAGCAAGATGGTGCATTGTTCACTGCATTGTTACAGTATGTCGGATGAAGATATGTTGATATCATAGTGAGTGCTTCTGGAAAGTGAGTCAAGCATTTCCTATCTTTCTCCTCTAAGCGTCCCCAATTTTGCCATGTTATTTATTATTAGAGATGATTACTCTGCCTTTTATTTTACCCCTTAATGGAGCAAGCAATGCATCGGAGTGTTTGATGTGCCTCTAGTCACTTGGAGGATGCATAACAAAGATAAGTCCAAAATATCAGCCATGATGGAAAAGAAAGCCTAGAAATAATGGAAGCTAGAGCTTCATGACTTCCCTTTAATCTTCTGATGGGCTTTTTCAAAGTTTCAGAAGCTGGACTAAAGGGGCTGTTAAGATATACCTGAGGTAATGATATCCAGTGAAGAGGCAGAGTGGGAAAGATTGTTGACAATAGTGCTGTAAAGTCAGCAAGGCATGCAAAGCATAAACACTGTATCTGTTTCCCACTTGTTTTTGTTTGACTTGCACTATTACGAAGCTGGCAGATAATTTTTGCAAAGCCCTTCCTCCCATTCCAGTTAACAATTATGTCGTATCAAGTCCATTCTGACCCACAGTGATTCGTTTTTTGTTTGTTTTAAGTATAAAGTACTCAGAAGTGGCCTTATAGCCTGATGGGTGGTTAAATAAATAAATAAATAAATAAATAAATAAATAAATAAATAGTGTATCACTTCTGGTGGTGTAATGAGCCATGTATTTTGCCCAAGGCTATACACATAGCTGTGCTTGTGACCCTGTCATCTACATACTCTCTGGGTGGTTTTGCCTGCCTTTCTAGGAGGTTTGATGACTTTTTAAATACTGTTCAGAACCCATTCCCCTGTGTAATGGGAATTATCTGGCATCATCATTATTATTGATACTCAGTTATACATCTCCATCCCGCATGGAGTAAGAGATGCGGTCACTGTGCTATCTTGGTGCCTGGGGCCTGGAGGGGCCTGGATGGGGAACAACAGGCTTTGACTGAATCCTAGCAAGAAGGATTGGCTATGGGTGAATATATCTGGGAATGTATCTTCTGTATCTTCTGTATCTGGGAATTTGTCATCTTTAGTTTTGAATGGGGTTGCACCCAGACAAACCCAGTGTGCAACTTGGGGGTTCTCCTGGGCTTGCAACTCCTGTTTGAAGAGCTGTTGGCAGTTGTGGCCAGGAGGACCTTTGCACAACCTTGTGTGGTGTGCCAGTTGCACCCTTTCCTGGATCAGGAAGCCCTCTGAACAGTCACTCAGGACCTTGTTATCTCCTACATAGACTACTACAATGCACTCTACACGGGGATACCCTTGAAGAATATTTAGAAGCCACAGCTGACTCAGAATTCAGCTGAGTGTGTTATTCTTGATGGCCTGAGATCGACACATGTAGCACCTTTGTTATGCGAGCTGAACTGGCTTGCAGTTTGCTTCCAGATCTACCAGGTTGTCTGGGGTGAATTAAGCAGCCGTCACTCCTGGAAATGGATAACATAATAGATTCTGTCTTTTAAAGCTTTGCCGCTTATTATTGATAATTATTTATTTGTATACGTTAGCTTTAGATGCTTGTTAGATTTTTATATGCACTGTTTTATCATGTTATAAACTGTAAATCACCCGGAGTCCCCTCTGGGGAGATAGATGGTGAAAAACCTAAATAAATAAATAAATAAATAAATAAATAAATAAATAAATAAATAAATAAATAAATAAATAAATGCAGCACAATTAGTGTCAATATTTGACATTCTACAGGGTTTTATAATTAACATTAATTCGTATCTGATGTATAGCAGTAGCCAATGCCATTAATTTAATGCTATCCGACAGACTTTTGGTAAATGTGCGATATGTGGATGCAGATTGGGTCAGGCCTGGGGTCCTAACTCGGGGCTCTTGTACTTACCCCCAGTCTGGCACTGCCCCAAACAGGCCTGCAAGGGCCTTCCCAGGTCTTCTGGAGGCCCCAAAAGAGCCTCCCTGTGAATAGGAAGTGACCTCTGGTAAACCGGAAGTGACTTCCAGGTCACAAAAAAATCATTTCGGAGACCTCTGACAGGTCTGGAAAGGCCCTCAGAGGCCTCAGAAATGATTTTCGGTGACCTGGAAGTGACTTCTGGTTTACCAGAAGTGACTTTTGGTTCACAGGGTGGCACTTTCGGGGCCTCCAGGAGGCCTGCAAAGGCCCTCGCAGGCCCGTTTGGGGGCAGCGCCAGTCCTGTTCTTAAGTATGGGAGGCCTGAAACAGGCCTTTGCCCCTTACCCCCATATAGCAGGACCACAGTATATGAACTGCGAAAGGGCAGGGGACCACTGTACTTTATACAGGTCTCTCCCCACCCAATTTTCAAGGGATACTATTTGCCCCTTCCATACCCATCCTTGGCTCTGCACACATTTTCTTGTACAGATGAGTGCCTCTGGAGAGAATGGTGAACTGGCTGACTTTATCTAGTCATGCATTATATCTCTTCTTTGTCAGCCATATCATACTGTAAGTCACAATGTGGTGCATCTGTGATCAAAATTTCCAAAAATTCTCAACTAGAGGTTGACTCAATTCAACTTCACAAGGTTTGATGTCATATGAGTTGGCTCTTGAATATTTTGGCCAGTTGGATGGCTAATAGAGTATCAAAAAGCAGAGATTATGGGAAAATGATTAGCAAAAGTCTCATTGTGGCATAAGTCTCTACCAGTGTACTTTCTTTCTGGGTTGGGGAAGAACTGAAACTACTTTTCTTTTGCCATGTCAGGTTTTTATATTGGCAGATCTCTGAGATAGGCATTTCAGGTTGCAGAAGAGGCTTGTGTCTAATCCTAACCTTGGAAAGCCAGCACATTTTGGGGTTCAAAGTACATTGCACTATACTTCGGTTTAGAAGCCACAATAGTGTGGTTTTGTTCAAGAAAGTCAGCAGCATATAACTGAGAGTAACACTCAGGCTTTGAATTGGGAAAAGGAGCTTTCTTGTAATCAATATAAGTTGTTATGGGTGATCTGAATATCCTTATTTCATCTCTTCTGATTCTGACTCCATGGAGTGATGCACATGACTGAATTATTTTGACCTGAAAAGTATCTATACATCTAGCTTTCTATGCACAGGACAACTTTTATTAGAGATAGATGGAAAGGTAAGAGAATCTATGGAGGCATCTGAAAACAAGATATAAATTGAGCAGGATCCAGTTAGTGTCCAGGTAAGGTCTACATAATTTGTGGCTAATTGACAAGATGCCTGGTCTTACACCTGGTGCACAACCTCATTAATTAGATTTATGGAAATACAACACAAACATCAACAGCATCCCAGCTCTTATTTTAGTAGGAAGTAGGCCTCAGTCCCAACTTGGAGTTTGATTCCTCACTGTGTCTTTTTGGGGAAAAGAAGAAGAAGAAGAAGAAGAAGAAGAAGAAGAAGAAGAAGAAGAAGAAGAAGAAGAAGAAGAAGAAGAAGAAGAGGAGGAGGAGGAGGAGGAGGAGGAGGAGGAGGAGGAGGAGGAGGAGGAGGAGGAGGAGGTTGAGTCTCAAAACAGGTATTACGAAAATATTAGGGACTTGAAGACCCATACTGGTTTGAAGGAGACCACCCAAAGAGGCATACTAGCAGATCTTGAGCAACCCTATGCCTACTCTGCCACACAGTATGACAAATAGACTATATTTTGACAAGGGCCAAAAGGTTCTACATATTAAATTTGACAAAATATCTCATTTCACAGGGTGGAAATCTTGACAACAAGACTTACCTGTACAATGCAGATGCTGTTCTCTTCAGCCCTTTTGGTCTGTTGGGCTTTGGTTCTCCAGCCATATTAATATCTACAATTTAAAAAAGATTAAAATTAATGCTGTGCCATTCATCTTTCACAGAAATCAAAGGCAAATCCAACCCATTTTGATCAGGTTTTGTTGGCAAGTTTTCAGCTTTGGTACTAGGCTGTCTTTCTTTGCTTTCCTTTACATAAATTGATATGGGCAAAACGGATGTGGATTTCTGTTTAATTTTTTTTCTTCTTTTGCTGCCCATGCCATCCTTTGTGGAGGGTATTGTACCCCCCCCTATTTTTATTGGCAGTTTGCCTCTGATGTTCTTGTTTATTCGCTGCTGTTTTCTTTTTTTTTTTAGTGTACACCGCCCAGAGTTCTACTTCGGAAGATTGGGCGGTATATAAATGTAATAAACAAATAAATAAATAATAAATTTCCCTTTTCCTGAAGAGTGCAAAAATCTAGATTGTGCAAAGGTTTAAAACTGTCAGCCAATGATTTATCTGCTTCTTAGTAATCAATCAATTAATTAAATAAAAATAAATATATTTTCACAGTAATAGAACCTGCTTGAGATTTCTTATAATCTGCTTTATCAAAGCTATCACTTGGCTGTAGGGAAGACTATGCCTTTGGGTAGGAGATAAGCATTCTTTGTGCTTGTGTTTCTTCCCTGTCTTTGTTTCTTTTGCCCCGGTCACAGGACGGTTTTGGTGCTGTGTTTGCTGTGAATGACTGTGCAGCAAAAGATCGTGCCTCCACTCCGAGGTGCAGCATTTTGGCACCTCAGTCGACCACTCCCCCTGAAGCGCACTTTAAATGCATCATCCTATACCACCACTAGGGATTCGATCAAATTACTCATCTTAACAGTTTTTACTGCAACAATTGCAGTGCGACCAGTGAAAATTTGCACCATTTCAGTTCCACCTTTTTTCTGCCTCTTTCTGCTGTCCTACTTTAATCAAATGCTGGCATTTTGGAAACTGAGCACTTCTACAAGCTGCAAATTGCCTGGTACAGTGACCAATGGGAAAGGAAGTGAGAGATGAAATAAAAACAAAGGAGTTACTATAAAGGTGCTCTGGTACTAGGGGTACACTGTCACGTTCTCAAACTTTTGCATGAACTCTTGCAGTAATATTAGAAAGCCGACATGCCGGTAATTGACAAGCAAATCACTTATATCTATCTATCTATCTATCTATCTATCTATCTATCTATCTATCTATCTATCTATCTATCTATCTATCTATCTATCTATCTATCTATCTATCTATCTAAACACGACAGAGAAAAACAGATCAATAGACAAGGGAAGATGCTCATTTGGCAAGACGGGACACACAGAAAGAAGTATAATACACCCCTGCTGTCGGGGCGTTAACTGTGCACCAAACATCACATGATCGCCTGCAATTTTAGTACGCATCAAAATATGATGCACAGTTAATAGCTGTGCGACCGAGGCCTTTGTCTCATGTCCATTTCCTCCTCTCTCTTCTTTTGCTGGAACTAATCACAGCCTATGTTACATCTGGACCAGTTAATTCCAACAGCCATTCATTCATAGATTTAACTTGCTTCTATCTTCCTGTAATAAATAGTCAAGCTAGGTAACAATAGTTAAAACAACAAAAACAACAATAACTATGGTTAACTCAACACCACAGTTTGCAACTATAGTTAGAATGTGTTTTTGTAGGAAGCCCACTTTGTGGCTCAGGCACCCTGGAACCCCAAGGGACCTGGCGAGCACTGAGGAAACCATAGCCCCTGGACGAGAGTCAAGTCCACAGTGCAGCAGGGAACCCAGTGCAGAAGCCAAGGCAAAGATCAGCCTCCAGCAGGCACAACTCAGGTGGGGGCCAGGGGAAACAGGTCCCACCAAGAGATTAGGCCCAGAGGTCTGGAGGTGACATGACCAAAGACCCTTCCTCTCTCTTCCCTACAGTCAATGATTTATGACCCAGCCTTGTTTACTGTATCTAATAAAATGCCTTGAGATGCTTGGGAGGGTAGACTCAGAGCACTCTGCTTGAACCCCATCAATGTGTTGTGTGTAGTCATTCCTACATGTTTTATAAATCATAGTTCATATAATCACTTGCGTGGATGCCAAGCTCATTAGTGCTCAGAAGAAAGATGGGGGAATAATATGAGAAGTTGTGCGACTCTCCTAAGCACAATTAGAAGAAGGTTAAGATATTGGAGACATTAAATCAGACCAGCAGGTATCTGGGTTTGATATCCAGATTTATGTACAAATCACTTTTATTTGTTCAGATGAAATATATATTATTTATTGATATGACTTTATATGTTATTTTTCACCTATAGAACTATGGCCTTTTCAGTGATGACATCCCTTCTCTTGAAGATCCATATATTTGTGATTTCAACAGCTTTTATAGGAATTAATAGTTGTGCTGGGTGCTCATGAGGAAAGGCAAAATGTAAATGGGAAGAGTGAGTTAATGAAGAGATAACAACAAAAAACTTCATTTCATTTCATTATTAGATTTATACCCTGCCCATCTGGCACAACATTTTAAAATGCACTAAAGAAAAATTACAGCATTTATCCAGTTGAAAGTTCTTTCCAAAGCATGAAACTCCAGTTGACAAAGTTCTACCTGCTTTTGCCTACCAGCATGAAATAAGGAACTTGAGTTTGTTGCTGAGTAGAATGGAATGGAATAGATTTTGTCAAATAGAGAACTCGTCTCTGCTGGTTAGATAACGTAAGAGGTTGGGAGTTCATGTCCCTACTATGGATGCCAGAACAGCCACTCTGTGTAGCCTTGGGAAAGCTGCTCGGGTCCCAGAAGAATGAAATGGCATTCCACTTCTGAAGACCATAGGGGGGCTTTTTCATGGGATCATTATCCACTGATTCACTTATACACAGTCTGAAAATATTAAAAATATTAAAAGAAAAGAAAACTCCAGGTATTTACTAAGACCAATTAGACAGCACAACCAGAAAAAATGACGTGGGCGGAACGGGTCCGGGTCGTTTCCGTTTGTCGGAAATTTTTCAAAAATTTGTCATTTCCGTTTGTCGTTTGTTGGGCGCGATTTAGCGCGATTTGACTTCCCAGAGCATAGGGCGTCCTGCAATCAGGGCGGTGTAGGTTTTTTTGCACCCTAGGTGGTGGGCGGGGGGGCGGGTGGGCGAGTGGGCGGGCGGTGGCATGGGCAGCAGGCGGGTGGCGGCGCAGGTGGACGGGCGAGTGGGAACTTAGGATATCACTTAGGATAGAGGTTCTGTTCTTGGCTTGCACCCCAAATGTGTGTGTGTGCAAGCAAATTGAAGTTGGGAAAATAAAAAATAAATGGTAGTATATAATATATTTTTAAAATAAATCCACACCTCCCACTCCCAGTCGAACCTCCCCCTTTATCCAATATCAGAAAAAAATCCTCACAGACTGCCAGAGAAGAAATAAAGAATAAACTGCTATTCCCTTCAGCAGACAAAGCTGCAGGGAATCAAAGAAATTATTTTCTAAATTCAATTCCCTCCCTGCCTGTCTAACTTAAATCCTAAAGCCTCCAGCCTCCCTCCTCAATCTCGATCAGATCACACCAGCACTAGCAGCCAGCCCTCCTCCCTCAACCACATCCATACACCCGACTGCGATTTCTGGAAGGTGCCTCGGCTTTTTATGCCCTCCGAGACATCCAGAAGTGTCAGTCAAAAACCTGGCAATGCCATTGGTGGAATGGTTCAAATAATTTGCATGGTCCCATCCCATGCCCAGCCCAAATGGGCAGGTCTAAAAAAATAAAAAATAAAATAAAATAAAATAAAATAAATACGACATTTTATTGCTATCAAAAAACCCACTGCTGCTACTATTAAAATTCAGGCATTTAAAATAAATAAATTTCACATGTTTCTGTGGTGATTTGGTGTGTTTTTTGACCACGATTTCAAAAGAAAAATTGTGGTCGCCATTTTGGATGACCCCCTCCCAGCCTGGTGCAAGCAGCCCAGGACAGGAGAAGAGGGGGGGGGAAAGGCCGGGGACCCCCCAGAAACCACCCCTCTGGTAGGTGGCAAAGCCTCAGGCAGGCATATTTTTGCCTGCTTTTTTGGCCGGGAGTCGGTTTTTAAAAAAAAACTTTTAAAAACTTTTTCTGTGCTTCGCATTGCACTATCGCTGTGATGCCACAAACGGAAACAAAAAACCTGACCAAATTTTTCTTTTTTCAGTTCGAGTTCGAGTTCTGATGGCTTAATTATCGTTACCGTTTCCGTTATGAAACGGAAACGATAACCGAAAACAGAAACGACAATTTCACTGAGTCGTGCCCATGTCTAAGTCCAATCACTAGAGGAAGCCAGAGACTGTGCTATGAATATTTGTTAATGAAGAATACATAGAACGGCCTCTTGCCCCTCTCGTGTCCAGTTCTGGTAGTTGCATGTGAAAATATTTTTTCAGGGTTTTTCTTTTTCTTTTACCATGCTATTTATATAGCATTTACTATTATCCATGGTTTGGAGTGGCAACTTGGAACCAATCTCCATAGGATATGGGGGTCCTACTGTATTCTCCATCTATAAAACCTTGAAAAGTGTCACCATATATCAAAACTGACTTGACAGCATAAGTTAATTAATTAGTGATATTTATGGCAATTTAGGTATATAACAATTTATGTCAGTCAGTCAGGACTTTTATTGGCATCAAACCAAACACACAATACAATAGGAAACAATACACGCACATACAAGGAGTGTCTGCCCAATTAAAATTGCACGGGTACTAAAATACGGAAAAAGGCATGGTATGGCAAATAACACAAACTAACATGTTATGTATGTTTAAAAAATATTTGGCTATCAACCATGAAACTCTGGCCTACTTGCACATCCTTGCTCTAAGAGTGTGAAACAGAAGACCCTGTTGGGAATTGTAGCCTGTGTCGCTGGACCAAAAGATTAATATACAGTGGTACCTTGTATAAAGGAATTACTGGTAATTTGTTCTAATTTTCCTTTATACAAATTTCCCATAGGAATGCATTAAAACAGAGTAATCCCTAATCACGACAATTTTTATGTTGTATGGATTCACCCCATAGATGATTCTGTTTAGCAAATTTCCCCTATATCCGGAATTTTTTATGTTGTACAGATTTTACATTATATAAACCATTTGTTATATGAGGGTCCACTGTATATGGCAATCTGCCTAGTGTGGACTTTATTCTTGCTTGATAGCAGGTTGTGCAGAATCGCCTACTCTGATCAGCCAGGCAATATCTAACAAGAAACGGCTCCAGATAGGAAGTGTGAATATTCCTGTATACAGTGCAGTGAAGGAGCATATGAGCCAGGGAGTCGAGAGCCCCAGAATTATAGGGCAGAGCAGTGTTTCTATTGGTTGGGAACTAAATCTGCCAGAGAGGACATTGGTTAGGAGTATGTTACATCTTGCTAGGGTGAAGGCACACTGTTCTTGGGGTCTCTCTACAAAATACAAATAGCTGGGCGGCTTATCAATATAAAGAGGGAGTTGAAGATTTAAGGGTGAACAGACTTTACTGGCTGCTGCTAAGAGGTCTTGCCTTTCGATGTCTAATAGCCTGACTTTTAATAGTCTATGTGTGTGTGTTGTGTCATTACAGTCATGACTGACTCTTTGTGACCCCATGTCCATGGAGTTTTCTTGGCAGGAATACTGGAGTGGCTTGCCAGTTCCTACTCCAGGCGCCTACAGCCCCTGGTATTCCCTGGTGGTCTCCCATCCAAGTACTAACCAGGGCTGACCCTGCTTAGCTTCCGAAATCAGGCGAGATCGGATGTTCTTAGGGCATCTAGGCAGCTAGATGTCTAATAGCCTGACTTTTAATAGTCTATATACCTGTGCAAAGGATAGGGCACCCAAATAATCAGGTGAGATCCCCATAGTTTGAATCTTTTGAGAGAACAACTTAAGACAAGGAGAATAAAAGGAATCAGAAAGGATGCCTGATATTAGGGGATCTTGATTAAACACATAACATATTCTCAGCCAGTACTTGAATTGTCTTAAATGCGCTTGTATACTCAGTCTAGTTAAACCAGCCTCCAGACACAAAGCTGCATATGGCATGCAATGGGGCACAATGAAGAGTTTATAAAGGAAAGAGGCCTGGAGTGTTTCGACCAAGGAGTTGAAAGCATCCAGCCAGATTGGTACCCCTTCCATCAGAATCAGAATCAGAATCAGAATCCTTTTTATTGGCCAAGTGTGGTTGGACACACCCAGAATTTGTTTTGGTAAAAATGCTCTCCTTATATAAAAGGAAATATAAGAATCATAGATTCAACAATAAAAACACAGTGCAACAATACAATTACCCCTGAGGGTAACAATTGAAACAGTTGGGAGATGGCCTTGGCTTTAAAGATCTGCAGGGCAGTGGGAATGTGTGTATTGCCTCATACATGAAAAAAAAACACCAAGAATAGCTTGAATGGTTAGCTTTACCGAATGGTAGGTTTCCTAAATTGATAATATAACAATGTCTAGCCCATGAATTACGGTAATGAAAATTTAGGTCTAACGATGTCTAGTCCATGAATTACGACAGTGAAAATTTAAGCCTAAGTACTTGAATTCTTTAACTTGTTGGATTGCTCTCCCATGAAATATCCAAGGTTGCGGTTTCCAAATCTTACTGAATACCACTATTTTTGATTTACTGTAATTGAGGGTATAACAAGTTATGGTTTTTTTCTTGTCTTAACTAGGCACTTTCACCCAGGCCCTAACTCCCCCTCCCACTTCATCCTTTAAAGCATCCTGCAGTAGATCAGTACATCCCTTAATCATATTAGCTCATGAAGAATTCAGTACTCTACAAATGCATGGATATTACACTCATTGCCAGCCTGAGATTACAGCCTGCTTTCATTTTGAAAGAAATACCAACTACAGAAAAGGTCAGTCAAGTTTCTTGAAGCCCTTTTCTGTTTAGAGTGCACTAAAGGCTGTATTGAGTACAGAAGCATGTCTGGTGTCACCTGATATGATCTCATTGGATACTCTTCAGCACAAGCTATGGGGTGAATGTAATGTCTTCGTCTGCCAAAAAAAAAAAAAAAAACAAAAAAAAAAAACAACAACAACCAAAAACAAAAACTTCAGCCTTAAGCCTCCATAACAGAGGGGATGAATGAAACATGAGGACAGAGCAGTGTGACCAATTTTCAGTGTCTACAGTGTGGACTTTGCTGGGAAGCTGAACAAAGTAACATCACACGTGGACATCACTTTACAAAAGTGAAGCACAAGGAAAATCAACATACATTTCCATCCTGCTTTTTTGTAGTTGGTGCTTCCTCTAACCTACAGCTCACTGGGATATTTTCACCGCAGAGAGAGAGAGAGAGTGATGTCATTACCCCACCAAAGTCAAGCAGTCCAAAACAACAGATGCAGTATATGAATACAGTGGAACCCCAATTTACGAGATTAACGCGTTATGAAAGAACACTCATAAATCAATAATCTCGTAAATTGGAGAGCCGTTTCCCACAGGAATGCATTAAAAAGTAATTAATCCGTTCTGGAGGAGGACCAGCAAAGTTGAAAAAACCCTGTTGGCCCCCACTCAGGAGGTCATTGTGTAACACAATCAGGGCTGTTTCAGTCCTGTGATGTGGCCTAAACCTGGAATGGAATGGATCCGGGATGCAATCTTCCTCCAGGAATGACTGGAGTCACTCGGTAGCAACCCTCTCCACCACCATGCCCAGAAAGGGAACATTGGCATGGCTGTGGACATATTGTCCGCAGCCAAGCCAGATTTTTTTCAGAACAGGCTTAATCACCATCTCCTTCAGGCGATCGGGGGGGGAGAAAGTCCCTGAAGGAAGCAGTGGCAATTAAAGAAGTCCATTCAGGCAAGCTCCACCCTGGCACTTTTAATCAGCCAGGATGGGCAGGGGTCAAGCAGAGGAGCCACCGGCTGGCAATGGGCCAGCACTCTGGAGGCCTCAGTGGGTGTTACATGCCCCAACTCAACAAAGCAAGAGACCGAGGGGGCAGAGCTGGCAGCACTTGGAGTCAGACTAGTGGAACCAGAGTCCAGACTGGCATGGATGGCCTCTGTTTTAGATTGAAAATGGGCTGCAAACAACCCACTAGTGAAATCACTAGGCCTTTTCTAGCACTCTAGCAGAGGCCTAAACTGCCTTAGAAAATTAGTTAGCTACCGAGGAAGTTGCAATCTCTATTTTTTTTTCTGAAAGGCAACAAAGTGTGTGTGTTCCCATTTCAGGCTGTTGCTTAGGGTGGCAATAGGTTCAGAGCTGCAGCACAAGCGTGTCTGGCACTCCTGCCTGCCTTCAACATCTCTACCACCCAGCGAGAGATCACAAAAGTGCCAATGTCTGATTGAAAATGCTATCTTAAAGAACAATTCTCAGCCAATGTCCGGTGACAAGAGCTTCTCAGCAGGTGACATTTCAAAGCACTGCACAAAATGAGGCTGCGCTGAAAACAACAACAGCTCATTTCCGGCGAAAAGGTATTGAGAAATGATACTGTCACTATTCCCACATGTTGCCTCAAGCTCTTGTATGCAGTGACAGCCGGTTCTGAAAAGTTACTTGTAACTACACTGGTTAAAAGGGGGAAAGACATTGCCATTTTACTTTGTATTCTCTGAACCAAACTATACTTTATGCTCAGTGCTATTGTGTGTGTGTCTCCATCAAATATATACTTGCCATTAGAGATGGGCATGAAATGAACAATTTTTCGTTTCTGTGTTCGTTTTTTCATTTCGTTATGTAACGAAATGACAAACAAATTTTGTCTCTAAAATGAAACGAAACAAACAGAAACACCAGAAATTTTGTCGTCTGTTTCGTTTTTGTTACGGCAATACATTGAACTGCTTTAAATGCTAAAAAATTCACAAAAAATTGAAATAAATGGTAACGAAACGAACGAAAATGAAAACAATTTTTTTGCAAAAATTTGTGAAAAATGGAAACGAACCGAAACGGACCCCCTAAACAACAAACGACAAACAAAACACCATTTTTTTATTCATGCCCATCTCTACTTGCCATATAACCCTTTATGGAGGGCTTGACCTGGATTCCAGCCATAATACCCAGGGCCACTTTGGATATTCTCTGACGTAGAATCCCAAGTTTATTATTTTGCTTAAAGTAAATCCTCTTGTGCCAAAGGCTTAAATGTCTGATCACTGGTCCCCCCCCAATTGTTCTTTAAAAATCAGAAGCATTTAACCAATGATTGTCCTCTTCAGTTTCTAAGAGATAGATATTTTACAACTTTAAACTCCTCTTATACCCAAGCAAGTTGTTATGTGCTGTCAAGTCACCATTGACCTATGTTGACTCTCTGTGAATGAGTGATTTCCAAAATGTCCCGTTTCCAACAGACCTGTTTAGTTCTTGTCATTTCCAGAGTGGAATGCTTTGCAGTTGTTTGACAGAAAATGTCCCCTTAAGTTCCCTTTAGTTCACTGCTACAAAGCATTGCAAAGTTTACACATTCCATTTCTTGCTTTCCAGTTTAGTTTGA
Source organism: Phrynocephalus forsythii (assembly GCA_029282475.1). Lineage (NCBI taxonomy): Eukaryota > Metazoa > Chordata > Lepidosauria > Squamata > Agamidae > Phrynocephalus > Phrynocephalus forsythii. The sequence continues at coordinate 93,473,752 of JAPFRF010000005.1, read as the reverse complement.
TTCATAACATATTCCATGTTCCGATTGTATTATTTATGCAAAAGCATCAGACTTTCCTTTCACCTCTGTTCACATCCACCAATAGATGTCTTTTAGGCTTTAAATGAGTTGTGTCATTAGTGTCAGTCCTTTGCTCTTTCCCAATAGGTGACTGAGTGATTTCTGACCTTGGAGTCTCATCTTCTAGCACTATCTCTTATTACATTTTGAATTGTCACATCCATCATTGGAGCTCCAGTTCTCTTCCACTGATGCAGCTATGGCAACTAGACTTCTTTTTCTTGAGAGATAGAAACGTTTTGCTGCTCGTCCAAAAGGTTTCATCAGACTGATGAAGCTGTTTGAATCAGCAGCCAAATGTTTCTATCTCTCAAGAAAAAGAAGTCCAGTTGCCATGACTCAACTTCCAGATAAACTCACCTGGACGACTGAGAATCTTCACAGACTGATGCAGCCATTACCCTTGAAGAAGGTGGATGCATCTTAATCTGGCACCTCAGCTGTTATCTTTCCATAGTGGAGTCTCTGAAACACTCAAGCCCTTATCATTATCATTAAGGTGTGCATCCAAGAAGGGGATACTTAAGCACAGGAGAATAATACATATGTTTTTATGAGGACTCAAAGATTGGACAAAATTACTTGCTTGCACTACAGCTCTTAAAGTGTCCCATGCCCATGCCATGAATGTTGTGTTCTCTAGTCCATCAGAAAGTAACTTTTCCAAGCACTCTTAGCCATCTAGAGTGTCAGGTGCCTCTGTACCTGGAGAGCTCTGATTTGGCCGCAGTGGCACAGCTTAGTTCTATCCTGGCTGGATTACTGTAACACATTCTAAGTGTAGCTGCCTATGGGAAGTGCCAGGGAAACTTCATTGGGTCCTAAATCAGCAGCCAGATTGCTAACTGGGGCTGAACGCAGGGATCACACAATCTGCCTGTTATAGCAGCTCATTGGATGCTGACCCGTTTCTGGGTAGAATTCAAATTGATGATTCTGATTTATAAATGCATAAATGGCTTGGGCCAAAGCTATCTCAAGGACCTCATATCCTGTTATGAATGCTTCTATGTTAGTTTTAAGATCACTATTATTTTATTTACTTTATTTAGAGTATGTTTTACCCCACCTTTCTCCTTGGAAAAGAACCCAAGACAGCTTAAAGTAATGAGGGACAATATTCAGTCCAGTAAAATTATGTCATATTTGTATTGAGAACAGGGAATTCTGGGACATCTTACAGCATTAAAAGACAATATTAAAGCTACAAGAGAACTAGGAAATGCCTTTCACTTGGTCCTGCCACCTTCACAGGTGTGTTTGATGGGGACAGGCTTTCTTTAGTGTTGCTCCCAGAATCTGGAACTCCCTCCCACAGGAGGCTAGCCTGACTCCATGTTTCCTATCCTTTGCCAAGCATGGTTCAGGATCGTATGGTTCAGGCCCACCCTTGGTTCGGTTCGGGTTCTTACTGAAGGTGGCGGCATGGGCTTCTCAGCAGTGGTGGTGGCAGATCCTGACTCCTGCGGCAGGAGCTTTTTGAGGTGCTGGCATGGGGCCAGCAACTCTTTTTTTTTTCTCCAAGCACCCACTGTGTGGCCCCTGGGGCCAGGTGGGCACTTCTTTTATTTTTTATTTTTTTCCTTTATTTTAGAGCACCAACCCAGCCACCCCTGGGGCCAGGTTGGTACTCTTTATTTTATTTTATTTTATTTTATTTTATTTTATTTTATTTTATTTTATTTTATTTTATTTTATTTTATTACTTCCTGATTCTGGCCACACATCAGCTGTAGCATGGCTGGCTTTTTTATTTTTATTTTTTTCAATTTTAGGGCACCACCCCAGGCACCCCTGGGGCTGGGTAGGCACTCCTTTTTTTGCGGGGATTTTTATTTTACTTTACTTTTATTTTTACTTTTAGTTTTTTTTTACTGTCGACCATGTGGCCGCACTACAGCTGTAGTGCAGCCGTCAGCTTTTTCCCCCTTGGTCGCCATCCCTGAAGCCTGGAAGACCAGACCTCTGGACCAGCACCAGGTAGGAGACATCTCCACCCCTCCATTAATGAACTGAACTGAACCATTTTTTTTTGTTTTGTTTCATTTCATTTTAAATTTACCCCTAGGTTCATTATTCATTTCGTTACGTAATGAAATTAATAACGAATAATGAAACGAACTAAAAGTTCATTCCGTGCCCATCTCTACATAGCAGTGGTTGGCTGTTGGGTTAATGAAAAGATTGATCCTGAGGAAAAGTGAAAGCTAAGATGAATGAGATCATTTTTAAGGGGGAGGGTGTACTACCGCCGCATTGAATTGACATTGACTTTGAAATATGTATCTTTCTCACACAACTTTCAGTGTTGTCAGAATGATACCTATGTTAGTCGTTAGCAGACACACCAAGAAAGAACTCTTTGGCTCCTTGATGACTGTCCACTTTGTCATAAACTTTGCTGGTCTGCTGCCCACTTCCATTAGAGGTGTTGAGTATTCCTTCATTTATTAGACACTTCTTTGGCTGGGGAATTGTAAGCGGTGGATGGCAGGGCATGGAAATGCAAGTAGTAAAAACACTGGCCATTACTTTGAATGCAATCATTAACCAAGATTAGTTGGCTGGTAGCCAAAACATCCTAGTATACATGAGCTGATTAACACATTTATTGTGAATCTGGAAGTTGAGTCATGGCTACTGGACTTCTTTTTTGAGAGATAGAAACGTTTCGCTGTTCATCCAAACAGCTTCATCAGTCTGAATACAGCTAGTGCAAATCCTCCATCTTATCAAACACAGCCTGATAAGTAGCAGATAGACTATGCCAGAGCCGACCACCTCTGTTGAGGGAGGGGTTTTCAATGCTCACATGAATGGCCTCCCTTACTCCTCTTTCAAACCACCTCTCTTCTTTGTCTAATATGTGTACATCCTCATCTTTGAAAGAGTGTCCTTTGTCCTTCAAATGGAGGTGTACTGCTGATTCTGGTCCTGACCTGTTGCCCCTCCTATGTTGGGCCATCCTTCTGTTTAATGGCTGTTTAGTTTCTCCAATGTAGAGGTCTGAACACTCCTCACTGCATTGGACCACATATACTATATTGCTCCTTTTATGGTTTGGTATGGGATCCTTTGGGTGGAGAAGTCTCTGCCTTAGTGTGTTAGTGGGTTTGAAATAAACAGGGATGTGGTGTTTGCCAAAAATCCTTTTAAGCTTCTCCGACACTCCAGCCATGTAAGGAATGACCAGGTTCTTCCATCAGGTCTGGGTCTCAGACTGATCCCTTGTTCTTATGGGATGGCCCACTGCTTTGTTGAAGGCCCACTTTGGATATCCACAGGCCTTAAGTGCTGTCTTTAGGTGCCTGTCTTCCTTCTTCTTGGCTTCTGTGGAGGTGGGGATGCTCTCTGCTCTGTGGCTTAGAGTCCTGATGACTCCTAGTTTGTGCTGTAGTTTATTGTGAAGACAAGTCAAATTGGACAAAGTGAAACTAGAATATTTTCTAATCATAAAATGTTATACTGTATTTGTGTCTCTGAAGGAAACAACACCTTATATTCTTCCTTATGATTCCTGAAGTTTGGCTTCACTTCCCCTACACTTTTCCCCCAGAAGTCCACAAGGCAGTGTTTCATGTAGGACAGGGGTGTCCAAACATTTTGCAAGGAGGGCCAGTTTTGGTGAGGTGAAAATGTGTGTGTGGGGTCAACTATTCAGCCTGAAGGGTGGAGAAAGGCCATGGCTCATGCGCATCTGCAACAGCCTCAAATGCTCCAGTTTTAAGGTGCCCAAGGGTCCAGCGGCTGTTGCATGGCCCAGGAATCAGGCCACGTGCACCCAAGATGCACTGCTGCTTGCATAAGCTGCCATCTCTTGCAAGGAGGTGGGGAGGGCACTGCAGCAACAGAGCCGGGGGTGGGTAAGCATGGCAGGTGGTTGAGGGGATGGAAGGAGGCAAAGAGGGCAGGCAAACCACAAAACTGCAAGCTGACATATCCACCCAACATGGGGAGGGGCCAGCCAGCGGGGATGAGTGACAGACTAAGCCGGCAGGGAGAAGAGGCTGAGGGACACTTGAAATTTTAAAACAGGCTGCATTTGGCCCCCTGACTGGACTTTGGACATGCCTGATGTAGGAGATTCTTGTGGCATGCTCATGGATCTCTAGGACTCTTGGATCTGTGGCAACTTTTCATGGTTCCCTGTTTATTCCCACAACAACCCTGTGAAGGAGGCTTGGTGAAAAGAGGCTAAAATGTCCTAAGGAAAACAACTAAGTCTTGTGACGGATCAGAAAGTTGAACCTGGCTCTTGCTATTCCTAATCCATCAAAATAACATTTGTATTATATTGGCTCTCCAAGAGCAATGCTAACTATATAAAAGGTGCCACAGATGAAACAAATGGATATAAAATGAAATGTTAGTTGTTCATGCATCTGATTTGCATAATATGGAGATTTGCATGTCATGCAAAGTGGGATGCTTGGATTCAGAGCACTGGAACACAGCAGTGTTCTAGATATTTAATGGGAAATGTTACTTCTAACCATTAAGTGTGGGAATGTGAGAGAGCCATGATGAAAACCTGGTGAGTCACCACAGTCCTGACATAACACCCCCCCCCACAAGCTGCCATTTATATTAGAAGTAAAGGCTCCCATCTTCCAGTAAGATGGGGAATAGGGCTGTATGGAATGCAGTGGTACCCTGACTTAAGAGCAGCTCAACTTAAGAGCAATTCGACTTAAGAGCAGAAAACTGTTGGCGTTTTAATTGTGGCCTTACAATTTTTAGATATGGTCTGCTCAACTTACATTTTTTTCATTTTTAAGTTATTTTTTCATTTTTTTAGATAGGTACCCTGACTTAAGAGTAGTTCGACTTAAGAGCATGCGTTTGGAATGGATTAAATTCATAAGTCGAGGTACCACTGTACTTGCTAAATCTTTACCTCTTATCCCTTGAAACTGTCTCAGATCAAGAAAACTTTTTGAAGAGGATTCTCAAAGCTGCAGTGTTCCTCACCAATAATTACAAAAGGAATGCATTTTTATTGTAGCTGCCCAGGTCTCGATGATCACTGCAAATTAGGTGTCTTCCTCACTTTATATATTTTGCCTTGATGTATGAAGCTACCTGACACTGCAGCCTTCTCCAGCCCAGTTATATCCATATTACTTGGATCAGCAATCCCATCACCCCACCCACCTCATTGGTCAAGCTGGCTGGGGAGTTTGGACATTGTAGTCCAACATGCCTGGAGGATACCATGTCAGAAAGATTATTACAGTGAGTAACCCAATCTGGCTCAGTACTTTCTGACTGAGGGCAAAACTAGACATTAAAAGGAATGCATGCACCTTGTAATTAACCACTTCCCACCCACCCATTCCGCAATTGGAATTTTGAAAATTTTGCCTTGTGTTTAGTTGCTAAAGACGAACTGCAAAGCATGCTAAATGCAAGATGCTATGAGAAACAGATGTCATTCAACACTTGAATGAGGACCTCCTGAAAAAAATGTGATAAGTATATCATCTAGTTTGATCCTCAGAAGGAGTCAGGCAAATCCTTTTGTTGAAGAGGCAAGGTCAGGCCTTTTGCACATGAAATGGAAACTCTGGGGTTTGAACTTCAGACCTGTGGCATGTGTTGTTGTGACAATGACTCATGAACACTTTCCACTGCTATGCCACTTTGGATAGTTTAGATTGAGATGTTAGTGACGTGGATTAAATTTGCATACTCTGGACATGAGCTTTTAGCAGCTTGCAGATGGATATTGGTGGGATAGGTGCAATATGGCACAGAGGATCTCACCTCAAATGTAAGGAAGGGCTTTGTGTGAGGCTCTTGCACATTTCCCAATATATACTTTAGGGGTGATACAAGGAGTGAGCTCCACTGGAAGTAGTTCATAAACATTTCAATCACAGCAACATTTACAAGAAATAGCAATGCTTCCTTCCATCAGGAAATATTTTTCATGGCCAGCTTGCTCACTTGATACGTTCGCAGTGGAAAGCAATCAGGATTATCCCCAAGGAAGTCCTGTGGTTTCTCTGTAGTGTTCTCTTGTTACACTTCTAGTAGCTCATGATTAAAAAACTGCTCTGTGTGATCGATCATGGCTGTTTAGCGGACAGGCTGCGTTTTGTAGTATGTGAGCATTTGGGGCCGACATCTGTGTATCCTAGCACTAAAGCCCTGAGAATAGGCCCTTGGTGTTTTTCTCAGTCCTTGCCACGTTAGGTGCCTAATTTGATGTGGGACCTGTGGCACACATTAAATCCAAACATCATCACCACTTCTGAGGCTTTGAGCTTGACAATAGATAATCAAATGCTAAGCAATGCCTCCCCCTCCACCTGCTTTTAGATCACCTAGTCTTTCTTGTAGAGAAGTATCAAACGGATCTGTCTTAACTTGCCTATTTCAGGCCAACATTACTTGCCAAGAGCTAGAAAAATGTGGACATGCGTCTAGTACAGTGATGGAGAACCTATGGCACGGTGCCAAAGGTGGCACTTGGAGCCCTTTTTGTGGGCACCCGACATTGCCCCTTCATAGCCACCTGTACACAGGTTAAATTACTGTATTGGCACTTTGCAAAAAAAAAAAAGTGGATTTTGAATTGCAGTTTGGGCATTCAGTCTCTAGATAGTTAGTCATCACTGTTCTAGTAGAAGTGTTTTTATTGTTTTGTTTGGAAAACCTTTGTCTATACTGATTGTTGTAAGATTAGAACAAACTCATCTAAACTCTCTCTCTCTCTCTCTCTCTCTCTCTCTCTCTCTCTCTCTCTCTCTCTGACTTGAACAGAACAGGCATCTATTTTTTTATATCATGATGATTATATTACCAATGAAAACGGAATTATTCAATTGTAGTCCCAATTACAGTAAATCTACCAAAATAATTGTGAGTTTTTTGTCAGAAATGACATAAGCACCATTGAATCCAACAGGTCTGTTTTAGTTGAGATTTCCATAGGATGTAGCCTCATCTTCCTCCTTATAGCAAATAAACAGGCACTACCTTTTTAAAATTTATGTTTCTGGGGTTTTTGGCTTCTTTTATCGATTTCCTACTGTGGTCTTACTGCAAATGGGGAAAAGATCATATTTCAAACATGATCATTTGTTCAGTATACTGTAACTGCATTTCACTCAAAAGGCATGCTATATTGACATTTTGGTAAGCTTCACGGATATGTTTAAACAGAATTGACTAACTAATTGCTCAGTCAGTCAATCAAGACAGAACATTGATTAGTTCTTTAACCAGTTTCTAGCTGCAATTTAAACACACATGATTCTCTCTCACTCACTTGTCTGTAGTTGGCCAAATAGCACAGTAAGTTAGTTATCTGGCTGAAGGAGCTGAGCATCCAATTCTCCAGCGTTGATCCCAGGAGAAGAGCCAGCCCCAGAGCAGCCATCCCAGAAGAACTGCACAGTCCCAGAGCAGCAACAGAAAATGGGAACGTTAAACCACTTCTCAGTACTCTCTACCCAGAAAACCCTGGAAAGTGTTGCTTTACGTTAGAACTGACTTGATAGCATGTAATGATTATTATTAGCTACAATATAAAGCAGCCAAGTTGTAATTCACACAGAAGGAAAGATTCATAGACTTTAGTGTGCAAATAATAGGGGGAAAGCAATCAACATTCCCTTAGAAGTATGTGGATGGTGTCGGCAATTGGACTCTTCAAGATGCTTCCTAATCAACGGGGAGAAAAATTGCAGATATTTGCAGCCCTGTCTAATGCCGAAAACAGAACAGGACTTTCCCCCAGTTTTCCCATCTTTATCTGTGGCTTAAAAGGGACCATTTCTGTTATAGATGTTTGACTCTTTGCTTCACAAAGATGGCAGCTTTGTTTGTAGCATTACCAAATTGCCAAAGTCTGCTGAAGAATGGTGGCCTCTGTGCCTGACACAAGTGGTATCTCTGAAATGAAATCCTTTCACTTTAATAGATTTTTACAGAAACAGGGACGCACACACACACACACACACACACACACACACACACACACACACACACACAGAGAGAGAGAGAGAGAGAGAGAGAGAGAGAGAGAGAGAGAGAGAGAGAGAGAGAGAGAGAGAGAGAGAGAGAGAGACTACACAGTTAAAAATACACATGAAGAAGGCTTACCTAATGTCTGCCCGGCAAGTACTCTCCCGTTTTCTCCCACGACGGCAGCCCGTGCATGCCTCTCGTTTGAGTACTGTACAAACGCATAACCCTTGTGGACGGAGCAGCCCACCACCCTGCCGTACTTAGAGAAGATGGTCTCAACATCTGACTTCTTGACCACTGCCGTGTTGAGGTTGCCGATGAAGACTCTGGAGTTGATGGACTTGGGATCATTCTTGTTAGTGATGTTGCTTGTCTGCACTTTCAGCGACATCTTGACACCTGAGTAAGCAAGGCAGGGAGATCAGGAACGTAGGGAGATGCTGGAGAAAATAGCCTGGTGGAGGTAGAAAGGGTGATCATCTGGGTTGATTATAGCAAAAATGACCTACCGACCACCTGAAGAAAACTAGAGGGATTTGATACCAGTGAAAGCAAAGAGGACATGCAGACTTCAATTTGTCAGATGTTATTCATGCAGAAATAAATTCGCGTGGAACCCCAGAAAGAGCAGACTCCTGACTCCTTCCTGTAATCTTCACTCTTAACTGAACTGAGTATATCATGCCCTTGTTTTCTCCCTTGTTGCTCTCTGCTGTTTAAGTATTGATATTTTGTTTTGAAGAGGTTGTATGGCTTTGATGAACGTTGACAGACCATCCCTGGAGTGACTATCAAGTGTTCAGTTCAGTTCTGTTTAAGTATACATCTTTGAAGCATTAACTATAGAAATCTCAAACTTGAGACATTGTCAAACAAAGACTTCCCTATACAAAGCAATAAAGCACGTGGTGGACAGTCCTTTAAAAAGTATCTGTTTTGCAGTGATTGGTTATGGGACCACCAGAATATGCAAAGGCCTTCCTTCCATCCAGTTCCTAATAAACCACCATGCAAAAGAATTCTCTTAATTTGACATCCATAGAGAAAACTCTGCATTGAGCTACTGACACCATTGTTGAGCAGATGCACATAATTTTTATTGCATTTGTACAGAGGTCTTCCTCATCGGTGCCACATTTGCCAGAGCCATGAGTACTACTGGCTGCCTTTACCAGTGCCACGGGTACCACTGACCCTCCTTGGATCTGATATGGGGGGGGAACCCTCCTCAGTTTAAAAATGGAATTGTATTATCGGTGAACTGATAAGGCTTGCTCATGCTTTCTGGACTCTAGTCAAGACATTGAAGTGTTCTGCTTATATGCCACCCCTTAGTGCTTAAGCACTCTCTTGGTAATTTATGCAGGCTACACATTGCACCCCCCTTAAGCTGGGTGACCAGTTTACTGACCTCAGGAGGACAGAACACTGAGTCAATCTTGAGCTGGCTTGAACCCCAGGTTGTGAGCACAATTTTGGCTGCAGTAAAGCAGTTTAACCACTGTGCCACAGGGCTCCAGGCTTCCTCAGTTCCTGACTGTGACAGCCCCACCTTGAAAGACTGGAACAAAGTAATGACAACTGAAAGTGAAGAATAAAATACCCCTGGCTTCAGATCAGCTCTTCTTCTGGGCTACCAAAGGAGGCTTCCAACCTAAATGGAGAGGGTTCTCTCTTTGCCTTTCATTCCCCTTCCCTGGAGTTCCATGCACAGAAATGTGTTCAGCCATGTCAGCCACATGGCCACGGACTTGCACAACACTGGCTCAATGGCTTGAAAACTGAGATGAGCACCACCCCTAGAGTCAGACACGACTAGCAGGCATGTGCAGGCGGAACCTTTACCATTACAGTACTCTTCCCTGGTGCTGACTGTACCCATTACTCCTTACTGAGTCTGAGGGCATAGGATCAAGATGTGGGCAGTTCACTGCCTTCCACCTCCCATGGATACATGAACAACACCAGAATGCACGGAAGTATCTTGTAGTTAGTGAGAAAGACTTTTATCCTCTCTTGCTTAGTGATGCTGACACTGACTGGCAGCAACGCTTCAGATGTTCAGGCAAGAGTCTTCTTAGCCCTGCTGGAAGATGGTAGGGCTTGAATGTAAGGGCCTTTTGCACATAAAGCATGTGCCATAGCACTGGGCCAACTCCTTAAAAGCCCAAGCACTTTTTAAAATTCATTGACAACAGCAATGGTTTGAATAATATCAGCTGCGTGGAATGGCTGCGCGTGCACAGCACCCAAGTATTTACAACATCTGCTCAGAAATAGGTGCAGGGTTCTCCTCTTGAGTAAGACTCTTCTGCTTCTCTGTTTGATGGCATGCAGTTTTAATGAGTCAGACAAAATACTGGTTTCAATATGTGGAGCAGTGCTGACCTTGGGGTACTATTGAGCACGTCAAATTTACCTTCCCCACTGCTCTCATGCCCTATGAATCATTCATGTTCCTAGATTGTTCCAAAGACAGCAGCTAAATGTTAGCTTTTGTTTTCTTTCCCACCCTGTTGTATCAATACAACCCTTGTTCACATTTCATACCTGAAAATGTGAAAGGCTAAATAAAATTGTGATGGGGAAAAGGGCATAGTCATACAAACCCCACCGTGCTTCCATCCAGATCGTCTCATGAGAAGTATGAGATGCTTTAAAGGTGCTTGTTCAGCTGAACATGCATGCAGAGCTGCTGGTTTAGGTATCTGGCTATGGAGCCAGAGGTCGGGAGTTCAATTCCCCCATTGCACATCATGGACAAGGACTGGATTGAGGATCCATAGGGTCCCTGTTACTCCTGCCAGTTTGAGATCTAAGATAACTCTCTTCAGAGCCCTTGACCACAGGAGTGCTATAAATATGCCAGAAGATGACACAATGGTCTGCCTTATATCTAGAAGATGTGGAGGCATGTCGGATGGGGCTCACAAGTATCTGCATATCCTGGCCACCCATTAAGCTCTTCTTGCTATCAGGCCCAAGGACAGAATAGGACCAGATTGTTAGTGGGTTCAGCTCCCAATTGGTAGGTCAGATAATCGGGCTTGTGAGAGGTCAGATATGGTCACTTATATCTGTGAAGATTCTCAGTCGTCCGGGAGGGGGGGTTATCTGGAAGTTGTATCATGGCTGTTGCCATGGTCACTGAACTTTTCTAGATTGAAGAGGGCTTTTTTGTGATACTGTGCTCAGCAGTGGACATCAGCAGTATCAAGGCCAGTGTGTGCATGTATCTGGGTGGATGAAGACACTCCTGATGCTAGTGCTGGACCAGTTGTGCCAGGCTAATACTGCAGCAATGAAATAAAAAGATGCCTGCTTCTTGGGAGGAAAGCAATGGCAAACCTAGATAGCATCCTAAAGAGCAGAGACATCACTTTGCCAACTAAGGTCAGGATAGTCAAAGCTATGGTTTTTCCAGTAGTGATTTATGGAAATGAAAGCTGGACTATAAAGAATTGATGCTTTTGAGCTGTGGTGCTGGAGGAGAGTCTTGAGAGTCCCATGGACTGCAAGGAGATCAAACCTATCCATCCTGAAAGAAATCAACCCAGAATGTTCACTGGAAGGACAGATTTTCAAGCTGAGGCTCCAGTACTTTGGCCACCTCATGAGGAGAGAGGACTACTTGGGAAAGTCCCTGATGTTGGAAAAGATTGAAGGCAAAAGGAAAAGAGGACGGCAGAGAATGAGATGGTTGGATGGTGTCATTGATGCAACCAATATGGATTTAACCAAAGTCTGGGAGGCAGTGGAAGATAGGAAGGCCTTGCGAGCTCTGGTCCATGGGGTCACGAAGAGTTGGACACGACTGAATGACTGAACAACAATACATCTTCAGGTAACTGTGTTTATGGGCAAAGTGCTACAGAATTAATCTGGGATATTTTATTTCAGACGTTTCAGAAGAAATGCTGCTTCTGCTTACTCCAAAATCGGGTTGTAGACCCATGTTTATTCAGCCTTAATGAAACAGAACACTTCCTGGAGGCCTTGCATATATATATATATATATATATATATATATATATATATATATATATATATATATATATATGCATGCATGTTAGGTGGATTCGGGTTTCTTCCGTGTAGAAATCTGGTTGTTCTGGCGACGTTTCGACGAGGTCTCACTCGTCATCTTCAGGCTGGTGTTCTGGCTTCTTTCTTCTTGAAGCAAAGTGTGGTCTCAGTTGAAGTCCTTCTATAAATACTGCTGGGGGTGTGGTTTGCTTGCTCTGTTGCTGATTGCAGGTTGCTTTGTTCCTTTGTTCTTTTGTGATCTGCTGTGTGGCTGAGGCGATCGTTAAGGGATTAACTGCTGATGGCTGTTTAGATGGCTGTTTACATGCTGGTGGGTTAGATGGCTGGTAGGTTCTGGCAGTATCCTGGGCTTTGGTGGAGTGGGGTCCTGTGTCTTGTGAATTCATTTTGGTCTGGCTACGTGTCTGTGGTCTCCCAATGTTTTTTTGGGGTGTGTGAGTGTGCTCCATGTGGTGACTGGAGTGGGGTGCCGCAGTAGATGGTGCAGTCGTGGTTTTGTTATTGGATGGTGGTTTCGTTTCATCTGTGGGAAGGGTCTGGGTTTGTGTTTGGTGTGGATGGAAGGTGGTGGCATCTTGTGTCCTTTTGGACCTGGTGTCAGTCTTTGTGACAGAGGCTCGTCTGTTGACCAGGGCTAGTTTCCAGATGTCAGGCAAGCGGGAGGTGTCATCACGTTTATTCATGTTGTTTGGGTGTTTCTCTATTTCAATGGCTTCCATGATTATTCGACTGTTGAAGTGTTCAGTTTTGGAGATGAGTTTGGTTCTTTCAAAGTCAATTTCATGACCTGTTGTTTTTATGTGCTGGAAGAGAGAGGAAGATTTTTCTTCTTTTTGACTGCGTTCTTGTGTTCTGCGATGCGTGCGCTTATTCTCCTGTTTGTCTGTCCGATGTATGTGGCTGGACAGACTTTGCATGGTATTTCGTAGACTCCTTGGTTTTCTAGCTCAATCTTGTCTTTGGGGTTTCTTAAAATGTTGGCTATTTTTTGGTCGGTGCAAAAGGCTGTCTTGATATTGTGTTTGTGGAGAATTTTGCTGATTTTGTCTGTGGTGCCTTTGATGTAAGGGAGGAGGGCGGTGCCGTTGTTCTCTTCTGTTTCTTGGTTCTTGGGGGTGTTTCCTTTTGGATTAGTTTGGTGATGGTGTTTTTTTGGAATCCGTTCGCAATTAAAACATTCGAGAGAGTGTGTAATTCAGTTTTTAGGTGGTCTTTGTCAGCGAGGCGTTTGGTTCTGGAGATGAGGGTTTTGCTACGGAGTTGATCTGTGCAGGGTGGTGGTGTGATTGTGCATTTAAGTAGCGGTTAGTATGTGTTTTTTTCTGGTAGATGGTATGTCCTAGGGAGCCGTCGGGTTTTTTGTAGATTAGGACGTCCAGGAAGGGAAGTTGGTTGTTGGCTTCTATTTCCATAGTGAATTGTATTTTGGGGTGTAGGCTGTTGAGATGTGTGAGGAAGTTGTTCAGTTTATCTTTCCCGTGTGGCCAGATAACAAAGGTGTCGTCAACATATCTGAGCCAGAGTTTGGGTTTATGTTCGGACTTCTGTAACGCGTTGGTTTCAAAGTGTTCCATATATAGGTTTGCGATGACCGGTGAGAGGGGTGATCCCATGGGTGCTCCTTCTATCTGTTTGTATCTTTGTCCATTGTGGATGAAGTATGTGTTGGTTAGGCAGTGGTTGGTCAGATCTAGGATGTGCTTGGGGGGGTTGTATTTGTTGTGGATAGCTGTCAAGGCTTCTTGAATGGGCACTTGTGTGAAGAGCGAAACAACATCGAAGCTCACGAGTAGGTCATTGGGTTGTAGGTCTTGTTTCTTTATAATTTCTATGAAGTGGAACGAGTTTTGTACGTATGAAGTGATGGAGTTGTTTGGCAAGAAATTTGGCGAGGTTTTGTAGAGGTGAGCCTATGGAGCTGACTATGGGTCTGAGAGGTGTTCCTTCTTTGTGAATCTTGGGGAGGCCGTAGAGCTTGGGGCATCTGGATGATTTCTCTCTGGGGATGATGCTTGGCTTGATTTCTTCACTTAAGGGAGAGGCTTTTATTTTGGCTTTGGTGGTTTTTTCCAGGTAGGTGGTGGGGTCTGTGTTCAAAGGTATGTAAGCAGGGTCTTGTAGTAGGTTGGATAATTTGGCTTGGTAGTCGGATGTGTTCATCACCACTGTGGCATTGCCTTTGTCTGCTGGGAGAATGATTATGTTGTGGTCTTTCCTCAGGTTGGTGAGGGCTTTTTGTTCTTCTTTGTGTAAATTGCTTCTGGGTGGTTTGCTGGAGCAGAGGACATTGGTGACTTGAGTCTGATTTTGTTGGCTTCATCTGGGTTGATTTTGGTTAGGCTGGCTTCCACTCCGCATATGATGTTTTCGGTGGGGATGTGTCTGGGGCGACTGCAAAGTTGAATCCTTTGGAAAGGACTTTGGTCTCTGCGATGGTGAGTGTCCTGTCTGATATGTTGTGAACTGTTTGTTTCATGGGTTGTTGTGTGGGGGGTTGGGCTTCTGGCGTTTTCCAGTTTGTGGAGTTTGTTGGTGTGTGTGTCTGTCTTGTGGGAGGTCTCTGTTTCAGCTCTCCAGGCGGCGAGTTGCTTGGATTTGTTCCAGAGTGTTGGGTGGATTTTGTTGCTGAGTTTGAGGTGGAGAGTGAGTAGATCTCTGTTGGTTTGATCTAGTAGGTATCTTTTCCTGTGTAGTTCGCTTCTGATTAGGGCTAGTTCTGTTCTTTTCAGGATCCTTTCGCTGGATGGGGTTTTTGAGTGGAATTTCAGTTGGAAGCTTGTGGGGATCACATTTTTGTCTCGGCAGTTGCGTAGGAATGCAATGTCACATAAGATGGTGGCTCTTCGGACTTCTAGTTTCTCGTAGGTTCTGGTCAGCTGGAAGGTTTCCTCCCCGTAGAGGTCGGATATTTGTTTTCGTAGATTTTCACGGGTATAGGTATGCATGTTAGGGTGGATTCGGGTTTCTTCCCGTGTAGAAATCTGGTTGTTCTGGCGACGTTTCGACGAGGTCTCACTCGTCATCTTCAGGCTGGTGTTCTGGCTTCTTTCTTCTTGAAGCAAAGTGTGGTCTCAGTTGAAGTCCTTCTATAAATACTGCTGGGGGGGGTGTGGTTTGCTTGCTCTGTTGCTGATTGCAGGTTGCTTTGTTCCTTTGTTCTTTTGTGATCTGCTGTGTGGCTGAGGCGATCGTTAAGGGATTAACTGCTGATGGCTGTTTAGATGGCTGTTTACATGCTGGTGGGTTAGATGGCTGGTAGGTTCTGGCAGTATCCTGGGCTTTGGTGGAGTGGGGTCCTGTGTCTTGTGAATTCATTTTGGTCTGGCTACGTGTCTGTGGTCTCCCAATGTTTTTTTGGGGTGTGTGAGTGTGCTCCATGTGGTGACTGGAGTGGGGTGCCGCAGTAGATGGTGCAGTCGTGGTTTTGTTATTGGATGGTGGTTTCGTTTCATCTGTGGGAAGGGTCTGGGTTTGTGTTTGGTGTGGATGGAAGGTGGTGGCATCTTGTGTCCTTTTGGACCTGGTGTCAGTCTTTGTGACAGAGGCTCGTCTGTTGACCAGGGCTAGTTTCCAGATGTCAGGCAAGCGGGAGGTGTCATCACGTTTATTCATGTTGTTTGGGTGTTTCTCTATTTCAATGGCTTCCATGATTATTCGACTGTTGAAGTGTTCAGTTTTGGAGATGAGTTTGGTTCTTTCAAAGTCAATTTCATGACCTGTTGTTTTTATGTGCTGGAAGAGAGAGGAAGATTTTTCTTCTTTTTGACTGCGTTCTTGTGTTCTGCGATGCGTGCGCTTATTCTCCTGTTTGTCTGTCCAATGTATGTGGCTGGACAGACTTTGCATGGTATTTCGTAGACTCCTTGGTTTTCTAGCTCAATCTTGTCTTTGGGGTTTCTTAAAATGTTGGCTATTTTTTGGTCGGTGCAAAAGGCTGTCTTGATATTGTGTTTGTGGAGAATTTTGCTGATTTTGTCTGTGGTGCCTTTGATGTAAGGGAGGAGGGCGGTGCCGTTGTTCTCTTCTGTTTCTTGGTTCTTGGGGGGTGTTTCCTTTTGGATTAGTTTGGTGATGGTGTTTTTTTGGAATCCGTTCGCAATTAAAACATTCGAGAGAGTGTGTAATTCAGTTTTTAGGTGGTCTTTGTCAGCGAGGCGTTTGGTTCTGGAGATGAGGGTTTATATATGGAACACTTTGAAACCAACGCGTTACAGAAGTCCGAACATAAACCCAAACTCTGGCTCAGATATGTTGACGACACCTTTGTTATCTGGCCACACGGGAAAGATAAACTGAACAACTTCCTCACACATCTCAACAGCCTACACCCCAAAATACAATTCACTATGGAAATAGAAGCCAACAACCAACTTCCCTTCCTGGACGTCCTAATCTACAAAAAACCCGACGGCTCCCTAGGACATACCATCTACCAGAAAAAAACACATACTAACCGCTACTTAAATGCACAATCACACCACCACCCTGCACAGATCAACTCCGTAGCAAAAAAAAAAATGAACAATGAACAAATTTTAAACATGTAAGACTGGAGATGGAAACCAGTGTGGAGAAACCTGTCCCCCCCCCCCCAAAAAAAACCTCTCTATGGTTCACCCTAAGAAATGTACCTTAAGAAGTCTACAAAGAAGTATTTCTTGGCAATCTCCTGGTGGCAGTACAATATATAGGCTAAAGATGAGTGAACTGCCTCAACTGCATAGGACAGTTGATTTCAACAATATAAACTTAGATGAAAGGACTCTGATATCCCTGTAGCCAAGCATAGCTAAATGTTAGTGCGCACACATCATTGTGATGCATCTTGGGAATGTGGTGCACTTCATCTACAGTGTGTTAGGTTTGCCTGACATTATCATTGACCATGTGCAATACTGCACAGTGCAACAGGAGAAACAATCCTTTTGAAAGCTGATATAAGGCAACAAGGAAAACTTGCTCTTTATTATTTTGGAAATCCATTTAGGCATAAAGCAGGAGGATGAAGAACACTGAAGTCTAATAGAAAAGCTATTGTGGTGCCTCCTGTGGATGAATCTGTGCTGGGAGCTATTTTACTAACTAAGAAATTAAAATAGCAAGAAAAATAGATGAGTTAAAAGTCTAGTTACCATACTTATCTACTTATACTGCCCTTCATGGACCCAATTTCTTAATACATGTATTGGTACTTATTCCAACAAATGTGATATCTATTGTTGTTGTTATTCTGGCTTATATACATCACCCCCTAGTGCTAGAGCACTTTCTGAGTGGTTTATAACATAATTATGGGAGGAACACTTCACCCTGAGAATAAAGAACTGATCAGCCATGAGCTGGTTATTTAAACTCAGCAGGATCAAACACAGGACACGGGTAGAGGCTTGACTTCAGTACTATAAGCCCAATACACCACAGGGCTTGTGCTTATCCCCATCTGTCATGATTGCTTGAACTCTCACTCCCTCTTCTCCTTGTGCTTTGTTTGCAAATTGAGTAGACAAAATGGAGCTCTAGCCAGAGGCACTGTGGTAACCCAACAAGTCACTGTTGCACCAAGCCATTCTTTAAGTATGACATTCAGACATGTTATCAACCTTGTAGCAAAAGTATCAGTCAATACTCAGCTGGCCACTGGGGAAAAAATCAAAAGCAAATAAGCAAGGGATACTGAACAAATGTGAGGTCATGTGTGGTGTGTTGTCGAAAGGTTAGGTATAAACCAACAAATCTGATGCTTCCTATATGAGGGATCATTGGAGATCATAAGATAGAATTATTTGTAATGGATTGCTATAATGGGCAAAGAGTAATGGAAAAATGTAAGTACAAACATTCTGGCCTTGTGAACAGAGATTCTTTTTTAATTTCCTTGAGTAACTAAGAAGTTAAATGCACCAAATCTTAGCAAAGATAGCTACAGTACTTACTTAGTGCTACAGAATATGAAGACAGCACAGCAACACAAAAGAGAAATTAATAAAGAATAATAAATCCTGTTTGCCCCCCACTAAAAACGTTGTTTGAATAAATCAAAATTAATTGTACCCACAGGAGCTGTGAACAGGCCTGGTCTTCAATACAAATTAACCAGTTCTGAGCTTTAGCAGCATGACTAGTTTAAACTGGTGTGTTGTGGCCATATGTGGGTTTCCCTCTTGCACTGTAGGTGCCACTGTTACATCAGTTACATGCAGCCTGAGAGACTCCTGCTGGCTCAGCTGTTTCTGATTTATTCTTCATAGCTCACCTTGTCCTAGAAATCTCCTCAGTAGAAATAGGAGAACAAAGTAAACTCAAGCACAGAGCCCATTCATTCAGTCAGTCTGTGATCCTGTCACCTGTGTGCTTTCACCTACACTGTGGGGAACATTTCTGGAGGTGGAGGAGACAATCAGAAGAGGAACTGCAGCTGCCTTTCATGTTGTGTTGGTAGATAAATTTAAAGAGCAAGGGCCAAATTTAGGATTGTGAGCCGGCAGTGACACTCCTAACTTCCTGTCAAAAAGTGACATGTAGCCTTAAACATGCTCACAACCCCCACACTGGAATTATTACAAAATATCAAATCGGAAGAGAAATATACTTTTTTAAAAAACCCAAACAGATTGGCTTAAGTACATCAATCTGATCTTAATCTTCTTTATTCAAAGAGCAATTAGAATGTTGAAGAATAAATTAGACACAATTTTGTTCAGATATTCTAAATGTGAATAATGTAAGTAACATGCAGGAAGGGAGAACGGAGATGATTATGTTAACTCTGCTTTGCTATTTCAGGTTTGTTGCCACCCAAAAGTTGCCAACTTTCTGATGAGGAGAAGCTCTCTTAGCTATGGAGATTATCCTTGCATTTTGAAACCGCTGAAAACTGGGGTTCCAAACCGTGGGGATCAAACTTCATGGGTAGAAAAAAGATCTCCCCTTTGGAAAGCCATTACTTACTCATATAGATGGCAAAAGAAATGCATGAAGAAAAGGAAGGGGCTAGCACGTCCCCTCCCACACAACCATTGTGGCTTTGATTTGAGAGTATAGATGGGCATGAGACAAATTACAAACCAGAAAACCCAACAAACTGGGCGGGTTCATGGTTTGGTTCATTACCTGGTTCATCAATCCTATTTTGCAGAAACAAAATGAAGTGCTGAGCTTTTTTCCTACTTAAGGCTTCAGTTTGCTTTGGCAAAATAGGATGGCATGCCCACCCCCATCTCCTGACCTTGTCACCTCCACCTACTTGGTCCTGCTGCTTCCCTCTCCTTTGCTGTTGCCAGGGGCAGCTGGTGTCATCTTCAGATGTAGTGGCAGGGTCCTGGCAGGGAAGCTGGGCCCATTGCCTTGGACTAGTGGGCACATGCACAGGGGCAGAAGGCCTGGCGTCCCTGCCAGGAACCTGCTGCTGCCTCTGAAGATGGCAACTGTGACCCCGGCTGCAGCAGAGGAGATAAAGAGAACATAAGAACATAAGAACATAAGAAGAGCCTTGCTGGATCAGGCCACAGACCCTTCTAGTGCAGCTTCCTGTAACTCACAGTGGCCCCACCAAATGTGTCCAGGAGCGCACGAGACTAGATATCTGTCTTTTCATACCACTCCCCTGCACCTGGTCCTTGAGTTACCCCAGTTTTAAGCCTGGAGATGACACATCTCCTTCATGGTTTGTAACCTGTGATGGACTTTTCCTCCAGGTCCAATCCCCTTTTGAAGGCATCCAAGCTAGATACCATCACCACATCTTGTGGCAGGGAGTTCCACAGAATAACAACATGCTGGGTAAAAAAAAATTATTTTGTCTGTTCTCACTCTCCCAGCCCTCAGTTTGAGTGTATGTCCCCTAGTTTTGGTATTTTGTGAGAGGGCAAAGAGCATCCCTCTACCCACATTACTCATGCCCTGCATTATTTTGTACGTCTCAATCATATCCCCCCTCAGGCACCTTTTTTTCCCAGGCTAAAGAGCCCCAAATGTTTTAGCCTTTCCTCATAAGGGAGGTTCCCCCAGTCTAGTAATAATTTTAGTCGCTCTCTTCTGCACCTTTCCCAGTTCCACGATGTCTTTTTTGAGATGCGGTGACCAGAATTGTACAGCAGGACCAGGTAGGCTGCCCCCACCCCCAAATAAACTGAAAACTGTTTCATTTCTTGGGGATTTTTGATTTTTGTGGTTTGTGGCTAACTACCGTTTTTCCAGTTCATGCCCATCTCTGTTTGGGACATCTGAGCAGACATGTGGCACAATGGTTAAACTGCTGTATGGAGCAGGATCCCTTGTCGGTGACTTGACTTTGATTCTGGGCTCAGGTTGACTCAACCTTCCATCCTTCTCAGGTCAGTAAAAAGAGTACGCAGCTCATGGGAGAGTGGTGGTGGGCAATCTATAGCCTGCATAATTAAATAGTAAATTGCCCATGGAGTGCTTAAAGCTCTTTGAGATGGCAAATAAGCAACACACTTTGCTTTGCTTTGTATACTGTGGCCAGTTTTACAGGGCTTGTGTACTGCTTTTTACTGCCAATCTGTTCTTATATTATAGTCTGGCAGTATAAATGGATTTTTGGAACTGGGAATACTGTATAAACTGTGGCCAGTTTTACAGGACACTAGCTGTGCCTGCTCCACTTGCATCAAGACCTGGTTACAGACTTAATATATCAGAACAAATCATCGCACCTGATATCTCCAAACGAACAATAAGCTGAACAAAAACAACAACCAATCAGTATTAAAATGGAACAGGTCTCTCTTGACTCCTGTCTACAGAGCACACAATTATTATGGCTAAGCAGTCATACCTCTTTAGAAGGGATGGGGAGGGAAATAAAACAATTAGTTGTTGCAATTAACTGATTAATGAGTTTTGACTAAGAAAAGAGCTCTGATTAATCAGATTTTGCTGCCTGGCTATCTTGCTTCCTTTGGGAGCCAGCCATCAGTAGCTCTGGCTGAATGCTTCACATTCCCTCCCCCAATAAAAAACAGCCTAGCTGCTACTGTGGGAATCTAACAAAGCACAGTCAGCTACTTTGACACTGCTGTGCAGGGAGATGAGCCTCTCTGCCTGGACACTGCTGGAGCAATGAATTCATGGAAACATCTGATCAAGAAAGGCTTGACGGATGCTAAACCTCCACTAGATTGAGGGGCTCACCAAACATTGCATGTTAGGAATACACAGATTAACAGGATGCGACTCTCATTTCTCACTTAAGATCTTCCTCTACTAGGTGTCTAGTGCTGAAAACTGGTTGGTGAGCTTGAATGATCTGATCCGCAATGCATGCAGATGAGCTTTGTTTTGCAGTCTGGAAATCTGTTGCACTGAGTTTAGAGCTGTTTAGACCAGCTTAACATACATGGTTAAGATGTCGGTGCCGGTTGGAAACATAACCATGTACAGTGGTACTCCGACTTAAGAGCAGCTCGACTTTAAGAACAATTCGACTTAAGAGCGGAAAACTGTTGGCATTTTATCTGCTGCCTTACAAATTTTAGATATGGTCTGCTCGGCTTACAAATATTTTTTTCCTTTTTTACTTTTTTAACTTATTTTTTCCCAATTTTTTTAGATAGGTACCCCGCCTTAAGAGTAGTTTGACTTAAGAGCATGCATTCGGAACGAATTAAATTAGTAAGTTGAGGTACCACTGTACATAGTTTTAAAATGACATACATAGCCCCATCTGATTGGTTTTGGGTCTCACTTTGCTATCTTGAGTGGAACATGGTCCCGTCCACAATTCTTGCCAAACTGGAACCCCGTCCCCCATCCCCCTCTTTAATGATGCTGGGTTTCTAGGTTTGGTGACAACTGACAAATGATCATTGGTAGACAATCTGTGGGGTGAGGGAGTGGAGCGGAGTGGGGATGGCATAGTAATGCACCCTCCCTGCTTAGACCATGGAATGTTGCTCTTGCTCATCAATTAGTCTGTGAAGGAGGAGGGGACAACAACCTGTAAGGAGTTTATATGCTGCTATCTGATCCAAGGCAATGTGTCCAGGGGCTGTTTTGAAGGTAAGAATGGTGAGAGAAGGCCTAAAAGACAGGCTAAGTTAAGAGCAACTGTGACAGTCTTTCTTGATAAGAATGAATCAGAACCTACATCAACCTAAGCAACCTTACCTTCTCAGAGTTTTCAGTGGTTGGGTCTTGGAGGCACAGTCAGCAGATCACACTTACAGGCTCCTTTGTAGACCTTCTCATTCAACATGTGAAAGCCTTGCTATCTTTGTTCTTGGGGGAGGGGGGCATAAGGCAAGCTTTATGTGTGTTCCCACTACCCATTTCTTTTTCCACAGCTTCTGGAAATAGTGCAAAGTGAGACAGATGTGGTGCAAGATGAGACAGACATGCCATAGCCAGAGAAAGATGAATAAAACTGGCAAGGGTAAACAAATAAAACAACGGAGCAACGGAAAGCACCTTTCAGGATAAATTAACCTTGAGAAGATTTCATTATCAGAAACTATCGGAGGAAGGCTGCAGTGGAGTCTCATCTGCACAGTGAGAGTTACCTTCTCTCCTTGTGTGTGTGTTGTGTCTTTACAGTCGTGCCTGACTCCTTGTGACCCCATGTCCATGGAGTTTTCTTAGACCATGGTATATCATTTGGATGCAGATATAAACTCTGGCAAAGCCTGTCATTTGGAACGTGATGCAGGGTTTTCCTGCACATCTCAAGGGCACTGTGGATCTCTCTATTGTTCAGGATATGTGAATAGTTTGGAAGGAGGATCACTAGGTCCTGATGTATTTGTTGCTGTGAAAATTATGATACAGGATTTCTGAAATTTGATTCCAGGATAATATGATGAAGTGTGACCTTCACCGAAACCCAACCATTAAGATGTTGCAATGTTTTACAGCATACGGGAACAATATCTGGTGGTAATAAAGATGGGAATTCTGGGTTCATAATTTTATAAATTGCATGCTCTTTGCAATCAGGCCCAGATAATCTTTTGTAGGTAGCACACAGGCTTGGTTAAAAACCTAACCAAGCCTTAAATAATTGTACGTGCAACTAGTAAAGCAAAAAGAAGACATTTAACATCTGCAGTCAGCTTAGGGCTGGCCCTGCCATTAGGCAGAGTGGGGTGAATTCTTCCAGTAACGGGGGATGGTGTTTGCAGTGGATGTCTCCCGGCTGCCCCTCTTGAGATCCTTAGCTCTTCTGCTGAAGTAGTGGACAGATGTTTCTTTCCTGGGAGGATAATTTGTAGACTATGTCAAGACCACTGGGGATGGTGGTGGTAACCCAAAAGCCCATCCCCACAGGGATCCTTGGGACAAGGCTGGTCTCTGTGGCATGTGGGCTTTTGACTTTCAACTCCAGATGTCCCACAAGCAGGTGACTCCCTGTGCCTTTGAGAAGAAACTGTCCTAGGGAAACCAGAAGGATGTATTTGCAATAACAAATGATACCAATGGCAATGGTGCATACCCTTACATGTTCCCTGTTTTCCTTTGTTGTGCCCAATTTATAGCCTGGCGATTATTTAGCACATGATATGGATTGTCCTCCAGTGGCCTGGAGACTTTGTGCTCATTTATAAGACCCAGGATTACTTTAACAGTTTCTTCCTTCAGAATGGTGAGCAGTTGGTATTTTGGAGGAGATCCTGAATGCTATGCTTGTGTTTGCCAACAATGTGAAGTGCAGTAATCTTGAGCCACCTGCTGTGTGTACGAAAATCTGCCACATGCCAAAAAGTCACATCCCACTGGGCTTGCCAACAATGTGAAATGGAGTGGTCTTGAGCTGGCTGGTATGTGTGTGAACTTTGACACCCACACATAGAAGCCTCAGTGCTGCACAAATGTTCACTGGAATGAATGGGCACCCACTCAGGTATGCCTTAAACATTTATTATGACTAGCATCCATTTGGCTGGACCTATCAGGGTAAAATACCTTCAAATATGCTGTTCGCATTCTTACTTGTTAGCATTTTAGGCTGATTAGTTTTCACTCCCCATCTGTTCTCAAAAAGTAAGCCAGGTGGATTCCCATCTTTATCATTAAGCTTGAGAAAATCACAAGAGACAGAAGAGAAACCTCCAAAATAACTCAACATCTACTAAAATAGAATGAACAAAGTCCTGCTTCTTACCCTGTTTTGTGCCTCTAAAGAACTTAAATGCCAGTATCTCAAGTGCCAGCTTAAGGAAGCTCCTTTTGCTATTAACCTACATGATTCTGAAATTCTAAGGGACCCTGAACAATCCTATTGACATAAGCCCATGTCTTGAACCAGATGGCTGTGCAAGCAAACAATAATCTCACTGCCATAGTGAAGCAAGCAGCAACACGGGTCACAAAACCCATTGAAAGCAATACATTGCAAGTCATAGAGTAATGAGGAGTGCTATCCAAACTGTAAGACTGTGTGTCAACCATTTGTTCAGGTGGCTTAGAAAAAAGTATTAGTAGAATTAAAAGAAGGTACACATGTGAATGATTGCTAATCACTGTAAGGAGAATAGCATCCCTCTGTTTGTTTAATGGACTGATAGACAGAATCTGCTAGTCAGTAGAGTTGTAGGGGAATCATGTAGGCCACCTGGTACAATCTCCTGCTTCATGAAGCAAGTAAAGTCCACAACAAGATTTTGCTTGCCCTCTAGAGTAGCTAAGAACAAATATTTGCCTTTTCCTATGAAAGCCTCCACCTCAGAGATTTGAAGAGTGCCACAAAACCATGCAGATCAGATTCATCCTTGGGCTGACCTGCTGTCTTCTCTAACCATATCGCCACTAGAGTATAGCCATAGTTGTTGTGAGTTTTTCGGGCTGTTTGACTATGTTCTGTATGTTTTTCTTCCTGACATTTCGCTGGACTGTGGCTGGCATCTTAAGAGGGCAAGGAGCTCAGGGGACTAGGAGTTCTCTCTGTGCTCCTAGTTCCCTGAGCTCCTTGCCCTCTGAAGATGCCAGCCACAGAGTCTGGCAAAACATCAGGAAGAAAAACTTCCAGAACATGGCCAAACAGCCCAAAAAACTCACAGCAGCTATAAGATCTCAGCAGTGAAAGCCTTTGAGAATACATATTGCCATAGTCTCCGTTTGTTGGAATTTTCCCATTAGCTGGTAGTTTATAAGAACTGCTGGATAGCTGAGTGGTTTAGGCATTTGGTTGTGAACCAGATATTTGGGAGTTCAATTCCCCACTGTCCCTCCTTGAGAAGTGCTGGAGTTGATGACCCCTAGAATCCTTTTCAGCTATGAAGTTCTAAGATGATCAGAGTGGGCTGATTAATTTATTTTCTTTTTATGTGATCTGTTTTGCATTAATCCATGAATAGCTTAAGCATTTTAAATTCTAGAATAGTTACGATTCTATAATTTTGTAATATCATGTGCCAGAACTAGACCTGATAACATTTTTTAAAGGAATCACTACTGTTATTTATTTCTCCCTTCCCCCCATTACTCATTGTGTGATGGGTTGCTGTTTTGCTATTTTTAGTTCCATTTCTGAAAAAAAAGAACAAAGAAAAAATGTCCTAACTTTTAAATCTTCTACAAATGACTACAAACAACCTGCTCTCTAATTTTTGTCCCTCTCTTCTGTGCGTGCATGCATGTAGCAGGTGTGTGCACAAGAGCAACTTTTCCTCTCATGGATTACATCAAAATCAGAAGAAAAATAGTTGTGATGGGTGCATGGGGTTTGAAAACCCCTGTGTGGAGGGCAACAAAGTTGTGTGCGGCCGTGTTACCATACAGCTTTGAGGGAACCTTGTCAACAAAGCATTTTTGTTTCCAGAATGTAGAAAGAAAACTTAATGGATGAATCTTATATGTTAAACAAACAAACAAAAGAATTGATAATCCTTGGTACCCTTTGTTTTTGTTGGGTGCTGTCAAGCAGGGCCACAAGTGGGGTGGTGGTATAGGTGGGGAATGTGCATTGGAGGTGGCACCAAAATGACAAAATAATATTCATACTACAGTAGGACCCCCATATCCACTGATTCATTAACCATTGATTCATTTATCAACAGTTGGCAGTGGAAAAAATTAAATAATCCAGCAGCTGTAAAGCAAGCTACTGTCACAAAACAGCAGCTGTAAAGCAAGCTACTGTCGCAAAACAGCAGCTGTAAAGCAAGGTACTGTCACAAAACAGCAGCTGTAAAGCAAGCTGCTGTCACAAAACAACACTTTTTTGGGAGGGGGTTTGACATTCTCTCT
Source organism: Phrynocephalus forsythii (assembly GCA_029282475.1). Lineage (NCBI taxonomy): Eukaryota > Metazoa > Chordata > Lepidosauria > Squamata > Agamidae > Phrynocephalus > Phrynocephalus forsythii. The sequence continues at coordinate 93,447,466 of JAPFRF010000005.1, read as the reverse complement.
TATCCATGGTTTTCATTATCCACGGGAAGGCCTGGAACCAATCCCCAGCAGATACTGGGGTCCTACTCTATTCTGCCTGTCTCCCCCAAATGGGGGAATTCAGAATCCATGTTTTGCCCTGAGTTTCACAAACCCTAGTTTGTGACACCCAAAGCCCTGCTGTCATGTCACCCTATGAATTATCTGCAAAATGTCCTGTCTTCAGCAGTTCTGCACATCTCTTGCAAATTTAATCCTGTGGCTTCTTCCTTTAGCCAGTCAGTCCATCTTCCACTTGGTCTTCCTCTTTTCTTGTTGCCTTCAATCTTTCCAAACATCACTGACTTTTCTCTAGAGAATCCTCTCTTCTCATGATGTTCCCTCAGTTTCACATTTTTGCCTCCATTTTTGTTTTCAATCTTGATTTATCTAGAAACCACTTGTCTTTTTCGCAGACCATGGTATCCACAAAGCTCTCCTCCAGCACTCTGTTTCAATTGAAGCAATTCCCCCCCTGTCACCTTTCTTAACTGTCCAGCTTTCACACCCATACATAGTGAGCAGAAATACAAGAGTGTGGATGATTGTTGCCTTTGTCTCCAGTGACACATCCTTACATATGGTACCCTTTAGGAAACACTATTATGCTCCTGTTACGTAGCCACCAAACTAATTTGCTATAGGTAACGATGTCATTACTCTCATTATTACCAGGTGGTGATCAGAACTTCTGTTCTTGCTTTTGCACAACTCCTAAACCCATGATGCAGCACATACACACAATAAATACTTGGTCTGTGTAACTTTTTAAAAGTTCTAAAAAGAAAATATGGCAAAAATGAAATCAGCTGAAATGCAAAAGGGCAGACCAACTGAGAAAAGTGAACTAATAGCAGTTTCTCCCTCTCTCGGGGTTTCTTACTTATTTCTATTTTTTTAGGGGGCTTGGCAAAAATCACACACAAAGCATTGTGACTCCATTAAAAAGTAGCTTTTACAAATTAGTGTATCAGTCATTAGGGAATAAAAGTCCTCCCCTTTTGGAACACTTTGCAGACATTATGTAAAAAATAGGTTGTAATAATTTCACACTACTTAGTGCCCCCTTTACTGTGACAAGTCAAAAAAACATTGAGTCATTCTGTATTAATATTTCATGCTCTGCATAATTGCATTGTAGCGATGAGAGTATTACACATTGTATGCAGATTAATTCCAGCACCATATCCGTCACACTGGCTTATTGTCCCTTTCATGGGAGAAACAAATGAAGTTCTTAGGAGCATCTTAGAACTATGCAACATAGCACTGACTCTCTTTTCTCACTTGTAAGTGGCATAAAATTAAGAGGCATTCTACTGTGAAAGACCAAATAGGGTACAGTATATTTTTTTCATCATATGAAGTTTATTATCTCATCAGAAACTTGTGATCCTGGGACATGGCAGTGGCTTTGAAGGCACTGAATTCAATGTGTTCATGGTTGTTGTTATGGTGGTGGGATTCAAAGATGCTATACATATGTATTACTGCACTGTGCTGCCACTTCTGTGCAGTTTGCTCTATATGTAGGAGAAATAATGGGTATGGATCACCTACATAGAAACTTCCTCCCCATGTCAGTACTCCATCAAGGACGGAAGCCTCATTTGTGAAATGATTTATGTGGCCCACCTGTTCTAAGTGATGAGTGGTGGGTCAGTGGACTAAGGCTCCGAAAACTGTTGGCAGCTTGGTGGTTCTAATCCCAGATGCCATGCAGCGGAGCGAGCTCCTGCTGATAACCCCAGCTCCCGCTAACCTAGCAGTTCGAAAGCATGTAAATGCAAGTAGATAAATAGGTACTGCCCCAAAAAGCGGGAAGGTAAAACAGTGTTTCCTTTCAGCCATGCCGGCCTTGTGGCCATGGATTTGCACAACACTGGCTCTTCGGCTTGAATACGGAGATGAGCACCGCCCCTAGAGTCGGACATGCATGTACGGGGGGAACCATTACCGTTAACTTTTTTGTTTTCATTTGCTGTAGAAGATGGATTCTGGGTATTATCAACCATCACCATAGAGGTTGAGAAAAGAAGGCTGAGGGGAGATATGATAGCACTTTTCAAATACAGTGGACCCTTGTATAACAAACAGCTTGTATAACATAAAATTTGTACAACATAAAAATTCCAGAGATAGGGGAAATTTGCTTAACATAATCGCCTATGGGGCATATCTGTACAACATAAAAATGGGATCACTCTGTTTTCAATGCATTCCTATGGGAAATTTGTATAAAGGAACATTTGCTTAACATAATTTCATTTGGAACGAATTAATTCCTTTATACAAGGTACCACTGTACTTTAAAGGTAGTTGTATAGAGGAGGGCAGATTTAGGCGGAATATCAGGGAAATGTTTTGACTATTAGAGCAGGGACGACAATGGAACCAATTACCTCAGGTGGTGGTAAGCACACCAATGCTGGGGGCATTCAAGAGAAAATTGGACCATTATCTGTCAGATCTTCTTTGACTTGGATTCCTGCATTGACCAAGGGGGGTTGCATTCAATGGCTTTGTAGGCCCCTTTCAACTCAGTTATTCTATAATTCTGTAGAACTATGCAATAACCTGCTATATGTTGTTGACCTCTACCTCATATGGTTTGCTGCAGCTTTTGACTCTAGTGTCATGAATTGTTGTACCCCAGCGGTTCTGTGGTAGAAAAGAAAGACACCAAGCCTTCAGCATGGACATGAACATACTATCAGCCTTTTAGGATGCTGAGTTCCATACCTGTACCAATGCATCTGTGAAATTGTAAGAGACACACAGCCATGGATATATAAAAATTGTGAGTGGACAGAAAGGTCCGGGGGCAAAGGCAGAAACTAATGTGAGCTGTCCATAACTTTGAGGAGTGGCAGTAGGATGAACAGACACTAGATGTTATGGGGCAACAACTGACAAGATATTCATTTTGTTAGTACTGTATGTTTACCACCCAGAGATGGGTAGCAGAGCTTATACGGTTTCCTTCCACATGCCTTTGGGAACTCTTCACCTTGCCTTTGGCTAGGTCGATTGGTTTCCTGCCATGCCTAAGGCTGCCTGGCCATACCTCTTGTGTCTCCTGGAAAGCAACCTATGAAGTGCTTTCTTTCATTACAGCTTCTGTGCACATTTTGCTAAGCAAGGCCACAAGCCACTAGGGCTGCAGAGAGTCTGTCCCTAAACTTCTCCAACCGCAAAACAAAAGTAACCCTCAGAAACCACTTTGGTCAAGAAACCATTTAAGAGAAGAGAATATTGACATTTTCAAGAGTAGAGAAGGGGTAACTGTAATTAATTACACCGAATAAGGAAGACATTTCTGCGGTAAACACCTGCACTGTGTCATTTGAATGAACATTTTAATAAATTTATTTAAATACCCCCACATACAGAGAGAGAGAGAGAGAGAGAGAGAGAGAGAGAGAGAGAGAGAGAGAGAGAGAGAGAGAGAGAGAATCTCTCTCCACCCAGACAACTCTCTTTAATGTCTTTTCAATTACGCTGCTGCTAGCCCTTTACCTGGGGCTTTTCTTGGTGGTCCGCTGTGTCTCCATCGGGCAAGCGGACAAAGAAGCCCCTCCCAGTACAAGCCTGGTCAAAGCCCCCATGGCTGTGGAGAGTCTCTCCCTAAGCTTCCCGAACCACAAAACAAAAGAAACAGTCAGAAACCACTTTGGTCAAGAAACCATTTAAGAGAAGAGAATATTGACATTTTCAAGAGTAGAGAAGGGGTAACTGTAATTAATTACACCAAATAAAGAAGACATTTCTGCTGTGAACACCTGCACTGTATTGTGTCATTTGAATGGACATTTTAATAAATTTATTTAAATACACACACACACACACACACAGAGAGAGAGAGAGAGAGAGAGAGAGAGAGAGAGAGAGAGAGAGAGAGAGAGAGAGAGAGAGAGAGAGAGAGAGAGAATCCCTCTCCACCCCAGACAACTATCTTCAAAGTCTTTTTAATTGCTTGCTTGTTAACACATTGGTCGTTGAGCTGTTTAACACTGATGCAAGTGTTCGGAAATAATAGAGGTGCTTGCAAATGCTGTATCGCATAAGTCACACAGACAGTATGGGGTTAGATTAAACTCTCAGTGATGCTGGGATAAACCTAGTATAAATCAGCAGTCACTGGTGGGTTTATTCTTGATTTATTCTGGCATAATAAAAAGCAGATGCTTGCTCTGTGGGGAGGAAAGCATTTGAACAATGAGATACATTAATCACAGGTGGTTACACAGCGAGTTAATGTCCTACTTCTAGTACTTTTTCAGATTACAAATAATTTCCTACAGTGGGAACAGACTGTCGCACACAAATCCCACTTTTCTGAAGCTACCTGAACACTTCATTTACCTGGATTGAGCTTCATTTTGAAACAATTCCCTGAATGCATTTTTGAATATTTGTGTTTATATATAAATAATATACATTTCAAGCATAGGTACAGTTTATACAGACCAACTCTTAATTTCACTAAACATATAAATGCTCACTTATCTGGTCTTTGTGGTTCAGGATAAGAAATAACATAACACAACTGGCATATGGAGGTGATCTTTTGTAGAACTCTCAACCAGAGGAGAGAAGAAAGATGAAAATAATTTGCAAATTGAGCAAAAATCTGCATACAGTGGTTAAAAACAAGCAAGGCAAATTGCACAAAATGATTACAGCTGCTACTTTGAGAAGTGGCATCAGAAGGAATATTTGCATCAAACAATCAGCCACTTATCCTGGCCTTCCTCTCTGTGTGGGCCTCTCTTCTCAGAGAGAATGGGTACAGTAGTAGTTTCTCAATGAGCCAGTTGGCATAACTTCTGGAGATCGTGCCGAGAGAAAAACAGCGCTCCTTATGTTACTGTCATTGGCAGGGGAGGAATCTCATGGGCGTCAGCAATCTCTCCTACAGATATTGTGTCAAGTTAAGGCTCCCTAAATGAGCAAGAATGAAGATTTTCCTGCTAATATTAATTAAATCTCTAACATTCACACTTTAAATCTCCAGAGACACAACCGACACTCAAAGATATGCATCTACATCTCTGTCTCAGAACTGATGCTTGTCTTTTGTTTCTTCACAGAAACACAGGTTAAAAAATTCCCCAATCATGGTGTTGGGAAAGGCGAATTGCCCTTTCAGGTATTTTCTAGAACACTAGAAAGTATTATAGAGTGAGGTAAGACATTTTCTTAGATTTCAGGGCCAAAACAAAAGAATAGGGGGTTGAGCCCTTATGATGTCACAGGGTGTTCCCTGTGTAGCAGTTGCAAAAGAATATTGTGTATGAGTGTGCATATAGAATCACAAAACAGTGAAGTTGGAATGGGCCTACAAATGTGTATATGCATGTATGCTTGCGTGCACATAGTGTGTGCACTTAGGGAAAAAAACCTCACAACTCACAATGCTCCACCCAGCCGTTTGCTCTGAATGACGCCCATATCCCAAGAAAGCTCTCCTTCTATCTCTGAGTGGGTCAGCCGGATGTGGCGAGGGGACCTGCAGCAGCTGTGGTGCCATGCTGTGAGCATTGCATGAAATGGCACAAATTAATTCATGCCCATCTTAATAGCTACTAACCTATGGGAAGCTCACAAAAGGATGTAAGTTCAACTTCTGAATTCATGCAGGAAGTGGTGAGACACCCCCCCTGCATAAAAAAGACCCAACTTTCCTTTTTTATACCCACATCATTCACAAAAAATATGCATTCTCACACATAACACACACACATTCATTGATTCACATATTTAGATGTACAAACTGAATATCCAGAGTTGAAAACTGGATTGGAACTTCCATGAGTACTTCCAAGACACTTTTTTGTTCCATTTCATACATGGAGGTAAGAAGGCTGGCATATTTTCTAAGACAGTTCTAAATGTACAATCTTTCTGCCCTTGTCATAACAGATACAATATGTCTGTCAGTAACAAGTGTGAGTAGGGCTAGCAAAACTCATTAATTAAATCCCCAGAAACCTCATGTAGCAAAGACAATAGTATGGGAAACAGCTGAAGGGAATCCAGACTTTTAGACATTTTTGTAATATCTCCATTGACATCCCCAGACTCAAGATGGAAACTTCCTCCGGTCATGACTTGCTATGAAACATGCCAGAGCCAAGTGCATCCTGGGCAACAAAGACAGGGGAAATGAAGGTTAATTTCACTTTCCATCCCCTCAAAGGTCAAACAGTCCTAATATCATTTTTCATTTTCAGAGCTCAGGGAAACCACCAGAATGATTGGCAACTTCCAGCAGTTGCTTGGAGCATTGCAGATTAAGGGCCTTTGGAGGGAAGGAGAAAGCACAGTCTCTTACCTTTTGCTTGCTGTTCCACAGGACAGTGTCAAAGAGTCAAACTTGAGACACACAAGTCCAGCTCTCTGTGGCTCCATAGCCACCACAGTGCTTCTATATGACCTGCCTGCAGCAATTTTGCTGCCCAAGTCAACAGACAAGACAGTGTCTTTTTATCACTCTATCTCATTCTATCTACAGAAGTCATCTGGACTGACAGGTGGATCATATTTCTGGCCTGGTAATGGAATCCTGTCCCTGCTGGAGCCAGACCAGCAGATTTGTGTAGGAGTAAAAAGGCAGGCTGTGTGTGGTACACAGATCAGCCTATTTCTGAGGGATATTTCTGTTCCAATCTGTTCCTTCAGCACCTCTGAAGGTGGTTGCTTCACTCTGTCTAATGTTAGAAATGGCCTGAGAGCTCACACAGAGCATTAAACATTTTATACCACAGAATGAAGTGGTAGAACTCTTTTTGGAGTCAAGGTGGGCTCATATATTAAATATTCTTCCATAATCTTCCATGGGTCAGCATACCAGCGATGTTTTGTTCTTTCTTTCTCTCATGTAATTTTTGTTACATTCATTTTTTACTACATACACCACCACCCCAGCCATGGTTACATATAGGAAGATTTTTTTAAAAAACACTCAAGATTGTTCACTGAGACAATATAATGTAGACTTCTGCCACCTCAGCCTATGCATTGATCCCCATATAAGATGCACAGCTGGCTTTTTTTTTTTTTTTGGCCACTGCTACTGCTCGCTTCCATGCTGGGAATCCTTTAAAATTATCAATGTTCTCCTCTAGAGATGGGCACGACTTGAAAAAAAATTTTTCGAGTTGTCGTTAGTCGGGCCAGTCCCATTTCGGCTCGTTTACGGTTTTCGCGAAAATTCGCAAAAATTAGTCGGTTCGCTTTTTTCATTTTTTCCGTTAGTACGGGCTCCTGGAGGCACCTCTGTGGGGTGGGTGCCTCCTCTGGCCCGCTATAAAGGGAAAGTGGGCTCCTGGAGGCACCCGTGGGTGCCTCCTGCCACTAGGAAGGGGAAGCAGGCTCCAAGAGAGACCCCTCTACATGGGGGTCTCCCTTCCTCACCTGCTGCTGCTGCAAAATGCTATGCAATAGCCATATGGATATTGCATAACATGAGACCAGTGTGAGAGTCATAGGGTCATACCTTCCCTGCACAGGGCTCCCGCACCACCATGTCTCACACAGAAGGGAATTGTACTTGCTGCTGTAGTGCAATGCAAGCAAGTAGATCTGGCTTTAAGGTGGCTTAGTGCAAGAGCTAGGGTTAGGCTAGTGACGGGTAAGGTTACGGTGGGCTAGTGGGTTGCACCTCTGGGTGATCTTTATGGGTACGGAGTCAAGGGTTAGGGTTAGGGCTAGGGCAGGTTTTAGGGGGCTTTTGGCACATCCCAGAAGTCTCCATGGCCAAGTGGCCATGCGACTGGTGGGATGGCTCCAAAAATTTGCATGGTTGTTCCCACATGGCTGGCCACTTGGCCAGCCCATCATTGCGCAGGTGTAAATAAAATAAAATAAAATAAAATCAATGGAGGACAGAGGAGGAGAGGAGAGACATTTTGTTGCAAGAAAAAAACCCACTGCTACTGTGAAAAATCTGGCAGTTTATATATTTTCGCGTGTTTCTTTCTGTTGTGCTTGTGTGTTTTTGGACCACGATTTCAAAAACAATATTGCCGCCCCCATTTTGGATCCCCGCCCGCACCGCATGGCATGGCGATGGCGACTCGCGAGTCCGGCTGCCCAGGACGGGGGGAGGCTGGACCCTCCAGAAACCACCCCTCCGGTAGGTGCCCTGCGCCTTAGTCAAGCAGGCATTTTTCCGCCTGCTTTTTTGGCCCAGGAATGGGTGGGGGAGAGTTTAAAAGTTTTTTTCCTGTGCCGTCCGTGCTGCTTGCTTGCGCTTTAATTGCGGCGGCCGGCGGCGCAGAGACTGGGCTTTTGCTGGCTGCGAGCCTAGTCCCACCAGAGCAGCCCAGGATGGGGGATGAGGGGGAGGCCGGGACCTCCAGAAACAACCCTCTGGTAGGTGCCCTGAGGCACGGCAGGCATTTTCCCGCCTGCTTTTTGGCGGGAACCGGGTTTTTTTAACTTTTAAAAACTTTTTTCTGTGCAGCGTGTGGCATCGCGCGATCTCGCGATGCAAGGAACGAGCACGACAAATCAGACCAAAATTGTTCGCTCGTCGGTTCGAGAGAAGTCTGGGGGAATTCCAGTTCTTTCGAGAGTAACGGAACCGAGTAACGGAAACAGAAACGGGAATACCGCTAAGTCGTGCCCATCTCTATTCTCTCACTTATGGCCTAAGGCCAGAGCTGGTTTACTTGTAGTTTTCCTTCCTGGTGCTAAGTGTTTTGCTTCACAGATTAGCTCTTTAATTGAGAGCCAGGTGTCTCAAAAAACCCCAGAGGCCACAGTCTTAGTGATGATCTGTCAGAGAAGAAGACAAAAACCCCTGCTTATCCCTCTTTCCAAGACATGCTCATTATTTCAGAGCAAAGGCGACACATGGCCCAGCTATTTTCTTCTTATCACAGTTGTTCACAAAACAGGAGCCATGATTTTTCATCCTGGACTATACCTTGACATGTTAACAAGTTTCTAACAAAATTGATTGACTAAAAAGAAAAGAAAAAAAGGATCCCAGTTATGTGTTAGTTGTGTAACTGAAGCCCTGATCATAGAATCATAGAGTTGGAAGAGATCTCAAGGGACATCCAGTCCATCCTCCTGCCATTCAAGAACCCACATCACAGTACTCCTGACAGATGGCCATCCAGCTTCTGCTTAAAAACCTCCAAAGAAGGAGAATCCACCACCCTCCATGACAGCACATTCCACTGCCAAACAGCAAGATGTCTTACTCATGCTTGGGCGAACACTTGAGTGGGAATGTAAATGTAACAAGTAGCCACCACCCAGTGTGGCATGCACTGGCCACCTCTGCCCCTGGCTTCTGCAGATAGAATACAAACTTGTGAGGAGAAATGTCTCCCACTATTGTCCCAGTAGTGCACAGTCCAAAATCCTGTATAATTGGGCTTCCAGATCATGTAGAAAATCTTCCCACATACTTTCTGTTACTCCTTTTGATCTCAATCTCTTTGTAGCCCAATCCACTCCACACTCAATGTCGCCAGTCTGGATAGTCTTGTCAATGGGTCTGAGTGATTTTTTTTTAACCTTCCACCCCCTGCTACAATCCTTCAAAATGTGCTTTCCTCCTGTATTTTTTCCAAAATTGGCCATGAATGATTTATATATCTAGTTTCAAAAACAAAAAACAAAAAACAAACCCCAAAGCTTATTTGTTTCTCTAAAGCAAGATGTCATACCATGCAAGATGTCATACCAGTTTGACCTCTTGGACTCCTGAGGCAAGTCAGGACTGGGCCCCTGGCTCTGTTACTCAAGCTGCCTTCCACCTCAACACTCACCACCTGCCCGAGGGAGGGAAGGCTTGAAAAGCGGAGCGGCCTGGGAGCTGCCTGGGACCTAGAAGACCACCGTTCCTGCTGACCCAAGAGTCCAGTGCCATCTGCCGCTCCCTCCGCCCCTGGGTGAGAGACAGGGGACCTTTCTGTGGCTTCTCTGGGGGAGTTTGGCCTCTTGGACTCCTGAGGCAAGTCAGGACTGGGCCCCTTGCTCTGTTGCTCAAGCTGCCTTCCACCTCAACACTCACCACCTGCCCGAGGGAGGGAAGGCTTGAAAAGTGGAGCGGCCTGGGAGCTGCCTGGGACCTAGAAGACCACCGTTCCTGCTGACCCAAGAGTCCAGTGCCATCTTTTTCTTTTCCTTGTCATCAGTGATAGGTGGTAGGAACCCAAAATAGATCTAAGGGAACAGGAAGGGGGGAGGGCAATGGAGGGGGCAGCCATTGAAACTGTGCTGGGTAGGGGAAGGTATGGCGGTAGGAGTGGAATGTGCCCGCATAGGAGAAGAGGGGTTAGATATCTTACACCTATCCCCTCTTCTGGTTCCACCCCTAGCCAGAAGGAATCAGGTGACCATATCAGCGAGCCCACGAGCCACATGGTGCTGTTGTTGAATGCCAGGTCAGTACAGAATAAGACCGCCCTCATTCATGATGTTATCCTGGATGAGGGTGCTGACCTGGCATGTATTACCGAGACCTGGGTGGGAGAGGAGGGTGGAGTCCCCCTCTCCCAGATATGCCCACCTGGGTACTCGGTTCAGCACCAGTGTCGCCCGGAGGGCCGGGGAGGGGGAGTTGCCATAGTCTACAGGAGTTCTATCTCCTTGACCAGGCTTCCTGTCTCCTTGGGAAAAGGTCTAGAGGGCTTGTATTGTGTGTTGGGCTCACAAGACAGATTGGGGATTCTTTTGGTGTACCGCCCACCCTGCTGCGTACCAACAGTCTCCCTGCCTGAGCTGACGGAGGTGGTCTCGGACCTGGTGTTGAGGACCCCAGACTGTTGGTACTGGGGACCTCAACATCCATGCTGAGGCTACCTTAATTGGAGCAGCTCAGGACTTCATGGCCGCCATGACAACCATGGGGCTGTCTCAACATGTCATCAGCCCAACACATGAGAAGGGTCATACTCTGGACCTAGTATTCTCAACGGGACTGGGAGATGGTGGTTTGGATGTGGAGGGGTTGGTTTTGACTCCATTGTCATGGTCAGACCACTTTCTGGTCAAGTTTAGGCTATTGGCTACTCTGACCCTCTGCAAGGGTAGGGGATCCATTAAGATGATCCGCCCTCGGAGACTAATGGATCCAGATGGTTTCCTGAAAGCTCTGGGGGATTATCCGTCTGATATGGTCGGCGCTCCTGTCGAAGCTCAGGTCACCCTATGGAACAGGGAAATGTCCCGGGCGGTTGACACGATCGCACCTAAGTGCCCTCTCCCCTTGCGCAGAGCCCAGACAGCTCCTTGGTATACATCTGAGCTGCGGGAAATGAAGCAGGAGGGGAGACGGCTGGAGCGCAAGTGGAGAAAATATCACTGTGAGTCCGACCGAACATGGCTTAGAGCCCATTATCGGGCCTATTCCGTGACGATACGGTTGGCGAAAAGGCATTATTTCGCAAATCGTATTGCTTCCTCAGAGTGCCGTCCAGCAGAGCTGTTTCGGGTGGTCCAGGACCTTCTTCAACCAAGATATACAGTGGAGGTTCTGGACAACTCATCAGCCTGTTGTGACCAGTTTGATGCTCACTTTGAGGGAAAAATCGCTCATATTCGCAGGGAATTGGACTCCACTATTGATGCAGATTCAAGGGATGTATCCAGTGTGCCGTGCTTAGGTCCAGTTTTATTGGATGCGTTTCAATTATTGAGACCTGAGGATGTGGACAGGGTGCTTGGATCTGTCCGTGCTACCACCACACCACTCGACCCTTGCCCTTCCTGGCTAATTGAAAGATCTGCCAGGGGGGTTCGCACCTGGGTCCAGGAGGTTGTTAATGCATCCTTAAGAGAGGGAGTGGTCCCCACCACCTTGAAAGAGGTGGTGATTAGACCATTCCTAAAAAAAACAAACCTGGACCCAGGGCTGGTGGTTAACTACCGTCCAGTAGTGAACCTCCCTTATTTGGGCAAGGTGTTGGACCGGGTGGTGGCCGGGCAACTCCAGGCACTGCTGGATGAAACGGATTTTCTGGATCCATTTCAATCTGGTTTCAGGCCGGGTTTTGGTACAGAGACTGCCTTGGTCGCCCTGTATGATGACCTCTGCCGGGAGAGAGACAGGGGGAGTGCAACCCTGTTGATACTCCTGGACCTCTCAGCGGCTTTTGACACCATCGACCATGGTGTCCTTCTGGATAGGCTGGCCAGGTTGGGGGTTGGAGGCACTGCCTTGCGGTGGTTCCAATCCTTCCTGGCTGACCGTGTCCAGAAGGTGGTGCTGGGGGACAGTTGCTCTGCCCCGTGGCATTTATGTCATGGGGTTCCTCAGGGCTCTATACCAGTGCTCCCCAACCTTTTTGTCCCCGCGGACCAGGAAAATTTTGATAATTTTTCTGTGGCCCGAAGCTGGGGGTGGGGGGTGGGGAGGGGGAAAATGCGAAAGGGGGTCCGGCGGGGAGGCAAAATGGGGGGTGAAAGCAAAGGATGGGAGGGAAGGAGGAGGGGGAGGCACGAGAGCGGCGGCGGCGGCGGCGGCACTCACCGGCTTGGGGCGTCGGGGGTGCCACTCCCCCCACACACACGGGCAGGGTGGGGGGGAACCCGGGGCTCCTGGGCAGGCGGGCCCCCACCTCCTCCTCCAGCGCTGGGAGCCGCGCGCGGGTCTCGCTGCTGGCGCCCCGCTTGCTCCTGCTGCCGCCTCCGCCGTGGGCCTCCTCCTCCGCTGGGGAAAGCGAGCGGGTGCCAGCAGCGCTTTCCCGGTGGAGGAGGAGGCCCACGGCAGCGGGGGCAGCAGGAGCAGGAGCAAGCGCGGCGCCAGCAGCGAGACCCATGCGCGGCTCCTGGCCCAGGCGCCCCACGCGCGGCACCCCCCCGGCCGCGCCAGGAAGCGCCCTCGCGGCACCGACGAGCCGCCGCGCGCCACCTCCTGCTCCTGCTCTGGTTCCTCCTCCTCCTCCTCCTCCTCCCGTGCCGCCGCCGAAGGAGCAGCAGCAGCAGCAGCGAGGGCAATTGCGGAGGGGTGGCGGCGGCGGCGGATGGGGGCGGTGCGGCGGCGGCGGCGGGGGGGGCGATTGTGGGGGTGGCTGCTGCTGCATCGCCCCGTCCCTGCCGCCGCCGCCACCACCACCACCACCCCTCCGCAATTTCCCTCACTGCTGCTGCTGCTGCTCCTTCGGCGGCGACGGCGGGAGGAGGAGGAGGAGGACGCGCTGCCGCTGCCGTGGCTGCTGCTGCTGCTGGTGGTGGTGGAGGGCGAGGAGGAGGAGGGCAGAGGAGGAGGAGGATGCGCCGCCGCCGGCGGTGGGCAGAGGAGGGAGGCGGCGGCTCCTCCTGCGCTCCTCCAGCCTTCCTCCAGCCTTCCTCCTCCACCGGCCGCCCGCGGGAGAGAAGAGGAGGAGGAGGAGGGTGGCAGAGGAAAAGGGGAGGAGCCTCCCCGGCGTCCCCAGGTGGCCCGGTGCCGACCGGTCCATGGACCGGCACCGGTCCGCGGCCCGGGGGTTGGGGACCACCGCTCTATACTGTCTCCCATGCTGTTCAACATTTACATGGAACCGCTGGGAGAGGTCATCAGGAGGTTTGGGCTGAGGAGTCAGCAATATGCTGATGATACTCAGCTCTACCTCTCGTTCTCCACCAATCCAGGTGAGGCGGTTTCTGTGCTGAACTCGTGTCTGGGCCAGATAATGGACTGGATGAGGGTTAACAAATTGAAACTCAATCCAGACAAGACGGAAGTGCTGTTAATGGGTGCTTTGCCAGAAAGGTTAGAGGGCCATCTTCCTGTCCTGGATGGGGTTGCACTCCCCCTAAGGGACAGGGTCCGCAGCTTGGGGGTGCTCCTGGACCCCGGTCTAACTCTGGAAGCCCAGGTGGACTCGGTGGCCAGGGGTGCCTTCCTTCAGCTGCGGAAAATATACCAGCTTCGCCCTTACCTAGACGAGCAGAGCCTCATGACAGTTACGCATGCACTGGTAACCTCCCGTATTGATTACTGCAATGCGCTCTACCTGGGGCTGCCTTTGAAGACGGTCCAGAGATTGCAACTGGTTCAGAATCGTGCGGCGCGGCTGGTAAGTGGTGGAGCCGCCAGGGATCACATCACGCCGATTCTGCGTAACCTGCATTGGTTACCAGTTGCTGTCCGAGCCCAATTCAAAGTGCTTGTTTTGACATATAAAGCCCTAAATGACTTAGGACCTAGATACCTGAAGGACCGCCTCCTTCCATACGAACCTACCCGACGATTAAGATCGAGCCAGGGGGGGGGCTTTTGAAAGAGCCATCCATCAATGAGGTGAGAGGGATGGCTTGTAGACAAAGGGCCTTCTCGGCAGCTGCTCCCATGTTATGGAATGCCCTCCCTATTGAGATCTGCCTGGCACCAACACTGATTACATTTCGGCGCCAGGTAAAAACCTTCCTGTTCCAGAAGGTTTTTAATTGATACAATATAGATTGTGGGTCCGCTGATGACAATTTTAGGATGATGATTTTAAAGAAGGTTTTTATTACTGTTTGATGATTTATTGATATTTTATTTATAACTATTTTAAATTGTTTTAATTCTTTGATTGTAAGCCGCCCAGAGACCTTTGGGTAGTGGGCGGCATATAAGTTGAATAAATAAATAAATAAATAAATAAATAAATAAATAAATAAAAAGATGAAAATCACATCTCCTGGATACTTGCTGGAACAACAAACCTCCTTTTTGTATAGTTTGTTTCTCTCTTTTTTTGGCAAGGAGAGGGCCTCATGGCCTCCAGAAATAATGAACACAGGTTGTGTGGTCTGCTTAGCCTCTAATGCTACCCCATTTTCAATCCTCTGCACCATACGAAAATTATGCAGATGTATCAATGCAGAAGATGAGAAAGTTGAAATCCCACTTACATGTTATAGAGACATTATATGCCAGTACAAAATCTTTTGATGATAAATGCTACACATCCATATTAATATATTGCATTAAAAGTCCTAGCTGTACCCCTGCAGAAAGCTCAAGGAGATTTACAAATTCCCAAACACTTGCATGAGTTGCAAAATATTTGTTTAACACCAAATGCAAAGACTGGGGTCTTTTTAATAACTTCTCAATTGCTAACAGTTCATTTCCAGAATGCTTCAGGGTCACTGCATCTAAGTCGGAAGATGAGCAGACAACCTTTTGGCTCCTGTGTAGTTCAATAACTCCAGCAAACCAGAATTATAGAACTGTATAAAATAATTCCTGTCTCACTGGGGAATTTGGTTGTGATACATTAACTTTTTGAGGATAAAATTGCTGGGAGGAGAATGTTATTTGAACAAGAAGGGGTTGGGGAAAGAGATGTAAGACATATTGAACAAATTTCATGAAGTGATAGTGTTTCCTCGTAAGTCTTGAATGCTTTCTAGGGTACAGATTCTGAAACCATCAAATTAATGTTTAATATTAACATTGAAGAAATAGATAGTTCACAAAGGTCTAGAAAGCTAATATGGTACAGTAGTTGTCATTCTTGGGAAACCCAAGTTCTAATCTCTTTCCAGATGTGCATCTCATAAAGAGAATTTAAATAAAATGTTTTATAGATGGCATATACCAACTGTTAGATTAGCCTAAATGTTTCCTAATATGCCTAGTAAATGTTGGAAATGCGATCAAAAAGCAGATACTTATCATGTACAGTGGATTTATGATTAATATTTTGGATTAAAATACATACATGGCTGATTAAAATGTTCAAAAATATAGATTTTAAATAGAACTATTTTTATTAGGTATAATACCAGAAAACTTTGATAAACAAAACATATATTTAGCATTGCATATGTTGACAGCAGCTAGAATTGTACTGGTACAACATTGGAAGAATGAAGGAATATCTACAGATGAAGAAATAATTAAGAAGATTTTGGACTGTGCAGAAATGGACAGGGTTACTTTGAAGATTAAAGAGAAGGAAGATTCATAATATTCTCAAATGTGGAATCTGTTCTATCAATTGTTAGAAAAGAGAAGTAGATAGACTAAGGCCCTAATTTGTATTATAACTAGAGATGGGCACGAATAGGAAAAATGGTGTTTTGGTTTTTCGTTTGTCGTTCTGGTCCGTTTCGTTTCGTTTTGGTTTTCATGAAATTTTTTTAAAAATTTAATTTCGTTGGTTCGGGAGTTCATTAGTCATTTTTACCGCTTTGCTGAGTGTGGGCGTCCCAGACCAGACGGAAAACATAATTTTTTTAAAAAAAATGACAACTTGATAACTGCACAGACTGGACTGGGAGCATCAAGGCATTAGCGGAGTCAGCCAGCAGTGGCAGGAGGGGCTTTTTCAGGCACTGGCTTGGGGCCAGCGCCTGAGGTTTTTTAGAGCGCCAATGGGCTGGAGGAGGAGGAGGCCGCGGCTGCCTGAAACTGGGCATGGATTCCTCTGAGGAATGAGGCTGAGGCACGCAACAGGAGCGATCCTCCACCTCACACACACACCCTCTGGCAGCTTTCCCGCACTTTTTCCAGACTCGGATTCTCCCCTGAAGCAGGGAAACGCAACCAGCCAGGAGCCTTCACCAATCGCCAATGCGCCTACAAGGCAGGCAGCGGCTCCTCTGATGGGGGTGACCCCCTCTCACTCCCGGTCCCTGGGGAGGGGCGGGTGCCTTGTTGCTGACCATCTCGCATCCTTACCTTAAGCCAGCCTGATGGCAGGCGCTGCCGCCACCAACGCCAAGCTGGATGGCATCCAAGGCATCTAAAAGGGCAAGCTGCGCCGAGCCTGCCAGTCATGCTCGCGCTTCCAGAACCAGCTGGTCACCTTCCAAGGAGGAGGAGAAAGCGAAGAAGTCCTTCCTGCAGCAGTCCCTCCTCCTTGAGTGCCTCCGCCAGAACCTTTTTTTTTACTTCCGGGTTTCCTGGCCCCGCTACAAATGTAGTGCGGGGCGGGCTTTTATTTTGTTTTGTGATTTCTTTCTTTCAGCACCTAAAGTGCAGCCCCTGGGGCCCTGTCAGCACTGGGATTTTTTAAATCTTTTTTTTTTTTCAGATTTTAGGGTGCGAACCAGGCCACTCCTGGGGCCCAGTTGGCGCTCCTTTTTAATTTTTATTTTTTTTACTGCTGCCAACCACGTGGCCAGAGCGCGGCAGTCGGCTTTTCCCGAACCAGCACCAGGCAGGCAGGTAGGAGACATCTCCGCTCCGCCCCTCCCCATTAACAAACCGAACCTAACCAGAAAATTTTTCGTGATTCTGTTCTGTTTGTTCCAATTTCATCACAATTTCCGTTGTTCGTTTTGTTATGGAACGGAATGAATAACGGAAAACGGAACGGAAAAAAACTTCGTTTCGTGCCCATCTCTAATTATAACAAATGAATATAAGCGGAAGCCATGTAAAACAATGTTTAATAAGCACAGATTGATTTTTTAATAGAAAACTAATAAAATATTTAATCAAACATCTATTTCCATATGTGAAGTCCATACATTGACCTTATGGCATCAGTGATCTCAGAAGCTCTATTGATGTATCTAGAAAAGGGTTAATTCAAAAGGTATAAGGAATATTGTCTGTCACTGTGTCTATGCTGAGAGGGATTGTCAGGAAAGCTTTGTTTATATTTGGAGTTCCTCCGTGTAATTTGGGAATTGGGATCAAGAACCACATTTCCCAAATGTATGGACAGGTTTCACATGTAGCAAACTGTTTCCTCTTCAGACTGTTCTTTTTCATGTGGAGATGTTGCACAACCAGTGTCAAGCCCCGCACACAGAGCACACACACAAACAGGATTCAGTTCTTTGCCAAGATCTTTAGTAGAAAGCCAGGGAAGTTCAAGTCTTTTGTTACAATCAAGTGCCAGATAAATAACAGAATCCAACTCCCAGCAATTACCAGTCCAAGTCAAAACCAGAATATCTCACAGAAACCAGATGCCAAACACAAGGGAACAGATCAAGCCCTGGTCCAAGAAGCCAGTCTGAAATCAGGAAAAAGAGCCAAGGTCACAGATATGAAAGTGGTTGCAAGTTCAAATGATGTGGTGCTCCCACAGAGAGCTCAAGGTGAGCTTACCAGCTTTATCTCAAAACAGGGAACACACCCTTACTTCTGGAAAGGCTCCTGCTAGTACTCAGGGCTTCCTGACCTGATTCCCCGTCTAGCATCAAAGACCCTTTCCCTAGCTCTCCTGGTAGCACGTCTTTGCAGAATCCTGCTCATAGCCCTTCTAGGGGGAGAAGATATGTTTTCAGCTGAGTCATCAGACCCAGCTGCCTGCTGACTTGAGCTGCAAGGCTCCTCCAGCAGCTCTTCACCATTTAACCCCTCAGAGTCAGGTTCTGTGACAGGCAGGGTCCTGGCAACCAGTGGCTTGCAGAATTCTGGATTCCTCAGTTAAAAGCCTCGTGCTGTGCAGCAGAAGTATGGAGAAGAATTAGCTTCAAGTCTCTCCAGAGTAGACTTTTATGGTCTTATCAACTGGCACTTATAGTCTCCGTAACTGACAATGAGATGTTGGCAAGAGAAAGAACAAAGGGTTTCATTTATTCACCATTGGACAGATCAAAAAACAGCATATTGAACAAATGTTACTCACTGCTCTGAGCAGCAGGACTCAACAGACTAATAGTCTGCTTCCAATAGACTTCTGCAGACTACACTCGTACAGCACAAGTTGCCAACTGCCAGCAGACTAAAAAGAAAGTGGTGGGAGGGAGGGAGCTCATAAGGAGAAAGGTGAGTCTCCTTTGGAAATCAGAGTGAGGGGGAAGGAACAACTGGTTACTCCTGGATTGACTGACGGTCAACCCAGCCCAGAAAAGTTCCTTCCAACCAAACCTACTAAAGGCAGCAGATGATATTGAAATAACAATGGCCAGGGCTATGGTTTTCTTTCCACTCACATTTCAAGATTAACCCTCTCTTGAATGCCTTAATAGGCTATCAGAGTTCTGGATCATATGGAGAAGCTCTAGCTGTAGGCAACTTCAGATGGAGGCAGCACTAAGCAGAGAGAGGGACTAGAATTTTCTTTTGGTTTATATTTTCAAATTAATTCTTTTTTAAAAACATCTTCAGTCACAGGGTTCATATAGGGGTAAAATGACAGTGTGGGGTTAGGTGTATACTAGCTTGAGCTGTAAAGAAGGAAAGCAGAATGGTGATGGTTGTCATCATCAGAGGCAATCAGTCTCATTCACTGGCGACTTTAAAAATGTATTGTTTAAATAATGTAAATAATATATATCATTTAAAGAATAGAATATAAGAGTCCCAGATCATTTCCCCTCTGCATCAGTATAGAACAAACAATTTGGGAGGTGAACTGACACAAGTTAAGGGATTTTGCTTTATTTGTGCTTGCTGCTCATAATAGGAGGGACGCTTCTCTTGGCTTCTGTGAGAACCTTCTTTGCACAGTAAAATGGCAGATGTGGGACCCCACCATTCCTGTTTGGACTGAAGCAGTGGCAAAAGCCCTACATTTAAACACCCTCACCCCCATAGACCATCATTCCCATCTGCCTCCCCCCTCGCCCCAAAACCTGGCTGTTTGTTAGTTTAAGAGTAACCACACACAACTAAGCAGTGTAAATTGCTGCAGTTCTAGTCCAGTCCAGAGACATCAAAGTGCTCATAGGTTTTATAATATCTTCCTGTTCCTCTAATGCTGATGGATATGCCTCCAGTGCTTCCTTGGAAAACATGCTATGTCAGTCTAAATCAGCAAACCCTGCTTATCATCTTTCGGTGTTGACGAGATGCAAATTAACCGCTTTGCCTGATAATTTCCTTCGAGGTACGTTTGACAATTTATGAGATTTCTCCCTCATGCGCCATTTCACAGCTCAGGTGGAAAATAAACATTTCCTCAATTTTCTTTAACAAGCACTCAAACTAATCCC
Source organism: Phrynocephalus forsythii (assembly GCA_029282475.1). Lineage (NCBI taxonomy): Eukaryota > Metazoa > Chordata > Lepidosauria > Squamata > Agamidae > Phrynocephalus > Phrynocephalus forsythii. The sequence goes on along the minus strand of JAPFRF010000005.1, from coordinate 93,427,609 downwards.
CAACAACTGTGATGACAGCGGTCTACCTATTGTCTGTAAGTGGCGGAGCTCTAAGATTTGCAAAGCTCACTGTGGAACAGATGCTAGTTCAGGTTTGGTTTCTTTGATTATTTCGGGGCCTGCAAGGTGTTACATGATTTCATATTGTTGCTGAAATCCACAGTGCTGGCTGACAATGGGATTAGGAGACAGGAGAGAATGCATGCATCAAGAATGCCACTGGTTTCCTACAGGGGAGATGGATGGCATGGGTGGGTGGGTTCTGTGAAATGCATCCCTGGAATGAGGAAGAATGTCATTGGGTCTGCTTTTTAAGTGAAGCAACCCAATATCTCCTTTGCAAATGGACATGCTCTAGATCAGTGGATCTCAACCTGTAGCTCCCCAGATGTTCCTGGACTGCAACTCCCAGAAGTCTTCATCACTAGCTGAGCAGGTCAGGACTTCTGGGAGTTGTAGTCCAGGAACATCTGGGGATCCAAAGGTTGAGAACCACTGCTCTAGAGGCTCTAGCTTCCCCACACCTGGGTTTTATTTTTTTAATTTTTTCCCCTCCTGGCCTGCTGGCTTGTGGGCTGACCTGGCTGGCCTGCAGGTTTATTTATTTTTTGGTTTTTAATTTTTTTTAAATTTAGTCCCCGATGCGGGGCTATTTTTTCCCTCCTGGCCCGCGGTGGCTGCCAGAGTTCCAGGTGAGGAGGCAGCGGGGGGGATGAAAAATGAAATGAAACAAAACGGAAATATTCATTTCATTTTCTTTCATTTTCCTTTCATGGGTTGAATCATTATTCATTTTGATGGCTAACGAAACGAATAACAAAAATTCATTTCATGCCCATCTCTACCCTGGATTTCTCTTGTGGGATGTCAAGATATGAGCAAGACCAATGGTGATGGACAGCTCCAATCATGGGAGGGGGACACCAACAGAGGCTGACTGAATGTGATGAACATTCTAGAATACTGAAGAACTGAGACATTTGCCTGGGAACAGACAGAGATTTGGGAGGGGCATCTGGAGAGTCATCTGTTAAATGAGTCAGAGAGATGCAACAAATTAGGCCAAGGAAGAAGAGGGGGTCAGGAGCTGGTCAGAAGGACTGGAATGTGTGGCCTCACTGCCAAATGGGTAGTATAAACATCAAATAAATAAATAAATAAATAAAATACCCGCACCCCGCTCCTCATGGGGGCAGGAAAGCTCCCCACCATCATGATTGTTTTTGTTACACTTGTGACAGAACCGGTGCCTGGGGTGGGGGATTTTTTTCAGAGGTGCACACAGAAAAGAGCTCTGCGCAGCAGGGACAAAAATTAGAGGGCCAAGAGATATTCGGGTTCAGTGTTGCTGCAATAACTCCCTGGCAGGGTTTGCAGTCCTACATTTGGGCTACTCAAGGACGTCATGCTGGGACTCCAGCTGACACTAATGATGGAAGAATGGGGTGGGTGGGAAATGAACTGCTCCCCAGGACAGAGATCCAAAATGGTAGACTGTGAGATGGTGGGATATTGGAGAAACTTCTTGGCCCTGTTACGACTGTGTTGCAGTTGTTGAAGGTATTCAAATAAAGGTTCTCTGTTATGTATGATCTGTTAGAGTCAGACCATTTGAGATTCCTCTGGAGCCCAAGGATGTCCTGGGGGATCGTATGCAATTTCATTCTTTCAATCGTCAAGTGCTTCTATAAAGATGCTTTCAGAGTACAAATTGAAAAGGAGTAGTGAGAATGCGGATCTTCGTTATCTTTATATCCTCTGTTACCTCCAACTAGAGATGGGCACGAAATGAACAATTTTTCATTTCCATTTTTGTTTTATCCTTTCGTTACGCAACGAAATGACAAACGAATTTTGTCTCTAAAATGAAATGAAACGAACAGAAACACCGTAAATTTTGTTGTGCATTTCGTTTCCGTTACTGCAATATGAGTGAATTGCTTAAAATGCTAAAAAAATCACAAAAATTGACATTAATGGTAATGAAATGGTAACGAAACAAACGAAAACAAAAATGAATTTTTTTGCAAAAATTCACGAAAAACAGAAATGAACCGAAACGGACCCTCCAAACGACAAACAAAATGCCATTTTTTTAAATTCGTGCCCATCTCTACCTCCAACTTGTACTGCATTGGTGTCAGTCTAAATTGACAATTAAATCTTGAATCAATGCCTGTGTTTACAAAAAAATCAAACAACTTCACATGCTTGATTTTGTTGAAGGTTTTCTTATAGTCAATAAAGTAAGAATACATGCCTGCCCATTCATGCCATACCATATATTTTCAAATGATAAATTCGCAAAATAGTTCCAGGTCCTCAAGTGAATCCAAATTGTCTTTCTCCTGACCTTCCTTTCTGCCAATACTTCAAAGAAATGACAGTGCAAGTATCTTACTGCAATTATAAAAAAATCTTATAACCTCCCACATGCTACTCTTTCTTAACAACAGAACATTGCTAATAGAAGGAGCTGCGTCCCTTTGTCTACTTGTATGAGTGGCTTTTCAGGGTTCCAAAAAAGCCAGACCCCAGTCAGCTTGTTGCAGTTTTGAGCTTCTTCAGATGAGGCTGCTGGGAGAGTGTGCAGATGGGCTGCTACCCAGCCAGAGGTGGAATTATATGTAAACCTAAAATGAAATGAAATGTGACGTGATAAGAGTGCTGCCTGAACATCCTGGATGAATGAATGATTTTAGCTGTGTGTCTGACAGACAGCCTCAAATGAGATCCCCAAAGCCAATATTAAATACTCTAAATGAGCACTTGTGTTTGACAATTGGTCTACATGAATCTTTTGTAGGTTCTTGAATACTGTCTTTTGAGTTCCTTATTAAAATTCCTTTCATTCATTTCTTTTTCATTAAACAAAGGCAGAGAAAGGGAAGCGCGCATGCACACACACACACACACACACACACACACACACACACACACACACACACACAGAGAGAGAGAGAGAGAGAGAGAGAGAGAGAGAGAGAGAGAGAGAAGGAAGGAGGGAGAGAGAGAATTAAAAAGAACACATTTCACATTCGCAACAAGTAGACTTTCCTATAGTTTTGACTCCTAATCGCCTTGGAAATCTCTCATGTAGGCTAACATGCTTTTTGGCAGAAGCAAAATACATTTTAAAGGTCAAGCGAATCAGATAAGCCCCCTTTGACAGTCCTTGCATACTCAAACTTTTATGGTTAACATTCAGCTTATGTTAACAAAGGGGGTGGGAAGCAGAAGAGGAATGCTCTTGGGAGGAGTGAGAGTTCCAGAAGAAAATCTGAAGGGGAAAAAAAAAGAATAATTAAACTAAAATGTCATGTACAGGCTCATTGGTGCACATAATTACTGAGTGGGCAAAGGGGCAATGCTAGGCGCATTAATCTCATTTTTTTTTAAAAAAAGCACACGTTTGTTTTAATGGTTGGATCTAGCTCATTAGAGGACTAGGGGAATTATCATTAATGTCTGACCATGACTAATTTCTCTGGAATTTCTTTGTAATTCTTTCTTAGTCATGTTCTAATAGGCAAACATGATGCTCTCTCCCTGTCTTCGTTTCACACTTGTAAGTGCCTCATGAGAACACTTTTCATCAGCAATGTATTGACTAGGTTTTAGTTAATGAACAAATTTGCTGGGAGTGATTTAATTCAGAGCAAACAAAGACTTGACAAGGGAACTTCCTGGCAAGTGCTGTAGCTATAAGCCCTAACAACTTTCATAATTGAACAGAGCCCGATGTGAAGGTTATGGGTTTCATTCAGTGAGCATGGAACTGTACAGTGTGTGTATGTGCAAGAAAGGGTCAGAGTGGTGACAAATATCAGTAGCTAAACAGTATGTGTGAAGGGCACAAACAAGGTGAGAACAAAAACAAAATTACCGAAAGTTTTCAGGGGTGTAATAGGGGTTTACCTCATAACACAACTAGCACCTCTCTACTTAGACACAGTTCATCACGGGCAAGTTATGCACAGAGGCATAGCAAGGGTTTGGACTGCCTGGGGACAACATTCATTTTTGCGCCCCTCCTGCTGCCCCCCCCCACTGCATCGTACCAACCCAGCAACCTGGGTCCAACTATGCGTGCATGGGCGGGCGGATGTGCGTTTATTTGTTTGTGTGTGCGCGCATGTGCGGTAGCGCACGTGTGCCTTACACCTCTCCCGTGGTGGCCCGAAGCAAGGTGAGGAAGAAGATGAGGAGAAGGAGGAGGAGGGTGCTGCGGCCACCACGCTCCCCGCATGCCTCCCTGCCTGGTGTGTGGCGGTGGAGGCAGCGGATGGGGTCCCTTCACCAAGCCTTAGCCGGGGAAAAAGAATGACTGCTGGGCACATGGCTTCCTCTTCCTCTCCCCCTCCCAGGCGCCCCCAGATTGCTGCACCCCTTTGCAAATGTACCCTTCCACTACCCCTAAATACGCTCTTGGTTATGCAATTCAGCTTGTGCAGCACCCAGACTCTGGAACTCACTTCCATTAGAGGCAAGGGCTACCCTATCTCTAATGTCTTTCTGGAAACAGGCAAAGACCCTTCTCTTCAGGCAAGCTTTTCCTGAATGATGGACTACCTATTATGTGACTTCTATATGAATCTACTATAACTGATCCCGTAAGACTTTGTGTTTCTAGACTTTGTGATTGCATTGGCACTATGTTTTCAATGTTAGTTTCCCTCACTTGTAACTTTTACATGGAAATTTTATTTTCTCTTTAACTGCTTGCATTCTCTTGTAGCTTAAATGTAATGTTGTATTTTAATGCTGTAAGATGTCCCTCAATTCCCTGGTCTCAACACATGAATATGTGTTAATTGTACTGGACTATTTATTGTCCCTGCCTCAGTCTGGAATATCTTATAAATGGGGCACATTTCTACTTTTGTGTCCCAGTTGATCAGTGAGGCTACAAAATAAAACAGGCTGAACTGTGCTTTCATCATTGTAAGGCTAATTACACTGCTGACAATGAGGCCTGTAATAAGACTTCCTGGGGTAGGAACTGGCAAGCCACCCCGGTATCCCTGCCAAGAACATCCCATGGTCAGAAACAAAAGGCTAAAAGATATGACGCTGGAAGATGAGCCCCTCAGGTCGGAAGGTGTCCAACATGCTACTGAGGAAGAGCGGAGGACAAGTACAAGTAGCTCCAGAGCTAATGAAGTGGCTGGGCCAAAGCCGAAAGGACGCTCAGCTGCAGACGTGCCTGGAAGAGAAAGGAAAGTCCAATGCTGCAAAGAAATATACTGCATAGGAACCTGGAATGTGAGATCTATGAACCAGGGTAAGCTGGATGTGGTCAAACGTGAGATGGAAAGAATAAACATTGACATCCTGGGTATCAGTGAACTTAAATGGACAGGAATGGGTGAATTCAGTTCAGATGACTATCACATCTACTACTGTGGGCAAGAATCCCAAAGAAGAAATGGAGTAGCCTTCATAGTCAACAATAGAGTGAGAAAAGCAGTGCTGGGATACAACCTAAAAAATGATAGAATGATCTCGGTACGATTCCAAGGCAGCCCTTTGAACATCACAGTCATCCAAGTTTATGCACCAACTACCGGTGCTGAAGAGTCTGAGATTGACCAATTTTACAAAGACTTACAAGAACTTCTAGAACTGACACCAAAGAAAGATGTTCTTCTCATCATAGGGGATTGGAATGCTAAAGTAGGGAGTCAAGTGATAAAAGGAATAACTGGCAAGTTTGGCCTTGGAGTTCCAAATGAAGCAGGGCAAAGGCTAATTGAGTTTTGTCAAGAGAACAAGCTGGTCATTGCAAACACTCTTTTCCAACAACACAAAAGGCGACTCTACACATGGACATCACCAGATGGACAACACCGGAATCAGATTGACTATGTTCTCTGCAGCCAAAGATGGAGGAGCTCTATACAATCAGCAAAAACAAGACCTGGTGCTGACTGTGGCTCAGATCATCAGCTTCTTATTTCAAAATTCAAACTTAAACTGAAGAAAGTAGGGAAGATCACTGGGCCAGTTAGGTATAACCTAAGTCAAATCCCATATGAATACACAGTGGAAGTGAAGAATAGATTCAAGGAATTAGATTTGGTGGACAGAACACCTGAAGAATTATGGATGGAGGCTTGTAACATTGTACAGGAGGCTGCAATGAAAAATATTCCAAAGAAAAGAAAATGCAAGAAAGCAAAGTGGTTGTCCAACGAGGCCCTACAAATAGCGGAGGAGAGAAGGGATGCAAAATGCAAGGGAGAAAGGGAAAGATACAGAAAATTGAATGCAGACTTCCAAAGAATAGCAAGGAGAGACAGGGCGGCCTTCTTGAATGAACAGTGCAAAGAAATAGAGGAAAACAACAGAAAAGGAAAAACCAGAGATCTGTTCAAGAAAATTGGAGATATTAAAGGGGTATTTCGTGCAAAGATGGATATGATAAAGGACAAAAATGGTAGGGACCTAACTGAAGCAGAAGAGATCAAGAAGAGATGGCAAGAATATACAGAAGAATTATATCGGAAAGATCTGGATGCCCCTGATAACCAAGATAGCGTAATTGCTGACTTGGAGCCAGACATCCTGGAAAGTGAAGTCAAGTGGGCCTTAGAAAGCATTGCAAACAACAAGGCCAGTGGAGGTGACGGCATTCCAATTGAACTCTTTAAAATCTTAAAAGAGGATGCTGTAAAGGTGCTGCATAAGATATGCCAGCAAATTTGGAAAACCCAGCAGTGGCCAGAGGACTGGAAAAGATCGGTCTACATCCCAATCCCAAAGAAAGGAAATGCCAAAGAATGCTCCAACTATCGCACAGTTGCACTCATTTCACATGCTAGCAAGGTTATGCTCAAAATTCTACAAGGCAGGCTTCAGCAGTATGTGGAAAGAGAACTTCCAGAACTACAAGCTGGATTTCGAAGGGGCAGAGGAACTAGAGATCAAATCGCCAACATGCGCTGGATTATGGAGAAAGCCAGAGAGTTCCAGAAAAACATCTACTTCTGCTTCATTGACTATGCCAAAGCCTTCGACTGTGTAGACCACAACAAACTATGGCAAGTCCTTAAAGGAATGGGAGTGCCTGACCACCTTATCTGTCTCCTAAGAAATCTATATGTGGGACAAGCAGCAACTGTCAGAACTGGATATGGAACAACTGACTGGTTTAGAATTGGGAAAGGAGTACGACAAGGCTGTATACTGTCACCTTGCCTATTTAACTTATATGCAGAGTACATCATGAGAAAGGCCGGTCTGGATGAATCACAAGCCGGAATTAAGATTGCCGGACGAAATATCAACAACCTCAGATACGCAGATGATACTACTCTAATAGCAGAGAGTGAGGAAGAATTAAAGAACCTCTTAATGAGGGTGAAAGAGGAGAGTGAAAAAAATGGGCTGAAGCTCAACATCAAAAAAACTAAGATCATGGCCACTGGTCCCATCACCTCCTGGCAAATAGAAGGGGAAGAAATGGAGGCAATGACAGAGTTTATTTTCTTGGGCTCCTTGATCACTTCAGATGGCGACTGCAGCAATGAAATAAAAAGACGCCTGCTTCTTGGGAGGAAAGCAATGGCAAACCTAGATAGCATACTAAAGAGCAGAGACATCAGTTTGCCAACTAAGGTCAGGATGTTTAAAGCTATGGTTTTTCCAGTAGTGATGTATGGAAGTGAGAGCTGGACTATAAAGAAGGCTGATCGCCGCAGAATTGATGCTTTTGAGCTGTGGTGCTGGAGGAGAGTCTTGAGAGTCCCCTGGACTGCAAAGAGATCAAACCTATCCATTCTGAAAGAAATCAACCCCGAATGTTCACTGGAAGGACAGATTTTGAAGCTGAGGCTCCAGTACTTTGGCCACCTCATGAGAAGAGAGGACTCCCTGGAAAAGTCCCTGATGCTGGGAAAAATCGAAGGCAAAAGGAAAAGAGGGCGACAGAGAATGAGATGGTTGGACAGTGTCATCGATGCAACCAAAATGAATTTGACAAAACTCCGGGAGGCAGTGGAGGATAGGAAGGCCTGGCGAGCTCTGGTCCATGGGGTCACGAAGAGTCGGACACGACTGAACGACTGAACAACATTTATTGTCCCTCATTACTGTAAACCAAATTTCCAAGGAGAAAGGCGGGGTAAAAATACTCTAAAATAAATAAATAAAATAATAAATAAATCCCAGTGGGATTCTGGCAAACAATATGGTAAAAATAAGATTGTGTTCATATATTCCCAGGCTTAGTCAAGGCCATGTTTATGCTGTGATGTATAGGTGCCTGGAGTAGGAACTGGCAAACCACTCCAGTATTCCTGCCAAGAAAACTCCATGGACATGGAGTCACGAAGAGTCAGTCATGACTTTAATGACACAACACACACACATCAGATTCCTGAGCTCTGCAAGGAATCCCTTCCTTTCCTTTATCACTGCATAAACTACATCCAGTTCTTTGCCTGACATCACAAAAAATGCCAGGATCTGCAACTGAGCTCTTGTTACTACAGTTGACATGTTTCAGTAGCTTCCTCCACATTAAGTTACCTCAAGCTTTTCCTTTATTCTTTATTCTTTCCTCCTTCCTACCAACCACAGCCTTGTCTCTTGCCACATCACTGAGTACAAAGCTAAACTCGCAGCTATGTGCTTTAAGTTTGCATTCAATGACAAATCATTCAATGATCTCTCTATAAGTCTGCATGTGATCCCAAAAGGAATTATCACTTAAATATCACATACTTACGAGGAACACAATATGTCCCAAATAGTAAAAGGACCTTGGTGTAAGGAAAAACAAAGGAATGGTAAACCCAGCAGAGTTGTAAGAAAATAATGATCTGCTTTTTCTAGAGAGTATTTTTACTTCCAAGAAGATAAAACAGAAAGCCTTGCTCCCAGTATTTTTAGTTCTTTGCCAGTTGGCTTTGCAGGATAAATAGAGAGACCCATTCAAATTACAGGAAAAGAGATTCAATTTAAACATTAGGAAGAACTTCATAACAGGGCTGTTCGGCAGTGGAATATGCTGCCACGGAGGGTGGTGGAGTCTCCTCCTTTGGAGGTTTTTAAGCAGAAGCTGGATGGCCATCTGTCAGGAGCACTGTGATGGGGGTTCCTGCATGGCAGGGGAGTTGGACTAGATGGCCCTTGAGGTCTCCTCCAACTTTATGATTCTATGATTCTATGATTCTATGATTCAATTCTAGAGAAATTCAAGCAGATATCCCATACTCATTAATATCCATTTCATACGCATGTGGTGAGATAAATTTAAACAACTTATATCTTCTGCAAACCCCATCATTTATTTTTATTAGAAGCTCAACCTACAGTCTGAGAAAGATACAGGGATATAATAAATGCCAGGAATGTGGCTTGTGGGTGAACACAAATGGGGAAAAACATGGCACACTAAGTAATCAGAGTTTCTGAAGATGTTGGGGAGAGTACTCGGTAGGAGGATTTTAACCATCAGCACATCTGGCACATCTGGAGTACACCCAGAGCAGGAAAGCCTTGGCAGTGTGGTAGAGTTGTTAGTATGGACCTCTCTGGCCTAGCCATACTCTTGATAACTCCTGAGCCAGGCCATGCAGCAAAAACTGGTTTTTACTTTAATATTTGCCAAAGTAGCATTTCTTTCAATTGTATTACAGTTCTCATGTTGAATGCCTCCCCCTCCCCCTTTTCAATAAAACGTACAAAGCTATGAGATAGGGCCTACGAAGGGGGAAACTTTTTAGGCTCCTGAGTGCTAGTTCTCCAGCTAGTTACAAATGGCTACTAGACAACAGGCTATGCATTTTCCACCAGTTATTAATAGGAAAACTGACTGCCTCCTAATCTATAATTTGCTCAACAGGGCTTGAATCCAGCATTTTAATTCTGGGTAAAAGTTTCCTAACGTTGCTACTAAAAGATTTTTGAAGCAAAAAAAAAAAAAAATTGAACATACTGTGACAAGATGTAGTCTGAGGCCTGTTTTGTCCTCTTGATGGACAACTTTATTACTTGGAATAATATGTAATATACACTAGATCCAAGATGGCTTCAATCGATATACAACTACATTAAAATCAGAGCATGAGAGATATAAGCTTAATAACAATATTTTAAAACTTCATATCCCTTAATATTCTATTATCCTTAATCCAAGCATACAGGAAATGAAAACCAATTCATTTGTTTCTTCTGGAAAATATCTTCTCTCTCTCTCTCTCTCTCTCTCTCTCTCTCTCTCATTTGTTTCTTCTGGAAAATGCCTTCTCTCTCTCTCTCTCTCTCTCTCTCTCTCTCTCTCTTTCTCTCTATATTAGAGAGAGAGAGAGGCAGTGGTTAAATGCCTCTACCGCAGGTAAAATTGTGCTCATGACGTGGGGTTCAATCCCAGGGAGCAGGCTCAAGGTTCACTCAGCCTTCCATCCTTCCGAGGTTGGTAAAATGAGTAGCCAGCTTGCTGGGGGCAGGGGCATTGTGCAGCCTGCATACTGTAATTAAAACTGTAAACCTCCCAAAGACTACTTGAAATGGTATGGGGCAGTATATAAGCAGAACATTTTGCTTTGCTTTGCTTTGCTTTGCTTTGCTTTGCTTTGCTTTGCTTTGCTTTGCTTTGTGTGTGTGTGTGTGTGTGTGTGTGTGTGTGTGTGTGTGTGTTGTGTGTGTGTGTGTGTGTGTGTGTGTGTGTGTGTGTGTGTGTGTGTTCTGTGCTGTCAAGTTGGAACCAACATAGTGATCCTAATATAGCTTTCAAACAAACAAGATATTTAAGTAGTTTTATCAGTTCCACCCTCCCTTTAAATGGACGAGCAGGTATTTGAACCCAGGTCTCCTGTCCTGAGTCTTATTCACTCTACAGGGGGTACTCAGGGGAGAACAGAGGGTGGAACAAACATCTCCTAGTTTCTTTATAAAAATACCTACAGGATGGAACAAACATCTCATTGCTTCTTTATAAAAATAGCTACAAAATAGCATACAGATAAAGTAGCTTGGGACTATTTTGGCATGGAGACCTAACTTGGGGCGTTTATACACGACCCCTAAGCTCCGCTGCAAATGGCTGCAAGCTCCGGAGCTTTAAAATGTTTCCCCACCAGCTCCGGAGTTTGCAGACAATTAAGTGCGACCCCACCCACCTAAGCGCGACCCAGCACACTTTTCTTGTACCTGCTCTTGGGAGGTGAAAAATATTTGATGCGGATGTGCTGGGCTCTCCTCGCTTCTTTTTGTTTTTGTTTTTTGCCTCCCGCCCCTTTAAGAGGAACCAGGAAGTGACTGGGGCTCCCCCGGCAGCGTCCACTAACACTGGGAGGTAAGGCTTTATTCTTCTGTCTCTTTTTTTCCTCCCTCCACTCACGCAGCCGGCAGCCAGGAAGTACGGAGGGGTGGAGATGCACGAAGAGCGACAAACCCCTAAGATCTCTGGTCTGAATTTAAGGGGCCAGCGGATCTTAGGGGTCGTGTAAAAAGGCCCTTGGTTGGATTCACTTGAACTTGATTTTTCAGTATTGGTGGTGGTTGTGGGAGAGAGAGAGAGAGAGAGAGAGAGAGAGAGAGAGAGAGAGAGAGAGAGAGAGAGAGAAGGCATTTTCCAGAAGAAATTCAAGAGTACATGTAATGATTTCAGCTTGAAAGCACATTCACTTGGGATAGGAATACACCAATTATGACTTAATGTTGAGTAAACAGGACAAGAAGCAGCCATCAGAATTTGTCAACAACATTCTATAATCTTTGTTTAATTAGCTGATTATCCATCTAACTATTCAACAACAATACCCACAACAATTCATTTTTTCCTCACCCCCCTTTTAAAATAGGTAAAGCAAATACAGTTGCTAAAGTTTTTCAGTAGACAACAGGGTCTTGAAATCCCAAGCAGGAACTCTGTTTGTAAATTGAGATATCACGCTAGCCCTACAGACCTCAAACTTAGCACTAGTGACAAAAATAAACAATAAAGAAAATTCAAAATGCATCCAAAACAAACACATACTGTAATCTTTATAATTATGCTCAGCTTTCTGAGTAGAGTAGACCTACTTTTCTGAATTGCCCATTTGATTTTTTTGTGAGAATAAAAATACAGTACTAGCTGAATAAAATGTCCATCAAATTTTCAAATACATTGTGCATACTTTCTAAAGAAAGCCAGTGTGCTTGGAGCATAGCCAATGTTTTGATTTACTGCAATGAACATTTATAATTTTCCTTAAATGCTTGGCAAAAAAACCACCTAGTGCTTGCTTGACTGCAAGACTAATTTGTGATAAAGGGACTGTGAGGCTGTTGGGTTTTGCCATTGGTTTTGGATATACATTTTGTACATAAAAATGTCATGCTGCTATTCTAAACTTGCTTCCCTTCTGGGGTTCCCTTGCTCAGGTTAGAACTAGAAGCTGGAAGGGAATTTGAGGCCATGGATTGGCTCTGCCCTCCCACATTTGATTGGTTGTTTCACCTATCACTGCAGGAAGTGGACTGGTTCACAGGTTCCTGGCACGAGGGGTGGAGAGAAGGAATTGGGGGAATGGAAGAAATGGGTTTCCCTTTCAGCTAGTGCCATTGGCCTGATAATCACTTCCACTTGGCAAAAGCAGGGACCAGGCATCACCCGCAGCCTGATTGAGGCAGAAGCAAGGGGTCAGAGCAGCAGTCATGAGCATATCTGTAGATGCTTTCCACTGATATCCCATAATCGCTGCACAGAATTTGATTCATAAGGAACAGAGGTTGTTCTAATTACACATGTTAAAAGTCAGATCTTTACCTTTGATGCCCATCATATGTAACAGAGTAAAGGGAAACAGAAGAATATGGGGGAACCCTCCTCCCTACCGTCTTTGATCTTGCATTTTTGTGTTCTTCACTTTGTCCTTGGAGGCAATCAGGAGGACTAACTTAAGGAGCCATGTGAACCCTGTTCAGATATTCAGAAAAAGCTGCCATACCCTCCCACCTCGATTGTCATTCTCAAGGAATGGAGGCTGAAAGCTGTACTACACAATACACTAATTCCACATTTAGAAGCAGCTTCTTGTAGAGGGAAAGATTGAATGCCAACTTCAACATAGGGCCTTTTCACACGACCCCTAACATCCACGGCAAATGGCTCCCAGATCCGGAGCTTAAAATTGTTTCCCCACCAACTCCGGAGTTTACAAAAAATTAAGTGCGACCACACCCATCTAAGCACATCCCAGCACACCTTTCAAGTACCTGCTCTCCAGGGGTGAAAAATTCCTGATGCGGATGTAACGTAGTGAGTGCTGGGCTCTCCTCATTGCTGTTTGTTGTTGTTTTTGCCACCTGCCCCTTTAAGACTGGAATGCTGCCGGGAACAGAGTGAGACAGCAGAACGGAGGTGAGCCGGCATTCTTTTCTCCCTTTTTTAATCCCTCCCCTCACGCAGACAGTAGCCAGGAGTGCGGAGGTGGTGGGAACACAGGAACAGCGACAAACCCCCAAGATCTCTGGTCTGAATTTAAGTGGCTAGCGGATCTTAGGGGTCATGTGAAAAGGCTCATAAGCATGCTTCAATACTCATTCAGTATATTAGGTGTCTTTCATACTGTGGTCAACTAGGAAATAGCATGGGTTTGTTTGAATATCTGATGCCTGAGGCTCAGAGCACCGCAAGATTAGCACTGGGTTTTAAGAGGTGGCAATACACACTTGCCTTCGTATGTGAAGCAACCCCTGGCAGTCTGTTCTAAGTGTCACATGATTTCTATGAGATTTTTCAGGATCCAAAATCATAACAAGAGTTTCGAGATAACAGAGATTTCCTCCTTTGCAAGCTGTTATTCTTAGCACATGGAGAACAAAGTGGTACAGGGAGGAACTAACATTCTCCTTGTCATCATGTTTAAGGATCACATGCTGCCAAGTTAAATTCCAATTAAAAATTAGAAACTATAGTTATTTCAACTAGGGATAATAGGGCGTTATTGGAGTTACAAGCTAAAAGGAGAGAATTAAAAGGAATTTGTTTAGAAAGAGATTGCAACGAAATTTAATGTACCTAAAGAGAGAATATTATGAGCATAATAACAAAAACTCCAAGTTGTTAGCGCGAATGACAAAAATTAAGAAAAATAAAAAAATGATAGGGGGTAATACAGGATCAAAGGGGTAAAAGGTGTAATAAAATGAAGGAAAAGCTAGAGGCATTCCATGACTATTATAAGAATCTTTATGCAGGTAATAACCCATCTATAAGTAGAATTTATGAATTTGTAAGGGAAAATACTATAATAAAAATTTGAAATGAAGATAGTGTAATGATGGATCAGTTAACAACAGATGAAGAGATTGAGAGAATTATAAATAAATTGAAGATAAGTAAAACACCAGGAACTGATGGAATAGGACCAGAATTTTACAAAGTATTTAAGAAATTACTAATACCTAAAATGAAAGAATTACTTAATAAGATTATTAAAGGAGGGGGAATTCCACAATCTTGGAAATAATCAATAATAGTATTGATTTTAAAGCCAAATAAAGATCCAAAACATATGGATTCATGTAGACCAGTTTCATTGATTAATCAAGATGCAAAGATATTTACAGCAATTATGGCTAATAGACTAAATAGGTTTGTAGGGAAATGTTTAAATAAGGATCAGAACGGTTCAGTTAGAGGTAGATATATGGCAGATTTAGTTAGAAGAGTTATGAATAATATGTATTTAGCAAATAATAAAAAATGGAAGGTAGGAATAATTTCATTAGATATTTTTAAAGCTTTTGATACGGTAGAATGAAGTACACTAAAGATTCTAATTAATCAATTGGGTTTTACCGCTAAATTTAGCAAAATATTAAATCAATTGTATTGTTAAAATAAGCCTAGAATTTTAGTGAATGATGGAATAACAGAAACTATTACCCTGGCCGAGGAACTAGACAAGGTTGCTCATTATTTCCAGTTTTGTTTATACATATAATGGAAATGCTGGCTAATGCAATAAGAGGGATAAAGAGCTAGAAGAGGTTGAAGAGGGGAAGTCAAATAAAATTAACTTATTTGCCGATAATTAATATTATTAATAATTAAAAATCCATTGATTAATATTTATAAATTACAGAAGCATTTAAAGGGGTTTGAGGAAGCAACAGGATTAAAAGTTAATTGGAACAAATCTGAACGTATGTTGTTAAATTACAGTGAAGATGAGAAAATGCTGTTTAGGGAAGTATTTAAAGGCAAATTAATAAATAGCATTAATTATTTGGGGATAAAATTAGCATGAGGTTTACAAGATATCTTTAAAATAAATGTTGAGAAAGTTAAGAAAGAGATTAATGAACAAATAAGAGAATATCAAAAATTAAGGATTTCTTGGTTTGGAAGAATTTCAGTATGCAAAATGAAAATTATCTCCAAACTAAATTTTTCATTTTGGATGTTACCAATAAAATGGGATGAAAGTGAACTTAAAGGGATTTAGGGGAAAATTAATATGTTTTGTAATTGTAATAAAAAAGCTAGGATTAACAAGAGTTTATGGTATATACCTCAAAAAGAAGGTGGTTTATGGTTACCTAATACCAAGCTCTAATACATAGCCAATCAATTAAGACATATTCCAGACTTAATAATAGGGAATGACAACTTAATTTGGAGAGACTTAGAAATTACACTAAAAGAGAATATTTTTTAAGGATGACATTAAAGTTCAGCTGAAAAAGATAAATAACCCATTCTTGAAAAATATTATGGAATGTTGGAGGACCTTTAGGGAGATTTTAAGCCCAACGGTTTCACCTTTGACACGAATAACAGAAATTAAGAGTTTCCCAGAAAATTTAAGAGGGAGTTTAAATAGGCTACTGCTTGATAAAAAAGTTATATACTTGCGGGATTGGTTAAAGCAAACACAGAGTAGACAAAGCATAAAGGAAAAGTTCGGATGAAATATTTCCTGGTTGAATATCATACAATTGGAAAATTGGACTAAAGAATGGATAGCTAAAGTAGGAGAATGTAGAAAATTGACCAGATTTGAAGAAATTATAGATAGAAGGAATGAGATAAAAAATAAAGAACAGAGGAAAGGTATTATAAGTGAGATATATAATATATTAATTCAGGAAGATAATAAAAAAATAAGTTCAGAGAGATTTGTCAAGAAGATATTAATAAAGAGATTAAAAAGGAAGAATGGGGGGAATGTGGAATAAAATAATAGTGAAAAATATGTCAGTGAGAGTTAAAGAAAACTGTTATAAAGTATATTGGAGATGGTATATAACACCTGAGAAGTTGAATATAATAAATAAAGAAATATCTCCAATTTGTTGGAGATGTGGAAAAGAAAAAGGGACATATTAACATATGTGGTGGTCATGTGAGAAAAGGAAATCTGAATGGAATTTGGTTTTTAATGAAATGCAAGAAATATTAGGGAAAAAGATTCCTATGCCCCCCCCCCCAAAGCTGGTACTGTTAAACATAGTTGCAGATACACAACTGAAGAAAGAGGAGTGGGAACTGGTAATTATAATGGTTACAACCGCAAGGCTGATTTTTGCTAAATATTGGAAATCTAACAATCAATTAGTAATGGAAGAATGGTATAAGGAGTTATGGAATTTAGCTATTAATGATAAACTGACTTGTGAAATTAAAATTAGGAAAGGGCTGAGCAAGTCTAATGACTTTAATGGAATATGGGATAAATTATTGGTATATGTATTCCAAAAGGGTAAACGGTATACACCCAGAGAAGACTCAGTGTATTTCTGGAGGGAAATGGGTTGGTCATTATCATGAAAGTTGTAATTTTGTTCAAGTCCCGAGGGGGGTGGGTTGCACGGGGTTTATGTCTGTTATATTTGTTATATTTTGTTACATTGATGTGTGTTATTTTTTCTTCCTTGTGTTATTTTGCTGTTTCTTTCTGTTCTTTTATGAAATAAAAAAATTAAGAAAAATAGTCAGTTTGGACTTACGATGGGCCTTTTCTAGATAAAGTATATATAGAACTGATATACACTACTCCCTCCTTTATTATTTTATTTTATTTTAAAGTATTTTTACCCCACCTTTCTCCTTGGAAAGTTTACAGTAATGAGAGACAATATACATTCCAATACAATTAAGACATGTTCAAGTATTGAGAACAAGGAATTGAGGGACATTGTATAGCATTAATAGACAACATTACATTAAAGCTACAAGGTTATAAGTAGTTATAAACACAAAGTTTATGTGAACCCATAGATTCATATAAAATACACATAATGGTAGTCCATCATTCAGGGAAAGCTTGCCTGAAGAGAAAGGTCTTTGCCTGTTTCCAGAAGGACAACAGAGATGAGGCCATCCTGGCCTCTAGTGCAGCATGCCCAAGGCCACACAGAGGCGCTTCTGTAATGCATGGTGGGAAATTCAACACACATTCTTGGGCTATGGAACCAGATACTTAAACCACTATACCTATCTATACCTCCCAGAAACCTCCAGTTCAAAAAAAAGAAGCTTTTCTGAACTTGGCATCCAGTCTCAGTACATACCTTTTGATTTCTCAGCATCTCTATCTAAAATAAACTGAAAGCACCTCCATTCTGCCATTTTGGCTTAAATACATTATCCTGCTTCACTTGAATAACAACACAGTCCCTGTGAAGGCCCTTGCAAAAACAAAACAAAACAATGGCAGCAGAACTGTTTTGAAAGCCCACGTAATTGGAAAAAGACACAAATTTTGGCTTGCCATTTCTGAGCAGCCTGGTCTTTACAATGAAAAAAAGAAATAAAACAAACATCATGTCCAACCAATTGAAGCGGGAAATCCATCTGTAGTTTAAAAAATCTGATAAATAAATGCTTCCCCCAAAGCCCCAGCTGAAGCATGGTGACATTGACAGGACCTGCTGTCCAAACATAGGGTATATGCCTTCTCTCTCTCTCTCTCTCATCCTGTCATTTTGATTATGCGAGTTGAAAATTTTGGCAGAGAACTGAAGAATCAGAGATGTTTGCAATGGCTTATGGAAGTTGTTCAAAAGCCCAATGGCTTCACCTCAGCATGGAACTCTGAGTTGACATATTGGGTCACTAGGCAGATAAGAAGACGTACTTCATCTTCTTTTTATGTGCCATCAAGTCGGAACTGACTAGTAGCCCTAATAGGTCTTTCAACGTAAGTGAGATATTGAAGGAACAGGTTTACCAGTTCTATACACCCACTGGATGTTGATGATTCAGAGAGGGATTCCTGGATTGGGGCCCTGTGTACCTGGTGACACAGAGACAAAAGCTAAAAGTGAGCAGGACCAAAGTCATAGTGCCTGTTCCATTGTATGTTAGGTACAGGGCTGCTGTAAACCACTGATAACTGAAACTGCAGATCCTGATCCCATGAATATATAGATCCTGCTGTGCCATTTTAAGACTGTTTAGGAAATGAAACAGATGCTTAGGATGAAATTGAATGATATTAAATTATTTAGGACACAGAATAGCATTATGGATTTTTTTTAAAAATTAGCAAGTTATACCTATTAGTTCCATTACACTCATCGATTAAGCACTCTGCCCCGCTGGCATCCCTTATTTGTTGTTGTCCCAGCAATCTACTGGATTCTGCCTAGGCAAGGGGGGCTCTCTGACCACTGTGCTGGGACGGGTGAGGCACTCTCTGGCCAGCGGCCAGTGAACCAACAGGGCTCTGCCAATGCTGGTGGGAGGGCATGGCCAGATGCTGACCACTTCTCAGCTGACCTGGTGGCTGCTGCCCCCCTCACCAGGCTGTCAGAGGAAACGAAGGACGCGCCGGATACCTGCCGGACCTGGGCACCCAGGAGGAGGCACCCAAGCCCCAAGCCTGATGCAGCCAGCTTTACACAAGGGAGGCTCCAGCCGGGGTGGCATTGCGGCAGTGCCTGCAAATGCAGCTCCAGCACAACCTGCCTGGCCCCAATCATCAGGTTGTCTCTGTGTTTGTGTGGTTACATTATTCAGGTCTCTCTCTCTCTCTTTCTCCCTCCCTCCCTCCCCCCTCTCTCTGTTTTTCCCCAGTGGGGGTGGGGCGGGGGTTTCCCTATAGCTGGGCAGAGGGAGGAGGGGGATCCACGTGCTCGTGCTCTGCCTCTGCAATGGTCACAGAGGGGTTGGCTTGGGGCGTGAGCAGGCCAGTGGCAGAGGCTGGAGAGCAGGCGAGCATGGGTTCTCAGGTGGCAGCCAGCAGCCAGCCAGCTAGTCAAGACTGTTCTTATGAGAGGGAGCTGAAGGAAGTGGCGGTGGCGGCAGCATGTGTGAGTGAGAGAGAGAGTGGAAGAGAAAAGAGGCAAGAGGGATTTATTAATTCATCCCCTCTTTCCTTGCCCCTCACTCCTTCCACACGCACACGTGCGAGTGATCGAAGCTGCTCCCAATTTATAAGGTGAAAGGGATTTTACCTCATTCCCCACCCCACCCCACTCCACCACCCTTCCCACCTCACAGGAGGAGGAGCGGCATGAAAATGGAGGCAGGGAGGGGACTCTGGGGGTGGGGAGAGAGAAGGACTGGGTGGACAGGTGGGTGTTTGTGTTTTTGCTCGCTAGTGTGCATTACAACTCTCTCCTTCCATCCCAGCCGGCGTGGGGGGAAACGTGACACCTATGCTCAAGTACAAAATTAACTTTCCAGCCAACATGGCTGAAAACTGTGAGTAAACAGTGCTGGTAGAATAGAGACCAGGGCACAATGATAATCACTGCAATCCTGAACCACAGGGCCTGCAATGATGTGGAGCTGATGAAAAAAGGCAGCAACAGGGAGCATGGGGCAAATCAGTGGATCTGTTAACAGCAGGCAATATTTGCACATTAAAGAATTGGTAGCATTTAGAAATGTGCTTTTGTTGGGGAAAATAACAACAGACATGAATAACTGCAATTATGCCAATACAATTGGCAGCTTCTCATCAGGGCCCCAACGGCAGAGTGAGGGATTAAATTATCCAGCAATGAGTCACAAAGCACTGAGGAGGAAGAAAAGACTTTTCCCTGGAGAAGGCCTACACAAGCCCCTTGGTGAAATAAAACCTTCTCAGCATCTGCAGCCACTCAGTGAAAACTTGTCTGTTATGAAAAGGTTGTCTTTACTTAGACATTCACCATGTTGTGTTTTCTGTAGGAACACAAAAGCCATTAACACTGACTTCCCTGACCTGGTGCTCTCCCAAAAATGACTCAGATAATCTCTAGGTGAAGACAGACATATCTGATTGTTTAGCTTTCCAGAATATTTGCATGAATATATAGCTTGTTCCATCCTGTTTCTGAATTGGTTTGGAATTTTGTTTTTTTTAAAAAGGACTGAAAATTCATATGCATTTTCTGTGCAGCTACTCCACATGCATTTTTCTCCAGGGAGGTACATTTTTATACATTGTCTTCCCAAACCTAAGCTTTTTTTTTCTGGATGTTTTTAAACCAGATAACTGCACTGCAAAATTTGGATTATTCCAAACACCAACATGCTGATTATGTCAGCGTGTGCAACAATATGAACCCAGGTATTAAGTTCCAAGTGGCGGGGTGGCTGGGTGGGAGGCAGGATACAAATGGACGATGTGATGTGTTCCATTCCCGCCAACACCAAAAGGCTGCTCTTGCAGACTTTTGCTCCATCAGACTTCCCCATCCCCGGCAAAAAGAATGGTTTTCACCAGCCCAAAAGGTGGTGAATTGTCACTTGTAGACGAAACAAGAACAATTCACATTTGAGACAGATCACAGCCCACTTGTATTAAGTCCCTCAAATGCCCATTTTTCAAGTCTGAAAAGTAGATCACTTCTGCTTTTATGTTTGTTTGTTTGTTTTACATTTACAGTGGTACCTTGTATAAAGGAATTAATTCGTTCCAAATGAAATTCTGTTAAGCAAATTTTCCTTTATACAAATGTCCCATAGGAATGGATTGAAAATGGAGTAATCCCTAATTGCGACCATTTTTATGTTGTACGCATTCGCCCCATAGGCGATTCTGTTAAGCAAATTTCCCCTATCTCTAGGATTTTTTATGTTGTACAGAAGTTATGTTATACAAACCGTTTGTTATACAACGGTCCACAGTATTATGGTTTCTGTTTTTTATAGAGCCTAGAGCGAGAAGGGCCCAAAAATTGGCTCATGGTCCCCACAGCATCACTCCTTTCAGAAATATACATCCCTGTTTGTCTTCTTTGTGTAAGTCAGAACAAGAAGCTACATCATTATTAGATTGTCCCCAAGGACGATGGACTATCTTGTTGCCCATGCAACAAGAAGAAAAGGGGATTTTGCATTAGTTAATGCAAAGTGTGCAAAATAACACTTTAACAGAAGGAATGCAGCCTACACAAGATGTCAAGGGCTGTTGCTTGACTGCATGGAATTTTATGGATTCAAAGCAGCAGAGGAATTATTTGTATCTTTTTACACCAGTGGTTCTCAACCTGTGGGTCCACAGATGTTCCTGGACTGCAACTCTCAGAAACACCTTCCAGCACGGCAAGTGGTGGAGGTTACTGGGAGATACAGTCCAGGAACATCTGGGGACTCACAGGTTGAGAACCACTGTTTTACACAATCAGCTAATTGTTTTGTGCTAGCTATGCCCACATATATGTGCCATTGACTTGTCACTGAAGCAGTGAAAAGACACTAGTTTTACCCAGACAGTTTTCACAAACATCTTTGGGAAGGGGAGCACTCCTCTTTTTGCTCTCATATGAAGTTACAGGATCTTGTGGGATTGAAAATGCATCCCCTGGACAACTAATGGAGAGACTACCTAAATCAACGAGATGGAAGAACCTAGCCAGCACTTTTGCATACGTACGCTGAATCTGGAAGCTGAGTCATGGCAGCTTCAGCAGTCTGAGGAAAGTTAGTGGTGGTGAGTCTTCCATTTTATAGTTCACCTTGATTTCACATCACCCTGATCTGAATAGGCTCAATGAAATAGGCAATAAAATGGAGGACTCGCCACAAACTTTCCTCAGAGTGCTAAAGCTGCTTCGACGAGTAACATAAGAACATAAGAAGAGCAATGCTGGATCAGTCCAAAGGCCCATCTAGTCCAGCTTCCTGTATCTCACAATGGCCCCACCAGATGCGTTTGGGAGTGCATCTGAGACCAGATATCTGTCTCCTGGTACCACTCCCCTGCATCTGGCCCTTGACGTACCCTGGTTTTAAGCCTGGAGATTACACATCTCCATCATGGTTTGTAACCTGTGATGGACTTTTCCTCCAGGAATCTGTCCAATCCCCTTTTGAAGGCATCCAGGCCAGATGCCATCACCACATCCTGTGGCAGGGAGTTCCATAGACTAACAATGTGCTCGGTGAAAAAATATTTTCTTTTATCTGTTTTTACTCTCCCAGCCCTCAATTTGAGTTGATGTCCCCTAGTTCTGGTATTTTGTGAGAGGGAGAAGAGCTTCCTCTATCCGCTTGACTCATGCCCTGCATTATTTTGTACATCTCAATCATATCCCCCCTCAGGCACCTTTTTTCCAGACTAAAGAGCCCCAAATGTTTTAGCCTTTCCTCATAAGGAAGGTGCCCCAGCCCAGTAATCATTTTAGTCGCTCTCTTCTGCACGTTTTCCAGTTCCACTATGACTTTCTTGAGATGCGGTGACCAGAATTGTACACAATACTCCAGGTGGGGCCTTACTATTGTTTTGTATAATGGCATTATAATGTTGGCTGTTTTATTTTCAATCCCCTTTTTGATAATCCCTACCATGGAATTGGCCTTCTTCATCGCTGCCACACATTGGGAAGACACCTTCATGGAGCTGTCCACCAACACACCAAGATCTCTTTCCTGATCCATCACGGATAAATCAGAGCCCATGAGTTGATAGATAAAGTTTTGATTTTTGCCCCAATACGCATTACTTTACATTTGGCTACATTAAAATGCATTTGCCATTTCGTAGCCCATTCCCCCAGTTTGAAGAGATCTTTCTGGAGCTCTTCACAATTTTCTCTGGTTTTTACCACACGGAAAAGTTTTGTGTCATCTGCAAACTTGGCCACCTCACTGTTTATCCCTGTCTCCAGGTCATTTATGAACAGATTGAAAAGCACCGGTCCCAGGACAGATCCCTGGGGCACACCGCTTTTCACTTCTCTCCATTGTGAAAATTTCCCATTGACACCTCCTCTTTGTTTCCTGGATCTCAACCCGTTCTCAATCCATAAGAGGAGTGCATCTCAATCCATAAGAGGAGTAGCGAAATGCTTCAATTTCTCAAGACACAACTTCCAGATAAACTCACTTGGATGACTGAGAATCTTCACAAACATACCCACACTGAACTTGCAGAGTCTCATCTCTGCATAAACATGAATAGGATATTAGGAAAAGGCTCTAGGCAATATGGCTGCCAATTATAGAACCTTATGAACTTAAGTATCACAAAGAGTGAGGATGCGTTGGCAGAATGGGAAATTATTTGCTCCCACTCCTAGCTCCCCCCACCATTTCCCCATAATCTCCTATTTCTGATCACTACAGTCTAAATATCTGTCTCCTGACACCACTCCCCTAAATCTTACCCTTCCAGCTGAAAGCACCATGTACATTGGAGATACAGATTGTATAAATATTGACCAGAATCTTAAGGTATTATTAGAAGGGAGATCAAAGCATAATTCATTTTACAAACAAAAGTTCCTGCTTCTTGAGACTACCAGAGTTAAAATATATTTTACAGAGTTAAGGTTAATTTTCTGAGCTCTCAATTCAACTCAAAAAGCAAAGTGGTCTGCTTATATACCGCCCCATACCACTTCAAGTAGTCTCTGGGTGGTTTACAGTTTTTAATTACAGTATGCAGGCTACACGTTGCCCCCCATCAAGCTGGGTACTCATTTTACCGACCTTGGAAGGATGGAAGGTTGAGTCAACCATGAGCCTGCTACCTGGGATTGAACCCCAGGTCGTGAGCACAGTTTTACCTGCAGTACAGGCATTTAACCACTATGCCACGAGGTCTACTTCACAAGTCTACTTCAACTCTTTGTCTGGCAGTGGATGGGTTTTGTTTATAATTGCTGTAGAGCAAAGTGTTTCTAAATGATGTGAAGTAAAAGAGGGGAACTCTACGTATCTGCCATACCACTCATTCCATTATCTTCTCGGAGAAAGAAAACCACTGTAAGTTTGAATAGCCGTGTAATAATAGACTTTCCCCCCTATTTGTGATCCCTTCAAAGAGTGATAATTTGAAAACTTACCTCTGACATGCCGTAGAACTCAACCAACATCAGTCACACAATAATACAGTATCCCTCTTTTCCATTCTTTTCCATTCCTATACTGTGTATGCAATCTTTACATGTGACTTAGGCATCTGGCGATTCCCTACGGTGCCTTCTTCTCAACAGGAGCTGGACTCAATGGACCCTTCCCACTCTGCAGTTCTAAAACTATTTTCTGTAGTTATAATCTGTACTGGTTTCAGCTGTAGTTCTTGCACTAAACAGAGCAGCTCTGAATTCAGACGCATTGGTTCTGTACTGATATCATTTGTAACTTGAATTTTGAGCCTAGATTTATCGTCACACGGTGTGTATAAGATGCAGGCAGCAGGTTATCATTCTTTGAATTACAAAAGTCTGGAAGACATGACTGCACCTACCACTGGTTTATCCCAAAGTCTTGGGCAAATTGCTTTCTTTCCACCTCAGTTTCCTATCTGCGACATAGAAAGAACAGTGACCTACCTACGTAGGTTACCATAAATGCAAGTGCTACGAAGTTTGTATTTAAAATTCATTATCAACGGTTAGGAGTAGCAGTAGTGGAATACCTTCCATTTACCCCCAGAGAATACATTTGGTGAACGTTGCCTTGCCAATTTTTCTTTCTTCCTTCAATTTGCCTCATTGCAGATTCTCCGTACATTCCTTTCCCAAGGATTAGGTTCCTTTCTCAAGGGGTTGAATGCCACATGCTGCCCTACAAACCCTGCTGAAGAATATAGAAAGGGTAGCACCCCATCCTGGTTTGGAGATTATGATCATTTCTTTCTGTAAATGAAGTCTAGAAGTCATTAATAGATTTGTCAGCTGTGACTTATGAGCCCTTCCTGCTGCAACAAAGTGAAGCAGTGACAAATTCCCTCCACTGCCATATCATCTGTTATGTGTTAAAAGTTGCAGTCTTCCAATTACTGGGGATCTATACAGCCTATGCACTACAAACAGCTCAAATATCCTTCATGGCTTCCAGGAGCATTAGTCAGAGTAGCTGCATTTTCCTGGTACAGTATGTAGTGTCATCCTGAGGGTTCCTAACACTGTTCATTTGGGCACCGGAGGAGGCCTGCATGAGATCTGTTGTAGAGAAATACAGAAAATTGTGGTGTGCTCAGGGCTTCTTCTAGAGCTTTACATGACTTTCAATAATATATTTTATTTATTTATTTATTTATTTATTTATTTATTTATTTATTTATTTATTTATTTTTACAACTTATGTGCTGCCCACTACCCAAAGGTCTCTGGGCAGCTTACAATCAAAAAATTAAAACAGTTAAAACATAGAATATCAATAAATAATTAAAAACAATAATAAAACCTTACACTAAAATCATTTGGCCCAACCAGTCAGTGGAGAGACAAGGATAGTTCTTGAGACCCACTTTACTCATGATCATGGTCAGAAACCACCCCATGATTCTGTACTTGCTCCTTATTTTTTCCTTAATATATGCACATTGACAAGCACTTTCACCAAATGTATATGTCATGAATGGCCGGTCTATATATTTTGGCAGCATGCTGTTACTGTTTCAACTTATATACCGTACTACTCTATAGTGCTAGAGCACTCTCTGAGCAGTTTACAACATAAATATGCAAACAACAACTTGCCCCCCCCAGCAAACCGGGTGCTCATTTTACTGATCTCAGAAGGATGGAAGGCTGAGTCAACCTTGAGCTAGTTACCTGAAGTTATCATGATCGAACTCAGGTTCTGAGCAGAGATCTGACTACTATACTGCAGTTTAACCACTGTGCCATCATGGGGCCAGTTAGTTAGAGATAGTTCAGTGCAAAGCCCTCATGGATTTAATCTTAATCTGAAACTGAAAGGAAGTATAAGAAATACTGTACTTTTTAAAACATTGTGATGTTTGATATTCCCCCCATAAAACTTATTCCACAATTTATACACCTGCTGTTTTATATGCCACTCATAGTTCATTAAATAAATGTATCTCAGTAATTAATTTGGAAGACTATCCCTTTTTAGTATTTTAAAATAATTTTGACCCTAATAAATATTAGTCAGAAGATATATAATTTGTTTTTATAATTGATTGGAATAGCACCCTGACTCTGTCAAAATGTATTTTCAAATGCATTTCCTATGAAAAGCCAAAGAAGGAGGGAGCAATAATTATCTCTGTTGTAGCTCTGTGATTCTCAGCTCTATTAGCTAGACCAGGACCAGCAAAGAAACTGTCACTTAAGAGAACAAGAAATTGCTAGATACCTCTGAAGGCAATTAAGAACTTTAAAGCATAATTGAGATGAAAATAACCTCAGTAGTCAACAGCTAACTTGCTGATTATCAAACTAAGGGTGAAGAGGATCAGGGAAGGCTGTAGAAGGGAGAATGAAGCACCACCACTAGGTTCAGCAGCAAAGTATGTCACGGTTTTTAATTGTCTCTCTCTCTCCCCCATCATTAAGATTTAATATTTTACGTTGGGGGCGTCTTCTCTCCCCCAATTGTCTTGTGAGCACATGATGCTCACACTTCTCCATTCCCTAAGTCATCCATATCAGTCAAGAACAGCATGCTGGGGTTGGCTCCTGTGAAGTCCTTCTTCTGATGAACGTCTCTACAGCAGAAATTAAACTGATTGCTTTTCAATGAACAAAGCCACAGATGTTTGCCATTGGACAGCCAGCAACAGGAGAACAGATTTTAAAAAAGGTGTCTAGAGCCAAAGAAGGGGGTAACAGAAAGCAAGCAATTGAGTTTAGATTTCTTTGGTGGGGAACCGTGTTTTTAAGAGGTTGTTACTGGAATAGGACTAAAACAATATTTGAAGCATATTTGGGGATTCCTCTTGAAGTGAAACATCAGCAGAAGTCCAAGCAAAGCTAAAAGAATTTGGAGGTGATCAGAAACCTTTCTCATAATTGCATAGCTGTCAAGTGTTCCCCGCGGCTGCCTGGGACTGGGAGCTCCGAAGAGTCGGGGTGCTAGCAGCTGGGACCTTTGGCTAGGGGTTGGACCCTAATTTGCATACAGGGTTCCCAGAATCCCTTGCAGTGGTTTCAAAATGCTCACTGTGACCTAGGTGTCTTGGCTTTCTAGGGGATATATATATGCCAATCCGGAGAGCTGGTGGCATGTGGGTTAGGGGTTGCTAAGGGAGAAGTGCTCTCGGGTGGGCCAGCCACCCAGCAACATTTAGAGCTCAGATGCCTGCCGCTGGAAATGTGGGACATTTCATGGGAAAATTATTCTTTTGCAAGATGGCGGGAAAAAGATTGATCCATGAATGTCCCACCAAAAACGTGACACTTGACATCTGTATTGGGTAGGGTTGCAGGCCTCACACCAGAATACTATTTGAAAAGAACCCTATAATTTAAAGAACAACACAGTGCCACTGTGTGTTGCCATAACAAGCTGTTAACATAAACAATGCACTACCACATATGAAGATGTGCTCTGTTTTCTGCATTCTGCAAGCCATGGAGCACAATATTGTGCTGAGAAGTCACCAGCTTCTTCCTCCCTGAGATTTCAAGCCCAAAATCTGAGACAAATTGAAAGCTCTTGCAGCATCACAGAAATGAGGAATTTGTGTAACTGCTGCAAAATAATATGGAAGTGCCTATGTGTGAAACAGCCAGCCAGACAACCAGAGAAAGAATGTGGATTTCCTGTATTATCTCCCAAGGAAATATTATATGGGTGATATATATACAAATGTCTTCACACCGAGGAGGTAATCTGGGTCTCATATGAGAGTGGGTAGTAGATTGATTTCCCAAGAATGAAAGCACTACCCACAAGATAACCACACTTTCTCTTCTTCCAGCACCATTCACTCTCTGCTTAGTATTCCTGCCTAGAGATCCATGGAAATGTAGTACTTTTCAGAGCTTTGAGTGGTTCAGAGAGATACGGGACCCTTTGTGTTTTATTTCCTATTGGCGATGATGGAGGACATTGATGGCCCGATGTGTGAGCCTTGCTGCAGATAAAAGTGATGATCCCTTGTTAACATGGTATAAAATGTTTGTGCATTAAGAGTGAAGGCAAGCTAATGCAGTCATGCTGGGAATACATCCACAGGAAGGAAAATACTTTTAAAAAAAGCTTAGTGCCATACTAGCTGCCAGGCACACTGAGTGTCCTAACTTGCATTTTTTTAATTCCAGAAAAAAATCCACAAACTTTCATATCAGGACTAGGCTAGTTCACAAAAGCTCAATGAAATAAACCTCTTAGTCTTCAAAGTGCAATATTTCTTCCCCCTCTTTTTATTTTAATGAAACATGCAGATACTAGGACAGTGGTGGTGAATCTTCAGCACTCCAGATGTTTTGGCCCACAACTCCCACAGTCATTTGCCATTGGCAATCTACGCTCGGAATTCAGGGAGTTGTGATCAAAAACATCTGGAGTGCCAAAGATTCACCACCACTGTACTAGGATATCAAAGCTATGCATTAGACATGGGCACGAATTGGCAAAATTGTCATTTCTGTTTTTGGTTATTGTTTCCGTTACGTAACGGAAACGGTAACAATAATTAAGCCGTCAGAACTCAAACTCAAACCGAAAAAAGAAAAATTTGGTCGGGTTTTTCGTTTCCGTCTGTGGCATCGTGGCGATCGCGCAATGTGAAGCACAGAAAAAGTTTTAAAAAGTTTTTTTAAAAAACCCCGACTCCCGGCCAAAACAGCAGGCAAAAATATGCCTGCCTGAGGCTTTGCCACCTACCAGAGGGGTGGTTTCTGGGGGGTCCCCGGCCTTCCACCCCTCTTCTCCTGTCCTGGGCTGCTTGCACCAGACTGGGAGGGGGTCATCCTCATTGTCTCGCCATGCCATGCGGTGGGGGGGGATCCAAAATGGCGACCGCAATTTTTTTTTGAAATCGTCATCAAAAAACACACCAAATCACCACAGAAACATGTGAAATTTATTTATTTTAAATGCCTGAATTTTAATAGTAGCAGCAGTGGGTTTTTTTATAGCAATAAAATGTCGTATTGATTTTATTTTATTTTATTTTTTATTTTTTTAGACCTGCCCATTTGGGCTGGGCATGGGATGGGACCATGCAAATTGTTTGAACCATTCCACCAATGGCATGATGCACCTGAGGGAGGAGGGCTAGTCGCCAGGTTTTGAGGGCTGACACTTCTGGACTTCTGGATTTGTCTCAGGGAGGGCATAAAAAGCAGCTTTGAGGCACCTTCCAGGATTTTTCTGATATTGGATAAAGGGGGAGGTTCGACTGGGAGTGGGAGGTATGGATGTGGTTGATTTGGGAGGAGGGCCAGATATCCTAACTGCCCCCGCCCCCCGCCCGCGCCGCCACCCGCCTTCCGCCTAGGAAGCTCGCCCAAAAACACCTCGCCCGCCCCCGCCCCGCGGCCCTGAGCAAAAAACACCTAACGCCCCCTATGCTCTGGGAAGTCAAATCACACTAAATCGCAGTGGAAATGACAAAAAACAAACGATAAACAAAACCAACAAATTTTTTAAAAATTTCGTGACAAACGGAAACGACCCGAAATGGACCCGTTCCGACAAACGAAAACTCGAAACATCATTTTTTCTGGTCGTGCCCATGTCTACTATGCATAATTGACTAGTCACAGTGCAGGACCCTACTACTACTCTTTGGTGTGTCAGGCTTCTTAAAAGCAATTTTAGCTAAGGTTCTTAAGTCATTTCAATAGCTCTGCTCTTGAAATAGGAATAACCACAGACCAGTCTGATAGGAGCAGCAAGAAATGCACAAACATTGATGCCAAAATGGCAAGTGACAAAACAAAATGAACTGTAGGAATGCTGCGGATCTGGATGTAGCTTTTGCAAGACTGGGCAGAGGCTTATTCAGTATACAAGACAATCCATCCGTATATAGCAGCCTAGGATGCAAGCCCAAGAGCGTTTTCATGGGTGTAAACATTATAGTCTGCAGCAATTTCACTTTGGGAGCCTCTCTAGGCT
Organism: Phrynocephalus forsythii; assembly: GCA_029282475.1. Classification (NCBI taxonomy): domain Eukaryota; kingdom Metazoa; phylum Chordata; class Lepidosauria; order Squamata; family Agamidae; genus Phrynocephalus; species Phrynocephalus forsythii. The sequence continues at coordinate 93,397,404 of JAPFRF010000005.1, read as the reverse complement.
ACAAGGAATTTTCATTCCTGTTTTATTTTCATGGCCACAAGCTGCATATTTTATGACTGTCAAATAACTCCAAGTAGAAGCTAGGGCCTGTCTTGATGCCACGGCTTCACAATTATTCATTCCAGCAGCAGCAGTGGCTAGGAAAGCTCAAGAAGAATGGTCTTCATTTTCTAACCTTGGGTTCTCTGTACCCTCTTTGGGGAGGAAGCAGGGTGCTCATGTTGCTTTAATTTACATAATTGAACTGATCAGATTTCAGAAAGAGTCCCCGTTGTAAGCCGGCCACTTTTTATACCACCGCTGCATGCAGTAAAATAAATTTTAAAAATTCAAGAGGCTAAGGCTAGGATTGACTTTTATCTGCCTCCCCGATTAATGGCAAGGCAGAAGCCGCTAAATATGAAAAGTGAATAAGCAAAAAGGTTTTTTTTTCTTGAGTACTAGGCAAAACCAACAACAATCTGCAGCCCTGAATCCCCCCCAGTGCCTCTGACAATGGAAAGCCCTCAAGTCAGGTTTGTCGTGTGTAAGAAACCAGCTGTACAATTTGGATTGTTACAGACGGAGGAGGGAGGAGCTTTAGGACATGCTCCATCAATGTGCAGACTGGCAAAGATTCAGTCACTTGCTCAAGAGACAGCTTCTGCGGTCTCAGAGCATGGTTACATTAAGAAAAATACCCGTATTTGGACTGGGTTTAGTATGTTTTAAATCACTTTTTTTTTTAAAAAAAAGGTAACTACATTACAGTGGTCCCCCGCCACTTTGTGGTTCATATACTGCGGTCCTGGCAAGGGCCCCTGGGGTAAGCTGGATGGGCCTGTTTGAGGCCTACTGCACTTAACCCAGACCTGACAGGCTGCCCCAAATGGGCCTCTGATGGGCTTCCTGGGCCTGTCAAAGGCCCCAGAAGTGGTTTCCAACAAACCAGAAGTGACTTCTGAAAAACCGGAAGTGACCTCTGGATTGCAAGAAACCACTTCTGGGGCACGGGAAGCCTGTCGGAGGCCCGTTCAGGGCAGTGCCATGCCCCCCAGTCCTGACCTGACTCAGCATCCCCATATCGCGGATTTTCAGTTATTGCGGGTAGGGTTGGGTCCCTAACCCCCACAATAGGTGGGGGATTACTGTACTATATTATGCACATGGGAGCTTCAATCCCACCCCCACCCCCACAGGAAGGGTGGTTTTTTTTTTTTGGCCAGAAAATATTTTACCTGGCAGCAATAGGTTTGGTTAATTTGACTTGCTTGTGGAATTGATTATTTGAATCAGTTTGGCATATGAGAATGACTCGTGATTCAGCCATGTGTGAGGGAAAGCAGATGATATACATAGCCTAAATGAAGAGCAAATAGCTATATTTGCAATGGCACAGAAACATGGATAAAAGGCACAGATATTTATGGATGCACATTTTGTATTGGATCTGCCCCAAACCACTGTGAAATTATAAGTCCCATTTGTACCCACATAAATCATGGGTCTTTGGGTGCATGGCTTTGCAGTGGTGCAAAAACCCTGACCCAAGAAACAAATCTTCATGGATCCTCATAAATTTTACATGGGTTCTGCCCCAAATGACTGTTAAATCATAGGTCCTATTTGTACCCACAGAATGTATCACAGAAATCATGGGACCTTGGGTGCATCACTTTGCAATAGTGCAAAAACTTGAATTTGAGCCACAAATCCTTGTGGATCCATATGATTTTTATGTAGGGTCATCCCTGGTTCAAAATATTTTCAGGAGCCATGCTCTCTCCCTCTGTGCCCCTTTTCCTAAATGATGTTTTCTCTGCCTCCCAGGGAGCAGCTGAAACATCCTTTAAGTGGCAGAAGCAGCCAAGCTTTCCAAAGGGACAAGCAACTGTTACAGTAGACCCCCTTCATCACAGCAGCAATGGCAAGTGCCCAGTGCCAGAATGGGTGTGTACTAGAGATGGGGATGAAATTCATTTCATTTGTAACAAATTTTACAGTAGTGTCATTATGAAACAAAATGAAATGAAAATCTATGCTCCCCTGGGTGCTAAAGAACTAAATTGCAGGGGAGCTTCCTCAAGCAATTCTAGATAACCCCCTGAAATTTGGAAAGGTTTGGGGTTCAGGGGGCTAGGTTATGAGCTCCAAAGGGGGTCCGGGTAGTTAATTGAGAGTGTGTGCAGTGTGCATGCCAGCAATTTAAGACTTAATAGGATTTAAGCTGGTGGTTAAATTAACTCCTAAATTGCTGGTGCACGCACCACACTCTCTCTCATTTAAATACCTGGACCTCCTTGGAGCTCATAACTCAGCCCCCTGAACCCCAAACCTTTCCAAATTTCAGGGGGTTACTTAGAATCACTTGAGGAAACCAAACCTGCCATTTCCATGCCAAAACATGGAGGCTGCAATCCATATTTTTACGACTCAAAAATATGGATTGCGGCCCCATGTTTTGGCATGGAAATGGCAGGCTTAGCTTCCTCAAGCGATTCTAGGTAAGACCATGAAATCTGGAGAGATTTGGGTTTCAGGGGGCTGAGTTGTTAAGGTCTAATGGGGGTACCCCTAGAAAAAAAATTCTAATTGGATTCGGAATGGAAGCCAAGCCGTGATGGTGTTAATAACTCATCCGCCGTGGCTTCCCTTCCGAATCCAATTAGAAAGATTTTTTTCCTAGGGGCACCCCCTTTGGAGCTTCATAACTCAGCCTCCTAAACCCCAAACCTTTCCAAACTTTAGGGGGACTCCCTGAATCACTCTCCTGCCATTTCCTCTAGGATGAATCATTTCCTCCTAGAGGCAATAAAAGTTGTTTCATCATAAAATGAAACAAAACGTGTCCTACTATTTTATTGGGTAGCAAAGTAATATGTTACCTAACAAAATGATGAAACAGCATTTCATTTTTCATTTTGTGTGCATCTCTAGTACTCTACTGTGTAGTTTTAAAAGCTCATGTAGCCTGTCAACCGATATACAACACAGATTAAAAATGGATTTAAAGTTTTCAAAAGACACACATTGACCCAAATAATATGTGTCTACTATATTACTTCAGCCTAATTTCAAGACCCCTGATCCAGCCATTGATCTATTTTCATTGTGTAACCATGCTCAGCTTGGTTGTTCTCCAGCAGATATCCAAACTTAAAAATAAATACTCAGCCGTGATTTATGCAAGTCATCACAGCTCTTATCTCTTGTTCCCCTGGGCTATCATTCACTGCAGAACTGAAAAGGTTGATAGCACTATCAATGCTAGGACACAAAGGTCTCGTGCTGCAATTGTCTCCCAGAGGGATCATGCAGTACATTGTCTTAAAAGGAAAGGGAAATCCGGACTATCAACTGCAGGCATAACTCCATTCAGAGAATCTGTGCTGTTTCCCAACATCTGAATTCACCGCTGCACCAAAACAAGTGTTTTACTACAGCTGGGGTCATCCTATCTCCTATGATCAAACTACTGTAGATCGCCAATGTCTGAATGCAATAGCCTCCCAAACCACAGGAGGAAGGGAGAGTGAATGGGTAGTGGTGTTTTGGAACAAAGCTTATAAAAAATTATCCTACATCTCTATTACAGGATTAGGGGAAGTGCAGTGTGCATGCATTTGTCACTCCTATCAGCTAAAGGCCAAGTCCTACTAGAAAAATTGATCACGAGAAGCGAGCAGTTTAGGTGTCAGACCAGCACAATTTATACAATATTTCTTGTCATTCAATCTGTTTTTCTCTAATTTCCCCAGTGCCTTCCTCCAAAGTTACCTTAGGGCAAAGGGAGGCTGTTGTGACCACAAGGATGAAGAGGAGGTGTCATGCCTCAATTTAGACCGTTTGTCAATCTGGGTTAATATTTGTCTACAGCTAGTGGCACAGTTTTCCACTGTGTCTTTCTCATCCAGCCCTTCTTGATTTCATTTGGAGAAGCATGTTCTCCATACCTGAATGGTAGCTAGGGTGACCAAACGAAAATGAAGCAAGGGTTCCTCTACATTTCACAGCTGCTTTGAAGGGAAATTTCAGCTTTCACTGCAAACATGCTGAAATTTCCTCCTGTTCACAACTATTAAAGGTTCAAGAACCCAATCTTCTTTTTCATCTGGTCACCTGCATCCTAAGTGGAAATCATGGACCTTGGTGTTCTTTATGATTCTCCCAATCAACTAGATGTTGGAAAACGTGCTTTCCAGGGGCCTGTGACTCCCATAATATCCCAGCTAACCTGGGCACAGTTCTATTGAGTGTAAAGCTACAATTTAATTATAGTAGCTTCATGATGTATTTTCAGTTAACGAGGATATTGGTTTGAAAGCTACATAGGAATGCTATTGTTTAGTTACTTTATCCTCGCCTATAAGAATAAAAACATCTTTCTGCTGGGTGAGACTGCAAGCATATTTGTCCATTGTTTCCATTTTGGAATTCTGTTATGTGAAGAATTTGTAGAAGTGTTGCATTTCTACACATACATGTATTTTGTTCAGAAAACCTCATATTTACACAGAAAATGTATTTTGTGAAAAGAGAAAATTTTATGTGTGCAAAATGAGATTTTCCTCACAGACTATGAACTTTTTTGTTTGCTACCATCAGTGCTAGCAAAAGTACTGTTTGGTGGTGGTTGTTATGCCAAGGAAATAAAATCTTGCAGCAGTTCACAGTTGATTTGACAAGGGATCTTGATGTGTTGAGGCAATTTTCTTAGTCAAGTGTGGGAAAATGTGTGAATATTTTCACATTCCTTATAGCAGAATGCTTGTTCAATCCTATGAATTCAAATAAATCATTGCATATCTCCAATTCCCTAAGACAGAGAACTGAGGCAGGATGGCAAGGAAGAATAGAAAGCATCTGGGCCATCTTGTATCCCTGAATGCTTCTCAAAACCTGCATTTGGTGCCACTGGGCTTTATTGGATTTCATTGGTCCCGACAGGCATATTTTCCTTTTCTGACAGGCTCTTTCAAATCTGATTAGTTTTAAATCATCCCCATTCACATTCTGCAGAGGGATCTGGTAAGAAAAGCAATATTTCAGTAGCCACCCAGTCTACAGAACTCCCCACACACCTCCATGTGGAACCAATTACATCAAGAGGTGGTGAGTACTCCATCACTGGAGGTATTCAAGAGAAATTTAGACAATCACCTGGCAGGGATCCATTGACCTGTATTCCTGCACTGAGCAGAGAGTTGGACTTGATGGACTTGTAGTCCCCTTCCAACTTCATGCATTTATGATTCTAGGATTCTAGGATTCTATGACCAGCAGGTATGCTTTCAGCATAGGAAGAACTCAGTCTGTGTTCTGCATATGCAGGTATATGAATGGAGAAGGATATTCAAACTTTGGCCCTCCAGATGTTTTGGACCACAACTCCCACAGTCCTTTGCCATTGGAAATACAGGCTTGGAATTCAGGGAGTTGTGGTCTGAAACATCAGGAGGGCTGAAGTTTGGACATGCCTGGCTTAGGGGGATAAGAATCTGGCTGAAGGGGCATTGGGGTTAGATTCAAACCATATGAAGATGACAAGGTGGAGCTTGCTTGCTTGGGTTGTTAAAAGAATCCCTGGGCCAGGTCCATTGGAGATCCATTGGCCAGGCCCTGCCCTCAAGTGGCTTACACCTGTGTCCTCCCCATTCCTGGAGACCACGGCAAGCTTCTTTGGCTGCTGAAGGTCTCTGTGGTGGGAACTGGGAGGTATTTCAATGCAACAGATCCAATTTCCACAATGCTGGGCCAGGGACTGCTGAGGTAACCAATAATGTTGTGGCCTTTTCTTCTAAAAGAGCAGTTTGTTGTCTGTCCTCACTCCTTTTTCTACTTAAGAGTTGTTTGGAAAAGGCAGATGGTAAGAGCTGATGCGGAAAGGTGATCAAGAATCAAGAAAATTAGTGATGATACTCATATGTCATTTGAGAGGGGATTTAGATAGATAATAAATAAAATAAATAAATATAAAATAAAATAAATAGTAGCATTAACACTAAATGGAGTTAGCAGCAGTTGAGGATATCCATTACAATGTGAACTGCAGTTGGGAGGAAAATTAGGTACCCAAAATTGGGTGGGACCGCATGATTCCTAGGGAAAAAGAAACATGAGATTCAAGACTTTGGAATTAGCTGAAACCGTTTAGTTTTTGAAGTGCTCACTTTGTTATCCATTTGATTATTTTTTAAAAATATATAAAAAGTAAGGGAATGATAGTTTTGGTCTGGTTGGAATTGTGAGCTCCAGAATCTTAATTCTAGTTTGATTTGTACTCCTGATAAAAGAACTTACCCAAATAAGTCAAAACTTTTATTTCACACTTTGCCTTTGATTAAAGACAATTTACAAGACGGAACCTTGGCACTGATGTTGACAGTTTGAGAAAGACAAGGTTGTTTTATATGTTTCCTGTTACCAGTTCTCTTTTAAACATTGCAAATTGAAACAAATTGCACAGAGAAAACACATTTTCTGATTTCACTCATACTGAGAAGTCAACTGGCAACGTTTTGAACATCTGCTGCTATTTGGCACAGGGGCAGCCATGTTAACTCTCCCTCTGTATTTTTGTTATCAATGGCTCTGTCTTCCACATCGTTCTCTCCCACAACACTGGCTTGGCTCACAGCAGCATCCCAAGGACTAATTAATGTCTGTAAAGTGCTTCTATTTAAGATGGCATAGGAATATAAATGGCAGTGATAATTTGTCTCTGGAATATGCATAGATGAAGACCTCATTGTGCTCTAAGCAGTAGTGGTTGGGCAGCCAACTCTCTCTCTCTCTCTCTCTCTCTCTCTCTCTCTCTCTCTCTCTCTCTCTCTCTCTCTCTCTCTCTGTATGTATGTATGTATGTATGTGTGTACACACTATATATATAGTGTGTACACACACACACACACACACACACACACACACACACACACACACACACACACACACACACACACTTCATTGCAAGTAGGACACAGAGGCAGAAATTATATGTTTTAGTTAAACCAGAGTAAGTTTTTTTACTGCAAATATCTGAAAACTGGCATAAAAATGCCTGTTTCTCTTGCTGGCCAAAGCGAAGAGGCATCCCAACACTCCCGGCAGTGGTGGGGTCAGGGCAGCCTTGCCTGCTTGCCAGGCAGGGGAAAAGGCTGCTTCTCCTGGCAGAAACAGCATGGACAACCAGGGGTGTATCTGGGGGGCAGAAGGGTACATCTGCCCTGGACACAGCAATCTGGTGGTGCTTGGAGGGGGAGGGGGAAGAGGAAGCCCTGCGCCCTCCTGCCAACAGTCCGGCTTAGCGATGGGACCTACTCTGTCGCAGATGCCCCCTTCCGCCAGCACACACCAGGAGAGCATCGAGGCAAGCAGGCACGCAGGCATTTGAGCGCAGTGCCTGCAGCGCCCTACTCCTCCAACTTTTCCTTGCCTTGCTCTGGGCCACCGTGGGAGAGGTAAGGCACGCGCACATTCCCCTGCGTGTGCACACACACACACAAATGCCTACCCATGTGCCTACCAGCCTCATGGTCACAGGATTGCTCCCCTTTGCTGGATGAATGTGATGGAGTTGGGGGGCGGAGGGGCGCAAAATTGCTCCCCATCTCCCTTTATGAGTGCTTGAATATCAAGATCATACTGAGGATCCTTTCTCTTGTTCCTGCCACCTTAACAGGTGTGTTTGGAGGTTATATGGGAGAGAACCTTCTTTGTTGCTACTGCAAGAGGCATAGCCCTTTATCTTCAAGCAGGTTTTCCTTGAATAATTGTCTACCTGAGTGAGATTTTTAAATAGATTGTTGTGTTTTGAATGTGCTTTGTATGTGTTTTTAGGATATAATTTGTTTGATTCTTTTTAGTATCTGTATACTCACTATTGTTAGCTTTAAATAACTTGGATCCTTTTAAGGAGAAAGGCAGGAAAATATTTTAAATAAATACATACATACATAAAAACTGTTTTTCTCAGAAGCAATCTCTCTTCATGCTTCTGCCATGTGTCATGAAACCTGTAGAGAGGAAATGTTTATACAAGCATATCCTAAACAGTTGAGACACCTTCAATAGTCTTTCCATCCAGATAAGGTTGGAATGAGATGGAGAATATGGCTTCCGGGATGAAGCAAAGCTAAGAGAAGATAGAGATAACTCCTGTGCTCTTTAAAACTGCAGTGCTTTATGAATTGCTCATGATTTCCTCCATGTGTTTGAGTACACAACAGGCTAAGACAGACTAGAGTCCCTGCTAATTTTATCATCCACAGAGTTCCAATGAGTTAATGAGAGACACTATACTACATTGGGCATATACACAAGTTGTGCAACCTCCATCCACAGACAGAAGCTATTTGGCGGGGGGGGGGATAATGTAGGCAGTAGGGATTTATAGGGGCCTACGCCACAGGCATTATAAGTTAGGATAGTATTTTTGTGTAACTTCCAGTAGTTTTAATAAATATATTTTTGATTATAAAGATGGAGCCTTGAAAGTGATTTTTGTTAAGTCTAACCTCTCAGCAATTGAAAGGTTGGAGAAGCCATTCATTTAATCAAATCCATGGAGCTTTAATAGTCTCCAGGCTTTAGAACTGGTTGAGGTTAATTTATTGCCTGGGTAGAGACTAATTAGCTCATCTCAGGGAGGAAAGACCTGAGATTCCGGTACAATGACACAACAGAGGTAGTGATGTACATGCAGGAGGAGCCCAGCAAGTAAAAAAAAAAACTGATCGGTTGTCCTACTGGGCTGAGGACTCTGTTTGGAGAGGTCTGGCCAGGTGCTGTCTTGCTCACCAACTAGTGTGCCCAGTGAGACTGTTCTCTTGGGCAGAGGACATGTTGTCAGTCTACACTCACCATGCCTGGAACTTGGTCAACCCACCACTCCTAGGCTTCTCTGAAGTCTCCTTCAAGTAAGAGAGAAAGGCACATTCTACTCACAGTATGATGGATGCCGGGCTTCCTTCTGCTGCCTGTGTCCTTCTGCCTTTTTTCATTTTTCCAACTGCTACTCCAAGATTGTACTCACTCATTTGACTGTGCAGTGCCATGCTGTTGGCACATTTTCCACCCACCCATCTGCTGCTCCAATCTGCCTGCCAGTGCGGCCTGGGGTATTTACGCATTCCCCATTGCAATTTTGCTTTCCCAGTTGCCAACTCTGCTGGCAATTGTGCTGTTCAGGGTTTAGTCAGTATGCCCATTGCAATCATTTCCAAATAACTAGGCACTGTTGTCTGTTGGTGTACAGTCTTTCTGTTTGGCACCATCACTGGGAAGGTGTCAGAGCTCAAAGGGAAATCCTTTGGAAATGTTTTGCCTGCTTGTATTTTTAAGGGGAAAGTAATAACTATATATTATTTATTTATTTATTTCCATTTATATACCACACAACTTTCCTAGAGGAACTCTGGGCAGTGAACAAGAAGGGAAATAATAAAGTAAGAGATCAATACAAATAAAGAGTAAAGGTGGAACTGGCAAGGAGAACAAGATGGCAGCGGCTAACAATAAACTGACATAAACCAAGGCAATAACCTCAGCAGTTGACAAAAGCAGCTTTAAATAGCCATGTTTTAAGATGTTTTTTAAACACTGGAAGGGATCCTGCAAGCTTTATCTCGCTTGGAAGGTGGTTCCAAAGATTTGGGCCAGCCACTGAGAAGGCCCACTTTCAAGTGGAAGATTTTTGGGGCTGCCTTGGTGTGGCTACCTGAAGCGATAAGGCCAGTGACGTTCTGGTGGTCCAGCCAGAAGCTGATTTTTTGGAGATACGCTCCACCAGATGCTCTGGTCCCAAACCATGCAGGGTTTTGTAAATCAAAACCAGTACCTTGAAACTTATTTGGAAGGCAACGGGTAGCCAATGTAGGTGAGCCAGAATTGGGGTGACACAATCATATCTTCTCACACTAACCGCCAATCTGGCTGCTGCATTCTGCACCTGCTGCAACCACTGAACAAGGGTCAAGGGAAACCCCATGTAGAGAGCGTTACAGTAGTCTATCCCCAAGATAACTAATACTTGCACAAATGTCCTCAGAAAGTCATCTCATGTAGATGCTGAACAGCATGGGGGATATTGCTGACCCCTGAGGCACACCATAGGAGTGTGTACAAGGGGCCGACAATACCCTCCCCCAAAGAAGGATCGGAGCCAGTGTAGAGCTAGACCCCCGATCCCCACCTCAGAAAGCCTGCTCAGGAGGATACCGTGGTTGACGGTATCAAAGGCCACTGACAGGTCAAGGAGGACCAGCAGGATAGAGCAAACCCTGTCGCCCCCCCTCAAGAGGTCATCATGCAACACGGCCAGGGTTGTTTCAATCCCATGACATGGCCTGAACCTGGATTGGAATGGATCCAGGATACAATCTTCCTCCAAGTACAACTGGAGCCGTATGGCAGCAACCCACTCAACCACCTTACCCATAAAGGAAACACTGGCTATTGGACAATAATTAGACATATTGTGCATAGCCAGGCCAGATCTTTTCAGAATGGGCTTGATCACAATCTCCTTCAGGTGATCAGGAAAAACCCTGTCCCTGAAGGAGGCGGTAGCAATCAATGCGGTGGTAATCATTCAGACATCCTGCTCCGTGCGGTCTTAATCATCCAGGATGGGACTGTGTCAAGCTGAGAAGCCACTGGTCGGCAATAGGCCAGTGCCCTGGAGGCCTCCATAGGAGTTACAGGCCCAACAAACTGAGGAGACCGGTGTGTGTGTGTGTGTGTGTGTGTGTGTGTGTGTGTGTGTGTGTGTGTGTGTGTGTGTGTGTGTGTGTGTGTGTGTGTGTGTGTGTGTGTGTGTGTAGTGCTAGTATCACTCGGAGACAGACTAGTGGAACCGGAGTCTAGACCAGAATGGATGGCCTCAATTTTAGATCTAAAGCGGGCTGCAAACAACTAATTAGTGATTCACAGGGAGAAAGTCAGCAGATGATTATCTGACCATGACATGGGTCGGGAATGCAAGTTCCCAATCCTCAGATTATAATCCACAGACATGGAGGTAAATACCAGGTCCAAGATATGCCCAGCCCTATGAGTAGGACCAATAACTTGCTGGGACAGATTCATGGATGCCATGGTCTCCATGAAATCCAGAGCTGCTCCAGGCAGTTCACTTTTGGTATGCACATTGAAGTCCCCCACCACCAATAGGTGAGGGGACCTCAACAATGCCACTGAGATGAACTCAGAGAGTTCTGGCAGGGGATTGCTGGGTCACGGGGAGCACGGTACACCAGCACAATCCCAAATCTGCCCTGCAACCCCACTGATAGGTGCAGGGGATCACAGCTGGGAAAGAGATGCCCCCCTCTGTGCCCACCAGGACTCGGTCAAACATGCCAGGTTGGCACCCCCATCCAAGATCAAATCATGGATGAGGGATCTTATTGTGAACCGACCTGGCATTTATCCACACACAGGACAGGTCAGAGGCACAGATGGATTGGCTTCCAGAGATGTGGCGGTGGGCCAAGGGGTCAGAACAGGAGACAGGCACCAACTGCCTGACCCTAGTTCTTCTTAACCGACCACCCCCTGGCACATACCATAACACCCTCTGCCAGACACCACCAGAATAGGAGCCCCATCTCTAGCCGGCAACTGCTGAGAAACACCAAGAAGGGAGGACAAAACATAATGCTAATACACAAACTAGTAATGTCACTGGTCATCAGTCAGTTCAGCTCAGGCTACAACATTCCTCAACCAGCCCAAGCAGGTGAAATAACAGCAGCTGAACCAGGCTGTTCATACAAGCGATGGGCAGAGGCCACAATGGACAAGAAGAGACACCATGTCCCCAAAGAAGCAGTGTCCTCAAAGAAGCAGCAGACCAGCAAGGCGGACCCCCATACACTCCTCCATAGGGTTAGCAGACCAAACATCCAACCAACCTCATCCTGGGTGGAGGACCAGACAGGCAATATCGGTACAGGGAAGCAGCGCAGACTGATGAAGCCGGTAAATGTGGCAAGCCTCCACAACCCCCCCCCAACTGAGGCATTATATAAATTACATATTAATCAAACCAACAACAAAACAAAACACAAAACCCAAACAAAAAAACCCAACCCAAATTAAAACAAAATAACAGACAAACAAATGCCAGGGTGGGAGCAGGACAAAACAAACCCACCACCACCGTCTTATCCATGTTCACATTGATTGTAACTGAATTGTGGATATCCCAAAATCCCGAATTTCTAAAATTCAAAATCTGAAGGACTATAATTCTTAATTCTGAATTTGAATTCTGAATCTGAATCTTGATGCCAATGCACATTTTTATTGAATATATAGGAATTACAAGCCAGAGTTTTATGAACTAATCATTTGTTTAGCACATCAAATTTGTTGGTTCTGCTTTTGTCAAGGTTCACACTTTTTCCTTGGTCCCTTCCCCCTCAAAGATTAAGAAATATGTTAATTTGGCTAAAGACCAAAAAGAGAATTGAATTGATAATTTCACTGTTGTGACTTATGACCTTGAATGCAAGTACAATACAGCTACAAATCTTTGAAATGTCATTTAGTGAGTTCATAATGTGGCACTACAATATGCTAAGCATTTAAGGGTTGAGACAATGCAAAATACTATGTTTAGCATAGAGCTTACCCAAGGTTAATAAAGTAATATAATTCTATTATGCTTTCACAAAACATTCTTCTTCTCCTTTTCTATTAACATAGTACTTACAACACATCATTTTCAGCTGAAAACCTTCACCCGTGTGAGGTTTTATAGCAGTGTTTATGAAATACAGTACTGTATTCTGTATTCATTTTCTTCCAGCCAAATAACAAAAACATATTAATTTATTTACTAATTTTAACTATACCCTAAGTACCATAGAGACCTTGAAAGTAATGGGATGTAAATTGAGTAATGAACTATGATTAACTTACCACATTGAGTTTAGCGGGATCTAAGCATTGCCCCCCCTTCTTCATTTTGCCTGACAAGAAGACTTGGGCTTCCTCTTCTACAGAACTTGGGGCATTACTGAGGACGGATAAGATTATTATTTATTTATTTATTTATTTATTTATTTATTTATTTGATTTTTATACTGTGAAAACCATCTGGCCCGGAGGCCACTCTGGGAGGTATACAACATCACAGAATAAAAAATGAAGCAATGGAAATGCCTAAATAGAAAACACAAACATCAGAAATCAAATTAACATTAACATAAATTCTAAGATACAAACAAAACACAAATCAAATAATAGAGCAAAGAGCATCAAATATGATTGAGACATTCAAAATAATGCAGGGCATGAGTAAAGTGGATAGAGGGACGCTCTTCTCCCTCTCACAAAATACCAGAACTAGGGGACATACAGTCAAATTGAGGGCTTGGAGAGTAAGAACAGACAAAAGAAAATATTTTTTTTACCCAGTGTGTTGTTACTCTGTGGAACTCCCTGCCACAATATGTGGTGATGGCATAAGGCTTGGATGCCTTCAAAAGGGAATTGGACAGATTCCTGGAGGAAGAGTCCATCACAGGCTACAAACCATGATGGAGATGCGTACTATCCAGTCTTAAAACCAGGGTACTTCAAGGGCCAGATTCAGGGGAATGGTATCAGGAGACAGATATCTAGTCTTGTGCACTCCCAGACGCATTGGGTGGGGTCACTGTGAGATATGGGAAACTGGACTAGATGGGCATTTTGCCTGATCCAGCATGGCTCTTCTTATGTTCTTATGTTCATCAATGTGTCAATAAAACCAGGTTATCATAATCTCTAAAATGTGTATATAAACAACTGAGGATAATAAGAAATGGAGGTGAAATTCAATAGTATTATTGGTGTCGTGTCATACCTTGTTTCATTTTCTATGTGTGGCCGAGCAAAGGGGCTTTCTTAGAAGATTGTGACCAAAATGTTCTTCTACACCTGCTCAGACTGCTGCTATTTAGCTTGCTGGCAGTCAACTTCAAGGTCCCTATTTTCCTTTGTCATTATTATTCTAATTTAAACAAGGTTTGGCTCCAACAGCACTTCAAATAGAAGGTGTTTTTCAAATGGCTGTGCACCAATTGTTGGGCAGATGAAAGCAACCACAGCAATCTGTCAATTTATCCCTGTTCAGAGTTAGGATACAACTTAGTGACCTGTTAGGAAGAAACATAGGAAGCTGCCTTATATTGAATCAGACTATTGGTAACACTTGGCCATTAAGATAATCAGCAGTGGGAGTTTTCTACTTAGGGATCCCTGGAATGGGACTTGGCACCTTCTATGTGCAAAGTAGATGCTCCTCCACTCAGCTTAAAAACCATTTTACACATTAAGCAGGTGTAAACCTAGTTTTTTAAATTAATTTTATATTTAACAATAAAAATACTTTTTATTTTATTTTACAAGACAAGTTAAGATAACAGTACACTAGCATCTCATTATTTATACATTCTATAGGACCAATATCCTTTTCAAAATCCACCCACTAATTCATCTTCCAACACAGTTAATTGTGACACACACACAAATAAATTAATTCTTTTAAAATTTTACATTCCAGCAGTCAAAATTGTTCCCCATAACACATTCCTCATTTTTTGTGTTAATTCCATACGTTAATAAGGGCTTCCAGGTTTTCATAAATGTATCATGTTTTATTTCCCCTCTATATATTTTAATTTGATAGGTCAACTTTTCCATAAGAGCCATTTGCCAGATTCTGTTCAGACATTTTTGTAGTGAGAGATCTTGAGCATTTCTCTAGTTTTTTGCAATTTCAGCTCTTGCTGCACCAATCAGATTTGCTATTAAGTCTTTATATGATAATTTTTCATTTCCATCCTTAAATATTGAGAATAATAGTAAAGCTTCATTTATAATTATTCTTTGTTTTAACAGGGTTTCTATCCATTTAATTATTTCCTGCCAATATGCTCCTACTTTGGGGCAAGAGATCCACATATGTTCTAGGATGCCTTTGCTTCCACAATTCCTCCAACAATTGTCTGGAATTTCTTGATTAATTTTATGTAATTTTGTGGGATCCCAATACCATCTGTGAGCTACTATTAACACCAGTTCTTTCGCTTTGGTTGATATTGATTTGTAAGGATATGTGTTCCATATTCCCATCCATTCTTTCTCAGATATACTAATATTTAAATTTGTTTCCCAGGCTACTTTAGATCCCATGCCCCTAACAAATGCTTTTTCAATCAAATGTTTATATATAATTGAAGTTATACCCTTTCTTTAATTTCGATCCTTTTCTATACTGTATTGTTCGAGTACTGTAAGTGTTCTCATGGGTCCGTGACTTTGATCTAATTGGTTTGCCAAATTTCTTACTTGTATTAATTGTAGCCAATTAGCTTTTATTTCCTTTGTTTTATCTTCCAACTGTCTAATTGTTATTGGTTTCCCTGCCTCAAATAAGTCTCTTATTCTATAAATTCCAATTTGTTTCCAATTTTTAAATTGTGCACATTTCTCTCTTGATTTAAATTTAGGATAATCCAGCACAGGGCACAAAGGAGATATAGGTGGAGCAAAAATGTTCATATACTTACGCCTAATTTTCAGTGTCTCACAAGTATAAGGATTTTGTATTTGCTCCTTTTTTCTAATTAGTTCCCTTGTAAAAATATAGGTATTAACTATTCCAGTTCCCTCGCCTTTTTCCATTTCAACCCAATCTGGGATTTCTTTTGTCTGAATAAACTTTATAGCTTGAGTGATTTGAAAGGCTTCATAGTATTTTATTAATTGTGGTATTCCTAGCCCCCTTTTTTGCTTTGACCATATTTAACACTGCTTATAAACCTTATTTTCTTCTCCTTTCCTCCAATAAACTTCTCCATTTTTTTGCCATAGTTTAATTTTTTAAATTTCAGGTTGTAATGGTATATTTTGAAATAAAAATAAAAATTTTGGTAATATATATGCTTTAACTAATGCTATTCTTTCCAGCATTGACATGTTCAGTTTCTTCCATTTTCTAATTTTTTCTTTAACTGAATTAAATACTATTTTGTAATTTCTATATATTAATTGGTTTTTACTTTTTGTTATCCATATTCCCAAATATTTGAAAGTTGAGTAGCATAACTCCAGATTTGACTTTTTTTAATTTCCTTTTGCTCTGCTGTAGAAATATTTATACATAACAATTTGGATTTTTTATAGTTAATTTTTAGGCCTGTATAATAACAATGTTCTTGTAATATGTGTTTTAATGATTCTATGCTTTTTAATGGATCCTCCAAAAACAGGAGCATGTCATCTGCGTAAAGGTTTATTTTATGTTTTTTAATTTTAATCACCAATCCTTTAATATTTCCATTTTCTCTTATTTGTGAAGCAAGTGGCTCAATTGCTATTGCAAATATAATTGGGGATAAAGGGTCCCCTTGTCTCATTCCCCTACAAAGAGTGAATTTATCAGATTCTATTCCATTGACAAGGACCTTAGCCTCTGCTCCTATATATAAATTTTTCAAAAGATTAATGAATTTTCCACCCATATTCATTTTTTCTAATAGACCAAACATATACCACCATTCTACACGATCAAAAGCCTTAAGTGCATCTAATGAGAGTACTGCTAATTTCCGTTTTTCTTTATTTGCTGTATTTATGACATTCAGAACTCTACAAATAGCATCCTGCATCTGCCTTCCTGGCATAAATCCATATTGATCTGTGTGAATGTACTCAGTAATAAAACTATTTATTCTCTGTGCCAATATTGAAGAAAAAATCTTTTGGTCTTGATTTTGTAATGTTATTGGTCTATATGACGAGGGGAGGGTTGGGTCTTTATCTGGTTTTAATATAGTTATTATTCTAGCTGTTCTCCATGATTTTGGAATTTCTTCACCTTTCATTATTGAATTAAACAGTTTTAACAAATGCCCTATAATATCCTCTTCCCAAATTTTATAAAATTCTGGTATAAACCCATCGCAACCTGGCGATTTCCCTTTTTTAATTTTTTTAATAACTGATTTTATTTCCATTACTGATATTGGGGAGTTAAGTTGCTCTTTATGCTTCTCTGTAATTTGACTAACTGGTAATGTATTTACAAATTTCTTAATGTTTGTATCTGGTGTTAATTCTGTCTTATATAAATTTCTATAATACTCCATAAATGTTGTTACTATTTGCTGCTGTGAGGTTACTATTTTTTCATCTTCAGTTTTCACTGAGACAACTGTCCTCTTTATTGCTTTCTTTTTTACTGCATGAGATAATAATTTAGAATTCTTATTCCCATGTTCATAATAATTTCTCTTTAAATAATTCATTGCTATCTGAGTCTTACTTGTGTCTAGTGCCTCTAGTTCTGTTCTGGCTCTTGCTAGTTCATTATATACCTTGTTTGATCCAGATTTTTTATGCTGGTCAGAAAGATTTTTTATCTTATTTTCTAATTGTTCTTGCAATCTATTTCGTTCTTTTTTTAATCTGGAGCTTTCCATAATAAATTCCCCCCTTAAAAATGCTTTTAGGGTGTCCCACAGTAATGCAGGTTTCATTCCTTCTTTATCATTTATTTCATAAAAAATCTTTATATCTTTCTTTATTTTTTAAATGATTTCTGTATTTAAACATATGTTGGAACTTAATCTCCAGATTCTAGGCTTATTTCTTACTTCCTTGTTAGACCATGTGACTTTTATTGCTGCATGATTGGAAGTTATGATAGGAGCAAAATATATGCTCTCTAGATGGGATATCAAATTTTCTGAGATAAAAATATGATCTATCCTTGAGTAAGTGGCATATTTTTTTTGAAAAAAATGTGTAATCTTTCATTTTGGGGTTTAAAAGTCTCCAACCATCTGTTAAACCAGCTTTCTTAATTAATTTTTCAATTTTGCTTCCATCACTTGAAACTTTCCTTTTTTTGGATGTTGTGTCCAGCTTTTGATTTAAAATACAAATTTGTGTCCCCACCCAAAATAATATCACCCCAGGCAAAAAATTTTACCACTCTCAACAATTTTTGCATAAAAGCTGCTTGTCCTGTATTAGGAGCATAATAAGAACCCAATGTTAGCAGTTTATTTTCAAATTTTCCTTTTACTAGAATATATCTTCCTTCAGGATCCCTTATTTGATCCATCACTTCAAGTTTTGAATTTTTTTTGAGGATTATAGCCACTCCTCTTGATTTATTCGTCCAATTTGCAAAATATTGGTCTCCTAGCATTGGGTGCTTTATAATATTTTTTGCTTGCTTCTTTTGATGTGTTTCCTGTAAAAACAGAACATCTGCCCCCAGCTTTTGAATCGTTTTCATAACCCGGTACCTTTTAACTGGTGAGCCTAGTCCATTTGTGTTGTACGATACAATACTGAGATTATCTAACATTACATACTTGGATTATATAAACTGCGATAATAATCAGTTTTGTCCTTTGAGATATTTTATGATTTGCCTTATAATTACACACGTCTTTGCCTAAATTGAATTGTCTTGCTAAATTCTCCCTTATTCTCTCCCTCTCCCTCTTCCCTTGCTTCCCCCCTCCCTCCCCTCCCCTCCCCTCCCCTCCCCAATATAGGCTATGAGATGAAACCTCCAGCTCATAAAAGTCTGAGTTGAGCCTAATGGGGTATGTGGAGCCAGGAGTTGAAACAAACTCCTGAGTTGAGATAACCCCGCCTTACAGCCCACCCTTGCCCTTAATTATAACAATATATTAAACACAGCATTCTCTTAACTCATAAATATACTATTCATATGTCTATATTTTACAATATTCACTTCTCTTATTATTTTTAATTAACTACTTACACACTTAAAGACTAATTTATTTTTAAATCTTATTTACGCGTGAACTATTAACTATTAACTACTGTTACGTTATATTTTCTATTAATTACTAATAGACCTGCTTACATAGTTTCTGGGAGTTTGTTTAACAAACTGCAGCTGTTTCATGTTGGCAATTATCATCCCTTCCAGATAACGGCTCTTACACTGTCCTTGAAAAGTTCAGTTGCTTAGTCCAGTCTATGTTCCACCAATATCCTTCAAGGTTTTTTTCCCCTCCCTCTGTTTTTCTCCAGCGAAGCGGCATTCTCTCTAGCTGATCTGCCTTCAACTCTGTCAAATGAGTCTCAGGAAGAGGAATCTTCTTTTGCTCAAAAAAGTCTACCAGTTGAGTAGTTGAAACAATAGTCTTTGATGTGTTTCCGTACCAGATAATCAGTTTGAAGGGAAAACCACACCTGTATTTCACTTTCTTCTCCTGCAGAACTCTCGTATATAATCGCCATTGTTTACATTTTTCCACTGTTTCTGGTGCGAGATCATGATACAGTTCTACTTTCTGTCCTTCAAATGCCAGTTCTTTGATGTTACTCAGAGCACGAAACACCTCTTCTTTCACAGCATATGAGGCAAATCTCACAATTATATCCCTTATCCTTGGTTGTTGGTTAGGTCCGACTCGATGTACCCGGTCCACATCTCTATTTTTTATCTCCATATCGGGACAGAGTTCTTGGAACCAGTTCAAGACTATTTGTTTCAGATCACTGTCTTTCTCATTTTCCTTAAAAAATCTCAAACGAAGGTTCTGACGTCTTTGTCTATTTTCCTGATCCACAACTCTGTCCCTTAACTGCTTCAACTCCTTTTCCAGTTCATCATTTCTAGACTGCAATCCCTGTGCCATTTCAAAAGCAGCATCAGCAGTTTGCTCTACTTTTTAATGCTCTCTTTGACCTCCAAAAGGGTTTATGTTAGGGGCGCAATAAGACTTTTCATATCATCCTGTAAGTCTTTTCTTAATTGTTTAATAAGCAGTCTCATCTCATCGCTAGGTGCATAAGCTTTTTTCCGCCCTCTCCCTTTTTACTTTTTACCGGCATGTCTGCTTCGCTCTCGGACTCCTCTGATGTCCTGGTCAGATCTCTTTGATCCTCCTCATCAGAGATGAGTTTTGGCTTTTTTTCTTCTGGTGTTTTCCTTGGCTTTCCCATAACTATGTAGTTCAAAGCGATTCTATTATCTTATTTACGAGTATTCACGCTTATTTTGACTAATATGTTTGGGCATAGAGCGGAGCTAATCTTCTATGCTGCCATTTTCCACAACAGCAAAACCACGCCCCCAGTAAACCTAGGTTTGACAATAAATGCATTTTAAACCACAGCAAAAACCTGATACAGTGATACCTCGACTTACAAAATTAATCCATTCTGAATGCATTTTCAGAAGTCAAGATTTTCATAAGTCGGAATGCAGTTTCACATAGGAATGCAGTGAAAATCAATTAATCAGTTTCAGAGGTTGAACAAAGGCTGAACAAAGGAACAGATTAATTGGTTTTCAGTGCATTCCTATGGGAAGCCTGCCCAGACCCAGCAAAGCAGGGGAAAAGCTTCTCCCCTTTGTTGGGTCGGAGAGAAAGCCCCACAATCAACCAGCAGCCAAAGGCTGCTCCTCCCAGCCTGACACCCAGCTGATTTTGACAGCTCAGAAAAATCACCTGGCTTTTGAGGAGCAGCCTTTGGCTGTCAGGTGATTGTGGGGGTTTCTCCCCAACACAGCAAAGTGAGGAAGCTTTTTCCCTACTTTACTGGGTTGGGACAGGCTTGTGTGCATGTGTGTTTCAGTGGGAGCCCTGTGATGCAGCGGGTATGAATGCCCCACTGCCTTTCCCCTTTTGTGCGCCCACCACAACAGAAGGTGGGGTAACCCAAAGAGCCTTCTGTTGCAGCAGGCACATGAAACACAGCCCATATATGTACACGCACACGCACACACACACGCACACACACACGCACACACACACACAAACTCTCCACCTTCTCTTCCTGAGTATGCAGTGTGTGTGTGTGTGTTCACATGCATGTGTGTGGGCTGAAAGTTAATCATTGGAAACAGTTTCCACTTCCAATGATTTCCTTTCATAACTCAAGTTTTTTGTAACTCCAGTTCCAATTATTACCTTTCGTAACTCACATTTTTTTGTAAGTAGAGATGCTAGTAGGTCGAGGTACCATTGTACTGCTCTCTGAAAGGTCGGTACAAATACTATTGGTGTGTATCATGTTCAGGATAAATTCCAACTGCAGTTTGCATCCTATCAAGTTAACAGCAATGACGTTTGTAGGAAGTTATGCCCAGGTTGTTCCCATTGCACACCCAAATGTGCAATGAATTGCACAACTGATTGTGCTCCTAGTTGCACAACTCCTAGTTACGAAACTGCTGCCAGGATATGATTTCTGCCTTTTGCAACATCTTTCGCAACTACAAGTGATAGAGGTGCAGCTACACAACAGGATTTTGACCACTATACTGTATTTTGGAGTGCAAACCTAAAACTACAACTTGTAACATATCTGTATGAAACCATCATTTTGCAAGGAGATGGTGACCAGACTGTTGAGCTATGCATATATGTATTTTTATGTAAATTCCACTCATGTCTGTTAGAATTACCTGCAAGTAAATGTTAGATATAAGAAACAGTGATCAAATGTGACACAGTCCCCTTTGAAATGTATTATAAATTATGCATTCAGTTTTTGGGTAAGGGCATGGAGGGCTGAGGGGGCACTTTGTATGAAGCTCATGTTGCAGTGAACCTGTACTTATTGCTTCAGAGGGAGGAAGTATGATTCATTAGCAGGAAAGGACAGGGCAACTTATCTGTTTCCAGCAATTCTGCTAACAACTAAGAAAAATGAGCTAGTTTAATAGACATTATGTGTGACAGCAAAGGACAAACCACTCCAATTGAAACACAGCAGCCGCTCGGAAGATTCTTGAATGGATCTGCAGGCCAGTGCTTGATGCTCTTTGAAGGGTGGCATCCGTTTTGAATGCATGTAGGACACCACTGCATAAAAGCTACCTAATTTTAAAATCAAAACCAAAGATGGGAAAAGATGAATAAAAGAAGAGGAAGGTGGGGGAGCAGGACTCAGGCACAACTAAAGATGATTTCCAATCCTAATATTCTGCAGATTTGTTGCAGATAGGCCAGTGGGCAGGGGCAGCAATGTGATTTAAGTCCAAAGCAAATACTGTAACCCCCTCTCCCCAAATAACCACAGAAACAAAGCCAAGGAAGAAAGGTTCCACTACATAATGGAGGTGATGAGGACTAAAATAAAAGCAAGGAGCCAATAATGGAAGCCAGACAGAAGGAACAGCTCCTACAAATGCTTCAAATTACTCCTAATGGCAGAGCTTTCATCCTGCTCTCCGATTCATTGTTTATTTTGTTCCAGGGAAATGTGAACCCCAGGGTCAAGAGCACTGCATTCAAACTCTACTGACGTTATCTGCTTTATAAACAGAGAATGATGGCTTTCTGTGGTCATTGTTAGCAGCTATCATGCTTTAGGCCTTTCAGGTTTTCCTTTTCTTATTTTTTTCTCCTGCAGGAATAGTGGAGAGTGTTTGGAGGGAACTGTACCCACCAACCAGAAATATTCTGATAAATAGGGTGATAAAATTAGAGCAGGCAGGGAATGACGAGGGTATGAATTTTGGGGCTGTGGTGGTTCCTTTGCTAAAAATGTTGGTCCAGCCTGTAACCTACAATCTCATTCCATAAATGAGAATCTATGTTAGAAGGAGCTCTGTTGCATTTCAAGCTTGAAAATATATACAGTGGACCCTCGTATAACAAACAGTTTGTGTAACATAAAATCTGTACAACATAAAAAATTCCGGAGATAGGGGAAATTTGCTTAACAAAATCATCTATGGGGCAAATCCATACGACATAAAAATGGTCACGATTAGGGATTACTCAATGCATTCCTATGGGAAATTTGTTTAAAGGAAAATTTGCTTAACATAATTTCATTTGGAACGAATTAGTTCCTTTATATAAGGTACCACTGTACAAACATTTTCACCCCACCTGGAATATTGCAGTCCTGCTTAAGGACTCTCCCTCTCTCCTCACTCCACCCCTTAATCAGCAGCACTTCAGGAGTCAGAATAAAAGGCACTTTCTGAATATATTCTTTGCTCAGATCAAATTATTGCAAAATGGACAGGAGAGGAAAGGAACATTCAGTTAATTCCTCATTCTTTTCGATTTAGGTTGTCTCAAGACAATGAGATAGCGTAAAGGTTAGGTTTTTTTAAACTTTTTATTTTGTTTTCATCTCAAATATTTGCACAGACATAACTTGGCTAATCCCTTCTACAACTACAACTCAGATAAAGAGGTCTCTCTCCTGCCCCTCCCTGCTGCCGCCTTCCTGCTAAGGTCTCAATAATCTGCATAACATGACACTTGTATTCTTCTTGCTAGAAAACACAGCATCTACATGTAAACATAGGAGTGCCCCACCCAGGTGTCAGTAATGTAAGCCAGGTCGGTCCGCTCATCCATGATTAAATCATGGACGAGAGGGATCTTATTGTGGACTGACCTGGCATTAACCAGCAAACAGGACAGGTCAGTGGCATGGATGGGATGGTCCCCTGGCAATGTGGTGGTGGGTCAAGGAGTCAGGACAAGGGACATGCCTCAACTGCCTGTCCCTAGTTCTTCTTACCTGACCAAACTCATGACCCAAGCGTATCTTCCACACACTGAAACCACCAGGGTGGGAGCCGCCAGCTACAGTGATCGCTGTAAGTCATCATAAGGGGGAATAAAAGACATAACAACACAGCCCAACAAACATTAAAATAATTGCTCCCACAACCCCAGCAGTAACAAGTAACACTGCCCACCACTCCCAAAAAGGATAAAAAGCAAATATAAACAATACAATACAATACAATACAATACAATACAATACAATACAATACAATACAATACAATACAATACAATACAATACAGGTATCTATGGCCAAGGCAAAAGGGCCGGGGGGGGGAGAGAGACAGCGCCAAACCTGTTCTGCAAGGTCCCATGAACAGAGCACCCTCTAAGCACTAGTCCAAGGTAACAGAAGGATGGATAACACAAAGGGTTAAGGTCCTGGTTTCATTCACTGGAATACCTTGATACACTCTCTATAAACTCCAGCAAGAATATGCCCACAACAGAGGGGCAAGATGGCGGCGAGCAGCACAGACGTTAGCTTAAGCAGCCCTGGCCAGCGTCGATGCATTCCAGGTCTCAAGAGGGTGATTTCCACTCCACGATCACCCACTGGGAGCAGAAGACATCCCAGATTCGCTCCAAGGAATCTCAGGTGCGGTTCCCCTCTTCTGTGAGGGTAGATATCCCTGGAGAATAAATCACTTGTGCATCTGAGACAGTGGGAGAACGGGACGGTGAAGAAGCTGCAAGTGAGTGGCTTTCTCTACATCAGATAGCCCTTTTAAAGATATAAAATCAAGCAAAACTCACCTAAAGAAAATCCGCTTTCTTCTAAATACCACTTTGCCTGCCCCTTTGTTGTTTGCTTTCGGAAAGGGCTGCTTTTATCTCTCCTTTAAAAGGCAGACAAATCCCCGAAAATCAGTTTCACTTTTGATTTTCTGGCTCCTGTTGTCTCCTGTTGGCTCAAGTGTGGATATAACACGCCATCTGCTGGACTTTTCTATGTAAGCAGCTGCCTCTACATTATATCGCTGTCTCGAAAAGGAGCAAGTCAAATTTACTGTGAATACAGCATGATATCTGCTGGAACCTCCTAATCTCTGTATTATTTCTGGGATCAACTAAATTGGCTTTATTATAACCACAACACCCTGTGACTTGAACTTTCTCTGTTTATAGTACCTCTGTACTGCAATTTTTGAAAATGAGCAAAACCCCATCTGCTCCAAAAAAGACTGTCTTTACCCCTCTGGTTCACCCCTCCCTTCCAGCCATGTCTCAACAACCAAGCCAGTCCAACCAAGTCTTAGATATGCTCAATCAGTTGAACTTGACTCAGATCAAACTTATCTCAGATCAGACTACAGCCTTCTCTGAGTTAAGATCTGAAAAGAAAGAAGGTTTTGCCAATGTACATGCGAAAATGGATTCCTTTGGTGGGCGTCTACAGGCGTTGGAAGATAACATGGGTATTACTGACTTCCGTCTGGAGGAGATAGAAGCTACAATGGAATCCACCAATAGATCGGTTCTTATGCAAGAAATAGAATTCTCATCCAAAATTTTAAGGATTCAAGGTCTCACTTTCGACAAAGACGAAAATCTCTATACTTCAGTTGGAGAGGGTCTGGCCACTCTGCTTGAGGCACCCGTAGAAGAATTTCTCCGCGAAGTTGATGTGATCTACCGTCAACCTACAGCCTATACTAGAAAAAACAAACTCCCCCCAAGAGATAATAGTCAAACTTGTCAGAAGATATACCCGAGACTGCATCCTCCAAGTTATTCGAGATAAAGAGGTGAAAATCAATGAATCCAAAGTGACAATATTGAAAGACGTCCCATGGGAGGTCCGCCAACTGCGGAAAGAATATACGTTCCTTACCAAACTTCTACTCAAGCACGATATAAGATATAAGTGGATCTACCCCCAAGCCTTGATCTTTCAATGGGAAGGGAAAACACAGAAAATTGATTCCCACAAGAAAGCCAGAATCTTCGCTGAGAAAAATGCAGAAAAGTTGGGATTTTCACCCTCCTCCTCTTCATCATCCCTCTCTGAAGGTGATGATTCAACTGACAACCAAACAGCTGCCAAAGATGACAGTCGAACCAACCAGACTCCCAAACAAGGGACCTCCAAGCAAGATCAAGATACTGGAGCAGTGGGAGGCGCCAGGCCGAAAAGACATCTCAGGTCTAAACCGGAGAGGAAACACCGCTATAAGTAAAACAAGATGGCTCAGAAAATTCTAACATGGAATATTAATGGATTGAACTCCCCGCAAAAGCGTCACAAGACATTTAATCTTCTTCAAAAACAACAATGTGCAATTATCTGTTTACAGGAAACCCACGTACTGAGAAAGCACGAACAATACCTAATTCAAAACAGATTGGGGAACCTGTTTTCCACCTCAAACAAAGAAAAGAAGCAAAACAGGGTGTCACTATATATCAAACCAGAACTCTCCCCAACCCTTCTGGAAAAAGATCAGCTAGGTAGATGGATCCTCGTCCAGGCAAATATCCAATCCCAAAAAACAATCATTGTTGGAATATACGCCCCAAACAACAACCATGGAAGACAAGCTTTCTTTGAAGCTCGTGCAATATGAAAATCATCAGCTAATGATACTGGGGGACTTCAATGCTGTACACATTCCATCTGTGGACAGGAAAATACCAAAAGGGAAAAAACCCAGGGCCTCGTCCTCCATACTGCCGAAATCTTTTCTTGACATGTCAGACATCCTAGAACTCCAAGACATCTGGAGAAGGAAAAATCCATTAAAAGGTGGTTTCACCTTTTATTCAAGACAACATGCCTCTTTCTCCCGTATTGATATGTGCTGGGCCTCATCTGACCTTTTACTAAATACAAGGGACATAGAAGTTCTTCCAAGAACAATATCCGACCATAATGCTATCCTGTGGACACTGAAGTCTGCGGGTAAGCCCAGACACTGGAAAATTAACTCAGCTGTGTGGACCGACAAAGAATTTATCCTAGAGGCAGCCAAAGACTTGAACTTATATTTCGAATTGAACCTGAACAAGGGTACCCCATTGAAAACGGTGTGCGATGCCTCAAAACCTTACTTTAGGGGGTTTGTCATCCAATATATGGCAAGACGGAACAAAGAGAGAAAAAAGAAATCTGAATCTATCCTCTGTACGATGAAAAAGCTAGAAAAGGACTTAATTCACGACCCGCGCAATGAGCAGCTGAACAAAGACTTAGCCTCTTGTAGGCATGAACTTAATTTGATCTTAACAGCAGACATAGCCCATAAGATTAAACTGGCCAAACTGAATTTTGTTGAAAATGCAAACAAACCAGGTAGATGGTTGGCCTACAAGTTAAAAAAGGTACAATCTCAAGAATATGCCCACAACACCACTCCAGGCCAGAAGCATGGTGAAACACTTGGCCGCACAGAGCCATCACATCTCCCTGCCACCCACTATGGGCTCGACAAAGCCAGGAGGGTGAACAAACAAGGGTTGTCAAGATATGTAAAAGTTGATAAAACATATGTTATGTATATTTAACAGAATGTGTAAAGAGAATTGTAAAATGGAGGCAGTTAGATTCTGCAGTGTCATGATGTTAATCCACAAGTGTTAGAGACTAGTAATCACAGGCATGTTAAGTGATGAAGTGCAGGTGGAACTGATTGTAACATCATGATTTGTAATGGTTAGATCAGATTGCATCAGATTGTTAATTAGTGATTGCATCAGATCTTATGAGTGCTGAATAAGTATAAAAGGCACTAGCTTACCATTTGTAACGGGGAACTGTTATGGTAAAAACAGTTTACCCCATACTCTGTTTGTCTGTTTGCTATATTGTATATAATGCTTGGTGGTTATGCTGTGTATATTTTGATGTATATATGAATATATGAGTTTTTACTCTATTCATTGTCATTGTCTTTTCTGATAGACTAACTCTGCAAACCCTTTATATCAATACTAACATTTTATCTACGTTACTGCTGCACTGCTTTGTGTCAGGCACAAGTAAATATTATTATTATTATATTTGCTGCCCCCTTAAATCTGCTGACAGGGTTATGGGCCCAGCTGGGTCAGCAGCCTGATGGGATTTGTTGTACCTGTATAGATAAAGTGTGTGTTGTGTAAAGTTGTGTTTTTGCAGAGGAAACAGGTTGGAGTTGGAATAGAGACAAAGCAGAGCTGCAAAGGATTTCTCTCAGAGACTTGGAATGCGAGCAGAGGAGAAAAGCAGCTGATAAGAACAAGCCAAGCAAAACAGAGTGTGATTTAAACTGGAAGCTGTGGAGGCTGAGGAAATATTTGCCGAATAAAGCTGAAAAAAGTGTTGCAGATAACGGCAGATAAGAAGCCGGCACATATCAGCGAGAATGGCAAGTATAAATCTAAATTCAATGCCTCTTGTAAAGCTCTCTGACAATAATTACCTGAATTGGTGTCTGCAAATGAAGCATTTCTTGATCTTCCATGAGCTCTATCAGTATGTAGATAAACAGCTTGATGAGGAAGCTGATGAAGAAGATTTGAAGAAGGATGAAAAGGCCTTGGCAATTATAATGTTATCCTTGGAAGAAACGCAGTTCGTTTATGTGAAGGAAGCAAAAACAGCACATGAGGCTTGGTCGTTTCTCAGAGCAGCTCACATCAGAGACACAGCTGGGAGTAAAGTATCTTTAATGAAAAAACTGTTCAGGTTAAGGCAGAGCCCAGGTGAAACTATTTCTGATTATATAAGGAAAGTAAATAGTATATTTCAGCAATTGTCTGAGGTGGGCATAAATCATGAAGAGGAGTATAAATGTCTAGTTATATTGTCAAGCTTGGATGAGTCATATGATAATTTAGTAATGGGATTAGAAGCTATGAAGAGTGATGAATTATCTATCTCATATATACAGTCAAGACTCCAGCAGGAAGAATCAAGAAGGAATGATTCTAAAGTTAATAAAAAGCCTGCTCAAGTGTCTGGAGAAACAATACAAGTAATTAGAAGATGCTATAATTGTGGGAGTGACCAACATATTTTTCGTTACTGTGATAAGGTAAACAAGCGGCAAAAGCAAAATAGAGTTGCCGGCACAAGCTGGAAGAGTGAAGGTCAACAGCTGTCTGTAATTAATGATAAGGAACAAAAGTGCTCAAGACAGGAATTATTTATTGTAGATTCAGGGGCCAGTATTCATTGTGTAAACAAGAAATGTTTGTTTGAGAAACTAACTTTGTTTAATTGTAGAAATGTAACCTTGGCAGACGGGACTCAGGCAAAAGTCTGTGGTGAAGGTAATATATTTTTCAAACCTCTCAAATGTGTATTTGATAAGGTCCTGTATATACCGTCTTTAAAGAATAATTTATTAAGTGTGCCTATGCTTGTAAAACAAGGTTATCAAGTACAGTTTAGTGAGAATAGTTGCAAGATTGTAAAGAATGGAAAAACAATAGCAACTATGAAGCTCCAAAACAGTTTGTTTATGATAAGCACTTCTGAGAAAGTTTTGAACATGGTTGAAAATAAGCCTCTACATGACAAATGCATACATTTGATGCATAGAAGATTAGGGCACCTAAGTTTTGAAAGCATTAGGAAAACTTTGCAACATGTGGAACATGGGTCTGTGCAAAGCTGTAAAAATTTTTTAGATTGCCATGTTTGTAAAGGCACAAAGGTGAAGTCTGCACCCATATCAAAAAAGAGTTTAAGAAAGTCACATCAACCACTACAGCTGGTACATATTGATGTGATTGGACCCATGGCTAATTCATTTGGTGGTGCCAGGTTTTGTCTTGTGATAACAGATGATTATTCACGTTATTCTTGGGTTTACATAATAAAGCACAAAAGTGAAGTGAGTGCTGTATTTAGAAAATGGTTTCAGATGGCAGAAAGACAGTACAGGCAGAAAATTTTAGCTGTACAAAGTGACAGAGGTGGTGAATTTTTAGCAAAGCAGTTTGTTGATTATTTAGAAAAGAAAGGGGTGAAACATAGATTGACAAACCCTTCTGCTTCTGCTGAGCATGGATTATCTGAGAGGAAGAATGGAATTCTTCAAAATATCATGAATGCAATGTTGGCAGATGCAAAACTTCCCAAAGGTTACTGGGCTGAGGCAATGAAATATGCAAATTATGTGTCTAATAGAATGTGGAGTTCAGCTGTGAATGAAGTTCCATATACTCTAATGCATGGAAAAAAAGCTTCAATCAAATATCTCCATTTATTTGGCTCTGAAGCAGAGGTATTAATTCCAGAGAGGTATAGACACAAAAATGGTCCAAAGTCAAGAAAGCTTATGTTTATTGGTGTTCAGCCTGCAGCAAAATCCTGGCGTTTTTGTGACAGTCATGGAAATGTTTATATAAGCAGGTCAGCAAAATTTTGTGAACAGAGTAATTGGGAAGCTTTACATGCTAATAATGAAGTATTTTTGCCAAGTATTTGTCCCCACACTGAGGTTAAAGAGGTTGCCAGTGATGGAAGGGAGTCTACAGCATTACATGATGGAAAAGTGAAAGATGAGATTGCCAGTGATGGAGGGGAGTCTACATCATTTCATGATGAAAAAGTGGAAGATGAGGAGCCAGTGTTGATCAGAAAGTCTACAAGATTTAACAAAGGAGTACCACCTGAAAGGTTTGTTGTGAATAATGTATTCCATGAGCCACAGAATTTTGAAGATGTGCTGCTGATGTCTGGAGAAGAAAGGAAGCAGTAGATGATGGGCCATGGACAAAGAGCATATGTCTCTGAAGGAACGGCAAGTGGATGCACCAGTAGATGACGCCAAAGAGCAAAGGACATTTTGCAAGTGAAATAGGTTGATTGTATACAAAAGGTTTTTTGATATTGATAGTATTTGTTAATGAAGCATTGGAAAGGTATAAAGCATGTTTTGAAATATCTTAAGGGAACAATGCATGAAAAGTTGAAAGTATCCATATGTGATAATCTTGATTTGATTAGCTATGCAGATGCTGACTGGGGTTCAAGTCCAGAAAGGAGGTCAATGTCTGGATATGCCATATTTTTAGGTAACTCACTAATTGTCTGGAAAGCCCGAAGACAAAGGTACATTTCGTGTTCTTCTACAGAAGCTGAGTATGGAGCTGTGAGTGATTTGTGTTGTGAGTTAACCTGGGTAGTACAGTTGTTAAAGGATGTGAATGTGAATGTAAAACTACCAGTCAAAGTATATAATGATTCTTTTTCATGTATCCAATTAACACAGAATCAGAAGGTCGGATCCAGAAGCAAGCACATTGGGATCCGTTACCAGATTGTGAAGGACTGCATAGAACAACATTTGATTGTATTGGAATATTGTACAAGTGTTGATAATTATGCTGACATATTTACAAAGCCTTTGTGTAAAGATAAACATGTTTGTTTTAAGAAAAGGCTAGGAGTTGAAATCTGTTAAATATAGGAGGGGTGTCAAGATATGTAAAAGTTGATAAAATATATGTTATGTATATTTAACAGAATGTGTAAAGAGAATTGTAAAATGGAGGCAGTTAGATTCTGCAGTGTCATGATGTTAATCCACAAGTGTTAGAGACTAGTAATCACAGGCATGTTAAGTGATGAAGTGCAGGTGGAACTGATTGTAACATCATGAATTTTAATGGTTAGATCAGATTGCATCAGATTGTTAATTAGTGATTGCATCAGATCTTATGAGTGCTGAATAAGTATAAAAGGCACTAGCTTACCATTTGTAACGGGGGACTGTTATGGTGAGAACAGTTTACCCCATACTCTGTTTGTCTGTTTGCTATATTGTATATAATGCTTGGTTGTTATGCTGTGTATATTTTGATGTATATATGAATATATGAGTTTTTACTCTATTCATTGTCATTGTCTTTTCTGATAGACTAACTCTGCAAACCCTTTATATCAATACTGACATTTTATCTACATTACTGCTGCACTGTTTTGTGTTAGGCACAAGTATATATTATTATTATTATATTTGTCTGCTGCCCCTTAAATCTGCTGACATGTGAAACAGTCAGCAGTCTCTCACTCCAAGCCGTTCCTCTAAGGCAATCAAAGCAACTGCTAAGCTCCCAGCAAGTGAGGCTCTCGGTGATAAAATGACCACCAACCAGATGCTCTCATGCCCAAGCCCCTTCAACCCTTCCTGGACAGCCCCAAACCTATCAGAACCAGGTCCAAATGGGCTAGACCAGCTGGGGTCAGGTGGGTACCATGCTGGAGTGAAATCAGGTTGGGCCAAGCGAGCCAAGCAGCAGTCCAAGCAAGGTACAGAGGAATGGAAGGCGGGGTAGCTGAGCAGCCAAGTCCAGTGAAGCCAACGCAGCTGTATACTGCCCAGAGTTCACTTTCAGAAAGCCGGTGTGGTCAACAAGTGCAATAATAAACAAACAAACAAATAAGCCATTCCAGTCAGCTACAGCAGTGTGAAAGAGGCAGGGTGACAGGGAAACTGGCTACCTTTTGATTTTTTTTCCTCTGCAAACCTTGTGCCTGACTGTCTTCCCTTACATCTTCCCTTGCCTTCTCTTCTCTTCTCATCTCTTCTCTTCTCATTGTTTTATTTTATTTTATTTTCTAGTGTGCCAATCTAGAGCAGTTATGTAATCAACCAATCAGCCTTGTTTGCAGCTTGATAAGGTAGCTGTGCTCTAATGGTGCCTCCTGCAAATCTGGAAGACAAAAGCAAAGAACTGCCTCAACATGCTACAAACAAGGCTTTTGGGTGTCAATTTCCTCCCCTCTCTCTGCTGACTCTTGTGTGGTAGGATGAGGTGAATTAACCTGTGGTAATCCAGTTTTCCTGATGCAAATTCATAGTGGATCCATTCACATTTTTCCTGCTGAAATATAAATAACCCAAATGCTTCAGTTTGGCAGATATAACTCTTTTCTAAAAGAGCTAAAGAGAAAATATTATAACAGTCCTTTGATTTCCACAGAGTGTAGGAGGTACAACAAACCTATAGATCTCAAAATTTCAATGTTGGTTTGAAAGCTGAGTGGAATCAAGGGCATCTGTGGATTTCTTGTGCTTTTATGTGAACCGCCCAGAGTTCCCTCTGGGAAATTGGTACAGTATATAAATATAAAAATAAATAAATAAATATATAAATCTGAATCAGTCCGAGCCATATCATGCCATTTTATGAGGTATATAAATATAAAAATAAATAAATAAATATATAAATCTGAATCAGTCTGAGCCATATCATGCCATTTTATGAGGTGTTGAATGAAAGCCTTACTGAATTCTGCAGCTGGTGCATGTCTATACTAAGATCTATGGACTGGTAAAAAAAAATAACAGTCATAGAAATGGCAAAGAAAGCTACTTGAGGCAACACTGGGGTTGAAGACACAGGCAAGGCTGTCAATGCAAGAAATCCAGAAAATTGAAAGTAAAGCCAGTATTAATGGCATCATACAGAATGTGATAAATCTGAAACACCCATTTAATCACAGAAGACATCTGAATTAAGTATTTGAGTGTGTATGTCATATCTATCTGTAGACTAAACTATATATTGCACTTCAATTTTCTTCAGAGTTTTAGCCAATGGCCATGAGGACATTATAATCTATGCACAGAACCAGAAACACATCAAGTCAACATAATCTTGGCTATATGTGGCAACTCCCAAAACAGCTAAAATTTCAAATTTACAATGTAAAAAATATATACATGGCAAAGACTCGTGTGAAATGGCGAAGGTCTGTCATTTAATGCTGTCATCCCTTGGTGGCCTAAAGGGCCTTAGTCACCATTCTCCGTTTGATTAGACCACTCTTGCCTCAGCTGATCAGCCATATTTGGCCACATTGTAAGTTATTTCTGTCAAATACTAATTTTTTGTATAAATGCAGTAGACATGGGCACGACCAGAAAAAATGACGTTTCGAGTTTTCGTTTGTCGGAATGGGTCCGTTTCGGGTCGTTTCCGTTTGTCACGAAATTTTTCAAAAATTTGTCGTTTCCGTTTGTCGTTTGTCGTTTCCACCGTGATTTAGCGTGATTTGACTTCCCAGAGCATAGGGGCGTCCTGCAATCAGGGCCGGCACTAGGTGTTTTTGCGCCCTAGGCAGCGGGTGGGGTGGGGGGCGGGCGAGCGGGCAGGCGAGCGGGCAGTTAGGATATCACTTAGGATAGAGGTTCTGTTCTTGGCTTGCACCCCAAATGTGTGTGTGTGCAAGCAAATTGAAGTTGGGAAAATAGAAAATAAATGGTAGTATATAATATATTTTTAAAATAAATCCACACCTCCCACTCCCAGTCGAACCTCCCCCTTTATCCAATATCAGAAAAAAAATCCTCACAAACTGCCAGAGAAGAAATAAAGAATAAACTGCTATTCCCTTCAGCAGACAAAGCTGCAGGGAATCAAAGAAATTATTTTCTAAATTCAATTCTCTCCCTGCCTGCCTAACTTAAATCCTAAAGCCTCCAGCCTCCCTCTTCAATCTCAATCGGATCACACCAGCACCAGCAGCCAGCCCTCCTCCCTCAACCACATCCATACACCCGACCCGACTGCGATTTCTGGAAGGTGCCTCGGCTTTTTATGCCCCCCGAGACATCCAGAAGTGTCAGTCAAAAACCAGGTGATGCCATTGGTGGAATGGTTCAAACAATTTGCATGGTCCCATCCCATGCCCAGCCCAAATGGGCAGGTCTAAAAAAATATAATAAAATAAAATCAATACGACGTTTTATTGCTATAAAAAACCCACTGCTGCTACTATTAAAATTCAGGCATTTAAAATAAATAAATTTCACATGTTTCTGTGGTGATTTGGTGTGTTTTTTGACCACGATTTCAAAAGAAAAATTGTGGTCGCCATTTTGGATCCCCCCCACCGCATGGCATGGCGAGATGATGAGGATGACCCCCCTGCCTGGTGCAAGCAGCCCAGGACAGGAGAAGAGGGGGGGAAAGGCCGGGGACCCCCCAGAAACCACCCCTCTGGTAGGTGGCAAAGCCTCAGGCAGGCATATTTTTGCCTGCTTTTTTGGCCAGGAGTTGGGTTTTTAAAAAAAAAAACTTTTAAAAACTTTTTCTGTGCTTCGCATTGCGCGATCACCGCGATGCCACAAACGGAAACGTAAAACCCGACCAAATTTTTCTTTTTTCGGTTCAAGTTCGAGTTCTGACAGCTTAATTATCGTTACCGTTTCCATTACGTAATGGAAACAATAAACGAAAACGGAAACGACATTTTCGCCGAGTCGTGCCCATGTCTAAAATGCAGCATATCAGATTTTTTAAAAAAATTATTCAGTTTTCTCCTACAGTCCTTGCTTGCACCAGAGAAACAAACCAGGAAAGATCCCCACAAAAAAGCCACCCTCCTCCTATTCTGATGACTTTTTCAACTATTACAGGAGGTTTTGCCGGTGGGTATAAAGGGTGTATCCCCTTCCTGCTTGCAATTGTGGAAGCCTCATCTGTCTTAACAGCCTTTTCTTTGGTTTACCTTCCATATCTGGATTGCATTGTATCCAAGCTTAGCAGTAAAAGAGTCTAAATTGGGGGCCTGCCATTTGATCCATGCAGGTAAACGTCTGTGCCAGAAGTCATCACTACAATGGCAGTTACAGGCAATTACTTTTTGTATCCACTGAAGTTTGTCCAGGAATTACAGCACAGCCTCTAACAGAAGAGATATTGAACACCATAGTTTTCTTGCTTTGGAAGAGGCTATTTTATTAGTCAAACTACCAATGTATTTTCAAAAAACTACAATGCTTTCTGTGCTTATGGAACACCCATTTTCATTATTTTAATTAGATTGCATGTGGAATAAAGTAGCGTTCATAGTATGGGATCATCAAAGCAACAAACCTTGAAGAGAAAATGATCACATATTGAGCCTGGCAGGTAATAAGCCAGTTTACAAGGAAGCTGCTTCTAAAACGAGGCAGTCTTTCATGTTTTCTGAAATAAATTTACAAGTTTGAAGGCAATGAATGGTGGGAGCATAATTTATTTTGTAGCATATCACATTTAGCTCGCACACAGACATTTTCACTAAGCCACAGAATGAGGGTGACAGTGGTAGTGGTTTGTATGTAGACCGAACCAATACACACAGCGCTTTTCAGTCACCTCACAATATTTAGTCGTTGTGATTCAGGTGTAATTTACTGAAAGAAGAATGCATGCATGTGTGTTTGCTATGCAAGAACATTGCAGAAAGCTGAGTGCCATCCGGTGCTGTGAGAGAAGAGCATCTGGCTTATATACATGAAATGACCCTCAACTCACACAAAATTGTTATTGATTTATATCCAAACAGAGCATTTAGGGAACCAAATGTGGGGTCACATTGCAAGGGCACAATTCATCCGAAAGGATACATTTATTTATTTTATTTTTATTTATTTGATTCATATACCGCAACCATCTAGGAAAAAAGCTACTCTGGGCGGTTTACAAACATATACAAAATACAAAAACAGATTAAACAGCTTAAAATAGTAAATAAAAACTAATCAATTTGACCAAATAATCAAATCATCATAATAAAAATAACAAATAAGCAAATAAGCACAAATACAATAAAATCAAAATGATTTAACAATTCAGAATAAGAAATGGAAAAATAGATAAATGACTAATATCTTTCTCGATAGAAACTGTTATATTGAAAATTTCTGCTAAACTTGAATGGTTTATGAATAT
The DNA here is from genome assembly GCA_029282475.1 of Phrynocephalus forsythii. NCBI lineage: Eukaryota > Metazoa > Chordata > Lepidosauria > Squamata > Agamidae > Phrynocephalus > Phrynocephalus forsythii. Next base: position 93,361,181 of record JAPFRF010000005.1, on the reverse strand, counting down.
GAAGAAAGGAAAAACCCTACAAATCAGTGATATTTGTGGTTATTGGTGATTTATTTTTCAATTCATTCCCATCTCTAGAGGCAATGCTTAAATGTTAGCACTGATTTTTGTATTCATAACTCAAGAGCAAAAAGATTGTATGAAAGTGAGTGTGCATGCACACATGTATATGGGTCCCTCTCATCTGCCAAAAGACCTGAGGAAATTCAAAATGAGCAGAACAGCAACATTTCCCAAAAGAGTTCAATTTCACTCTAGATCACCATACCATGATCTAAGGTGAAAAATTCAGTGCAACAAGGGAAGTCTCAGTCATACCAAAATTAATATAGAGGAATTGTAAGATAAGACATACAATTTGGGTAGCACTAATTTAATTTCCTAGGTGGGTGAGAAGCATCCTGTAAATTACACAAATTGTTTCAAAATGAACAGGGATAGGACAGAATTTTGTTTTATTTGCATTTTTAAGTGAGCCAACATAGATGACACTTCTTGGACTGATGTTCAGATCAGATTATGGGATTTTTTCAGACTGAACTCTTTTCTGAGTATTGTAATTAATCTGTAGTTCAAAATAGTGTAATAAAATAACATATTGGTGAAAACCAGGAAAATACATGGGGAAACTGCATAGAAATGTGTGTTAGGAAAAATTTATACAAAAACAAATACAAATACCTAGGTTAAAAAAAGAGACAAAATTGCAGTGTGATACTGAAATTGTATGAAAGTGGGTTACAGTACTCCCCCACCATATTGCACTTCATATATTGCAGTCCCGGTATACCGTGGATTTACTGGGACAGCAGGTACAGCAGGAAAAAAGGCCAGACAGTACTGGCCCTGAGGCAAGATGTGGGTTGGGACAGGTGGCCTGTGTGGAGCCTCCTGTATTTACCCCAGGCCTGGTGCTCCCTGGAACGGGGCTCCAGCGGGCTTCTCAGGCCTGTGGCTTCCAGCAACCTGGATGTCACTTCCAGTTTTTCGGAAGTAACTCCCGGTTCACCAGAAGCCACTTCTGTGGCCTATGCAGACCTGGGAAGTCCATTGGAGGCCCATTCCGGGCAGCGCCAGGCCTGGGGTAAGCACAGGAGGCCCCAAAGAGCCTCCTCCCCGGTCCTGGCCTGACCTGCAGATCTTTATTGGTTTTGTATTTTGTATCTAGTTTTCTTTTATCGCTGGTTCGGTTGGGAACAAAATCCCTGCAATAAATGGGAATACTGTACATCTGAATTAGTGATGGGGAATTTTTTTAAAAAATGATGATTTGTCATGATTCATGATTCATTGGGATGATGAGTCAGTGAAATTACAAATTGATAAATTATCTGTGATTAATCAATGAATCAATTAATATCCCCTTTGTAATGATCTAAAAATAACTCCTTAGAATCTAGAGGACCCAAATATGCTGGGATGCTTTGCCTGGCTCTTTATCTGACTCTACAATTCCTGAAAATTTGGTGAGGATTGGGGTTCAAATGTCTGAGCTCTGCACTCCCAAAGAGGGAAGTGTCCTTAGGTAGAGACACAAAACAGGCAGAGAGGCTTCTCCCATTTCACTTCTACAATCCCCCCAAGTTTGGTGAAGATTGGGTTACAGTCATTTGAGGTTTACACCCACAAAGTGGGGTCCCCTAGGAAAGTGAACTTTAGCAACTAGTTTGGTGAACCCCAGTCTTCACCAAGTTTGGAGGGATAATAGAAGAGAGTCAGGGCATGGTTCCCTCCAAACTGAGTGTCTCTAGTTGCTTTGGGGTATATTTTATTGCCCAATGAATTAGCAAATCAAAATTGGCTAAAATTCATCAAATTGCCTTTATCAATGACAAAATGGCCAAATTCATCAGAAAACAGTAATTCATCAAATTGCCTTTATCAATGACAAAATGGCCAAATTCATCAGAAAACAGTATTCATTTTTCAATTGAGCCCCATCTCTAACCTGAATATGTTCAAAATTGTCATGGACCAGGGATGACACTGATTTCCCTATCCTCAAATATACATGAACCTGCAGTGTGGACAGTTCTCTATGTGATTAGAAAAGTGCATGTGGATGTCCACTTAAGAACATAAGAACATAGGAAGAGCCATGCTGGATCAGGCCAAAGGCCCATCTAGTCCAGCTTGCTCTGTCTCACAGTGGCCCCACCACATGCCTCTGGGAGCACACGAGACTAGATATCTGTCTCCTGATACCACTCCCCTGCATTTGGGCCTTGAAGTATCCCAGTTTTAAGTCTGGAGATTACACATCTCCATCATGGTTTGTAACCTTTTCCTCCACGAATCTGTCCAAGCCCCTTTTGAAGGCATCCAGGCCAGATGCCATCACCACATCCTATGCCATGCACATGAGCACATTCAAGTTGGTTTTCAGCAGCAGGCTTTTAAATACTGGCTCCAGCAGGTTGTTAAACTATGTCGCACAAGCAAAAGGGTATCTTCATTTTATTGTCCTCCCTTAACAGTGTATGAAAAGAAATCTATTTTCCACACACTTTTAAATAAACTTCAGTTTTTAGTTTTGATAACAAGGAAGATCAACCATCTGCTATGAAGCTGTTAAAGTCCCTTTAATTAACACACATATACACACACCATTTGCTGCCTGCAATTAAATTCTGATTTTCCTTCTGCCTCACACCACAAATTTAAGTCTGGTGGATTCCGATGTTGACCATCTGCTTATCCTATTTATACTGTATATGCTGTTGAATGATCGCACACACTGATTTCATGGTTGCCGTAAATGTCTTCTTAAGAATTTGAAAGCATTGTCTGCATTTCCTAACTACATTCCATCCAAGTATCTGAAAATAATAGATAATTTTAGGATGATGAAATGTTTGTTACTCTAGTGGTTCTAATAGCCTGACAATGAGCTGTGCAAAACAAACAAACAAACAAAACAAACAAACTTTTTTTTATCAGAGAATCCATTCTATTAAATGAAACAGATCTTTATACAAAATTACTCATGAATTCACCTACATATCCCATACAGTACAAGAGATTCCTCCAAAATTAGTTTAAACTTCTATTAGCTTGATCAGATACAGAGGTTCAGAACTGCAGGTGCATATTAAATACCAAACACCCTCTTGCAATCAATGAAACTTCCAATTGACTTCTACTGATTTGTGATTTCATATATACCTGAATGTTTAGCGCCAGAGACTTCAATTAATTTAATTTTAAAGAGTAAATGAACCATTTTCAGCTACTTTGATTCATTCTATTTAAACATACTCCTCACGCTAATCACATCTGAAGCTAAATTAAACCAAGTAAACTTTTCTGCAAATAGTCTCCAGGGTGAAAATATGAATTTGAATAATAATTAAAGAAAACAAACACATTTGATTTACAAACTTTAAAAAAATGTTCTTGCTGCAGTAAACATGCCTTCTTGTAATATTCATTTGTGTAGATCGTTAAAAGTGAAAGTTGACTTCATTTTCCTATGCAATCCTTGAAATGAAACTAAGTTCTGCCAACTGGGAAAGTGTCCCTAATTGGATCCAATTGAAACCAGACGTCATGTGCTACCTTAACAACTATCTAGTTTTAAATGTTTTTATAAGGTTTCATGTGTATGCTTGGAGGGTATTGAAATGAATAAAAAGAAAAAAGATATAAAACTTAGGCTTTAAAGTGCCACCCTATCTTTGTCTTTTTTTAAAAAAAAAACTTTTTGTTTGTTTTCACCTATAATTCCTGAAACGACTAACCTAGCTACCCATTGTACAACTACAAACCAAATGTGCACTTTCGTCTTCAGTTTTTGAGAAGCATCTTCTGTGCTTGTAATCCTCAGTTACTATGGGTGTAGGGTGGGAGAATGAAAGGGGTGTCCTGTTAAAAATGGTGGAAGCAAGCAAACCATAGAACTGGCATGGTCAGGTTTTATGTGGGTTGTAAGTCTTGCCAAAATGAAGAACGTTCCTCTGCATCTGGTAGTTTCCACCCCGTGCTTGTTGTTGGACTGTTGGCACACTCCTTTACCCAGAGAGATACTTCAGTGTTCTTATTCCTGGTGATATATTGTGCTCAGGGATGCTCATATATCCAGTGGGCAGGCTCATTTATACACAGTTTGAAAAATTGATGGTGTATGAAGTGCAATTTGGTGTTACGGCAGACTCCTCTCTCCCCCAGGGGCCCTGGGTGTTTGATTAAAACCCTTTTATGGGAAATCAATAGCTTCCTTATTACAAGTCTCATGCTCCTTCCTAAAAACATCAAGATGGAATTGTATGGGGTTGCCCTACCTGCCATCTTCTCTTCTCTAGATGAGAACGATCCTTTCAGCCTTTATTTTTTAAAGCCATACAGCTATGCATTAAGCGCAGTGAGAAGCCTCCCCTCCCCCCACAATTGCTTTTACTGGTTTGGAAAGGATGACAGGGAAAATACAATAAATTCAGAATATAACTGAAGGGTGTGTATATACAAGAAGGTAGTGTGCCCTGGCTTACGCTCAGGGAATACGTATCTTACTTACTTACTTACAGACCATAGACTGGAATGGCAGGGGGACATAGCAACCCAACATCCCAGGAGAAATATTCTCCTGCCAATGCCATTAACTGCTTGGGACGAGTTTGGAAATGTTTAAAAGTAGAGGAATTCTCCATCCATGGGGGTGGGGAATCACACACCTTGCAAACAAAATTATGTGCTAAGAAAGCCGTAAAATAAAACAGGTTTTTGTGTCTTCCTGATAGCTCCAAAGCCATATGGCCTAGACAAATGAAGCCTGGCATAGCTACTAGGGTCCTCCCTTGAGTTGTTTTCCTTTTTTATCTAGATTAATATAAAAATCCACATTAAAATGACTGCACCCTCTTCAAGCAATACATGGTGGATCCCGCTGCCCTTTCCAAGATGGAACAGAAGTTGGTGCTTGCACTTCCTTTAGCAGGCTCTCAAATTCATCACACAGATGGGGAACAAGGGAGAAGCACTGTGTGGTAAGAGGTGGGAATGAACAGAGATGAAAATACGAATCAGCATCAAAAAACCCCACATAGGTTTGGGATTGACAAGGAAGCAAAAGCAAAGAACAAGAGTACTGAGGTAGAAAGTGGTGGGAAATGAAGGACTTTTAGCCCTTCTGAAACAAAAAGAACAAAATTTAAAAAAAAATCAATGCATTCTCTGGATCCAATGGCTTTGATCCGATCAAGCAAGTGAATTTGCTCTCCAATGGCACATGTAAATCTCTGAAAGATGCCTTTCAGGTTTTACACCTGTTGAGATCTCAAGAAGCTGGAAAATGCTTTTTTAATACTAAGAGAAATGTTGCCTTTGGCAACTGAGATGAGAGATGTCTCATCTCATGTAATAATTACATTGTGTCCATTTCAACTAATGTGATTTCACAGTATTTACAAATACAATCTGTGGGACATTCACCCTACAATCTCAGCTGCCATTATTAATTGTACAAAAAATAGTCTACACATTCAATCTTTTTGTTCCTCTTTGGCATATATCCTGTGCTTCCAGCACTCTTATTATCTACTGATGAAACCATGGCAACACAGAGGACTATAATATAGGGGAGATTATAGAATAATATTCCGTTTAAAAACATGAAACTCTGCAATGGAGATCCATTGTGGAATGACAAGTATGTTATAGTACATGAGGCATAATTTCAGGTCTGGGCCTAGATTTTAACTGGTAATCATTGTTACAGTGGGCACATGAAACTGAGGCAGGCAGTTGTGGTTGTGAACATGGGGAGTCACATATCAAATTCGGGAAAATAGGCTGAAGTGAGATGAGACAAGGAAGGAATGGCTTAAGTCTGGGTACATATGCAACAAGGTGAGGCAGGTATGAGGTAAGATGGGTAAAAAGGCATAGCAGTGTGTTTACCTCATGGGTTGAATTGCTCAGATAGTAGGAGCAACCTAAATGAAGGATTTTAAAATGGCTTTGTAGAGAACAAAAAAAAATACTTTTAAATCTACAATTTCTAGAATCCCCAAATCAAGATGTTTATTGCCCAGGTTGGGTGGGTGATTCTGAGGCTGTAGAACAAAGCAGTTCCAAGCTGTGGACTTGTGTCTCTCTACTGGGTAAATCACATGAGTTCCTTCAGGCTCTGACATCAAACGATGGCACTCAGGCCCGTAGGCTGCCCTATGGAATGTGAAGGACCACAGTACTGATGATCTCTTTTATAAGATGCCAAAGATTAATCCCCACAAGATACATTCTAATTAAAGGCATTTCCACTCTCTTTTGGCAGCACATACTTGGGTTACAGCAGCTTTTCAATCATGTACCTACAAAATGGATGCAAATTTCAATTGGCATATTATCACGAAGTCAGTTTGAGTCAAGAGCATTTGTATTGGACTAACTTAAATCTTAGTTGTGACTCTCCTTTTGTTAGCCCTGACTAAAAATACACCCAATGAATTAATTGCTAAATGGTAAATCAACACTTAACATAAAGTGTAAGTGTACATGTTGGGTTTACACACTTAGAGACTATCTGATTTACTAAACTGCATATCATGCACTGAGATGATATGCATAACTTTTCACATAACTTTGAATATTCTGGAGACCATGTATTTTTAAATGCTATCACTGGGCTTTGCTCATATTTGGTATAGTCTGTGGAAGTACCAAAATGTATAGTTATGTATTTTAGCTTCATATTTTCCTTGAACAAACCCAATATGACATAGTGGAGAGACTATTGGACTAACATGCAGGAGAACTGGGATCAGATCCCTACTGGGCCATGGAAACTTACTGAAGGTGGCAGTAGTAAACCATTTCTTAAGCATCTCACATATTTCAAAAGCTCTATTAGGATTGCTATTAGTTGGAAGTCACAGGACAGCACATTAAAAACTTCTAGTTTGTATCAAGATAAACTGCTATTATGGCTTATAATGGGAGGGGTGATAGTTAAATCTAATTAATCTGATTAATGAGCCATTGCCCATATATGTCTTTTCAGAAGGAGCAGACTCTATTTATCTAAAAGGCACATCATTATCCCACTGTTTGTTTGTGCCAATCAGGCTTGAAGCAAACCTTCTGGAGGCAACTATGCACAAAGCAAATATGACGAGATGAATTTCTAGTTTTGCTATCTTCTGCCAGCAGATGTAGCAAATTGTTCTCTGTGTTGCTCCTTCACTGAAGAGAAAAACTGAACAAAAAAGGAAGGCATCCATAAAAGAACTAAGCATTAAACAATGTGCCTGTTTAGACTACCCAAATATAAATGGCTCTTCTGAGATCATTCCTCATGGGAACATGAGAACATTTAGGCACAGCAAAAACTACATACTTCCAATCACTTTGATGAGGAGACAATAATCTTTTTAAAATCAGTCAGTATCATCTGACTAGAAAGCACAGCATGTCCACCAAAATGCTTTCTGCTGAGAACCTCATTATAAACTCATTTAATTGTTTTCCAGTCTGTGCTCCCCCTGTGTGTTATGTCTTGTTTATTTGCTCATCAAAGCTCAAGCTCCTCATCTTAGATTGGGGTGTGGTGGTACTTCCAAGTAGCATGAAGAGAGATATCCCTTTTTTCTTTAGATAACATATGGGATATACAAATACTTATAGACTGATAGTGATGTATATCTTGCAAGGTTCATAAATCCCCTGCATTTACTTGCCTGGGACTGCTTCCCCACAGCAAAGTTGCATTAGATTCAATTTTACTTACTTAGAAATATAGTACACTGTATATTGCATTAACCAGAGCGCTCTCTGTAGGCTTGTCGCTGCCAGGCCACTTCACACAGGCTCAGCAATCTCATGATGATATTCTGAACATTTTCACCTCTGTACATTAATTTATTGAAACATTTTATCTAATGCACTTATGAGTGAAAGGTACAACCTTCCTAAGGCAGCTTCCTAAAAACAGCAATAATGAAATTCCAGGCACCATAAAACATCAATAAAAACAGCTCTAAAACAAAAACCTTAACATGTTAAAACTAATAAAGAAAAGCAAATAAATCATAGAGCAATCCAATCAACTGTTTCTTACAAGAAACCCATGGAGAACAAATGGATCATTAAAAGTAATGGCATGTAATCAGGAAGACTGTTAGGCTTCAGACGGAAATACTCTCTCAATTTTCCCTTTCAGCTTCTTTTTTTACTAGTTTCCTTATTTTTGGAAAGTTTCCTACTTCAAAATTTAAGGTCTCTGTGTTAGACTTTATCAGTGATTCGCAGGCTATGATTAAGTTAAAAGTAATCGTGTTGTGGTCACTGTTCCCTGTTGGATCAGTCACATTAACATCTTGCACTGTGTATTACTCAGGATCAAGCCAAGGATTCTTGTACCTCTAGTTGGGTCTTCAACCATCTGTTCCAGGGAACAATCATTTAGCAATATTTAGGAACTTTATCTTTTTATCATGTGCTGAGCAACAGTTCACCCAGTCTATGTGAGGGTAATTGAAGTCACCCATTATAACCAGGCTTCCCTTCTTGAATGCCTCCTTAACAACATTCTCCAACTGCCAATCTCCCTTAGGTCTTTGTGTCGGAGGCTGATAGCATATCTGTTAGACCATCCTTGTGGCCTGATATTCTTACCCCCAGAGTTTCTAATGGTGACTCTAAATCACCTGGATATTCCAATTTGTATGATTTTATCACTTCTTATATGTACAAGGCTACACCACCTCCTGTCTGCCCCTTCCTGTACAGTTTATAGCCTGGGATAACTGTATCCCATTGGTTATCATCCGTCCACCAGGTTTCAGTCACACATGCATTGGTAACAACCATATTGGATTACTGTAATGCATTATATGTGGGGCAACCTTTGAAAACTGTCTGGTGTCGAGGCTTTTGGCTTTTCAACATCAGGCAAAGACCTTCCTGTTCAACCAGCCTTTTAATTAGATAGCAATCTTTTTACGTGGGCTAATAAGCAGCAGGATTTTATTATTTGTATTTTACCTATGTGAGGGTATGATGGTTTTTTATCTGGTTTTCTTTGTTTGATGGTTTTTAATAGCTATGCTATTTTATAGTTTTAATAATTGTTGCATGCTGCCCAGAGACCACTTGGTAGTGGGGCGGCTAATTTGCAGTACTCAAGATGAGGCCCATAGACAGGGTGCTAGCACCTCACAATATTTCTGTTAATGAGACCAAAAATAGCATTTTAGCATTGGCCATTATTGCAGTCACATTGTGCTGTTGCCTCATATTCAGCTTGTGACCTACAGCAATTCCAAGACCTTTCTCACTCGCAGTATGTCAAGGAATTACAACAAACTACATTGATGCAATGGCTGTAATCCCAGATAGAGAGAGCTTGGAGAAACATAACAGGAGAGTCAGAGATCAGGTCGTTGTCAGTTTTCAGGTTATTGACTAGAATCCCAAGAGATTCACATGTAAAGGTGTACTCTGTGGGTTTTAGGCTCTGGACTGAAATCCCAGGTTTTGGAATACAACCAACCAACCCGGAAACCTTAATTCCGCAGGGTTAATTCTCCAAAGACATGCCATTTAGATGTGCTTAGACACATCCTTGTCCTTTTTTCTTTTTGCTATCTAGTGCCTGCTGATGGAATTCATACATAAATTAACCTTTAAATGTTTCCGCAAGTCCCTGTTTTCCACATCTTTGTGCAATTGTTGCCAAAGGGCCAAAGGATCTGCCCCTGATCTCAGGCTTTGGACTTGAAATCTCAGAGGGTGAGATGCTGCTGAATTGCCAACCATTATCCTGCTGGAGCAATGTTTGGTTTGATTATGAGTGCAGGCATTTCACCCGAGAATTAGCACTGACGGGAGCTCATAGGCAGGTGTTTCTGGCATAATTATATTGTAAATCAGCCAAAGATTGCTCTAGCATTATAAATGTTACATAAGCTGAAACAACAACAGGATTGCTACACAAAAAATATTACTCCAAACTTTCTTCAGCAGCTTCTGTGAGGCAGGAATCATTTTTTTTTGTTGCTGTCAGTGTGAAACAATTTATTTATTTATTTATTTATTTATTTATTTATTTATTTATTTATTTATTTATTTATTCATTCAATTTATATACCACCCATCTAGTCAAAGGCCACTCTGGGTGGTTCACAACATAAAACAAACTGTTTCAATATAAAATACAAGAGGAACATGATACAAAACTAAAAATGTAAATCAAAACATAGCAAGTCAGCACCCTTCATGAAGTCTAAAGTGAATAAGATGGGCTAAGGGCAAACAAAATCAGTGGAACATGAAACAGTTAGTAACCAGGGAAAGCAGATTTGAACAGCCATGTCTTGAAACATTTTTTGAAGTTCAACAAAGTGGAGGTATAGCAGATCTCTGAGGGAAGTTTGTTCCAAAGTATAGGAGCTGCCACTGAGAAGGCCTGATTCCTTGTTGATGTCTTGCGGGCCTCCCTCGGTGTTGGCACCACTCTAGATCGAAGCAATTAGAGACCTACCACTTAATCAACATGTATTTTCTATGCAGCTCTGATGGAGAACAACAAAAGGCTTCAAGGACACATCACGTATGGGTAACAGAAGGAAAACTGGCATGCAAACTGTTCTCTCTGTGATCTCCAGTCGTGGAAATAAGGTAACCTCTGCATCTACATGCACTTTGTATCAGTAGTCATGAGAATAAGATATATGGCACTTGGGACACTTTTTTTGGGGGGGGGGGCGTATCAGCTTCCTTTTGCAGTATGCGGTCAAGCTGGTGCAAAGTGCCCTGACAGAACTGGCCGTGCTGTTTAGCTGAAATGGTGGCCTTCCTTAAAGTACTTCATCTCCATCCAATTCCACACCACAATATTTGTTCTAGTCAGGTAATTACTCAATGAGTCAGCCAACAGAACTAAAAGCCATTAATGAACTAAGCAGCCTTTCATCCGTTGACTGCTTTCATTATTGGTGTCTTTAGCAGGGAAATAACCCCACAGGCTTCATTCCCCTCTTTTTATTTCACCCACTTGACCACCACTAAACTTTGGACGGCATGCACATGTCCTTAGGATGCTGACTGTTTAGTAATGACAAGGCTAATTATTAAGCATTTTGCTCTTGCATACCAAGGAGGGATTCGGTGGCAATTACACTTATCCAGGCTATTCCCCCTGCCAAGTTTACTGCTATCAATAGTTGAAATGGGAAAGGTGCTATCTTGGATGATACCTTTGAACCCCCCCCCCCGGCAGCCAGCATTGCTATTTCTTATCTCTTATAAATGTTCAGAAAATCATCCCAGTGCAGCACCACCGTGTGAATAGCTAGCTCCTTTGGCTAATATTAGGCTTTCCACCTTACTTAGAGCCACTGATGTAACTCATTGGACCTTGTGGCTTTGTAGGACACACACGGGAAGGTTGGTGAAAGCATGTTACACTACAGAAAATTTGTGTACTTTTTACATTTTTCCCAAGTGTCACTCTTTTGGTTATTGTCCCAATTTCTTTTCTGGCACATGGCATAGGGTTTAACTTTTTAGCAGGTAATTGGCAATATTTTTCCACAGCAGGTGCCGAAATCTAAAACAGTGGGTAGAGGAGGTTTGCCAATCTTTTTAGTTTGGGAATCCTTGTGTGTGGTTTTTATGATATATAGTATTAAATTTAGGCACAAGCTGAGCTGGAAAAAAAGCTCTTTTCTTTTCTTTTCCTTCCTTCCTTCCTTTTTGGGGGCAACAAGGAGCATAACTGCCAGAGGAAAGAGGGAGTGATAGTTAAGCAAAGCAAAGCAAAACATAAAATAAAAACAAAAGCAAAACCCGGAATCTTTTCTAAACAATGGACACAAATATTTGCACAGTCTCTTTGCAAATACTTTTGTTTGCATTGTACATTCAACAAACTGAATATTCTCATTTGGAATGCAATACACTGTCGGATGAAAGGACAAAACGAAAGAACTAGAACAGACAATCTGAGAGATATCTGATTAAGTCCAATATAGTCTGCCTTTCTACTTCCAGTAAGATCTGACTAGATGTTTACAAGCTGGGCCTGAATGTCAAAAATGAATTAGGTTGTTATCATACTACAATCATGTTATACCACCTAGCTAAGAATGTTTTAGGTTTTACAAAATGAGGTGAGTGTTAACTGATGCACAAACATTAAGATTGGACCTGACATATTAAACAGCAAGACAGATGCTGAAATGTGTTACAAAACCAAATTGAAATTTAGAAAATAAACATGTTGGTAAAATGGTAGACTTGAGAACTGCAGGTTTATAGCACCACAGAGCTATAAATGCCACCAGATCACCTTGAATGAGTCATCTGTTTCAACCTCAAAGAAGGTTGAGTGGAATAAATGGGAAGAGGAATGCCACATATAGACAGCGTATAAATGTAAAAAATAAAAGTATAGTGAATGATGAGGTAGTAAATAATATAATTTATCTCTAGTCAAATTCCAGTTTAATAATTAAGATACAGACACATATTTAGGATCCAGAGTTTGATCTAGCAACTGATTTGTGAAGACTCAAGGAGAAACTATGAGTCTAAAAATCATATGGTCTCGACCAATGGTTCTCAACCTGTGGGTCCCCAGATGTTCTTGGACTGTAACTCCCAGCAATCCAGGCCAGCTCAGCTAGTGATGAAGACTTCTGGGAGCTACAGTGCAGGAACATCTGGGGACTCACAGGTTGAGAACCACTGATCTAGACCATTGATTCCCAGATGTTCTTGGACTAATACTTCAAGAAGCATTCACCCCAACTGTGCTGGCCAGGATTTCTGGGAGATGTTATCAAAGACCATCTGGATACCCATAAGAACATAACATAAGAAGAGCCATGCTGGATCAGGCCAAAGGCCCATCTAGTCCAGTGGCCCCACCAGATGCATCTGGGAGCAGATGAAACTAGATATCTTTCTCCTGGTACCACTCCCCTGCATCTGGCCCTTGAAGTACCCTGGTTTTAAGCCTGGAGATTACACATCTCCATCATGGTTTGTAACCTGTGATGGACTTTTCCTCCAGGAATCTGTCCAATCCCCTTTTGAAGGCATCCAGGCCAGATGCCATCACCACATCCTGTGGCAGAGAATTCCACAGACTAACAATGCGCTGGGTGAAAAAATATTTTCTTTGGTCTGTTCTTACTCCCCCAGCCCTCAATTTGAGTGTATGTCCCCTAGTTCTGGTATTTTGTGAGAGGGAGAAGAACGTCCCTCTATCCACTTTACTCATGCCCTGCATTATTTGGTACGTCTCAATCATATTCCCCCAATATTGGGAACCACTGATTTAGATCCTGACACTGTAGGAATATAGCATAAATTTAACCATGAGTTTATATTGTATGCACTTGCCATGCTTCTGATGCAGCTTGGCTTATACTCTATCTGGGTGCTTCTGCTTCTCTTCATGCATCTGAAGAGAGAGGGGGAAAACTGATTTCTCCGCCTCTTTTGCTGAAACATGAATCACCCCATCTCAAACCGATTTTTCTCAAAAGCAGTACTTCTCAGTTTTTGGAATTCCAGATATTGACCACACTGGCTGCAAGTCCAAAACACCTGAAGGCCCAAACATTGAAAATCGCTTCTGACAATAAACACCAAATTAACTACAGATCTGAAAGCTTCAGCAGCTAGCCCAATCAATTTTTTTCAACTTTAGTACAGTGGACCCTTGTATAACAAACAGCTTGTATAACATAAAATTTGTACAACATAAAAAATTCCGGAGATAGGGGAAATTTGCTTAACATAATCACCTATGGGGAGAATCCGTACAACATAAAAATGGGATCACTCCGTTTTCAATGCATTCCTATGGGAATTTGTATAAAGGAAAATTTGCTTAACATAATTTCATTTGGAACGAATTAATTCCTTTATACAAGGTACCACTGTATTTCTCACCCCACTCCATTGCCCAGGCTAAAGTATGAGAATAGAAAGGTAAAGAGATGACATTATGAGGGAGGGATAAGTGGAAGACAAGAGAAATGTTGTGCACGTAATGGATGGGAAACAAGGTTTTTAACAACTTCAGGCAGCTGTTTTGATTTCTCCAAAGTTCATGGCAGAGATAAAGTGGAAAAAGTAAAATCATGGATGGGATTTTTCACCTCCGTTGTGTTGAAACACATTTTTAGCACAGTTATATAACTTAAGTTTTAAAATGCCACTTTACAATTAACAATGGGCAATTTTTTTATAAAAAAAACTTCACTTCACTGTAAACACAATTTAATTAGTTTTTGAAAATTATGTATTAATAAGTAACTTAATATGTGACCTTTTCTACCAATGTTTCCAGCTTGGGACAGATTAAAAACAAACAAGGAAATCAGTAAGCAAATCAAGCAAAGAAACAAATAAAAGAAATTGGTTTGTTATGTCCTCACTTGGGAATTATTCCGGTCAGATAGGCTTATACTGAAAATCCACAAGAAAGTAAAATAATAAAATAAAATAAAAGCATGCAGGAATCAGGTGGACTCAATGGAAGGTTCATTGCCTATTGTTCAACCCCTTGTTTGTCTGTGTTCTTCATATTTACTAAGATTTTGCTCCTCGTGAGGGAAGCGGGAGGGGAACCTCACAGGTGAAAAATTGTTGTGTGAAGAATTAGAAATGAGGGGTTGACAAAGTGAAAGGAGTATTCAAGTCAATAGCTTTCGCCCAGGGCAGCAGACGCCATGGATGTTTTTTTATGACAGCAGAGATCCATTTGGCTAAAACAAACCCTACCATGTACAACTGGCAACGTTTTTAAAGCTTGTCCATATTTGCTGACAGTTTTACGCATGTACAATACAAACCACACAAGCCCAAGGAATCCACTAGTCTCATGCAACCTTTTCAAAAACATCAAGCCTAATTCCATTACCACTTTCTGGAACCACTAAAATACACCCCCCCACACACACTAAATTAAGTCTACCAGTCATGCCGCTTTGTGTCATCTCTCTGATGTTTACTATGGCATGCAAGTATGTGGGCATATCTATATGTCCACATTGTGCTAATGTGAAACTCTTTGCTTGAATTTGTCCCCACCCCCTGCTCCCCCCAGAAGCACCAATACATGTTAACTTATTGATATCGGTTTTGTTCATGTGGCTGGATTTTTTTCTCCCCACATCCCATTGGGTGTTTGCTACCAAAGAGAAGCCTTTCATTCATTCAAGATTCAATTATTGCAATTTTACATACACTCCCCCCCTCTCTCTTAAAAACTAAGACACATGTGAGCTCAAACTGGGTTTATTTCCAGACAAATGGGTCTAGGATTGCAATTTTAATCCCCTATTTCAAAAATTGCTGTGAAACAGTTAGATGAACACAGCTCTGTGAACTGTTTCTCCAATTGCATATTTACTTAGAAAACATTTGTTGTCAGGCAGCTTAAAAACAAACAGACAATAAAACCATTTTCTTTTTATGTTATGTGTGCTCATCTGTCAAGGCAGATCATTTTTCTGAGATCACTCTTAGATTGTTACACTAAAATCTTGTACTGTGGAAATCTGCAAATTGAAGTTTGTTTTAACTTACTTTATGGTGCCTCCTGGCATTCTGACATATTTCAGAACAAGTTAGAGGAAATTTTCCCATCCACACTGTCATATATGGCTAGGCTGGCTACCTGAGCTTGGAAGCAAGATGATTAAAGATGTTATCCTCTGCACTTTTAGTAGGGACAAAGATGACTTCAGAGACCACCTCTCCCATCATGCCTTTGTCCCGAGGACTCTCAGAACCAGCTCTCTGAAAAAAGAGCTTGCTCTATGGAGAGCTGGCCCCCTGTTTCTAGAAGGGCTGTTGCTGTGTCCCTGCTTGTTTGAATGGTCGCGTGTGCTGCTGGGCAGGAATCAGAAAGGGTGGACATTTAATGGATGGTTGCTGGGTATTTTTGATTGGGTGGAGGTGATGTGGCATAATAAGTGAGGAGTGTTGCAACTCACTGTGGGAAAGATTCCACCACCCCTGAAGGCTGTTCCTGTTAATCAAATACAGTACACTCCTCTGGAGTGTATAGAAAATGGATAGATCAGGGCTTTTATTAGAATACTTCCATGGCATTTAGCTCAATAGTTAGAGCCCATAACCGTGAATCATTATTTCATGTAAATAATCAATGTAAATAGAAGAAAAGTCTATAGACCTCTAAATACATTACACTGAAGCCAATAAAAAACAGGACAGGCACCAGGTATTAACATGGTACAGTAGTACCTCTACTTGGGAGTTTAATCCGTTCTGAAAGCATGATCATAAGTCAAACAGCTTGTTAAGTAGAGCAGCCATATCTAAAAAATAATAATTTAAAAATCAATTTTAAAAAGTAGAGCAGACCGCTTCTAAAATTTGTAAACACCAATGGTTTTCTGCTCCTTAAGTCAAACTGCTCTTAAGTAGAGCCGCTCATCAGTAGTGGCACCACTGTAAAACTGTTGGATAGCTCTGTGGTTTAGGGATGCAGCTGAGGAGCCAGGTTCAGTTCTCCACTGGGTTTTCTTGAAAGCAGCAGGACTTGATGATCCAGTAGGGTCTCTTCCAACTCTGCAGTTCTAAGATGATGATGATGATGATGATGATTAACCTTCATTACCTATACATCTCATTCATTATGTTTTCATGAGTCTGATGATCTAGTTCAGAAGCTGTGCTTGCAAGCATATATAGACTTTTTTACTTCCTATTTTGACAGCTACCCGCTGTGTATTTGAGCCTCTTTCCCCCTTTAAATTATGTG
Organism: Phrynocephalus forsythii; assembly: GCA_029282475.1. Lineage (NCBI taxonomy): Eukaryota > Metazoa > Chordata > Lepidosauria > Squamata > Agamidae > Phrynocephalus > Phrynocephalus forsythii. The sequence continues at coordinate 93,344,440 of JAPFRF010000005.1, read as the reverse complement.
GTTTTAAATATTCTCATCCCGACACCATTTCCTTCCATTCCTGAGTGAAATTGCATTTTTTTAAAAATACTCCATGTTATTAAAGAGATTTTAAAAAGTACAATTAGCTTAATTACCTGAGAGCACGGAGTGCTCCTAAATTTGTAGAAGGCATTTTCTTAACTAGAGCAGACAGCTAGAAATATTAAGTAACCAATATCCACCACTTGCATTGTTCAATCTTCTAGTTTATACATCACAGGCAGTGCTAAATTAAGTTAGTTAGAAAAGATAATTTAATTTCTTTTGATTAAGTGCCAGGAATAAATACCAGGTGAATGGCAGGGTGTTTCAATGAGCCCAAAGCCTAATGAATCTTTCCCTTCCCTGTGTTAATTAGAATTTCAAAGGAGAAACTCTGGAGGGACTAATTTCTTGGGAGTACAAAGAAGAGCCTTTTGTTCTAACTCTCCCAAAGTAAGTAATCACACTTGCTGCCTGACCTTGCATCTGTTTGGTTCGGAGTGATTCTGCACACTCGGATAACATGCTGAAAACTCCAAGAAAATGCTCCTCTTGAGCAATGTTGCTCTTTCTGGCATCTTATTTGGAATAAACTTGGAGTGATAACTGGACGGGCGGGGGAGATGTTCTACAGAATCATGTAGCCACACCTCTTCTAATCTCTGGCCCTCCCTGGTGCCAGTTAAAGAAAAAAAACAATTCTAAATAAAGGCAAACAACAGAGGCTTCCTTTTCACCATCATGATCATGATGATTCCTACCAGTTAATGGCTGAAGAAGTGGACTTGTCCACTGAAGCTCACAACAAAATAGAGCAGTTCATTTTTAAAGTGTTGCAGTGCTTTTGTGTTCTTTATTTTTTGTTTGTTTGTTTTACTTTTGCCTAACATGCTAGCACAAACTATCATGGCTACCTCTTCTAAAATTAGAAACCCCGTGTCATTTAGAATTACAGCTTTCACAAACAAATGTGAAATTAGTTATGGGCATACAGGCAGAGTGGTGTGGGTACTAAGCTACATCTCATTGTTAATCTCAACAAGAAGGGATCCAAAAAACCCCAATGGGTCTTGCTAAACCATCTTTCATGCAAGTCCCACTTATTTGATGGTTCTGCTCCAGTTGGGATTTACTCTTACTCAGGTGTGTGTGTGTGTGTGTGTGTGTGTGTGTGTGTGTGTGTGTGTGTGTGTGTGTGTGTGTGTGTGTGTGTGTGTGTGAAACGGCATGCCACCAGGCTTCAATGAAAATGCTGTTTTAATTTGTTGTGATAACCATGTGCCAAAAAAGAGATAGATACATTAGGTGTAGAGCAGTGGTTCTCAACCTGTGGGTCCCCACATGTTCTGGGACTGCAACACCCAGAAGCCTCAACCACTCGCTCTGCTGGAACTTTCACATCTTTGTGAAAGTGAAGGGTGGTTCACTTCTTGTTTTGAGGATATTTTCCACCTACTGACCGGCCTTGTCTGCTGATTTAGATTTTAAAATGTATGCACTCTTTTATTCTAAAACCAGTTAAACAATATTCAATTCTTTGTTTGCTGGTTTATTGGTTAATACCTTCTAAAACCATCCTCATCTTTACAATCGTCAGAATGATATAGAAGTACAGTTAAAACAGTATTATATAGTTAATAAAACAATTAAAAACTGTTCAATATGGCATGAAAGCAATTCTAAAAAGCAACAAAAATACCCCCCCAAACAAACAAGTAATCAACAACAAAACTCACACTGACCAGCTAAAAAAGCAACAGGAGCAAATTAATCAAATCTCCTGGAAAGCAAAAAGGTTTGAACTGGCAATGATACCACTGCAGTGAGAGAAGGAATTCCATTGGAATTACTTTTGGTGCTGAATGACATCTTTCTTTCTTTCTTTCTTTCTTTCTTTCTTTCTTTCTTTCTTTCTTTCTTTCTTTCTTTCTTTCTTTCTTTCTTTCTTTCTTTCTTTCTTTCTTTCTTTCTTCCTTCCTTCCTTCCTTCCTTCCTTCCTTCCTTCCTTCCTTTCTTTCTTTAATTTACCCCACCTTTCTCCTTAAAAGGGATTCAAGGTGGTTTTACATTATATAAAATAATATTTGAAGCTAAAACAATGAGTATACAAAGGCAACTTACATCACTGAAATACATTTCAAGCTAAAAATGTATAACTATGCAAATAATGTATAGAAATCTACGTGAGACCGATAACCTTGATTACAAAAATTGAGACCATAGGCCGACTTTCAGATGCAGTCTTCGAATTAAATCATTAATTTATAGAGCTTTGGAGAACTTAGTTTAGTAATTTAATGAGGCACTTTTCTTAACATAATTGAGGTCTTGATAAGCTCTTGAAATTGAGAAAGGGTGATAAATGGGGTGGTAGAAACTGTACAAATAGACCTTTGTGTGGGAAGAATTCATTTTGATCAATGCATAAAAGAAATGGGGTGTGGTAGTTCTAGGAGCTAAAAGTGTGAATATTTAGGAATAGAGGAACTCTGGGTGGTTAACAATAATATCAAAAAATTAACAATAATATCAAAAAATTATTTCAAAACACATCAATAAATAAAAAGGCAATAAAACAACAAAACAAATGATCTCTACAGGAACAAAATGAGCTCACTTACATGCACCTGGGCTAGAATGTCTGTTTATTAGATATGGCCATTTAGGCAGTGCAGAAAATTGATGAAGGCTAGATATGGTTTCATGCATGGAACAGTTAAAATAGTTTTACAATGTGAATAAACATCCCCAGCTTATCTGTTATTTCCATCAAATCACATTGTTAGATTGTACTAACATTCTGATTTATAATATTTAATTATTTCCTTCATTTATATAGTGGTGCATTAGTGCAGGAGGGCTACTCTGGGTGGTTACATGATAAATCTAACAATGAATCAAAAATAAAGTAAAATAAAGATTTCAAGTGCAATTGCCAAGATAAAACAGTGCTTTATAATAGAATGTCTCAGTTGTATGTCTGGCCACATACCCAATTACAGAGTCAAAATGTGCCCTGGCATCTTGTCAAAGAGCTGCAAGGTTACACAAACCTTGCAAAAATACCAGTATGATCCCATCTTGTGCCTATTTCAGTACCCTGGACAGAGCCTGTTGCTGATAACTCATTGCCATGCATACACCCACTCTATTGAACCATGCTCTGCAACAGGGCTGGGAAGTTCAGAGACTTAAAGAGGTACCCCCTTGCATAGAGGTTAGATCCAGTGGGATGTGTGTAAGTATTGGCTCAATAGCTACCATTGATTTAGTGGATAGTTGGGACTAACAATAGCATTTAAAATATCTTCTAAGTATATGCCTAATATAGAATCCTGCCTCCTTTGGTGGTCAGCCGCATGCCTTTTGGGAAGTCCATAAAAAAGGACACAAAAGCAACAGACTTGCCATTTGTCATTCCTGTGCAACCTGGGCCTAGAGACATAAAGCTTTTGAACTTTGATGCAGGGTATGTTTTGTTTGGGGAGTTGCTGGAGAAGTTTTGAAGCCAGGTTGACCTTAACTTTAGAACAGAGAACACACACACACAAGTACCTTTTCTGACCAGCAGAGAAGGCATGCATGCACAAAACTGCTGCATTCCTCTTAGAAGGCTCCATTTTTATTCATCTTATCTACGTTTACCAGCAAGACATTGGAGTGCTTACAAAAATAATAGCTCGGATAGAGGGCAGGTATCCTTTAGACCTTTGGCCCTGCCTCAAAGCAAAAGGTCAGGGGAAATAGAAGGTCACTTCCCTTTCAGATATGGCATGTGGGTGGCCAGGAGCATGTGCACATCACTGCAGTCTCCCCAGAACACACCCTTCAAAGGAAGGTTCCCACAGTTTTGTTTCTGTCTTACTGTATTCATCACTGTAAGGCTTCTGTGAGACCACTTTCTTAGGTAGGCCGGCATGTTGGAAGATAATGACTTTATGAAAACTTCCACTGTAATCCTTTTGTTTCCCCACCTCTGAAATCTTAACTAGTTAACATTCTTGGAAAAGAAGACACATGCTGTAAACACACAATCAAAAAGAAGGGTGATAATAAACAGAAGTTTATGTGGGTGCCTTTTTTAATTGATTTGCTGGAGAACAGTTTCCTCAGTGCATTTCCCCTGTTCTTTGCTGGGTGAAAGTCCTGCTCAGAATTTGCACAGCAAAAAAGGCAAGGTGGTCCATATTTATGAGGTTAGTGGCAATTGTAGTTCTAATAATATTTATGCACTGTCTGCCAAAGGGTATGTGACAGGGCAAATATTTACACACAATATTGCTGACAGTCTCAGTAACCATGAACTGCATTATCTGTGGAAGAATCAATATTCTGCTCTAATTCCAGAGTCTCAGCAGTGCCTCCTAAACTACACCGCTCATCGGAAGAATTCCAGGTGGCATTTATTGTATGAGACATCTATTCTGAGGTATATTTATATGTTTCTTTCTTCAGTGCTTCAATGATTTTGTTTTGGGTAATGTGGCCTTCGGTAAGAGGGACTATTAGGATGAAATGACAGGATGTGAAAAGCAAAACAGGTATAGCAGAAAGGAAAAGCTTTGCCTCTTTCTTCATAATGTAAAGCCTTGGGAGCCGGAAGGGAGGGTGATTCTGGGAGCTGTAGTCCAAAAAAAACCCAAACCCAAAAACAAAACAAAAAAACCCAAACAAAACATACCCCACCTTGGCATTTTTATTCTCTGAGTAAAGCCAATGCCATTGTTATGGTGGTATATCCTTTGACCTGCTAACGGCAGGCTCAAAAGGATGGTTGAGATGTAAGGGAAATACAGCAGGGTTGTTCAGCTTCACCCCTGTATTAAATGAATGCATGCGGGGGCACACCAAATATTCCTACACAAAGTACTGGTTGGCCATGCCCACCCAGCAGCTTCATGTATAAAATAAATTGTAGAGATGGTTCTGTGTATACACAGTAGTATGCATGTAGGATGCTTCGAGATTAATATTGCATGTGTTACTGCTGGAAGGCAAATAATGCCTACCAATCATGATGACGATACAATATCTTCAGAGCCAGAAGCAGGATATATCACAGGATAAGAGCTTTTTTCACATTAGCGGATCTGTACAGTAATCATGTTTGGGTCACATTCGTGCTTCCAGGTTGGGCTCAACATGTGCCTCACTTCCCCATTTTCCAAATTTCTTTCATCTGGCTTCTGCATCAGTTTGGCTGAAATACAGCAGTAAGTTGCAACTGCTAGATAGCTCAATGGCTTAACTACAGTAGTTCCAAAGAATCCACCGCACCTATGGAAGAGCACTCCCCAAATCTTCACTGATCTGATGGGTCTGCTCTAGTTGGGACTCATTACTGGATTTCATCTTGTGATGCACCTTCATTTTAAGAGATGCATTCTTGTGTACAAGTGCTTGTTGACAAATCTGAGCATCTTTACAAGCATTTCCATCTAATTAAATGCTCTCCCAAAATCTGCCTTTTTTTTTACACTGGAGAATTACATAAAATATGGACAAGTGTGACTATCAAATTATGGTTTGTGTTTCAGTCTGTACATTGTTTGTGGAAGTGCATGTTCATTCTCATGAAATAGACAACGAACATATTTCTTGCTTGATCCTATCTGCTCATAGGCTTTCCATGAGTCCATGATTGGCCAGAGAGGGAGACAACAGGTCTCCTCCCTTATCTGCCATGACACTCAGTTCTAATACAACAGCCAGTCATTGGATGGACATCAATGCTTGGAGATTTGGGACAGATAAAAGGAACTACAACTTCATATAGCTTTTCACAACTCACAACTAGAGATGGGCATGACCAGAAAAAATGACGTTTCGAGTTTTCGTTTGTCGGAACGGGTCCGTTCCGTTCCGTTTCCGTTTGTCGCGAATTTTTTCAAAAATTGTTCGGTTTGACGTTTCGTTCGTCGTTTGTCGTTTCTCCTGCGATTTAGCACGATTTGACTTCCCAGAGCATGGGGGCGTCCCGCAATGACCCAGAGCAGGCGGAAAACACTTTAAACTGGGTTATGAATAATATATTTAATAAATATATCATAGCATAAGACTGCATCCTATGCAATAATGCAAACAAAGTGGGCAGGATGCAATATTCTTTTTTTCTCTTGTTCAACGCTGACTGAACCGGCCACCCTACTTGGTCTGGCTGCCTGTTATACTTTTTTTGTTTTGTTTTGTTTTGAAGCCTTTATCCATCCCATTTCCCCTCGACCTCTCAGAGGCAGCAGGAGACACAGTATTCCGTTCCTCCCCAATCTGGATGAGGGTCTACTCCTTTCAATGTCCCCTCCCCATGACACTCCTTGTAAAGCTTTCAAGCAAATGCCACCCTGGTCAACTAGCGGTCAGAGATTCAGATGCTTCCCCCCACACACTTATCCGGATGAGTGCCCCTCAATCTATTGGGGAATCATCACCAGTTGGAGTGTCCCGAGGAGCCTGGTTCGCTCATGAAGCGGAAGTGGTCTTGGTGTTGTCTCAGGCAGCCATGGGCGGAGGCTTCCCTCCCGCTCAGCATGATCCGGACATGTGGGCCCAAGTTCAGCTGCTCTTGTTACAGCAAAGCCACAAAGCCAGAATGGCAGGGAACAACGGGGAGGGATTCTTTCAGCCCCTACTTTGGAGGCCAGTTTGGACTACCTAGGAAACCAGTTCCACCAACCCACTGGAGACAGAGTCCACGCATGCACGCAGCAAAGCCACGAAGCCAGAACGGCGGGGAACAACGGGGAAGGATTGTTTCAGCCCCTACTTTGGAGGCCAGTTTAGACTACCCAGGAGACCAGTTCCACCTACCCAGTGGAGTCACAGAGTCCACGCATGCACGTGGCAAAGCCACGAAGCCAGAACGACGGGGAACAACGGGGAAGGATTGTTTCAGCCACCTACTTTGGATGCCAGTTTTCACTACTCAGGAGACAACTGCCACCTACCCAGTGGAGACAGAGTCCAAGCATGCAGCAAAGAAGCCAGAATGGCGGGGAATAATGGGGAAGGATTGTTTCAGCCACGTACTTTGGAGGCCAGTTCTGACTACCCAGGAGACCAGTTCCACCTACCCAGTGGAGACACAGAGTCCACGCATGCACACGGCAAAGCCACGAAGCCAGAACAGTGGGGAACAATGGGGAAGGATTCCTTCAGCCCCTACTTGGAGGCCAGGTTTGACTACCCAGGAGACCACTTCCACCAACCCAGTGGAGACACAGAGTCCACGCATGCACGCGGCAAAGCCACGAAGCCAGAACGGCGGGGAACAACGGGGAAGGATTGTTTCGGCCCCTACTTTGGAGGCCAGTTTTCACTACCCAGGAGGAGACCACTTCCACCAACCCAGTGGAGACACAGAGTCCACGCATGCAGCCACAAAGCCAGAACGGTGGGGAATAACGGGGAAGGATTGTTTCAGCCACCTACTTTGGAGGCCACCAAGCCAGAGTTTTGACTGCCCAGCAGTCAGAGATTCAGATGCTCCCCCCCCCAAAAAAACCCTCATCCGGATGAGTTCCCCTCAATCTCTCGGGGAATCATCGCCACTTGGAGTATCCCGAGGAGACCGGTTCACTCATTGAGCGAGCAGAGTAGACCTTCTCACTCCTTGACCAGGTTGTGCATTTCGAGGCCGATCTCCAGGGCAGAGACCCTCCGCTGCCCTCCACCTCGTCCGGCTTCCCTGCCGTGTCGCTGGAAGTTGCCTCGGTGTTGTCTTAGGTGGCTGCGGGCGGAGGCTTCCCTCCCGCTCAGCATGATCTGGCCATGTGGGCCCACCTTCAGCTGCTCTTGTCTGCTTACAGCAAAGCCAGGAAGCCAGAATGGCGGGGAAGTTTGGGGAAGGAATCTTTCAGCCACCTACTTTGGAGGCCAGCTTTCAAACCCAGGAGACCACTTCCACCAACCCAGTGGAGACAGAGTCCACGCACACACGCGGCAAAGCCACAAAGCCAGAATGGTGGGGAACAACGGGGAGGGATTTTTTCAGCCTGGTACTTTTATCTCTCAGTGAAGGTTCCAGGGAGGAGAAAGAGAAATAGAAAGTTGGAGGATAATAGGGTACTATAGGATAGATAGGGTAATAGAGGATAGGGTACTTGAAATAGAAATAGAAATGGAAATAGCTATACAATAGAAAAGATAAATAGAAATAGGGAACTAGAAAGAGAAATAGAAGGTTCCAGGAAGGAGACCACTTCCACCAACCCAGTGGAGACGCATGCGGCAAAGAAGCCAGTCCACGCATGCGGCAAAGAAGCCAGAATGGCGGGGAACAATGGGGAGGGATTCCTTCAGTCCCTAATTGGAGGCCAGTTTTGACTACCCAGGAGACCAGTTCCACCATCCCAGTGGAGACACAGAGTCCACGCACGCGGCAAAGAATCCAGAATGGCGGGGAACAAGGGGGAAGGATTGTTTCTGGCCTGGTACTTTTCTCTCTCAACAAAGCTTTCAGGGAGGACACCAGTTCCACCAACCCAGTGGAGACACAGAGTCCACGCATGCAGCAAAGAAGCCAGAACGGCGGGGAACAATGGGGAAGGATTGTTTCAGCCCCTACTTTGGAGGCCAGTTTTGACTACCCAGGAGACCACTTCCACCAACCCAGTGGAGACACAGAGTCCACGCATGCACGCGGCAAAGCCACGAAGGCAGAACGGCGGGGAACAACAGGGAAGGATTGTTTCAGCCCCTACTATCCTCTTCCGAGAAGCTTACGGCAATGTCTAAGGTCCCATTTTTTTTTCTTTTTTCTTTTTCTTTAATATTATTATCCGCCAAATTTCTTTTGGTCATTGCTGTTTTGTTATTGTAGTTCATAATTGTTCTTGCTGTTTTAATTTTGATACTGTAAACCGCCCAGAGTCCCCATTGTGGGAATGGGGCGGTATACAAGTGTAAATAATAAATAATAATAAATAAATAAATAATAAATACTTTGGAGGCTAGTTTTGACTAACCAGGAGACCACTTCCACCAACCCAGTGGAGACACAGAGTGCACGCATGCAGGCGGCAAAGCCACGAAGTCAGAACGGTGGGGAACAACAAACAAACCTGTACAAACCTGTACTGCCTGTACTGCAGGTAAAACTGTGCTCACGACCTGGGTTCAATCCCCGGTAGCAGGCTCAAGGTTCACTCAGCCTTCCATCCTTCCGAGGTCGGTAAAATGAGTACCCAGCTCGCTGGGGGGGCAATGTGTAGCCTGCACACTGTAATTAAAAATTGTAAACCGCCCAGAGACTACTTGTAGTGGTATGGGGCGGTATATAAGCAGAACACTTTTTAATGAATCAATATAATATTGTAAGGCTGATATCAAGCAGCGGCCTCCCAAAAAAGATATTTGGGTGTAAATAAAAACAATATAGTTTAGTTGTAGTCACTCAGGGAATAAACTGAAAATAATTTTCTGAATTCAACTTGATGCACTGAAGTGGAATGTGCCTGCCTGTGTGTTCAAGTGCACACCCAGCACAACAAGTGTATGCATGTAAACAACAAACAAACAATGGAGTACTGAATCAATATAATATTGTAATGCTGATATCAGCAGCGGCCTCCCAAAAAAGATATTTGGGTGTAAATAAAAACAATATAGTTTAGTTGTAGTCACTCAGGGAATAAACTGAAAATAATTTTCTGAATTCAACTTGATGCACTGAAGTAGAATGTGCCTGCCTGTGTGTTCAAGTGCACACCCAGCACAACAAGTGTATGCATGTAAACAACAAACAAACACTGGAGTACTGGATCAATATAATATTGTAAGGCTGATATCAGCAGAAGCAGTGGCCTCCCAAAAAAAGATGTTGTTGTTGTTCAGTCATTCAGTCGTGTCCGACTCTTCGTGACCCCATGGACCAGAGCTCGCCAGGCCTTCCTATCCTCCACTGCCTCCCGGAGTTTTGTCAAATTCATTTTGGTTGCATCGATGACACTGTCCAACCATCTCATTCTCTGTCGTCCTCTTTTCCTTTTGCCTTCGATTTTTCCCAGCATCAGGGACTTTTCCAGGGAGTCCTCTCTTCTCATGAGGTGGCCAAAGTACTGGAGCCTCAGCTTCAAAATCTGTCCTTCCAGTGAACATTCGGGGTTGATTTCTTTCAGAATGGATAGGTTTGATCTCTTTGCAGTCCAGGGGACTCTCAAGACTCTCCTCCAGCACCACAGCTCAAAAGCATCAATTCTGCGGCGATCAGCCTTCTTTATATTCCAGCTCTCACTTCCATACATCACTACTGGAAAAACCATAGCTTTAACCATCCTGACCTTAGTTGGCAAACTGATGTCTCTGCTCTTTAGTATGCTATCTAGGTTTGCCATTGCTTTCCTCCCAAGAAGCAGGCGTCTTTTTATTTCATTGCTGCAGTCGCCATCTGAAGTGATCAAGGAGCCCAAGAAAATAAACTCTGTCATTGCCTCCATTTCTTCCCCTTCTATTTGCCAGGAGGTGATGGGACCAGTGGCCATGATCTTAGTTTTTTTGATGTTGAGCTTCAGCCCATTTTTTCCACTCTCCTCTTTCACCCTCATTAAGAGGTTCTTTAATTCTTCCTCACTCTCTGCTATTAGAGTAGTATCATCTGCGTATCTGAGGTTGTTGATATTTCGTCCGGCAATCTTAATTCCGGCTTGTGATTCATCCAGACCGGCCTTTCTCATGATGTACTCTGCATATAAGTTAAATAGGCAAGGTGACAATATACAGCCTTGTCGTACTCCTTTCCCAATTCTAAACCAGTCAGTTGTTCCATATCCAGTTCTGACGGTTGCTGCTTGTCCCACATATAGATTTCTTAGGAGACAGATAAGGTGGTCAGGCACTCCCATTCCTTTAAGGACTTGCCATAGTTTGTTGTGGTCTACACAGTCGAAGGCTTTGGCATAGTCAATGAAGCAGAAGTAGATGTTTTTCTGGAACTCTCTGGCTTTCTCCATAATCCAGCGCATGTTGGCGATTTGATCTCTAGTTCCTCTGCCCCTTCGAAATCCAGCTTGTAGTTCTGGAAGTTCTCTTTCCACATACTGCTGAAGCCTGCCTTGTAGAATTTTGAGCATAACCTTGCTAGCATGTGAAATGAGTGCAATTGTGCGATAGTTGGAGCATTCTTTGGCATTTCCTTTCTTTGGGATTGGGATGTAGACCGATCTTTTCCAGTCCTCTGGCCACTGCTGGGTTTTCCAAATTTGCTGGCATATCTTATGCAGCACCTTTACAGCATCCTCTTTTAAGATTTTAAAGAGTTCAATTGGAATGTCGTCACCTCCACTGGCCTTGTTGTTTGCAATGCTTTCTAAGGCCCACTTGACTTCACTTTCCAGGATGTCTGGCTCCAAGTCAGCAATTACGCTATCTTGGTTATCAGGGACATCCAGATCTTTCCGATATAATTCTTCTGTATATTCTTGCCATCTCTTCTTGATCTCTTCTGCTTCAGTTAGGTCCCTACCATTTTTGTCCTTTATCATATCCATCTTTGCACGAAATACCCCTTTAATATCTCCAATTTTCTTGAACAGATCTCTGGTTTTTCCTTTTCTGTTGTTTTCCTCTATTTCTTTGCACTGTTCATTCAAGAAGGCCGCCCTGTCTCTCCTTGCTATTCTTTGGAAGTCTGCATTCAATTTTCTGTATCTTTCCCTTTCTCCCTTGCATTTTGCGTCCCTTCTCTCCTCCGCTATTTGTAGGGCCTCGTTGGACAACCACTTTGCTTTCTTGCATTTTCTTTTCTTTGGAATATTTTTCATTGCAGCCTCCTGTACAATGTTACAAGCCTCCATCCATAATTCTTCAGGTGTTCTGTCCACCAGTCACTCAGGGAATAAACTGAAAATAATTTTCTGAATTCAACTTGATGCACTGAAGTAGAATGTGCCTGCCTGTGTGTTCAAGTGCACACCCTGCACAACAAGTGTATGCATGTAAACAATAAACAAACACTGGAGTAATTAATCAATATAATATTGTAAGGTTGATAGCAGCAGCAGCCTCCCAAAAAAGATATTTGGGTATATATAAAAACAATATAGTTTAGTTGCAGTCACTCAGGGAATAAACTGAAAATAATTTTCTGAATTCAACTTGATGCACTGAAGTGGAATGTGCCTGCCTGTGTGTTCAAGTGCATACCCTGCACAACAAGTGTATGTATGTAAACAACAAACAAACACTGGAGTACTGAATCAATATAATATTGTAAGGCTGATATCAGCAGAAGCAGTGGCCTCCCAAAAAAAGATATTTGGGTGTAAATAAAAACAATATAGTTTAGTTGTAGTCACTCAGGGAATAAACTGAAAATAATTTTCTGAATTCAACTTGATGCACTGAAGTAGAATGTGCCTGCCTGTGTGTTCAAGTGCACACCCAGCACAACAAGTGTATGCATGTAAACAACAAACAAACACTGGAGTACTGGATCAATATAATATTGTAAGGCTGATATCAGCAGAAGCAGTGGCCTCCCAAAAAAAGATATTTGGGTGTAAATAAAAACAATATAGTTTAGTTTCAGTCACTCAGGGAATAAACTGAAAATAATTTTCTGAATTCAACTTGATGCACTGAAGTGGAATGTGCCTGCCTGTGTGTTCAAGTGCATACCCTGCACAACAAGTGTATGTATGTAAACAACAAACAAACACTGGAGTACTGAATCAATATAATATTGTAAGGCTGATAGCAGAAGCAGCGGCCTCCTAAAAATATATTTGGGTGTAAATAAAAACAATATAGTTTAGTTGTAGTCACTCAGGGAATAAACTGAAAATAATTTTCTGAATTCAACTTGATGCACTGAAGTGGAATGTGCCTGCCTGTGTGTTCAAGTGCACACCCTGCACAACAAGTGTATGTATGTAAACAACAAACAAACACTGGAGTAATGAATCAATATAATATTGTAAGGCTGATCGCAGCAGCAGCCTCCCAAAAAAGATATTGGGGTGTAAATAAAAAAACAATATAGTTTAGTAGTTGTAGTCAGGTAAACTGAAAATAATTCTCTGAATTCTTCTGTCCCACTTAAATGGAATGTGTCTGTGTGTTCAAGGGCACACACACAGCTCAACAAGTTTAAAAACAAACAATTAAGTAAGTAATTAGTAAACTAAATAATATTGTGAAATATTCTCCACTTAGGAGGATAGAGGATCAACTTCTGTTCTTGCCTTGCACCCCAAATGTGTGTGTGCAAGCAAATTGAAGTTGGGAAAAATAGAAAATAAATGGTAGTATATATATTTTAAAATAAATCCATGACCCTCTCCTTTATCCAAGAAATATCCTCCTCTCCCCACAAACAGCCAGAGAAGAGGAAAAATAGAAAACCCTAACTGCTTCCCTTCGCCAAAGCTGCAGGGAATCAAAGAAATTTTTCTAATAAAAATTCAATTCCCTCCCTGCCTGCCTAAAGCCTAAAGCCTCCAGGCCTCCCTCCTCGAATAATCCACTAGCACAGCACAGTCCTCCCTCAACCACATCCAAGAGCCGACTGCGATTTCTGGAAGGTGCCTCGACTTTTTATGCCCTCTGGCACATCCAGAAGTGTCAGTCAAAACCTGGCCATGCCATTGGTGTAATTGTTCAAAAAAATTGCATGGTCTCATCCCATGCCCAGCCCACATGGGCAGGTCTAAAAAAATAAAAAATAAAATAAAATCAATGTGACATTTTATTGCCATAAAAAACCCACTGCTGCTACTATTAAAATTCAGGCATTTAAAATAAATAAATTTCACATGTTTCTGTGGTCATTTGGTGTGTTTTTTGACCATGATTTACAAAGAAAAATTGCAGTCGCCATTTTGGATCCACCCCCACCGCATGGCATGGCGAGATGACGAGATGATGCCCCCCCCCCAGCCTGGTGCCAGCAGCCCAGGACAGGGGGAGGCCGTGGACCCCCCCCAGAAACCACCCCTCTGGTAGGTGGCAATTGGCCTGCAATTTCGCCTGCTTTTTCGGCCGGGAAGGAATCGTTTTTTAAAACTTTTAAATACTTTTTCTGAGCTTGCTTGGCATCGCGTGATCGCCGCGATGCCACAAACGGAAACGGAAAACCCGACCTAATTTTTCTTTTTTCAGTTCGAGTTCGAGTGGTAACGGCTTAATTACCATTACCGTTTCTGTTACCTATGGAACCGAAAAAAAGGTAACGGAAACAAAAATTTTACTGCTCCGTGCCCATGTCTACTCACAACTGCAAAATTTAGTGATACTTGCTAAGTTGGATAGGGCACAGTTATATTTAAAAGCACAATAGGAAAATTCATGGAGATTGGAATCAGGGTGGCTTCATATCACCCTTGGTAGCAAAACCAAGGGGACTATAACTGAATAATGATGTCTCCTGATGGCTTCCCCACTGGTCTACCAGTGTATGAACACAATGCCTGACTCAGCACAGCTTTCCTTAGATTCTTATCATTCTTTTTATGTTCCTAGGGAAATGGCAAATGACATTGATTTCAACCGTTTATCAAGGATGGAGGGCTTACTTCTTGGAAACTGGAAACTATTTCTATCATGAATAACAGTACAGGAAATGGAAATATACTATTCATGTCTATTGAAAAATAAAAACAATGTTGAGAAGTCAGACACATCAAAATGTAATTCAGCCTCCACACAAAATAACTTAAAATCCCCGAATCAAATGCTGAATTCAGAATATTGGCAAGGATGTGCAGTGTGAAGCAATGCATCCTCCATCCATTTTATTTCAAACACCTCTCCCTGCACAAAAGTCTATTATGGGATGTAAGAAGCTGTAGAACCTTAATATGAGCTAGAGTCAACATCTTCTGTTGGTGGCTCAGAGAAATGAAGACACTCATGGGAAGAGGGAAAGAAGGCTCATGAAAGATGAAAGCTAACAAGTCAGCACCTTGACACAACCTAAAGAAAAAGGAACCAACATGGAGTCACATTGGGTCATTCAAATGAATTGCATTGTCCCATAGCCATTGAAATGAAGCCAATGTCTTCAAGAAAGATAGTAGGAAGCCTTTAACAAGCCAAGATCTGTGAATCTCTGGCACCTGTGTTTTTGATCTGTGAACAGTGAAGGGAAAAAGTTCAAGGACCAAAGTCTATTCCTAGCTCCTGATTCATCATTGTTATCTTATACAGCTAGCAGAACTCTGGCTGTGTTTGAAAGTAGGTTCCTCTATCCTGATAAGGGAGTTTAAAAAGAGACAACAACAAAAGACTTGCTTTAGGAATGCACCAAGGCTGTTCAGGATGAATGCAGACACTATGTTTGAAATACACAGAGATAGTCTCCATGTAACATAAAATGAATTTACACTCATGTCCCCATATTTTCTCACCTCACTCCACAAATAGGACTACCAAGGTGGTGAGAAAAGATCAGTGAAGTTCTGCATTCCCTCACGGCACCAAGCACTTGGCCCAAGCACAGCATATATCCCTGTAGACATGATTTCCATGTGTAGTTTTGGGGTCCAATTAATGGATCTTTACCCTTATAAACATGATCACTGGCAAATTTATGTAAGCCAGTGTGGCTCATTTTAAGATGGGAGAGGGACCTTATTTATTTCAAGGGTTTCTTGGGGAATAACCTACCTGAGGCTGTGGGCAAGTGGTAGGCAACCCTTTCCGCTTTCTTTCATGTGTTCTCTTTCTGCCTTTCTGGGAATCTTTTTCTGTTTTAATCCTCCCCTTGGATCTCAACTGGCTGCATAATCTAGAAATAGATTACGTCCTCTGGAGGTCTGATGTACCTTCCTTAGAGAAGGAAAAACGGTCCTTAAAATAGAACATTTTGAAAATATTTCAGAAGTAACATTAAATAGACCTTCATTCATTAATAATGTTGCTTTTTTTACATGCCACTACATAAGGAAAGGGGAAGGCGACTATACCTCACTATGAAAAATAGTTTTCTAGTATGTACTATATGTACACAAATGTATCCGTTTATAAGCTCTAACCTCAGCCTATAAATGATTTTGGACTGTAGCAGTTTCAAGATCTGAGTTAAGGTAATGTTTCAGGATGGAGACTGGAAACTTGTTGCATCAGCTTCAGGTATCTGGTTTCACCTCAGGGACGCAGGATAAATTATCTTTGCCCATCTCTGTACCAGGATTGCTAATCATGCAGTGCATTCTCCATTGCCTTATCTTGAGGTCTACAGCTCAGCCAGGAGGAGGAGCATACACAGGACTCCTCTATCAGAAGAGACAAGGATTAATTTTAACTGACTAGATGGTTACTGGAGACAAATTAAGAGTATTACCTAGTGACTGGAGGAAGATATGGGTTCTCATCAAGCAAAGTAGTCCTTCTTGAAAGATGGTAGATCTACCTGTAACTATTTGTGTGTGTGTGTGTGTGTGTGTGTGTGTGTGTGTGTGTGTGTGTGTGTGTGTGTGTGTGTGTGTGTGTGTGTGTGTGTGTGTGTGTGTGTGTGAGTGTGAGTGTGAGTGTGAGTGTGAGTGTGAGTGTGTAGTCTGGGCACACAATCAAAAAACAAGATCGGGTAATACTTCTATGGAACAATTAAATTATTACAGATGGGAAAAGTCAATGCATCCTGTAATATCTGAGGTGAAACCAGGTATGTCAAACTAATGCAACAGGCTGCCAAATCTCTGTCTTGAGGCATTGTGAACCAGTAAGTGTCCTCTACAGAGGGCATATCAAACCTCACATTTAATAAATGCAGAAATGATTCTGATGTAATTCTGATGTAGTGAATGAAATGTCTTCCCTTTTGAAACATTATTACCAATGTATTCTTCTCCCATTTTCTGATGTTTAAGTAATTTTCAAATCTTGTATTCCAACCTTTCCTGGCTCTGGATAGATTTCCAGGTTTGCCCTCATTGCTTATAAAGTTGTTCTCCCTCCTTAATGAAGCTCTTTCTATGTTATGGAAGGCACTCTTTTCATCCCCTCCATGCACTGTAAAGCCAGACCTTCTCATTGATTCTCACTATGTCATGTCAATTTCACCACTACTCAGTTCCATTCAATAAATTAGCCTTTGTGGAGAGTGTTGCCTCACACTGAACTACTTGTTAGTTTGAGGTTTTAGAGTATAGATCCATTTCAGCCACCATCATGAGCTTTGCTGACTCAAAGGAAAATGATCTTTAACCATCCCCCAGGCAGATGTATTTTCCCTGTCTAAGTGCATGCAAATTGCAACCTACAACCAATTAACCACACAATTTCTCATTTGTCTTGTTTTGGCATTAAACATAACTCTAATTCCAACATGTCAATATGGAGTCCTTCATTTTTTTTTTAACTTTCCGTATTGCCTCCAACCCAGCACAGTCATTTGGGAGTCAATTTTTCAAAAAAGCTGCTGAAATGGTTAATTGAGCACCACCTACTCTATCAACACAGCACACTACACAGCACACTATTTTACAGATCCATGCGCTGTGTCATAAAATATGGTGCAGGCATAAATGCTTTCTATTAGCATGGTTCTGCAGCCAGCCTATGCAAGTCTAGTCAGGCTTTGAGCCAGGAGAAAAAGGAAGGTGTTCCAGAAACAGAAGAAATGTCTATCAAACAAACTTGATGGTGCCAGACCTATCTGGATCTCTCCTCTAGTACTATCTGAGTTTTGCAGGATTACTTTAAAAATCATGGACTTTTAGGTCAATGAAACAATTTTGCGTTTTGCACAATTGAGGACTCCCTGCCTTTCCCTTCAGGGAGCTCAATCTTTCCTCGTCTTCAATTTAAAAAGGCCATAAGGAATTCAACAGTGCCTGAAGGCTCAGAGGTACCTCATTCTTATGTATAGAAAGACCTGGGCATACAAGCTCTTCCATTGCTTGAGAAAAGAAGCTGAGTGCTAGCTGCTCAGAGACACTATTGGGGCCACTGCTGACACTCCATGCCATGCATGTACATTACACCATATATCTGGAAGTTGAGTCATGGCTACTGGACTTCTTTTTGAGAGATAGAAACATTTCACTGCTCATCTAAACAGCTTCATCAGTCACTACTGTTGCTCCAGTTGCCTCATCCTCATTGTTCCCAATGAGGAACAATGAGACTGGTGAAGCTATTTGGATGAGCGGCGAAACGTTTCTATCTCTCAAAAAGAAGTCCAGTAGCCATGACTCAACTTCCAGATAAACTCACCTGGATGACTGAGAATCTTCACAGACATTAAACCTCCAGGAAATGGGAGCGGTATAGAAATGCAAAATAAAATAAATAAATAAATGACATACTTGGTTGTACCGTACTGTACAGGCATGGAAAGTGCCTTTCTTACTGGTAGGAGGATACAAAGGTGCTGGTTATGTCATTGTACCCTCCATCACCATTGGGAACAATTAGGATGAGGCAACTGGAGCAACAGTAGTGACAACCCTGCTAACTGTTGAATGCTGAGAGCAGATTTCTGCAAGCACCTTCCAGAGCCCACCTGCAAGATGGCTATTGGTGAATACCATATTGTGATGGCTCCATGGAGCCAAGACATGATGGGAAAGGTGACCTGATCAGGAAGAATCTTCACCCTTCCTCCTCAGCAGAGTGGTTGGCCAACTGAAGAGGAAAGGAAGGGCAGCCTGAGCTCATGCCCAGACGGATGTACTGCTTAAGGCAGGCTTTGGGAGCACACAAAGAACAGTGAGTGGGCCAGATGGCCAGAATGGGGTGGGGGGATGAGTGACACCTGTGTAATGAAGTGATTTGGTCCCATCTCTGGTCTTGACTAATATTTGCTTACAGTGTGGAGACCTGAGCTTATAGAGAAAAAAAGCACAACATCATGCAACTAAGGGCCTTTTTACACGACCCCTAAGATCCGCTGGCCCCTTAAATTTGGACCAGAGATCTTAGGGGTTTGTCACTCTTCGTGCATCTCCACCCCCCCATACTTCCTGGCTGCCGGCTGTGTGAGGGGAGGGAGGAAAAAAAGGGACAGAAGAATAAAGCCTTACCTCCCGGTGTTGGTGGATGCTGCCGGGGGAGCCCAGGTCACTTCCTGGTTCCTCTTAAAGGGGCGGGAGGCAAAAAACAAAAACAAAAAGAAGCGAGGAGAGCCTAGCACATCCGCATCAAATATTTTTCACCTCCCAAGAGCAGGTACAAGAAAAGTGTGCTGGGTCGCGCTTAGGTGGGTGGGGTCGCACTTAATTGTCTGCAAACTCCGGAGCTGGTGGGGAAACATTTTTAAGCTCCAGAGCTGGGAGCCATTTGCAGCGGAGCTTAGGGGTCGTGTATAAATGCCCTAAATGGAAGGTGAATTAGTCTCTCTACATGGGGTTGCCATTGACCATTGTCCGGCGTTTGCAGCAGGTGCAGAACGCAGTGGCCAGGCTGGTGGTGGGTGCGAGCAGGTATGCCCGTATCACCCCCATCCTGGCCTGCCTGCACTGGTTACCCGTTGCTTCCCTGATAAGGTTCAAGGTCATGGTTATGGTTCACAAAACCCTCCATGGCTTGGGACCTGCCTATCTGGTGGAGCGGATCTCCCAGAGGTCAATCTCGTCCCAACCAACTAGAGCCTCATCCTCCCTTTCTCTCTGAGTTGCCACACCGAGAGAGCCCTGTAGGGCTTCGACCCGGAATCGGGCCTTCTCGGTGGTGGGCCTGGCACAGTGGAATAAACTGCCTCTGGAGATTAGGCAGGCCGGGTTGTTGGATGAAGGGCCTTAAAGACCTGGCTCTTCAGGCAATGCTTTGGGGACCTCTGAGCACCCTGTTATAGTGGTTTGGTCCCCCCCTTTCTCTCTTGCCAGAGCTTACTATTTTTTTTTTTTTGGTGGGTGGTGTTCGGCTTATTTGCCTCCAGATGTTTTGGACCACAACGCCCAGAATCCTTTGTCATTGGCAATCTAAGCTTAGAATTCTGGGGGTTGTGGTCCAAAACATCAGGAGTGCTGAAGCTTGGAGATGCCTGCCATACATGATCTGCCCAAAGCCCCTTTCTCTCCCCTGTCAATGATTTCCCACTCACATAGAGCTCCCCCCACACCAAAGGAGTTCAGGCCTATGTGAGGGCCTGCAGAGGTCTCTCTTCCTCCCATGGTGATGTATGTGTGATGCTTGTTTACTATAACTAATAAAAGCCTTGAGCCCGGGCGAGTGAGGAGAAGACACGCCTGGGACTCAGAGATGTTTGAATCCCCACAAATGTGGACCTACTTCTGTCAATTGGAATCAATGTTATTCATGACAGGAGGCCTACATTTGCACTCTGTCACTCACTGTCCTAGGTCACAGTAATGAAGTCTTGTATTGGGCTGATAACAGAGCATATCAGCGCTGATTGGAAAACTAGTGACTTCAGTCCCTCTGTGTTTGCCCGTTCATTGGAACTCATAATCATGGCTTTCAGAAAGAAAGAAGATGTTGCTGTGGAAAAGCTGGTGATTGACTGAGCAATGTATCTTTTGGCAATGCTGGTGAAGTCACTCTCTCTAGAGGAATGCAAGAATGTAAATCCTCACATGTGCTCTTTGTGTGTAGGAAAATGAGAAGTGGCTCAATTCCTTTCCTTGTCTGCAAAATGGCAGGTCAGGAAACAAGAAACACTTCTGCCAAAATAAATGATTTTGCATTGACTGCTGTGCAAATTAGGCAACTGCACACAATTAAAAATAGAAAAAAATACAAGGAGAAAAGATGAGAGGTTTGGCAGAAAGCATGGAGGGCTCTTTAAAAAACACCTACTTGTCTCATTCTTGTGCTGGGGTGAGAAATCTCAAGCTTCAGCAATTTCTTGACAAGCTGCCTCAAAGTGTTGAAATAGCCTGTCTTCCTGAGAATGAGTAATTTTGTGAGGATCCTTCACTTTTCCATAGTGATTTTACCATAATATTTATTCAGCAATCAAAACATGTCATTTTAGGACTAAGACTAATGCTTTGGTGGCTCACGTTCCACAAAGTAGGAAATTGGAAGCTGAAAATGCTAAGATACACCCTCTGATTTGCAATGATGTTGAAGAATGTCACTGCTCACATTTCACTGTCCACATAGTCACACTTGGCTTTGGGTTTTTTTGTGTGACCCAAATCCAAAAGTGTAAGTTGGAGAACCTCACCAGCAATGGTGTTCCCTTTTGACTTACAGAGCATTGCCGATGGAGAATTCTCTTGCAAGTTACCACATGACTGTTTGTTCCTTACATCAATAGTTAGCAGGACAACTTAAACAGCAGGATGGTGCATTTCAGCATCTTGCTGACGGACAAATGTGGAGAAGTTTCTTGATTTGGCATTATACGAAGAAGGAAAAACATGATCTTTTTAAAAAAATCTCTCTTACCACAATTATTTACATTTGCGGACACATTCTTATGAAAACAACGAACAAAATTTCTGCCTACATGCTGCCATATTTCAAAAGGTGTTTTCAATACAGATGAAAGTGTGTGGTCTCACCTAGCAGGCAGTTCTTAAAGATGTATGGCTTGCCCTAAAAAAAAGAGATGTTAACTAAGAACTGCTGGATAGCTCGGTGGTTTAGGTCTCTGGCTGCAGAACCAGAGGCTGAGAGTTCAATTCCTCAGAGTGCCTCCTTGACAGGGGATGGATTTGATGACCCATAGGGTCTGTTCCAGCTCTGCAGTTCTTGAAATATAATTCTGAGATATAAATTCAGAGCTTCCGAATCATAATTAAATACATAGGGATGGAAGCACTCAAAGCCATCTGTCTGGATGGATGCATCTCTCAGTTTCATTTTCCGTCTCAAATGTGAATTCTTTAAAATAAAAAAACCCTCTAAGCTGACAAATTTGCGATGAAACGGGAACATTTTGAGAAGTTCTCATTAAAGACAAAAAAAAAATCTCACCCATGCTTATCTTGGGGTGTTGCACAACTACTTTATTTGCTATTAGAGATGGGCACGAAACGAACATTTTTTTGTTTCCGTTATTCATTATTCATTCCATTACGTAACAAAATGACAAACGAAAATTGTGATGAAAATGGAACGAAACAAACAGAACCATGAAAATTGTGTTTGTTACGTTTCGTTTTCGTTAATGGAGGTGTACAATGAAATGAGCTGTTTTAAATCTTAAAAAGCACCCTGGACATCCATAAAAACGCAGCGATAATTATTTATACTGTCTGATAATACCTACCAGAGGGGGTGGGGGTCCTTAAAACGTGCATTTATGTCTTTTCTCAGATCTCTGTATTTTTTTCCTTTAAGGGGAGTTAGGGGACATCGACCCCAAATGGCTCCCAGATGCCTAATATTGATTTCTTGGGTATTAAAACGCCCTGGACATCCATAAATATGCAGCGATAATGCGATAATTATTTGAAATTATTACCTACCAGAGGGTTGGGGTCCTTAAAACGTTTGTTTTTGTCTTCTCCCATCATGATGTATTTTTCTTTTCTCTTTAAGGATGACAAAATGGATGTCGCCACTCCAGCCACAACATGGAGGCAAGCCATGTGATGGGATCATGTAAATTCTTGGACAACTTCAACCAATAGCATGCCCAGGTTGCAGACTGGGCAGGTCTGGCAGCCACAGAGGGCATAAAAAGCTCTGGCAGCCCCCGTCCTCCTTGAAGTCCCCAGTGGGAGTTAGGGTGGGATTGCTGTCTCTGCGACTCTAGCTTCAGTCCTGCAGCCTCCCTGTATGCGTGTGTGCATACCTCTTGGTGAGTACCCCCCCTGCCCTGCAGTGCAGTCACTCTGCAGCTGCCTTGCACCCTGGGCAATGGCCGCCGCTGCCTTTGCAGCCTCCCTGCGTACCTAGTCTATACTGTGTCTCTGCCAGCATCAATTTTTTTTAGTGTTTTCCCTCTGGTCTGGGGAGTTGAAGGACGTTCCCGCACGGAAATGCTTTAAAAATCACGCAAAAGCGGGTAGAAATGAAAAACGAAAAACAAAAACAAAATTTTCCCAAAAATTCACAAAAAATGAAAACGAAACGAAACAGACCTCTCAATGACAAACAGAAAACCAAAACACCATTTTTTTATTCGTGCCCATCTCTATTTGCTGTAAACACCTAGGCTTATCTGACTGCACAAGCTACATCATCTCAGAACTATGGATGTAAAAAAACCCTTTAGCCTTCTTTATTTTAATTTTAAAAAATCTCAGTGATTTTTTTCTTATCCAATATTTGAAAATATTGGTGGAGTCTGGTAAATTCTTGGTAAACGTACTGGGGGGAAAATCTTTCCTATCTGCACTGAAGCTGTTCCCAGCATGAAAACTATCAAGTGATATGCAGCTTTTGCACTAAAGTTAAAGATGGGGCAATGTCTTAAAAGAGAGTAATGAATGCAAGTGCCCAAAGCCACTGTAATAAAGACAGCCATGCCAAATGATACACTGTTCACTCAGCAACCAGCTTTTCCACAGCAGTATCTTCTTTTTTTCCTTCTGAAAGCCATGATTATGAGTCTCAATGAAAGGGCAAATCCAACAAGATAGCTGTGATTTGATGGCTGATTTCAGCCCTGTTCCCAGAGGCAATTGCATTAATGCTGATAAAGAGCAGAAAAGTATTTCCAACTGCAGTTCTTCCCAGAGAATGTAGTGCCTGACCTACGGAGTTCCTTGCAGTCTATCAAGGAAACAAAGCTAAGAAAAGAAAAGGTTGTTTGGAATGAAACATACAAGTTTTCTCTCATTTCCCATGCCCCTCTGCTCAGTCATTAGCCATTTTTCTTCTCCAGCCCCTAAAAACCATGTGAGATTTTAATTCTAACCCAACATTTTCCTCTTTGCTTGACATTCAATAATGACACTGATCAGTCAACATTCCATAACTTATCAGTCCCTCTCTGAAACTAGTAATAAACTGCAATCCAAAATGATAATCACAAAGATGGCCAGGAAAGGTAGCACCTTAACATAACATAGGCTTGAAGACAAAGCTGTAGGCACCCCCAAGATTAGTCCTGCACCCTCAAAGCTATCCTGTTTTCTTTGGGCACGATAAAGGATCCTATCTAATTATCAGTGGTGGCTCAGTGGACTAGAGCACTGAAATGGTCAGCTGCAAAGTTGGCAGCTCGGCGGTTTGAATCCCGGGTGCCACGCAGCGGAGTGAGCTCCTCCTGTTAACCCCAGCTCCTGCCAACCTAGCAGTTTGAAAGCATGTAAATGCAAGTAGATAAATAGGTACCATTGTAAAAAGCGGGAAGGTAAACAATGTTCCGTACAGCCATGCCGGCCACACGGCCATGGACTTGCAAAACACTGGCTCTTTGGCTTGAAAACGTGTTAGTCAAGCCAAAGTCAGGCATGACTAACATGCATGTGTGGGAGGAACCTTTACCTTTACCTTTAATGTTCCATTGCCAGTTGAGTTGCATTCACTCCAGAGAAAAGAAGGAGTGTCGTTTTGTCTTTTGCCTCAGGCAACCAAATATTTTTGACTACCCTAACCTAACTTTTTACACTCCTGCAGTTCTGCTTATCTTATCGACATATACCAGGTCCCTGGAGCAGTAAAAGCAGTGGAAGGGAGGTATTTGTGGAGCGTGTTTCTGCCAGGGAAAGGGCTGAACACGCCATACACTCTTCTATGATGCTCATGCTCATCACCATTTACAGGGAGCACTCTGCAATGAAGAACAAGCTATTAAAGCTTCACATATAATCCGAGGTTGGAAACGGTCAGAAACCTACTGCAATTTCCCCTCATATATAGAAAAGCACATAACTCTTTGCAGCAAATTGCCTCTCACTAGCTAGTTGTATTCCTGTCTGTACACCCAATTGTACAACCAGGCACATGCCCAGAAATGCAACCAGTGCCACTGCCTAGCTAATGAGTTGCACTGTTCTATATGAAACATGTAGATTTGCCATGCAAAACATGAACCCCATTATAGAGTAGTGGCAGCTATATCTTATCAATTTGGGCTTATTGAAGAAAATGCCTTTCTTCATAGTTGGCATTCCTGTGAGAACCACAGAAGAAAATCTGTTCACAAAACACACAAGCCTTCCTTCTCATGTTGCAGCCAGGCATCATTTTGTTTTCAAAATGCATACTGTTCTCTCTACCATAATAGGTATATATGTGAAAGGTTTTAGATACGATGAGATACTGGGACATTTAGGTTTTCAAAATTATACCATATCAAAGAGCGATAGCCCTTATAATTCAATTCTTCAGCCTCACCTTCTATTTTCAACACCACACATTAAAAAATTGCTCTGTTTTGTTTTTTTCTGAAAATATTGATGGGGAAAAATCCCAGATCCTTCTGTCTTTTTGAGGTGACTGAAATAAATAAAAGACAAACAGTCACAAACAGACCTTGGAGACAGCCTGCAACTGGAATGGGCAAATTCTTAACTAATGCAAGCAGGAAAGTCTGTCATCTGCAAAATTATGCAAATCAGCTCGTTTTGTGTGTCGATTGGTCTTCAGGATTAAAGCATGGGATTTCTTTAAAGTCTGATACTTATAAAGATAAAACAAAAGCAAAAACACCCTGCCTCCTCCACCTCTCTGCAACATTCACATGCTTTCAGCTCTAATTATGGGTTAGCTCTAATGTCTCTTTCTGGCCTAAAAGGCATTTACCAGGAA
The DNA here is from genome assembly GCA_029282475.1 of Phrynocephalus forsythii. Taxonomy (NCBI): domain Eukaryota; kingdom Metazoa; phylum Chordata; class Lepidosauria; order Squamata; family Agamidae; genus Phrynocephalus; species Phrynocephalus forsythii. The sequence continues at coordinate 93,318,886 of JAPFRF010000005.1, read as the reverse complement.
TGCCAATTGCCTTCCACAGCCAATATCACAAGACAGAGGGGTTATTAAAGATGTTCAGTGCTACTGCAAAAGACAATATGATCCAAAACGGTTAGCTTTTTCTGTATGTAGTCAATTCAAATTAAACCAAAAGATGGCAAAAGAATCATGTATTTGTGGAAAAATGTTCCTTAGGCTGGTAGCCTATACAGACTTGCCAATGAGCAAATTTAACTCAGCTCAGTCAAATTTATTTGTGAGTATACATGCATAGAGCTGCACCACAAGTTTAGATAGTTCTAAGAGGACTCAGATATCTTCCATTCCATTTTCCTGAGAGCTCAATCTGCACAATTTCGATAGGATTTTCCTTTGTCTATATAGGGCTTTTAGACATGTGTACAGCCACACATATACATATACATGATCTTCAAACACTCACTATTCTTTAAAATCCTTGGCATTTGGATATCTAGCTTCCTCTGGCTTTATAAGATCCCACATAAGCCAGGTAAAAATTGTCATTTGATTGCATGCGTTTTCCCTGAAGCTGACTTTATACAGCTTGAGCCTTTGTTATGTATGAGAATGACAAAAGAAAAAAAATCTGCCAGCCTGAAATATTACTTGAATAGACGCCTTTATTGGTTTCTGCAAATCTGATGAGAATTCTCTTACTACACGACTGTGCTTGTCTCTTTGGATGATCCATGCACGCACTTTCATTTACCGCCCAGTGGATTGGTTGATCCTGTTGAGAAATGCTGATGCCTCAATTAACTTGTAGAACTTGAATGAACAGTGAAACGCTTTTGTTCTCACAAGAAAAGAAGTCCAGTTGTCATGACTCAACTTCCAGATAACCTCATTTGGATGACTGAAAATCTTCATGGACACACAGTAAGGGATTAAACATAAGCCGGGGTTGTTTTGAATCATTATCTGTCAAGATATGTAAAAGTTGATAAAATATATGTTATGTATATTTAACAGATAGCATCCTAAAGAGCAGAGACATCACTTTGCCAACTAAGGTGAGGATGGTTAAAGCTATGGTTTTTCCAGTAGTGATGTATGGAAGTGAGAGCTGGACTATAAAGAAGGCTGATCGCCGCAGAATTGATGCTTTTGAGCTGTGGTGCTGGAGGAGAGTCTTGAGAGTCCCTTGGACTGCAAAGAGATCAAAGCTATCCATTCTGAAAGAAATCAACCCCGAATGTTCACTGGAAGGACAGATTTTGAAGCTGAGGCTCCAGTACTTTGGCCACCTCATGAGAAGAGAGGACTCCCTGGAAAAGTCCTTGATGCTGGGAAAAATCGAAGGCAAAAGGAAAAGAGGACGACAGAGAATGAGATGGTTGGACGGTGTCATTGATGCAACCAAAATGAATTTGACAAAACTCCGGGAGGCAGTGGAGGATAGGAAGGCCTGGCGAGCTCTGGTCCATGGGGTCACGAAGAGTCGGACATGACTGAATGACTGAACAACAACAATATTTAAAGATAGTGGAAAGAGAGTTGTAAAATGGAGGCAGTTAGATTCTGCAGTCTCATGATGTTAATCCACAAGTGTAAGAGATAAGTAATCACAGGAATGTTACGTGATGAAGCACAGGTGGAAGAATTTATAACATCATGGTTACATCAGATTGCACCAGATTGTAATTAGTGATGACTCATATCTGATGGGTGCTGAACTGTATAAAAGCACTAGCTTGCCGTATGTTAGGTGGGTCTGTCTATGGTGAGAGACAGAACCCCACACTCTGTTGTTTGTATATATTGCTTGGATGTTATGCTGTGTATATATTTTTGATGTATATATGAATATATGAGTTTTTACTCTACCCATTGTCATTGTCTTCCGTTAACCTAACTCTGCAATACTTTATATCAATACTGACATTTTATCTGCATGCTACTGCTGCACTGCTTTGTGCCAAACACATTTAAATATTATTATATTTTTTGCTTAAATCTTGATAGGGTTATGGGCCCAGCTGGGTCAGCTGCCTGATAGGTTTTGTTGTACCTGTATAGATAAAGTGTGTGTTGTATAAAGTTGTGTTTTTGCAGAGGAAAAGCGGTTTGGAGTTGGAACGGAGACAAAACAGAGCTGCAAAGTTTTTCTCTCTGAGGCTTGGAAGCGAACAGGAGAAAGCAGCTGATAAGATAAGCCAAGCAAAACAGAGTTGTTGTGAATGAAAATGGAGGAGGTTGAAGAAATATTTGCTGAAGACGCTGAAACAAGTGTTGCAGAAAACGGCGGAGTGAAGCCGGCACTATCAGCGAAGATGGCAAGTATTAACTTATCTTCAATGCCTCTAGTTAAGCTGTCTGACAGTAATTACCTGAACTGGTGTCTGTGTATGAAGCATTTTTTAATTTTCCATGAGCTATATCAGTATGTAGAAAAAGAGCTGGAAGAAGACTCAGATGAGCAATGTATCAAGGAGGATGCACGGGCACTGGCTATAATCATGTTATCTTTGGAGAAATCACAGTTTGTTTATGTGAAGGAAGCCAAAACTGCCTATGAAGCGTGGTTAGCCTTGAGAGCTGCCCATATCAAAGAAACAGCTGGGACCAAGATATCCTTGATGAAGCAATTATTCCGGACAAGGCAAAGCCCAGGTGAAACTATTTCTGACCATGTAAGGAAAGTAAATAATATTTTTCACCAGTTATCTGAAATAGGCATTCAACATGATGAAGAGTATAAATGCCTTGTGATATTGTCAAGCCTGGATGAATCATATGACGATTTAGTAATGGGGATGGAAGCTTTGAAAAGCGATGATTTGTCTGTCTCATATATCCTATCAAGGCTGCAGCAGGAGGAACAGAGGAGAGCTGATTCTAAAGTAAATAAGAAGCCTGTTCAAGTTTCTAGAGACACAATTCAAGTAGCAAGAAAATGCCACAATTGTGGGAGTGACAAACATATTTTGCGTTTCTGTGATAAGTTAAACAAGTGGCAAAAGCAAAAAAGAGTTGCCGGCACACGCTCGAAGAATGAAGGACACCAGCTGTCTGTAATTAATGATAACAATGAACAGGAGTGCTCAAAGCAAGAATTATTTATAGTAGATTTGGGAGCCAGCATTCATTGTATAAACAAGAAATGTTTGTTTGAAAAACTAACTTTGTTTAACTCTAGAAATGTTACCTTGGCAGACGGAACTCAGGCGGAAATTTGTGGAGAAGGTAAAATATTTTTTAAACCTCTCAAGTGTGTTTTTGATAAGGTCCTGTACATACCGTCTCTAAAAAATAATTTGTTGAGTGTGCCTATGCTTGTGAAGGAAGGATTTAATGTACAGTTCAATGAGAGCAGTTGCAAAATTGTAAAAAATGGGAAAACAATTGCAACTGGACGGCTGCAAAACAATTTGTTTGTGATTAGCACAACTGAGAAATCTTTGAACATGGTTGAAAATAAACCTCTACATGACAAATGCATTCATCTTCTACATAGAAGATTAGGGCATCTAGGTTTTGAGAACATTAGAAAAACTCTGCAACATGTGGAACATGGGTCTGTGCAAAGCTGTGACAAGTATTTAGATTGCCATGTTTGCAAAAGTACGAAAATTAAGTCTGCTCCCATAGCAAGAAAGAGTTTGAGAAAGTCATATCATCCTCTACAGCTGGTACATATTGATGTAATTGGACCCATGGCAAATTCATTTGGTGGTGCCAGATTCTGCTTAGTAATAACAGATGATTTTTCTCGATATTCTTGGGTCTACAAAATGAAGCACAAAAGTGAGTGCTATGTTTATGAAATGGTTTCAAATGGCAGAACGTCAGTACAAGCAAAAAATTGTTGCTGTACAGAGTGATAGAGGAAGTGAATTCTTATCTAAACAGTTTGTTGACTATTTGGAGAAAAAAGGGGTGAAACACAGATTGACTAACCCTGCTGCTTCTGCCGAACATGGTCTGGCTGAAAGGAAGAATGGGATTCTTCAAAACATAATGAATGCAATGTTGGCTGATTCGAAACTTCCCAGAGGTTACTGGGCTGAGGCAATGAAATATGCAAATTTTGTGTCTAATAGAGTATGGATTTCAGCTGTTAATGAAGTTCCTTATACTCTGCTACATGGTAAGAAACCTACAATCAAATATCTTCATTTATTTGGCTCTGAAGCCTGGGTATTGGTTCCAAAGAAATACAGACACAAGAATAGCCCAAAGTCAAGGAAACTTATGTTTATTGGTTTTCAACCTGCTGCAAAATCCTGGCATTTTTGTGATAATCATGGAAAAGTTTATATTAGCAGGTCTGCAATGTTTTGTGAGCAGAGAAACTGGGAAGATCTACATGCAAACAATGAAGTGTTTTTGCCAAGTATTTGTCCCCACACTGAGTCTGCTGAGGAAGATTCTAGTGATGGAGGGGAGTCGACATCATTGCATGATGGAAAGGTTGATGAGGAGCCAGTGTTGCTCAGAAAGTCTACAAGATCCAATTTTGGAGTGCCACCTGAAAGGTTTGTTATAAATTTTGTATCCCATGAGCCACAGTGTTATGAAGATGTACTGCAAATGCCTGAAGAAGAAAGGAAGCAGTGGATGATGGCCATGGAAAAAGAGTATGAATCTCTGAAGGAACATAAGGTATTTATTCTAGTGATGTTACCAGAAGGACAAAAACCTGTTGGATGCAGATGGATATATAAAATTAAGAAGACAAGTGACAATAATATAACCTGCAAAGCAAGGCTTGTGGCACAAGGGTTCTCACAAGAGAAATATGTGAATTTCACAGATGCTTATTCCCCTGCAGTGAAGGCTGAAACATTTAGAATGGTCTTGGCAATTGCAGCGTCAAGAAAATGTCAAGTGCATCATTTTGATGTGGAGACAGCATATTTGAATGCAAGTTTAAAGGAAGAGGTCTACATGAAACAAGTCCCTGGATATGAACTTAAAAATCCACAACTTGTTCTGAAGTTGAACAAAGCCTTGTATGGTCTCCGACAATCAGGACTGGCATGGAATAGACATTTGCATGAGAAATTGACTAAAAATAGGTTTTTCTCAAAGTAGGGCAGATCCTTGCTTATACACAAAGGGTTCTTTGATATTGATTGTTTTTGTTGATGATTTATGTTTAATGATGCCCGATATCTCACATGTGAAGTGGTTTATGTCTTCATTAGGCAAAGAAGTAAAAATGAAGCATCTTGGTGAGATACAACATTATTTAGGGGTTGATGTCACAACCGATCCTGAAGGTAATTTCTATCTGTGTCAAAGTGACAAGATAGAGCAGCTAATACAGAAGTGTAAGATGGGAGACTGCAACATAGTCTCTACACCTATGGAAGTGGGGTTTAACAGAGACCCAAATGATGGGGAATTTGGAAATGTTGAACTATACCAATTTGTATTGGGCTCACTAATGTATTTGTGTTCATGGTCTAGGCCTGATATTGCAGCAACTATCAACATATTGAGCCAATATGCTGCAAAGCCATTGATGAAGCATTGGAAAGGTATAAAGCGTGTTTTGAGATACCTTAAAGGAACAATGCATGAAAGGTTGAAAATATCCATGTGTGATAATCTTGATTTAATTAGCTATGCAGATGCTGACTGGGGTTCAAGTCCAAAAAGGAGGTCATTGTCTGGATATGCCATTTTCTTAGGTAACTCATTAATTGTATGGAAAGCCCTAAGACAAAGGTACATTTCATGCTCTACTACGGAGGCAGAGTATGGGGCTGTGAGTGATTTGTGTTGTGAGTTAACCTGGGTGGTGCAGTTGTTAAAGGATGTAAATGTAAATGTTAAACTACCAGTCAAAGTGTATAATGATTCTTTTTCATGTATCCAATTAACACAGAATCAGAAGGTCGGATCCAGAAGTAAGCACATTGGGATCCGTTACCAGAATGTCAAGGACTGCAGAGAACAATATTTGATTATATTAGAATACTGTACTAGTGTCGACAATTATGCTGATATATTTACAAAGCCTTTATGTAAAGATAAACATGTATGTTTTAAGAAAAGGCTAGGTGTTGAAATCTGTTAAATATAGGAGGGGTGTCAAGATATGTAAAAGTTGATAAAATATATGTTATGTATATTTAACAGATAGTGGAAAGAGAGTTGTAAAATGGAGGCAGTTAGATTCTGCAGTCTCATGATGTTAATCCACAAGTGTAAGAGATAAGTAATCACAGTCATGTTATGTGATGAAGCACAGGTGGAAGAATTTATAACATCATGGTTACATCAGATTGCATCAGATTGTAATTAGTGATGACTCATATCTGATGGGTGCTGAACTGTATAAAAGCACTAGCTTGCCATATGTTAGGTGGGTCTATCTATGGTGAGAGACAGAACCCTACACTCTGTTGTTTGTATATATTGCTTGGATGTTATGTGGTGTATATATTTTTGATGTGTATATGAATATATGAGTTTTTACTCTACCCATTGTCATTGTCTTCCGTTAACCTAACTCTGCAAAACTTTATATCAATACTGACATTTTATCTGCATGCTACTGCTGCACTGCTCTGTGCCTAACGCATTTAAATATTATTATATTTTTTGCTTATATCTTGATATTATCAAATGTAATATTACCATATTGCCACTTTTTCATGGACTCTAAGGTAAAAACTCTACATTGCCATTTTTTTCATGGACTTTAACTTAAAAACTCCCATTCTCTCTTCCCCCTCCCTGCCCTGTCTCTTCCACTAGCTCTCTGATCTGATCTGATCTGGTTTCTGTCACTTGAGGAACTTACTTCCCAAACAAACAGAGGCTGGCATGGGTCATACAACTATACAGCTCTAGCCCATACTTCTCACCATTTAATCTTCTCACCATTTCTACTAATTAACTCTCCCTCCTCTTCTTCCCCTCCTCCTCCCTCCCCTCCCCTATCCACTCCCCCAACTCTATATACTACAGCCAATGGCTATCTAGACTAGAGCCAATCAATATCTGGTATGAAATATATATCTCATACAGTTTCTCACACCTCATTCTGTTGCTATATGTCTGAAGAAGTGCACATGTGCACGAAACGTCACATTAAAATATGAAAGTTAGTCTTTAAGGTGCCACATGTTTGTGTCTTTTGTTTTGTTTTGTTTTGTTTTTCTTTGATTTTTGCCTAGAATAGACATCTCATTGTCTTCTTTTTAAATGCCAATGTGAGTACATAGACCAATAGGAGGAGAATGTTTCTCTTCTGCTCTCATCTGCTGTTGGGTCGAAGCCCTACAATCCCAGTTGTTTTGGGGCTGGAGCGAGTGATCTCAGTGAGACCAACAGCCACTTTTCATTTGTTCTGACAGCATGAGGGCTCCATTCCCAACCTGCAGGGATAAACAAAGATACTAATCTGTATATTTCACCTTTTAAATGTTTTTAAATATTGTGCTTTAATGCAGTGGTTATGTACCGCAAAGCTTGCTGCTGTGGTATTTGTTTAACTGGTTTTTTTAACCTGAAAAGGTCCCCTTGTTTCCTCGAGTGATTAAAAATGTTGGGAGGGTATACATTGTCCCAAGGGTGCTGGTTGACCACAAAATAGCACTCAGAACCCCACTGTGCCCATTCCTGTCAATTTAGTTTTTTTGACAAACAGGAGAGTGATCCCTAATTTGTAAGTACTTCATTATCATTATTATTTGCAAGTAAGTACTTCAGGAAGAAAAAAACCTGGGAGGAATGGAATAGACTCAGATGGGAGGGATCAATAATGGACAAACCAAACACTGGGGTAATGCGAAACACAGTGAGCCAAATGAGAGGGCTGCCTTGAGGTTAGAGGGAGAGTGGAAATCGCAGTGGAAAAGAGGGAAAGTGGAAATAACAATGGAAAAGTGTCATTAAAAGAAAGGGAGACCTTGCTGTAGTGTAAAATATGCAGGAAGACAGGAGGGTTAACCGAAGGACTTTGTGATGAAAAGAGGGGTGTCAGAAGGATAACAAGAGCCAAGGATGAGGAGGGCTTCAACTCTTCACTCATTTCTGATAAATAATACAATAACCCCCCGCCTATCGTGAGGGTTAGGGAGCCACCTGATCCGCGATACATGAAAATCCGCGATATGCAGAAGCATGTCAGGTGGGGATGGGGGCGATCAGAGGGGCAGGGGGACTTGGAGCCACGCGGGGGGCGGGTGGTGGGGAGGGATCCAATTGTCCCCCGCTGCCCCCCTGCGCGGCTCCGAGGCCTCCCAGAGGGGCCTGGTGGGGCAGCGGGGAGCGATCGGATTGCTCCCCGCCCCCCCAGGTACTGCGATCCCGCAATATAGTGGGACTGCAGTACCTTAACCGCGAAATGGCGGGGGTGACTGTAATAAAAAATGTTTTCAGTTACATGCAGAACATGTGAAGATTGAAAACCCAGGAGGTCACATCAGAGGATGTAGGAGGCTATTTTTACTGTGATAGAGGCCCTGTTGTACAATGCCCACAAAAATGTATTCTGAAACATCAACATCAATGGCGTGTTCTACAGTCTACCAGAAATTCATTCAAATTTAATTTGTCTGTAGATAGACCCACTTTAGCAAGCTGGGTGGCTTAGTGGTTTAGGTATCAGATGAGAATGTGAGAGTCCAATTCACTACTGGGCCTCCTGGGAGAAAAGCCAGTCTGTGCGGCCTTGGGCAAGCGGGACAGTCCCAGAACACTCCCATAAGAAAGCACAGGTAAACCACTTCTGAATATTACTTACCTACCTAAGCAATCCTGAAAAGGATCCCTGCAAGTCAGAACTGGCTTGACAGCACATTATTTTTATAATTACACCTACGTAACATCTCTCCGTAGCATGGACGGCATCTTACTTTTGAAATCCAAACAATTTAAGGGTTGTGTGATTTTTATTGTTTAGCAATGAAAAGAAATTTAACAATTTAAAAATGTAATTCAAGATACATTCTAGAGGAGGCATATGCACTCAAAACAAGCCACATCTTTCAAAAATGTGATTAATGAAAAATTATGTGTTTTTGGGATAGAACTCTGCATAGTTCATCTAAAAATGGCTATGTACAATAAAAGGTATACAGAAGTGTACACAGTTTGAAAAAAATGTGCAACAAGGACACCAAAAATTCCTATGCAAGGGGAAAATGTTTCTCAACCTGTTATAGAACTAGACTCGAACAAGAATGCCAGTGGGACACATACAAATGTTACAGCAGAACAAGACTGGTATATTTTCATATTCCTTTCAGGTTGTAAAACGTCAAACAAGATGAATACATTTAGTGACATTTCTGAAGTGGCGCTTCCTTAAATGGTGACTAGACATGGGCACGACTTGGCGAAATTCTCATTTCCGTTTCCGTTACTCGTTTCCGTTACGCAACGGAAACGGTAACGACAATTACTCCCCCAGAACTCGAACTCAAACCAACAAAAGAAAAATTGGGTCTGATTTGTCGTTGTCGTTCCTGGCATCGCAGCAATCGCGCGATGCCAAACAGCACAGAAAAAAGTTTTAGAAATTAAAAAAACCCGATTCCCAGCCAAAAAAGCAGGCAAAAATATGCCTGCCTGAGGGCACCTACCAGAGGGGTGGTTTCTGGGGGGGGTCCCCACTCCAGCCTTCCCCCCTTCTGTCCTGGGCTGCTGGTACCGGGCTGGGAGGGGGCATCCTCGGCGTCTCCATTTGCCATGCGGTGCGGGGGGGATCCGAAATGGCGACCGCAATATTTTTTTTGAAATTGTGGTCCAGAAACCCACCAAAGCACCACAGAAACATGCGAAAATTAGCTATTTTAAATGCTTGAATTTTTACAGTAGCAGCAGTGGGTTTTTCTTGCAACAAAACGTCTCCATTGATTTTATTTTATAAATTTTTGGAGCCATTCCACCAATCGCATGGCCATTTTACACCTGCACACACGCAATGGGACCATGCAAATTTTTTTACACCTGCACACACGCAATGGGACCATGCAAATTTTTGGAGCCATTCCACCAATCGCATGGCCAGGTTTTGCTGAGACTTGCTGGTACCAGGCTGGGAGGGGGCATCCTCGGTGTCTCCATTTGCCATGCGGTGCGCGGGGATCCAAAATGGTGACCGCAATATTTTTTTTGAAATCGTGGTCCAAAAACCCACCAAAGCACCACAGAAACATGCGAAAATTAGCTATTTTAAATGCTTGAATTTTTACAGTAGCAGCAGTGGGTTTTTCTTGCAATAAAACGTCTCCATAGATTTTATTTTATTTTATTTTATTTTTATTTTTTTACACCTGCGCACACGCAATGATGGGCTGGCCATGGGATGGGACCATGCAAATTTTTGGAGCCATTCCACCAATCGCATGGCCAGGTTTTGCTGAGACTTCTGGATGTGCCAGAGAGGGCATAAAAAGGCCACCAACCCTAATCCTAATCCTAACCCTAACCCTAACCCATACGCCAGTACACTGTGTTCTTAGTGGGCCAGAGGCACCCAGAGGTACAGCCCACTAACCCACCCTAACCTTAACAGTTACCCTAAGCCTAGCCCTTACCCCCTAACCCCATGCTCTGGGAAGTCAAGTCGTGCTAAATCGTGGCGGTAACGACAAACGACAAACAACATGACGAAACGACAAATTTTTGAAAAAATTCGCGAAAAATGGAAACGACCCGAAACGGACCCATCCCGAAAAACGACAACTCGAAAAAAAATTTTTTTCTGGTCATGCCCATCTCTAATGGTGACAGATACCTTTTTGGTAGACCATGTTATCTTACATGTAATATAGGCAGTTTCTTAGTTGAAGCTCGGAGCTTGGATGTTCTTAGGCTGCATCTGAAATGGAGGGAGGTGTCTCATTGTCCCAGTCCTTACAAAGACATGTCATGGCTCAGGTACACACATTTTACACCTCTTCTCAATCTGGTTCATCGAGGCCAATGGCCCCTGCCTTGCCAGCGAAGGGGGAGGGGGGTTGGTGCAGAAGGCCCATGCATTTCATTTGGGGATTGGAACAGAATTTGGAAAAGTCTCCTGGGTGTAGCCAATTCAATCAAATAAAAAAAGAAAGAGATTACCCAGTGTTGTAGTCTTGTCATGTCTCCATTGATGTGTACACGTGATGGGAAACTGGAAGTAGAGCTGAGACTATTGCATCACCATTCATCACATACTCCCTCCTTCTCCACATTAATATCCCATTATCACTTTTAAACTGAACAACGTTAATTGTAAAAGTATTACTTTTGATGATCTCTCAATACATAGTGTCACCATAATTTGGAGGTGATTTGATGTCACTAAACAACTGCCTTAAGCATACACACATGCATGCAACATACCAATCTGTTTAAAACAGAAAACTGTCTAGAACCTAATTTTCTGCTTTAAAAAAAGTAACTGAAACTGATTTTAAGAAGGTAATTGCCCTTGGAAAAATTGAAGTCTTTGAAAGTATACTCTAAAGGGGAATGTTCTGGGGGGAAGTGGAATGGACATATTTAAAGCCTGTGAACCATGGATGAATTCCTCTTAAATTAATCATCTGTCTCAGTGTTCATAGAAGAGTACAGAAAACAGATGTTAGCAAAAAGATACAAGTCCCAGAGGGGGAAATCGGAAATGCAAAAAGAATTTGATGCCAGGTGAAAAATAGGTGGTCAACTAATTAGACTGTCTCCCACATGACAAAATCAAATGAAGCAGAATTCCTTTAAGCAATGAAAAATCTTAGTTGAGACACAAGTGTAGAAGCATTACCAGCAAGAGTCTACAGCCATCACCATTCAAATCACCCTGATTCTGCCTCAGCAACATTGCTTAAATTGACATAATCCATCGAACTCTTTATACTTGCATGATAAATAGGTCCCAGAACACTCTGTGAGGCTTCCACCCAAATAACAGTGCATAGGATTATAGCGTAAAAATGTGATTTTAAATGAGAGAGCTGAAAACCAGCTCAGCTGATACTAGATCAACTGAAATTGTCCAGAACCCAAACCTGTTGCAGCCCAGGGATGTTATAAGGACTACTCTCTGTCTCTTCTAAATGCATGCAAACATTGGCTGAAATCCTGTTGCATAGTGCTATTAATCCTGTTTCTAAGTGGCACTAGAATAGGTCCATTAAATCAGTGAGGATCTGATGAATCAGCTTTTCTGTAAGTCCCATTTACTTAAATTGGTGAGTGCGAGTTGTGACTACTTTAGCAAAGTAAGCTGCAACTAGAGTAGACCCATTTGAATATATGGAACTTACAAAGGAATTGACTTCTCAAACTCCCAACCGCACTGATTCACTGAGCCTACTTTAGTGTGACTTACTATTTTAAGTATGAGGATTTCAGCCGTTGTGTCTGTGTTCCTGGGATGGATCAGGTTTGGATTGATGGAAGATGAATCCCCCTTTGTCTATTCTTTTTCCTGTTCCATTTTTTCCAGCTCTTTTGCCAGGAGATCTTAGCTGGCAGAATAATTCTTCATGGAAAAGGTTTGATTGGTAGATCTCTAAGATAAACTTGCAGAAGCAAGTTTAGGTTCTGTTTAGGTCTTATCTGCTATACCTGGCACATCACTGGAGTGAAGTTTGCACAGGTTACACAGCAATCCTATAGAAGGGCGTACCTCATGGATGTGGACCCTGGCGTTCAAACCCAAGATCCATCACACACAATGTTTTCTTTTTAAAAAAATAAAAAACCCATTATATTAATTATTTGTTAGATATTGGGAATAGTAGTATGTCCTTCTGGACAGGTCTGGTATAAAGAAATGTCTTGATAGTTTGCTGTCTACGACACCCTAATTCCCTAAGCTGGGCCCTGTCACCCTGGGGGAAAAATATATGCCAAAATATGCCCCATTCTGGATGGCACATTCTTGAGGCCCTCCTTTGTGATATTCGGACACCATGTATATGTATGCTTTCAAACTTGTCAGAGGCAAATTGAGCAGCTGGTTGAAATGAACAACAGTTTATGTTAAGCAGCAACACTGGCCTGTCAAGGAAAATATGTCATTCAGAAAAACTTTGCAGCCAAAAGCACCTGTCCGTTCTGTCTGCCTGCGTTTCATTACAAAACTTTATTTCTCTCTATTTTTTGGCCCACGAGTCCTTATTGATACATTAAGACAGTTACCATCAGCCACTTCTGATCATGCATCTTCTGATGAATCAGGTAAATGCTACCTAACAGCAAGGTGTTAAAGAGCTGCTGTTAAGTCATTTGTTACTTTTAAACTACCAACAGACAGACAGTAAACTGCCCCTAAGGCAATTACCTTCTCCTTTCTGAAGTATACAGACATGGATATTATCTACAGTTATCCCCAGAAATGCAGGCTGGATGCTTTCCAATGTGGATAGGTATCGATAAGTTATGAAGCTCACAAGCAGTAGCACTATCAGGCTGAGGCTCCATTCTCACTTGTATTCTGTGACACAATAGGCACGAGTCCCTCCCATCTGCTTTGGACAGGACCATAGGATTGACAGTTTGTGAAAAGTGGTTTTTCCACCCTGATTTGGATGATTTTCACAAGGCTTAGAGAAAGAGAGGGACTTGAAAGCTTGTGCTGGATTCATCATGAATATTTATTTCATTCATTCTGTGTCCCAGTTTTTCTCCGAGAATTTCAAGGAGCTCTACTCATTTTTAGCCATTCAACTAAGGTAGCTTAAGTTGAGAGAAAATGGCTGGTCCACGGCCACCCAGTAGCTCAATGGCTGAGCAGAAGGTTTATACCAGTGATACCCCAGGTTACAAATGCTTTGAGTTATGAAAAACTTGGATTACAAAAATAACATTAACATTAGGTAATAACTATTGTGTCTTTTAAGTTAAATTAAATTTTAAATTAAAAGGTCATTTTGTGCCCATCTCTACTCATAACTTTAGATGGTCTACCATACATGATTACATGGAATGTATACTCTTTTCTTAACTGCTCGCATTCTCTTTTAGCTTTAATGTTGCCTTCTGATGCTGTAAGATACCCCCTCAATTCCCTCTTCCTAAACTTGAATATGTTTTAATTGTAAAGGACTGTATATTGTCCCTCATTACTGTAAGCCACCTTGGGTCCTCTGCCAAGGAGAAAGGCGGGGTAAAAATACTAATAAATAAATAAATAAATAAATAAATAAATAAATCTGCATTTTTGTACATACTGTACTTCCAAATAGAATGGGTGAACTTCATCTCAACCAGACTTATTAAAAGTTAAAGTGTTTGTTTTCCTGGATCTAGTTAGTAAGGAAGCAGAAACAAGGAGAGCAAAATTCTAGATGACCTCTTTACAGAAGTTATACCATTACAACTATAGCCATTTGGGAAGTGTTTTAATCTTAATCCTTATCTTTTAATCAGTTTTCACACCAAGATATGGGAGGGGGGAAAGTGTTCAGTATCTTTTACTCTAAGGATATTATTAATAAATGATGGAAAGCAACCAAAAGGAGGAATTTAATCCCACAAAATGATAAGAGAAACCATAGGTTTACATAGAACATGCGCTTGTGGACACACTCATTTCTTCCCACATTGTTGCTGTTGCTGCTGGGGACCAGGGTCAAGAGAAATTCAAAGCTAAATTGTATATTTGTAACAGTTTTAACATACATTTCAACATCAAATTGTACAAGGCTAGGAACCTCAAGCAAAATAAATATCTAGCTCCATGAGAAGCCTGAAAATTAAATTCCATTTTATTCTATTCACTTTTACTTAATCTCAGAAAGGCCTTCTGCATGAATCTATTCATTCTAGTGGCCCTCAAACCTTGTATATAGTAACTACCTAGGCCTACAGAATGGAGGAGAAGGAGCCCTTTATCCTTCCCCCTCTTTCTATGCAGTATATTTTTCTCTCTCTCCTTCAAATGAAACCTCAAAGCCTTTCCATTTCAACTGATGACATTAACATTTCTAAGCTTCAAGTGTTTACTTTGTTCCTCACCATTTTCCCATTCTGGCAGTGGAACCCATTGCCTCTTTGTTTTTCAACCAGTCAAGCAGAAGGTAGTTTCAGCCAAATCTTCTGCCAAGAGAATGAGTTGACTGGAAGCATCTTCTACTCTGTTGTCTAAGAATAATGCAATCTTTTCAGCTCAGACAATTGTGGGCAATCTGCCAATTGAGACCCCCCCCCCCAAAGATTATGGCTGTTTCTCAGCATTTATTTACTTTCAGGAAAGAATGGGGGATTTTTATAAGAAAAGAGAACAAAACAATTCATTGTCTATAGGCCATTGTGTGTAGTTCCATAAACAGATAAGCAATTGTTTTCCAGATCATTGATTCTTCAGCAGGTGTGTTTTTATGTTATGCCACAGTTCCATCTGGTGCTTAAAGAACTCTTGACCAGAGAGTCTTTATTGTAGTTTTTTTCTGTATGAAGCATGGTGTGCGATTCTAGCTATTCATTTAAATATGACACCAGCCTTCATCTTCTTCAAGTGCCATGTCTTTGTAGAATGTTGGTGATCAGTAGCCTGAACTGGTTTCTATCTAAAGCTATTCTAAACAGATCAGCCATGCTCACTGCGGACCATTGGCTTAAGTTCTATGCCCTAGGCCACGCTTCCTGTCTATTTTTCTTTGAAGGATACCTTAACTTGCAGTAGATGGTATTTCTCATTGCACATTATGTGTCCGAAATACCGCAATTTTATTCTCTTTACAGTACTGAGGATTTCTAACTTTTTATTCATATGCTGATAAGCATTTATGAGAAAAGTCAAAATTATTATAAGCATTATGTTATTAAAATATTAACAGAGCTCAACTGTGACTATTCGATGCACTTCTCTGAGAAAACAGGAAATCTCATTGAGCCATCTTCTCTGCAGCTAAGGGTCAACATGACCGGGAAGATGAATTGAGGGGGTGTCAGTTGGTTGACAGCAACATTTTTGGCGGTTAGCTAGGAATGAGGAACCAACTTGAACAAACTGGGTAATAAGGTCAGGTCATTATGGCTTTTGATGGCCAACTGGATATGAGCTAATAACACGTGCAAAGGCACATGTAGGGGCCTGCGGGATATGTAAGCCTGAGCTCATTTAGAAGGGTATATAACAATGATGAGAAGCCATTTGAGCTCTGTCCAGACCAGCAAGGCTTGATCTCTGCATGGATCAACCCAGGCAGCTCTGAACCCAGAAATGTCCAGTTTCCATATTAAGCTTAAAAGGCTTAAGAATTCCTACTAACCATACCTGATTCTGTGTACTACTTAATTGCTTCATTTACTATATATATTTCTATATTTCTGTATTCCTGTGAATGTCTAATAAAACCCTTGCTATATAACTAACTCTCTGCGTGGCAATTTTTGAGGAACCATCCATTCTTATCACAGCCACATTAGTGACTCTGGCTGTCCAAGGTATCTTCAGAATTCATCTGTACTTCCACATTTCAAATGTTTCCAGCTTCCTGCATAATATGTCTGTAAGGGTCCAAGTTTCAACACCATAGAGAAGTATGCTGAATACATAGGATCGAAGTATTCAAGTACAAAGTCTGATAAGTCCCAGATTGCCAAGACTTTCCTCATTTTCTTGAAGGAATTTCTAGATTGTCAAGACTTTCCTCATTTTCTTGAAGGAATTTCTACAACAACTTTCACATGAAGGATACCAGTTATGTATTCTCGAAGGCTTTTTTCACGGCTGGGATCTGATAGTTGTGAGTATTTCAGACTGTTTGGCTGTGTTCTGGAAGTTTTTCTTCCTGATGTTTTGCCAGACTCTGTGGCTGGCATCTTCAGAAGGCAAGGAGCTCAGGGAACTAGGATCGCAGAGGAAACTGCTGGGGATGTTTTGTTTTGAAAAATCATGCTTGGCACTGTTGAAGGCCATTGTATAATGTTTTTAAAAGAAATGGCCAAGCAACTGTAAAGCACATGCTTGCTCCTCTGGGCATATTATAAGCCAGGATCACAGCTCCTACTAAATTTGGGCCCAGTGTGTTCTGGAATTTCGGCCATTGCTGACTCAAGACATTTTGGTTTTCAAATCAACTGTTGATACTTAAAAATAATAATAACTTTTGTCTTCATTTTTCCACTTTCGTGGCATCACTAGAAATCCATAGATTTGTCCTTCTCCAGGGTTGGATGTGCTCATTTTTAGGTAGTCCATCCCCAACAGTTTTGTGATTTATATCCACTTTATATTTGGATGCTTATCCTTTTAAAATGGAAGGCCTATTGGCCAGAATAGCAACCTAGTAACACAAGAGGTTTTGCCAGGGGGATGCACAGAAATTGTTATTTAATAGGATTCCTACTCCAAAGTGCAATAGAACCCTGAGAAAGAGACTGGCTATTGAAGACTTACCTATAGAGATGGGCTTTTCATTTTGGAAATGGCCAGCTTCTGAAATGGACCATGGGAGCCCAGCTGATGTTTGGAACCAGAGGAATGAAATCAACCAATCCTTTACCTTGAGTTGGGCCTGTGCAGGGTTAAACGCCAATGAGGAAGAAGCTTCTGATGTGTCATGTTTCCTTCTCCCTGGTGCTGGCCAGTCAGGAGCTGTGCAGGGAAATGCATCATCCTGCCTTCCTGTCTGATTGGCCATCGCTAGGGAGAAGAAGAGATGATGCGTTGGAGGCTTCTTCCTAATTGGAGTTTAACCCTGCACGAGCCCAGTGCAATGTAAGGGACTGGTTGATTTCATTCCTCTAGTTCCAACCATCATCTGGGCTCCCGCAGATTGTTCTGGAAGCAGACCACTTCCAAAACAAAAAAACCATCTCTATTTAGCTATAATTATTGCACCAATACAAATTTTAGTACGCTTAAGAGACAGTACAAGTGAGGCAAAAGACAACCGATCAAACTAGGTCTTTATCCAGCACCCTCTAGCTACAATATTGTCCTGTGCTCTCCCTTTGATTCACAGCAGGAGCACAATTAGAACATTGCAGTGATGATGATGATGATGATGATGATGATGATGATGATGATGATGATGATGATGATGATGATGATGATGAGAACAATAGCAAAAATGTCAGACTCAGGCCACATAATGACAAATATCTATAGATCATGATGTCCAGTAACATAATAAAAGGCCTTTCAGTTAACATATCTAGAAGTTTCCGATGCAATAGGAAAACATGTTCATTCCCCTAACTTTGCAATATATACCAGCATTAGCTTCCATTGAGTTTTCTACAAGCATTTTAAAGGCATATCCAAGGAGGTGCTTAACCCCCACAACCCCCACCCACCCACCAAAATAAAGTTTACTATCTCTTCTTAGATGATATTGTAAACTGAATCCAACACCTGGCCCCCAGAGCAAGTAAGCTATCATCAGAGGCAAGAACATCCGACTGCCGATCAGCAGCAATCCCATCATGCCCTGCAGCTCAAAAACAAAACAAAAAACAAAATTAATCACAAGTCAGAAATGGTCACTGAATATTGCTGCTGTTACTGCCATTACTGTCAGTGCCGTTAGTCTCTGACGAGATTGCCTTGTTGATGGAGTTAAGGTTGGCATCTGATGGCATAGCATCTCGGCGGGGTGGCATTCTCTCATTGATGAAAATATTCTTGCTGAAGAACAAGCTGGGTTCAGATTTGGTAGGGCCACTATAGATCAGGCACTCGTTCTACACCATCTAGCAAACAAATATTCTACTCCAAAAGGAGGTTCCTTGTATGTGGCATTCATAGATTTTAAATCAGCTTTTGATCTGATACCCAGAGAAAAATTGTGGGCCAAATTCGAGACCACAAATATTGACAAAAGACTTCTTCTGCTAATGAAGCGACTGCATGAAAATACCAGTCTTAGGGTTATTTGCAATAAGGCAGGGGCGCTATCTAACGTAATTCCATCATTCAATGGGGTCAAGCAAGGCTGCATTTTAGCTCCAACATTGTTTAATTTTTACATTAATGATATTGTGAGCAATTTATCGAGTGCAGACTTTCATCCCCTACACTAGGCTCACGCCCCCTTTCAATCCTGCTTTATGCAGATGATGCAGTCCTGATGTCAATCTCGTGTGTGGGATTACGGAGAATCTTGAAAGCCTTAGCCTCATACTGTACAAAAGAACAGCTGACCATTAATTATGATAAGACTAAGATCATGGTCATTAGCAGGAAACGTAAAAAACATAGATGGACAATAAATGGAAATAGTATAGAGCAAGTGTCCTGCTATAAATATCTAGGTATGATATTTCATTCATCTGGCCAATGGTCCTCCCACGTGAACCATGTAGCATCTAATGCACAAACATGCAGCTCTGCACTATTGAGGTTCTTTTATACCAAGGGTGGTCAATACGTGCCATCAGCGATTCAAGTTTTTAAAGCTAAAATTCTAGCCCAAATGCTTTACGGAGCCCAACTGTTTGCATACTCAAATGTGAAGCCTTTGGAGACGGTGCAGACAAAGTTTTTGAGAAGAATTCTTGTAACACCTTTGTGTGTCCCCAATACGACACTCCGACTGGAGGCTGGATTAATCTCCGTTAAAGCACGTGCCCTGATCCACATGTTCAGCTATTGGCTGAAACTTATTTTTGCCCCATCTGGCTTGGCACCCCTAGTATTAGTGGATACATTCCAATCAACTTGGAAAAGGAATCTAACTGTTAACCTACTGCAGCTGGGTTTTTCCTTAGAGGCCATTTTGGCCATGGGTTTTGGCAATGCCAAGGCTGCAATTAAAAGGAGAATATGGGATGTAGAACTACAAGAACATCTAGCAGCCCACGATAAACTCAGCACAGTTAGGAATAGTTCCTTTAGAATGGCCAACTACCTATCTAATATAACCATTCCCAAGTTCAGGAGAGCCTTCACCTTAGCTCGATTTAATGTTCTGCCCTCCAGATTGTTGGAAGGCAGATACCAGGGTCTTCCAGTGGATAAACGTGTTTGCCCTTGTGATGAGGAGACTATTGAAACTATTGATCATGTCCTCTTGGAGTGTTCCCTTTATCGGGATATCCGGAGGACTCTTCTTCAGTCTATCTTGCAGCAAACTCAGGTGGAGGCCAAGGGAGTTTTGTGTCCAACACCTGCTAGGAGATAAAAAGCCAGATGTGACTGAGGTGGTGGCCAAATTCTGTACCGCAGCAATGAGGCATCGCTCATCCCTGCCCACTTCAGGTGGCGAGGTCAGATGATTGGCAATATCCATTGTGTATTTATCCTTACCTCTTCTCATGATGTGGGTTGGAGGTGGTCTAGAGCACGGCCATGGTCCCTGGCTGGAGACAATTCTAGTCCTATTGAGTCGATTACCCTGTTATTGGGCCTACTGGGCTTCCAAGATTTTACCTGTTCTGCCTTTTATACAAAGAGTATGCCATTGTATTATGCTTGTCTTGTGTGCATGCTTTTATTGTTTTATACACTTTTATTTTGGTTTTATGTGGAATGTATTTTGTATTTTATCTGGTCAGTGACTGAAATAAAGAGTGATGATGTATTTCTGATATTAACATTGCCACAATCCTGTTCACTATTTACATGAACATAAAGGCAATGGCATAAACCACACTGCATTCCAGATCATGCAACTGGAAACCAAGCCCAGTGAGGAAGGACCGAAAGAAATGGAGAAAAGACAACTGAGGAGAGATATGACAGCATTTTTCAAATAACAAAAATCTAATGGCTGTCACACAGAGGATCATCCTAGAGTACAGGATACACAATAATGGTCTTGAGCTACAGGAAGCCAGAATTAGGCTAAATAGCTGAAAAAAACTTCCTGACTGTTGAAACCAATTACCCTGTGGGAGGTGGCGAGGACTCCAATGCTGGAGGCATGGAAGAGAAAATTGGACAACTATATCAGACCTGTTTTGATTTGGATTCCTCCATTGAGTAGTGGTTGGGAGTTGATGGCTGTATAGGCACCTTTCAACTCAATTATTCTATGATTCTAACGAATTGCTACTAGTTAAAATGTGCTGTTTGCATCCCTCAAGCAGTTACTTATATGACTGATGCATGATGAGGAATATAAAAGCAGCCAATTAGCAAGGGTCAATTTGTTACACTGACACAGAGATAAGCAAACCATTACATCCTGGCCAGTATTTTCAAGAACAGGGAGGAAACACTGAAAAGTAACTCAGATACCCTGGCTGAACTCAGTGGCCATCCAGAGTTCAATACCTTTTGCTGGAGTCAAAAATAGCTTACAAGATTATAAATAGCTCTCTTTGACTTGGAGGTCAACAGGATTAGTGCTATAGTGCTTATTGAATCTCTTTCCAAAGTTGTGCTCTTATGATTTTTGACATCCCCTCGCTCTCTGAGGAGCAACTGATACTATAGCAACTGCTCTAAATAATCTGTATTCTACTGGAAGTTTTTGCCCCTTCAATGATCAATGGCCTTAAAAAATCCATCAAAGGGAAAAATTACCAATCCCTGCCCCTGCACTTAACCTTTTCTTGACTTTATTAAAAGGACTACTCTTTTTTTCCCAAGCAAAGGCATACAGCATCCATTAATTGAAGCCACGTGACTCTTCTGATAGAAGGCAGCTTGTGAACTGTTCAATTGTTTTCTTATTTATACTCATCTTGAAAATTCTCTCTCTCTCTCTCTCTCTCTCTCTCTCTCTCTCTCTCTCTCTCTCTCTCTTAATGTCGTTCAGTGTTGTCTTCCTCAGTGACTGCTAAGGAGGTCACAGACAGTGCGCATCTTGAAAGGACTATGGAATATAGTGCTAATCCAGGGAAGAAAGGATGGTGTGATATGTGAGATAAATGACTAGGACAAGGGATTAGTGTCTGGATTAATTTATGATTATACACTCTGATCGAGCTCATAGACATCAGAGATACTTCAAAGGTCATTCTCATAGTGGTGATGATTATGGGAGACATTAGAAATGACAAAAAGAGAAAAGAATTGTCCATTTTATAAACATTCTATTGGTAAACACGAAAGGGTAGGTAGGATTGGGAACATTTTATGCACTTCTTTAACATTTAATAATCGGGCTTCCCTCCCAAATATGTTAAGGATAACTGGCGGCGTTCATTCTTGTAAAGCATGCAACCAGGTACAACTTTGTGGTACAGTATATCGGTATGGGTTTGCATGGTATAAATCGAATCTGTTCATCAAAATCCATTTCCTTATGCAATTGTGAAAAGCTCAAGGATAGATTTCTGCATGAGATTCTACCAAGGAACAACCAACTGTAAAACAAGCCTGTAATCACAACAACACAGAATCTTTTCTTGAAGACCAGGTAGTTCTTTGTTTCAAAAATCTGTCACTTTTCCACCAAGGCAAGAGTAGCAAAAACAGTGCTGTTTGAATTTAAACAGAAATGCATCCCAACTTACTCACCAGGAATGGTGTTTTTGGATTGCAGGTTATCTTTGGCCACTAGATGAAAGTGGTGTGATATTCCTTTATAGATCTGGTTTAATCTGAAATAAGGAGAGGGAGAATCAGGGCATGTAATCAAGTGGTTCTTTTTGTCTCCTATACCCAGAGGAAATCTGCTCTGTATCAAGTAAATACATGTAATGAAATGACAAAACCAGGTGAGGGGCAACAGCAGACTACATTGTACTGAACTGTACCAAAAAAGTACATGCCCTATTGCACTGCTAATATAGGCCCTCAATTCCCCTCTTTAACCTTGTGATGGAATATAAAATGTCTAGATGCATCTGCGTGCTTGTGTGCATGTGTTTCAAACCTAGAAACAATGTTTCATGTATTTGAAACAACAACAGCAAAGCACTAAAAGGGACTATTTTGTGTAGCAACTGAGAAGAAGCAGATTGGCCCATGTCATCCATTAAAAATGTTAATGTGGAAAGTCAACTCAGTCTGATACGCCAAACACAGTTTCGCTATATTCCTCTGAATAGGATTTAGTTCCTATTTGGATGTCTGAATTATCTGGCATGAATCTTTTAAAGCAGGAATGAGCAGCATGGAGCCCTTAAATCCTTGGAATTGTTTTTAGCATTTAAAAAAAAATGAAAATTAGAACACTTCAACATGTATGATTTAGCATAAAATTGAATTTTTCATGCACTTCAATGTTTTTAAGTATTGTGATACATCTTAGGTTTTGGAGATGCCCATTTGGTCCCAGGATCCTCCAAAATTGCCCAACCCTGTTTCAAAGTAAAGCATAACAAAAAAGGAACAAGAGGCAGGCTCACTTGTCCAGGTACAATGGCCCCCTCCCTAGTCTGAGGGGGGTTCCATCCAGCCTATGGACAGAGCCAGGAATCTGGGCGTGGTCCTGGACTCAGCCCTCTCCCTGGATGCCCAGGTGATGGCTGTCTCCAGGGCTGCTTTTCTCCAACTCCGCAGGATCGCCCAGATCCGGCCGTTATCATGATGAGTCCTCCCTGAGGACAGTTGTGCAGGCCCTTGTGGTCTCAAGGATCGACTACTGCAACGCACTTTACGTGGGGTTGCCCTTGACCCTTGTCCAGAGACTCCAACGGGTACAGAATGTGGCGGCTAGACTGGTGGTGGGTGCTCGCGAATACGATCACATCACCCCAGTTCTGGTGTGCTTGGATTGGCTGCCCGTGGCCCTCCGGATAAGGTTCAAGGTCTTGGTTTTGGTTTTCAAAACCCTCCACGGCTTGGGACCAGAATACCTGTCGGAGCGTATCCCCTAGAGATCAACCAAGGCTAAGCACTCGAATGTCGCGGGTGCACTCACTCAGGGTAGCCCACTCCCAGGGAGGCGTGGAAATCGGTAACGCGCAACTGCGCCTTCTCTGTTGTTGGCCCTTTATTATGGAACCACCTACCGAGTGAGCTGCGCCTTGCATGTCCCTGCCCGCCTTCAAAAAGGCTTTAAAGACTTTGCTGTTTAAGGAGGCATAGGGTGACCTTGTTTCTACCTATTTGTGTGTGTGTGTCTGCCACATCTGCTGAGGGTTTCCCCTCCTCTGTTTATTTTGTTGTTTTCTTCTTGATGTTCCTTCATATTACTGTTTTAGTTGATGTTTTTTTTATATCTGTAAACTGCCCAGAGTTCCTTGGGAAGATGGTGCAAGTATAGAAGTGTAACAAACAAACAAACAAACAAACAAACAAACAAACATGTGTTAAATTGAAATTCCGAACAGCCATAGTACTGGATGGGGCCACTTTGCTCCCTGCCTAGGAGCTGCCCAGCAGGGGCCAGGATCCTCATAAGGCCTCACTACACGGTGAGAGGCCTCTTTTGTGATATAGCTGTCTTCCTTCCCTCCCAATTGAGAGAATGAGAGTAGCTGGTTATGTAAGGGCCGGGTGGGAATCTTTGGCTGCTACTCAATTGGACTGGAGTGGTAGTGTGTTTTTGCCTATCCTATTCTCTTTAAGGCAAAGGAGAGGTTTATAACTGGTCACAATCGGTCGGTAGTGCAAGTGGAAAATTTAAGTCAGGTGAAATGTATTGAATAATATTCCCTAGTGAGCCAGTAGCCCTCAATATCAATTAGGAAATGATTTAGGAAATTAGGAACATTGGGTGTTAGGTATAAATAGGTTCAAAGATTAGGAATGAGGGCTGCCCAGACCACAGCTTTCGGGAGGGCACTTAACAGGTGGGCAGCGCCCTTCTAATAATATTAGGAATCATTAACTGATCCGGTTGCACTATGTTCAGGCCCCCTAGTTTAAAGGATTTTTAACAGTTGAATGAGTGAATTTCATACCAATAAATTGTGGACCAATTTTAATCCTGCAAATGTTATTGCCTCTTTATTTCCAGGTTTGGAGGGCAATGTGTTATTTTTAATCCATCCTTGAAAACTTTAAGTGCAACACAATAGGGTTGTATATTTCAGACATACATGTGTATTGAGTGATTGCATGCAAGAAGAAGGAGTGGAAGCTTTTCCACTTTAGATAGCACAGTCCTAGTAGAAAGACTATCAGAAGACAATTCTTTGTTTCAGTGGCCCTTCAGATGTTTATGGACCTCTGCTCCCATATTCCATCTCCACTGGCCAATCTAGCCAATTAAATTAAAACCCAACAACTATGAGTTGAGCAACAGGTTTCCCAGTCCTGTCATATTTGAAGTGCTGTCAAGTATGAATAATAAGAAAGGAGAAAAGGGGTCTTGAAGTCACCCATCCACAATTAGTACCTGAAAACCTGCTTATAGTTTTATTCATGCATAGAAATATAGTTAAAACAATATTACTATTAATAGCAGCAGCAGTAGTATAAGAAGGATAATAATTTTTATTTTTGATTTAACTACTTTAGTCATTCAACCACAACTAGCATGGTAATTAAAATATTGGTAGAAACTGATATATATTTTAGTGAAACTGTGGGGTATAAATGTAATGAATGAATTAAAAAATGAATAACAATATGCCTTAACTAATATAATCATGTCTTCCAAGAGCATACCTGGGGGGGACTTCTTTAAAATTCAGATCCAAAATGTCTATATTTTGGGGGCACTCTGCAATCCATATAATTTGCCACATACATTATTGCTGTAAGCTTAAAGCAACGGCAATGTTGGAATGCAGCAAATGTTAAAATGTAATAAACCCCATGCTTGCTCCTTCTCTATGCTCTAGCACAGTGATGGCGAACCTTTTAGATACTGAGTGCCCAAACTGCAATTCAAAACCCACTAATTTTTTTTTTTTGCAAAGTGCCAATACAGTAATTTAACCTGTATACAGGTGGCTATGAAGGGGCGATGTCAGGTGCCCACAGAAAGGGCTCTGAGTGCCACCTTTAGCACCCATGCCATAGGTTCGCCATCACTGCTCTAGCACACCCAAACTGAAACTATGAAACTCAGCAAGCTGATCTCCACCCCCCTTGTACTCCTTTGATGCTATGGACTGGAGAGATGATTCAGACTCAAAGTGTAGTGAAGCAAACCACTTAGGTGATTCACTTCCAGATGAACTCACACATAGATCATTTGGACAAGGTTACTGGAGAGAAGGCATCAACACTCATGTGGGTGCCTTTTCTGTTCTTACATCATCACCATTACTTTGGGTCTTTCTACAGTAATGTTATTTTTTTGGAGACCACCACAACAATAAATATGTATTTGTTTCTCATCTGACACCAATGTTCTGCTTCTTTTCCCCAAGATTACTCTGCTTCTGTTACAGCACTGCATTTTCCCAGCATCCAAACTGTGACATATTTTCCATCCAAGAGAAATCAGTGTTGTCTTCCTCCCAAGGAACGTTAATTGCTATTCTGATTGCAATGAAGAATATGGCTATTTGTCAGTCTTCTATTGGAAATATTTCTACTGTAGTAATATATCCCCGTTCTTTTTCCCTGCCTCATATACCGTATATACTCGAGTATAAGTCGACCCGAGTATAAGTCGAGGCCCCTAATTTAACCCCCCAAAACTGGGGAAGCATATTGACTTGAGTATAAGTCTAGGGTGGGAAATGCAGCAGGGGCTGGCAGCTCCTCTTCTGTGAGCTTGGGGAGTGGTGTTTGATGTTTAAAATGACTTTTAGCCACTGATGTGAATGCTTGGGTCAGTTGATAAAAGTCATTTTAAACATCGCGTGTTTTAAACCCTGTGATGCAGAGGGGGTCATGAGAAGCGGCTTGCAATGTTTAAAATGACTTTTAGCCACCAACCCAAGCACTTGCCTCAGTGGCTAAAAGTATTGACCCGAATATAAGTCAAGGGCCCCTTTTTTCAGCCCAAAATTAGGGCTGAAAAACTAGGCTTATATTCGAGTATATACAGTACTTGAATTATTCCACGCAGGATGTTTAAAAACCCTTTAAAGGTGGTCTGTTCTTTCTTTGCGCAGTTTTGGCATGAGAAAACACATGGGTGTGTGATGTTAAAATACAGAGATGCCAAGCCGGAATGTCCTCTGGTTTTCAGGACTTTTTTGTTATTAGCTCAAATTCAGTAGTAAATTTGCAACCCAATCAGGCCTATTGAATCACTGGGGAATAAGTGGGTCAATCCCTCCATAGGTTCCATTGATTCACATGATTGTCCAGTTTTCTCTTGAATAACTCTAGTGCTGAAGCACTCACCATCTCCTGAGGTAACTGGTTCCAATGTCTTACTGCTCTAGCTATTAAGACGTAGTTTCCCCAATATTTATTTCTGTAGCTTGAGCCTATTATTCAGAGTTCTGGACGCTAGCATGACTGAGAACAGATCCTGCCTCTCCTCTGTATGACTTCCTTTCAAGTATTTGAAAAGCACTATCATATCTCCCCTCAGTCTTCTTTTCTCAAGGCTCAACATGCTTAGTATGACTGATAACATTTCTATAAAAAATACCTCAGATTTCAATGGCACTTTCTTTAAGATTTGTTTGTAATGTTTCTCTCTCTCTCTTTAAATTCTTTCTCAGTTTTCTGAATCTCCTTCTTGTCTGAGATAAGCTAATGAAAACTTTATTATCTATTTAAATAGTCCTTTAATTATGTTGGTCTTTCCCAAAAGGTGATTTCTATTACAGATTTAAAATTTCATCAGCTTTTGGGTGCAAAACATCTTTTACACCACTGTCATTTTATTTACCAATCTTTCCTTTCCTTTTCTAAATTAATATTCTAATTAGATCCTATCTGTTCCTTTGACCTTAGGCTTCTTACTGTGAAATTTGCAGAGTGTCTTTTCAGAGACTGGAGAAACATTGTGCTTGTGCAGTACATTTTCTGTCTGCTCCCTTCTGCTGCCCTAAACTTTTGTTCTCTTTTACTGTTTTGAGCTGCGGAGCCCAGAGAAATGTAAGCACAAGTAAGTTGGGCGTATTCACTGCAAATATGCAAGAAATCCATTCCTTTGAAGTTATCATTTTTGAAAAAACGATCCTTTTGATTCTGTACCCCCTAGACTGAACACATTCTGGACAAATTTTGTGGTCAGAAATATATACATTTCAGTGCCTGCAATCCACTTCGTTAAAGAAAAAAACTGTCGGCTGCAAAGTCGGCAGCTCAGCGGTTCGAATCCCTGGTGTCACGCAGCGGAGCGAACTCCCGCTGATAACCCCAGCTCTTGCCAACCTAGCAGTTCAAAAGCATTTCAATGCAAGTAGATAAATAGGTACTGCTGTAGAAAGCAGGAAGGTAAAACAGTGTTTCCTTGCAGCCATGCCGGCCACGTGGCCATGGACTTGCACAACACTGGCTCTTCGGCTTGAATACGGAGATGAGCACCGCCCCTAGAGTCGGACATGACTAGCACACATGTGCGGGGGGAAAAACCTTTACCTTTTTATCTTTATTACTAAAGAAGCACTAACATTTCTTTAGTTAAGATGTCCATTAAGACAGTGGTTCCCACTGGGTCCCCAGATGTGGTGTTTGGACTAAAACTTCCAGAAGCCTTCACCACTAGCTGTGCTGGCCAGGATTTCTAGGACTTGTAGTCCAAGAACATCTGGTGACCAAAGGTTGAGAACCACTGCATTAACACATAAACCTGGAAAATGCACACAGATTATTTTTGGTAAAAACATATATGCACATGGAACTGTTATGGCAGGCATGTCCAAAGTTAGGCCTGGGTTTTGAGCGGCCCGCAGCCTCTTCTCCAGCCTGTCACATATCCCCACCAGCTGGCCCCTCCCCATACTGGATGGAGACGTCAGCTTGCAGTTTTATGGTTTGTGTGTCCTCCCTGCCTCCCTTTGTCCCACCAGCCACCTGCCCAGCCTACCCTCCTCTGGCTCCATTGCTGCGTCCTCCCCGCCTCCTTGCAAATCCTAGAGGCTTGTCCAAAGTCCAGCTCGGGAGGGTGGGCAATGTGGCTAAATGGTCGGCCCCCACACATTTTCATCTCACCAAATCTGGCCCTTCTTACAAAAAGTTTGGACACCCCTGTGTTATGGGATGTACTTGGGAGGCAGGGAAAGGAAGAAATGTACAGAAATGGATTTGAGAATTGACTGATTCTAGCACCGTTACTCACTTTTCCTACAGGAAAGGGTCACCATAATGCTCTCTGTAATGGACAGTGCTTGAGGATGGATAGCGACATCTCCAACGTCTTTGCTTAACATGGGATCAAGGGTAGATGACATCTTCTATTGCCTTCCAAAAAGGACAACTAATAACTCAGACTTATTTCAGAGCTCAAAAATGATTTGGGGAAAAAAAAGAAATCTCTTCTGACCTTTCCAGATCATTTGTGAAAAATATTCATTCACAGCTCACCATGAGCATACAATGGAGCTTTCGTGTACTGTTTTGAAACAAAGCAAAGCCGGACAGAATCCTCACTGCTGAAAGTACATTGGGGCCATCTCCACATTACCTACTACTCCATCTGAAGAAGACGACTGTTTTGTCAGAAGTTATTATTATCTGAAATGCAGGCCAGGAATGATAGTGGAGTGGAGTTAGTGGATAGGAAAGCCAGTGCCCTAAAAGTCCTCTAGCAGGTTTTATAAGTATGGTAATAAGAACATAAGAAGAGTCATGTTGGATCAGGCAAAAGGCCCATCTAGTCCATCTTCCTGTATCTCACAGTGGCCCCACCAAATGTGTCTGGGAGCGCATGGGACTAGATATCTGTCTCCTGATACCACTCCCCTGCATCTTGAAGTACCCTAGTTTTAAGCCTGGAGATAACATATCTCCTTCATGGTTTGTAATCTGTGATGGACTTTTCCAGCAGGAATCTGTCTAATCCCCTTTTGAAGGCATCCAGGCCAGATGCCATCAACAGATCCTGTGGCAGGGAGTTCCACTAACTACACGCTGTGTAAAAATATTTTCTTTTGTCTGTTCTCACTCTCCCAATCTTCAGTTTGATTGGATGTCCCCTAGTTATGATATTTTGTCCCTCTATCCACTTTACTCATGCCCTGTATTATTTTGTACGTCTCAGTCATATCCTCCCTCAAGTGCCTTTTTTCCAGACTAATGATCCCCTACTGCTGTAGCTCAGAGTCCATGAGTTGATAGATAATGTTTTGTTTTTTTGCCCCAATATGCATTCCTTTACATTTTCCTACATTGAAACACATTTGCCATTTCTTAGCCCATTCCCCCAGTTTGGAGAGATCCTTCTGGGGCTCTTCACAATCTTGTCTGTTTTTTACCACCTGGAAGACTTTCGTGTCATCTAAAAATTATCCTGAGGTCTGGGCCCATTTGCTGTGAAGATATAATGTCTGTCTGACTGTTTAACCTATCACTTGCAAACATTTGTACTCTGAAGCAGTCTTTTATAAATAAAATACTTTTATCCTGTGGATGCCTCACAGCATAGCCGCAATACAGAAAGAACACTAAAATAGTCACTTTTGTTATAAGATTTAAGTTACATCTATAAAGCTTCTTCCATTCAGTCCTGTGTTGGAAAGGAATCATAATTGTTTTTAGGGAGTGCACACAAATGTGTAATTTGTAATATGAGCTGGTCCAGAAGGGACACTGTGCCATCATCAATAAGCAAATATATTTGCTCAGTTTCAGCCAAGTATTACTGGTGCCAAGCTTCAGATCTGGAATCTCTTTCATACACATATGCCAACCATATATACCCTGCCTGAAAAACAGAGAGTCCTCACCTCCCCTGTATGGAGGCAGCCTCAAGAAGCAAATGCTTTGGACTCCAATGTTTGGAGGGACCTTAGATCACCTCAAGCTGGCTTTCCCAAATAGTGCTGAAAGATCGGCATGTTGGGGCACCTGCCAAGTAGGGTGGCATGCATGCTTGGTCAAAGGAGAAGAGGATATCAGGTTGAGTACACTGATTTAGAGATAACAGCTGCAAGCAAAGAAACACTTGTAATAATTTAAATAGAAACTCCATTGCCATGCTAATGAAGCCTGTGATGACCTGACTGCTAGCTCAACCTCCTCTCTAAGGGCGTTTATACACGACCCCTAAACTCCGGGGCAAATGGCTCCCAGCTCC
This sequence comes from Phrynocephalus forsythii, assembly GCA_029282475.1. NCBI lineage: Eukaryota > Metazoa > Chordata > Lepidosauria > Squamata > Agamidae > Phrynocephalus > Phrynocephalus forsythii. Next base: position 93,288,050 of record JAPFRF010000005.1, on the reverse strand, counting down.
GGAGATTAAAAATGTTTACCCACCAGCTCCAGAGTTAACAGGAAATTAAGTGTGACCCCACCCACTTTAGCGTGTCCCAGCGCAGCTTTCAGGTACCTGCTTTTTGGATGTGACAAATATTTGACCCAGTGTAAGGAGAGTGAGTGCGGGGCTCTCCTGGCTTCTGTTTGTTCTTTTTTTGCGCCCCGCCCCTTTAAGAGATCTGAATGCTGCCGGGAACAAAACGGAGGTAAACCGGCATTCTTTTCTTTCTTTTTTCTCCCTCCCTCATGCAGCCAGCAACCAGGAAGTGCGGAGGGGGGTGGGGACAGAGGAAGAGCGACGAACCCCTAAGATCTCTGGTCCGAATTTAAGTGGCCAGCAGATCTTAGGGGTCGTGTAAAAAGGCCCTAAGAAGTGATGAGATGTGGAACTGCAGTTTCAACCCCCACTTTTTCTTCTCAATATGGCTCTTCATGTTGAACGTGGGCTCTCTTCTAACCTACCTCAAAACCATATATCCTAGCAGCAGATCCCCCGTTGATGCGCAGGACCTATGGTTGGTTCCTCTTCTCCCTACTTCTTATTCATTTGCCATTTCCAATTATATGAACACCGAATATTATCAAAGGTAAGCAGCAGCAGAAGCAGTGTGGAAAGTTACTTTTAGAAAATAGTTGGTTATAACTACAGCTAAAGGCTACCAAAACAGGTCCTTAATCTTTCTCCCCAGGAATTTTTCACCATGGGAATGAAACATCTCCTTTTCTCAAAATCAGATTTTTATTTTACTCTTTTTCATTTGGCAGGAGGTTGGGGCTGGTTTGAAGCAAACAAAAATTGGCTAAGGCAAAAAGCCTGAGTAAACCACAGAGGATGTCTTCTATTTCAGGTGTCCGACAGATAGATAGATAGATAGATAGATAGATAGATAGATAGATAGATAGATAGATAGATAGATAGATAGATAGGTTTTGTTTTGTTTTCAGATTTGTTGCTGTTATTGTGGATTTATTGTATTAATTTGGTCTTATTTATATCTGATTGTATTTTGTACAGTATAATTTTTAAGCCACCCAGAGTGGCCAGATGGGTGGGGTGCAAAACAAACAAACAAACTAACTAACTAACTAACTAACTAACTAACTAACTAACTAACTAACTAACTAACTAACTAACTAACTAACTAACACTATAACTACCATGTTTAGAAGCAGTTCTTTCACTGCCTCTTATCCTCTGCAAAACATCACCTTGCAATACCATACTGGCCTGTGGTACTTCCCACTCAGCTCAGCATCTTCTTCAAGACTCACTGGAAAATGACATGCACCAGCATTTCATATTTTTCCACCACTATCAAAAGATGCTCCACCCCACAAAACTACACAACTAAATAGTTATAGCTACCCCATGAAAAAGTCATGGTGTCACTTATTTTTAATACAATACATTTACAAGTAAATACAGTGGACCCTTGTATAACAAACAGCTTGTATAACATAAAATCTGTACAACATAACAAATTCCGGAGATAGGGGAAATTTGCTTAACATAATCGCCTATGGGGAGAATCTTTTTGTCAACAAGCCACCTTTGGCTGGTTGACAAAAAGGCTGGTTGACAAAAAGACAACATAAAAATGGGATTACTCCGTTTTCAATGCATTCCTATGGGAATTTGTATAAAGGAAAATTTACTTAACATAATTTCATTTGGAACGAATTAATTCCTTTATACAAGGTACCACTGTATCTTTATTATTGAAAAAAGAGTTAATTGCTATGGAGGGGACTTCTGGTTGTTTTTACAGCTACCACTTTCTTTGAAACACCCAGGCAGAAATCTGGGAGTGGCACCCCAGAAATAAGGGAGCTTCAGAGGAGCCCATCCTACCTTCCTGCTGTTCCCAGGCTGCTGTTTCTTTGAACAGTAAGGATACTGCATCCCAAGCACTATGGGAGTTGGAAGGCTCTCCTGGATGTACAAAGGTTTGCACAGGGACTTATGCACATTAGGCTGTATAGACAACACCTCTAATGGAACCCATCCCGACTGATTGCAACAAGAGATGTGTGTTTCATTTTGGCAGAGGACTGGTTCCAAAATGAAACATGCCAGCACAGCTGGTACTCAGAACCCAGTCCCATCCTCTGGAACAAAATCAACCACTGTCTTACCTTACTATAGTTCGTGCTGGGTGAAATTCCAACTACAGTAGGAAGCAGCCTCCGATATGTCATCTTTCCCTCTCTCTGGCTCTGGCCAATCAGACAGGGAGGCGAGATAATGCACGTCCTCACACAGTTCCTGATTGGCCAGCGCCAGGAAGAGGGAATGATGATGCATCAAAGGCTGCTTCACAGTTTGAATTTCGCCCAGCATGTACTACAGCAAGTGGTTGATTTTGTTCCGGAGGGTGGGACTGCGTTCCGAGTGCTAGCTCTGCTGGCATGTTTCATTTCGGAACCAGTCCCCTTCTGAAATAAAACACCCATCTCTACTTGCAACTAACTTTAATTATACGAACTTGAGCACTTGTAAGCTCTGGTAGTGGCACAGATTAATTAAGCAGTGAGAAAGATGGCAATGAAGAGTGTGTGATGATGGTACCAAGGAGGCTGGGCCACTTGCCCTAAGGCTCCCAAAAACAGAGCCAGTGTGATGTAGTGGTTGGAGTGTTTGAATTCAGAAGACTTGGACCATGGCTTTCAGTAGGCACCCAGTAACACACTCTCAGTCTGATGCAACTCATAAGAAAGTTGGGCGATTAACACAGGAGGGTCAGCTCTGACAAGCCACCTTTGGCTGGTTGACAAAAAGACAAGGCAGAAACATAATAAAGAAATTAAGAAGAAAACAAAATCTGGATCCAACAATATCTATGAGAGGATAGAACTGTCAGGTGGAAATTCAAAGAATGCTTCCGAGTGGGCCTCACTCTTTAAAAAAAAAAAGCAAAATAATGCCCTCTGAAAATGCTCATAGAAAACAATGATGTTTTTGAATCTCTGTTTTCCACCATGACATTAGACCTTAAATCTTACAGATTTGAAGAAACTGTGATCTCCACCTATGGAAAGCCATCCTATGAAAGTAAACTCTAGACAGGCTATTGTCTCCATTGACTGTGGCAGAATATTAACAGCTCAGATTCAACACAACAGAATGAAGGCATAAGTGTCTTACGTTGAAATGATGAACTCAGTTTTCATTTCAGTTTATACAAGCTGTGGTCAGGAAGGCTGAGGTGAGTTGCAAAGAGGCTTCTGCTGACCGTAATTACATGCACGTGTTTTTAATCCAGTTACCAGCTTCAGACTCTTATGCTGTCTGGACTGCAAATTTAGACTTCCCAGTGGAGCCTCAACATCACTTGCACTGAATAATTTGAAAAAGGGAAAAGATTAGCTGAAAGAAAAGAGACTTGCTTTACCTTTTAAATGTGGCCAAACAAATACTGCTGGATTTAAGGTAGTAGAACGTGCCATGATTCCCCCACCCATACCAACTGAGCACATAGTTTGCATTAATTCTGCATATGAACCCATATTGGTCCTAAATGGCTTGGGATCAGTCACAGCTTGGAAAAAACTACATTCAAATAAAAAGGTATTATGTTGATACATTTAGAATGAGTGTGTGGGATAACAAAACAATTAAGTTAATTAGGAACTTCTTGGTTTAACCATTATGATTTTTAATTTGGCATGACAAACAGTAACTTTTAACATATTACTATTTATTTATTTATTTATTTATTTATTAGCTGTATATACCACAGCCATCTAGCCCAAAGACTACTCTGGGTGGTTTACAAAGTGAAGAATACAAATTATTAAACACATACAGAAAATACAGTATATACAAATCAAATACAAACAAAGTAAAAAATAACAAAACTAACCATAACCACTGTTACTTAATAAAAATTATAACCCCAGTGGGCCAGCCCTTTGCTCCTTCCAGGCATCACTCTGGCCTGACAGAGTGGCTTCTTTGCCTCCCGACTGACATAGCCAATGAGAAGTTTTGCTTCGTGGGGCGGCCATGGCACATCGTGGACAGCAGCATAAACAAGCCTGTCTGCAAGGGGATCATCACAGAGGCTGCCCTGTGCCACCAGTACCTGGGCGTCCTGCAGCCGGTGGCACTGTTAAGAGATCCTGCAGGTGCATGCTGGTCATTCTGGGCTGCCAGAATGGTGCTGGCCACCATCCTCCCAGAGAGACAGACAGGCACAAGGGGGGATGACCAGGAGATCCGGTGGGGTTGTCACTCTTCCTTTGTGCGTAGAGCAAGACCCCCATGGTTTTCTATGAGCCTTGCCTGGACTGTGCCCTAAAAAATGGGCCACAGACCCCCCTCCCCTGTGAGGGCATTTTTGTGCTTGCCCTGTTGTGAAGGAAATAAAAAGGAAGACACATCTCTTTCATTCCCACTCAGCCTTTTGCTTATCCTAAATGCACATGGAGGTGGTTGGTTGGGCTGAATGGTGATCAAATATAAGGAGGAACTGTTCAAAACTTCAGAAGGGTTCCCAGCAAAATACTGTAAGTTGTGTTTTGCAGCCCTGTAAGATTTTGTATGGAACAGGAGTTCTGGTTGTACAGAAGAGCAAGATATTTCATAGACCAGGAGTTCAAGTTCTCAAACTGCCTCTGATTTTCTCCATCTGTTAAATGAAGCAAGTGACCCAAGTCCACCCCAATTTTTATGGGACCAATATCGTTAAAGGGACGCTTTTGCCTATATGTTCTAATTACTCAGATCATCTTTAGACTCTGTACTCTGGATTCTGCCACCCACCCTGGGGCAATGGGTGGCTGCTAGAAAAAAGAGCTTGCTCTATGATGACCAAGCATCGGAGAAATGCCCTTCATAGTTTAGTTTGGCTGGCATCTCCATCACATATATTTAGACAAGAGGTGATGACCTGTTGCTCTTTTGACAGGCATTTAATATTTCACTTTTGCTACCGTCTGATTGTCTGGGGTGTTATTTTATTCATGGCTTTGTGGGTTTTTTATTTTATTTATTTTATTTATTTATTTTTGCTTTCTTACAGTCTTCCTTGGGTTTTTATCATCATTTGCTGCTCAAATGACTTTTTTCCCCAGTTGGATAGTGGACGTTATCTGCTACCTCTGAAAAGGAAAGCATAACAGTAAGGAATTGCTTCCAGTAAGCACATCAGGAACAATCTATCTATCTTTAGGCAAGGGTCTTTTCAACTCACAAAAGCACACACATAGTGGACAAACCCCAGTGGGCTCTGCCTTAAATACCAGAAACCATCTGCTAACTTTAATTATGACAGAACCATGCAGAGAGAGGTGGGGTGGAACACACCTGTAGCACATTTGAATGGTGGAGGTAATTGGCTGTACTCCATTTATCCCTGGGCCAAATAGTCAATTCCATTTAAAGTCTGATTTTTAAATAACCAAGCCTTGGACTGCTTTATAGATAGATATCATTTTATTCATTCACTCCATCTCTCCAGATGGCCTTCTCTTTCCATTCCCCTCGGCCTCCCCTCCTGCTAATTACAGAACCACAGGCAGGGTGCCGATACAAAAAGGAGGCTGACATTTCTCATCGAACAAACTGCTGTGGAGTTTCTGATGGGGCCATTTTGTCCCCCTCACACCATTGTGACATTAATTGTTGTTAAATATTCTTATCTCTTACATACAGTTCTGTTTCAATAAAGGTCAGGGGCATCCTCCATGACAGTGTCTGTTGTTGCGGTGCAGTAGAACTAATCAGTCACTCCCTGGCTGTGTTTGGAGCCCTTCTTATTCCTCTCATTAATTCAGGCTCAGTAAAAAGAATTTTAAACATGCAAACCATCTCAGCTGCTCAGATGGGTATTAGGATATGAAATTATTAGCTCAGCCAACACTCTCTAATATCGCCTGTGTGAGTCTAGCTACAACCCCTCATTAAGGGGCCATGTGGCTATCCATGAAAAAACACTTCTTTAATTAAAAAGTCAGTGTTGTCGGCAGGCATGAAGGCTAAAATCTGTCATCGGAGTTCACACAAGATGGCTTCTCCTCTTATCCCTCTCACTCCTGATAATGGAGTAAGATTTAAGTAAGGCTATTTTTATTTGCCATGGGACTTCTTTTTAAAAGGTAAACCATTGTAATGTGTTCCCTTCTCAAAGGTGTGAGGGTAGGACACTCACCAAGTGCTCATGATTGAGTGTAGGTCCCAACCAGTCATGCAACAGACCTAAACTCAGCCTTTCTTTTGTGGGGAAAGGATTGCAGGGAGCATCTTGTTCAATGCCAGCAAAGAGGAAGGTTCTGCCAACTTGTAAGGTAGAATCTCCTTGCTTGCTATGGGCCATGCCTTGATCACTTCTCTCTTTAAACACAAGAATTGCATGGTTTCTGCCCATGGAAAGAAACACAGTGTACCTACGCATGGAAGTGGTTAAATGTCAAAACCACTTGTGCTGCACACGAGGGTTGGCCTGAAAAAAAGATTCCAACCATAGAACAATAGAACTGGGAATATCTCCAAAGGGCCATCTAATCCAACAGTCTGTCCTCATAAGGACACACAGTAATAACATCTCGAACAGATGGGATCTTGGTTTGAAATGTCCCGCAAAGAATCCACCTGTTCCGGCAGTAATCTTTTGCACTGTCAAATAGCTTTCGCCTTAAGGAGTTCTTACTAATGTATTCTTGGAGTCTTGTGTGTCCTCTTTGCTCCAGTGTCTCACACGGAATCTTCATAAATATAATTGTGTGCCATTAAGTCAATTTTGACTTACGATGGCCCTTTTCAGGGTTTTTGAGTTACAGAGTATTCAGATGTGGTTCAACATTCCCTTCTTATTACAATGTCCTGAGACTTGCCCAAGGCCACATACTATAGGCTGGCTCTTCTTGGATGCACAGTGGGGAATTTAACTCTCAATCTCTAGTTTTCTTTTCTGAGTTTTCTTTTCTGGAACCCAGCAAGTGTGGCTGCCAGTACTAAATAAATATTTTGAAAGGCCAGGGCTAATTAATTTTTCTGGGTCTGGTGTCATGGCAAACTAAGAAGAGTGTATGATTGTAAACTGTGCAAGAGAGGGAAAGATCAGGGAGAAAAAAAGTCCACAATAAGGATGGGCATTTTGTTTAGGAACCAGTAGGTTATGAAATGAATTGCGTGAGCCTAGGTGGTCCTTGGAACCGGCTGATACACGCAGATCGAACTGCTTTACCTTTCTCTGTCTCACACAGGGTTAAAATCCAATGAGGAAACACATTGAGAAGTCATCTTTCCTGCTTCATGCTGCTGGCCAATCAGAGAGGGAGATGGAATTATGCGTGCCCCTGCACAGCTCCTGATTGGCCAGCATCACAGATCTAGCACAGAAAAGTCGCAGCATGCTTCTTCATTGGATTTTAACCCTGCATGAGACAAAGAAAGGTAAAGCAATTGGATCTGCACGTATCAGCTGGTTTCCAAGGACCACCTGGGCTCACATGGTTCGTTTTGTAACCTACTGGTTCTGAAACAAAATACCCATCCCAAGTCCACAACACAGAACACACAATCAGTATAACAATAATTACACACCACCAAGTATCTTCCATTTTAAGGCAACCCATTTCCAGGATTTCTCAGTTACCCACAGGTGGTTTACCATTCTTTACTCCTGGGATGCTCGGGTTGTGTAGCTGACCCAAGGCTACACAGTTTGGCTCTTCCCCAGCTAAACACAGTAGGAAATCAAAATACTGACCCCTGGCTCTGCAGCCAAGTACAGTGGACCCTCATATAACAAACAGTTTGTATAACATAAAATCCGTACAACATAAAAAATTCCAGAGATAGGGGAAATTTGCTTAACATAATCGCCTATGGGGCGAATCCATACAACATAAAAATGGTTGCAATTAGGGATTACTCTGTTTTCAATGCATTCCTATGGGAAATTTGTATAAAGGAAAATTTGCTTAACAGAATTTCATTTGAAACAAATTAATTCCTTTATGCAAGGTACCACTGTACTCTGATATGTAGATATCCAGCTGAGCTTCATTAACTAGCACAGGGGCCACTTAGCAGGGAGAACTGCACCTGGATCAAGACTTCTTCTTTTGACCAATTGAAAGCACAAAGCTCAGCTTATTACGTGCTTGCAGGACTTGCCAGTCTAAGGATTTTATGCTGCCTCATACTTGCTCACTTACTTCAGAGTGACCCCCATTGAACAGAATGCTGTCCCATGCTGTCTAGATGTATAACTTAATTTTTAAAGAAATACTTTGTCCTTCTCCCAGTGAGCTGGATACTCATTTTACCTTGGAAAGATGGAAGACTGAATCAACCTTGAGCTGGCTGCTTAAACATGTTGTTATTGAACTTAGGTTAATGAAAAGAGACTTTACTGCAAGATAGCAGTATAAATTAACCACCGTACTACTACGTGCATAGGATCACAGACACAGAGAGCACCATTAGATGAGAGTACCATTAGATGAAGATTGTGTATAAAACAACAAGGATTTAGGTTGTCTCCTGTTCGTATTAGCACCCTGATTTCAAAAAGGTTCAGAAAAGCTACAGTGTACAGAAAGGAATGGGAAGGCAGTACAATGGAATGATTGTGTACTTGCCATGTTGGGCAGAAAGTAAGGAGACTTTGAGAAATCTACAACTTGAGACCAAAAATGATAGCTAAAGATACCACCACACACTCTTGTCCCCCCATTGTAATTTCAGTACTATGTACCTGTAAAGAAAAAAGTAAGCTTTGTTGTACTCATAAGAGAATGAGTAGATCCACTGGATTCAGCAGAAGTATGCAAAGGCTCAGAATTGAGCAAAAGTTCTTAAGTAATGTGTTGGCACGGAGATTTGCGGAACAGCTATTTTGACAGTAGTAGTCTTTATGGATTGTTTCATTTATATTAAGCAGGTGCTTTGGACGACTTGGGTCTCTACAATGTCACAGGTTGGTTAAGAAGTGCTTGTTGACATAAAATGACCCAAGGATTGAAGTGTTCAATGTACTTTGCTATTTTAAACCAAGGCCTCTGCATTATATTTCTTGTATTAAGCTGATGTGTGTTGGTGTGGGATTGAATGACCACTTATCCCCCCTCCCCTGGGATTGCTTCACAAAGGTCACATCTCATGCATGCTCATTGTTTTGCCTCCAGCAACTCAGCAACACATTTATATTTATGTATCTGAAAGGAGATACATGTTGTTTATTTCAAAGAGACACCAGCTTCTCTTATATTGATAGATCTAAAGAAAATGCAAATAGGATGAGACTCATTCACTACAGAACAAGCATTTCAGAATTCAGGGTTCAGTTCAGGATCCAGAAAGCTAGTTCAGTTTTATCCCACATTTGCTATTTAATGCAGTGAACTGATGTTTAAGAAATAGGTGAGATGTTTCCCTTCTTTCATATTTTCTTTTTAAAGAATGTCTCAACTGACTTTCTCAGAGAGCTCAATGTGATTACCCTTGCTCATGTAAAATCCTTTTCTGTGGATCTTCATATCAAATATAGAACATCTGGAGAATACTGGAAATCAGTCTTTGACATTTAGGTGGATATTGGTGTCAATAAAAATGTCAATAAACGTTAAGGTTCCCCCCGCACTTGCATGCTAGTTGTGTCTGACTCTAGGGGTGGTGCTCTTCTCCGTTTTCAAGCCAAAGAGCCAATGTTGTGCAAGTCCGTGGCCATGTGGCCAGCACGGCTGCACAGAATACTGTTTACCTTCCCACTTTTTATGGCTGTACCTATTTATTTACTTGCATTTACATGCTTTTGAACTGCTAGGTTGGCAGGAGCTGGAGTTAACAGTGGGAGCTCACTCTGCTGTAAGGGGCCCGGGATTTGAACCACTGAGCTGCTGACTTTGCAGCTGACCATTTCAGTGCTCTAGTCCGCTGAGCCACCACGCCCCATATTGATGTCATTACCCAATGCTATTTCAATATCTGAAGAACTGAGAAGACGTGGCACAGGAAAAGGCAAGCAATAGCATTCTATACCACTGACAGCTCATATTGAATTAGAACTTCAGAATACTGGGAACAGCAGGATTGCCTTCATCCATTCTAGTCTGGATTCAAGCTGCAGCAGGGGACTGAGATGACATTGGTCACACTGACAACCTTTTAAGGGAGCCTGATGGGGAAAGGTGTTCAATGCACCCTGCTGGTTCTCATTGATCTCTCAGTGGCTTTTGATACTGTCAATTATGCATCCTTCTGGATTGGCTCATGGAGACTGGGATCAGAGGGGCTAGCATTGATCAGGCCACAGTCCCTTCTCAAGGACCATGTCCAGTGAGTTCAGCTTAGAGATGATATGTTGGCTCTTTGGATCCACAATTATAGGGTGTCCCCGGGGTCATCAATATCAGCAATAGAGATGGGCACGACTTAGCGGTATTCCTGTTTCCGTTTCCGTTACTCGTATCCATTACTCTACGGAAACGGTAATGGGAATTACTCCGCCAGACTTCGAGCTCGAACCGATGAACGAACAATTTTGGTCTGATTTGTTGTGCTTATTCCTTGCATCGCGCAATCGCGCGATGCCACGCGGCACAGAAAAAAAGTTTTTAAAAGTGAAAAAAACCCGGTTCCCGGCCGAAAAGCAGGCGGAAAAATGCCTGCTGTGCCTCAGGGCACCTACCAGAGGGGTTGTTTCTGGAGGTCCCGGCCTCCCCCCCATCCCCTGTCCTGGGCTGCTCTGGTGGGACTCGCCACAGGCTCGCAGCCAGCAAAAACCCCAGTCTCGCCGCCGGCCTCCGCAATTAAAGCGCAAGCAAGCGGCACGGACGGCACAGGAAAAAACTTTTAAACTCTCCCCCCACCCATTCCCGGGCCAAAAAAGCAGGCGGAAAAATGCCTGCTTGACTAAGGGCGCAGGGCACCTACCATGGGGGTGGTTTCTGGAGGGGGGTCCCGCCTCCCCCGTCCTGGGCAGCCGGACTCGCCATGCCATGCGGTGCGGGCGGGGGATCCAAAATGGGGTGGCGGACGCAATATTGTTTTTGAAATCGTGGTCCAAAAACACACAAGCACAACAGAAACACGCGAAAATTTATAAACTGCCAGATTTTTCACAGTAGCAGTGGGTATTTTCTTGCAACAAAATGTCTCTCCTCTCCTCCTCTGTCCTCCATTGATTTTTTTTTTTTACACCTGTGCAATGATGGGCTGGCCGAGTGGCCAGCCAAAGTGAACGACCATGCAAAACCCAATCGCATGGCCACTTGGCCATGGAGACTTCTGGGATGTGCCAAAAACCCTAAAACCTGCCCTAGCCCCCTAACCCTAACCCTAATCCTTGACTCCTTACTTACCCATACGTCACAGACTGTCTTCTTAGTGGGTCAGACAGGCACCCAGAGGTGCAACCCACTAGCCCACCGTCACCTTACCCGTCACTACCCTAACCCTAGCCCTTGCACTAACCCACCTTAACCCTAAGCCAGATCTACTTGCATTGCACTACACGCAAGTACAATTCCCTTCTTTGTGAGACATGGTGGTGCGAGAGCCTTAGGCATCAACCTATGGCTCTGGGTTCACTGCCATCACTAGTCTCACTGTCTGCAACTGGTATGCATATCCATATGGCTATGCATGCATTTTGCAGCAGCAGGTGAGGAGGGGAGACCCCCATGTTGAGGGGTCTCTTGGAGCCTGCTTCCCCTTCCTAGTGGGTGAGGATAGGAGGCACCCACGGGTGCCTCCAGGAGCCCGCTTTCCCTTTATAAGGGGCCAGAGGAGGCACCCAACCCACAGAGGTGCCTCCAGGAGCCCGCTCCCCCCCAAAAAACCAGTACTAATGACAACAAAAAAATGAAAAAACAAACCGACTAATTTTTGCGAATTTTCACGAAAAACGGAAACGACCCGAAACGGAACCAGCCATTTTTTTTTCAAGTCGTGCCCATCTCTAATCAGCAATGCTGTTTAACATATCTGAGGCTGCTTGGGGAGGTCAACTGGGGATTTAGAGTAAGGTGTCATCAGTACGCTGATAACACACAACTCGGTCTCTCCCTTTCCGCCTCTGCAGTGGATGTCATCCAAATGTTCAAGCACTGCCTTGCTTCAGTACTGGAATGAACCAGGGTTAACAGGCTCAAACTGAATCCAGACAAGACAGGTTGTGACTTGAGGAGTCATCCACAGACTAGATGGAATTGTTCTCCCATTTAGAAACCAATATGGTAACGGGGAAAGCTGCCTAGATGCCCTAAGCACATCCAATCTCGCTTGATTTCGGCAGCTAAGCAGGGTTGGCACTGGTTAGTACTTGGATGGGCGACCACCAGAGAATACCAGGTGCTGTAGGCGCCTGGAGTAGGAACTGGCAAGCCACTCCAGTACTCCTGCCAAGAAAACTCCATGGACATGGAGTCACGTAGAGTCAGTCACAACTGTAACGACACAACACACACACACACACACATGGTAACGGGAGCATCCTTCTGGACTTGGCTCTTTATTGTAATTTCCAGACTGCAGCCATGTCCACACTAATTAAACATTTAATTTCATTTATAGTCCAAGTACAACATATGTACAATGAAATTGGCTGAGCCTCGCTCACCACCCCCACCACCCCCACCCAATAGCAACTACTTAAATTGGCCTTTAATCAGCTGAAACTCAATGCCCAACGCTGCCCCTACCTAGATGAGGGCTCCATCAGGATGCTGGTTTAGACACTAGTCATCTCCTGGATGAACTGCTGCAATGCTCATTGTGTGGGACTTCGCTTGAGGCTGACAAAGAGATTACAATGAGTCCAGAAGGCAGTGGCCAGACTGGTGGATGGTGTGAGCAAATTTGATCACATCAACACAGTCCTGGCTCATTTTCACTAGCTATCCGTTTTGTTCCTGGGCAGGGTCAACATTTTGACACGAGTGCATAAAGCCCTCTGCAATTTGGAACCGTGTTACTTGTTGGAGCATCTGTCCCTTGTGCCAACTGTCCAGCCCACCAGATCTCCCAGACTAGACACCTCTGTGTAAGCACTCCAAGGAAGGTCTGAAAGTCTTCTGCAAGAGGCAGGGCCTTCTCTGCAGTAGCTCTAACCTTATGGAATCAGTTTGTGGAGGAGCTATGCCTGCCTCTCTCCCTGTTGTCATTTAGGAGGCAACTTATAACATTTCTTTTCTGGGAGGCCTTTCATACCATGCCTGGTGGATCGATTGCTCACCTCATGTCCTACTATCACCAGGAAATTACTTATGGCTCCATTAGTTTTTATATTGACCTGTGTGTTAATTGCATCCCATTGGTTGCTTAATGTGCTTCACTTTGTTGTTAAACTACGCAGAATGATGTTCCAATGTTATACAAATAAATAAATAAATAAATAAATAAATAAATAAATAAATAAATAAATAAATAAATTTGTACCAGGTGAGTTATTATGTATGTATGTATGGATGGATGGATGGATGGATGGATGGATGTATATACAGTGACCCCCCGCCATTTCGTGGTTCCGGCATTGTGGTCCCACTACATCACAGGATCGCAGGATCGGAAACCGTGGGGGGGCAGCGGGGGGGCAGCCGGGTTGCTCCGTGCGGCCCTCCCAGGCACCCCAGAGAAGCCTCGGGGCGATCGCTCTCCCCCAGGCTCCTCTGGGCGGCCTCGGAGCTGGGCAGGGGGGCCGCCAGGAGCAATCTGATCCCTCTCCGCGCGCCCCGCCCCTTCTGGGAGGCCTCGGAGCAGGGCGGGGGACTGCCCGGAGTGATCGGATCGCTCACCGCCCCCCGCCCCTTCTGGGAGACCTCCTAGCCGGGTGGGGAGGCCACCGGGAGCAATCCGATTGCTCTCTGTGGCCCCCGCCCCTTCTGGGAGGCCTCCTAGCCGGGCGGGGGCCACGGGAGCGATCTGATAGCTCTCCGCGCCCCCGCCCCTTCTGGGAGGCCTCCGAGCCGGGCGGGGGCCCCGCCAGGAGCGATCCAATCCCTCTCCGCGCCCCCTGCCCCTTCTGGGAGGCTGCGGAGCTGCTGGGGAGGCCGCTGGGAGTGATCTGATCGCTCTCCGCGGCCCCCTGCCCCTTCTGGGAGGCCGTGGAGCTGCCGGGGAGGTCGCCGGGAGTGATCCGATCGCTCTCCGTGCCCCCGCCCCTTCTGGGAGGCCTCCGAGCTGGGCGGGGGGTGGCGGGGAGCGATCCAGTCACTCCGTGCGGCCCTCCCATGCACCCAAGAAAAGCCTCGGGGCCACGTAGGCGGGCGGGCGGTGGGGGAAGGTAAGATCCCCTGCCGCCACAGGCACACCATGCAATTGCGCCCCACCCCCACCCGCTTCCGCATATCGTGGATTTTTGTGCATCACGGGTGGGGTGGGTCCCTAACCCCCGTGATCGGCAGGGGGTTACTGTGTGTGTGTGTGTGTGTGTGTGTGTGTGTGTGTGTGTGTGTGTGTATTTAATGTATTTTATATAGGTTTTTTGCTTTCAAATCCTGTTTTTATTGATGTAAGTAACCTTGGGTCCTTTAAAGGAAAAGGCAGGGTAAAATAAATAAATAATAAATAACAACAAGACATTGCTACCTAGTACAGAAATAACAGAATGGTCTGATAATTGTCTCACTGACTTGTTGCACACTCACACATACTCCCTCACACACATGTGCACACATTACTAATGTCAGTGTTGCAGGCAAAGATAGCTATATAAATGTTTAGGATCAAGATGATGGTCCAATATGCTGTCAAAACTGGAGACAGACTGATGGATGCATAAAATCAGCAGACACAAAAGCCAACAGGAAGAATGTACAACTTGAAGATAAAGACCCTGCCAATTTGTGTATGTAGCCAAAAGACATTCCACAGAGTGTGAGTGAAAGCTTCTCACACATGCTATGTTCATGACTGACAGACTCTCACCAGCTGCACAGCCAGGGAATTGGATTTCTCCTTTGAAAAAAGAAGGACTACTTCCTCCTTGCCTTGAGTCACCCAAAGCCACTGACTTTTAATTATTTTTAGCACTGGGATAAAATGGAAGATTGTGCACGAAGGTGACGAGTCACAGTGGGTGAAAATGGATTATTCTGGAGAGAAGGATTGGCCCTGCTAGGGGTACCAGCTCATCTCCTCAGGAGCAGCTGATAGACAGTCTGGTTGCTTAGCAACAGGGCTCTTGGAGCCGATTAACAAGTTCACTTTTTGAAGTGGTACAGTCTAGAAATGAGTGTTTCGTTTCGGAAGGGGTCCAGTTTCGAAATAAAATGTGGGAGCCCAGCTGACGTTTGGAACTGGACCAACCCTCCGGGATGAAATCAGCCAGTCCTTTATCTTACTCTTGTGTCATGCAGGGCTAAACTCTGACAAGGAAGAAGCATTCATCTTTCCTTCTCCCTGGCCCTGGCCAATCAGACAGAGAGTCGGGGCAGTGCATTTCCCTGCACAGCTCCTGATTGACCAGGAGAAGGAAAGATGATGTTGTAGGCTCCTTCCACGTTGGAGTTTAGCCCGTGTGACCCCAGAGCAAGGTAAGGGACTGGCTGATTTCATTCCAAAGGGTTGGTCTGGTTCTGAATGCCTGCTGGGCTCCCATGTTTCATTTCAAAACTGGACCACTTCCGAAATGAAACACCCATCTCTAGTACAGTCTTTTCCTGACAGTGTACCTTTGCAGTGGCTAGTTGACTGCCAGAAAACATCTTGTGTGGAAATCTCAGCTCATGCCAAAACCAGGCACCTGAGCTGCTCAACTGCATGTGATGGCAGGGGTTGTATTTTGCAGGCAGGCCATGTGCCCTATTCATGTTCAAAGCAGATGCATAGGCATACTGGTGGTAGCCATGGTTTTTGTTTTTTAAAAATGTGTGGTTTAAGACAAATAAATACTTTCTCCCTTCCTCCTCAGTTTACTTCCCCACCTTCAGCTGTCCCAACCATTTTTCTCTCAGCCCAGAATGCTTCAGATGTCAGAACCAGGCAAGGGAAGAGCTTGCCTGAATGAGTTGGGGAAGGGCTCATCTCTACTTCCTATGTGAATGAGGTGGACACATGAGTAATGTATATGTCCATCCACAACTCTCTTCTCCAGCTTGACATTTGAAGGTCAGTTGGGCATTCATAGAGGTTAGTAGAAAACGGTTGGCATGTTTGTGAGCAAGCCGAAAAACTTAATCCATTTATGTTAACATTGGATGGGGAAAATGACAGAGAAACTAGCCTATGGGGGTGTGAGGGACATCATTGCCTGTTCAGTGACACATTTCCTTGTTGATTCTTTCAGAAGTGCTCTTTTTGACCTCTGTTGCTTTGTCCACCCAGCCCATTAATAAGAGACAAGACAACATTTGTGGGATTTAAAATAGGGCCACAATTTTATTGATCTTAATCCATACTATTGAACCTAACCTAGATCCAAGGGGACCTACAGGTGCAAGTGGCTCTAGCTTTGCAAGGGTATCGTGACAGGGCAGCCCCCATAAATCATTTGGGCCAGGGTCATAAATCATCCTGATCTGTCATATATAGCAAACCTGTCTACCTGAAAAGGGTCAAGGGCTGCTGTTGTACTAAGTATAATTTTGCCCACTTCTCTCCTGAGGTGACATAGCCATTTGCACTGACCACCACAGAAAGGTGGGCTTGAAGAAACAGAAAAGATGCAGCACGAGGCGGCAGTACAAAGGGTGAGTGAAGACAAAGGAGCAGCTCAGGACAATTTGCCACACGGCCAAAATGGCGACACACGGGCACCACTGAGCTGCCGAAACCATGCCCCAGAAGCACCCAGGGAACAAAGAGGCAGGACCCCTCTGTGTGGGACCTTAAGAGGGGTCTCTGACCGCTGGTCATGTGACCCGTAATCAGAGCACTTCATGGGTCATCTTCGCTGTGGGTGTCCATGACCGCCCGGCCCCTTTTCCAAACTGCCACCTCCCGGGGGGTGGACAATTGATCACTTCCCGACACAGGGGCTGTCGGAGCCGCCTTTCTGTCAAATCCAGAGTGAATCTAGGGAGCACAGAGGACAAAGTCAGTCTGATTGGGGTGGAGTGAGCAGCACCCAGGACAGTTCCCAGGGAACACCCTGTTCTGACAATACTTGAAGTTGAACTGAGGCCTCTTATACCATCTCCACAGGACTCCTCCAATCAAGCTCCATTTCCTTTCCCTCCAAGTAGGAGGTCTTTAGAAGATAGCACCTTGGCCTGCAGTCCATCACATTTAAATGCACTCCTGCTGGCCATGTCATTGGCGATGGTGTGCCATGTGGGACCATTAGGCCGGCGAACCTGGTGTGCCGTGATGCCTTGGTTTTGACCACGATCCTCCATTTTGGATGGCGCCACCCGACCACGGGGAACGCCCTCTGCCCAAGCGGGCAGTGCTTCGTATCCAAATTCACGTGTGGCCAGTTAAAAAGTATATTTATTTTTTTAAACTTTTTCTCGAAATGCCGATGCATAGCGGTTAACCCGTTCTTTTGATCTTGCCTTTTCAGAGGGGGCAAGCATCCCCGGGTGACGTGAGCAGAGCCCCTCCGCTGGCAAGGGATGCTCCGCAGAGGGAGGGGGAAAGCTCTGCCGCCGCCGCTGCAAGACACCCCGCGCGCGCCCACCCAGAGCGGCGGCGGGGCACACAGGGCGATGAAGCTGAGAGAAGCCTCTCCCCACCCCGCCCCCAAAAAAAAACCAACCCAGCAGCTCTGCTTCAGGGGATCCACAAGTCCTCTGACCGCAAATGACAGCCGGGTATTGATGCATCTGGTAATTTTTTAAAAAATCAGAAACCGGACGGCTTCTGCGAAGGAGCACGTGAAGTACTACTGGATTGAGTTCGGTGGACACGGAAAGAGGGGTGGGGGGTACCACGTGACCTGCGAATTCATAGCGAAGGCAATCACGCTGCGAAGAGAAGTTCTTCGTGAAGTGACGGCCATAGTTCCTGGGTGAGGGGAATCTGCCCCAGTACTGGAATCATGTTGCAGTTTTTCAGGGGTGTTGGGCTGAAAAAGCTCTGGTACCTAAGGCCTAGTTAGCTTGGGGTCTTGGGCCTTGCTGGCTCAGGGGTCTGCTTCCTAGTGAGTTCATGTCCAGGAAGTTGGTAGATGCTTAGGCAACAATTCTTTTTCCCACTTGACTTTTTTTTTATATCTACAGATCTCCCTATCTAACTGCTGGCTGGGGAATCTCAAAAAGTACACAGTTGGGGTGGACTACCCTGAAGCATGGTGTCTAATAAATGATGCAATTAACTTTTGCTCCTGACCTGGTGCATTTGTTTTTTCTTCCTTCCTCTTACTTCCCCATAGATAAGAATGCTGCTAGTTTGCACTTAACACATAATTGATCATTTAAGAGACAATGGCACAGAACCTGAAAAATTCATTTCAAAATGCTCAGAAGAAGAATTTATTCACACAGCAGCTAGGCATATCCCTGTTAGGGGAAGAAAATAAGTCACCTTTCCTTTCTCCCACATTTACATTTTTAAGCCTCACATTCTTTCTATGTCACACAAAAAGGAATTTCGTAAATCACTGAAACAATGAACTGAAATCAACTCCTCTCTTTTCTGGAACAGGCAGATTCAATAGACAAAGTTGTTTTCTGCATGATGAGAGTAATGTTACAGCTGCCTGGCCCAACAGAAAGACTTAGTGGAATCTCTCAGGAGGTAAATGTGGTGACTTGAATTCAGGACTTATATTTATTTATATGTTTACCCTGCCTTTCTCCTCAACATTTTGACCCTGTCGTTTTCCTCAAAAAGGTCCCAAGTTGGCTTATATTATTAAAAGACAGTATTTAAAGCTAACAACAGAGAATATATCTGGAAGTTGAGTCATGGCAACTTTTCTTGTGAGAGTGAGACATTTCACTATTTACCCAAGTAGATTCATCAGTCTGAGGAACATTGGTGAGAGTCTTCCAATTTATTGTTCACCTTAGTTTCACACCAGCCTGGTCTGAAAAGACTCATTAGGTGAACAATGGCCTGAATAATCTCGTTCGATCTACAATGGCCTGCAGTGTATGAAAGTCCCACCTATGCAACCCTCTCCAACACCCGTTAAGTATGGGTCTAGTCTCTTCAGGCCACTGTCCACCTAATGCAGGTGAACACTTTAATGAGCTTATTCAGACCAGGGTGGCATGAAACCAAGGTGAACTATAAAATGGAAGATTCGCACCTATATTCTGCTTGGATGAGTAGTGAAATGTTTCAATCTCACATGAAACGAAGCTCAGTTGTCATCATGACTCAACTTCCATATAACCTCACTTGGATGACTGAGAATCATCACTGAAACAGAGAGTATGCAAATACAAAAAAGGACCCGTTTGGTAATGTGAACATCCTTCTGGAGTTGGTTCTTTATTAGAGCAAATGCCATCCTTAAAATACATAAGCAACATCAAAACAATTTCAAAGCAGTATAATTTGACAATCCATTTAAAAAACTCATCTGGGCACCCAGTCACTAAGGGAAAAGGTGGATGAAGAGAAAGGTCTTGTCTGGTTGTGAGAAGGAGCACCAAACTCTGGGAGCAGCAGCAGAGAAGACCAAAATATCCTGTGAAGGTGGCAGAACTGAAAGAAAGGCCTCTCTTGATGGCCTTGAAACTTGGGCATACTCATTAAATGAGAAGTGGTCTTTGATATAGCTTGGGCCCAAGCTCTTAGGGTTTTCTGGTTAGAACCAGTACTATGAATACATGTAGACTAAGAGTTAAACATTAAAATAGAGATGAACATGAAACAGAAATATAGTGTTTCGTTTTGTTTAGTTTCGGACTTCATTTCATTTCGTTTCATTAATAACAGATTTTTAAAAAGAATTTTTGTCATGAAACCAAACACTTTGTAAGGCTATAAATAATGGAGAGCTTTTCTTATTTAACAGGGAACCCACTGCCCTAAATCAAAGACCCTCAAACCTTCCAATCAATTTGCTTTCAAGCTAGAAACCTAATAGCTAGCTGCTCCATGGGGCGTGGTGAGAGAAGGAAAGAAAATATTTAAAAAATTAACCTCCACAGTCCTACTTAAAAAGGAAAGGAAAACAGTCAGTTTAAATCAACGTGCAGACACAGCCAATGAAGGGAACAGATCAAGATCAGAGATAAACTATCTGAGCAGCTGAGGAGTGGGAAGAAAGGAAAACAAATCAATCAGTTTTAAAAAAACAAACCTCCTGTTCTCAAGACAGCTGGATCAAGCGTCTAGGACAAATCATTTCATTTCCAAACAAAAAATAGTATTTCATTTCATTTCTTGATGACATGCTGTTAGCTGTTTTGTTTTGTTTTGTATCGTAAGGTTTTGTAAGCTTACAAAATGATGAAACAGCGTGTCATTTTTTGTAAGGTGCCCATCCCTACATTCAAAGCCTAGAACATGTCCGTTTCTGTTTTCTCTACACTCTATGCTTTTAAAGTATCCAGTTTTTTTCTAACCCAGCTAGGAAGACACCCATGAATTCTGAAGTAGCTCCCTTTTTAATGGAGTTATATGACATTAAACCCTCTCCTAATTATTCACCACCAGTCTAAGTGTGAAATTTAAAGCTTTGTGTGGCATGCATTAATCACTGTGGTACATAGTAAGCAGGCAGGTAAAGATATTCACATAGTTTCTAAATTTTTAATGTGCAACCCCCGCGAATTATTCACAAATTTTTACAGGTCTCTAGACAATCTTTGTCAATGTCTTCAAATAGTTACATTTTATTGTTTTTCTTTTTTCTCAACCACATATTCCATCTTTGTTGTTACCATGACAACCCATTAGGGTGAGAAAGGTAGCATTTTGGTTTATAGCATCAGGACGTCCTCCTTCTAGAAGCACCAAATAACTTATGATGACTATCCCTAGCACCTCATTGGCCTCATTGTAGGCCAAATTCAGTCAAGTCTGATCAAACCTGAGGACGATATGCAAACTGTGCAACTCTGTGAAGATATGACTCCTTCATTTCAATGCCCCTAAAATGGAAAATTCCGGTTTATTTCATAGAATAGCGCTTTAAAATCACTACCAACGGCTGATTGGATACTGCAGAAGCACTAAATCAGCAACTTGAAAGCAAGCACACCTTCTGCCTGAGTTAAATCCATTTGCAGGTTTGCATAATCTTTCTGTGACTATATATGCCACAGTGAGTGCTACTATTGTTTAACAGGACAGCTCCTCAGACCCCAGTGTTTATGACAGTAATTTTTTCTTCAAGTTGAGAGTTCATGCACTGGATCTGTGCTTTCTTCCACCTTCTGAGGGCTAATTTGCAGACTGCATTAAGTATAACATGCAGCTGAACTGCCATTTCTTTCTCAAAATTGCCATGTAGTCCCATTCGACTTGCCCATGAAAACCTGACATTAGAATAAGGTACTTAAGTCTTTCAAGTGCCACATTTTGTCTGCTTTATTTTTCTTTTGGTTTTGACCTTTTCAAAATAAGTGTAGGAAGCTACCTGGGATTACTAGGTAGGAGATTTAAACCTTGCTCCCATTGCTGCTTCCTGCCTAGATTCACCCATTCCTCACACATATTGTGTCTTAAGAATAATTGGAAGTACTGAATTTCACCCCTCATTCAGAGGCCTGTTTTTTTTTCAATTTTCATGTTTTTTTCACTATTCAGACAAATACAAATAATACAAATACCATAAAATCTCTGTATTCAAATCCAGTAGGATTCAGACCATTCAGAGTGCCTCAGAACAGATGGTATTCACACACACCTACTCCTGTTGCAAGGCACCTTCGGGCTATACCAGCATCTGAAGAGCAGGCAGGAGCCCAGTCTATATCAAGATGACTATGTAGGAGACATGCAAATTCAAGCAGTCCTCCTTTCAATCAATGGAGCCCCCCGCCCCTCTGATTTGCACCATGAAACTTTTTAGCCACTGGAGTGTAAGCGAACATCCCACCATTTCTTTTCCTTCCTTCCTTCCTTCCTTCCTTCCTTCCTTCCTTCCTTCCTTCCTTCCTTCCTTCCTTCCTTCCTTCCTTCCTCACCAAGAACTGAGCAACCTCACAATTTCATGAATCCACAAAACTATTTAGCCACTGGAGTGTAAGCGAACATCCCACCAGTTTGTTTCCTTCCTTCCTTCCTTCCTTCCTTCCTTCCTTCCTTCCTTCCTTCCTTCCTTCCTTCCTTCCTTCCTTCCTCACCCACCAAGAAGTATACAACTCCAGATGAAGAAGAAGTATACAACTCCAGATGCTCAAGGAAGACATCTAGAATTTTGAGAGACCCTTCGCATCCTGGCTACCAATTTTTTGAACTGTTGCCGTCTGGCAGGAGATACAGGACTCTTAGGTCAAGGACAAATAGACTAAAGAACAGTTTTTATCACAGAGCATGAACAGTTTTCACTATCTTAATCAGTTTTAAGTAGTGTTTTAAATTTTTTGCTTAGAGTGTGTAGTGGAACAGCACTGGATTTAAGCATATTTTGCATATGCATAATGACAATAAAACTCTATTCTATTCTATTCTATTCAAGAACTGAGAAACCTCACAATTTCATGAATCACCAAAACTATTTAGCCACTGGAGTGTAAGCAAACATCCCACCAGTTTCCTTCCTTCCTTCCTTCCTTCCTTCCTTCCTTCCTTACTTACTTACTTACTTACTTACTTACTTACCAAGAACTGAGGAAGGGCAGTTGATAACTTTACGAGGCCACCAAAATATATAAACATGTTCTAAAAGTCATGATAGAGATATCTGTGCTAGGTCTGTTTTTTTTTTTTTAAAGTTCACTTCAAGATGCAGGTTGCAAATCTGAATCAGATAGGCAGGTTTTAAATTCCACCCCAGGATCATTATTTGGGTTACCTTTCTCAACCCACCAAACAAGGGCTGCCAGGTATTCAACATTTTCCTCTCCCGTAACCTTGTTTTAAAACTCTGGATTTCTGCTTGGACTGAAATCAGAGAATTAGGAATAAAATTTAGTCTATCCACTATGGGGAAGCCAATTGCATTCAGTTTAATAGTATTACCTCGAGGTTGGAAGTAGAATTTATTTCTATTTATTGCAACCCCTCTTAGCTGAGGTTCAGCATCCATGTTTCATTGGAGATGATGTCTTTAGACAGCTATTCAAGGTATTCTCAATAGGGGGGCAGACTAAGCCATATGGTCCTTCCTTACACATAAAGGTATTAGCTGCATTTGTTTGGAAGTAAATAACAGACATACAACTTTCTTAGGGCTTTCCCCCCTTTTTGCAAAAGACCACTGATCTTGCTAATGATAAGTATATGTGAGCAGCAAACATTGCTTCCAGATGAAGTGTTTGTTGCTTAATTGCTCTCTCACATTCACAGAATTCACAAAGTGTCCAGGTAACAATGCTATCAGTTTGTAACTTTCCCATGCTTCCCCACTGCTTCTTTTATCTTTTCTTTGTTACTAGAAAGACATTCTGCTAATGAGGCAAAGTTGGAATTGCTCTGCGGTGCTTTTTATGTGGCATTGCTTGGAACCCAGTTTAGGAAGCAGCCAAAGACTGAAATGAAACAGGCTAAAAACAAAGCAGATCTCAGAAGGCAAGGTTTTGCAACAAGAAAGAAAGGGCAGGCATGACAAATAGGCATGTGCTTTTGATGAACTTACAGCTCTTGAGCTTTTCTTACCACACAGGGCTCTGATTTTTTGGCCTTCCAGCCTATTTCCCCTGCTGCTTCCAGTTTATCACAGATAGAGATTGGCACAAAATGAATTAAAATTTCATTTTGTTATCCGTCGTTCGTTTCATTAGGTAACAAAACAAATAACAAATAGCCCTTTCTAAGAAAAACAAAATGAAACAAAACGGAAATTTCTGTTCCATTCCTTTCATTTTCCATTTCCCCACCCCACCAGTGTCTCTTACCTGACATCCGGGTCGGGGAGCTCTGAAGGCGACAGTGAGGAGCTGCTGGGCTTCTGGAGGCAGTGGCAGCGCGATCCACCACCGCCTGGTGAGTCCGCTGCCGGGGCTCTGGAGGTGGCTGGGATTGCCGCCACCACCGCTGCCATCCAGGTACACCAAACCAGTTCATTTTGGTTCAGTTCGTACAATTTTTTTTTAAAAAGGTTCGTACGAAATGAAACGAAATGAACTGAGGAGGGGGCCGAAATAGAACAAACCGACCCATGGGTTTTCTGTTTCATGCCCACCTCTAATCACAGACTCAGGCCTCAGCTAATAGTGAACAGGATATAAGAGATAGAACGGCCTTGCTGGTGTCCACTGGTTTCTTTCGGGAAGTACTAACTGAGTGCATCACCACTGATTTGATGGTAAGAGTGCTTAGACTTGCAAATTGCTGCTTAATCTGGAAGACGTCCAAACCGAAATCACCATCTCATATACTTGGAACACCAGTATTTTCCTCATCAGCTTTACCTTTCTCACAAAAAAGGAACATCAACATGCTTGCGGATACAGATCGGCTACCATAGAGATACAGCTCACTTGAATTTCATGTATCTAAGTCTGGTCTTTAAAATGAAGACAAAACAGGGAGATCTCACCTCTTCTGCTAAAAAATATACTACCTAGACAAATAGAAAAACTAAACCTGAGCCAAGTGCTATAATCTCTTACTTGCATTATTACTTTTTCTCCTTCTGGGTTGGCAAGAACTGCTACAAGCAGAATCAGGTAAAATTATGCTTGTTGTAAATTGGGATGGGATAGAGAAAGCTGCACTGGTATTAGTCCTGCCAAGCTGCAGATTCCACAGGGACTGTCACTGAGCTCATCAACAGCTTGAACAGACACAGGACCTGCATGAGATTATTCTTTGCAGGGTGGATCACACAGTGTTGATATGTAAAGGCAATTATGTCGAGAGGCAAGTGTCTTGCCTGGAATACTCTAAACTATGCACCCTGAAGGTGGATTTCAGCCTGCCTCTTTTTTAAAAAAGGCATTAATCCAAATACTAAACTATATAAAAGCCAATAAAATATCTCTCCAAAGATTTCAGCTAAAGCCCAAAGTATCACCTCCTCCCCCATTGTTAGCTGTCTTGAGTCCCCTTACTGGAAGAAAAGTGGCATATAAATTGGACAAATAAACTAAACAATAAAGTAGAATTTGACTACTTTTCTTTTTCCAAGATGCTACTTCTTCCCAATAGCAACTTCTATATTTTATTTAATGAAATTAATCTAATTGGCCACTTGCCAGAAGGTATTGTGGGAGGAGAAACCAATAGCAGTTGGATCAAGGCACTGGCTGTATTCCACCCAGACTTGTCTGGGAGATGAGTCATGGCAACTGGATTTCTTTTCTTGTGGGACTGAAATGTCTTGTTACTCATCCATGTAGCTTCCTCAGTCTGAGAAAAGGATGATAGAAGGCTTCCAATTTATAGTTCACCTTAGTTTCACTCCACCATGGTCTGAATAGGCTCATTAGGTAGACAGTCTGACAGTCTGATGAAGCTTCCTAGATGAGTAGCAAAATGTTTTGACCTCACAAGAAAACATGTCCAGTTGCCATGTCTCAACTTCCAGAATGGCCTGAATAGGATCCTTAGAAGGACAATGGCCTGGGGTATGTGAAAGTCACACCAATGCCACACCCATTAAGTATAGGTCATTAGCAATGGCCTTCCTGGTGAAAGTGTGAAGTGATTCTGATTTGTCTGGGGGTTGATGAAAGGGCAGCTTGATAAGTAGCAGGCAGATTGTGTCTAAGTCCCCCACTTCTGTTGAGAGTGGGGTTTTCAATACATCCTCAACTTTGAAATTTGAACAAATGTCCTTTGCCCTTCAAATGAAGGTACATTGCTGATTCTAGTCCCGAGTTGTATCTCCTTTGCAGGGCCATCCTCCTGTTATGATATTCTCAGACTGACAAAGCTGCTTGGATGAATAGTGAAACATTTCAATCCCAGAAGAAAATAAATCCAGTTGTCATGACTCAACTCCCAGGTAATCTCATCTGGATGACTGAGAATCTCCACAGGCATATTCAGAATTGTGGACCTGAAATAATAGTATGCAAAACTGCAATGTTTCTGAAGGATGACTTCAAGACCAAACAATTCCTCTTCTCTTGCCAATAATCTAATTGTTTCAAAGACCGTTAGCCATAAAATGGGAAACAAATAAATATTTGCTCCTGTTATCACAGAACTCACAATCACTTCATGCATTGCATTTCTATTAACTGGACTGTATAATGAGCTTTCCTCTTCCAGTTAACTGGCCATCACACAGACAATTAACTGTAATGCAGGAATCAACCCTTTGCAAGTATCTACTACCTTTCGAACCTGCCAAGTGACTGACTGTGTGGGGGGAATTTATGGAACAGAGGTTTTAAAAGTGCAACAGGGAAAGGAGACCAGCAAAAAAACCCAAACAGATTTAAACATCTTGAGAATCAAAATTACAAAACAGTAAATGTCACTCTAAAATAAGTGGCAAAGAACAGTGGCCTGGCTAAGTAACCAAAGGAGTTAGCCAGATGTTTGAAGTTCAGTTATTCACTGTGTCCCCCATGAGAACAGCCAGGGCAAGCTGCAAAGTCTCTAGGTGCTCCCAGAAGAATGGAACAGAAAAGAATATGCATAACAAAATCAACAAATAAATAAATAAATAAAAATAAAAGTTCTGCATCTGGCAAATATATACTTGCTGGTTCTTGCTTATAATCTGCATAGAAAGGTACACTCAGATAACCTGGCCTTGCAAAGGGTAAAGATCTACTCATCTCGGGATTTCATATGAGGATTTTGCCAGCTTTTTTATGTGGCAAAGAGCTCTGAGCTGGTTACCTTACCACCTGAAGACTTTTCCTAATGGTCCTTGTGAGACAGTTTGCTCTTCACTTCCATTGACTTTCCTGCCTCATACAGTAGGACCCCGGTATCCACTGATTCATTATCCACGGTTGGCAGAGGAAAAAAAAGTAAATAAATAATTCAGCAGCTCCAAAGCAAGCTACTGTCACAAACAGCAGCTGTAAAGCAACATATTGTCATAAAACAGAAACCATAAAGCAAGGTACTGTCACAAACAGAAGCCGTAAAGCAAGCTACTGTCACAAAACAACAGGTTTTTTTGGGGGGGTGTTGTCTCTTATCCGCGCTTTTCATTATCCACAGGAAGGTCTGGAACCAATTCCCAGCGGATACTGGCATCCTACTGTTCATATATGTTTTCCACCAAACAAGCAACCATTGCCAGAGCCAAGGAGACAAACAAGGACTTTCCTTGGTGCAAGTTCTTCTGAACACTTCCTAATGTCTGTTGGATAAATGAAAAGGAAAATACACTGGTTAAAACAGTGGTTCCCAAAGTGGTCTATATAGACCCCAGGGCTCTATTTTGACTTGCAGGGGGTCTATGACAGTGAGAAACCAAATTGGGGGTCCATGAAATGTACATGGGGGTCCATGTGAGCATACCCCATTTAGGCAGATCATCATCTGCATTCTGTAGATGTCTTACATATAACACAAATTGTTTTGGTACCATTTTGAAAATTTTGCTGCAATTTTTGGAAATTTTTAAACTTTTGGCTGCCTTTCTCAAGTGGTGTAAAGGTAAGGACCTGATCCTTGGGGTTTGCATAGATTTAAAGTCCATTTTGCATTGTGTATGTGGGGTGGGGTTATTGCATCATTTTTCGGAACGTGATCCTTGCCATGTGGATGTTTTTAAAGTCCGTTTTGCAAAGGTTGGGGGCTCATGTTTTGCAGCCACATGACAGATATTTGTACACAAATCATGGTTGTTTGAAATTCAAATCAACTATAATTACAGTCATACCTTGGTTAACAAGTAACTTGGTATACAAGCATTTTGATTAATGAGCAAAAAGTCTGCCCATTTGCTTTTTGTGCAACAGAGTTTTAAACAATGATGCCATGAAACCTTCCAAGCTGGAGGATCTTCTGAGAAGGTGTCACCCTGATAAAACAGATAAAGATTTGACATACTTTAAAACACTGAAAGAAAAACTTCAGAGGAGAACCACGGTGGACAGTATGTTTGCTTCAACATCAAAAAGAGACTATGATAGTTTGTGGGCATCTTACAATATCTCACGACTTGTAGCAAAGGGAAGAGCTGATTTTACCAGCTGTTGAAGAGTTTTTAAAAACAGTTCTACACAAGCCTACATATGATATACTCAAAAGAATTCCTTTGAGCAACAACACAGTTCAAAGACGTATTGATGAAATGAGTCATGATGTTGAAAGCATCTTGTGTAATTATCTGAAAGGAACCATTTTTCTATTCAACTGGATGAGTTAATTTTACCTGGTAATGAAGCACTTTTATTGGCATATGTTCATTTTTTATGGACCAAAAAATCCATGAAAAACTGCTCTTTGTGAGAACTTTGACAACAGACACTAAAGGCAAATCAATATTCAATGTTTTGAAAGATTATTTCATGGAAAAAGCAACTCCTTCATCAAATATAATATCATCACCAGCAGATGGAGCTCCAGACATGTTTGGGCGCTATTGTGGTTTTATAGGCCATTTAAAACAAAATGTACCCAGGGTGTCTGCAATTCATGGTGTCTTTCATCAACAACATTTAGTAGCTAAAAATCTGAGTGCCAGATTGCATCAATCTCTTCAATTTGTCATATATGCAGTAAACAAGATACATGTCAATCTGTTGAATTCTAGGTTATTTACACAGTTGTGTAAAGAAAATGATGAGAACTTTCATCAATTACTCCTTCACACTGAAGTACTCTGGCTCTCGAATGGCTTATGTTTGAGAAGATTTTTTTTTAACTTTTTAAGATGGTTTTAGAGTTTTTGGATGCTAAAGATTTCATTTTGAAAGTATATTTAATGAAATGGAAACCAGACATTGCTTATTTAACAGATTTGTTTACTAAATTTAATGAGGTTAACTTGCAGTTACAAGGTGACAGTCTGAATTTAATAAAAACAAACTCCATCATTGCAGCTTTTCTTGCCAGAATTAATCTAATGAA
Organism: Phrynocephalus forsythii; assembly: GCA_029282475.1. Taxonomy (NCBI): domain Eukaryota; kingdom Metazoa; phylum Chordata; class Lepidosauria; order Squamata; family Agamidae; genus Phrynocephalus; species Phrynocephalus forsythii. The sequence continues at coordinate 93,259,085 of JAPFRF010000005.1, read as the reverse complement.
GCAAAACATCAGATGGCATGAATTTTCCCAGTTCCCCAACTTGTCATTGACAAATGTCCAGGATGATGACGTTTTGGTCTTTGTTCAACATTTAACTGTCCTTCACACAGACTTTAAAACCAGGTTTGAGGATGTTTTGTCTATGGAAATACCACAGTGGATTATCAATCCATATGGTGACATTGAAGAATTGGATGTCACATTACAAGAAGAACTGATTGGAATAAGAACTAATGAAGAACTTAAGGTGCAGTTCAGAATGGGTTATCAGCAGTTCTAGCTTCAGAAAGATATACCTGTTGCTTATCCTGTATTATGAACGATTGCAAGAAAGTTTTTGATCACTTTTCCATCTTCATACCTTGTGGATAGGGAATTTAGCATGGTTGCCAATCTTCTTACAAAAAATAAATCTGAAGCCAAATATTGAACAATTGCTGTCAGAGCATCAGACTCATCCCTCCCATTAACAACATTATTTGTGTATTAATTTTATGTAAGAATTTTACTTGGTTCTTATTTGTTTCATTCCAAATCCAAATATTTACTTGCATTTTGTGTCATATCAATAAAGGTATGAATAAAAATTGTACATGTTTTTCTTTTTCTCTTTTTTTACAATTGTCCATGTTACAAAAGCCCCTATCAAAGTGAGTAGCAACGTATCAGCTGTCAAAAAATACATTTGAATTTAATAGGTTTAGGATAATTCAATATGAGGCAGGCAGGGGGTCTACAGAAAACAAAAAAATGGCAAGTTGTCTATGGAGCAAAAAAGTTTGGGAACCTCTGCTTTAAAAGAAGATGAACACTCTCCATCAATTTTGTTTCCAAGTGGAATCAAACTTCTTGAACCTTTGGCCTGATCCAGCATGGCTCTTCTTATTTTCTTATAAATGTAAAGCTGAGCACATTTTATGTGGCTTGGTAACTCTTCATATAACTGAACAGTGAAGTACCAGATGACTCACAGTCTCCAAAACAACACATGAACAAGTGTCTACACAGCAGACTGTAGAAAACTGAATAGGTTGGTCAGTATTTTTTTGTATTTAATTTGCATTTACTTTCTTTGCTAACCACTCAGAGCAGTACTTTACACTAGTAAGGCAGTATAAAAATGGAAGAAATTAAATTCAATATGGACCTGGACAACAATGTTTGTGTTTTGAGCCAATGAAACTAATATGTCAAAACACAGACATGAATTGCTTTTTTTACTGTTTCTTATTTTAGTAACAGACCTATGAAAAATAAAAATGCTTCAAAATGTTACAATAAACCCATGGAGTTGCTTCTGCCATCTGCAAGGAATATGCAGTTTTAGATTTCTACAAAGTCTACATGTACATATGCAGACAGAGCTCTTGCCACATGATTTGGAAGTGTGGTCTCTTGATTGCTCAGAACAAAATACGTGTGCATGCTGTATGGTCATAAAGCAAAATGGGGGCAGAACTGGAGTTTCCTCATGATGAAATTCTCTCACTATATATGTCCTCACACTTAGATCCATTCCATATATAGTGTAATTACTGCCAATATCAGATTCTAAAACAGCAGTGGCACTGATAATATCACTCTCTTTACATCCCAAAATGAAGTTTTGAGTCCAGCTATTTAGAAAAGGAGCAACAAGAGGGGAAAAGTAATCCAGTTTTCAAAGCACCGGCAAAAAAGCAACTTATTCCACCCCCAATCAATAGAAAATATCTCTCAGGCAGAGTTGTGTATCATTTCCAATCCAAGTTTGCACAATCTGTTTCTTTGAGTACAGCTGGGATCTTGTTGTACCTAAGCGTTCCCATCTGTAGAACTGCAGCTACAATGCTTATAAAAATGGCAACTGTATCACCACTGATAGGATGAATCAACAGACCATTTCTCACTTAGTAAAAGAGTGACAAGCTATCTGGCAGGTGGATGCCGGTCCTGACATGTGTTCACCCTGTGCTGCCTGAGGATGCTTCCGTTGGTTATTTCCTGCTTTTGCTTTATGGATGTCAGGCAAACCTTTAAAAAAATTGACCTATGAAGTTTTTACACAATGCACTTTAATCTTTAGTGGCTTGAAAGAATGTGGCTTGAAAGAAAAGAGCTTTTGACTGGGATAAAAATATAACTGCTTCTGGCATTGAGAACAAATCCTGAACTTCAAGCAGAATTGAAATCAAAGTTACACTATTCACAGTTTCCTCATTTGTAATCTTCAGAGAGAAACTACTTAGCAAGATCCTAGAGGGACTGATAATAGGAGATGGACACCAAGTATGATAGATCTCGGACCTGCAAATTGGAATGACCTTTTGGCAAGAAGGATTGGCTTTTCTCATCCATACTATGGAACATACGCCCACTGGGCTTTGCTTTATTTTATTTCCCAAAACCAGACTATAGTAAGGCCCAGTTTCCTTAATAAGAATCAGACGATGCCTGCATATTAGGATGCACTTGAGATTTGAAGCTATGAAATGAGTTTGCGCCTCTTCTTTTAAGACTGTCATTTTCCAAGATCTTCAATTCAGGCTCTCCTATCAAAGTTCCTCTGCCTATCCTTCCTTCAACACAGTTTAGTGCCAGTCCCACTCTTTGAGGTGTGTGAGTACAAAATACCCTTCTCTACAGCACAGCACTCTTCTCCATAGTCTCTTGTCTGATTTATCCAGTGTGGATGAATGGTGCATTGCTTACCGATGTCTGTAACAAAAGGCTCACAGCAGCCTCCATTTGTTACCAAGTAGCTCTGTGAGACAGCAGATCAGAGCAGTGAAATGGCGGGAGAAAGTGAACGCATTAAATAAGGGATCTCCAATGGGTGGGTGAGTCTGTATATTTTCCATTGCATTCTGATTTCAAGAGTTTTAAGCTAATTTCAGTCCATTTCTGCAGCCATTTGCAAATTTGGCCAGAAAAGAACACAGCAAAGTGTTTGGAGGGAATATATCACATAAAATACACATTTTTGGTGGTGGCTTTTAAATAATTCTGCATTGCACAGATCTGTTTGTTCAAGGATCCTCAGTGGATTGGAGAGCTTGGCTGGAAATTCGAATTCTTACTGTGTCTTTCAAAAGAAAAGCTGATTGAGATGACACAGACCATGTGTGACTGATGATGCTACATGATCTACTGCCTGTATGGCCTCAGGGAAATTGTGTGATCCCAGAACATCAAAGGAAGGAAAGTTTGGTAAACCAAGTGTACCTTATATCTAGAAACTCTGGAAAAGTTTCCGTAAGTGGGAACCAACTTGAGGGCACATAATTCTTATTAAATCATACTGCAAATTTCTGGAAAGTGTGGATTTGGGCATTCAGGTGCATTCTGGTTTAGGGTTGGGAGACAGGAATAAACTGAGTAATGCATGTAGCAAAATGGAGGGATTGTTTTTATCTCTACATCTCTATTATGTTCATCTAGTAAATCCTGATCAACAGTATTTCTTTAGGGTTTCAGCAAGAGATGTAGTAGAAATGGACTAATTTTAAAATCTCTACTGGGGTGCCAATTGTCCAGGTTTCAGGCAGCTTTACTGTTGATTTGAAGTCCCATACACTAGACGTAGGGATGTAACTAAGGAAATTAATACAGAGCACACTGCTTAAATTTCATAGTAAGTTACGGTGGTAGGCACAAACTTCTCCAAATATTGCATCTCAAGTCAAGATTAGAGATAGTGTGTGACTGAAAGAGACATTCTTTACTAATATGAACATCTGAATGTTACAGCCAGGTTCTTTCACCTCTGAGATGATGCAAATGAGCTTGTAGCTTGCTTTGTTTTATGATGGTCTTTAGGACTTAGGCATGGAGTTATAGTACTTTCATATTTAATTCCACAAACTGGGAACACTGCCTCATCCACTTCATTACAACATTAATTGTGGTCCCCCCCCTCCAATTGAGAGTTACTTCTGATATCTACTTCTGGGATTGGATCTTCAAGTGAGATGAGAACCTGGAAGACTGCCTTTTTCTGAGGTTCTGGAAGTCATCTGAAGGATGAAGTCTACTCTCTGGTATTCTGAGCAAAACTATGTAAGCAGTGGATGAAGAAAGAGACTACTCAATCTATGCCATTCAAGTCAACACTCAAAACAATGGACGATCTCTTAATTAGGTTTACAAGTTACAACACCTTCCCCCTGGATTGTTCAATTCTTCCACTCTCACAAGGACCCTTCACTATACATGGACAAGAAGACATTTCTTCTTTCCTGACACGATGGTTGCATTGGCACTTAGCTTCATGGGCATCTCAAAAGACCTTAACAGTCACAAAAGATGCTAGGAATCACACTTTATGACTCTCCTTGAAGTGAGTGCCCTGTGGTGTTGTGGTGCTTTCTAGATATGGGCACGACCAGAAAAAATGACGTTTTGAGTTTTCGTTTGTCGGAATGGGTCCGTTTCGGGTCGTTTCCATTTGTCACGAAATTTTTCAAAAATTTGTCATGAAATTTTTCAAAAATTTGACTTCCCAGAGCATAGAGGCGTCCCGCAATCAGGGCTGGCGCTAGGTGTTTTTGCACCCTAGGTGGTGGGTGGGGCGGGGGGCGGGCGGCGGCCACGGGTGGGCGAGTGGGCGGGCGGTGGCGCGGGCTGCAGGCGAGTGGCGGCGCAGGCGGATGGGCAAGTGGGCAGTTAGGATATCACTTAGGATAGAGCTTCTGTTCTTGGCTTGCACCCCAAATGTGTGTGTGTGCAAGCAAATTGAAGTTGGGAAAATAGAAAATAAATGGTAGTATATAATATATTTTTAAAATAAATCCACACCTCCCACTCCCAGTCGAACCTCCCCCTTTATCCAATATCAGAAAAAAATCCTCACAAACTGCCAGAGAAGAAATAAAGAATAAACTGCTATTCCCTTCAGCAGACAAAGCTGCAGGGAATCAAAGAAATTATTTTCTAAATTCAATTCCTTCCCTGCCTGCCTAACTTAAATCCTAAAGCCTCCAGCCTCCCTCCTCAATCTCGATTGGATCACACCAGCACCAGCAGCCAGCCCTCCTCCCTCAACCACATCCATACACCCGACTGTGATTTCTGGAAGGTGCCTTGGCTTTTTATGCCCTCCGAGACATCCAGAAGTGTCAGTCAAAAACCTGGCGATGCTATTGGTGGAATGGTTCAAAAATTTACATGGTCCCATTCCATGCCCAAAGGGCAGGTCTAAAAAAATAAAAAATAAAATAAAATAAAATAAAATCAATACGACGTTTTATTGCTATAAAAAACCCACTGCTGCTGCTATTAAAATTCAGGCATTTAAAATAAATAAATTTCACATGTTTCTGTGGTGATTTGGTGTGTTTTTTGACCATGATTTCAAAAGAAAAATTGCGGTCTCCATTTTGGATCCCCCCCCACCACATGACATGGCGAGATGACAAGGATGACCCCCTCCAGCCTGGTGCAAGCAGCCCAGGACAGGAGAAGAGGGGGGGAAAGGCCAGGGACCCCCCAGAAACCACCCCTCTGGTAGGTGGCGAAGCCTCAGGCAGGCATATTTCCGCCTGCTTTTTTGGCCGGGAGTTGGGGTTTTTAAAAAAACTTTTAAAAACTTTTTCTGTGCTTCGCATTGCGCGATCGCTGCGATGCCACAAACGGAAACGAAAAACCCAATCAAATTTTTCTTTTTTCGGTTCGAGTTCGAGTTCTGACAGCTTAATTATCGTTACCGTTTCTGTTACGTAACGGAAACGATAACCGAAAATGGAAACGACAATTTCGCCGAGTCGTGCCTATGTCTAGTGCTTTCTAGCTAAATCTTATTTAGAAATGTTGCCCTAGTCTTGTTCATTCTATTTCTCACCTTCTTTCTCGTGATCATACCTCACAGATGTTGCTATTTTGCAAATCATATTTTTGGGGGATCATGTTGGCTCATTTATGCTCATTCTTCTAAATTAAAGTCCCCACCATGATGTTGCCAAGTCTTATCTTGCACAGAGAAAAGTATTTCTCTACCTGGACAAGAAATGAGTGAAATTTTGTTCTGGTTCATTTTATAACACAAGAACTCAACACTGCTCACAAATGTTTTCATCAAAAAACTTAATATTTTTTAAAGCACTGAACTTGTAAACAGTGGAATTGATTCAACTACCTAAGCCAGGGATGGGAAAATGTGGTCTTTGAACTGCCTGTAGCTTCCTGGCTTTCTCTGCACTTTCTCCGACCTTAACTTACCACTCTTGCTAAAATTGACCATATTGCCAGTACAAAATACTTTCTGAGAAGGGAAGAACAAATTTCTCTCTAAGTGTTCAGGACTCTGCTGCCAAAGTATGTCCTGGCATTCTTATGCTTCCCTGAAAATTGCTGGAGTTGCACTGGTTTTCTCCAACAACTGTGTTGGTTGGTCGGAACCAGGGTAATTCCAGAATTTCTACAGTGGCGGCATCTCCTAGTGGGTTTTGAAAATGGGCTCCAATTCAGCATCTCATACCAGAATTTTCCCACCCTGACCTAGACATAGTACATAAAATTCTGGATTTGAATGTCAATAAATTAAGTAGCATTAGGGAAACTGAATTAAGATTAAGGTTGCAATTCTTATATCTGACAGTTACATAAAGAACAAGTAATGGAGAAGCAAAACATAATATATTCCTTGCTGGGAATAATTGTCCACATTGAGTTTTTTTCACCCCCCCCCCCCAAAGAACTTTATGCACAGATAGAAAGTACTTGAGATTAAAGCATCTGGATTTGGCTAATATAAAACTGAGCTATTATCCCACCCACTTAGCCTTGTAAAAGGCCTCACAAACCCTCCTGGTGAATCATGATCCTTGTCATCCCAAAGTGTCTATCTGTTTGTAATTGTTTCAGCTGTTCATTTCAGCTGTTATGTAAGGCAAGTCAGTACTGTATCACTTTCCTCCACTGTAGGTCAAAGTCAGAATTAAGACCAAGAGAAAAGGAAGCCAAAAACTAGGACATTACCTAATATGAAGGACCAGATTGGCAGTTCAAAATTACTATTGGATCCAGCATTACTACTGGAATATCATATGCCCTGGCTTCTTTGTCAGGAGTTTGTTTGCCCAGAAAGAGTTGGTGTGCTAGCAATGGCCCTCTTAGGGAAGGTGGATTTGGCCTCCGGGATTCATACTTGAATTACCTTCTGATTAGATTACTAACGCGGTGCTGTACGTGGTGCTGTGCTAGAAGAGCTTTGACCCAGGAAGGGATGACCTGATTAGGGCCTGAATATCTGAAAGTTTGCCTCTTGCTATGCACGTCTGCCTGACATTTGAGATCTGTTATTTGTTCCACCACTATGTGAAGCAAGATTGGTGAACACAGGAGACAGTTTCCTGTTTAGCAGCACTTTGACTGTCAAAGTACTGTAAGGCAGGCTGGCTCCAATCCTTATGAGCCTCTTGGAAAGCAGCCAAATCTGTCTTGTTCTGTATGATATCTGATGTGTAGGAAGTGCTTTTTAAAACAGGCTTTTAGAGGGATTGATCTGTTTTTGAGGAATATCAACCTTTAACATTGGCCTTAATTTTTATAAACGTCTCAGGTCTCCTCTCCCCCACACAATAATTTATTCTTGTTGTGATTATGCACTGCTTCCCATAACTTCATGCACTAAGAAGAAATAAATAAATGATTTTGATAAACACGAATGAATAGTAGAAGAAATTTCATGGTGCAGTGATTAAAGTGCTGTACTGCTGCCAAACTCAGCTCATGACCTCAGGTTCAATTCCAGGTAGCCGAATCTAGGTTCATTCAGCCTTTCATCCTTCTGAGGTCAGTAAAATGAGTACCTAGCTCTCTCTCCAGCTCTCTCTCTCTCTCTCTCTCTCTCTGTGTGTGTGTGTGTGTGTGTGTGTGTGTGTGTGTGTGTGTGTGTGTGTGTGTGTAATGTGTAGCCTGCATAATTAACCTGTAAATTACTTTACTGCTATGGGGTGGTATATAAGCAGCACACTTATTTCTTATTTCTTTCTAATACACCAGGGCTGTTCAACTTTGAACAGGCCGAGGTCTACTTTTTCCAGCCCAAAGTGCCTGAGGGCCACTACACTAAAACCTCTACTTACAAATTTTATCCGTTCTGAGCAGATACTCATAAATTAAAAACATTGTAAGTAGAGCAGCAGTTTCCCATAGGAATGCATTGAAAACCAATTAATATGTTCTGGAGGGAACAGATTTCAATGTGCCATGGCCCTTGAACTGCCCCACTTGGCTGAGACAGTGGGCTGGCAGACTCAGAACTTTGCTGGGGCAGTGGTGGTCCTTGGGATGGGGGAGGAAGGGGTGGAGAACTTATCCTTTCACTTTTTTTATTGATGGCCGGCGGGCTACTTTTGAACCCTTCATGGGCTACTAGTAGCCTGTGGTCTATCTGTTGGGCAGGCCTGTAATACACAGTAGTTACTGATCATGTTTAATAGTGGTGGAAGCAATAATAGTAATGGTTTAATTATCCTCTAGTGAGATCAAGGCAAGGTGCATGACTTTCTGCTGTCTTGTCTGTCCTCACAACAACCCTGTGAAGTAGACTAAGATTCTGACTGCAGCCTCCTGGCATATGAAATCTGAGGGGTAGGAAGAGCCCATGGTCTGAGTCTCGTAGAGCAGTGGTTAAACTGCTGTACTGCAACCAAACTCCTCTCACAACCTGGGGTTCGATCTCAGGTAGCAGTCTCAAGGTTCACTCATCCTTCCAAGTTCCAATGAGTACCCAGCTTGCTGGGGGGGGGGAGGCAATGTGTAGCCTTCATAATTAAATTGTAAACCACCCAGAGAGTGCTTGAAGCACAATGGGGCATAAGCAGCATGCTTTACAGTAGAACCACCATATCCGCAGGGGATTGGTTCCAGGATCCTCCGCCAGGCACCCTCTGGAGGGGTGGTTCTCATTAATGTAATATCTTTTAATGCTGTAAGATATCCCTCAATTCCCGTTTCTCAGTACTTGAACATGTCTTAATTGTACTGGACTGTATATTGTCCCCATTAATGTAAGCCGCCTTGGCTCCTTTTCCAAGGAGAAATGCAGGGTACAAATACTCTAAAATAAATAAATAAACGAATAATAAAATGAAAATTCATCTGGATGTCCTTGTTTGGATGTTTCATCCTTCTACTGAATATTAAGATAAGATCAATGACATTAATAATGAATTAGCTCTTTCTTCGGGACATTTTGTCCTTTTATTCAACTATTTTTGAGAAGAAAATTGAATCAGCCAAGCTGATATTATTTTATATGCTTTTATTTACTTTATATTTCATATACATGGAAACTATCACCCCAAAAATGTAAAAAGCTGTAATCACAAAACTACAATTCAAAGAAGATATTTTAAACGCATTCTAAAATGTAATGTATATACCGTAGCTGACAGTCTTAATCAATTATAACTATGCCACACATCAAAAATTAAAAAATAAAGTGCTCTTACTTAAAAGAATCAAACTATCCAGGATATATTTCTTTAGCTGTTGGCCATATCACTTTCTCCTACCTTTCTCTAATTCAGGTACTTCAGCACAATTTTGTAATCAATACTATCAATGCATTTCATTTCAATTCAACCAATAAGCTTTGTAATGTTCACTTGCTATGCTGGATTTATATTATTTCTTTAACTGGTCACTCAGGTTCTGTCCATTAAAATTAAAAATGTATTGCTTCCAACATCTTTCGTCTATTGCAGTGTTGGCGAATAGACATAGGCACGGAACAATGAAATATCCGTTTCCATTATCGGATACCGTTTCCGTTACGCCACGGTAACAGTAATGGTTATTCAGCCGGCCCAGCCCAAAACAACTGAAAAAAGAAAAATTAGGTCGGGTTTTCTGTTAACGTTTGTGGCATGGCGCGGTGCGAACCACAGAAAAAAAGTTTTTAAAAGTTTTTAAAAAACCGATTCCCGGCCGAAAAAGCTGGCGAAAATATGCCTGCCTGAGGCTTTGCCACCTACCAGAGTGGTGGTTTCTGGAGGGTCCCCGACCTTTCCCCCTCCTCTCCTGTCCTGGGCTGCTTGCACTAGGCTGGGGGGCCATCATCCTTGTCATCTTGCCATGCCATGCGGTGGGGGGGGGATCCAAAATGGCTACAGCAATATTTTTTTAAATCGTGGTCCAAAAAACACCAAAGCACAACACAAACATGTTGAAACTTATTTATTAAGCACATCACCCAAGTTCTGGCCTGCCTGCATTGGTTGCCCGTTGCGGCCCGAATCAGATTCAAGGTCCTGGTTTTGGTTTACAAAACCCTCCCTGGCCTAGGACCTGACTACCTGACAGAGCGGATCGACCAGCGGTCAACATCGGCCCGTCCGACTAGGTTGTCGCGGGCGCACATGCTGCGTGTGGCCACGCCCAGGGAGGCTCGGAGAACATCCACCCGTACCCGAGCCTTCTCTGTGGCTGGCCCGACCCTGTGGAATCATCTCCCAGCAGAAGTGCGCCTAGCAGAATCCCTGCCAGCCTTCCGGAAGGCATTAAAAACTCTCCTTTTCCGGGAGGCATTTGGTGACTGAAGTCCCCCCCCCGCCATCTGTAAAGCCACTCTTCATTGTTTAGTTTGGTTATTTGTGTTAATTTGTTTTAAATTGTCTAACCGCTCTATTCATAGTTGTTATTAGTATTGTTCTATGTTGTAAACCGCCCGGAGTTCCTCCGGGAAGATGGGCGGTATATAAGCCTAATAAATAAATAAATAAATAAATAAATAATTCTAATGCCTGATTTTTAATAGTAGCAGCAGTGGGCTTTTCTTGCAATAAAACGTCTCCATTGATTTTATTTTATTTTATTTTATTTTATTTTATTTACACCTGCGCAATGATGGGCTGGCCATGGGATGGGACCATGCAATTTTTTTGATCCATTCAACCAATGGCATGGCCAGGTTTTGACTGATACTTCTGCATGTCTCAGAGGGTATAAAAACCCGAGGCACCTTCCAGAAGTCGCAGTCGGGTGTTTGATGGTTGAGGGAGGAGGGCTGTGCTGCGGTGCTTGTGCGATCGAGACAGACTCGACAGAGATTATTCAAGGAGGGAGGCCTGGGAGGCTTTAAGCTTTAAGTTAGGCAGGCAGGGAGGGAATTGAATTTTGAAAATTATTTTTTTTGTTTCCCTGCAGCTTTGTCTGGCTAAGGGAATAGCAGTTAATAGTTATTCTTTTTTCTTTGTTTTCTGGCTGTTGGGGAGAGGATTTTTCTGATATTGGATAAAGGGGGAGGGTTGACTGGGAGTGGGAGGTGTGTGATTTATTTTAAAATATACCATTTATTTTCTATTTTTTCCAACTTCAATTTGCTTGCACACAAATACACAATTTGGGTGTGCAAGATCAAAATCTCCAGGGGGAGAATATAAATATTTTAAAATATTATTTACTCATTACTAGTTCATTGTTTGTTTAACTTGTGTTGTGTGTGCACTGACAAAACACACACACACACACACTCCATTTCACTGGATCAAGTTGAACTTAGAATTTAGAAAACTATTTTTATTATTCCCTTGTTGCCTGCACTGCAGTTTTGCTGCTGACTGAGTGCTGAAGGGAAGAGCAGTTCTTTTCTTCTTCTGCCTTTGTTCATTTCAACTCAAACACAAGTATCTCTTTGCTGATTTCTCAGATTATATTGGAATACAAGGGAGTTGGGGGGGCTTCTGGATTCAGTTCAAAATAAATACCATTTGTTTTCAAGGTTTTGCAACCTGAAGAGATACTTTCTTAAGTCATTTAGCTGCACTACACCTATTCTTTTCTTAGTTGATGTGTGATTATGTATCACTCAGCTAAACTAATATATTTTACTTACACCAATATCTTCTTAAGTACCCCTACTTTCTTTTCAGGGTCATTTTTGGGGTGTGGCTGGCAAGCCACCCTTCCAGAACAGGAGCCCAGTTGCTGCAGGTGCTGCTGCCAGGAGGCTATTACATTTATATGAGCCTAATCTCTCTGTGTGGGGGGGGGCATTCACCCTACCCCTACCAAATCAAGTTCATTTACTTGGGTGCTGATTAATAAGGAAACCAAATTCATTTGCTGCTGCTTCATTTTTTTGGGGGGGGGAGGGTGAAATACAACACTACCCTACCTCAGTCTCATTACAAATTCCACCACTCCTGTTCAATTAGAGGGAGAGCCTAACAACAGTTTGCTTGCACACACACACACACACACACACACACACACACACACACACACACACACACACACACACACACACACACACACACACACAAAATTTGGGGTACAATAAAAGAACCTGCTCTGATCCTAAGGAGACAGAATATACATATATATATTACAATATTATTTACTCATTACTTCAGCTCATTGTTTGTTTACACTTGTGTTGTGTGCACTGACTGAACACACACACTCCATTTCAGTAATTTAGAAAACTACTTGTTTTTTTTCCCTGTGGCCTGCACTAGTGCGCAGTTTGCTGACTGCTGAAGGGAAGCGGTTATTTTATCTTCTCCTTCTGCCCTTGTTTGTTGTTCATTTCAACTCAAACACAAGTATCTCTCTGCTGATTTTTCAGATTATAATTTGGAATAAAAGGAAGTTGGGGGGGACTTCGGGATTTAGTTCAAATACCATTTGTTTACAACGTTTTCCAAACTGAGAAGAGACACTTTCATAAGTCATTTAGCTGCACTACACCTATTCTTTTCTTAGTTGATGTGTGATTGTGTATACACTCAGCTAAACTAATATATTTTACTTACACCAATATCTTCTTTTTGAGGCATCTAAGTACCCCTACTTTCTTTTCAGGGTCATTTTTGGGGTGTGGCTGGCAAGCCACCCTTCCAGAACAGGAGCCCAGTTGCTGCAGGTGCTGCTGCCAGGAGGCTATTACATTTATATGAGCCTAATCTCTCTGTGTGTGGGGGGGGGCATTCACCCTACCCCTACCAAATCAAGTTCATTTACTTGGGTGCTGATTAATAAGGAAACCAAATTCATTTGCTGCTGCTTCATTTTTTTGGAGGGGGAGGGTGAAATACAACACTACCCTACCTCAGTCTCATTACAAATTCCACCACTCCAGTTCAATTAGAGGGAGAGCCTAACAACAGTTCGCTTGCACACACACACACACACACACACACACACACAAAATGTGGGGTGCAATAAAAGAACCTGCTCTGATCCTAAGGAGGCATAATATACATATATATTTTACAATATTATTTACTCATTACTTCAGCTCATTGTTTGTTTACACTTGTGTTGTGTGCACTGACTGAACACACACACTCCATTTCAGTAATTTAGAAAACTACTTGGTTTTTTTCCCTGTGGCCTGCACTAGTGCGCAGTTTGCTGACTGCTGAAGGGAAGCGGTTATTTTATCTTCTCCTTCTGCCCTTGTTTGTTGTTCATTTCAACTCAAACACAAGTATCTCTCTGCTGATTTTTCAGATTATAATTTGGAATAAAAGGAAGTTGGGGGGGACTTCGGGATTTAGTTCAAATACCATTTGTTTACAACGTTTTCCAAACTGAGAAGAGACACTTTCATAAGTCATTTAGCTGCACTACACCTATTCTTTTCTTAGTTGATGTGTGATTGTGTATACACTCAGCTAAACTAATATATTTTACTTACACCAATATCTTCTTTTTGAGGCATCTAAGTACCCCTACTCTTTTTTCAGGGTCATTTTTGGGGTGTGGCTGGCAAGCCACACTTCCAGAACAGGAGCCCAGTTGCTGCAGGTGCTGCTGCCAGGAGGCTATTGCATTTATATCAGCCTAATCTGTGTGTGTGTATGGGGGGGGGCATTCACCCTACCCCTACCAAATCAAGTTCATTTACTGGGGGGCTGATTAATAAGGCAACCAAATTCATTTGCTGCTGCTTCATTTTTTTTTGGGGGAGGAGGAAATACAACACTACCCTACCTCAGTCTTGTACAAATTCCACCACTCCAGTTCAATTAGAGGGAGAGCCTAACAACAGTTTGCTTGCACACACACACACAATTTGGGGTGCAATAAAAGAACCAGCTCTGATCCTAAGGGGACAGAATATACATATATATTTTTACAATATTATTTACTCATTACTCCAGCTCATTGTTTGTTTACACTTGTTGTGTTGTGTGCACTGACTGAACACACACACTCCATTTCAGTGGATCAAGTTGAATTTAGAAAATTATATCAAGGGCCAGCAGGGCAACATTGAACGCTTGTACAAAAGAACACAGCGTGAGAGTAAGCTTGTGGGCTAAAAGGATAACTTTATTTGTTTACTTAACACAAATATAATAAGAAAATATATTTCATAAGAAAATATATTTCTAATTTTATACATCTTTGAGAAATAAAAAATAATGAGGAGGGTTGGCAGAGCCAGAGGGAAGGGCAAGGGGACCCCCACTAAAATAAATAGGGGCACGTTTCTGAAGGAAGGCACGGGAAGGAGTGCAGATAGTGATATTGCTGGTACTACTCCCTCTCCAAGCAGCAGCTGCACAACCAGCACCACCGGACCATCTTCTGTCACTGAGGGAAGCATGGATGACTGCATGCGAGCCCCATCGCCATTATGCTTTGACATGGACACACACCCCTTGTATCAGGAGGAAGACGAGTACTTGGAATCAGAAACAGAAAGCTCTGTGCATCTGAATATGCCCAATTCTGAGGACCTGTTGGCAGGAACAGACGAAAGGCAGGCTTCAGGCAGTGATGGAAGGAGCACCCCTCCTTCCACCCAAGACCAGAGTACCACCAGTGACAGCAGCAGTCAATTGTCCCAGCAGGGCACAAGCCACACCAGCAGCAGCACAGAAGCGACAAGCAGTACCAGAGGGGGCAATACTTTCCATAAGCCTCGCGGCTCTCTCTGGGAGCATTTTGAGAACAGCCAGGAAGACTCGAGGCTTGCGGTGTGCAAGAAATTCGGGGTGGTCATGCGCAGGGGGAATGACCCCAAACACTTCTCCTCAAGTGCCTTGTGTAGCCACCTCATGCGAAGGCACCCTGGGACTCTGCCTGGGACAGTGTCAGGCCCTGGTTCCTGAGGGAGGAAGACGGGGAAAGCAGGCATGGAGAAGGAGGACTCCAGAGACAGCTCCACTGAGAGTGGGAAGAGGCAGGTGACTCTGCAGGAAGTGCTGCCGCTGTGTGGGAGTTTTGTGAGCCAACGTAATAGGGCCAAGGCACAGGAGTCCACCACTCGTGTGGTGGGTGAAATGGTGGCCATGAACAGGTTGCCCCTCTCCTTTGTGGAGTTATCAGGCTTCAGGCACCTGATGAAGCACGTGGCTCCATGGTACAAGCCTCCATCCCGGCGTACCCTCAGCAGGCGGGTGATTCCCTCCCTTTATGAGTCTGTCAGGGACATGGTCCAGGCCCTGCTGCAGGCGGCCAGAGGAAGGAAGATCCACTTCACTTCCGACCTCTGGACCTTTGGGCACCACGGATACCTCTCTCTGACGTCTCATTGGTGGCAACCCAAGGAGTTCCTTGACACTAGGGCATCCCAAGAACAGCTGCAGGGGGAGCCACAAGGGAGCACCCCAAGAGGGTACAGGTGGTGCTTCTCCAGGCACAAAGCATGGAGGACAGCGCCAAAGGCATCCACATTGCTGAGGTCCTCAAGACAGCACTGCGAGAGTGGGGATGGGGAACCGAGGGGCAGGTCAATCACGGAATCATGGTTACTGACACAGAACGTAACATGATCAACGCGGTTGAAAGGGCAGGGTTCCAGGGCATTGTGTGTGCAGCACACAAATTGCACCTAGTGGTGGGCGATGCCATTGGGCTGGGTGCACCGAAGGACTCCTGGTGTGAGGGGACCCTGGAGACCAAGGCCTTGCTGGACAAGTGCAGGAAAATAGTCGGGACTTCTCACGTAGTGTCAAGGCATCCAGGATGATGCATGAGAAGCAGGCGGAGATGGGCCGACCAGAGCACGTCCTGATCCAGGACGTGACCACCCGGTGGAACTCCACCTACGAAATGGTCAAGCGCCTGGTGGAGCAGAGGCAAGTGGTGGAATATGTCATGTCCCACACTCCCGTCCTGCCTGAGGGAAGGGTGTTGGACATTGGTGCTACCAAGTGGCTCTCCCTCTTCCAGATGGTGGGTATCCTGCAGCCTTTTGAGGAGACCACCCACGTCCTCAGCAACTACAACGCCAGCCTGGGCCACGTACTCTCCCTGATACATGCCCTTCGCCAATGCCTAGAGGCCAGTATTCCGGAAGAAGCCGATCTTCTCCCAAAGAGCAGGGCCTTGGCAGACAGGCTGTTGACCAGCATGGATACCTGCCCTAGTCCACTGAGGAGGGAAAAGGTGTACCAGATGGCATGCCTGTGCAACCCTCGCGTCAAGGGTTCCCTGGCGGGGAGCGGTGCTGACCTGAACTCCTGGAAGACAGAGCTATGCCATCAAGTCCGCAGGGCTGTCTCAAATCAGGCCCAGGCATTCCCGAGGGCGCACGGAAGCCAGAGCGATGCAGAAGAGGAATCCTCGCAAGGGTCCTCTTCCTCTTCTACTGCAGGAGTGTACATCCAGAGACCAGGTTCCTTACCAGCAGCCAACTACCTGGCCTCTGCCCTAGCCATGGCAGTCTCCTTCTCAGTGGAGGCAAGGAGTTACATTAAAGCAAATCTGCTCATTGTGCTCCATTACCTGAAGAGTAAGTGGACAGGTTTCCTGAGCTATCGGCCCAGAATGAAGTAACCGACCCTCAATGGATTCTACCAGCAAAGGAGTTTCCTTGTTCTGTACTGGAATCCGATGGTACTGCACAAACCCAGCATCCACAAAGCAGTGAGCTGCCCCAGAGTCTACCATAGCATACACAGGTACTTTCCGGCCATCAGGAAGCCCTAGAGTTACAGGTACCAGGAAAGGTCCTTGGGATGTGATGGTATTGTCTGGGAACCCTTCGGTATGCTCCATTCCTGTGGGTTCCTTCAAGGATGGAGCTGCCCTTTTACTGCTGAAGAGGTAGCAGCACTTACTGAGGAGCGCTTCAAAGGGCAACTGGAAGCGAAATGTCCTCCTCCTCCACAGTACAGGCAGAGATTATGAGAGCGTCGTCTTGCCTTTTCCTCTGGGGTGAGGCATGGTCGAGCAGCTCCCAGTTGCATAGGTTCTGGATCCATTCTGCGGGCTTCACCGGATTGCAGATTAGGCACAGCTGACAGAGGTTGCTGGTTGTAGTTCTTGCCTCGGGAGAGGTGACGGCTTTCCAGGCGTCCATCTATCCTGAGACACAGGGTAATGAGTTCCTGCAATGTGTTTGGTTGTTCCACCCTAGAGAGTTCATCAAGCACTTCATCTGCCAATCCTTCCATATACTGAGAAATCAGTGCCGGTTCATTCCAATTCAGATCCTGTGCTATCAAACGGAACACAGTGGTGTAGTCAAACACTGAATCTTTGCCCTGTTTCAGAGCTCTGAGTCTCCTGTTGGCAGTAGCAGCCTGTACGGGGTTCTGAAAAGCTGAAGAAATGTGATTCAGGAAAGCCTGATAATTATCTAGTAGAGGTGAGGCACTGAGGAGTAAAGGAGTAGCCCATTTGGCTGCCTGTCCTTTCAACAAACTGATGATAAAGCAGACCTTAGACCTCTCAGTAGGAAATTCTTGAGCACACACCTCGATAAACAGCTTGCATTGAGCCAAGAATGCAGAGAATTCCTCTAACTTGCACTCAAACTGGTCAGGAGGCAGCAAAGGGCAACGGGGCTGCAACTCAGCTGGTGCTGGAGCGTACTGCAATTGAGTAATTGCCTGAGACAAAAGCAGCACTTGGTTTTGCAAAGCTGCCAACCGTGTCATTCCAACAGCCCCCTCCTCTTCCATTCTGCTTGAAGAAGTTTGGGTGGGAACAAACTGTCAATCCCCGCACACAGAGCACACACACAAACAGGGTTCAGTTCTTTGCCAAGATCTTTAGTGGAAAGCCAGGCAATTTCAAGTCCTTTGCTAACAATCAAGTGCCAGATAAATAACAGAATCCAACTCCCAGCAATTAACAGTCCAAGTCAAAACCAGAATATCTCACGGAAACCAGATGCCAAAACCAAGGGAACAGATTAAGCCGTTGTCCAGGAAGCCAGTCCGAAATCAGGAAACAGAGCCAAGGTCACAGACAGGAACGTGGTTGCAAGTTCAAATGATGCGTTGCTCCCACAGAGAGCTCAAGGTGAGCTTACCAGCTTTATCCCAAAACAGGGAACACACCCTTACTTCTGGAAAGGCTCCTGCTAGTACTCAGGGCTTCCCGACCTGATTCCCCGTCTAGCATCAAAGACCCTTTCCCTAGTTCTCCTGGTAGCACGTCTTTGCAGAATCCTGCTCATAGCCCTTCTAGGGGGAGAAGATATGTTTTCAGCTGAGTTGTCAGACCCAGCTGCCTGCTGACTTGAGCTGCAAGGCTCCTCCAGCAGCTGTTCACCATTTAACCCCTCAGAGACAGGTTCTGTGACAGGCAGGGTCCTGGCACCTGGCACTCTGGCTTTCCTGCGTGGACTGTGTCTCCACTGGGTTGGAAAAACTCTGGCCTAGTGGCCTCCAAATTAGGTGGCTAAACAATCCCTCCCCAAGAAAAATTCCCTGGCGCTCTGGCTTCGTGGCTTTCCTGCGTGGACTGTGCCTCCTCCACTGGATAGGCAAAACTCTGGCCTAGTGGCCTCCAAAGTAGGTGGCTGAAACAATCCCTCCCTCATGTTCCCTGCTGGCACTCTGCCTTCGTGGCTTCCCTTTGTGGACTGTGTCTCCTCCACTGGGTAGGCGGAACTCGGTCTCCTGAGAAGGCAAAACTCTGGCCTCCAAAGTAGGCGGCTGAAACAATCCCTCCCTCAAGTTCCCTGGCGCTCTGGCACTCTGGCTTTCCTGCGTGGACTGTGTCTCCTCCACTTTTGGTGGAACTCTTGTCTCCTGGGTAGGCAAAACTCTGGCCTCCAAAGTAGGCGGCTGAAACAATCCCTCCCTCAAGTTCCCTGGTGCTCTGGCTTCGTGGCTTCCCTGCGTGGACTGTGTCTCTCCACTGGGTTGGCGGAACCCGGTCTCCTGGGTAGGCAAAACTCTGGCCTGGTCTCCAGGCTGTTCCCGAGCAGCAGCAGCAGCATAGGTTGCTGCTGGTTCACCCTTGTAATCCACCTCTCAATCTTCCTCACTCCGGCCTCGAAGAGGCAGGAAATCCAGAGGACAAGGAGGCACCAGGCTGTTCCTTACCCTATCCTACAAATAAGGAGGGTTGGAAAGTCACTCTGGCCTCCAAAGGTAGCAGAAACAATCCCTTCCCTGGAACTCTGGCTTTTTGGCTTCCCTGCATGGACTCTGCCTCCTGGGCGGAACTCGGTCTCCTGCGTTGGGGGAGAACATGGCCACTGAGCCCTGTTTGGAATTTGGAAATCAAACACAGCTGCCCCCACAAAGAGTGGTGGACTCACCTCCAGGCCAGGGTGTTCTGGAGGGCCTCCATTGGCTCCTGAATTTGATCCTTGTGGATTTTGCCTGTCAGCTCCTTGGGATACTCCAGCTGGCGATGATTCCCCAACAGGTTGAGGGGAACTGTATTGGGAATTGGGGGAGAAAGTGAAAGGAGGGG
This sequence comes from Phrynocephalus forsythii, assembly GCA_029282475.1. Lineage (NCBI taxonomy): Eukaryota > Metazoa > Chordata > Lepidosauria > Squamata > Agamidae > Phrynocephalus > Phrynocephalus forsythii. The sequence goes on along the minus strand of JAPFRF010000005.1, from coordinate 93,239,486 downwards.
CACTCATCCAGATGAGCTGGGGGGGGGAGCATCTATCATGCCTCTACCAGACTGAATCTCTGACCGCTAGTTGACCAGGGTGGCATTTGCTTGGCTTTACAAGGAGTGTCATTGGAGATGGGGACATTGAGAGGAGTAGACCCTCATCCAGATTTGGGGGAGGAACGAAATACTGTGCCTCCTGGTGCCTCTGAGAGGTGGAGGGGAAATGGGATGGATAAAGGCTTCAAAAAAAAGTATAACAGGCAGCCAGACCAAGTAGGGTGGCCGGTTCAGTCAGCAGTTGAACAAGAGAAAAAGAGAATATTGCATTCTGCCCACTTTGTTTGCATTATTGCATAGGATGCAGTATTATGGTATGATATATTTAATATACTATCCTCACCAGTTTAAATTGTTTTCTGCCTGCTCTGGGTCATTGCGGGATGCAATGGGAAGTCATATTGCGCTAAATCGTGGCAGAAACGACAAACAACAAATGAAACTTCGAAACGAAAACTTTTCAAAAAATTTCGCAACAAATGGGAAACGGAACGAAATGGACCCGGTCCGACAAACGAAAAACCAAAACGTCATTTTTCCTTGTCGTGCCCATCTCTATTGGCGAACCTATGGCACGGGTGCCAAAGGTGGCACTCGGAGCCCTTTCTGTGGGCACCCGACATCGCCCCTTCACAGTCACCTGTATTCAGGATAAATTGCTGTACTGGCACTTTGCGAAACATTAGTGGGTTTTGAATCGCAATTTGGGCACTCGGTCTCTAAAAGGTTTGCCATCACTGGTCTACTGCAACAGTACTAAGCATCTAACAAAAACATTTATTATCCAATTAGCTTCATTACTAGAAGAATGCATGTTGATGCTATGAATTGACTTTGACCTAGGTAATCAAAAAGAACTCACTAGTCTCTAGGAACATTCCAAACATATACAAATGTATCGCCCTTTCACATTGTCTGTAATAAGAAGCATACTTTTCTATTGGTGCTAGTAAGGAGTTACATTCTCTACTAATGTACTTTAAAATAGTTTAACTTGTCACAACAATTCACAGTTTCAGCTAAGGTTCTCAGCATCTTTGCTCAAAGAATCAAGGTCAAAAAACATTCATGCAATTGTTGATAATTGCCAGAGAAAGGCAAGTGGTTTGCAAAAAGGGAACAGAGCAATCAATTTTGGATGCTTTTCACAAACAGGATCATATTAACTTTGACAAACAAGTGATGATTTGAATCAAAACCAACACTTTGTCCACTACATTATATTGCTTTTTATATGATAAAACCTACACAAGGAGAAGCTGGCACTTCGGGATTTGGGGGTGGGGGCAGGGTATGATCTCTAGTGTTTAACAAGGAACAGGCAGGATTTGCACACTGAGAATTCTGTTTCTTGCTTGGTTGATTTCACAGTGACAGCAATCTTAGGCAATTTGCACCTCTGCTACAACATTTTGGGCTGTGGCAAGCCACTATACATCCATGAAATCTTCATGAATGTGAGAACAATCAGGTCATCTAGTTGGTTATGTAGCCAACAATATCTCAGCAAGGGGAATGCTATGATACCACATGAGCTCTCCCTACTAACAGCTGTACCAGAAAGCAACCAAGTGCATACAATTTACCCTGTTCATAATATGACCATTCATTGTTGGCAAGAGTCCGAACCTCTCCTTTGCAAACCTGGAAAAATACCCTCAGATTTATGATAACGGGATTAAGCTCATGTCTAGTAACCCGTGAATTCTGAGAGCTTCTGGCAGGGACGAGGTTTGGTGTATAGCAAATGAACCCTTGACAAGCATCTATGAAAAGAGGAGATCACATATGTTGTGAGCAATGGCAATCAGAGGTAAAGTTGTATGTTTGTGCATTCCCAGTCTGCCTGTGAATGGCAAAGAGAATAATCTTGTTAACCTTCATCTGAACTGAACTGAAACAAGTGCTTCTGTCTCTTTTTGTAGCCTAGAGTAATATCATTTGTCTGCAACGTGGCATCCCCTAATAAAGCATGCATTAAATGGAAATGAGTACTGTACATTAATTTCAAGTTAAAACTAAGATCCATACAGGATTAAAATAGGCAGACAGATTTTATGCAATGGGCTCAACACTAGGCAATCTGAATGGGGTAGGGGCATTTCAGTGCAAGGGTGAGAGATGTACTCTTTAATGGAGGGCTGATTTTCTTCAGGGATCATCTTCAGTATACTGGGAGCCACATGCTAATGCCAGCTGAGAACTCACCTCTTTAGAGAGGCTTTTGGGGAGTCAGATTTTGAATAATATTTTAAAAATAGTTTTATGGTTTTTAAATTTTAATCTGTTTAGCTGTTGTGAGTTTTTCAGGCTGTTTGGCTGTGTTCTGGACGTTTTTCTTCCTGGTGGTTTGCCAGACTCTGTGGCCTGCAAGGAAAATCTATTTCTTTTTTTTTTAAAAAAATGAACAGTTGATTTTAAATGTTTGTATACTGCCTTGGTTCCCTCTTAGAGGACAAAGGCGGGATCAAAATGAAATGAAATGAATAGTCCACATGTGGGTGAAACTACAGCCAAACAGAAAGAATCAACTAATTTCCCCTTCTCTTCTTTTGCCTTACTGACACCTATCCTCTTCTCTCTTTCTTTCTCTTCTCCTCACTACCCAGTTATTTTCCCCAGAATGGTCCACAGTTTGAAAAATTTACTCTTGGAGACAACAACTTCTAGAATCTGTCTGCCAACATAGATAAGAAATTTGTGGAAATGCAATATGACAAAGGATTCCAATTGACCCCTCAAGCTGAGAGAGGGGCCAGATTGTAAGTGGCTTTTGAAATTGGGCCAAGGTGCCCAGACGCTTTGAAATTAAGGAGGCAATATCATACATCAGCTCCACTGCCATCAAGATCTAGTGAACACATGATCACATTAGATTTTCCAGTTGCAGAGAAGAACAATTCCAGCATTCAGCTTTCTCTCTATTGTCTGTGATCTGTATTTATTTATTTATTTGTTTATTTAATTTATTTATATTTATACTTATTAACTGCCCAACCTTCCCACGGGAACTCTAGGCAGTATACAACAAATTACAACATGAACAACCTATCTGAAAAACAAACCAACAATAAGAATCCAATAAAACAAAACAAAAGGATAAATAAAACAGACAAACAATACAAAATGAACACACAACATACCATGGTGCACTCAGCAATCACCAAAGCTTGCACTAAAGAGCCAGGTCTTTAGTGCTCTCCTAAAGGCTGGCAGAGACTCCGCTGCCTGATCTCTGTTGGCAGAGTGTTCCAAAGAGTCAGGGTGGCCACTGAGAAGGCCCGTTTCTGGGTACCAACCCTTCGGGCCTCCCTCAGAGTGGCCACCCGAAGTGACAGGGAGAGCAAGGCTCTGGTCAGACAGGACAAAGCTGACTTCTGGGAGATTCCCTCCACCAGATAGTTAGGTCCTAAGCCATTGAGGGTTTTGTAAACCAAAACCAGTACCTTTAACCTTATTTGGGAGGGAATGGGTAGCCAGTGCAGGGAGGCCAAGATGGGGGTGATGCAGTCAAACCTGCCTGCACCAACCTCCAGACTGGCCACATTCTGCACCTGCTGCAATCACCAAACATGTGTCAAAGGAAGCCCCATGTAAAGAGCTTTAAAATAGTCTATCATTGAGATCACCAGTGGCGGTACAACTGTCCTAAGGGAATCCATATCCAGGTACGGGTGAATCTGGGTGATAATCCTAAATTGGTAGAAGGCTGCCCTGGAAACAGCTGCCACCTATGACTCCAGGAACAAAACTGGGTCCAGGACATCACCCAGATTCCTCACATTCTCTGCCAGCTGGAGGGTCAGTCCCCCCAAACTCGGGAGAGGGCCACTGTACCCACCTGGGGACCCCCCCCCCGCAAGGAACAGAACCTCAGTCTTCCTGGGGTTGAGTTTCAGCCTGTTATTCCTGGTCCATTCCACGACCTCAGACAGGCAATGGTCTATGGTCCACACAGCATGCATTACAGAGGTGGAAAGGGGGAAGTACAGCTGCATGTCATCAGCATACTGGTGACTGCACACTCCATAATTCTGAATGACCTCTGCCAGCGGGCTCATATAGATATTAAAGAGCATGGGGGAGAGTGAAGACTCCTGGGGTATGCCACAAGAGAGTGTCCATGGGGTCGACAAATCCCCCCTAGCTCTACTCTCTGGGCACAGCCATCAAGGAAGGAGTGGAGCTAGCTCAATGCAAGGCCCCCAACTGTCACCTCGGCATGCCACCCCAGGAGGATACTGTGGTTGACAGTATCAAAGGTCACAGACAAATTGAGGAAGACCAACAAGGAGGAACACCCACTGGTGGCCTCCCTCAGGAGATCATAAAGGGCTATCTCGGTCCCATGCCACAGCCTGAACCCAGACTGGAATGGATCCAGGACATGATCTTCCTCTAGGAATGACTGGAACCTAGTTTGACCAGCCCCCCCCCGCCATCTGCCTATATTCCCTGTGGGTTCGTAATTATGCCTGGGTTGCATATTTTAAATTGTTTGTTAATTGTATTATTTATTCTTGTGTGCTGTTGAATTGACTGAACTTGATTCAGCGATGTGAACCGCCCAGCGTTCCTTCGGGAAGATGGGCGGTATAGAAGTCCCATAATAAATAAATAAATAAATAAATAAATAAATAAATAAATAAATAAATAAATAAATAAACCTAACCACAGCAACCCGCTCAATCGCCTTGCCCAAAAAGGGAACATTAGCCACCTGATAGTTCGACAAATCAGTAGTAGCCAGCCCAGGTCTTTTGAAAATGGGCTGGATCACGGTGTCCTTCAGGCAAAGGGGAAACATCCTGTCCCTGAAGGAAACAGAAGCAATCACAACCACCCAGTCTTGAACACTTTTGATCAGCCAGGACAGGCAAGGTTGAATGGAGAAGCCACTGGTTGGGAATTGGCCAATGCCCTGGAGCCCTCAGCTGGAGACCCAGGCCCAAGTTACGCTAATTGGGGAGACTGATGGGGTGCAGTGCGAGCGATTCCCTGGGATAGACTAGTGGAACCGGAGTCCAGACAGGCCCAAATGGCATCTATTTTATATTTAAAATGGGCTGCGAAGGACTCACTAGTGAAATCACTAGGAGGAGGCCTCCGCTGACCAGTATTGGAGAGGTTCCGAATCATCCTGAACAATTCAGCTTGGTGGCCTCACCAATTCTCAGGGAGATGTGAGATCTTTTCGCCTCCCTGATCGCCCTGATATATATCAAAACCAGTACAATGGAGTCATCTCTTGGATGTGTGAAACCAGAGCTTTGCCTTGAACAAATGCAATTTCACTTTCCTGCTTCCTGGAGAACTATAAAACCAAGGACCATAAGCTAATTAGTTCCAATATGACATTGGAAACAAAATGATTATATGAAAGAAAATCGCAATGAATGAACAAGAACAAAACAGCAGCCGACCTCATAACAAAAAATCCCACACATTTATGGAAAACTTCATACAGTTAAAAGTACTTTTATCAATTCACCACTATGAGTTTTAACATAGAACCACTGCTGGTTTCAGAGTCCATTATTACTGAAATGTTTATCCATAAACTGGCAAATAATATGCAAACTAGAGAAAATTAAGCAGTTAACCCAGTCTTCTGGCTCATAATTACTGTACGCCAAAGCAGAGCTTACATGTTGCACAGCAGCAGCAGAGAAGGGGGGATTTTAAACTGTGCAGAACTCTGATATACAGAAAGAAAGAAATGGGAGGGATGGGCCTTTCATGTTTGCACAAAAGAAGAAACACACAAAGAGGCTTTTTTGCTTGTTTTCATGTTCTTTTCTTGATTCCCAAAACAAATTCTAAAACAATAATTATTTATATTAATGAAAGATTGGGCTATTGAAATTTGTGTAATTTAAAAGTTTCCCCTTTCTGTAACCCTTTCTTTCACTCTGTGTAAGTCAAATTGCCTAATTCTTTTTACATTCAGCTGTCAGAAGTCAGGACATTTCAGGGGAGATGTAGTATATTTTTGGGATGGCTTTTTTCCTCTTTGGTCATTCCTTGCAGGTGAAATTACTGGATGCTCTGCTGTTATCCTTCCCATCCTAATTTTCAGGCTTGCTTTTCTTGGTTTTGGAGAGGTGGGGTGGCATGTTTGTTTTTTATATTGCTATTTTTTCTGGTGGATGGGAGAGAGTGCTTTAACTGTTTGTTTGTTTGTTTGTTTAATTCTCATTTGATTAATTTACTGGTTGAAATCCTGTGTAGTAAATTATAGTGTTAGTGTAGTAAATTATACTAGAATTGTTAGCGTAGTAAACTACAACTAGAGTTGGCCCACTGAATCAATGGAAAATATGTAGGAGTTGACTAACTAAATCCCCACTGATTCAATGGCACTCCTCTAGATGCCACTTATAATGTTTTTTGTTTCTTATGTATTGTTGTCTGCTTTTAGAGTAGACTGATTCTCTGTGGCTTTGCCACTGTGTTTTGGAGAGTTTCCTAGAGTTCCTTAGGTCTTTTGGAATGCCATAAACATGAAAGGAAACCAACAAAAAATCTTTCAAAATGAAAGGATCAGTGCTTGAAAAATAGAAAAACAAAAGAGGCACCCCCAAAGAACCTGAAACAAAAGAAATATTCATCCATCCATCCATCCATCCATCCATTCATTCATTCCACCTTTCCTTCCAAAAGCACCCAGTGAATTTTTTTCACTGTATACCTCCCCATAAAAAGGTAATTTTACTAGAAAATACTGTACATGTGTTTTCCTGAAAAGAATTAAATTCATCTCTCAAGGCCTGGGAGGGGACTTCTGATCTGGAACTGCATCTGGTTCTGAGTCTGGATCAAAATGCCATTGTTTGATGATTTCTCAGATGTTGTACACTCTAGAAAGTTGAAATGGCTAAATGCTTTAGTTGCTGCTAATAAGAATTTTAAGGTAAAATGTGTTTGTATTTTTGGTCTTGTCTACCACTGGAATTTGTGCTAAAATAATAGTCCTGAAACTGAATTTCACCCTCAGGCTGAAGGAAGCCCACCATCATTGCTAGTAGAAGCCAAGCTCTTCATCTGTCCGTCATAAGGCTTTGCTTCTGCATGCTTTACTGTCTTGGATGCTGTCCCCTGGATGGGTTTCAGCTTGTCAGTGTTCTTACTAAACCGAGAGGCTCAGAATTTACTCAAGTAGCAAATCTCTTGATCTGCTTATTTCCAAAGATTTTCCATGGTTCACCCATTTTCCCTGTCAGATGAATGAATGACAATATTACATCGCCAATGGGTTTTTCTAACTAATCATTTCCCTCTCTGTGATGGTCAATCTATCCTTTAAATGATGCATTACCCCTATTTAATTAGGTATGAGAAACTATGATTACGGTATAATCATTTAATGGTACAGTATTGTGAATTTGTTATCTAATTACTGTAAATAAATGGTTCCATCTCTAGAGCCTTGGCTGATTAGAGTCTGTGATTTGACGAAATAAATGTTTCTTAAGAGCTGATGATGATCCTGCAAACAAGCCATTTACTTCCAGGGAAAAGATCTGAGAAATCAGATTTCATGTTTAAAAAAGAGCCCTTAACAATTTTGAGGAGACAGCAAAACTGAAGAAGATAATAGTGTGGCTGTTGAAAATTTCTGTCTCTAGAGCTTTGTGTGGTACTAGATCTTTTACACTGTAGGTTTTTCTTCCCTTGTTCTTTGTTTGTATATGTATAAATAAATACAACAAATAAAAGAAACATCCCAAAGATCAGTGCAAACTGCAATGATTAAAGTACCGACTTAGCAAGTATTGGGTAACAGGAAGGAATACATTGACAGTTCTCCTACTATGCCTTTGTGGTGGAATGAGGACATAATAAGTCTGTGTAACTGTTTCGGTGTGTTTGATATGGTGTGGGGTGTTTTCTATGTGTGTTTCCTTTTGCATTGGCCAAACTTCACCTTGAGTGCTCCATCCATTCCTGGGCTTCTACATCTTCAAATAGCAGCTGACATAGTAATGCACCTAGAAACAAAGTCCTCTAAGGGATGGGTGAGCAAGCTGTGTATCTTAACCGAGAGAAGGGAAGACTGAGAAGGACGACACAGGAAAGATGGAGCAAGCTTGGCTTTTTGCTGCTCCCAAAGGTGGGACTCAAATTAATGGATTCAGATGGCGAAAATATGGTTGAGTAAAAATTAGAAAAAACACCCTGAAAGTAAGCATTATTTCTAATAGGAACTGTATCAGCCTAGTGTTCATGTACAAGCTTAGTTGTCACATATCACCACAGAAGGTGGTGGAATTTCCTTCACTGCAGGGTTTCAAAAAGGTTTTAGATAGCTATAGTCCTTGACAGGGTTGTTAGTTATGGTTTCTTGAACTGAACCAATAATTCTCTAGCAAGAAATAGTGTGGACCAAGAGAGAGATGATCATGGTTTGATTTTGTTTCTAAAAAGAAAAAAGGATATGACTGAATCACAGAAATCTCTTGGGATGTCACTATAACTTAAGGTTTACAGCCACCTTGAATGGGAACCATTCTAATTATTATAACAAGATCTTTTGTCAACTTTAGACAATTCCCTCATGTGCATGAGGTCATCTGGAATTTTAGTTGTCTGCAGCATTGAATCTGGTAGACATCCAGATCAGAAAGAAACACAAGGCAATGATAAAACTTCACTGAAAGTTTCTATGAAAGATATAATAATTCCATTTACTCTGTACTTAGCTAGAACACTGTCTTTGATAAAAGTTCATAAAAATGCAATTTCTTTAGAAAACAAATTCTTCTGTTTTTGTCCAGAATAACTGGCCTGCAGTCAGTATGCAGGAAAGAAATTATCACCAATTTTAAAAAGTGTAAAGCCACCTGTTCTTTGGTTGAGTTCTATAAAGCACTTTCCCCCTCTAGATACACTATTATAACTTTTTTGCCCAGGGAACCTGTTATGAAGCCAACACTGTTTTTCTTTTCAGCCTGCAATCACATCTAAAGGATTAGTTTGACCATGGATGACACAGATCATGTTTTGTACATTATGGTATGGAGTTCTGAAGCTGGGGTTAATTTCACAGTTCAGCTGAACAAAACAAAAAAGAAAGCAAGATTATTAAAGGCATTAATCACCATTATTATTCTTGTTCCTCCATGTTCTCTACTGAAAGGCCAACCCTTTCAGTAGTGATAGAAAACTACAGATAAGGTCAGCACTGTGACAGCTTGTCTACAGAACCTGTTCAGAACCCATGTATCTCTTACTGCTGTGGAGGGTTAACATTATAAGACAAAACATTTGTTACTCTCAGCCTTGGAAGACTGGGCCTACAATTGAATTGACTTTAAAAGGATATTTTTTTATTCATATGCTTGAAAGCCGCCATGGAAATATATGCACATTTTAAGCAGTACCTGGCTAGCTCTGAGCTGGGGATGTATTTATTGGATGCCAGCTGTTGATAAGCCTTCACTTATTCTTTCCTTTTTATGGACCCCAGATTGGCTCTTGCACTAGCTCAGTCAAGATGATGGACAAAGCAGCACACAAAAGGTGAGCAACTTGAAACTATACAGCCACAAACTTCAAAAGTCTTCTACAAACCATCAACCCAGGTGTATGGGTAAAATAAAGAATCTGATATCTTGTCCCAGCAGCCTACAAGATGAGTGGAAGAGGTGGAAAGGCAGAGTATCAATACCAATGTATGTACCAAGTGATCACAATAAATAGCTAGGGCACTGGGCAAAAATATAAGAACATAAGGACATAAGAAGAGCCATGCTGGATCAGGCCAAAGGCCCATCTAGTCCAGCTTCCTGTATCTCACAGTGGCCCCACCTCTATCCACTTTACTCATGCCCTGCATAATTTGTACGTCTCAATCATATTCCCCCCCCCTCAGGTGCCTTTTTTCCAGACTAAAGAGCCCCAAATGTTTTAGCCCTTCCTTATAAGGAAGGTCCCCAGCCCAGTAATCATTTTAGTCTCTCTCTTCTGCACCTTTTCCAGTTCCACTATGTCTTTTTTGAGATTAATAAATATTCCTTTCTTTTCGTTTCTAGCTCTACATCTAGATTGCTAATATGCTTAATTTCTTTCCTCCTCTTCTCTGAAGTCGCCACTTCTGTTTCCTTCTACTTAGAAAAAGGAGTATTAAGAACCTCTGAACATTAGTTTAGGAATTCTTTAGCAATCAATTTTATTTTATTTTAGAGTATTTTAGAGTATTTTTACTCCACCTTCCTCATTGGAAAAGGATCCAGGGCAGCTTACAGTAATGAGGAACAATATACAGTCCAATACACTTAGGACATATTCAGGTAATTGAGAGGAGGGAATTGAGGGACATCTTACAGCATTAAAAGACAACATTACATTAAAGCTACAAGAGAATGAAGCAGTTAAAGAGAGTGAGGGAAACTAACAATTGAAAACATAGTGTCAATGCAATTACAAAATATATAAACATAATGTCTATGTGATCATGTATGGTAGATTCATATAAAGGTCACATAATAGGTAGTTATCAGTCAGGGAAAGCTTGCCTGAAGAGAAAGGTCTTTGCCTGTTTCTGGGAAGACAGTTGAGATGGGGCAATCCTCACCTCTGGTGTGAGCGAGTTCCAGAGTCTGGGCACAGTAGCCAAGAAGGACCTTTCATGGGTTCCCACGAGACATAACTGTTAGGGTGGTAGGATGGAGAGAAAGACCTCCCCTGATGACCTTAACACCCAAGGCAGTTCATACTATGAGATTCTATCTCTATCTTTGAAGTAGCTAGGACCCAGGTTGTATAGTGCTTTGTAGCTGATTGGTTGCCAGTGGAGTTGCTTTACAAGGGGTGTAATGTGATCTCTGTACCCCACCCAAGTGAGCAATCTGGCTGCTGCATTTTGGACCTGTTGAAGTTTCCTGAGGTATCCAGAGCAAGGCAGAGTAGGAGAGAAGAGGTTGGTAGAAAAAACAAAAAAGCTTTTGTCTTTGATCTTGTCCCCTTCTGGCCTGTGACCCTTGCTAAACTGTCTATGAAGGAATGGAATCTTTGACAGAAAACCATTCTCATCCCTGTTAGATCAACAGAGATCCAATGCCACAGTCCAATTCTCAGAAAGTGACTAGACAGTCAGGCTTTTCCAGACTGCACCAGGTTATGAAGGGGCACCTCAAAATGGCTATGCCATTTAGATCGATTATTGAATTCTCATGTGCAAATAAGGTGATTTTGGCACAAGAAATTACACCGCATCTCAAAGTGATCCTAGTGTCTGCTTGCTGATCCCTGCATCCTCTCCCGCCTACCCCTCCCCAATGCCCACTATTAGCATCTGTGGGTTCAAAGTCCAACCATATGCTAACAAGAAAGGATGTATTTATGATGCCATCCCTCCTACTTTTCCTTCCATTCATTTCCCCCCTCAAATTTCTTCCAGGGCGGAGGGATGGGAAGAGAGAGGGATACAGGAGGGAGGTGGTCCCCAAAGAACCCTAAGAGTGTGCCCCAGTTTTAGACAATGCAGGAAAATCAGGTGTGCTACTGCTTAGATGACAGGAGGTCCACAGGGGTGGGGGGGGTGCAAAGGAAGTGGGGAGAAGTATGTGAGAAGGAGGAGGAAGTATGCTAGAGTCATCAATGATGGTCAGTTCAGCAAGGAAAAAAATGGGATTTTAGTTTTAAAAATTATTTGTAAATAAAGTAGCTCTAAATTGTTTCAGCACTTTATATTGAGTTTTGCTACAGCAGCCATACCACCCTAAAGCCTGATCGCATCAGATCTTGGAAGCTAAGCAGTGTTGGGCCTGGTTAGTACTTGGGTGGGTGACCACCGGGGTATACCAGGTGCTTTAGGCTAGGTGACAGGCCCTACGACAGGCTTGGCCAAACTTCTCCCAAAAGTCACATCAAAACAATGGAACTGTCAAGCAGGCCCCACCACCAAGTGGGGAAAAATTAAAGGAAAAAAAGACTTTATATTGATTTCTCCTAATCTATCACCCAAGGGACATGGTACTAGATTCTAAAGGGGGGAGGGGGGATTGGAAGGCAAGGGGTCACTTGCACTGGCCACTTCAATGCAACACCCAGCTGAACACATTAACATCAATGTTACCCCAAGGAAACAGCCATCAGTGCCACTTTGGTTCAACATTGGTGATCACACATGCTGCAAACCCAACTACAGTGGAACAATGCTACTCATGTTTTAAAGAAAAAGTCATTCCTGCCAGTAATCTAGAAAGATACAGATGGCTATGCAAAATATGCAATAGCCTGTACATAATATAGCTGCCAGTAATTAGACTGGACTGGATTCTAGATCTTATCAGATACCATGTCGAGAAATCCTACGATAAGCATAAAGACATCTTCCTCTCTTACTGTGTTGTTATCAATGAGCTAATAGGGAAGCAGTCTTGGGAAAGGGAAGGAAAGTGTCACAAACAGAACCTATTCCTTTGCGGATGCTAAGTAGCTGCCCCTAGATGTGTCCCAACTTTTATTCTCCTGGGATGACTGCTCATAATACATTTTGATGCCTCTCTAGAGTTAGCAAGAACCAGACAGATTTTTGAAAAGTGAGCCTGTAAGGTGAAAAACAAACCATTCACCCTGAATAGTAATGTTTAGTCAAATGGGCACAGGAGAACAGGGGAACAGACATAAGGGGAGCGCTGGTCTTCAAGCAACATATTTTCTCTCTCCAAAGAAATGGCATACAAATCAAGCCCCTGAAGTTTCTTAGCTTTTGCTCATTAATTGTCAAAAAATTATCTACTGTATTCTCTCTGGTTACATTCCACCTCCTGAAATGTTCCTTTCCATTCCTGACCCAGCAGGGAGTGAGATGTTTTGTACCTTATAATCATTCAATTATATTAAGTTTAAGCATGCATATCTATGCTGTGACAATTAGAGAAAGCCTATGGCAATTAAACTGTACAACAAATTAGCAAAAAGACCATCTTCCCCTTCACAGTCCTGTTCAGTACATCAAGGTGTACTGCTTGAACTTTCTTCTTTAGAATGATTTGTATACAAGGCAATTAGTTGTGTGGAAGGATAATAATACTCAGAATTCAGTCCTTTGTAGATTATGTAAGAACCCCATTTAAACTTGTTTCTTATAATTGTTCACAAAAATCAGGATTTTCTTCATAATTAGGATAGAAAAAACCAGCAATGTGGGAGCAGCCAAAACACTCTGCATTTTTAAATGCATGACATTTTCCAGATTCCCCATTCCTATTCCTTCTAATAAATTGTTTCACAGATTTCCACTGCTTGCTCAGTTACTGCTTTAACAGTATGACCTAGCTTTGTGCCTTTGTTATATGAAAGCACCTGCTGAAGGGACCCTATATGACAGAGAACCTTTGGAACCTTTTTGCCCTAGTTGGCCTTGATTTCAAAAGAAACTCCAGTTTTTACAACAGGTTAGACTAGTTCTTCTGGCAGATTCTATACCTCCCTTATAGATTTCTAAAAAAAAAAAACACACACACACACACACACATCAGTGGTTTCACTCCTATATTTGACATTTTTCCTTCTGTTCTTCCTCATCTGGACCAATTCTCCTGCACAGTCCCCTGAGTCCCCTGAGTCTTCAGCAGCCTGTTCCTTGGAATAAATAACTACAATAAATCTTTAGGTCAAACAGCTGGAGCATAGTGAGCTTCAGCTAGAGGTCTGGCGAAAGGTTTGGGGTCAAATACAGTGTTTTATAAAGGGCTAAATGAGGCTGATTTTTCATAACTCTAATTTCATCTGACTTTGCTCTGCTTTGCACTTTTTGTTTGACCGTTGCATTGTATCCTGTTTAAAATCCATTGATATTCCTTTGAGTTCTTTCAGATGGCACCTTCATTTTGAAGATCTTATCCCATGTTTATCTGCTTTGATTTAAAGGAATTTTCAAATTAATTGCATCCACGGATAGTAGACATGGGCACGACCAGAAAAAATGATGTTTTGAGTTTTCATTTGTCGGAACGGGTCCATTTCGGGTCGTTTCCATTTGTCGTGAAATTTTTCAAAAATTTGTTGTTTCCATTTGTTGTTTGTTGTTTGTCGTTTCCACCACGATTTAGCGTGATTTGACTTCCCAGAGTATAGGGGCGTCCCGCAATCAGGGCCGGCACTAGGTGTTTTTGCGCCCTAGGCGGCGGGCGGGGCGGAGGGGTGGGCAGCAGGGGGGGAGATGCGGGCGGGCGGTGGCTGCGGGTGGGCGAGTGGGCGGGTGGCGGCGCGGGTCACAGGCGGGTGGCGGTGCGGGCGGGCGGGCAAGTGGGCAGTTAGGATATCACTTAGGATAGAGGTTCTGTTCTTGGCTTGCACCCCAAATGTGTGTGTGTGCAAGCAAATTGAAGTTGGGAAAATAGAAAATAAATGGTAGTATATAATATATTTTTAAAATAAATCCACACCTCCCACTCCCAGTCAAACCTCCCCCTTTATCCAATATCAGAAAAAATCCTCAAACTGCCAGAGAAGAAATAAAGAATAAACTGCTATTCCCTTCAGCAGACAAAGCTGCAGGGAATCAAAGAAATTATTTTCTAAATACAATTCCCTCCCTGCCTGCTTAACTTAAATCCTAAAGCCTCCAGCCTCCCTCCTCAATCTCGATCGGATCACACCAGCACCAGCAGCCAGCCCTCCTCCCTCAACCACATCCATACTGCGATTTCTGGAAGGTGCCTCGGCTTTTTATGCTCTCCGAGACATCCAGAAGTGTCAGTCAAAAACCTGGTGATGCCATTGGTGGAATGGTTCAAACAATTTGCATGGTCCCATCCCATGCCCAGCCCAAATGGGCAGGTCTAAAAAAATAAAAATAAAATCAATATGATGTTTTATTGATATAAAAAAACCACAGCTGCTACTATAAAAATTCAGGCATTCAAAATAAATAAATTTCACATGTTTCTGTGGTGATTTGGTGTGTTTTTTGACCACGATTTCAAAAGAAAAATTGCGGTCACCATTTTGGATCCCCCCCACCGCATGGCATGCAGCGAGACAGACGACGAGGATGACCCCCCCCCGCCTGGTGCAAGCAGCCCAGGACAGGAGAAGAGGGGGGGAAAGGCCAGGGACCCCCCAGAAACCACCCCTCTCTTAGGTGGCAAAGCCTCAGGCAGGCATATTTTCACCTGCTTTTTTGGACGGGAGTCGGGTTTTTAAAAAAAAATTAAAAACTTTTTCTGTGCTTCGCATCGCGTGATTGCCGTGATGCCAAAAACGGAAATGAAAAACCAGACCAAATTTTTCTTTTTTCAGTTCGAGTTTGAGTTCTGACGGCTTAATTATCGTTACCGTTTCCGTTACGTAACGGAAACGATAACCGAAAACGGAAATGACAATTTCGCTGAGTCGTGCCCATGTCTAATGGATAGCCTCATATCATCTCTGGCAACACCTTTTGCCCATCGGGACAAATGAAGGACCTCATTTTCTCTGTTGAGCAGTGGAGCAAACTGCCTCAGAGGTTGGTGAGCTCCTTTTCTTGGAAAAGTATTTCTTCAGTAGTTTGACAGCCACCTGCCAGGGATTCTATTGTCTCATTCCACATTAAGTAGGAAGTGGGACTTAATCATCTCCAATGCATCTTTAAACTCAGTTATTCTGTGGCCATATATCAGGATAGGAATCTCCTTGTTTCCAGTGCCCACTCCAAGGATACAACAGTCCTGATCGGTGAGAACGCCCCCACATTCTCTCACCAATTCCTCATTCACAGTTAAAGTCCTGTGTAACTAGATGATACAGGATGGTGGATTACAGAACTGCAACCAGCTAATTTTGCATCAGATGTAAAAATATAAAATTATGGTTCCTCATACTTTAATAGGAGTGAAGTTAAGTAAGTAATTAACAAGATGTAGGACTCATCATAACACTGTTTACTTTCAGGAATCAGATATGCATAAATAATCAATGAATGCATAAGTAAGGGAGCATTAAACAGATTTTTTTTTAAAAAGCTTATAGATAATTTAATATTTACACTTCTAATAATTCATGTTCTTACACCTAGAAAAACAATACATGATTAATGTATGATTTTTTAAATAATCTAAAAATATTGATAAATGTATATTTGTCAAATTAAACACAATAAATAAATAAAAAATTAAACTCTTATTCCTGACAGAAAATCAGGATCTTTGACACAAACTACCTAAGGCTGGTGACTTGAATGTTCTTAATGTTTCTATTTCAAACTTTCTGTGAGGCATCAAAAAGCAGTGCAGGGGAACAGCCAATGCAGAACTACAAACATACACCTTGTACTTCATGCACAACTTTTGAAATTTGCAATGCTCAATTCAGTTTGAATTGCCAAATCCTGTTGAGCTGGCCACTACCCAGATAATGTCTCCATGTACAGAAGGGAGAAGTTAGGTTGCAGATGAAATTGCCCTGTGTGCATGTCGACTCACCATGCAAAGAAGCCTGGTTTTTAAAAGGCTTTAGATGCAGAAAGAAAGAAAGAAAGAAAGAAAGAAAGAAAGAAAGAAAGAAAGAAAGAAAGAAAGAAAGAAAGAAAGAAAGAAAGAAAGAAAGGGCTCAATGTTTTCTGAAGCTCCAAGGATTTCAGAGGACTTCCATGTGGATTAATTTCATATGACCTTTCAATAGAACAGCAAGGCTGTAAATTACCATCAGATTCATACCAGACTGTGTTTGGAAGTCAATGGTCTGATGCTAACTAAGATGGTCAAGTGCTTGTGAAACCTTTCATATGCCCTTCACACACCATTTGGACTATTAAAAGTACATAGCTGTGTCCCAGATCCTTGCAAATGAATGATTAGCTGGTGCAGAAGGAAAGTGTTGGCTTGCATTTGGACTCGGTCAAGCAAGTGGAAACAAAATAGTGTTAACAAGAATGAGTGCTCCTCTGAGTGGCATGAACTGTTCCTGAGTCGGTACTATAATCAGCAATAATTTCATTGTACTTATTAATTACTGTCAGGCCATAACCTCACCTGAGCAAGTTGGCGGACTTCCATTCTAAAAACAACATAGTTCTTTCCAATGAATGCAGTATGATATAAGAAAAAGGAGAACAAGGAGGGTGCGAGGACTTAGACATGGGTTTTAAGCAGTGTTTTTTTAAATAATGTTTTTCCTTTAGGAAGACTCAGCCAATGAAAATTTCTCATAGTCACAATTTATTGCCTGTGGTAGATAGCCCAGTGAAAATGAATTTAATTTAGTGTTGTGGCATCACCCAGAGCTGTTAGGAAGAAGGGAGAATTCAATTTGCTTCATATGTGGAATTTAAAGAACTTGCGAGTAAGGGGAAAATTATGTTGCAGAAAACAGGAGCCCAAACTTGCTTGGGCACCTCAGTTGCTACTGAGAAGGCCTCACCTGAACTCTAGGTGTTGGCACCATTAACACAGTCTTGTGGAACAAGGAAGGGACACTTCAAGAGGCTCAACTATTGTACTAGCCCTGATGGGCCAGTGGGGAGTGGCATTCCCCTGTTGGCCTGGTATTGGTTGCTGGTGGGGGTGGAGTGGGGATTCAGATGTCCAGGTGAGTCAGAAAAATCACCATGGTCTGCCTGCCTATCTTAAAAGCCAGAGGACACCATGACCCACCATCCAGTCTGTTGCTCCTTACTTTATAAATCAAAATTTCTGGTTTCTCAATTTTCCAACATGCTATCTCACTGACTTGGTCTCTCCTATTTCTGCTGTCTTCTTTCTTTTCCACAGCAGCTTCACTGTCTAGTTTGCTCACTCTATGGCTCCACCACCCAACTACTGCTGTCTTTCTTTGTTCCCTTTCTGCTTGTGGAAATCATGGGTCATAAAATCAACCTGAGGCTCTTGGCTTCTCAAGAACTAGTTGGCACAGAGAGCTATATGGAACCAGAGCCTGGATTTGGGGAACAACAAATCCTAAGAAGTTTTAGGCAGGTTGGAGGGGGATTATTATTTTTATTTTGTTTTTTTATAGTCCAGTCCCACACTGTGCCACTAAAGTGCAACTCATAGAATGAGAGGTGTGCAACCTCAGCTTTAAACCAATGGTGTTTGCAAAGAGGTTGAGCATTCAGTCCCCCACTGTTCCTCACTGATGGGCTGAACTCAGTGATCCATAGGGTCTCTTCCAGCTGTGAAGATGACAGTGATATGTAAACAACGAAAAATGTCTTAAAATTAGCTGCAAAACTCCTGGAGATGGGGTGGGGTGGGGGAGAGAAGAGAGCCTAATGGAACTTGAGTTACCAAGAAAAAATAATCCTTATTGGTTTTTTTAGGCAACACTAGTGATTTTCTTAAACAGATACTCAGAGCTATTTCACTTCTCAAACAGTTTGAATACGCCAGTAATGAGATAACCTGAGAAGGAATTTAAAACATTTTAAAAGGAAGCAAAGGTTGAAGGAACACCACCGGGAGAATTTCCCCATTGATATCTGAACAATAATGTATTAATTTTGTAGAGGTCCATATCTGCAAATACCTTTCAGCATCAAGTGCCCCTTTACGGCAAATTCATCTCAAAGTAACATATATGGTTTCAATGCCTGCACACACAAAAGTGACACCCACTCTTTCATTTCATTCTTTTGTCATCTCTACCTTGGATGATGATAAATCACTTAAGCTGAGCAGAGGAAAAAAGAAAATTTGAGTGGACAGACATCAATTTTGTAACACAGCAAACAGCTGCCATAAATGCCACTCAATGGTGTTTACTGAATTTGACAGCAAAGTCATAACTCTATCTTCCCCAGCAAGAAGGAATGTGTCCCTGCTGGGGCTTGCAACAAAAGGCCTCCAATCCTAAAACAGCAGTTCCGACTTCTTAAGCCCTGGATACTTAAAGCAAAATAGTTTCCAATGAATTATATATAAGGCACATGTGGCACAGAGCTTGAGGGCTCTTGGTCCATTGGTAAAGGCATGGGGAAAAAGTACAGATGCTGATAACAGATTTCTATTTTAGGACCATCATTTGTAGAAATGGTTCCTCCATCTTTAGCAGGGGGTTCTGTTTATTAAAGGGGAAATAAAGACTATAACATGTTGACTGATAGACAAGCTGAAGAAATCTTGTTCCTGAAGAGTGACATGCTGCTTCATGCCTCTTGATATTACAAAATGTGAAGTTGGCAAGGGACCTGGAAACAGATGTGTAGACAAATCTGGTTTTTAACCAAATGCTGCCTGCATTGCAACTGGCCATACATGGCCCAAGAACTCTGCTACAAATGGGCATATTATTCCATAAAACAAGACTTAAAACAGAAGCCAGCAAAAGCGTTGTCAGGAGGTAGTGATTCCACAATGATTATTTCCCACTTATTCCAGCCACTAGCAGAGAAAATAGCAGAGACACATTCCACAGTCTATCAATGTTTCATTTCTTGGAAATGTGAATATATGCATGCACACACACACACAAAAAAAACTCCTAGCAATTATCAGGCAAATTGTTATACTGAAGGCTGAACCATTCTTGCCAAAAAATAAATAGTAAAAAAGGGTCCTGAACAGAACAGAACATTCTACAATATTGAGATTTTCAGACAGACTCCTGTATCCAAAGTGACTGAAGGACAGCTTTGCTTTCTTTTCCTCCCATACACCCCCATTCCTCCACATTGATTTCAATGAGATGAATTTTTTTCATCAGCTTCAGGACACAGGTTTAGGGACAGTGCCACAGCCTCTCCTAGGATGGCCCCCATAGCACATCCAACAGGGACTCCGGAGACACCTCCAATGCTCAAACCATAAATTTTGAGAAATGGATTACAGAGATTTCCACATTTGCTGAGAGAGGCATTTAGAGGCTTGTAATCTCTCCCTAAGTGGATGCACCTCTCTTTCCCAAGGGGTGAGAACAGGATTCTCAAGTGATTCAACAGTTCTGTGATGCCTGTAATAACCTCCCAGGAACTACAAGATGACAACTTAAGATGAATTCAATGGGACTTCGTTAGGAGTGGATGCTTGTCTGTTTTGAGGTCACAAAGGAATGAACAGCATCAGTAATTATATGTAATAAAGTTTACAGTAATTCATAGTTACAGTGATCTACTCCAGGGATTTCTAGTTAAATTTTCTACATAGTTTCAGAGTACTCAGGTTTACTAATATATTTCTTCTGAGGATACTGTACAGCTTGCCCAAGACCATATATGTTGGCTGTCAAAGCACAATGGAGAATCAAATTCCCAAGTAGAGATGGGCACGGAACAAACATTTTTTCGTTTCTGTTATTTGTTTGTCGATCTGTTACGTAATGAAATGAAAATTGTGATGAAAATGGAACGAAACGAACAGAACCACAAAAATTGTGGTCGTTACATTTCGTATCCATTAATGGCGATGCACAATGAAATGAGCTCTTTTAAATGTTAAAAAATGCCCTGGACATCTGTAAAAACGCAGCGATAATTATTTATATTGTCTGATAATACCTACCAGGGGGGGTGGGGTCCTTAAAAGGTGCATTTATGTCTTTTCTCATATTGCTGTATTTTTTCCCTTTAAGGGGAGTTAGGGGACATCAACCCAAAATGGCTCCCAGGTGCCTAATATTGATTGATTTCTTGGATATTAAAACACCCTGGACATCTGTAAAAATGCAGCGATAATGAGATAATTATTTGAAATTATTACCTACCAGGGGGTTGGGGTCCTTAAAACGTTTGTTTTTGTCTTCTCCCATCGCGATGTATTTTTCTTTTTCCTTTAAAATGGATGTCGCCACAGGCCACAAAATGGAGGCAAGCCATGTGATGGGATCATGTTCAACCAATAGCATGCCCAGGTTGCAGACTGGGCAGGTCTGGCAGCCACAGAGGGCATAAAAAGCTCTGGCAGCCCCCATCCTCCTTGCAGTCTCTGGTGGGAGTTAGGGTGGGATTGCTGTCTCTGCGACTCTAGCTTCAGTCCTGCAGCCTCCCCGTGTGCGTGCATGCTGCGTACCTCTCGGTGAGTACCCTCCCTTGCCCCGCAGTGCAGTCACTCTGCAGCTGCCTTGTACCCTGGGCAACGCCCGCCACTGCATTTGCAGCCTCCCTGTGTACCTAGTCTATACTGTGTCTCTGCCAGCATCCATTTTTTTAGTGTTTTCCCTCTGGTCTGGGGCGTTGGGGGATGCCTGCGCATGGAAATGCTTTAAAAATCGCGCAGAAATCGCTTTTAAAAAGCGGGTAGAAACGACAAATGAAAAAATGAAAAACGGAAATGAATTTTTTCCAAAAATTCACAACAAACGGAAACGAACCAAAACAGACCTCTCAACGACAAACAAAAAACCAAAACACAATTATTTTGTTTCGTGCCCATCTCTATTCCCAAGTACTGTAATGGAAAACTTATTGCCATATTATATTTAATAATATTTACTCTTTAATAGAAGGTATTCGTATAAAATATGTGGCCTGTGCAAGACACATCTTTAATCTAAACTAATCCTGTTTGTTAACACAGTGACATCTGACATCAAAAGGTTGCCAAAATGGGTGGGCGGGTGGAAACTACAAAAGTACTGAACTTCAAGTAACAGGAAATTATCGGAAGTCACTAAAGAAGAATCAAAGGCTTCTATTTCAACCTATTTCTTATTTGAAATTATGTACATTAGGGGGGCAGTGTGTGCGTGTTTGGAAATGTTGCTTTTGTATCAATACATTCCATGGTTTGTGGAAATGCCTATGAGAAACCATGCAAATAAAGTTGTTTGAACTGTGATTGCCATTTTGTTTAACCAGTTTCCATGATGGTTCCCAGCTCAGTGAGAGATTCCACCAGTGGGAGCCAGTCAAAAACCTTTCTATTTAGAAAGATAATTTATTTTCAGTCGTTTAAGAAATGATATATTATTGAAGGGTTTTTGCATCCATAAGAGTAACCATCAATTATGGCTTCTTCTTCTTTTGCTTGAATGCATTGTTTGGCTTTCTTCCTAATGCCTTCCATCATGACTCTGACTTCCAGAGATAAAATCCCTGTGTATGGCTGCATAAATATACACCCCAATGCTAAGTGACCAACACTAATTACATAAACAAGCAGCATGCAGAGAAAGGTGAAAGCTGGGGCACCAATGTTTGCTAAGTAAACCAAGACAAGCACATGGAACTAAAAGCTCGCACTCAAGAAATTCTACAGATCAATTTTATCCTTTTAAACAATTCTGCCATGAGAACTTAGTAAGCAATGGCAGACTGATTGCTCTTGAGAAAACCCCATAAAACAGATAGCGTCTGTCTGTCTCTCACGCTCAACAGGGATGTAAATGCTCACTACTCACATTTCCCACAAAATACAACACAAGAAAAGATTTAATGCCAAATTCCCAGAGATATGACACCAAATGTACGCATTATAAGTTACATCTCTGAAAATCCTATCTGGATCTTTGATCATTTTGCTTGCAGGACCGGGTTTTTTCTCTATTGCTTCTCAGAGCAATGGACCAGGCTTTATTAAATCACCCAAACCTTCTGACACAATTAAAGTAGTGTCTGTGTTATGTGTGTGTGTTGTGTATGCTGTTTTCTTATTTTACCACTGTGTATCCCTTGGTCTCCATTTCTTGTCACTGGCGTCTTAATTTTTTTCAATGACCCTAAAGACTGGCAAAGAAAAAATATAAGTCAATGGATTCAAAGCATATAGTGGGGATGATCATCTTCCCTTGTGAAAAAACAATTCCATGCAATTCAAAATGGTGTAAGAAAGGGCAACTTGAGGCCACTCAATAAAATTGCTGGGGAAAGCACTCAGGGCGGACAAAAGAAAACTGGATCTCTTCACATATTGACTGCTAATTGGCAGAATTCTCTGCCACAATATGTAATAGTGGCCATTAGTTCAGAAGATTTTACAAGGCATTTGGAAAATTTCAGTTCAGGGGGTGCAGGAGCTGAGAAGCAGTATGACAAGGTCTCACGTGTTTAGTACTGATTGTTGCTGCTGTATCAGCCTAGCCTTGTGAAATGTGCCATGAACACCACCTGAGATGATAAAGCAGGAGGGATCATGTACATATTGGCAAAAGGAAATTAACACATTTATGTAAAAGAGGAATAAAGATGATGTTTATCTGCATAAAATCTGCACATATTAATTTATAGAGATATATACATGTTTAGAAATAATTTAAATAAATTTTGTTAGAAACGTGGCATGTTTTGCAATGGAACTGTAACTGTGCACTAGTTCAACAAGCTGCTGACTAGGCAACTTCAAGGTCCCTGCACTCCATTCTCGTGGTTCTTTAAACTGGCCTAGGACTGGCAAGGCTTCCCAGTGGAGGAAAAGTACTATGTAAAGTAGATGCACTGCCATCCTATGCATTTTAAAAGCCCATTTCTATTTGCGCCTCTAAGGCCGTTACTTCACGTCCCTTTTATCGCAGTTCACTGTCCCGCTTGGGACCAGTATGAAGAAATGTTACTCCACGTCCATTGCGTGATGACAGGAGTTCGTCCTGACCACACCCCCTGAACTGGGATTTAAGTGGGATGAGTTATTCCCCTCGCTGGCCTCAGGACTCTGCTCGTCTCAGTTCTCGTTCTGAGACGAGTGCCCATGACATAAGGCTCGTCACGCAATGTGCCAATCTCCATCTAGTGGCAGGAGTGCGAAGTGCCATTTGTCAGTACATTCCCTATGGAGTCAGCAATGCAGTGCAGAGTGATTAAAAGACAAATGCCTCAAACTTAGCTCCATAATGCATTGAAGGCAAAGTTGAGGAGATTAAAAAAATTGAAAAATGGAAGGTCAGGCCAAAGAAAAAAATGAGAACGAAGGCTGAGAAGTTCAGATGTTGTCACAAAACAAGGACATGCAGTAACAGTCATCACAGTACCATCAATCACACCCGTGGGTACATGGGAACAGGGACAACACCAGGACAAGACCACGTGACCGCAAGCAATGTGATCATGAAATGAACATCAACTTGGAACGAGGAAGGACGTGAAGTAACCATCTAAGACTGAAAATGTGATCATCAGGACAACCTCATCCACAACTATATTTTTTTCCAGTTAGATGAACCACCCTCCAGTCAACTTCACTGGACTGAGTTTCGGTTTTCTTGATCTTTACTTTTAAGTCTGTTAGCTTTCCATTTCCTGACAACAGCTTTCAGTTTCATCAAACTTCAGGGACAAAACTTTGACACTGCTTGGTTGTGTAAAAAACTATGTACTATGTACAGGTGGTGGTAGTGTTTATAGGAACAGTCCACTTTATGAAAAAGTACCACCTTTTTTGAACTGGAAAATGCCACTGTTTGCTACTTATTTATGGGGCAGTCAAGGAGGGGGAGAAAAAACAGGGGAGCCTTCAGGGTCGAGGCCTCCATAGGGGAAATGAGGCATTTTCTGGTTTTTGGAAGAAGGGCCTTGTGAGTCAATGTTTAAACTGCTATAATGTAACCAAAACTGTGCTCACAGCCTGGGGTTCAATTCCAGGTAGAAGGTTCATGGTTCACTCAGCCTTCTATCCTTCCAGGGTCAGTAAAATTAGTACCCAGTTTGCTTGTGGAAGGGTACTAATGTATAGCTGTATCATTACTTGTGAACTGCCTAGAGAGTGCTTTAAGTTCTGTGGGGTGGTATATAAGAAGCAAACTTTGCTTTTTTATTATTTATTTTTAGGAGTTCCAGGGTGGCCTCACTCCTGAAATGGCCCTTCCCTGCTCTGTATTTTTATAAATAAAAACCTTCTTGTTTGTTGAGGAAGTTTTCAATTCTTCTCAGAATACTGTCTGATCCAGTAATGACATTTCTTAAAGCAAAGTAAACCAAGCAGCAGCAACAGAAGAGGAATGGCCCAACTTTCTGTACCAGGTGGTGAAATGAAACTAGTTTTTTCCTTATAAGTTACAATAACTGCTCTTGTCCATTAATTAGTGGACGAATGTATGAGGGAGGCCCCTCACTTACACTTTGCCTCCTGATAACTAGAACAATTTCAGAACTGGCAGCATAAAACATGAGTAGCATGGGGGAAGAATGCGACCCCACAAGACTGATGTAATTTGTGTCTACCTGATATGCGAGAAAGAAGGACTTCAATACAATACAATACAATACAATACAATACAATACAATACAATACAATACAATACAATACAATACAATATAAACCACTTCTTGTACAATCCCCATTTAAAGTCATCTATTCTAATGGCTTATCACCATATCTTGTTACAGAAAATTCCACAGTTTCTCTTTGTTTCCTCTCTCTTAAACCTATCTTTCAACTACATTAGATAATCTGGATACTGGTGCCATGACAGAGGGAGTAATATTTTCCTGACTTGACTTTATCTATTCTTTTCACAGCTATATTTCTCCCTTCCACATTTTTTTGAGCAAAGCAGCCCTGGATGTTATAATCTCATTTCACAGAGAACCTACTCTAGGACTTGCTCTTGCTTATTTTAGTTGCCCTTTACTGCACCTTTTCTAGCTCTCCAACATTCTTCTTGAGATAACATGGTAAGGGTGGTACAAGGATACAGTATTTCAAATGTGGTTACACCACAGATTCATGTAAAGGCATAACAATATGGATACAGTAGCACCCTCGTATCAACTGATCCATTAACCACCGATTCAGTTATCCATGGTTGGCAGAGGAAAAAATTAAATAAACAATTCAGCAGCTGCAAAACAAGCTACTGCCATAAACAGCAGCTATAAAGCATGCTACTGTTGCAAAACAGCAGCCATAAAGCAAGCTAATGTCACAAAAAAACATCAAAAAACTAAGATCATGGCCACTGGTCCCATCACCTCCTGGCAAATAGAAGGGGAAAAATGGAGGCAATGACAGAGTTTATTTTCTTGGCCTCCCTGATCACTGCAGATGGTGACTGCAGCAACGAAATAAAAAGACGCCTGCTTCTTGGGAGGAAAGCAATGGCAAACCTAGATAGGATCCTAAAGAGCAGAGACATCACTTTGCCAACTAAGGTCAGGATGGTTAAAGCTATGGTTTTTCCAGTAGTGATGTATGGAAGTGAGAGCTGGACTATAAAGAAGGCTGATCGCCGCAGAATCGATGCTTTTGAGCTGTGGTGCTGGAGGAGAGTCTTGAGAGTCCCCTGGACTGCAAGGAGATCAAACCTATCCATTCTGAAAGAAATCAACCCCGAATGTTCACTGGAAGGACAGATTTTGAAGCTGAGACTCCAGTACTTTGGCCAACTCATGAGAAGAGAGGACTCCCTGGAAAAGGCCCTGATGCTGGGAAAAATCGAAGGCAAAAGGAAAAGAGGACGACAGAGAATGAGATGGTTGGACGGTGTCATCGATGCAACCAAAATTAATTTGACAAAACTCCGGGAGGCAGTGGAGGATAGGAAGGCCTGGCGAGCACTGGTCCATGGAATCACGAAGAGTCGGACACGACTGAACGACTGAACAACAACAACAATGTCACAAAACAGCCAACAGTTTTTGGAGCCTTTGTCCACTGAGCATGTCTGATGGCAGCTTCAGTTATGGTCTCCTCCAATCTCATCAGCATATCAGTGAAATTAACTCAGGTTTGTCTTGTTTTTCTTTTACATTTACACTGTACTAGAGTTTCTTTGCCATTTCAATGCTTATTCAACCAGTTTGGATATATTTTTTTGGAGGGGGAGGTGCATGAGTTACCACTCACCATCACCTATATCAAATCTCTTTTCATCATTGTCTTTGGTTTGCCCCAACCTTGAAAGAAAATCTACTGTGCTTAAAAACATATCATTGAGCTTTTTAAAAATATATAATTTCAGCAAAAAATTCATACACTAAAAATGCAAAATGAATGTACAGATCATATAATGTCATTCATCACCATTCAGTGGTAGCATGTAAATGAAAGCCTACAGACATGGTGACTGCAGTCTTCTGAAGGGTTCCTTTACAAATTAAGTGCTTGTGCATAATGACAAAACTCCCCTTTCTTCAATTGAAGGAAACCCATCAACACAATCCTCTCTGCCACCACCATAGCTTTTGCAAAAGCCAGTGTTCTCCCCCCACCCCTTTATTATGGTAATACAGTAGTAACTGTAAGGAGGAATGAGAGGAATGAGTTAAAAACACTGTCTTCCAGCAACATTTGTCTGATCTTCAAAGCAGTCCCCTATGGCTATTCATTAGGAAAGCAAAGCCCTGGGAAAGGCATGTCCAAACTTTGGACAACAACTCCCACAGTCCTTTGCCACTGGAAATATAGGCTTGGAATTCGGGGAGTTGTGGTCCAAAACATCAGGAGGGCAAGCGTTTGGACATGCTTGCCCTAGGAGAACCTAATCAGGCATGAGTCATGTCTACACGAGAACAGGTTGGGAGGGAAACAATGAGGGGATGGGTGGATGGAAGCATTATATACTCTGCCAGATTGCCTTATATACCCTGCCAGCCCTGTGTCGTTGCATTTCACACAAGTTGTGTTTCTTTAGGCTTGTATCTGGGGGTGAGGAAAAGCAGCTTTCAAGAAAGACCATGTTGCAGGAAGGCGAGCATCTCTGTGTGTTCTCATCTTTACTCTAATACTGTATCATGGAATTCTGCAATGCAAGGGTTTCATCGGAACATAAATACTAGCAGGCAAATGCCTAGAATGAATGAACTGCTCTTGTACACACTGGCCTGCTTACTCTTCCATCCATGTGGCTAGAGGGAAAATCCTGCCAGGCTGCTTTATGTTGGATATGTTTAACACAACAAAGATCAGGGAACCGTAGGATGCTTTAAGATGCATATCTACACAGTAGCAAGCCCATGAAAGTCAAGGAGAACCTAATCTCAGTATAGTAAATTCTCCCAACCTGGAAACTTCCAGATGTCCCACTATTCCCATATAACCATCTCTGCTGAAATAAGTAAGTTATAGGTGATATCAGACATGTTTGTGCTTCACCCAGCTTTTGAGTGCTGTACTGCTGGTAGGTATTAATAGCATCGTTTTAGTCAGCTGGAAAATTACACAGGATGGACTTTGATTTTACCAACTATAGAGACCAATAACAGAGATTATTATTGTTATTATAGAAGAGCTGTTTCTTTCCATTAGGCTGCAAGGATGGAACAGAGGATGCTACTTTTTTCCCCAGCATGTAAAGCAACTAGTGCTCTCAGAAGCTGCATGCATGGTCTATGTGCAACTGGGTTTGATTTCTGGTGACTGTGTGTGTTCGTTCCTTGTGCAACTATAACCCAGTTCCTTAATTATAACCCCTGTTCTTACAGTAGCAAGGTGATGCTAAGGACTGGAATGTATTTCCAGACCTTAGCATGCATGACATAGTTTCCCTTCATCTGGCAGATCATGAGATGCAAATTTCAGCAAATGGAAGGATGCTCTTGAAGAAGAGCTGTGGGCAGGACTAGCAGAAATGCTTCTGATGGGAAACATTTTTCAAATACAGTGGTACCTTGTATAAAGGAATTAATGTGTTCCAAATGAAATTGTTATGTTTCCTTTATACAAATTCCCATAGAAAACGGAATAATCCCATTTTTATGTTGTACGGATTCTCCCCATAGGCAATTATGTTAAGCAATTTTCTCCTATCTTCAGAATTTTTATGTTGTACAGATTTTATGTTATACAAACTTTTTGTTATACAAGGGTCCAC
The DNA here is from genome assembly GCA_029282475.1 of Phrynocephalus forsythii. Classification (NCBI taxonomy): domain Eukaryota; kingdom Metazoa; phylum Chordata; class Lepidosauria; order Squamata; family Agamidae; genus Phrynocephalus; species Phrynocephalus forsythii. The sequence goes on along the minus strand of JAPFRF010000005.1, from coordinate 93,210,839 downwards.
TGTATATGCAAATGAAAGGTTAATATTTTATAATAAGGTAAGATCAGATATACATTGCAGTGTGTTGTTCCAGAAGGCAACAAAGCCTTCCTAAGATAAGAGGAATAGCAGGATTTTTTAAAAAAGCTGCTTCATACTAATGTGGACCTCCAGGAAAGGTTGTCAGGACCCATTATTAAGCTCATAGCTAGGAAGTGCTATGCTAAAAAAAAAAAGGAGTGCCTCTTTATGTGCAGTTTCAGTCTGTAAGGTCAGCAATGACCCACTACAGCTCCTAAGAAGTTTCAAGTTTAGTTTACTGATTAGCCATTAAAATACATTTAAAACCACATAAATGCACAATAAAACAGATAAAATATAATATAAACGCTAAACTATTAGAAACATCATAAATGTATTTTAGTTAAGTGAATCAGCCCTGCAGAAAACTCCTATTTGTTCAATGTAGTGGGATCTCGTGGCACAGAGGTTAAATGCATGTGCTGCAAGTAAAAACTGTGCTCACAACCTGGGGTTCAAACCCAGGTAGCAGGTTCATGGTTGACTCAGCCTTCCATCATTCCAAGGTTGGTAAAATGAGTACCCAGCTTGCTGGAGTGGGGTGGGGCAATGTGTAGCCTGCATACTATAATTAAAAACTGTAAACCGCCCAGAGACCACTTGAAGTGGTATGGGGCGGTATATAAGCAGACCACTAATCTTATGCCCACCTCCTTCGATATAAATTTAGCAATATTTCAGACAACTTTTGTATTGTCACTCTGGAGCAAATATGAAAGTCTATGCTTTACGTTCCAGTGGACTGTTTTACCCAACAGGACAGATAGATAGTTTTATCCTCGATAGCAGAGCCCCCATAGGCAGCTGGTGAAAACGTCCATGTTTGGTCATGAGTTTGAGATAGGCTCATTTCTAGATATTTTTCAAGGTGTAAAACAGTTTTATTTTTAGATAACCAACCTAGAGAACTGTTCTTAGAAAGTAATTCCATATCTGTTTGGGCACTGATGCCCCAGGCTCTCTGTATGAAAATTTATTTTGCCTGGTAGCCTCTTAAGAGTAGGTATTGAGTGGAGAACCCATATTGCAGTTCCTAACAGATCTTGTAATAATCACTCTCTGGACTACAGAGAACTCCCCAGCTTCTGATATTTGTGTCCATTCCTTCACTTGTTAGCTCCCAAATTCACTTTTATGACTACCGCAACCAAGCACATATTAATGTCACCCAGTGTGACAGCAGAGTATTAAAGCAGGAAGGAAACAGAAATTGCTAAGGAGAAGAGAATGGAGGTTGGAAGGGAAAACAAACAGTTATCATTGTTTTAAGCATTGTGCATTTCCCAAAAGGCACAAAAGTCAGGTTTGAAAATGAGAAACAGGTCCCTGAGACCGACACCTCCTTCCAAAATTTTCATCTTGCACATGGGGAGGGGGTGGAATCCTCATCTCATCTCCTTTACTGCATGAAAACAAGACAGATTAGGATTTAAATCCATAAATTGGATTTGCCCCTGGATCTGATCCCTGCTTAGACCAATGGTTCTCAACCTGTGGGTCCCCAGAGGTTCCTGGACTGCAACTCCCAGAAATCCTGGACAGGTCAGCTAGTGATGAAGACTTTTGGGAGTTGCAATCCAGGAATCTCTGGGGACCCACTGGTTGAGAACCACTGCCTTAGATTATATTACAGGTTCTGATGTTGGTAGTAAATAATCATTTAACGTTTGGTGGATATCCATTAAGTAATACTCTGCCACATCCTACGTAGAACAAAGAAGCCAGTACCTAAGAGAGGGGACAGACATTGGACACAAACCTGGCCTGGCAATAAAAAACCAGTTAAAATTAGTGGCAGAATGCTGGCTGAACAACTTAATGAGTTTGGTATGGAGGTTCACACAGAGTTTGTCCCGGGCCAGTTTATGTGGCTCTGGGAAAACTGCATCGTGCCAAAGCATCTGAGGAAGAAGGGAATGATAAGCCATGACTGAACACCCTAAGCCCAAGGAATCCTGCAACATCATACATCAGAAGTGATTTGATGGTACACAGTGCAGAACACACCAAGTGTTTTACGATGCTCTGTCTTTGATCTTAATGTAGCCATGCTTGTGTTGGGAAAGATGAAAACTATACCTTCTTATGTGAAACAGTGAATGAGAATTAACAAAGGAGCCGAACTATATCTTTGTTATTATGCGGTATTAACATAAGAACGTAAGAACAGCCATGCTAGATGAGGCCAAAGGCCCATCTAGTCCAGCTTGCTGTATCTCACAGTGGCCCCACCAAATGCCTCTGGGAGCACACGAGACTAGATATCTGTCTCCTGATACCACTCCCCTGCATCTGGCCCTTGAAGTACCCTGGTTTTAACCCAGGAAATTACACATCCCTATCATGGTTTGTAACTTGTGATGGACTTATGTGTTTATCAGCACCTCAGTGCAACGATGTATGAATTTCTAGCCAAGTGCCGTTTATGGACAGGCACCGCTTAAGGTAAATATCACTGTTACAGCCCCTTCTTATTGGCTCACTCCAACATGCAGATAATAACTTGCCACTCTCCATATCCCAGGAAGTGGGTTGCAGTTCCAAAAGCTTATGCCATCATCAACCTTGTTAGTCCTTCAGATGCCACAGGCTAATATGGGCCACCCCTTGAAAATTATTAATTTGGATGTGAGTTTAACAAAGGATGACAGTTTAATGCTATTGAATTTATATCACCCATTTCCGGATGGACGCTGTTTATATTAGCTGATGAAAGAAGGCAGAAACAGTGAGGATATGAAGCTTTTGGTCTTCAGCTCGAGGAGAAAAAGAAAAGGGGGGAAATGATTCAAATGCAGACATTGTTATAACTACACAGAAAAGCAGGTCCTTTGTATCTCTACCCACAAAGAGATAATAGGAAGAATGATCACAAAATAAAGCAAGGCTAATTCTGCTCTTGTATGATGATTTCAGTGAACTGCATTATCATACTATTAATGCTCCTTAATTGGGATATGGGTATTAGGGCTAGCTCTGAAAACTTGCTCTTTTTATTTCTCTACTGTCTCTCCTTTTACTCTGCTGAGCTTGACTCACTGTATTTTTGTGTTGGATTTATTATACTCTGGGTTTCTTTTTAAACAGATTCTGTTCCATTGGGCTATTTCTCTTTCTTCTTTCTCTGTCACTTGTATTTTATTGTGGCTTATTGAATCAGGTGCCAAAAGTGCCTTCAGAGGCTTTAGCAGCTTATTACCTCAGGCCAGTAAACGGCCAACTGTCTCGCCCTGGGTACGGATACAAGCTTTATGCTACTGGCAGGCTGGGACACTTAACCGTGCTGTCATGGCAGGAATCTGCTGGGTTTTATTTCACTGTCCATTAGCTGAAGTATTGCCAGGGGAGGGCCTTCGTGACTGCTGAATGCAATTCTGCCATCGAGATGCTCCGCAGAAACTGCCTCTGCGTATTGGTCTGTAAAGGCCGACTTTTCTTCCTCTTTTTGGCATGGTTTCCAGTGCCAAAGTAGTGGTGAAGATCTCTGAGCCTCCTTCAGCTTTGCAGATTCCACTCAAGATGAAAAGAAGAGCTTCTTGAAGTGATGATCCCTTGACATCTCTCTTGGTGGCCAATGACAGGGATGCTATACCTTTGAGAGGTGTTTGGCAGAGGAAATTTTCCTAACCAGTAACCTATCTATGCCTGCTCCCTTTTTAATATATACCTGAAAGGAACAGGAGCTCTGCCCTCATCTTTCATGTGACTGCCCTATTCCTAACTGAACTTTGGTACTCCAGAAAGGCCTGAGAGACTGACCTCTAGCAATGGAGGACTCATGTTCTGGTAACAGTTTGCCATCCAGTCAGCACAGCCCAATAGAGTGCTCTGATCTCCAAGCCAAAAGGGCCAGGCATTCAGATCTATGGAGAGCCTTTGCAGTAAGCACCAGCTCCCTCCCAAGAAGAAAAAGGAGAGTGTCTAGTCTTAATTTTTTCACACCTTTTCTGCTCCTACGGTGCAGACAACTACTCCCTTACTGAGCATCACCCAACAGGTTTGGGCCATCCGCAAGTAATTTTTGTGTCAGGTCCAAATATAATCTCCTATCTTACAGGACAGCACAAAAGATAGTAAAATATCTTTTCTCGTACCTTTGTCACTAAATTAATTACAAAGCACCCAGGAATACTTTGGAGGGGAGAGCTATCAGATGTTGGCATTCCCATCCTCATTTGAATTAATTCTGAGGCCTCTTGGCCTCATTGCATGTACAGTTATAGCATAAGGGTGTACCAGTGTCTCAAACTCACGAAATTCAGTTCTCCTCCCCAGGAGAAGAGAGGGTTTATCTTGACAGTAAAGGCAAAGGGTACTGCTTATATGCCATCCTATAGAACTTAAAGCACTCTCTGGGTGGTGTACAATTTAAATACAGTATGCAGGCTCCACATTGCCCCCCTCTTCCAGCAGGATGGAAGGATGGAAGGCTGAGCGACCCTTGGGCTGGCAACCTGTGATTGAACCCAGATTACAAGCAGAGTTTTGGTTGTACTGCGGCAGCTTAACCACATAATGAGGATCCTTGAAAAAAGGGGCTACAACTGTAATAAAAATGCAAATAAAAAAATAGCAGGGAAAATGAAAATAAAATGGGGCCTCAAAACCAAAACTGTACTGAAAAATAGGAAACCATGATGAAGAAGAATGAATAGTCAGTTCAGATAGGCCATATGGCTTGAAATGAAAGAGAATTTGTGTGGCAATCAAATTATTTTCAGACACTGACAACCAGAAAGCATCCTAACCAACATATGAAGTCAAGAAGCTAAAGCAGGGGTGCAAGACAGAGCAAACAGCAGTACATGCCATCATTTGTATTTTTTCTTTGTTATTTTATTATTCTCCTTGGATTTATTATGTCTTTTATGTGAACCGGACAGAGTTCCCTTTTGAGAAATCAGCGTGGTATACAAATATAAAAATAAATAAATAAATCATTCCATGCCTCTTAGCCTTGGCTAGCTGAGTTGGCTACCTCATTTTGCTGGATACTAGAACTGGGCCTGAATAGGATTCATAGGTTAGCAGGATCCCATTCTGTATAATTTCCAAATCAACACCTGCCACAAAGTAGGTCTCTTGTAATGTCACAGAAATGAGGAAACAAAAAAGGCAGAATTGCCCTTGGGTCAACTTCTTGTAGAGATGGTTGTGAGGGGAACTATAGGTAAATAAACTAAAAAATACGTGTAACCCCCTGCTTACCGTCTAATATGGCAAGCCTAACCCCATCCACCCCAGATGTTAGCAGGGCAGCCTATTGACAAAATGTGTCCAGTCCCTGCAATGTCACCACTGGCTTCTGTGACAAGAAGGCTCAAGAGAAGAGATGCTGGTACTCCACACACCCACTTGGTCTCTCCCCAGTTCCCTCCTTTAAGTCCTGGATTTTTGGACACTTAACAAGCACACACGAAAGCACCTTCACAGTTAACAATGGCTTCTACTGGGAATGAACAGAAATGGATGAAAGTTGTGCTTGAAGAGCACTTTACAAATCTCTTAAAAATATAACAAAACAAATATATTTCTCCTCCTGAGCAGCTAGGCCTGAAACCTGGTTCTCCTGTCTGGAGACCTGAGAGAGCACAGCAAGTGCCTTTGATTAGCCAATATAGTGATTTTTGCCTGATAAAACTGAAAATAACTCTCAAGTTTAAGATGGTGTCATTCACTCATGCCACAGAGAAAACCAAAGGTGCTGGAATGCTTGGAATACAGGAGCTGGCAAAGGAAAGGGGCTGGCTGGGGTGGGGTGGGGGGAATATTTCTTGGTACCAACAAGCTAGGAAGAACAGCTTATCCAGGCCATTCCCTTTCATAATATCAGAGAATTAGAGATTTATGTGCAAAATGGCTTTGATGTAGCTGGTGCTTTGCAGCCTTGGGACTAGGGTGATGGGTGGAAATGCAACACAAGAGCATAGAGTAGAAAGAAAAGAAGGGAACCAGTCAGGTTTGACACAATCTCATCTGACATCCTACCTCAAGGCTGTGCTCACTTCCCCTGAAAAGCTCCGTGCTCTTCAAAATACCAAATGGACTGAGATGTCTTTCCCATTTCACCACTTCCTGCCACGGGGCATTTATTGCCTTGCTTTGCTTCTAGTGGCAGAATGTGCCAGTGTGACCCAACATCTGCTCCTATTGCCACACTACAAGGACCCCATCTGTTGCCCACTTAATAATAGTCTTTGCAGCACTGGCAATATTATTTCTTGGCTTCATGATGAAGGGAGGGCAGAGAATAGCAGATGATGGTTTTGATGACAGCCCCCCCTTTCATCTTTTATAGCAACCAAATTCAGGAAGGAACACCCTACGCGGTTACCAGTATCTCCCTCTTTCTCCCTCTTTTTCTGCTGGCATAGACAAATAGCTGCTATTAAGTAGCTTTGTGCTCTGCTGCAAGACATCCTGGAGGTCAGCCTATATTGATCATTTTCTAATTAAGCATTAAAATGGCTGATGCTTGAGCCATGAGGCCATGGAAGACTCTCTTGTAGAGTGAATCCTTCCTGGTCAGTTGCCAGTCTTTCAAGTATATCTGTGGACAGTGCAAAGAATTTATACACTTCATTGCTTGTCTTTTTTTTTTACCCTGGAGGAAGCAGGCTGCTAAATTGAATTATCACAAAGAAATCAATTGATAATCAAACTACTGTGAAATTATAATTACTTTGATGATCTGCGGGCTGGAAAGACTAGAGGAAGAGAACCTGCAAGAAGGGAAGAGTATGGAGCCATTCAGTGACTGTATTTTTCATACAGATCATATTTTTAATGAAGAATTACAGTTTCCTAATTCTGCATTCATTTGGTCTTCTGTTAATTCTCTGCTTGTTGATCTTAGGTGGTTCCTTTTTTCTCACTTTGACTAACGGGGGCGAAGTACAGATTACAGAATTATGAGAAGCTCCATGGTTATCAAAGAATGCAGTCACACTAGACCTGATTGTATATATACCCTAAGAAGCTGCCATTTTGATAAAAAAATATTCTAACAGGAAATAAAATTGGAGAGATACACAAGCACTTATGACTCATCCAAAATGTTATCAGCATCCTGCTTTAGCTTCTAGCCTTAAACCACTTAGGTATAGTGTATCTGCTGAGACTCTCATTAGAATTGGCATTTTGACAAGTTTATAGAAAAGCCCAACAACAACAGTAGCAACAAAATACACCTTGCAATATCTCAAGTAATGTAAAAACATAATCAGTGGCAACACAACAAGCAAAAGCCATCTGTGATTCCTATTTAGCCACCTTCCAAAATGCTGTTTTTTTAAAAAAAAATTAAACAACAGCAGAGAAGACAGTATTTTTCCTGTATTAACCATAGGTCTGCAGAAGGGTTGAGGATTTTCTGCTCTACAGTGAACACAACTGACGTAGCTATGACCAAAGCCATACAAACTGAGGCACTCAAATGAATGGGGATGGAGTTAATCCCTCCTGTCCGCATGCCAAAGTTCTTCTCACAGGGGAAACAGGCAGCAGCTCTGCTGAAAAATCCTCTTTACTATGGAAGGCATCCAAGATGCCATGGGGGAGAAGAGCTTTGCTGGTGTATACCACTGCCAGCAGCAAGCACGTTCTCTGCTCCACTGAGATCGATGGCACTGCCATTCTGTGATTGAAAATAAATGGGGCACAAGGAATCACACAAATGAATGAATATGTGTGCTTGAGAGAGAGAATGACAGTGCACATGCACACATGGAGAGACAGAGCAGAAATATACATCTGTCAGGACTGGGATGCAGTTGTCCTTGGTTTTGCAGACACTTCTATTCCATGGTTGTTGTTTTCTTTGCTTTAAGCACTGCTATCTGCTAGTTCACCCAAACCCTATCCCTGTTCTAGCCCATTAGATCCATTAAATACCTTGGCTTCCTTGCCCTTTTCCTTCGAGTTTTAGGCAGCCTAGCCTACTAATCCTGAAGAAAAGCTTAGATTTCAGGGTTGTCTGAAACCAGTCTAGGCAAGTCCTTAGAAACTGTTGCAGAAGACTCCCATTCACACAAAAGCTCCCTGCATATGTCTACCATCATCAGCCTACTGGTTTTTTGTCCAGTATCCAATTGTCCTTTCCTCTTGCCAACTTAGACTTGCATTTGAAGGGCACTGTTTAGATCAGAGTTTGGAAAAGTCTCTATTTTGGGCTACAACTCTCAAACTCACCCCAGCTACCCTCCCGTTCTGATGGTAGTTCAGACTATTAACTGCATTTAAAGAGGCACGTGCAGAGGAAGATGCTACTTTGCATTACTGTGAGTAAAGGACAAAACTGAGCGATGAACCCCAAATTTATATAACTGCCGCAATAGCTCTGTCAATGTCTTGTGTAGATTTTGTACTCCATCAATATTGCTCATTGAAATTAATTGGTTAAACAAAGCACCTAATAAATCCCTTTTTCATACAAAGAGCCTAGAAATTTTGTAACTTAGATCTTCCCTGCTGTTGCTTCCAGTATGCAACTTGTGCACCTAATAGTTTTCCATATGGGTTGGTTCAAAGTCAAAGGATTTTCTTTAAGCCATTTACCAAGTATAGCTACAAATAGCAACCAAGAGCTTCAAGATATTTCATCCACCAAGAAATGCAAAACAGATTATCTGTCAACATTTAGAAAACCAATAGAATGCATCTGCTCCTCATGCTAAGGCTGAACGTGTTTTAAATTCAAAATATGTGCCAAAGAAGGAGTGGAAAACACTAAGCATGCAATATCTTAGATATGAAGTGTTAAGATGCTCAGATAAGGCAGTATTTGTGTTAATTAATTTGCAAACAAGATCTTGTGAAAGGTCTTTATCTGCCCCCCCATACTGTCCTTTTAAAAAATCATATGCTAATTATTCCACAGACAACCACTGTGCTGTCAAATGTTCCCAAGAAATATAAACAAGGGTGTGGGAATTGGGTCTGGTAGACGGAATATGAAGCAACTGTGGAGATCAGAACTTGATGTGAAATAGCATGTTGTAAAAGTCTGTGAAGACTCTCAGTTATCCAGGTGAGTTTATCTGGAAGTTGAGTCATGGCAAAGGGACTTCTTTTCTTGAGAGATCGAAATATGGGAAGTTAGTGGCGAGGCCCCTATTTTATAGTTCACCTTTAAATGCTGTAAAAGGGAGGGAGGAAATACTGAATGCAGTATGAAACATTCAGAAGCATGCGAGACATGCCAGAGTATTGTGTAAATATTATTTGAGAGCCTAAGATTTCCCTCAAGAACCATGTGTTACCTGCACTGTGCTACACAAGGTTTATTCCAGTGACACCGCTGCTACTTTTTTAGACAGGACATTTCAACCTGCATTGAGTGCTTGAGATATGTTGGACTAGAAAAACAATGTGTGAACGTAGGAAATCAATACATGTCCTGACATTTTTGTTTTGACTAGTCCTGTAACCCACTCTTTCCCCAACTATTTATCAAGGGCCCATATTCAGTGGCAGCTCCCAAGATGCTTTGAACTACCCCTGCTCTTCTTTGCTAATCATTGCTTCATATTTGCTTGTCCTCTCAGTGCCCTCATATTAAAGGCAGTGGTATTGTCTTTGACTAAACGGGTTTGTCATTTAAAAACTAGATGGCTGCAAAGATGTGGTCCTTAGCAATGAGACCAGCCAAACAAGCCTGTACAGTCACCACTCACAAAACAATAAATATAATACACAATATACACAAAACAATAAACTGCAAGACAGGCAGCTGAAAAAAGGGGCATGATATTTTTCTGTTAGCATTTTTTCTTAAGCTAAGGCATTTTGTTTTTAATTGGCATCCCAATAGCATGGAAACATTTGTATATTTTCCAGCTTTTAGATAATGTTTTATTCATAAATTATAATGTGTCACCTTGGATCCTTTATAAGAAGAAAAACAGGGCAAAACATTTTTAAAAAGAAATAAATTCTCACACCTATAAAGAATATCTAAAAACTTTCAAAGTACATAATCTGGGTTGACTGTTAGTCTCAACAACAACATTCAACAGTTGGATATAGTAATTCAACATGGATATGGCTAAAACTGGGGTTATTAAGAAAGGAACTGAAGGATTCATTTTTGCTGCACAAGAGCAAGAACTCCAAACCAATGTGATGAAAGCTAAGCTAAGAATCAATTGACTCTGCTGAGAAAAAGATGCAACTATCACACCTCATCTGTTAATATCCAAAGATTGCAAAAACAGATTACAAAATTAAAATGTTCTGCTTCTGCTTATATACCTCCCCACACCACTTCAAGTAGTCTCTGGGCAGTTTACAGTTTATTTACAGTATGCAGACTAAGTGTAATAAAGTGCCAACAATAGTGCAACAGGCATTATATAAGAAATATAACTTGCCAGCTTCCAAATACCCATGGAAACATCAGGTAGAAAAAGTGCCAGAAAATGACAATGTCAAGATCTTGTGCAATTTCCAGATCCAAACTGATAGACACCTTCAACATAACACACTAGACACAGTAGTACTAGAATGAAGAAATGTCGAGATCATTGACATTGCAATTCTAGGGGATGTCAGAGATGAAGCTAAAGAACTCACAAAATAAAGAGACCTGACAATCAAAACATACTTCAATGGTCCCTGCAGTCATTGGGACTTTGGGAACATTGTCAAGAAATTTCACACAATATTACAAACTGCTGCAGATCTCAGAAATAACACCATTAGAGCTACCAAACCCAACAATATTAGGAACAACGTATATACGACACCACTATTTAACATATACCAAAGTGTTTGCTATCTATTATCTATTATCTATTATCTATTATCTAGGACAGTGGTAGCGCTTAAGACAAATGCCTTGTAAGACAAAAAACTTCCCCAAAAAATATGGGAATAGGCATGCTTTTCATGACAAAAAATTCCCTATGGGATGCTTCACAAGGCAAAAAAAAATGTTCCACATGTACCTAGGGAGAAAAAACCCAGCTATTTCTGACTTTACTATAGCCTCTGGAATGGATTAATCCCTTCCCAATGCATTCCTATGGGAAACCGCATTTTGTAATAAAAAAAAAATCATAAAATGAAGCGAGCCATAGCCTCTGGAATGGATTAATCCATTTTCAATGCATTCCTATGGGAAGCTGCATTTCATAAGACAAAATATTCTTAAAACACACAGACCTATAGAACAAATTAAATTTGTTTGAAGAGGTACCACTGTAGCTATTATACCAGTCAATGATTTTATAATTTTGATTGATTGCACCTGGTATATTTGAACAACAGCAACATGCTGTAAAGTCTATTTTGCATTATGGGGTTTCAGGAGTTGCCAGAGAAATAAACAGTTTGCCATTTCCTTCTCCTGGCTTTGGGGTGTGTGTGTGTTCTGGGACTGAGCAGCTTGCACAAGGACACATAGTTTGGCTGAATTCACAGGAGGCCCAGTGGAGAACTGAACTCTCAACCTCCAGCTCCACAACTAGATGACTGAGATATCCATCTAGCTATATGCTCTTAAAAAAGAGTGTTAATTAAAAATTATTCTGTTTCTCTTCTTTCCATACCTGTCACTGTTTGATTACATTATGATCATCTTAACAGACAGCTCCAGCAAGGAGGACCGATGGGTTTGGGGGCTTCAGGGACTGATGCAGAACCTTGTCAGGTACAAGCCTTTATGAATGCCTAATAATGCTTGACCCCCGATATTGGTTCCATTTGGATTCACATAATATATATTTGTGAGAAACCAGTGCACAAGGAAGGGGGCAGAGAATAAAAGTAAGCGAAGGCTTTCAGTACTCCATACAAACAATGCAGTATTGCCTACCACTTTATAGAATACACTTTGATTTAAGAGATAACAGATTTGATTTTTGGTTCAAAAAATATGCACCAAGAATAATGGCTCTGCGGAAGCCTTTAGCAAATACCTCCAAGTCATCCTTTCCTGTTCCTTGAGTGGGGATGGAAAAATGATAACAGATTACAAAGAAAAGGCAGAAGTACTCAATTCTTACTTTTGCACAGCATTTTCTCAAGACAGTAAGTGACCTTCCAGAAAAATATGAAGTATAAGTGGAAGGATCAGGATTTCAGTTTAAGACTGATAAGGAAATAGTCAAGGAATACCTTATAGATTTGAATGAGCTCAAATCTGTAGGGTCCAAAAACATTGAAGGAACTGCCTGAAGAACTCTCTGAACCACTGTCATTTATTTTATTGAGGTATAGGTCAAGCTATTTTGCCACAATGAAGGCAGGGGAACATACTTTTTTATCTTTTCTGGTACAATTGAATCAGTTTTATGTTTGGCACATGAAGTGCTTTATTGTTGAGCAAATGCTTCATGCACAGTCATAAATAATTTGGACAATACAGTTCACGTTTGTGCAATTGTAATATTAAAATGAATTTAATATTATAAAGGTTCCAGAAATTGCTGTGCTACTGTATTTTCTAGTGTCCTGTTGTATTTGGAAAGTCTGTTTCTTGGACTCTGTATATCTCATTTTTCTTTAACAGAAAAGCAATCTCTTTCATATTAAGAGATGTCATATTGTACAAGCTTAATATCGTTGCTCAATCAAAAGGCAAGCAAACAGTTATTTCAAAAATGCAATTTCTTACAATTGGACACTCTAGGAAAGATATGCAATAGGGCAAATTCAAAAATGTTGATGATATTAGCAGTGACTGCATCCTTCATCTTCAAGCTACGGCCAAATTTCCATAGACACAAGAGCATCTTTAGTGGACAAAGCCAAGATGAATTCTCTCGAAGTGCTATCTTCATACCAATGAAGCTGAAATTCATTTATGGATGCAGAACTGGTCAGGTTTATTGGTGCTGATCAAAGGTGACATTTATTTCAGTTCCTCATCTCAGTGCCAAGCAAACACCGCAATATTTTTTATTGTGAGAAATAAGGATTTTATGTCTTCTGTTTAGTACCAATATATTTAGTTTTCCCATTTCTTATGCAACTTGAATTTTGGTGGAAAATATGTAAGGACTGTGCAATGATTCCAAAATCCCTGGATGGCTCTTAATAACACAGTGAATGAACATTTTGTGGACTTCCAGTCATATCATATGTTTATGACAACTTCTAGTCATCAGGGTAGGGAATTGATGACCCTTCAAGTACTTACATCCAGCAAAGCCTATGTTAAGGGGTGTTAGTTGCACCTCACCAACTTCCTGGAGTGCAAATATTTGATTGTCAATGTGATACTCCTACAGCACTGATTCTTGACCCTAGGCTTTCAAAATGTGTAAGATTTCGACTCTTAGAATCCCCTACCATCAGCCAAGTCCACAATTTTTGGAGGGCCGAAGGCCTACTGTTCTGTATCACAGCACAGAATAAAACAGAATGGATTCCCTCTGAATTTTCATTAGTATCAGTGCATGAACTTTAGATTCACACTTAATCTGGGAGTTCGTGGTAAAGATTAGGTTTTCTGGCAAACTTAACATCTTTTTGATCAAGCTGAATGGAAGAGATGGTACTGAGAGCACCACTGGATAATGTCTGAAAAAACTGGAAGAGCTTTCAAAATACAAAGATACAATATAATTGTAAACAAATATCTGGTGACCCATTGCAATATTTGTGGGATGGAGTTTTTTTCCAAAGGAACAGAGCTTTGAATAAACATTCGGGAATCACATATAATTGACTGCAGATATACACTCTTCATTACTGCCCATTATGTTCAATTTCTGAGAAGTCTTGTCTCTGCCCACTGCTCCAGAAATAATTCAAGTATGGGATATATTACTCCCCACATCCATGAAGGGGGCAGTCCAGGTACATCATTTAAAGCTGCCTGCCCCCCAACCTCAGCCACATTTATTTATTTATTTATTTATTTATTTATTCATTCATTCATTCATTCATTCATTCATTCAACTTATATGCCGCCCACTACCCAAAGGTCTCTGGGCGGCTTACAATCAAAGAATTAAAACAATTTAAAATAGTTATAAATAAAATATCAATAAATCATCAAACAGTAATAAAAACCTTCTTTAAAATCATCATCCTAAAATTGTCATCAGTGGACCCACAATCTATATTGTATCAATTGAAAACCTTCTGGAACAGGAAGGTTTTTACCTGGCGCCGAAATGTAATCCACCGGGACTCTTTTTATGTCTGCAGGGCCTCGACATTGGTTAGCCAGGGGTTAGAGTGCCTTCACCTGCTGGTGGGACAGCGGGACAGATTTGGCATTGTGCTGGGTTACCGTGCTCCCCGCAACCCAGCACAATCCCTTCCGGAGCTCTCCGAGTTCATCGCGGCTGCATTATTGAAGTCCCCGCGCCTTCTGGTTGCGGGTGACTTCAATGTGCATGCCAGTGGTGAGCTTTCTGGTGCAGCTCTGGAGTTCATGGAATCCATGGCTTCCATGGGTCTGTCCCAGCATGTTTTATGCCCCACCCACAGGTCCGGGCATACCCTGGATCTGGTATTTTCCTCCATGTCGGGGATATCGAGTCTGGAGGTTGGGGGCATTGTCTCCCTACCTGTGTCATGGTCAGACCACCACCTGCTTTCTTTCCCCTTGGCGATTCCGGCCCCTCCTCGCGGGGACCATCGGCCTCCTGTTTTGGCCAACCCCCGGAGACTTATGGACCCTTCTCGGTTCCAGGAGGCCTTGGGGCATTTCCTGGAGAACTGGCTGGCGCGCCGGCCGAGGTTGTGGCTAACCATTGGTTTGATACAGCTGCCCATACCATCGACCGGATCGCCCCTAAGCGTCTTCTCCGGTGCCGAGCTCGGCCCTCACCGTGGTTCACGTCTGAGCTCCGAGCAATGAAGCAGCTGAGGAGAAGACTAGAGCGCAGCTGGAGAAGAACCCGGACAGCTAATAATAAGGCTGCCGTTATTTCCCAGACTAGGCGCTATTCCAACGCGATCAGGGAGGCCCAAAGATCTTTTTTCTCCCTGAGAATTGGTGAAGCCTCGAACCGCCAGGCGGAGCTCTTCCGGGTGGTTCGGGACCTCACCAATCCTAGTCTGGCAAGGCCTCCTCCTACTGATTTCAGTAGCGAGAACTTTGCAGCCTCTTTCGAACAAAAATTGAGGCCATCCGGACCGGCTTCGACTCCGGTTGCAGTAGCACTGCCCCGGCATCCCCGGTTGCTGGTCCGCCTTCGTCGCCTCGGTTGGGGGAGCTTGGGCCTGTTTCTGCTGTCGAGGCCTCCAAGGCTATGGCTCACTGCCGGCCGGTGTCTACTCCTTTCGATCCCTGCCCTGCCTGGCTTATAAAAGCTGCCAGCGGGACTATGGCCGAGTGGGCTTCGGTCATCGCCACCGCCTCCTTCAGCGAGGGGATTTTTCCCTCCCGTTTGAAGGAGACGGTGGTAAAGCCCATTCTTAAAAAACCTGGACTGTGTCCGGACGATTTGGCGAACTATCGTCCTATCGCCAACATCCCGTTTTTGGGTAAGGTGATTGAGAGGGTGGCGGCGGTTTGGTTGCAGTCGTACCTGGAGGATCGGCAGTGCCTCGATCCTTGCCAGTCCGGGTTCAGGCCTCGTCGGGGGACTGAAACAGCTTTGGTCGTGCTGCAAGATGACCTAATCCGGGCGGCCGACAGGGGTTGCTCTACCCTGTTGGTTCTCCTGGATTTGTCGGCGGCCTTTGATACCGTCGACCACGGTATCCTGTTGGATCGTCTCTCTGAGGTTGGGATCGGGGGCATTGCTTGCAGATGGCTCCGGTCCTTCCTGGAGGGCCGTCCTCAGTACGTTCAGCATGGGGGGGAGTTGTCGGCTCCTTGGATTCTCCCTTGTGGGGTTCCACAGGGGTCGTCGCTGTCTCCTATGCTGTTTAACATCTACGTAAGGCCGCTGGCTGGGGTCATTAGGAGATTTGGAGTCTGCTGTCATCAGTACGCTGATGACACGCAGCTCTATCTCTCCTTTTCCACCTCTGCAGTGGAAGCTGTGAGGATCCTTGATGAGTGCCTGGAGGCCGTGCTGGCTTGGACCGGGGCGAACAGGCTTAGGCTCAACCCCGAGAAGACGGAGGTCATGTTCTTTGGGAGCTCACCGTCTGGGTACGGTGGCCCTCTTCCCTGTCTGGGGGGGGGGTTTCCCTCCAGCCGGTGGAGAGGGTGCGGAATCTGGGCGTGGTCCTGGACCCGGCGCTGACCATGGAGGCCCAGGTGGCGTCGGTTACCAGGGCCGCTTATTACCATCTTCGTCAGGTCGCCCAGATCCGCCCGTACCTGGATGTTGACTCTCTGAGAACAGTGGTCCAAGCACTGGTGATCTCGAGACTGGACTACTGCAACGCCCTCTACATGGGGTTGCCCTTGACTCTTCTCCGGCGCCTGCAGCGGGTACAGAATGCGGCGGCCAGGCTGGTGGTGGGTGCGCGTCGATATGACCGCATCACCCCAGTCCTGGTGCGCTTGCACTGGTTGCCCGTTGCGGCCCGGATTAGATTCAAGGTCTTGGTTTTAGTTTATAAAACCCTCCATGGCCTGGGACCGGACTACCTGACAGAGCGCATCGTCCAGCGATCCACCTCGGCCCATCCTGTTCGGCAGGTGCGAGCGCACTCGCTGCGGGTTGCCACCCCACGAGAGGCCCGGAAGACGATTACTCGGAACCGGGCCTTCTCTGTGGCAGCCCCCTCCATATGGAACTCCATCCCTAGCGAAGTGCGCTCTGCAGAGTCCCTGCAGGCCTTTCGAAAAATGTTAAAAACCTTTTTCTTTCGCGAGGCCTTTGGCGATTCTTAGTTGTTTTTTTTTCCGCCATCGCTTTTACATTTGCTGGCTATCGCTGCCTCCATTTTTAATTGTTAGGATCCACGTTTGGAGCGCTGGGATGCATCAGGAGGCACTAGGAACTTTATTTTATATTGTTTATACTGTGTTTGATGTGGTTTTAATTTTTGTATTTCTATTTTGTCTGTTAGCGTTTCAACGCTTTTGTTCGCCGCTTAGAGTCCTATTTTAGGAGATAAGCGGGATATAAATATAATAAATAAATAAATAAATAATAAATAATCAGTGTTGGCGCCAGGCGGATCTCAATAGGGAGGGCATTCCATAACTTGGGAGCAGCTGCCGAGAAGGCCCTTTGTCTACAAGCCATCCCTCTCACCTCCTTGAGGGATGGCTCTTTCAAAAGCCCTCCCCTGGCTCGATCTTAATCACCGGGTAGGTTCGTATGGAAGGAGGCGGTCCCTCAGGTTTCTAGGTCCTAAGTCGTTTAGGGCTTTATATGTCAAAACAAGCACTTTGAATTGGGCTCGGACAGCAACTGGTAACCAATGCAGGTTACGCAGAATCGGTGTGATGTGATCTCTGGCGGCTCCACCACTTACCAGCCGCGCCGCACGATTCTGAACCAGTTGCAATCTCCGGACCGTCTTCAAAGGCAGCCCCACGTAGAGCGCATTGCAGTAATCAATACGGGATGTTACCAGTGCATGCGTAACTGTCATGAGGCTCTGCTTGTCTAGGTAAGGGCGAAGCTGGTATATTTTCCGCAGCTGAAGGAAGGCACCCCTGGCCACCGAGTCCACCTGGTCTTCCAGAGTTAGACCGGGGTCCAGGAGCACCCCCAAGCTGTGGACCCTGTCCCTTAGGGGGAGTGCAACCCCATCCAGGACAGGAAGATAGCCCTCTAACCTTTCCGGCAAAGCACCCATTAACAGCACTTCCATCTTGTCTGGATTGAGTTTCAATTTGTTAACCCTCATCCAGTCCATTATCTGGCCCAGACACGAGTTCAGCACAGAAACCGCCTCACCTGGATTGGTGGAGAACGAGAGGTAGAGCTGAGTATCATCAGCATATTGCTGACTCCTCAGCCCAAACCTCCTGATGACCTCTCCCAGCGGTTCCATGTAAATGTTGAACAGCATGGGAGACAGTATAGAGCCCTGAGGAACCCCATGACATAAATGCCACGGGGCAGAGCAACTGTCCCCCAGCACCACCTTCTGGACACGGTCAGCCAGG
The DNA here is from genome assembly GCA_029282475.1 of Phrynocephalus forsythii. Taxonomy (NCBI): domain Eukaryota; kingdom Metazoa; phylum Chordata; class Lepidosauria; order Squamata; family Agamidae; genus Phrynocephalus; species Phrynocephalus forsythii. The sequence continues at coordinate 93,192,799 of JAPFRF010000005.1, read as the reverse complement.
AAGGATTGGAACCACCGCAAGGCAGTGCCTCCAACCCCCAACCTGGCCAGCCTATCCAGAAGGACACCATGGTCGATGGTGTCGAAAGCCGCTGAGAGGTCCAGGAGTATCAACAGGGTTGCACTCCCCCTGTCTCTCTCCCAGCAGAGGTCATCATAAGGGGCGACCAAGGCAGTCTCTGTACCAAAACCCGGCCTGAAACCAGATTGAAATGGATCCAGAAAATCCGTTTCATCCAGCAGTGCCTGGAGTTGCCCGGCCACCACCCGCTCCAACACCTTGCCCAAATAAGGGAGGTTCGCTACTGGATGGTAGTTAACCACCAGCCCTGGGTCCAGGTTTGGTTTTTTTAGGAGTGGTCTAATCACCACCTCTTTCAAGGCTTCCAACCCACCTACCCACTTCTGGGAGCTCAATATAAGTCTAGTCAGATGCCTACGGGTCTGGATAGGCATTTTTGACCAACTGGTTCTGAAGGTAGGCAGAGGGTTGGTGTGTTTTTTTTACCTATCCCATTTTGGTGTACATGGAGCTGGTGTAGTCCATTTGGTGTACCAAAAAGCTGGTGTACACTACTTTAAATAGGTCACACTGGTGTGTAGTGTGGAAGAGGGTGAGCACCAATCAGGCTCCTAGGGTGTGCTAGCCCACTTGACCTTCCAGCTCTGTGAATCTTGAGATAACAGTGATGGGAGGGGGATGCAGGGGGGGGGAATTAGCCCACCTAGATCAAGGTGCTGGGTGATCGACAGTCTGGGGAGACTGCTTGAGCCTTGTCCAGCTGGGGGCAGGCTGTCTTAAAGAAAGCACATGTTCTAGGCTTGGGTGTCACCTGTTTAAGGTTGAAGTGGGGGTCAGGGGGAGACCCCCAGCTCCAGGCCTGGATTCTGCACTATGGCAGACCATTCCCTGTACAGACTGAGAGGATTATAGTCAATGTTTAATAAAGTAGTAGCCCAAGTTTTCAACCCATCATCTGTGTCTCACATTTTCATATTGCACTTGGTGGGCAAAACATCACTCATTAAATTTCTTACCTGAGCAGACATTTGAAATTTATCCACCATATCCAACAACCTACTCTGTTCACCCAGTTATTTTCTGTTCCTTTGATAAACACTATCTATCTACCCCAAGAAATGGCTAGTTTTATTTAACCAGGCAATCACATGATAGCTAATCAGCCTTATTATGAAGAAATCTGCTCTTGTGAAAGATTTCAAATAAAGGGTAAATTTCTAGCCTGGTTGTTTTACAATAGTTCCAGAGCAAAGCAATTTGAGGTAGGAAGCCAGAAGTAGATAGCAGCGGCAGCACAGAATTTACTCCAAGAAGATAGATTAATGAAAACCACTACATCTGACAACTTTCAGAGGGGATTATATTCAGGGAGGAAGGAGTGAAGAGTGGTTGCTGGTCATGATGGGCTAATGGATGTGTGCTACCTCCATTGTCAAAAGCAGTACGTGTCTGTATACTGGACCATGAAACAGAAGATGTAGTTCCTGCTGCTTGTAGGCTTCTCAGAGCTGAATGGATGACACTGTGTGAACACAATATGGAACTGGACAGGCTGAAGCAGCACAGCTTTTCTGAAATCCTTGCACGGCTTCTTATATGACATGATAGGCACAATTTATATGAATGAGCCCTCATTTCACATAGGCTAGGCTTTCAAAATTTTGTGTGTAAATGAAGTATAAATCTTCAGACACCATTATCCTTAAAAGTTTGATTCAACAGAAATCCCCGCACCTTGATTCATTGACCTCTGTCTTAGAACGGTGCTTTCTATTAGTGCTGCACAATTACTTCAGCTAAACCCACATTGAAGTGGGCTAATTCAGATCGATTTGCCTGCAATCCAAATGGAAACAAATTCAGTCCCAAAGAAAAGTGTCAGGATTCAGAGTGATTTGGACTGATAAGGAAATTCAGATGACAAGAGCAAGCATGACCAAATAAGAGAAACACCAACATGGTTTGATCAGGAAGAGAGTCATAGAGTTGGAAGAGACCTCAAGGGCCATCCAGTCCAACCCCCTGCCAGCTGGGCTGTCAGTAGGGGGTAAGAATTACATCAGTACTCTCCATTCATGATTCTTGTTTGGAGGGACTGCATGAAGTTATCTCCTGCAGCTCCCCATTTCCTAGAAAGAGGCTTTAGTGCAGCACTTAGCAATGGTAACTAGTGGCGAACCCTTGTGGTGTAGTTCTTGATTGGTGTCTGAGTGCCTTTTCATTTTCCATCTTTCTATTTTATTAATCAGAATAGTTTAGCCTAATCTCCAGTTTGCCTTTCCTGTTAATTTGTTGAATGTGTAACTTTTAGTAACAGAAATTTGCTGTGCCCCCCACAGGCCCCCTTGGCTGTATCTGTTGCCAGCTGTCTTATCTACTATATCCATATGGTACATTTTAAAAATGCACTTCTGCTTTATTGCTCATATTGTTCTGTGTGGAATTGTGTGATCATCTGAATTCTTTCAGGACGAATATTATTTATTTTACTCACAAAGCATATACGGTACATTATGATTATATTGCTAATTTAATCCATATTGTGAATATGAAGGACAACAAACACTGTTATTTTTATTGCCAATTTCATTCAGATGGTACTCTATCACTACAGAAAACAGCAATAACTGTAAACTACTTCCAGAGATTGTTAAAGAAGAAAGTGAAAAAGGAGGATTACAGCTGGACATTGATAAGATGAAAATAATGACTGTAAAAGAACCGCTTAACATTAATGGGCGTTTATACACGACCCCTAAGCTCCGCCGCAAATGGCTGCAAGGTCCGGACCTTAAAAATGTTTACCCACCAGCTCAGGACTTTGCAGACAATTAAGTGCGACCCCGCCCACTTTACCACGACCCAGAGCAGTTTTCTTGTACCTGCTTTTTGGATGTGACAAATATTTGATCCGGTGTAAGGATAGTGAGTGCGGGGCTCTCCTGGCTTCTGTTTGTTCTTTTTTTTGTGCCCCGCCCCTTTAAGAGATCTGAATGCTGCCGGGAACAAAACAGAGGTAAACCGGCATTCTTTTCTTTCTTTTTTCTCCCTCCCTCAGGCAGCCAGCAACCAGGAAGTGCGGAGGGGGTGGGGACAGAGGAAGAGCGAGGAACCCCTAAGATCTCTGGTCCGAATTTAAGTGGCCAGCGGATCTTAGGGGTCGTGTAAAAAGGCCCAATGTTGACAATGAGGAAATAAAAGTTGTTAAAGATTTCCTGTACCTTAGTACAATAATCAATTGAATTGGACATTTCAGCCAAGAAATTAGAAGACCAAGACTTGGAGGAGCAACTATGTAGGAATTAGAACATATTCTTAAGTGTAAGAAGAATATGCATGTAGAATCTTTCCTGATTTCCTTTGAAAGAGCATGAATCTACTAATCTCATATAATTATTTCGATTTATATTGATCGGTTCTCAAGATTTCTTTACCACGCCCATCCCCTTAGTCTGTCTTGACTGAACATGGCTACAGTCCTTACAACAGATGAGAATGGAGAATGAATTTTCAAGGCAAAAATATACTGCAAGCAGTAATGACCGCAACACAAATGTATTTTGGGAAGGGGAGGCAACTTGTTCCCAAGGAGGCAATAAACACTGGTAAATTTAGCTTGGCCACCTCATGAGGAGAGAGGACTCCTTGGAAAAGTCCCTGATGTTGGGAAAGATTGAAGGCAAAAGGAAAAGGGGACGGCAGAGAAAGAGATAGTTGAATGGCAAAATCCATGCAACCAACAGGGATTTGACTAATCTCCAGGAGACTGTGGGAGACAGGACGGCCTGGCATGCTCTGGTCCATGGGGACATAACTTAACAACTATTTACGATATATTAGTTTGTGGTGGATTTCAAATTTGCCAGCATTTTTGGATTCCCCTAGGGGGAGGGGGTGTCTAGCTATGCAGCAGGCTGCCATGACAAATACCTGTCCTTTAAAATGTACAACTATGGTTACTCATAAAGTATTAAAAGGCTTTGTATGGCAATGTGGACTAGATACAAGTTTGGTAGACTGGACTGACATACAGCCTAATGAGCAGTGCAGACAAATTTGGGGCAGATTCCTTCTGAGCTACTTCACCTCCCATGTTTTCCAAAACTGAAAAGTTAGGCACTGTAGAAATTAGAAAGCACATGGAACATGGTGATCAGCAAAAAGGGGGAGATTTCTGTTGGTAACAAGATGTAGAAGTATTTAATATTTTTCACATAATAAAGCTAATGCAACGTGACAGTGTTTTAAACCTTGGCTGTACAGCTCTGACAATTCTTTCATCAATAACGCTCATTGATATCACCTGAAGTGCATGGCGGTATTAATGCAATTCACCTGCGTGCACTTCCCCCTTAGGGCTACTGCTTCCTTTCTGCAGCTCCTTATGGAGATACCATGATAATTTGGTAGGTTTTGCTTTCTTTCCTTGTGAAAGAAAGAACTGTCAACAGAAGTCTTCATAAAGAAACTAACACATGTCTGACCTATATAGGAGAGCACAGATGCAAGTGGCCTTGCACGGCATCACACACACACATATATGCCCACAGATCTCAATCTGTTTCTTTTTGTTCTCTCCATTGTTACTTGTTTCTGAATATCTGAATGCACATTTTAATAGCAGCCTCTCTTTTTTTGGTAATCGACAACATATAACTCCCTCTATTATATTACACTTGTATATAGATGCAGTCTTAGAGGCATTTGCTGGCATTTTTAGGTAGGGCTCCGTAATTCATATATGAAATTCTGGAAAACAAGAGCCAAAAGGCATAAGCAAAACTATATGGATATCATTCATCAGATGAGAAGACTGAGAGGCCATATGATAGTTGAGCAGCCAAAGTACTGCGAGATGGAAAAGGGGCCCATCTTTTTTTCTGTTGCTCCAAAGGGATCAAAAGATTTGAAAGGAAATATTGACTAAATATTAACAGTCTTTTAAGAATGAGAATTGTTCAGTGGTAGAATAGACTGTCTCGGAAGGGGGTGCATTCTCCTTTGTTGAAGGAATTTAAACTGCAATTGGATAACCACCTGATAGGGATGCTGTACTTGTTGACTCTTACATTAGTTGCAGTTCCTTCCAACTCAGTATTTTCATGGTTCCATAAACACTGGCAACAGCATCTTATGGGTTGGAAGGAAGTCAATTATTTTGTGGTTGCAAGGAACAATATAACTCATGTTAAATTAACTGATGCTGGAAGTTATTAGCATTCCATATGTACTAATCAGGACCTGGCAACAGCTGTGCTCCAAGATCATAACTGGAATTAAGTCTTGCATTCATCAATTCTTCAGAAACTGTGCCAGTTGGCAATTATGCTAAAGGAACCACTCACTCTACCTTTCATGTTTATGCCTCTCTTTTTTTTATTTCACACCCCTCTTCAAGAGGTGCATGTGATGCATATGATTGAGTGTTGAAATCCAGTTATCATATCTTCCCATGTATACAACATTATTTTCCTCAAAAAATGACAGTAAAAATTAAAGGGGGTCGTATACATGGAAGTAAGCTTTTCCCAAGGGGATGGGAGTGTTTCAGAGAGTGAAACTGGGTTTTTATCGCTTTATCAATTAGCAACCCTTCCAAGCAAGACCTATCAGCACTTGCCTCAACCCCCACCTTCCCTTTAAAGAAGTTTAAAGGGAAGAGTCCAAGGAATCTACCCACCAAATTTGGTGCCTCTAGGACAGTGTTGCTGAACCTAGGGCACGGGTGCCAAAGGTGGCACTCGGAGCCCTTTCTGTGGGCACCCAACATCGCCCCTTCACAGCCACCTGTATTCAAGTAAAATTGCTATATTGACACTTTCCAAAACATTAGTGGGTTTGAATCGCATTTTGGGCACTCAGTCTCTAAAATTTTTGCCATCACTGCTCTAGGGCAAATGATTTCATTTCTAGAGCCCAACATGGTGGTTCATTTTGTTTCATCACAAAATGCATTCTACTATTTCATTTTGTTATGAAACGATGAAACAGCGTTTCATTTTTCATTATGTGCTCATCTCTATATTAATACTGATTGCAGACAAAATAAGTTAGAGTAAAATTCCCACATTTTTTCTAGTATCCAATTTGATTCCATTGCTGTTTTTGAACCTTGAGCATGGGGAGTGCAGCATTGACAGAGTTGGGAGTTTAACATTTTCACTTAACTTGTTTTTTCCCGGTTACACATACTCTAGTTTCCAAAATCCCCAGCTTGAAAATGCTTCATCTGCAACAGACAATTTATGTGGGCTGAAATTAATTTTATTCTGCCGCTGAAGTTGGTCTGGATTTTTGTGTAATGGAACATACAGCTGCTAAGCATGACCCTTCACTTGCAGCCCACCTCCTATCTCAGTGTTGAAACAACAGTATTGGCTCCCACTCTTCTCAAGCACAATTCAAAGTGAAGACACTGATTTCAAAGTTCTGCAGCACGGAGTGGAGGCATCTAGTCTGCCAGATGTTACTGTACTAAAACCTGTATCAATTTTGGCCAGTACAGTTGAGAAGGAAGAATGCCTGGCTTCAGTGACACAGAAGGGTGAAGACCAATCTTTGCATAGCATACTATCTCCATGTATTATATCTGAATTTTTCTTTTGTCTTCTTTTCTTTGATGAGTTCAAAAGTTCGCCATCACTTTATCTTTAGACCTGAGACAGGTCAAGCTGAGAGGCAGTGGCTGGGTCATGAGAATGTAGGAAGAGCCATGCTGGATCAGGCTAAAGGCCATCTAGTCCAGCTTCCTGTATCTCACAGTGGCCCCACCAAATGTGTCCGGGAGCACACAAGACTAGATATCTGTCTCCTGATACCACTCCCCTGCATCTGGCCCTTGAAATACCATTTTTAAGCCCAGAGATTACACATCTCCACCGTGGTTTGTAACCTGTGATGGACTTTGCCTCCAGGAATCTGTCCAATCCCCTTTTGAAGGCATCCAGGCCAGATGCCATCGCCACATCCTGTGGCAGGGAGTTCCACAGACTAACAACATACTGGGTAAAAAAATTCTTTTGTCTGTTCTCACTCTCCCAACACTCAATTTGAGTGGATGTCCCCTAGTTCTTGTATTTTGTGAGAGGGAAAAGAGCGTCTCTCTATCCACATTACTTATGCCCTGCATTATTTTGAACGTCTCAATCGTATCCCCCCTCAGGTGCCTTTTTTCCAGACTAAAGAGCCCCAAATGTTTTTTGGCACTCTGTATGTTTCATGGCTTAGTGGAGACCTGATACTGACTTTCTCTTTGTCTCTGTTTAGGATCCCAACTATTATGCTATACAGCATAATAGTTTTTAAATTTTGAATTAACATTGACAAGAAACACAAGGAAGCTACAATATCAGAAGCCTGATTTCCAATTAGGATTGTTTATCCAAGGACATTTGCTCCATTAAAGGCTGAGCATCCAGGGATAAACAGTTCTATTTAGAAGCCAAGCGTTTATTAGTGAGGTTTCTTTGTTCTCCTTGCCACCTGAGTCTCACCTTTAATTCGGACTGAGAAACTAATCAGCATTGTTGGTGAATGAGATGCAAATCCTGTACATCTTAGTCTACATGTAGTCAGTTTTGAAGATTTTTTTCTCTTTGCATGTGAACCCTTTCCCAAAAGGTTTCAAGTATGAGCCATAAAAGGATCTCAGGGCTGCTTCTCTTCTAGTGGCATATTGGTTCTGGAAACCAGTTGTAATGGGCAATAAGATGTCATCACATTGGTACAAATCAGTGTTTCATAAAATGGGAATAATGATCCCAAAGGACTTGCAAAGTCTATTCTGGGTGTGTGTGTGTGTGTGTGCAAGGCACCTTATATGTGTTGTAGTCCTTGTTTAATAATTTCTTCCTCGATCTTTCATACTGGGATATTTCTATATCTATGTATGAGAACCACGGCCTTTCAGGGCAAAAGAAGTGTCTACTTTCTGATGAGGGTTGACTTTACTCCATTTAAAATGTGTTTTTCCAAAAATGTGGTGAGGTGGGTGGCAGATTGCTTGGCTGTTATAAAAGGGGGCTCAAAAAAGTTAGGAAGCTCTTGTATCAAACAGTACACTCTGACTTAAAAATCCTGCTACATACATTTATTCTTGTACTAGACCCAAAGTTTACTATGTTTCATTCTCCTTTGAAATGATACTCTGCTCAGTCTTTGCTCAGCTGTCCCAGTGTTAATGTGGCTTTAAAAGTTGTATATGTATGTTTTGGTTTGGTAATTCCCCCCCTCTCTATATGTTTTTGGGGCAAAGAGCTCACTGATGCCTGCATGTTGAGCTGTACATATTTAGCTTTGGTGTTGCTGATTTGCTTTGCTTCCTGTTATCAGAGTCTCTACATTTTATATTTTCCTGCTGGATCACTTTGTGGACATGGGGGGAGGCAGACATTGGTAGGCAGGAAAGAAGGACATTCCCTTCCTCTACTCAGGAAGCCTTGAAGGTCTTCCAGAAGAAGGTTTGAAGTGAACAGCAAGAGTGAAAGAGCACCATAATTTACACTTAACAATGAAAACAGCACTATCTGTGAGTACACAGAGCCTGTTTGCTCGGGGGAAAGAAAAGGTAATTTAAGGCACATTTTACAACATTTGCTGACAGAACAAAGAGGAATGAGTGTAAGAGATGATCAATGTTTCAAAGAGATGTGGCAAAGCACAGGAAAATAAACAAGCAAGTAGGACCAAGCACAGTGCATAAGGGCTGACAAAGAAATCATATTTTTTTTCCAGTGCCTGTAAGCAAATACCGGCTAAGCTTGGAGAGGCCACAGGGACTGTGCATATAAAGAATATTGGCAGTTCTCAAAATGGGAAGATAAGAACATAAGAATAATCTGTTTGCTTCTTGGTATTGGGAAACATCTTAAATGACAGTGTTATTGGAACATCAATGAATTAAGGGGTAAAACTGTAACCCATCTCTGGCTCAAGAACTGGAAATTGGAATAAGAGCATGTAGTCTGCCAGTTAGTTCCAGCAAAACACCTACAGGAAGTCCATTAGCATTACATCTATACAATGGAAGGAAAGAGTCGGGGTCCCCCAATGTTCAGTACTGGGAACCCTGCTTAACAACCTCTTCATAAAAGATCCAGAAGTAGGAGTAAATAGCAAGGTAGACACATTTGGCAACAACACTAAATTATACAGGGTAGAAAAAAACTGAGACAGATTGTGAGGAGCTCCAGAGGTATCTGTTGACACTGTGGAAGTGGGCAAACCAGTGGCAAATGAGCTTTAACATTAGTAAATGCAAAGTGATGCGCCTTGGGGTAAAACAACCCAATTACATTTATAAACTGATAGAAAGGGACCTTGGTGTCCTGGTGGACAGCTCAATGAAGGTGTCAACCCAGTGTGCTGCAGCAGTGAAAAAAGCAAATTCAATGCTAGGGATCATTAGGAAAGGTATAGAAAATAAGTCAGCAAGTGTCATTTTGCCTCTTTATAAATCTATGGTGAGGCCCCATCTGGCATATTATATACTGTTCTGGTCACCATACCTCCAGAAGGATATTATGGAAAAAGAAAAAGGGCAGAGGAGGGCAAACAGAATGATTAGGGGATTGGAACACCTTCCTTACCATCTGACGCTACAACAGCTGGGCCTCTTCATTCTTGAATGATGGTGCCTAACAGGTGACCTGATTGAAGTTTATAAAATCATACACATTGTGGACAAAGTAGGTAAGAAAAACTGTTTTCCCTATGGCACAACACTAGAACTAGAGGGCACTCCATGAAACCTTTGGGTGCTAGATTGCAAACAAATAAGAGAAAGTACTTTTTTAATCCAGAGGATCACTGGTCTGTGGAACTCCCTGCCAGAAGAAGAGGTGACAGCTGTCAGCCTTGACAGCTTTAAGAAAGGATTGGACAAGTTCATGGAGAACAAGGGTATCAATGGCTATCATTAGGGATGCCTAAGGACAACTTCCAGTTTGGAGAGATAGGCAGGATATTTCTCAATGCCATTTGCAGGTAATCATAAGCAGGTGAAGACATCTGCTTGGAAATACCCAGAAGCAAATGGTGAGCCGCTGTGTGAGACAGAATGCTTGACTGGTTGGCCTGTTCGAGCAAGGCTGTTCTTATGTTCTTATGAGCTTTGATTCAATGGGTCCTGTCTTGCCTATACCACTGAAGATAATGGATAACCATCATACGCTGTGGCTGTTAAATGTGACTGCTCACATTAATGGACCAGTCTTTATCCTGCAGGCTGGTCGGTGCTGGGAAGCTTCCTGCCACTACTGATAGCACCACCTGCCTGTGATGTGGGGATAAGGGTGCCACTTTACAATGAACCATAAATGGAGAGGTGGGGGTGAGCAGAGGGCAAAATCAAAGAAAGTAGGGCTTTGGCATTGATCTAGCTGCAATGGATTAAGGGGCCCAATATGAACATTAACATTGAGATAATTATATCACAGCCCTAACAATCCAAAGTATCACCTTAAAATTTGAACCGAAGCATAAAACAGGCTGGAAATCAATCATCGGCATTTACCAGTACAGTCATGGTCTAAGATATTTCATTAATTCTGATTATGTTTCTCTCAAAATCTACTGGATTAGGAAATCATGGCCATTCTAGTTGATGCTGACAACACTCCTTCAAATATTCATCAACAGGGCTGGGCTTGGTTGTATTTCCTCTTTTCTTTGAATCACTGCACTCCTTTGCACCTACCCAAACCATGGGCCCTTCTACTGCTATCTGACAGAAGACTTATTCCAGACTGTGGCTTATTAGTACACAACACAACCTGGCTATGTTATTTACACCACATTAAGAAGACTGAGCAGCCTTTTAAGATGAGAGAATGCCTTCATCCCTATTCAAGATTACCTTTCCCCAATCACTTTTGATGTTGCAGCAGTGGGAATGATTGCTGCTTGTAGGCTTTTGATGTTGTGCAGTAGAATATTAGATTAATGCAGAAGCCTTTTCAGTGAAATTTAACTATTCAACATATTTCTTCCTGGTTCTTTGCTTTGAGTTGGCTGAGAAATGCAGTATATTCACTACGTGTATACAGATTGATTAAGACTCCACTGATCATTATCCAGCAGAGCACTTTCAGACCTCATTCTCTCCACAATGTAAGCCTGGACTCTGGCCAGGGCAGTGGAGGTGCTTATGAAAATCATAAATCCTTGCAGCCCTCTGTGGGTAGAGTCCTTAACTAAGCACTGTTTTTCTCAACCATGTTTCAATGTTGTTTCAGGACAGCGTAACACCATGTTTCACTACTAGCCGTGCATCAGGATGCAGTACCATGATCGGAAGTACATTTGAAAACCATTGCTCAAATTCATTGTATCACACCACTGGAGGATTTCTACTGCTTCTGTAAGTCCCTGCAGGTGTCTCCCTGCATGGTCTTTCTAGCACAAGTTTTAACTATTTGTGATTTTTTAATTAGGATAAATCCCCTCAATGGATCACTGCCTTGTTGTGGTGAAGGGGCTTGAGTAACTGAGAGAAGCTATGAGCTATGCAGTAGGTCACAGTGGAGAGCTTGACTAAATGTGGTCCACCTGAGGTAGGAATTGGCAAGCCACTCCAGTATCCCTGGCAAGAAAACTCCATGGACAGAAACAAAAGGCTAAAAGAGATGATGATGGAAGATGAGCCCCTCAGGTCGGAAGGTGTCCAACGTACTACTGAGGAAGAGCAGAGGACAAGTACAAGTAGCTCCAGAGCTAATGAAGCAGCTGGGCCAAAGTCAAAATGATGCCCAGCTGCAGACATGTCTGGAAGAGAAAGGAAAGTCCAATGTTGTAAAGAAATATACTGTAATGTATAGGAAGCTGGAATGTGAGATCTATGAACCAGGGTAAGCTGGATGTGGTCAAATGTGAGATGGCAAGAATAAACATTGACATCTTGGGCATCAGCCAACTTAAATGGGTGAATTCAGTTCAGATGACTATCACATCTACATCTGTGGGCAAGAATCCCATAGAAGAAATGGAGTAGCCCTTGTAGTCAACAAAAGAATGGGAAAAGCTGTGCTGGGATACAACCTCAAAAATGACAGAACAATTTTGATACAATTCCAAGGCAGCTCTTTCAGCATCACAGTAATCCAAGCTTACAAACCGCCTACTGATGCTGAAGAGTGCTGCTTACAATGGTGGGCACAGAACTTAGAGAAAGGACTATGTATGGCTTTATAGCAGAAGAGGTGTTTTGCAAACAGAAGATTCTAAAGTTTATTCCTTAGACATTGTCACACAGGCCTGGGAAAGAACCACTTCATCCAGCTGGCATATGACCCTTTTCTCCTTCCTTGCAATAAACAGCAAAGTATTATGTCTTTGGTGCTTTCACCCCCAGGGAAATTCATTGTGCCAAGATTGCCTCAACTATGGGCGCTTTTACATGACCCCTAAAATCCGAGGCAAAGGGCTCCCAGATGTGGAGCTTAAAATTGTTTTCCCACCAGATCCGGACTTTAAAAAAATTAAGTATGACCACGCCCACCTAAGCGTGTCCCAGCACATTTTCCAAGTACCTGGTCTCCAAAGGTGAAAAATTTCTGATGCGGATTGCAAAGCAGTGAGTGCCGGGCTCTCCCCGCCTTGTTTGTTTGGTTTTTTTGCCCCCCGCCCCTTTAAGAGACTGGAATGCTTCCCGGGCAGCTCCGGACAGCAGAGTGGAGGTGAGCCTGCATTCTTTTCTCCCTATTTTTCTCCCTCCCCTCATGCAGACAGGAGCAAGGAAGTGCTGAGGGGTGGGAACACAGCAAGAGGAGCAAACCCCCAAGATCTCTGGTCTGAATTTAAGTTGCCAGCAGATCTTAGGGGTCGTGTAAAAGCATCCTATGCCACCATTTACAGAAAGGAAAACAGGGGGTCTCCACAGGTGGAGGCCTGATACCCTTCACTAATTATGAGGGGCTTGCCTATCTCTTACTAAGCTAATTATCACCTGACACAATATTCATATGCTGCAGCAGTATCATGACCCAGCTACCTTTGAATATCCCCTGGTATCAGCATATGCCAATTACATTTTTAGTACCAGATTCTATATTCACTCTGGGGTTAAGACTTGCCCTCTCGTCTTTCAGTATCTCATTCCCCATCGTCACACTCAAAGGGTTTAAACTTTCTCTAACTACCTAAATAACAATTGTTGCAGGAAAAAGAGTACAAGTTGCAAAAACAAAGGTAGGTTAGAAATAAAATTCCACTGCGGCTCATGAAACATCTAACTTTAAACCCAACATGCTGATGAACAGAACCCCCATGTCATTTCCCCTCACATGCCCGAAAAACAGTAGAAAAACACATAAAACACATAAACAGTTAAAGACATAAAACACATAAAAACATAAAAACACAAAATGAAAAATGAAACATTTTTTTAAAAATTGTTTCAAACAAATCAAAAAAGAAAAGAAAAATGAAACAAAAAATGAAACAAACCACCATTTTATTTATTATTATTATTATTTATTTGTTGCACTTTTATACCGCACCATTTTCCATAAGGAACTCTGGGCGGTTTACAGATTAAAAACATCAGGTAAAACAATAATATAGGGATACATCAGGTAAAACAACAATACAAGCATAAGAGGGGGAACCATATGCCTCCTTAAAGCATAGTTTTAAAGCCTTTCTGAAGGCGGGCAGGGACTAGCTCACTCGGTAGATGGTTCCATAGTGAAGGGCCAACAACAGAGAAGGTGCGGCTGCAAGTTGCCGACTTCCGCGCCTCCCTAGGAGTGGGCACCCTGAGTGAGCGCGCCCGCGACATTCGAGTGGGCCCAGCCTCCATTGACCTCTGGGAGATATGCTTCATGCCCATCTCTCTTTGTGAATAAACATTTCCTGAATAATGGGAATGGAAAATCTGTGATTGTTATGTATCTGAGTGGATTATCTATTACTATTTCTTAACTGTCAGTCCTATTTGAATCTTTAGGTAAATGTACCTATAAAGAGGAATGGGGACACATGCTGTGGGCCCCCTCCTCTATAGCAGCAGCCTTCCAGTGCTTACTGGGAAAATCTGAAGGGAAAAAGTAACTAAAAACACTTTAGGTTCATGTTGCTACAGAGATCCCTCTAGCTAGGAAATCCTGATAAACTGAAGTTCCTAACTGTATGGAACCTTGTAATCCCATCCATGTGAATACAGCTGCATTTTCTCTTCAGATCTTCACAGTTAAATATGGATTACTCAAATCTCTGTACAAGGCTGTAGTGCTGAAAAGAACAAGGAGTAGCCACCATCAATTAGCAAACACAAAAGCGATACTCAGTAAATTCCTCATTCTCATTGATTGAGGCTGGTTCTGCAGCTTGCAATTTTTTCCTTTCATAAAATCAAGTATTTACACATACATAGCAAACACAGAAAGCCTGGCTGATTAATGAAAAAAAGATACAAAGGCTTCTTCTGGTGCTTCTAATTTATAAAAATCAAAGAAGCAAGCTGCTAAGTGTTTCGGTTGGGTGTAACCTGAACTATTTGCAAAACTTTGGTCACAAATGATAAAAGGTAGATGAGACAAACAGAATATCTTGCTTTTTAGCTTGCCCGTGAGGTATCCCATTTGTAAAACTAATCCCACTTCCTTCTGCCAAAGTTCTAGAATGCTAAAATGTTGCTCTTCACTGTCACCCTGATTTGGTCTTTTGCAAAAGCTGTTGGAATTATGTTTTCTTAATAGATTCAGCAGGTGGAAATATGCCCTTGTAATTAAATACACACTTCAATTTTGAGGCTTGCTAGAACTTTCTATTTGAACTCATAAACATGCTAAGTAAGTGGGGAAAAGAAAATGAGTAGAGCAAACGAACCAAACCATACAGCAATGTGTTCTTATGCAACACAGATCAGCTTAATCACAGATGACAACTTCTGAAAACCTTTGCTTTGAATTCATCCCTAGCATTTTTCTAGGCCAGCCTGAAAACAAAAGCGTTGTCTTCTTAAAATGCAACACCCTTAGGCATCTTTACAAAACTAAAAAAGTGACATATCTTAGGTCTTGGAGAAAACAGTTTCCGTGCCTATTGGCTTTCAGCATCTCTCTAAAAGCTTCTCTCTACAATTTTGCTAGGTTCAGATTATCCAGATCAGCATGCATTCTGCAGATTAACCTACTCCTATAAATATAGGAATGAAAAGTGTAGGTTTAGGATTACATTTTAACTACCTCATTACAGCTTTATAGGTTAGAAGAAAATCGCTTGTTATTAACCCAAGACACTCTCACCTAGTAAAGTTTTATGAATTTAAAAAGCATCTGCTATGGCAATATATGCAGAGCTACATCTATTCAGCTCATTATTTCTGAATTCGCTCCTCTTCCGCCCTCTCCTTCCAATATTTTGCTTGTTAAATGAACCTTCCTATCACCATATTCTTCCCATGTTTTGTTGTTGCCACATCCTCAACAAAACCCCATGGACAAACAGCTTGTAATTACACCTGAACTACAATTTCTCTTGAGATGTTATTTTCTGCATACATCCAGCTGTTTGTTGGGGATAACTTCATGTGGACCACTCACAAGCTAAGGATCGGAGCCAGTAAAATCAGGCTTACAAAGAAGGAAGCTACAGGAAAGACTACATAATTATTTGCTTCCTTCTTTCCAACCACATTCCATCCATGCATTCCCACTGGCATTAACCAAAGCTGAGGATAATATAATAACAACAATAATAACCGTTACTGTCAGTGTAAAACCTGTGTACAGTGAAACTGACCCTCCCCTCCAAAACACCATCCCACTAAAAATACTAGGACTGCTGTTGACAATGGTTGTTAATCAAAATTTCATTCCATCTTAGCCAGGATTCAAAATTTATGTTAGCTTTGGCCAAGAGAAAAGCTGTCTATTTTTGCATTGACCTCAAATATATTATTCTCAAACTCTCTTCTATCCCACTGTCTACCCACAACAGAGGTGAAGATGTATACCCTCCTAGACAGTCTCCAACCTATGGTAGATCACACCCACAGAATCTTCAGGGGCACAATTCAGTTTTAGAATTTAACACTGGATTCATAGACCTCTTTTATGCCTTAAAGACTATCCTTTTTTTCTCTCCAAGAATACTGAAGTGATTGGCCAATTTGCCCTCCATGGGAGTTATAGCAATCTAAGAGGTTGACCTTTGAAGTTTATAAAATCATACATGGTGTGAACAAAGTAGATAAGGAAAAACTGTTTCCCCTATCACACAACTAGGTAGTACTCCATGAAACTTTTGGGTGTTAGATCTCAAACAAATAAGAGAAAGTACTTTTTTGCCCAGAGGATCACTGGTCTGTGGAACTCCCTGCCAGGTAATGTGGTGACAGCTGTCAGCCTTGACAGCTTTAAGAAAGGATTGGAAAAGTTCATGGAGAACAAGGGTATCAATGGCTATCATTATGGATGCCTAAGGACAACCTCAGGGTTGGGGAGATAGGCAGGATATCTCTCAATGCCATTTGTGGGGAATCATAAGCAGGTGAAGACATCTGCTTGGGAATAACCTGAAGCAAATCATGATCCACTGTGTGAGACATAATGCTGGACTGGATGGGCTGTGGCCTGTTCCAGCAAGGTTGTTCTTATGTTATCTTCTTATGAATAGTATCTGGTACACTTTTGCATACCATAAAGTAGCTTTTACCAACTTGGTGTCTTCCATGAGTTTACTACCACTCCAATAATGCCCCCCCAAATTCAGCCTAAAGGCTCTGGAGATCACTAGATTTGTAAAAGGCTTCCAAGAAGTAGATAAATGCCACAGAAAATATTGCTAGTTTTGTGAGATCTTGGTTATCAAGTAGGAAGTGAATTTATATTCAGGTACTGATGTCCTTTGGCTTGAACTTTACATTTAGCTCAAGGCCTAACATTTCTACATGGAGCTATGTTCTTTTCAACATCCTTCCATCACCAGTCAAAATGTTCGGGTTCTTGATTGAATGAATTTGTAATTGCCTGGTTTAAAGTGTTGCTCTTGGCTCCGTGTAGCATTTTGTTTGTGTTTGCTTTTGTTTGTTTGCTTTTTTGAAAGGCCAATCATTTGCTGCTTTCTGATAAGCCGATCTCTATCAAATGTGTTAACTTTCCCTTTATGTAAACAAGATGCCTGAAGCTAAAGTTTAGTTTTATAAATGCCAACACATATGTGCAGAGTCCTAGCCACCACCTCCAGTCACCAGTCTATTTGATAATGTTCTCATCTGCTAATCTCTCTTGCTATCTCCCCTCCAATCCCTACTCTTTCTTCCTCTGGCCTATTATACTCTTCGCTGCCACACAAGTTTTCATTGCCCTTCCCGACACATTTGCTATTTGTAACAAATCTTCTGAGCCACAAGCACAATGCAAGATAAAACATCCCTCCAAAATCACCGTTATCTGCCTTTTCAGAAAAAGCAAGTGGTGCTTATGAGACTCATTGGCTTTGTTTTGCTATTCTCGTGAAATCCATCTACAACTTTAAGTTTTCAATCAGAACCCACATGCATCCTGCATTGCCATTCTAATATGGTGCCAAGGAATATTAGTATACCATGTGTTCCTCTTGAAGAGACACCTCACATTCACAGCAAGCCCAATTTCTCTCCTCAACAAAAACACCTATAAATCTGAGTATCAGTGACAAGCCAGTATTCATTTTAATTGTAAGACACCTGGAGACCTTTGGGTAGTGGGCAGCATATAAGTTGTATAAATAAATAAACATTTAAAGTGGGTAGCTTTTAACACACTGTAAAGAGATCTATTCTTGCTTCATTATTCAAGGCTGTCTAGATCCTTCTTTATGCAACATAAAATCCTTTGGTGTGGCAGACTCATCCTCTTTTGAGATTTTCAAAAGTAAAAAGAGTAGTAGTAACAAAACCCAACCAAGAAAGATTTTAGATCCATGCACCTTACATGCACCTCTTCACAGCCACAATCCAGGCAAATTCTCAGTGGCATGTGCTTGTCCTCTTTTCCTGGACTGGAAATGAGTGGGACCTCCAACTCCACTAAGATTTCACTGGCTTCTGCCTTATGCACACCATATTATGAAAAGCCAAGATACAAAGCATTTTCAAAAAAGGAAAAAAGTATACCACAGTCCTTACTGTAAGAAAGAAGGCAGCAGCAGTAGCTCATCTAAAAATGCTGAACTGAACACAGCTGTGAAATCAATGCATTTAACACAGAAAGCTACCACACTATAGCATCTTCTACTCAACCTAACCAGCTAGCCTTTTCAACTATAATGTAGGGATCTGGTACCACTGAACCCCCCTTTGCTAGCTTAGCAAAAAGAACAAAACCTGGCTCCAAGGGTTGTCTGTTCAACACCAACAGTGTCACATGTGCTTATTTTGAGAGATCACCATGTCATTCGCGTCCTCCAATTATCTTTATTATTGACTCTTTTTCTGGGTGTTCTTGGCATGTTTATGGTATAACCAGTGGTGTGTCATTTAGAAAGGAGGTCCCTTTATGAAAGAGAATGCTCGGAATTTAGGAAAGCAAAGAGAAGTTTCAGTGTATTCCATTCAATAAAAGCACTTGTAGTTTCCTATCTGAAGGCTACACTTGCTACCTTGTATTGTTTACTTCATGGTCTATATGTCAGAATAATCTTCGTCCATGTGAATCCTATTTAATTCATGTTCAAACAGTGCCCAATTTTTGTAGCATTGTTAAAGGACTAGAGCAGTTTTGGCAAAACCTATGGCATGGGTGCCAAAGACAGCACTCAGAGCCATTTCTGTGGGCACCTGACATCACCCCTTCACAGGTACTTGTATACAGGTTAAACTGCTGTATTGGCACTTTGTGAAAAATTTGTGGGTTTTGAATCACAGTTTGGGCACTCGTTCTCTAAAAGGTTAGCATCACTGGACTAGAGTGTAAGCTTTGACTAAGAAATACATCACTCTATTGATACCTTGGAACAAATGTTTTATGTACTGAATGGGCATATTCTGCTTCAGTGCAATTATCAGTTGTCTGCTACTATAAAGTTCGCACATTCCAATGCATACCATGCATCTGTCTGCATAGGTACAAATATATATATACATTTTGCATTGCATGACCTGTTTCTGATCAGCAAGATGAAGTCTCCCCCTTGAAAGAGCAGTGCAGAAAGCACTACAATGTTTGATTTAGATGCAAGAGGGCAAGGTTCACCTTCCAGCTCTCAGATCACTGCACAGCCTTAAGCAAGTCACCAACTCTCAGCTGCACCACTGCTTCTCCCACTGAAGGTTCTGAAGAGGACTGAGAATGCAGACCATTGCAGTGCATTGTGTGTCACAGAACCTCAAGATAATACTATGTGCAGAAACATTTCCTGAGAGAAAAAAGTGAGCAGTATAGCAGGATATGAGGACGAAATTCAGGCCAGATACAATTGCTGGCATCTCCAGTCAAAACAGACCATACTGTACAAGTTGGACGAGCAACTTCACCTTGCAAGGAAGCTTCATACATAGTACATGTTAAAAGTCTGCTATTCAGCACTTGACTCTAAGCTATATAATAATAGTTTAACATAGCTCAGGGACTGGATTATTCAGATAAAACCTGGTAGCAGTGGCAAAAAAAAGGACAACCATGACTTAGCAACACTTAGGAAGTTACATTTTAAAATTTAACTTAATGAATGGCAGCCAGTGGCGGGGTAAGATGGGGGCACCATGTTGGGAGTGCACTACAAATAACATACTCAATTGCTACCATCAGTCAATCTGACAGGTATCAGAGACAGAACAGTTGTACAATACATTTCACAAAGAAACCAACACACCTGCACTGGACACACTGCTGTGCTAATGCAAACACATGTTGGGCTGTTGGTTTTATTCATTTTTGTGGTTCTCTTAGACAGAAAGAGGATGCTTTAAAATAACTGGAGGTGCTCTGAGATACAGAGGAGAAACCTGGTCCTGTTCTACTGCCTATCTCTGTTGGCACACTGCACCTCTGGTCTCTTTGCCCCTTCCAGACTCACCACAGAAGTGAAAACAGATGGAAAGTATGGACAGTGCAAAACGTTTGCAAGGAACCATTTCAAAAAAGAAAGAAAGAACAAGATTCCAGTCCTGACAGGCATATCCAAGTTGTTAAGAAAAAAATTAAACCAAGAAAGCCAAGAAAGTGCTATTTAATTTCGCAAACACAAGAACTAAAGGCAGATTAGTAGAAATAAAGAGGGGGAAATATTTAAGAGTTCAAAGACGAAAGAAAAGAGCAAACACGAGCCCAACATTTGAAGAAAAAGTCAAAAATAGAATGCGGAGGAGTAAAGCGGGGCTATAAAAACCAAGCTACATGTACTTGTTTTAAAGGGAAAACAGAAAGGGGTGAAGCAAAGGAAAAATCGGTCGAGAGATGGGGAGAGAAAGTCAAAAAGGTGGTCAACTCAGTTGCTACACCTCACACTGCAAGCACAACAAACGAGCAACCCCCAAAATACACAAGAAATTAGGAAGCCGTCTCTTTTAAAGAGCCACAGAATCAGACCAAAAATGAAAAGAAAAAGTAATTCCCAAGCAAATCTTTTGTTGGGGTTTGAAAAGAGTCAAGGGGGAAAAAGAGTTGGAGGAGGAAGAGGAGGAGAAAAAAAAAAATACTCACCAAGCAAGAAAATTTTCAGAAGTAAAAATGTCAAAGAAGTGCGTGAGAGACAGGGAGGGAGGAAAGAGCAAGAGAGCCACCAACACAGACAGAGAGAGAGTTAGAGTAATCGCCCAGCAGCAGCCCGAGCCACCGCTGGTTTCCCCTCAACTAACACCAGGCTCCACCTCGACCGAGCTCCGAACACACTGACGGCGCTGGGAGGCCGGGCGCTAAGAGTCCTTGCCGCGGAAGAGACCATTGCTGGGACTGAACACGGGAGAGGGAGAGAGGGGAAACTCCCGGGAAGGATCCCCCTTCCCAGGACCGCCAGTCGTTTGCCGCTGCGACGTATAGAAGAGCGCAGAAAAGCCCGTGAAAGGGGACTCGCTGAGAGACGGGAGCGGTACCTGCGAAAGGGAGTCGTTCCCCCCTACTCCATCCGTCTCTTTGGACAAGTCCTCTCCAGAAGTGGGAGGAGGGAGGACCAGGGGCGAGGGAAGGAGGTGCTGGTTTATTTTCTATCTAGGCGCTGCTTGTTTGGATCGTTCCGTGATGATCTCGTTGAGTAATCATCCGAGTTTTCGACGACTTAGGATCCCTTGGGACGCAGGGCTGGGGGCCTTAAGGCACGATCTAAATTCCATGAGACCAAGAGTCAGCGTGGAGCAATAGCTCTATGGGACCGTAAAAATAAAATAAACATGCTAATTGTTGAGTCCTGTAGCAAGTCGACTGGACGGAGGTGCTTCTTTTGTGTGCATGGAATCAAGTGTCGCGACGTCTCATAAACTAAACCAACTAGTTACTGAAGGTTGGAACTAAAAGCTTCGCCTTTTGGGGCTTAGTTTCTTATAGGAGCCTAGAAATGTGACGATGATTGTAATGATCGGCATACTGTACTTGTATGTGTGTCTGATCCAGCGAATAAGGTCAGTTTGTTAAAGTGCCTTATTCCTAATTTCTTTTCCTTTCCTCCTAAAATCCATTCCCTGAGATTGTGAAGAGCTCAATTTGAGACTAAGCCGTTGCCCTTACTTAGGGTGGGGGTGGGGGAGAGATGGCTCCAATAGAACTGGTGTGGTCCCTTTATCACACAACTTCAAAGTAGAAGTAATGTTTATGGAGAATCCCATGCCATGGAAAGTGAGGCTCATAAGAAATCTAGGGTAACTTGCCCAGGTCACCTCCAAAGCCTTGCCCAGGCCTTGCAAACACAAGGGTTTGGCTTCAATTATTGAGTAAATCCATATAAAGTTACATTTTCCTTTTTCTCCTGTTGTCTTCAGGTTTTCCCAGCATTACTGTCTTTTCCAGTAAGCCTTTTCTTTCTCATGATGTGTACATCTTAGTTTAATTACCTTAACTTCTTATGAGAGTTAAGGCATGATGCACTGTAGAACCCACTTATTTTTCTTGTGGTTCATTGTATCCATAAAGCTTTGCTCTACTACTATTCAACTTGATACTATCTAGGTTCATAAAGAACTCTAGAGAACCGGAACAATTGTGTCTCTTCACTTAAAAACATTGTCTATTTGTATATTTTGCTTTTTAAAATGGTTATGGATGAACACAACTCTTTTTTTTTTTTTGGCAGAGAGATTCTTGCACTAGAGCAACATTCTGCAGCTATAAAATATGAACACTAATTGCCAAAGCCTTTATTAGCTGGAACCATAAAATGATGCCAATTAGAAAATGGGAGTTGATTCACATTGTTAGAAGCTTGCAGTTCTGGGTTTCAGGATTACTGGGTAACTTGGTTTATCTTCTAAAAGAAACAAACAGATAAAAAGTACTGTAGTTAAGTTTTATTAGGAAGAGGATGGGTTGTCTTGAGAAAGGATTAAATAGGAAGTTCATTGAAATTTATTTATCCATTTACTGTATTTTAATCATTTACACTCCACTATTTAGCTGGCAAAGCTTATAAATCATTAGAAATAAGGCACTTCCTGCGTTCAGGTTGTATTCTAAAGGGATCTGATGCAAAGGGGAGGGAGAGAAAACAGTAAAATTCAGATGTTAATTCTTAATTTGACATCATTACTTTAGTGTTTTTGTTGTTGTTAGTAAGGGTAGAAATAGTATTTAGTTACCTCCTTCCATGAGACCCACCTCCCAAAAGTTTAACAATAACTGTTACAACAGGATTGGAAAACTGTGACTTTCTATATGCTCTTTTAGGTGTACAATTCCCATCAACCTTAATCAGGATTCACAATAGTGAGGGTCTGTGGAGACTGTCCGTCATCCAGAAGAGGTGATCCAGGAGTTGAGTCATGGCAACTGGAATCTTTTGTGTGTGTGTGGGGGGGGAGTTCAAGACATTTTGCTACTCATCCAAGTAACTTCTTCAGTCTGAATAGCAAAATGTTTTGATCCCACAAGAAAAGACATTCCCCCAGACAATAGTGAAGGATTATGGTAAATTAAGCCATAAAAATCTGGAGGTGACAACTGATTTTGCAGTCTTAACTGATATCCACTGGCTTCTTAGGTGATTATACTTTTAAATTGCTAGCTCCTGTAACTGCTTTATTAATTTCTCTCTCCCAGACTTTGGTGGCATGTGAAAATCTCCTTACTTCCTCCTCCTAAACAAACTCCCTTAGGATCATAGATAATTTGAGTTTCCAACATACTGGCAAAGAGGCAGTTCCTATATCATGCACGTTTATGGTGTAACGTAAGCTAACACACTCTTAATAAAAGTTCAGAGCCCAGAGAAGGCCATTTCCATTTGAACTGCAAGCAGTAATAATCATTTCCAAAGCAGACAAAAATGAAGAGTCAAACACTTAATCTTTTCCTGTTTTTCCTGTTTTTCCTCCCTTGCCTGGCAGAAATTTGTTGGATTGTCAAGACGCTGCTATCCTGCACATTGCTCATTCCTTTGTTGCTACTGTTTTTATTTTGCCCTTTTATTATATCTGCTTGCTTTTGGATGAAAATATTCCAACGTCTATAAACTGCCCGTACTGCTTCTTGTTTTCCCACCATTCCATCATACAAGTTCGAGACACCAGAGCAATATGTCTTTCATTAGTAGCATGTGTGTGTTTTGTACACACACACACCCATGTGTACAGCTGCATACTCTATTTTGAATGTCCTTGCACTTGTGGCATGGTGCCTAATGTCACCCATTACCCACAAACATGGAGAGTGAGAGAACAGCGGTTTCTCACATTTCTTCTGAGGCATTTTATACCACATGCTGATGCCTGTGAACTTTGAGAAACTGTTTCCTTTGGCAACTTGCAGTTTTAATTGCTATGCATATGGTTAAGCTCTTTTCATTTACCTGAAAGTTAGAAGAGGGCATAACTAGGAACTGCTTACTCATTAGAATAAATGTCACAGTTCCACCTGCCTCCCTCCCCCTTACTTATTCCTTCTAATGTTCTTCCAGTTGAGCAAGCAAGTTTGTAAAAGCAATTTTAATTAAACTACGTACATCTGGTTGCAGCTGTGCACCTAATGAGGGGGCTAAAGGGTCACTGACAAATGTTTGTATAAGCACTCACCCTTGTTCCCCCCTAGGAAACTGGTGCTCATCTCTAATCCATCCCACAGCTAATGGATGCTGCTCTTCTCGGTGCCAGACAACCTGTTTTGTTGATGTTGTAGCTCTTGTTGTTGTGTTTCTTGACCTGAAATCTCATTAAGATACAAAAATGAAGTGTGGCAAGAAGGATTATTTTCAATTTGTGACAAATGCAAGCAATCAAAAGAAAACAACCAACCACCTCTTAGAATTTGTATAAAAAGAAACTGTTCGACTTGCCTTTTCTTCCCATTTTCCTGACCACTGTAGGAGTTCTCCTCCTTATAAACACACAGTTTATTCCAGAAATACTGAGCGAGGAAAAATTACTTTTTGAACTGCAATTTCCACTGGCTGCTGTAGCTCAAAACTGCAATTGGTGCAAATGCCAAATAAATCTCCCTAAACATAAAGATGAGTCCTGTGTCTACCAGTTGACTGATTTTGTACTTACCAAGCTCAGCTAGGGTTTTGCTGCACAGCATTTGTTCTTTATGTCACATCAGCCTTCTCCAAATCTCATAATTTTCTTATAGATCTGTGCCCGTCTCTCCCACCAACAAGTATTAACCTGAAGGCAAGTTGATAGGTAGTAGGGCTTTGCACAGGGAACTCCAGCTTGGTTTGGAGCCTGATTCAGAATGGATTCCAATTTAGTCTGGTGTGATCTGTGCCCCTTCTGATTCAGTTTCACCTGACGCAAATGGTAAAGCCTCCTGTTGGCTTGTATTGCAAAATGAAATCTTTCTCTCTCTCTCTCTCTCTCTCTCTCTCTCTTCTGATGTACATGGAAGTTGGGGATATGATAGACCACACATAGGGGAGTAATTTCAAATTTCAGGTAAATGAGGTCAAGTCCATTATTAATTCAGGCTTCAGCTGGAGTGGGTGTACCACCCTAGTAAATAGATATCACATCAGTTTAACTGGCATGGCTTCCATGAAGGGATTTTAGGAGTAGGGGGAGATATCTCCCTTGAAATATTGTAGTCCCCTGTAAAGAGAGTCATAATCCCCCCATGAATCCAGTTTTATCTTATGCATGGTTAACACTTGAGTTGATGAATAAAAAAAACATGCAAGATGCTGCTTCCATGAGATCATTTTTCATTCCTTTGCAGCAGTTTACATTGCTTCACATCTAAGATTGGAGAAGTTACATTTTTGGACTATAAGTTCCAAAAATCCCCAGCTGGTATAGCAAATAGCCATGATGGACACCTTGAAGATGCAGTCTAAGAAGTAAAATTTTCCAAGCTCAGATTGAGTTTATGGAATGTTTCATAACTGCTGGAATGATTTGCCTAGTCATATATGTGAAGATTCACAAGGACACTGAATCATTTTGTTAGTTGCTGCTAGTCATCTACACAATCCATTTATTGAATACTTATTTGATGGCTTGTACTCACAAGCTTATGGTGTTTGATACCCTGTGTTATAGATCTGATATTTCACAGGCAATTGCATGTGCTTCCACACAAGAAAGTGACAAAGTGATGACTTGGGTGTTCCTTATGTAAAAACATCAATACACTTCTAATAATGCAGTTTTGGATTGGTGTATAAGTGTGCAATTCTCTAATGGAACTGTTTAACATCAAGATCAATTTGCCAATATATCCAAACATAAAACTAACAATATGTATTACGGAGTACAGTGGAACCTTGACTTATGTCATTAATCCGTTCCAGTGGTCTAGACTTAAGTCAAACATGACTTAAGTCAAATTTTCGTTTTCATTTTTTTTCCCATAGAAAGTAATAGGAAAGTGGATTAAACATTTTCCAGGTGATGAAAAAGACCCCGAAAATGAAAAAAGCAATTTAACACAAATTTGACTGGGATAGGAGACTCTTTCTGGGGATGTAAATGAAATGTCTCTTCAAAGAGAGGAGGAGACAGTGGAATTATAGTCCACACGTTATACGCCTCCACTTTTTAATGCTCATAGCAACAATGTCTAACATTTAAGTTTACTGATTTTTAATGGAACGTTTCCAAGTTCTGAACAACTTTGCTTACCATTAGAGTCCCACAACTTTACAGCTCCCCAACTAAAATGCTTCATTGTGGACCAGACTTCTGCAGCCAGATTTTTTACAAGACTGAGCCAATCCAGCGAGGCCAGGATACTTATTTGGCCCTTCTTCTCCTCGGCAGCAGCTTATGGCTTCGGTGAGGCTGAGGACCAGCTCCAGGTGCTCTGAGCTATTTCACAGGCAATTGCGCCGCTTCCCGGAGAAGGGAAAAGGCAGGAGCAGTGATGGCGGCAGCTGTGATGCTGGGTTGTAAAAACATAATAATGCAGTTTTGGATTGGCCGGGGCTCCAGTTCTCTAAGTCAAAGCCTGCGACTAAGTCAAACAGGCCCCTTCTTGCTGCAAGTCAAACATAAAAGTAACAGTATGTAAGTCAAGGTTCCACTGTATAGACTTATTGTACAAACCTAATAACAGCACCTGCAGCTGACTGAGAAAGCTTTCATACCTTCTGGGTGATCCCAACCCACCATCTGGGACTGGGAATCAATGCTATATGATAGCTCAGTAAGCTGCGTTCTTATACTAGGAGCCAATGTCATCCTCTTCTTTCTTTGTATCCTATGATATTTTTCTTTTTGCTTTTTATTAGAAAACCTACGTCTGTTGAGCAATCTGTTTTTTAGTCACTCCCCTAGTGGCCTCACAGTTCAAGAAATACAGTACAAATAACTGTAATATGTACTTAATTTAGAAAAACAAAATTTTCTCTTTATTGGAACTCACACACACACACACACACACACACACACACACACACACACACACACACACACACAGAAGTGGACCCTTGTGTCACAAACGGTTTGTATAACATAAAATCTGTACAACATAAAAAAATTCCAGAGATAATGGAAATTTGCTTAACAGAATCACCTATGGGGCAAATCCATACAACATAAAAATGGTCACAATTAGGGATTACTCTGTTTTCAATGCATTCCTGTGGGGACTTTGTATAAAGGAAAATTGCTTAACAAATTTTGCTTATACAAGGTACTGCTGTATATCACTTTGCCACATTTGCTGCTGTGTAACATTTGGAAATGAATTCCTCTACTTTGACATTGTTTGCTTCATTGTTATTCTTTCTGTACTAGTAGAAGAAAATAAAAAATTCATTAAAAAGAAAGAAAGAAAAAAAAAGATCGCATGGCCATTGTGCCTCTTTCTTGTGTGGCAGAAGAATGCAGACAAAAGGAGGAGAGATTGAGGTCACAAATATTTTAAGGCTTTTTAAAAATACATAAAACCTTTAAATGCCTTTTTTATTTGTTAAACCTAGTTATACAAAATAAAGAAAGGATGTAGGCAGGAAACCAAGGTTAAATTTGAATATCATGCACAAACAACTCTGCAGCACAATCCATTACATTTTTATGGAGATGCAGAGTACAGTGTATTGAAGGCTTTCATTGGCCAGGATCTGATGGCTGTTGTGGTTTTTTGGGGGCTGTTTGGCCATGTTATGGAAGTTTTTCTTCCAGACGTTTCACCAGTCTCTGTGGCAGACATCTTCAGAGGGAAGGAGCTCAGGGAGCTAGGAGTTCTCTCTGTGCTCTGGGGTAGAGAGTGAGAGTGTGGGGTTTTCTATAGTTGTGGTGGTGGTGGGGACTATGTGAACTATTCAGCAGAATAGTTCACATAGAGCACAGTTTATTTCTGAGCGAGCATGGGACCTCTGCCTAAACCAGACTCCTTCAACCTAATTCTCTCTTAATATATTGAACTGCCAACCCCCATTGTCATAGTCCTATACATGTCTAGAGTAAAGTAAAGTAAGCCTAACATATGTTAGCACTATTTAATTCCTGGTAAATATGTACAAGATAGCAATGTGCACCTTTAGTTTGAAACATTACTTTAAAAAAATATTTTAATTAACATTTTAGTAAAAAAAACAGAGCAAAAATGACAAATGTAACTTTCAACTGAAAAACAACAACTAGTCATCCATATTGGGTGAACTAAACATTAAACCAAATACTATATCCAGTTATAAACAAGTTTACCTTTATTGGGGTTATTAATCAAAATAATAACACAAATTATACCAAATGAATAATACAGCACAACTTCTCATCACACTGAGCTCTAAATAACTTTGATATTCTATGAGACACTCCATGTTCTATTGCTTGATGGATATATGACTTAACAATGTGAAGTTCTTAAGATGTGGTCTCTGTGTAGGCAAGGGGTTTTTTTGACAAACCTTACTTCAAGGAACTCCATTATTCCAGGTTGAATACTAAATCCTGATGAGTTTCCAGTGTCATTTCTCTAGGAACTTTTCCTGCTGGAGATTCAGAGCCAAATATGTAGTTATTAAATTACTTTGATTTTGCAATAGAACATGAAAAGAGAAACACGGTGTTTGGAGCTTAAGAATTTGGAGGATAATCTGCATCCCAACATTAAAGATGAAAGTTAGAGTCCAGAAGTTTAGACTTTTGAAAATTAATAGGGAAATAAGTTGTTTGTGAATTGAGAAATAGAATTCTGTGTATGTCAAGAACTCTGATATAAAACCAACCTGTATAAATAAAGGCTGGTTCAGATTTTTGGAGTTGCAGAAGTTGAACTCTTACAAAATAATTTACTTTGTGGGAGTCTTGCTTTTGATAGATCAATAATGCTATAGGGATGAGACTGTATGGGATTCTCTGACAGTTGGCTTAATTTGGATCAGAAGGGTCAGGACTAGGTGTGAGAAATCAGCAGCTCTACTAAGAACCAAATATAAAGCACATGTCCAATGCTCCCCTCATCCCTGCTGCTCCTAAGGAGCAGAAAAGACCCCCCCCTTTAAGGACTAATTGGATCTACTTTTTGGAGGAATATTAGTGACTCATATGGCCTCTATTCTACTTCTCATGGAATCTCTAGCCAGGCGTGCTGAAGCCTTCAAGTAAATAAACTATATTGTAGGAAAGAGGCAGCTTCTCCTGGTTAAATAAGCACTTGTGGGGGGGGGGGGGGTGGGGGTTTTCAGTCACCTGTATTCATTTTATTTGTCTACAATGTTTTGACCCTACTTTTCTCCCAAAAGGGGCCTAAGACAGCTTGCATAATTAAAACATTACATTAAAAGCTTCAAACTGTAAATTATTCAAATTTTGAAGAATTTAATAATGGTATCTTAAAATGTTAAGTAAAAGCATTACTAAAAACAGATTTAGAAGCAACAAAATATAATCCATCCCATTTATGTCCCCTAGTCAGTCACTAAGGAAGAGCCTGGATGAAGAGAAAGGTCTCAGTGCTTGCAAACAGTAAAGATGGGGCCAGCCTAGCCTCCTGTGGGAGGGAGTTCCAGAGCCCAGTGGCAATGCAGAGAAGGCCCTCTCCTTTGTTCCCACCAAGACCACCTGTGCGGGTGGTGGAACTGAGAGAAAAGCCTCTCCTGATGCTTCTAGCACCAGGAGATGCTCATAACCAGAGAGAATGGGTTTTGAGATAGCTTGGGCCCAAGCTAGCCCTAACCCTAACCCAAGCAATTTGGGTCTTTATAAGTTAAAACCAATACTTTGAATCGTGCTCAGAAATGAATCAGACACCAGTAGAACTGCTCTAAGAGGTGTGTTATGTGGTCCCCTTATTCAGCCCCAGTTAACAACCTGGTGGTAGCATTCTGTACCTGCTGAGGTTTTCGAGCACTTTCCAAAGGCCACCCCATGTACATTGTGTGACAGCTGTCTAGCTGGGATGTATCACTGTAGGCTCTTCTGGAATGGGTGCAGTTGGCAGGCTTGTTTTAACTGCACAAAGACACTCCAGGCTCAGAGATGAATCCAGGAGCACACCCAGCTGTACACCTGTGTTTTCAGAGAGAGGGTAACTCCATCCAGTACAGTTGCCAGACAGCTGGCAGATTCAACCCCAAGACTCTTCTGCCAACCCCAGGCATCGGATTCTGTATCAAGTGAATGTGCCTGGGGGCAGAGGGGTGGTGGGATATTTTCCACATGCTGTTCTACAATTGCAAGAGCCCTCTCTCCATCATCATTTGCCTAAATGAAGGGATGTGGTGCCGCTAGTGGGGCTTTAGTTGCTCTTTTCCTATGGCTGCTTGAACTCCATGGGGAGTTAATCCTAAAACTAAGGATTGGCTCATTAAATCTCATAACGTACCAAAGTGTTCTTATTTTCCTCTTTCTTTGTTCCTTTTTATTTTGGCAAACCAAGCATACAGACATTTGCTGCAGTTAAGAACACTGTGAAACATATGCATGTCCAAATGAAGCCAATGGTGCTGTTCAATACTTAATTACATAACTTTTTAAAAAGATTAAAACAGCAGCAACAACAAGAAAAATGGATGCTCTCTTTATTTCATACACAGTGCACAGGACCTCTCTGAACTCTGGCCATGCCCAGAACTCAGAATCCAATTTTCCTCCCTGGATTCACATGACATCCTTGATCTTCCAGTAGATTCAAAATAACATGTTGCAAGAATACAGCAAAGCCCGCTCAGATAGCTGCAAAGTGCATAAAACTGCTCAAGGGGAAAGAGTATTTCTTCTGTATCCAATGTATGAAGTTAGCTTGCTCTGGAAGAGTGAGCAAATAGACCTGTTACACCTGAAATTGAGCCTGACGGAAGAAGCAGAGAGCTGCATATGAAATGAGGTCTGGGCTCTCTCTGCTCCACGGCACCTAATCATATGAGGCTATATGTCTGGCCCTCTGATGATTCTATAATTACTTGTGATATCTCTAGAAGTGATCCACATTTTTCTATATGCTTAGTGTCCGGTTGCTGAAAAACTGAAAATTTATCAATAGAGGAAACGCTATGTCTTGACGAGAGCCAATTCCATAATGCACTGGTCTTGAAACCTTTGGAGGATGGTTGTAGGATGTCTGGATTCCTAATGACTTCTCGTACATTCCTGTTTCAAAATGAAGATCGGCTTGACAAGGAGAGAAAAGTCGTGAAAGGGGGAAAGCGTGGCTGGCTGTATCTTACAGAATCATCTCTGGAACAGTTGTCAACCTGAATATTTGTTAGTAGGAAGGGTTCCTTTCAAGTGTAAAAAATAAAATTGGGACTTGCTCGCAAAAAAGCTCATCACTGAATAAATTGCAGTTTGAGGAGAGGTCACCATGTTAATCTGTAGTAGCATATCCAGCCAAAACAAAAGAAAAATTAAAAAAAGGGAAAAATGCTGTGGCAGCTTAAAGATTAATTACTATATTTTAATATGAGGTTTAGTTGACAAGTCTGTTTCCTCATTTAATAACATTCTTTCCTGACTTCAGGGCAAAAGATCTATTAAATGTTGGAATTCCAACCACATTATCGATGAAGCTTGGTTTGACTGGCCCAGTGACTTGATAGCTGATGTTTAACCCATTGTAAGGGAGATTGGGTGGGAAGTGAAGGGAAAGGTTCATATTTTATATATTTATTATTTTAATGTATATGCCATTGCTCCACCCAAAGGCACAAGACCTACATTACAGTAGATATAATACAGGAAAAACATAGTCTTAAGAGCAAACTGCATCACCACTCAAGTGATAAGAACATGCCTGAAATTATTGCCTTTTTAAAACATCCTTTTGCGTTGGAAATTCCTGTTGGCACAGCTTTCCCATAGGAGATCCCCCCCCCCACGGAATAAGGTAGATTGAGTGTTCTAGGTCAGAAAGCACTCAAAAAGATACCATGGAAAAGCACTGGAAACCAGCCAAGTCCATGCACACATTGCCTTCCCACATGTATCTTGTTTCCAAGCTATAATTAGTTCATTTGACATTTCTTACCATTTTGGAAACACTTTGTACTCCAGCTGGCTCTGGATTATTGCTGCTTGGTTATAAACAAAAACCTAATTAGATTAACAAGCTTGTTTTTCCCCTTCTATTTATACCTCTCCTCTGTATTAATATTTAAGAACACTTTGTGGAACACCTGAATGTGCTGCTCTGCTCTTGCATTATGATTATAAATACAAGTAGTATTTTTGTTGTATTAGTGGCTTGTTTTGTCTTACTTTATTTACCATTTATGCACCGCCAGCTTGTCCAAAGACAACTCAAGAAAAGAGAGAATTGATGGTTAAGCAGGCAGGGACCTTCAGTCAATCTCGCTGGATGGTCACTTCCCTTGAAGTGCCTCCTACAAGGGTCAAGACTCATGGTCTCTGTAGTAGCCTGCTACAGAGCATGATCTACTGAGTCCATTCTATCAGTCCCACTGAACAACTGCTGGCTTTCTTTCCTTCTCTGTCATGCCTTCTTCTAAACTTATTTTGTTTTATTTACTTACTTGACTTTTATACTGCAACCATCCAGCCCAAGTTACCTTATATTATGTTGTAACCACTGATCAGTTTAACCCAGTACTGACAACTCTGATTGGCAGTAATATCTCTTCAAGAGTTCAGGCAAGATTTTCTCCTAATCTTACTATGAAATCCCTTGTATGCTGAGGGTTATCCCATCTGCCATTGCCAAGCCTTAGGGGAAAGGAGGATATACACCCAGGGCAGATGTACCCTTCTGCCCCCCCCTCCAGATATGCCCCTGGTGCAAAGTATAAGTTCCTGTTACTTTCCCTTCTTACAATTTAAAAAAAATCTTTAAACCAAACCTAGACTTAAACAGTCTTAGAGGACACCTTTAAACAGAGGACTGTAATCCAACACCACTTAAAATAATAGTATCACCCCTTTAAAGCAAGGCCTCAGAGTATCAATCCTGAGATTCCAGTTCAGCAAAATAATTTTCTGTAATCAATTGGCATGCCTGAGTGTAGAGGTGGAAGAGTCTGCAATCAGTCATCATGAGCCTTCAAACCGTAGATAGCAAAGCTGCTACCTAGGTGTGAGCAGGTCTTTCAAGAAGGTTTTCACAGGACCTCTCATTTTCCCGTGTTCACGCTGATGGGGTGAGGACTTACTTTTTAACAGGGATAAATTCTGTGTCTATTATTGTATTCTTTTTTCAAATGGACCCAGTAATGGGTGCGAGTTTGTGATGACCTAAGTGTGCTTCTATAAGCTTTAGAAATATACACATTAGCCCTATTCAGTGAAGCTCAATGCTACAACTGCCATCATGGTTACAGGGGAGAGTCTGGCCACACCATCTCCGTGCCTTGTTTTGCTCATGCTAGCAGTCCTGAGTCTGAAAAGGAGAGATTCCTGCTCAGGTGTTAGCTTTACACAGAATCAAGATCCCAGGAGTACTTGGCCATATCTATGGCTTGTGTATTTGCCCATTTTGAAACAATCCAATGAATATTATCAAATATTGTCATTTCTTTCATGGGATACATCACATGCCTAGAAATGGGTGGACTTGTTACAAGTCATGCCTGTATTTATTTATTTATTTATTTATTTATTTATTTATTTATTTATTTATTTATGTTCAGGTAGAGTGACTAAAATCCACAACTGAAATAAAACTAACAAATTTCTCATGTATCCATACTTCTTGGGGAAAATTGTACTTAAACAAAAATTTTGGAGAATGGTTCATTGAATTAACAGAATTTAAGAGATTAGTAAAAGATCTGGGTCATTGTGGAATGATGATTTCTAAGTGTATTAAAGAAAGAGAGTTGATTAACAAAGCAGGGTATCTTCTCAAGAACATCAAGACTCTGAGAGCTCTGCAGACCCAATCAGTGATTGCTACAACTCTGATTTGATTAGATCAAGGACATAGAAATGATTTCAGGAAGCTCCATGACAGTTGGATCCTGGATATTCCCTAGTCGGTTTCAAGATATTTTAAGAGCATTTGGGCCTTGCTTGCAGGAACTCTCCAGCTTCTCATATAAGAGCATAAGAACATAAGAAGAGCAATGCTGGATCAAGCCAAAGGCCCATCTAGTCCAGCTTCCTGTATCTCACAGTGGCCCCACCAAATGCATCCGGGAGCGCACAAGACTAGATATCTGTCTCCTGATACCACTCCCTTGCATCTGGCCCTTGAAGTACAGTGCAAATTATAAAACCATTCCAGGCAAAATGGAATCTCCTGGAGCCAAAGTAAAGATGAAACAACATAAAACGCAACTAGCTTTAAAAAAAAAACTGGCACAGACTCTTACCTGGCATACATTAAAGCCAGAGGTGAGAAGCCCAGCGCCTTTCAGTTTCTGGATTGCAGTTCCTATGCCTGAACCTTGGCCATACTGAGTGTAGCTGGAGTCAGTTGGATCAAGAGAGTTCTGGGTTAAATGAAGGTGCTGGAGAATGAACTGGAGTATGACGAATGCAAAATGTGCTCAGTCCCAAAGGATTAAGTTCCTTCTGACCTCTGGAATGGAGAAAATCTGGACTAATGATACCCTCCTGAGATAACTTATTGCTGTGCCACCTTATTTGGTTTAAGGCAGTCTTGGTTGGTTTTTAAATCCATTGAAAGCTAACAAAGTCTTTTTTTTTTTTGCAATTTATTTATAGTTTTCAAACAAAAAAAGTTATCAATCAAAGAAAGGGAAAAAAAAACATTGGAGCGATTCTAATCTTCTCAAACAAAGTTTGCATCTCATCTTAACAATATATGATCCTTAACTATCTCAATTACTCATAAATTAAACAGGAAACTTAATTGTCTTGTAATATTCATCTAAAAATTTGTAGAAATCATGCCATCTTTCTTCGAAGTCTTCATAGCATCCTTCTGGTTTCATTAGTGCCGAGATCTTGTCCATTTCTGCGCAGTTTAACACCTTCATAATTAACTGATTTTTGTCTGGAATATTGTCTGTCTTCCATAATTGTGCATACAACATTCTAGCTGCTGTGATAATATGAATTATTACATTTTTTTGCTATCACCAATATTTTGTTGTATCATAGATAATAAAAAAATCTCTGGTTTTAACTCAAGATTAATTAACATAGTTTGTAAAATAAATTTTTGTACCATACACCAGTATTTTTTAGCCCTCTTGCACACCCACCACATATGGAAAAAAAATCCCCGTCCTTTGTTACATTTCCAACAAACATCGGATATTTTATACATTTTAGCCAGCTTATCAGGTGTTAAATACCACCTATAAAACATTTTATAGAGATTCTCTTTAAATGCTATTGACTTAGTGATCTTTATATTAACCTTCCATAGTTTTTCCCATTCCTCTAACTGAATTTCTGACTTTAGATCCTGTGCCCAGCTTATCATACATTCTTTTACCATCTCATCTTCTACATGTCTGGCTAATAACCAGCTATAAATTTTTTTAATTAACTTTTCATTAGAAGAGAAAATGATTTTATCCACTGCAACTTCTTGATTTGAGAAACCAAATTGCTTTTTATCATTCCTAAACCAAGATTTCATTTGCATTTCCAACCACCAATCTATTCTAAATCCTTGTAGCTGTAATTCTTCTTTTGATTTTAGTTGTAATTTTTCTGTTAACATATCTTTATATCTCAGAGTTTTTTTGTCCTCTATTATGGAGGGTTTTGTATGTGCCAGTTGTGGGGAAACCCAAAGTGGCATTGCTGTATAGATAGAGTTCTTCAATGAGTCCCAAACCCACAACAAGGCGTTTCTTATGCAGTGGTTTGCAAAATCTTTTGGGCTTTTGCTTTCCCATACCATAGATATGCATGCCATCCAAAATTCAAATTAAATCCTTCTAACGTAAGTAGTCGATTATCTTCAAGGGTCATCCACTGTTTCATCCACGTCAGACAGCAGGCTTTATAGTATAAAATCCAGTTTGGTAGCGAAGCCTCCATTTTCCTTTTTGTCCTGCAATACTTTAATTTTGATTCTAGGTTTCTTATCATTCCAAATGAATTTCCTTATTTGTTTATCTAATTCTTGTATTAATTTAGTTGATTTAAGGACCGGTATTGTTTGGAACAGGAATAGTAGTTTTGGTAATACATTCATTTTTATTGCCGCTATTCTACCCATAAAGGATAGTTGTAAATTTTTCCATAAGTTTATTTCCATTTGTATCTCTTTCATTACTTTGATGTAATTGTCTTGAATAAGAGTACTGGTTTTTGCAGTAAGATAGATACCTAAATAGCGGACTTTCTTAACTACCTTGAAATTACATTTTTGTTCCAGATTTTGGACTTCTGTCTCTGTCATGTTCTTTACTAACATTTGAGTCTTTTCTTTATTTATTTTCAGGCCTGCTACTCGTCCATAGTCCTGTAAAGAGTCCATCAAATTTGGAATTGTATCTATTGGGTTTTCTAATATTATCATCAAGTCATCTGCAAATGCTTGTATTTTGAATTGGTGCTTCTTAATTTTAATTCCGGTGATTTCAGGATTCTTTCTAATGTTTCGCATCAAGACTTCCAATGTCAAAATAAATAATAATGGGGAAAGAGGGCATCCTTGTCTTGTACCTTTTGATATCTTTATTGTTTTGCTTAAGTCCCCATTGAGATTTACTTTCATACTTTGATATTGATATATTGCTGAGATGACTCTTCCAAATATTTCCCCAAAGTCCATTATTCTGAGTTGTTCATATAGAAATGCCCAAGATACATTATCGAATGCTTTTTCTGCATCTAAAAAGATCCAAGCAGCAGGTTTGTCGACTTTCTGATCATAATATTCCAGAGAGTTAAGTGCAATTCTTATATTATGGCTGAGTTGTCTTCTAGGAAGAAAACCGTTTTGATCTTTATGTATAAAATTTGTTAAAACATGTTTCAATCTATCTGCCATTATTGATGCGAAGATTTTGTAGTCAACGTTTAATAGCGAAATTGGTCTATAATTTTGTATTAACTCTGGATCTTTCCCTTCTTTTGGTATGAGTGTAACTGTTGCTTCTTGCCATGATTTTGGCATTATTCCTTCTTCCATTATTTCTGCTATAACTTCTTTTAGTGGTATATCCAAAATTCCTTCAAATTGTTTAAAAATTCTGGTGTAAGACCATCTGGTCCCGCTGATTTTTCATTTTTCTGTTTTTTAATAGCTTCTGTTATTTCCATCATCGAGACTGGGTTATTTAATTTTTCTTTCTGTTCTGATGTTATTTTTGGAAGATCTTGGCTTTCTAAATATTCTGCTATTTCGTTTCTTGCTGTTTGTTCCTTAGAATATAGATTTTGAAAGAAGTCTTCAACTATTGTTTTCATCTTATCCATGGTGTTACAATTATTTCCATGTTTGTCTTTAAGACTTGTTATAGAATTCCTCTGTTTTTGTGCCCGTAATTTGTTTGCTAGCCACTTCCCAGGTTTATTTGCATATTCAAAATATTTTTGTCTGGCTATCTTGATTTTGAAGGCAACTTCTTGAGAGATCAATAAGTTATACTGATGTTGTAGTATCTTGATCTGATTTTGTAAACTTGTCTTTGTTGGGTTTTCTTGGAATTCCATTTCTATCTTCATCAATTCCTTTAAGATGTCTGTATATTTTTGTTTTCTTTCCCTATTTTTCTTTGTGTTGTAGCTTATAACCAGTCCTCGGAGGTAAGCTTTGCCTGCATCCCAAACTATGCTTGGACTTGTCCCTTTGTTTCTATTATTCTCATAGTATTCTTGAAGTTTCCTCTTGCACTGAGTTATAAATTCCTTATCTTTTAGCAAAAAGTTATTGAATCTCCATCTTGTTATCTTAGATTTGTTGAAAATTGTCCACAGAATTGGATTATGATCTGCAAATGATTTAGGCAGTATTTCAATGTCTTTTGTTTCTGTCAGTAAATCCACTGATGACCAACACATATCTATTCTGGAGAAGGAGTTATGACGGTGTGAGAAATAAGTATACATCTTCTTCTGTGGGTTTCTTCTTCTCCAGATATCATTTAGGTTCCATTCTTGCGCTAGTTGGAAAAATGAGTGTGGTAATTTCCCTTTTCTGTTATCTTTCCTAGGTTTCAGGCTGTTTTTATCTA
The DNA here is from genome assembly GCA_029282475.1 of Phrynocephalus forsythii. NCBI lineage: Eukaryota > Metazoa > Chordata > Lepidosauria > Squamata > Agamidae > Phrynocephalus > Phrynocephalus forsythii. The sequence continues at coordinate 93,154,714 of JAPFRF010000005.1, read as the reverse complement.
TCATTGGAGAGGGTACTCCATTGAAATCACCTATTATAAAGATTGAAGAGTACTCATATTCTGATAGAATTTCTCGTATATTTTTGAAGAAGATATTTTTTTCTTTATTGTCATTTGGCGCATAAATAGCACAGCATAGTGTTGGTTTCTTATTAATTTGAATTTCAATCAAGAGGAACCTTCCATCTTTATCAGACTTAATCAGACGTGGGTTTAGATAAGGTTTAATATAAACAGCCAATCCTTTTTTCTTTTTCTTTTCATCTAGAGAATGGAATAAAATACCAAGTTTTTCCTGTGTTAAATACTTTGAATCACTAAGTTTAATATGTGTTTCTTGCAAACATGTCAAGTCCAATTTCAGTTTTTTGAGTTTTTGGAAAATTTGCCTTCGTTTTTCCGGGGTGTTCAATCCATTAACGTTACAGGAAAAAAACTGTAATTCCATTATATTTTGTAGTTTTTGTTTTTAATTTCCCTTAGATTATAGGCTTCTCCCCCAGTTGCGTCCTGTGTTTTTCCTGGTTTTGTTTTGTCCTGTCCTTCTTTTTGGAAACTGGGTTGCTTTTTTTCTTTCTTTCTTTCCTTATTTCTATTTCTTCTACGTCTTGTGGTTCTTCCTCTTCTTCCTCTTCCATAATTTCTCTTTGGTCTAATTCTTGATATCCTAATTTCTGATTGTTCCTCTCCAGGAACTTGCTGGCCTTGTTCAGTGAGTCAAGTCTGTAATGCCTCCCATCCCAGGTAAAGTCCAATCCCTCCGGATACATCCATCTATATTGTATTTGATTTGCAATTAGTATTTTCACTATGAAATTGTATTCCTTTCTGATTTGTCGGATTTTCCAAGGTATATCTTTGACAATTCTTATTTTTTGGTTCTTGATTTCTATCTGTGTTTCTCTTGTATCTCTCAATATTTTATCTCTCGTAGATCTCCTAACAAATTTGACATGGACTTCTGGTGGATATTTATTTTTCTTTGTAAATAAAGTGCTCACTCTATATGTTGTATCTATTTCATAATGCGCTTCTTCTGGAGGTATATTTAGTATTTTTGCAATTTCCTCTGTCATCAGGCTAAGTAGGTTTTCCCCTTCTTGCTGAGGGATTGATTGAAATCTTAGAATATAAGCTGATCTATCCAATTCTAGTTGATTAATGTCCCTTGAAGCTCTTTGTGCTGATATTTCAATGGCTTCTGTTCGCAATTCCAACTCAATTGTCTTATCTTCATAAGCATTTAATTGACATTTAAAATTTCTGATGTCTCTTTTGCATTCCTGAATATCATTTTTAATTTCTGATAGTTCTGAAGCTACCTTCTGTATAGTTGTGTTCATTCCTGCCAACATGTCTGTAATTGTTTGTAGTGATGGTGTTTGGGGTGAAGAGGGGGATAAGATGATTCCCCCTCTCCCTGCCATCAACGTTGCTTTTTTTCTGTTGAGGATTCATCTTGATAAATTCCTGTAAGTCAATCAATGGTAGGCTGCACTTGCTTGAAAGAGGAAGACAGATCCTTCCTTTACTGTTCCCTTTATTTGTTTGTTTAATGCAAGGAGAGAGAGAGAGCCATGTAGTGGTCGCCACACCCTGCCAACTTCCAGTCTTTTATAGTTGCATCTTATTCACAGAATGCCTTTAAAGGGACCTTCAAGAGGGTCTCTAGATGGAAGCAGTGATTATCAACCAGTGTAACTATTGGGTATGTTTTTTGACTTTTTCTCTTTTTATCCACAAATAGTTTCTTTATGAATGTATACACGTTTTAAGAAAATGATAAACAGATTAAAGTTCTTACGTTTTAACTTGAATAGTAGCTGGTCATGCTTTGAAAAACAGCTTGTGAGGTTTTCCCAGCTGAAGGTGATTTTGGTTTCTTTTCTTGATGGTTGCCTCAGCTTGCTTCCGCGTGGGTTTTCTTTGACATGTATCCCTACTTTATCTTCATTTCAAAAAGAAGGAACAGCTTGACAAAGAGATGCGAAGTTGTTGAGTAATCTCTGGGTTTGTTTGTTTTTGCTCACGCTTTCTCTTCCGGTGCTGCTTCTTGACTGCAAAAATGCTTCGGGCTTGTCTGGGCTTCCAGGGATAGGAATATTCTCTGTTTCTCCGTTTCTATGGAGACCAGGAACACCCCTGTTGCCCCTTAGCTTCCAGCTCTCCTCCAGAGTGCCGGTCGGGTCTTTGTTTTTAGAAGACCCCCTCAGACAAGTCCATTCCCAGGGCGTTTTCTCAGGAGCTCCTGAAAAACACAGCCGGCTGCAGCAGCAAGAACCCGGAAAGCTAACAAAGTCGATATATCCAGCCGCCTATACTTAGACTTCAAAAATGTGTCCTGCATAATGTTAAAGTTAAGAAGCTAGGGTTGTCTGTTCTTGGGTTTTGGCCCTCAGACTGAAGTGGTGACGTGTATTGGATGACTTGGACTTTGGACTGGAAATCTAAGGGAACTGGATGCTTCTGAGCAGCAGAAGCCTTTAACTCTGATTTTAGTGTAAGTTTTTATTATTGTTTTAATTATTTATTGATATCTGATGTTTTAACTGTTTTAATTTTTGATTGTAAGCTGCCCAGAGACCTTTGGGTAGTGGGCAGCATATAAGTTATAAAAATAAATAAAATACAGTAAAATAAAATAAAACTCTACAGAAAACTTAGTTCTGAAGTATAAATTAGTTACCTAGTAGTCCATCTCAATTCCATTTGAACATTAGGAAGAACTTCATGATGTTCAGAGCTGTTTAGCAGTGGAATATGCTGCCACGGAAGGTGTTGGAGTCTCCTTCTTTGGAGGTTTTTAAGCAGAGGCTGGATGGCCATCTGTTGGAAATACTATGATGAGGTTCATGCATGGCAGGAGGTTGGACTGGATGTCCCTTGAGGTCTCTTCTAACTCTATGATTCTGTGATTCTTGGCTGTTTCTCACTTATTGTAGCGCTTATATCCCTGCTGCTGGAATATTTACTTATGTATTCTGGAGACATATTTACCTATGTCTTTTCTGGAGATTGTGTGTATGTATATTTATATATGTTATGTTCAGTTCTAACTCTGGTTGATATGACTGGAATGGTTGAAAGAAAAATAAATGGACAATAGTCTACTATTGTATGATTGCTTTCCAAACATTTATTATGAAATATTTTACAAGCATGTGCTTGATCATAGCTCAAGGCTGGATAGGACAGCAGTGAAAATGGAAAAACATCAAACTAGCATTAAAACCAATTAAGAACAAATTAAATTAAATTGATGTGCACCAATATTTCAGCCATCTCAGTGTAAAGGAAAAGTATGCCACTCATATTACCTTATTCAGCCAACTATCATCTGCTTCATTCCCATGCCAGCCCCACCAATTACCTGGAAATCAAAAGGAGAGAGAATGACACTAAAGCCAATAAGATAATTCTCATTTACATAATAATTTCCCTGTACTCTGCTTAATAGGCTGAGAGTACTGTCAAAATTATATATCTTCCATTTTAGAAGAAACTTCAGTGCACTAACTGAAAATAAATTACATGGACTTCCATTTTGTCATCTGTTAGTTGAGAGATTTTTTGCAAATGTTTTTTTGTGGCCTAACATGTACATAAGACCTTGTTATTTCCTCTTTCACAAAATCTAGACATGGCTCCTTTCACCTATAGACATGTTTATAGGTGGCAATGCTTACTGCAGAATCCCTCCAAGGGTACAGGTAATTATTTTCTTCTTCCATTTCCTTACACATAGCTCAGTTAGTCTGTTAATTTGGTATTTTCATTTAATGCTCATGGTAGATCGGCAGTCAATGAAAGTGAATACAATACTGTACTTTCTATGTTTCCCTCTTGCTTCCATAGTTTATGAGGCAAGAGCTTTGTCAATGATACACTGTTCCCCACCTCAAATGCTACTGTGACTAGTGTGTCTTCATTTAACCTGACCTGACTTATTTTTTGGTCTGAAGAGGTTAACATTGTATCTAGCATTTATTCACTTCCTAGTATAGCTGCTTGAGAACCAAGTAATGCTACTTTGTGATACAAATATCAATCTGTTAGGAGTTCAGTGGAAACTACTAATTCATCCCATAAAAATACAACTGAAGAAAACTCAAATATGCCAATTCCATCACTTAGGAGAGATTTAGGCCTCAAAGACGATGAAACACGGGCCAGAAATTTTGGCACTGACAACTGATGTACCACAAATCGGTTTGTTGGTTTGTTGGTCTGTCAGGACTTATCACAGACCATAGTATTGAAATCTTGGACTTTGTCCAATGACCAAAGAACATTTTCATTATGGATGATTTACATGGAGTTTCTTCATGCGACCAAGGTATTGACCTTCTTGAGAACCTCTAAAATACAAACAAATAGGGGGGGAAAGAAGACTAGTTTGTGATCCAAATTAAAAATGGAGCTTAACTTCGGTTGCTGAAATACCAGCTTTCTTGGCTTGACATTACAAATGAGGGGGTATGGTGGAGGCTTGGAAGAGAACAATCCTTCGGAAACAGGATATGTCTCTTAGGTTTGATTGAAAGCCCTGCAATTAGGCATAAAAGCAGCCTCTGCAGTAGACTAGAAATGCATTAGAAGAGAATATCATGAAATAATGTGAAAGAGGAGAAGACTTTTATTCATTCCCTCATCTGAGTGGTAGCTGGTTAACTGATAGCTGCTCGTATATATCTGGAACAACTCTTAAATGCTCCAGCCAAGTACTGTACAGATAGAAAAGATTAAAAATAAATAAATTGATTAAGTCCTAAAATATGCATGTTGCTTCATAAATTTGAAGGAGGAGATGAAATTAAAATAATGTTAATGTAGAAGGGGAAAACCCTGACCTAATAGATTTTCAAATTCAGGCAATGCCTTGAATACTGAATCTGTACAAGTTTGCCTCTGATAACCTCTGTAATCAGTCATGTTTGAGAGATTGGAAGTCCTACTCCCCCCCTCCCCCATGCACATTTCCCCCCTTAAATACTTTCTAACCTTTTTTACCTAGTGAGGAAGTCAGGTCCAGAAAGGTTCTCTCCATCCTGGCTACAGCTGTACTCAATGGCAGTACAGATGGCTGAGGATTTTCATTAGGTTCATTTTTGCCAAGAACTTAACGAAACTCACAGATTTCTCCATACATTCAACAGAATGTACTTGAGGATTAAAAATATCTCAGTGTGGGGGAAAGGGAAACTGATAGTTCATTTATCTTTCTACTGAATAAGCCCTGTCCTTTGAGGCTGAATTATTTAAAATAGAGGTAACATACATTGGACCATACAGAGATTTTGGATTTAATTTCCCAGAACCCCTTAAACTATAGTGCCCAGAACTAGACAGAGGGCTCCTGGTGAGATCTGAGGTCTTGAAAATATAAGTCAAAACAGGTTGCATGTCAAATTTGATTTAAAATATTTTCACTGCTGGTGTGTGCTTCTTATGTGATTTTGGAAGAATTGTCAAAGAAACTTTATCTAGCTGTTGAATCCACTATTTTCCAATCAAAAAGGGTGGCCACACTTGTACAGGATTAGAGAGAAGGGTGGAGGAAGGACACAAATGCTTGAACGGAAATTCTTTTCAAAGAAATACCTAATAAAGGAGCAAGACCTAGATCTGGAGTATGTCAGCTCCATGGGGGATGTTGCATAAGAACCAATTAAATGTTAACATTCGTTATATAATTAGTAGGTAACCAACACTAAATAATGCTGCATATGTGCTGAACAAATGACACCATCACATCAGTTGCTCGGGATTTAAATTAGGGCAGATTTCTGGTTTAGAAGAGTAAACAAGAGATGCAAACTATATTCATCAAGCCATGAAACAGATTAGGATTTGACATGTATTTGGAGGAGGCCTGATTACAGATGGGCACGATTTAAAAAAATGGTGTTTCGTTTGTCGTTTGTCGTTTAGGGGTCCGTTTCGGTTCGTTTTTGTTTTTCATGAACTTTTTGCAAAAAAAATTCGTTTTTGTTTCGTTACGTAACGAAACAAAAATGAAAATGAAAAATTGCTGTTTCTTTAGCATTCATTAGAGTTCAGTGTATTTGCCGCAACAAAAACGAAACGCACGACAAAATTTCTGTTGTTTTGGTTCATTTTGTTTCATTTTGGAGACAAAATTCATTTTTTGTTTCATTACGTAATGAAACAAAAAATGAAAACGAAAACAAAAAATGCTCATTTTGTGCACATCTCTAGGCCTGATGCTTCGCAGCATGCACTAGCCACTGATTTGTCAGCTTGGAATGAAGCAAAAAAAAATAAATTCCCTTACTCCTTATTGAATCAGCTGTACTTGAGTCTTTCCCATGATACTTAGGATGAACTGATCGAACAGGAGACTTGGATCACAGCTCATTCGTAATGTCCCAGTACAGTAGATTTTGAAAGGTGCAATTTGTCTTTTCCCAGTATCTTGGGAATGGAGAACAATGACATCTTCCCAAATGTTAGATTATACTCAACTGTTAAAGCAAGGTTTTTGTGAAGTACAACCTATGGACTTCATGAAGCCCCTCAAGGCCAATTTTGAAATCCTTGGCCTCCTGCCGGGGACCCCAACTGCACCCAAGCCCTTTGAAGCATCCAGTCCTGTTTTAATGGTATAGATTAAGGCAGTGATGGAAAGAGAAGAAACAAGGAGCCACTGGATCCTTTATAGTTGGTTGGCAAGGATGTCAGATCCCAACTGCTCCACAACGGCAACAACAAATTAACCCTCCCCTCCCTACAACAAATTTGAGAGCTTACTTTTTTCTCCTTAACAAGTGTTTGTGTTTTGTACATAGCCTCAATAAGTATTGGGTTTCCTATTTAGTACTCAGTTTGCTGGATGGAAGGCAGAGTCAGCCTCAGCTCAGCTACTCGGGAGTGAACCTGTGTTGTGAGCAGAGTTTTAGCTGCAGTACTGCAGTTTAACTTCTGTGCCACAAGGTTCTGAGTTTAATTACAGCTTATGAAATGTCAGTACCTAGCCAGTGTGATTTTTAGAGCCTCTGCTGCTTCTCTCACTCAATTCTTGATTTAAGCTTTGCAATGTCCAGCCTGATAAGGAGAATTTGAAAACTCACCTCTTTGTAATCTTTCATTTGTCCAGTAAAAGTTTTACCCATGCCTATTTTTAGAGTTTGTACAATGAATAATATATTTTGTTCTTGTTTTTTGTTTACTCTATATTCCTCTGTTATTTTGTTCTGGTTCCTCATTTCTTACAGGTTTTACGCATTTGTCTTAAAAATTTGTATTCTTAATTGTGTTGGTTTTGCAATGTGCTTGTAGGTTGTGTTGAAAAAGCACAACCTACAAACAGTATTTAGACCCACCACAAAAATACAACAGATGCTATGGTCTGCAAAGGACAAAAGGAACCCACACACCACTGCTGTAGTATACCGCATATCTTGTAGTTGTGGCCAGGCATGTATTGGGACTGCAAAGCACAGCATCCAGACCAGAATCAAAGAACATGGAAGACACTGCAGACTAAAACAACCAGAAATACCAGCAGTAGCTGAACACACCCTGAAACAAACTGGACATGAAATCCTCTTCCAGGACACAGAGGTACTGGACAACACTACCAATCACTATGTCAGACTACACAGGGAAGCCGCAGAAATCCACAAACATAAGCACAGTTTCAACAAAAAAAGAAGAAAGTCTAAAAATCAACAAAGCCTGGCTACCAGTACTAAAAGCTGCAGAGTAGAAAAGGTGAAACCTGAATGATTCCCACCCAGCCACAAGCAACAGTGATCAGTTCACACAACAGAACACCCATCAACTAGACAGAAGGATTGTTGTTATCCCTGATTGCATTGAAACTTCTTAATCCCTCCATCACAATACAATTTCTCCTGCATAGGACAAGTTTCCACTTTCCCACAACTTTAAAACCCCCAGTCTCACTCACTCTATACCCCAGAGCACAGAGAGAACTCCTAGTTCCCTGAGATCCATGCCCTCTGAAGATGCCAGCCACAGAGTGGAATTGTGTGGTGTCTAGAAAACACCTGCATAGCCTGTTTCATTAGTGTCATAAACATATATAATACAAAACAAACAGATTGTATGCTATTTGAATATGGCTATAAAATGAGCATTTCAGTCCAGCTTTTATAAATCATATTCTGCTGCACTTTATGTAATTGCCTGGCTAGATTATGTGGGAAAGGTGCCACATTCCATGCTTAATGCCCTTTGTGTTGAAACAGAGAGAAATATGAATGATGTATGCAGCTACTACATAAATGCCTGCTTCTGATTCTTTGAGCTGTTGCCCTAAACATTTCTCGGATTTCAAGTCAAATGAAAGCTTACCTTCCTTCATCAAGATTGATTCTATGATTCTAATTCTAGGCAAATGAGAACAAAGCATATGGTATTCGTTTTCAGCTATTATGAATGCATTCTTGATTATTATTTTCATCTATTAGTTTCCAACACTAATTATACCATAATGACATGAAAGCTTGCAAAAAGATGCAAAACCAAGTGCACTGTTATTACATTGTATTATTTATCAGCAATAGTTACAAGGACTCAGATGTTTAAAAATGCTGTCCAAATAAGTTAAGACAATTAACTCATTTGGAAAATATTTAATGTAGTTAATTTGCAAGTCAACTAGTGCTCTTAATAGAATGAACAATTTGGTTTTTTTCCTTTTTCCTTCTGAGTGTTTCAAAGTTCCTCTTCTATTTGCATATTTCTAAAATGTGAAGTTTGAATTTTTCACGCAGATGCTAGGATTTTTGAGAAGTATATGTAGGTAATATCTTCCAAATGGTGATTTGCTTTGCTACTAAATGACAACAGCTTCACTGACTGCCAATCTCTTTCAGGCCTCAATTCAAAATGCTGGCTATTACCTATAAAGCCATATTCAGCTTGGGTTGAGTTATTTGATGGAACATACAACAGAACCCCCATATCTGTAGGGGATTGGTTCTGGGCCGCCCTGAAGATACCAAAATCCACAGATAAGAGCAAATGCTCTTATTTCAAGGTGACAGTAGCGACAGCAGTGGTAGGGTGCCGGGGGCAAAAGCATTTGCCCCAGACTCCCCATCACCCTTGTTGGGCAGCAGAGCGGACTGGGTGGCGTGAAAGTGCGCTGCTGCACTGCCCGGTAAGCTTGAATGGTCATTTACCCATTAGTCTAAAAGAGGACAGAAGAATTTGGTCACTGGTGGACAAACATTAGGCTGCAATTTTACATGTTTCTTGATGTCAGGAAATGTATGGAATTTTGTTGCAAAATACGTTCTTTCACTCTCCCTGCAAATTGCTCTCAGAAACTATTTCCTGAGCTAAAGAAATAGGGGATATTTGCATCTGAGGATGACTTCCATTGCCAGTTTCCACTCCTTTCCCTCTCTTATTTGTTTCATCTTATTTATTTAAAAAGGTCATGCTCCTTTTACGAGACAAGGGAGTGAAATATAAGTTATTTCATTTTGCAAGAACGCTAATAAAGAGGCAAGCCAAGGCCACACACCCACAAAATCAGAATACAAAATTCTGCTGACATCTTATTCTTATACATTTAAGTAAACCAGAATCCTACATATCTACTCCATCCCCATCACACACCACTGTATGCATTGTAGATACCTTAGGTTTACCAGAGTCATGATTGCAATTCATGAAATATGAATTAACTTAGCAGGCAGTTTGCTCTTGCTCTGTGTCAGATTTGGGGAAGTTTGTGCAAAGGGTTTTGAGCTACTTTTTTTTTTCAAAATAAAACTTTTTATACAATCATGTAATAATTGACTTGGAAGGAGCCTATAAAGCCATTGAGTCCAGCTCCCTGCTGAATTCAGGAATATATATAAAAGCAGATAGAAAGAGTGCTCACCTCCTCCTGAGGTAATTGGTTCCATTATTGTACTACTCTAACAGATAAAGGGATTTTCATGATATTCAGACTAAATCTGGCTTCCTGTAGTTTTGAGTCCGCTGTTACATGTCCTGCATTCTGAGCCGATAGGGAACATACCCTCCTCTGTACCTTTCAAGTGTTTGAAAAGTGCTTTTATCTCTCTCTTCATTCTTCTTTTCTCAAGGCTAAACATGGCCAGTTTTTCCTCAAAGGGCTCACTTTCCAGTCTTCTGATAAGTGTTGTTGTCCTCTTCTGAACGTGCTCTAGTTTGTTGGCATTTATCCCAATGCAGAAACATGTGATCCTAAACACCCCTAGATTTAAAATGGCTGCCTAGATGCCCTAAGCACATCTGATCTCACCTGATTTCAGAAGCTAAGCAGGGTCGGCCGTGGTTAGTACTTGAATGGGTGACCACCAGGGAATACCAGGTGCTGTAGGCGCCTGGAGTAGGAACTGGCAAACCACTCCAGTATTCCTGCCAAGAAAACTCCATGGACATGGGGTCACAAAGAGTCGGTCGCAACTGTAATGACGCAACACACACACACACACACACACACACACACACACACACACACACACACACACACACACACACACACACACACACACACACACACACACACACACGTCCAATCTTGTTTCAATCAAAAATGAATGTTTGGTCCCACTGACTGTTTTATTTAGAAAGAATCCACACATCAGGGAATGAAATATTGAATCTCCAAAAAGTTTTTTAAAAAGACCAATAATCACTTTCTTATAAGATTAAGCATTCATGGAATAGGCTTTCCTGCAAGAGTATTCTAAAGTAGACACATTGTTACAACCTTGAGGGTTAGGAAGGGAGATGTTTGGATGGCAATGAAAGGTCACACAATTAGTCAAAAGGCAGGTTTTATTTTTTTATAGAATCAAAAATAAATAAACTCAGGCCTGTTTAAAGAAAGTAATTGAGTGCAGTCCTCCAAAAAGGTAAGTTTTTTGGAGGACTTCCGGGTTCTTGCTGCTGCAGCCGGCTGTGTTTTTCAGGAGCTCCAGTCCAAAGTCCAAGTCATCCAATACACGTCACCACTTCAGTCTGAGGGCCAAAACCCAAGAACAGACAACCCTAGCTTCTTAACTTTAACATTATGCAGGACACATTTTTGAAGTCTAAGTATAGGCGGCTGGATATATCGACTTTGTTAGCTTTCCGGGTTCTTGCTGCTGCAGCCGGCTGTGTTTTTCAGGAGCTCCTGAGAAAACGCCCTGGGAATGGACTTGTCTGAGGGGGTCTTCTAAAAACAAAGACCCGACCGGCACTCTGGAGGAGAGCTGGAAGCTAAGGGGCAACAGGGGTGTTCCTGGTCTCCATAGAAACGGAGAAACAGAGAATATTCCTATCCCTGGAAGCCCAGACAAGCCTGAAGCATTTTTGCAGTCAAGAAGCAGCACCGGAAGAGAAAGCGTGAGCAAAAACAAACAAACCCAGAGATTACTCAACAACTTTGCATCTCTTTGTCAAGCTGTTCCTTCTTTTTGAAATGAAGATAAAGTAGGGATACATGTCAAAGAAAACGCGGAAGCAAGCTGAGGCAACCATCAAGAAAAGAAACCAAAATCACCTTCAGCTGGGAAAACCTCACAAGCTGTTTTTCAAAGCATGACCAGCTACTATTCAAGCTAAAACGTAAGAACTTTAATCTGTTTATCATTTTCTTAAAACGTGTATACATTCATAAAGAAACTATTTGTGGATAAAAAGAGAAAAAGTCAAAAACATACCCAATAGTTACACTGGTTGATAATCACTGCTTCTATCTAGAGACCCTCTTGAAGGTCCCTTTAAAGGCATTCTGTGAATAAGATGCAACTATAAAAGACTGGAAGTTGGCAGGGTGTGGTGACCACTACATGGCTCTCTCTCTCCTTGCATTAAACAAACAAATAAAGGGAACAGTAAAGGAAGGATCTGTCTTCCTCTTTCAAGCAAGTGCAGCCTACCATTGATTGACTTACAGGAATTTATCAAGATGAATCCTCAACAGAAAAAGCAACGTTGATGGCAGGGAGAGGGGGAATCATCTTATCCCCCTCTTCACCCCAAACACCATCACTACAAACAATTACAGACATGTTGGCAGGAATGAACACAACTATACAGAAGGTAGCTTCAGAACTATCAGAAATTAAAAATGATATTCAGGAATGCAAAAGAGACATCAGAAATTTTAAATGTCAATTAAATGCTTATGAAGATAAGACAATTGAGTTGGAATTGCGAACAGAAGCCATTGAAATATCAGCACAAAGAGCTTCAAGGGACATTAATCAACTAGAATTGGATAGATCAGCTTATATTCTAAGATTTCAATCAATCCCTCAGCAAGAAGGGGAAAACCTACTTAGCCTGATGACAGAGGAAATTGCAAAAATACTAAATATACCCCCAGAAGAAGCGCATTATGAAATAGATACAACATATAGAGTGAGCACTTTTTTTAAAAAGAAAAATAAATATCCACCAGAAGTCCATGTCAAATTTGTTAGGAGATCTACGAGAGATAAAATATTGAGAGATACAAGAGAAACACAGATAGAAATCAAGAACCAAAAAATAAGAATTGTCAAAGATATACCTTGGAAAATCCGACAAATCAGAAAGGAATACAATTTCATAGTGAAAGTACTAATTGCAAATCAAATACAATATAGATGGATGTATCCGGAGGGATTGGACTTTACCTGGGATGGGAGGCATTACAGACTTGACTCACTGAACAAGGCCAGCAAGTTCCTGGAGAGGAACAATCAGAAATTAGGATATCAAGAATTAGACCAAAGAGAAATTATGGAAGAGGAAGAAGAGGAAGAACCACAAGACGTAGAAGAAATAGAAATAAGGAAAGAAAGAAAGAAAAAAGCAACCCAGTTTCCAAAAGAAGGACAGGACAAAACAAAACCAGGAAAACACAGGACGCAACTGGGGGAGAAGCCTATAATCTAAGGGAAATCAAAAACAAAAACTACAAAATATAATGGAATTACAATTTTTTTCCTGTAACGTTAATGGATTGAACACCCCGGAAAAACGAAGGCAAATTTTCCAAAAACTCAAAAAACTGAAATTGGACTTGACATGTTTGCAAGAAACACATATTAAACTTAGTGATTCAAAGTATTTAACACAGGAAAAACTTGGTATTTTATTCCATTCTCTAGATGAAAAGAAAAAGAAAAAAGGATTGGCTGTTTATATTAAACCTTATCTAAACCCATGTCTGATTAAGTCTGATAAAGATGGAAGGTTCCTCTTGATTGAAATTCAAATTAATAAGAAACCAACACTATGCTGTGCTATTTATGCACCAAATGACAATAAAGAAAAAATATCTTCTTCAAAAATATACGAGAAATTCTATCAGAATATGAGTACTCTTCAATCTTTATAATAGGAGATTTCAATGGAGTACCCTCTCCAATGATAGATAAAAACAGCCTGAAACCTAGAAAAGATAACAGAAAAGGGAAATTACCACACTCTTTTTTTCCAACTAGCGCAAGAATGGAACCTAAATGATATCTGGAGAAGAAGAAACCCACAGAAGAAGATGTATACTTATTTCTCACACCGTCATAACTCCTTCTCCAGAATAGATATGTGTTGGTCATCAGTGGATTTACTGACAGAAACAAAAGACATTGAAATACTGCCTAAATCATTTGCAGATCATAATCCAATTCTGTGGACAATTTTCAACAAACCTAAGATATCAAGATGGAGATTCAATAACTTTTGCTAAAAGATAAGGAATTTATAACTCAGTGCAAGAGGAAACTTCAAGAATACTATGAGAATAATAGAAACAAAGGGACAAGTCCAAGCATAGTTTGGGATGCAGGCAAAGCTTACCTCCGAGGACTGGTTATAAGCTACAACACAAAGAAAAATAGGGAAAGAAAACAAAAATATACAGACATCTTAAAGGAATTGATGAAGATAGAAATGGAATTCCAAGAAAACCCAACAAAGACAAGTTTACAAAATCAGATCAAGATACTACAACATCAGTATAACTTATTGATCTCTCAAGAAGTTGCCTTCAAAATCAAGATAGCCAGACAAAAATATTTTGAATATGCAAATAAACCTGGGAAGTGGCTAGCAAACAAATTACGGGCACAAAAACAGAGGAATTCTATAAGAAGTCTTAAAGACAAACATGGAAATAATTGTAACACCATGGATAAGATGAAAGCAATAGTTGAAGACTTCTTTCAAAATCTATATTCTAAGGAACAAACAGCAAGAAACGAAATAGCAGAATATTTAGAAAGCCAAGATCTTCCAAAAATAACATCAGAACAGAAAGAAAAATTAAATAACCCAGTCTCGATGATGGAAATAACAGAAGCTATTAAAAAACAGAAAAATGAAAATCAGCGGGACCAGATGGTCTTACACCAGAATTTTTAAACAATTTGAAGGAATTTTGGATATACCACTAAAAGAAGTTATAGCAGAAATAATGGAAGAAGGAATAATGCCAAAATCATGGCAAGAAGCAACAGTTACACTCATACCAAAAGAAGGAGAGATCCAGAGTTAATACAAAATTATAGACCAATTTCGCTATTAAACGTTGACTACAAAATCTTCGCATCAATTATGGCAAATAGATTGAAACATGTTTTAACAAATTTTATACATAAAGATCAAAACGGTTTTCTTCCTAGAAGACAACTCAGCCATAATATAAGAATTGCACTTAACTCTCTGGAATATTATGATCAGAAAGTCGACAAACCTGCTGCTTGGATCTTTTTAGATGCAGAAAAAGCATTTGATAATGTATCTTGGGCATTTCTATATGAACAACTCAGAATAATGGACTTTGGGGAAATATTTGGAAGAGTCATCTCAGCAATATATCAATATCAAAGTATGAAAGTAAATCTCAACGGGGACTTAAGCAAAACAATAAAGATATCAAAAGGTACAAGACAAGGATGCCCTCTTTCCCCATTATTATTTATTTTGACATTGGAAGTCTTGATGCGAAACATTAGAAAAAATCCTGAAATCACCGGAATTAAAATTAAGAAGCACCAATTCAAAATACAAGCATTTGCAGATGACTTGATGATAATATTAGAAAACCCAATAGATACAATTCCAAATTTGATGGACTCTTTACAGGACTATGGACGAGTAGCAGGCCTGAAAATAAATAAAGAAAAGACTCAAATGTTAGTAAAGAACATGACAGAGACAGAAGTCCAAAATCTGGAACAAAAATGTAATTTCAAGGTAGTTAAGAAAGTCCGCTATTTAGGTATCTATCTTACTGCAAAAACCAGTACTCTTATTCAAGACAATTACATCAAAGTAATGAAAGAGATACAAATGGAAATAAACTTATGGAAAAATTTACAACTATCCTTTATGGGTAGAATAGCGGCAATAAAAATGAATGTATTACCAAAACTACTATTCCTGTTCCAAACAATACCGGTCCTTAAATCAACTAAATTAATACAAGAATTAGATAAACAAATAAGGAAATTCATTTGGAATGATAAGAAACCTAGAATCAAAATTAAAGTATTGCAGGACAAAAAGGAAAATGGAGGCTTCAAGCGCTACCAAACTGGATTTTATACTATAAAGCCTGCTGTCTGACGTGGATGAAACAGTGGATGACCCTTGAAGATAATCGACTACTTACGTTAGAAGGATTTAATTTGAATTTTGGATGGCATGCATATCTATGGTATGGGAAAGCAAAAGCCCAAAAGATTTTGCAAACCACTGCATAAGAAACGCCTTGTTGTGGGTTTGGGACTCATTGAAGAACTCTATCTATACAGCAATGCCACTTTGGGTTTCCCCACAACTGGCACATACAAAACCCTCCATAATAGAGGACAAAAAAACTCTGAGATATAAAGATATGTTAACAGAAAAATTACAACTAAAATCAAAAGAAGAATTACAGCTACAAGGATTTAGAATAGATTGGTGGTTGGAAATGCAAATGAAATCTTGGTTTAGGAATGATAAAAAGCAATTTGGTTTCTCAAATCAAGAAGTTGCAGTGGATAAAATCATTTTTTCTTCTAATGAAAAGTTAATTAAAAAAATTTATAGCTGGTTATTAGCCAGACACGTAGAAGATGAGATGGTAAAAGAATGTATGATAAGCTGGGCACAGGATCTAAAGTCAGAAATTCAGTTAGAGGAATGGAAAAACTATGGAAGGTTAATATAAAGATCACTAAGTCAATAGCATTTAAAGAGAATCTCTATAAAATGTTTTATAGGTGGTATTTAACACCTGATAAGCTGGCTAAAATGTATAAAATATCCGATGTTTGTTGGAAATGTAACAAAGGACGGGGATCTTTTTCCATATGTGGTGGGTGTGCAAGAGGGCTAAAAATACTGGTGTATGGTACAAAAATTTATTTTACAAACTATGTTAATTAATCTTGAGTTAAAACCAGAGATTTTTTTATTATCTATGATACAACAAAATATTGGTGATAGCAAAAAAAATGTAATAATTCATATTATCACAGCAGCTAGAATGTTGTATGCACAATTATGGAAGACAGACAATATTCCAGACAAAAATCAGTTAATTATGAAGGTGTTAAACTGCGCAGAAATGGACAAGATCTCGGCACTAATGAAACCAGAAGGATGCTATGAAGACTTCGAAGAAAGATGGCATGATTTCTACAAATTTTTAGATGAATATTACAAGACAATTAAGTTTCCTGTTTAATTTATGAGTAATTGAGATAGTTAAGGATCATACATTGTTAAGATGAGATGCAAACTTTGTTTGAGAAGATTAGAATCGCTCCAATGTTTTTTTTTCCCTTTCTTTGATTGATAACTTTTTTGTTTGAAAACTATAAATAAATTGCAAAAAAAAAAAAAAAAAAAAGGTAAGTTTTGCATGTATTTCCAAGGAATTAACATATAATTTTGGAAGAAACATTCACATTATTTCTGAATTACAAAAGAACGGAGCAGTTGTATTTGTCCTAACCCTCAGTCCTTTCAGTAAACCTCTCAGGATTTCTGAGACCAGTGATTTTTATTTTTATTTTTATTTTTATTTTTTGTTCACAAGTTTTCAACAGGGGAATCAGCACCCCAGTTCTCCATCAATCTGAACTTTTGACCCTGTCAGTCAGGATTTGGCTGACTTTTTGAAGGAGAACTTTTAAAATCCTTCCTGTCCAAACAGGATTAGTGCTGGGGAAGGTATTCTGGGTCTCTTTATTTAAAAATGAATAGAGAACAAATATTTAGAAGTTCACTCATTTAAGCAATGAAATTCCTTTTTTGTTGTTTTGTTACTTGGGCAGAGCTTTAGTGCCTAAGTCCTGTCAAAGTTTCAACGAGAGATAGGCATGAATCAGAAAAATGGCAATTGATTTTGATTCATGATTCATCAAGGTCGATGAATCACAAAACACAAATTTGCATTTTTGTTATTTGTGTACATTTCTGATGAATCGATTAATTGATTAATTGATTCCTTTTTTGCTTTTAAAATCCTGGAAATGCCAGCCAGGTACCTAGAGAAACCAAAATCACAAACAGGTTTCCTCTGACTCTCCTCTACAAACCCTGAAATATTGGTGGAGATTGGGTTTTGGACAGCCAAGTTATATAGCCACAAAGATGTAACCCCAGGAAAGTTTTCCCCAGACACCAAAATCACAGAGAAGCTTCACCTGACTCTCATATACAGTCAATCAAAATTTGTTGAAGATTGGGTTTTGGATATCCACGTCATCCACCCACAAAGTGGGTTCCCCAGGAAAGTGCCCTTTAGCAGCTGGTTTTGGAGAAATTGAAGACTTAAGTAGTCTACATGGACCACTTATGGTGACGTTTGGGATTTTTTATTTTTCGTTTTTAGTAAAAACTACAATACAAAATTAAAAAAATTAAAATTAATTAAAATAAAAACAAGTGAGATTTATATATAAGGAAAATAAATTAACCATAACAAAACAAGCCCTGTGCAACCCACCTCCCACTTGGGAGTTAGAGCTCATGCTTACAATCCTTAAAGCAAAAGCAAACCTTAACCTTAACCCGTACCACTTCAAGTACTGTAGTCTCTGGGTGGTTTACAGTTTAATTACAGTATGCAGGCTACACATTCCCACCCACCCACCCAACAAGCTCGGTACTCATTGTACTGACCTCGGAAGAATGGAAGGCTGAGTCAGCCATGAGCCTGCTACCTAGGATTGAACCCCAGGTCATGAGCACCGTTTTAGCTGCAGTACAGGCATTTAACCACTGCGCCACAAGCTCCTTAAAATATTAGTATTGACCTGCACATTTCTCTCTAGAAATACGCTGAGTCTTCTCCTGGTGTGTCCCCTTTACCTTTTTGAAATTCATATGCCAACTATTTGTCCCATACTCCATTAAAATCATTAGTTTTTTTAGTCCCTTCCTAATTCATTAATAGCCATGTTCCATAACTCCCTATATTATTCCTTCAGTGCTATTTGATTACAGTGGTACCTCTTAAAACAAATTTAATCCATTCTATAGGTCAATGTGTTTTAAGAAAATGTTGTCTTCGGAAATGTGGTTAATCTGTTATGGAAGGTATGGGGCACTACATTTTATGAAAATCTTGTGTTATGAAACAGTTTCTCATAGCAATGCATTGGGAACAGATTAATCCATTCCAGAAGCCAGAATAATGACAAAAATACGCCCCCCCAGGTAAAATACAGAACAGTTTTTCATCTTGCGAAGCATCTCATAGGGAATTTTTTTTGTCATGTGAAGTATGCCTATTCCTGATTTTTTTCTTCCTACAAATTTTTTTAATTATATGAGGCATTTGTCTTAAAAGGTACCACTGTATTTGATTTCCAGCTTTAAGCTAAAATTAACCTTGCTACATTAACATTATTATTTCCAACTCCACTTCCTCTTTCTTCAATTGTGTGTTCACAACCATATTTAACAATACCCTTTGTGGGGTAGCATTTGGGTTAAATACTACGTTTCTTCTTGAGGTTAGATATGCAAAGCCACTAGGTCAATCCAAACTGATAATTTTGGTCAGTCCAAAATTAGCTCTCAGAGCTGACCGAATACTTCACTGGAGGTATGTATGATCAAGACTTTCACCAGTGAATAAATGTTAAGTCAAGGAGAAATAAATCATGCAATTCTGTATAACTCTATGAGGTCAGGAATTTAAAGAAAACAGACAGTTTGCTATTGTCACAATAGCATCTCAGGACTTTTAAATTATACTAGTTTAGGCTTAAAATACTTTAAACTGGAAAAAGTGGGAGACTTCAAGCATGATCGTGTGAGCATATACCTGAGGGTTTATGTTATACATGCATGACTAATTTAGTCCTTCATATTTTTCATATACTCAGATACCAAATTTTATTAAAATGTGAACAGTAGAACAGGAAAAATGTCCATCAGAGTTACTTAATTTCCTTTGCCAGAGTCTAGATAACTGCTGCTTAAGAATGAGATGGAAAATTCCAAATCTGTAGGGACCAGAGGCTACAGTCTTCTCCTGCAAACACAAGCAAGCAGGCAGGCAAACATCTTTTAATCAATCAATTAATCAATCAATATACAATGGCAACAACAACAGCAACAACAACAGCAGCAGCAGCAGAAGCAACAACAACAACAACAACAGCAAGCACGCTGTTCCTTCTAGTGGACAACACATTTTTAAAAAACAGAATACTGTTGGGTTTATGAGTGGCCTGTGGGTTGTATGGGCCTCTCCAAACATGGCAAAATTGTCCCCATTGCCTCTGAAGAGCATGTAGGAGACTTGTTAAACCTTAATATGTTTTTCAGCTTTGGAAAGACCACACTTGCAATATATGGGCCTTTTTACACGACCCCTAAGATCCGCTGGTCCCTTAAATTCGGACCAGAGATCTTGAGGGTTCGTTGCTGTTCCTCCATCCCCACCCGCTCCGCACTTCTTTGTTCTGTCTGCGTGAGGGGAGGGAGGGAAAAAAAAGCCTTAGACAGGGACAAAAGAATAAAGCCTTACCTCCGGTGCCGGTGGAAGTTGCTCCGACCTCCGTTTACTTCCTGGTTCCTCTTTAAGGTGTGGAGGCAAAAGAAAAACAGAAAGAAGCGAGGAGAGCTCAGGCACTCTCCGCATCAAATATTTTTCACCATCAAAGAGCAGGTACAAGAAAAGTGCGCTGGGTTGCGCTTAGGTGGGCGGGGTCACACTTAATTGTCTGCAAACTCTGGAGCTGGTGGGTAAACATTTTAAAGGTCCAGAGCTTGCAGCCATTTGCGGCGGAGCTTAGGGGTCGTGTATAAACGCCCTATGTCTGTTTCTGAGCACCAAATTTAAGAAGGATGTTGACAAACTGGACCATGTGAAAAGAGGGTTGACCAAGATAGTAAAAGGAAAGGAAACCTTTTAAAGAGCAATGGAGGGAGTCAGCTATGTCCAGGTTTAAAAAGATAAGATGTAATATAAAATATCTGAAGAGGTCTCACATTCAACTGGAAATGAGTTTGCCCTTCATTGAAGACCATGTCTGACTTCTTCCAGTGCAGCCTTCATTCTAGTATGCTTCGGGCAGGGAACAAGACTTGAATTTCTGATGTATGGATTCATGAAATCCCTCTTATCTTTTCTTAGCTAGTGAAACCTGTTCTAGGTATAACAGAATAGGAGAGCGATAGACCACTCTCATCAAATACATTCCTACAAGCCTGGTGGGATATGTCTTTGCTGATGTTGAGGTGCTTCAACACACTTTATTTCTGCAGAGCTTTACATGCAGAGACATGATTGACTGGAGCAAGTCTGGAGTTCATGGACGCCATGGCTACTCTAGGCTTGTCCCAACATGTTGGTGATCTAAATCTCCTCCCCAGTGACAAGGGGACCACTCCTGGATAGCTCATTCCTGTAGTCGTTCCTTGATGGGGGCAGGACTTGTAGATTCACAGGGTCCCTTCCAGCTCTGCAGTTCTAAGATTCTAAGATTCCTATTACTGTATTTTACTACAGCTTTGCATGGGTTTTAATTGGGAAAATAACATGTGATGGACATAGAACTGCCATCTTATCTTAGATTAAACCATTGAGCTATTCATACTTGCTGCTTGAGCACAGCGATGTCTCCTAATTATATTTAGATACCCCTCTGCTCTCACTGCTTCAAATAACCATGGTAGAACATTGGTGGATTTAATCATAGCCCTCTCGGATAACATTTCCCTTGGTCTTCAGAGAAAGAACTGTGCCCAGGCATGAATGGTTATGGGAAGCAACATCTGTGGGAACCCCTCTGGTTATATTAGTGCTGTCTGTTAGGTTGGTTAGAATGAAAAAATGCAACAGATGTTGCTTTAAATGTGTATAGTAATTGCCTTTTTACATGATGAGAATCTGTGCTCCAGACTATTCATATGGGTTTTTGAGGAAATGTGACTTTGTATTAAAAGGATCTAGCAAGGCATGTTGAATTATAAAGTAACCGATGCTGGATAGGGCACAAACCATCTGGATGCACTGTGCTTCTTTTTAAATCTTCCATTGTGAGAGCCTTTCATTTCTTAACATCAAGCTGCTCGATTGTAGTGCTTTGAAACTTGCTGAGTAATTTGTTGCTGCATCTGAAAAAGTAATTTTTGCCACTAAAGTTACTTTTTAGTTATTTGCTGCATTATTTGCTACAGTATACATTGTCTTTTCATCAGTGATTTTTTTCTTTTTAAAAAGGACTGAAAAAGGCACAGAATTCCTCTAAAATGTAGACTTCATAATTAAACTGTAAACTGCCCAGAGAGTACTTGAAGTGCTATGGGGCGATATATAAGCAGAACAAAAATGTGATTTAAAAATGAATTTTAAAATTAACTGGAAAACATGACTTCCTATGTAAAATTATTTTATCATTTTTCTGCTCGTTGTAACAGTTTTGAAAGCAATCTATGTCCTTATTAGCCAAAGAGTTGCACTGCATTATATTTAACTAGATTAGTTGATAATTATAAGCTCTGATGTAGTGTTCCAATGTGCTTTTTATTGTGGAGTGTGTCATACATACTTGAAACATAGGAGCACATGCACAGTGTTGACACACCATGAGTTCTGTGTGACTTTTGCTTGGCTCAGCTGATGGGCTGCAAAAACAACAACAAGGGATTCACTCCAGAATTGGTGCAGCAGAGAACGGTCTGCTTTGGCTGATTGGCAGCCAGACTACTTCTGTTCAAATCCAGAGAACTTTTGCTACAAAGTCCTTCTGATATGACTTGCTTTCAGGAGTATGTCCCATTTATCATGTACAGTAACTGAAATGGACTCCTTTCAGCAGATGGTCAAGAGAAGAGATGGTAAATATGTAGGTTTGCTGATGGTGATACCAAGTAATATTGGGTTCAACAACTTGACATAGATCAGAAGCAGTTGAGGGCAGATAGAATCAAAGAATCAGAGAATCATAGAACCATAGAGTTGGAAGAGACCTCAAGGGCCATCTAGTCCAACACCCTGCCATGCAGGAACCTCCATCACCCAGCCCAGCGGTCAACTTTGACCCGACCGGTTCGGCAGGCGCAGGCGCACTCGCTTCGGGTTCCAACTCCCCAAGAGGCCAGGCGATCCCTTACCCGGAATTGGGCCTTCTCAGCCGCTGCTCCATCCCTATGGAACAGCCTACCCAGTGAAGTGCGCTCTGCAGAGTCCCTGCTGGCCTTTCGCAGAGCGGTGAAGACCATCTTATTCCGCGAGGCCTTTGGTGACCTAGTTTAGTTTATTAGTTCTTTTTTTTGCCGCCATCGATTACCACTTTTGGGATCTATTATAGTAGCAGTGAGGTTGTGATCTAAAGGGTGCCCTCCTGCTGCTGCTCTCTTTTAACTCATATGTATTGATTGTCCGTCTGTTTGTTCTATTGTATCATATGGAATTGTGTATTCGCTGACTTGCTCAGCTTTGTAAACCACCCAGAGTTCCCTTTGGGAAGATGGGCGGGGTATAAATTTAATAATAAATAAATAAATAAATAAATAAATCACAGTACTCCTGACATAGGATAGAATGACCAGGCCAGAGAGGGATGCAGCCATGGCAATACTGTTTGTGCACTCTAAGAAGGCTTGAGTGCTGGTGCTGGTTGAAAACTAACATAATATTTCTCATGGTGTTAACTTGATTGCCACACAATGATAGTATTGCTTGTAAATCTTAATTCATACTACCTTGTGATAGCAATCATTCCCATCAATTCTCTTAAATTACTATAGGGACAGAGACAGTCAAAAGGAAGAATTCTTGAACTATTCCTCTTCAGTTTATTAGCAGGTTTGTTTTACTTTACTTACCATTTAGAGTGGTTATAACTGCACAGACATCCGGACTAGATGTTCCAATTATCTCAGCCTGTATTGGTGTGGATTATGATGAACAAGTACAGTTTGTTGTTTGGAGCAGTCCTTGCATCCATATGAAAAGATCAACCATACCACAACACAAATGATCCTGTTTATCACAATCTGGATTAATCTTTATTATTGTTTCTACTGTTGTTCATCACCCAGAGTGACCATTGGTCAGATGAGCAGTCTAGAAGTTAAACTGACTGACTGACTGACTGACTGACTGACTAACTAACTAACCAACTAACATTTTTTTTTGTTTATAAAACACTCCAATGTATAAGACACCTCAATTCCAACCCAGAATTACAGTTCCGCAATCATGTGGGTCTCTCTTTGGCTTAGTTCCATGTATAAGACAACCTTCAATTTTTAGTCTAACAACTTTAGACAAAAATAAAGTCTTTTATATGGAAAAATGCTGTAATCTTTTCCTTTTAAGAGAATAAAAAATCATCCTCCTATTTCCTCTCCCATGCTTTGTCTGTCTTGAGAAATAAAAAGCTTCCTTTCTGCTCCTTTACAGTGGGAAAGGGAGAGAAAGTTTTCCATTTCCTTTTAATTACTGCTAACAGCAGATCAGTGTTGCTTTAAAAAGTTTTTAAAAGCCCTTTCAAAGTATTGGAAGTATAGTACTGAAACAGAAAATGTCTTTCCTCTTCTCATGTTTAAGTGAACATCAAGGAAGATTCACATTTTTCAAGACTGGTAAGTTGATTAAGGAAAGAAGCAGTTTAACCCAGCCACTTTAGACTGATTCCTGCAATCATAAGTGCTGGAACTGAACCCAAACAAAGGATCATGCCTCCAACAAAAAAGATCTAGCCCTTGTCAAGGTGTGTGTGTGTGGGGGTAGGTAATCAGGGATGGGCTGGTTCGGGATAGCATGTCCAATGTGTGGCCCCAAACTGTGGGACAAATGCTCATCTCATCATATACAGTATCTAACCTGAATTAGTTTATCCTGTGCATGTGGACTAGCAATCTATCTCCTTCCTTAGTTGCTGATTCATCCTGGGACAGGGTATCTCCCAGTACTTTTCTTACAAAAACCATATATCTCCCCATGCACTCCCACATACTTATCTGGAATTAATTTAAGATGTCCCTTACTGGATGGAAAGTGTCCTCTTTTTTCATGGAGTCACATCCCTATATCCTTTTAGCAATGTGTAGCCTGGTGAAGATTTACCCAATCCTAATGTTACAGGGTTTTTGGAAATACCATCATTGTGAAGCTGAATAAATTGGGCTAAAAATAGAACTGCTCACCATCCCCATCTCTCTCTGGTGCCAGGAACTTCCTTTCAAGATTATCTAGGGACATATTACTCAGTTGCAGCAAGAAGAAGAGAGATTGGCATGGCAAAAGTGTTCTTGGCTCAAGTTAAGTAAAACTGAGTCTTTAAGGTACCACAGGTTATGACGTTTTGATCAGTTTGGCTTGTTGCCCCAGCCTAGAGCTCCAAGCAGGTTTTGAAAGATTTTCAGGATGTGTGGGAGTATCAAGAAGTAGGGGGAGCAATGTTTCCCTCCTTATGTGTGTGTATTGTGTTGTTACAGTCCTGACGGACTCTTCGTGACTCCATGTCCATGGAATTTTCTTGGCTATTGCTCCCAAAAACTTATTCAACAAACACAATGAGAGGAGTGGCCACTTTGAAATGCTTTTGTGTGAGAAAATGGTTCTTAAGAGAATATGGCTGGAATCCCATGCATTACCATGCATTCCTATGGGAAACTGCTTTAAAAACCCTGCACCCCCCCCAACTTGCCCAATCGGGTGGGGGATGGGTTTTAAATTATTATTTTTTGCCGCCAAAGCCCCACAAACCAGCTGATCAGCACTTGCTTCGGTGGCCAAAAAATGTTTTAAAATCCCACACCTTTCCCTTTAATGTGCATGATCGGGCAGGGGAAAGTGCAGGCTAATTTCAGCTACCAGAATTATTCCAAAATATTTAGGTAGCAGTTTTATAACAATTGCTGATAGCTGCCAATTTGCTTCCTGATATCAAAAAAATCAGTGATTTTCCAAATATGACATTTCAGATATAAATTTTAAGGATTTGATTCCTAATTTTAAAGTTTAATCCTTTGATCCAACACCAAGCACCAGCAATACAGAGAAACAATTAATGATCATTATTATGACAACAAGGTGGTTCTTTAACTTCCGTTCTCTTAAAGCAGAAAAAGAACAAAACAGCTCCAGAACTAGCTACAAGAAAACAAAACTGTGTCAGGTATACTATTGTCACACAATTGTGAGATCTTCAAGAGTTACAATTGTAGTCTGGAGTACAATCTTTATCCTCATAAAACATGATACTTCATAGGTGACTAGGAAGATTTAGTGCTCCAAACACTTTCCCCTTTGCTGTCCATCAAATCTGGCAAACCTCTGAATTTCTCACAAAACCTTGTGCCAGAAACCATCAAAGATTCCACTCAAATGGTCTGCGAAGTTTAGCAGAGGGCTTTGATGCAAATGGTGGGAATTACAAGTGCGTAAATGAAACCCCAAACGAATCAAGTTTCACAAGGCTGCAAATCTTTCTCCTAGTTCTGATCAAAGGTATATTCAGCAAGGATGAGGCTTTGATACTGAAAGACAGCTTGTCTCCTGGAATGTTCAAAGTAGTGCCCTGGGATTCAGCTGAGCCATTCCCGTTGGGAGTGCTACAGCTAAACTTAGCAGCGCTTAGTGGGAGTTGGGTGGGGGAATGCCAGGAAGATGTCATATTTTCAGACCACTCTGCATTTCTCCGGGGCAGCTCTTTAATTCCAAAGCCTTCACATCAAAGTTCAAGATGCCGTCTGAACCCTTAAATGCATCATGGAAGGGAATAGCTTCCCTTCATGCAAAGATTTTGGGGTTTCTCCACCCCCTCTCTCCTCCTCTTCCTCCTTTTTGTGACTTCAGTCAACATAAAGTAATCAGATGTATAACCAGAATTACTGCTTCACCCTTTAAAATTACAAGGTGGTTTATATATTTATTTTTTTAAAGGAAATGGGGAAAATCCACATTATATTCAGTAGAGGAAAACATGTTACTGCTCAAAAATTGGTTGCGGCCCCACGATTGCAGCTGTCAGGCTGTGGTGAAGTTGCAGTATTAAGTGATAAGAGCTTCTACCATCCCCTGATCATGGAAAATGCATATTTGCTTGTACCTGGGACTAAACTTTACAAGGACTAATGCAGTCAGTGTTGTCTCTCATTCTTTCCAGGATTAAAACTCGGGTTTTGCATAATTTATACATTTATTTATTTATTTATTTATTTATTCATATAGCTTGTATGCCGCCCATTACCCAAAGGTTTCTGGGCGGCTCACAATTTAAACAAACAAACAAACAGATCCTCCCACCACTTAGTAATTGGTGGCTGGGTAACGGAACATGTGAGGGATATTTATGGCCTGAAAGCAATGCCAGACCGACTCACTGGATGACCCATTAAGCATGTGTGTACATGCCAGCACACGTTGTGTGTGTGTGTGTGTGTGTGTGTGTGTGTGTGTGTGTGTGTGTGTGTGTGTGTGTGTGTGCGTGTGTGTGTCTAGTGTTTATTAAATCCATGTCGGTGATAATATGACCAGTTTAATTTTTGGATTCTTCATACTGAAGTTTCCAGAAGTGAAACAAAAGGGCACCACACTCTGAGACACAGGGGTATGTGTCGCCAAAGACTGGCTCTATGATTTATACCATCTGCTTGTGGTACTATGACTTGATCCATATACATCCAACCACTCTGTTTCATAGAGAGAGGAAATGTTACATGTTTGGACTTCAGCTTCCAGCATATCCCAGCCAAGATGGCGTTGGCTCAGACATTCTGGGGTACTGTTTCCTGTTTCTGGCATTGAAGATACACGAACCAACTACAGACTTGCATAATTCACTAAAAATTGTTGTACATCAGCTAAATACCTTATTACTCCTGTCTTCTACATGTTATAACATACAATGTTATAACTTGTTCACTCTGAAAAAAAAAAGATTCCTGTGTTGAATGTTCGCCTTAGCATATCTATTAACTCTATCTTTTTAGCATTTATTAAATCCAGCTTTCAACTGCATTTGTTCTCAGCTCTTTTTTGAGACACTCAGCGATACAGTGTTTCTGGAAGTTCTTCTCATAGCTCATAGTCAAGAACAGTCCAGTTACTTATATGGAAATGTTTGTATCCTTAACATAATATTACCACCTTCAAATCAGGCTCAAATAAATTAAAAAGGAGAAAATAAGTTCTCTGATGAGTAGGAATCCAAGAATGTACTGTCACTATCCTAAATCAATTCTTGGAAATCAGTTCAATATAGCAATTAGAAAGACAGCTTCATTTCATGTGTTACTCCCAGTATGTGTTGTTCATCATCTGAAGCACTGCTCTGGATCCTTTTCCCATCTGTGGCCCAGCAGATTTCCTCAAAGAATGGGTCCTTTTCAGCCAATGCATGGACAATGCAAAATGAGGACATCACTAGATTGCTCAGAAGGACCTACGTTTACTGGTAATTAGGCAGTTGCTCGCATGGATCCCATTGTGACTGATGGTACAATGCATAAATGGAAGTGCTTTGTGAATAGCACTTTTTCACTGTGGAGGTGTTGCAGTTATAGCAGAACTATTGCTGAGTTACGCTTCTGTAGCTAGGCTACAGAATTTCAGCCTATGCATATGGTACGTTTTTTAAAAAAATTATCTGTGTCTTGTCTTTAGATTTTTAGATTGATGAATAATTGGGTTTATTGATTTGGGCAGTTGGTTTTTTTTTAACATTGTAATTTTCTGGGTTGTTAAATTGAAATTTAGGGTCTTGATTTATCAGCTTATTGATTTTTTAATACACATTCTTATGTTGCAAGATGCTTGGAGAGTTCCTTGTTAAGAGGAGAGATTTAAAAAGAGTAAATAAGAAATGAAAAAAAAAACTTAATATCCTTCCTAGTGATTAATCTAACCATTTGGTGGTATTAAGAAGTTTCAGAAAGTAGTGCATACTGGCAGTAACTGTTACCATGTTATTAATTCTCAGCATCTAAACATTAGAGGTGTATTGTTTATAATCTGATCTTGAATAATTCTCTTGTTTGGAGTGTGGTCATGCTAGCTACATGAATTCTGAGGGCCGCAGCCCCTCAAAAGCAATGTTTCTAAGCTCTGTTCCTGCCACAGAGAGCAAAAGCTTCCAGCTTCCAGAATCTAAAACTGTTTACCATTTACATTGTTTACTCAATGATAGTATTCTTATAGTCAAATACAGGTATTTATTGTAGAGAGGTTTGCTGATACTTTGTGCTTTCACACTTTCTTAGTCTCAAATGCATACCTGAGAAATTTTTACACACTGCTTTCATTGTCTGTAAAAAGAAACACAATGTAATAGGCAGCCACAAATAAACATGTGCACACCTTCATGGTTGTTGATCAAACTGAAAAGTCATCATTGTGCTGAATTTGTATTGCCAGGTGAATTTCCATAGCAACAGAGAATGATACCACTAACAGGATTACATTCCACTCAGGCAGAGGATGTTGCATGCATAAAACCTATTCAGGGAGGAATGCCATGGTTGAATTATCAATAGTAAATCCTTCTGGCTAATATAACAAGGTTCATTAAGAGGTAGAAATCTTAGGCACAGAATACTAGCCTTGGGAAGCCTTCAGGTGTCACCTATCAGAATTAGCTTTCAACTACTCTTTAGAACCATAGTCATAAGCAAGACTGTGTGTTTCTTTATATTGTTATCATGGATGAATTTTACATTGAATTTTACATCCTCTCAGCAAACTGCCTCATTAAGCCTCTCATTAACATTGGATGTCACCCATTTATGGTGCAGTGTGCTGTTCCCAAAGGATGGCTATAAAATGATGAAAAGCAGCTGATTATTTTTTAGCCTGTCCTAAATTTCCATATGCTGGATCTCCTATGGGGTGTGGACCATGTCTAAAGGTTATTTGGCATAGACAGGATTCATCATTCTATATAAGCTCACAGAGATACTCACTATCCCAATCAAGATGAATACAGTATAAAACAGTCCTTACACTGAAGAAATATGAGGTGGCTTTAGAATAGCAAAGAGTTGGCAAGTCACAAGACATCAGCTAGAATGTCAAGAGCACGCTAGTATTTTCCAGACAATGAGACAAGCCTCAGGGCAAGTAGTAGTAGATAAGAATGTTGGATTTTGGGGGTGGGGGGTGGGTTTCCACCATAACTACCAGAGTTCATCAGGAATCCTCCCAGCTAGAATTACACTAATTTTAGCCAACAAAATCCAATTTCTCTGAAGAGTTTCAGTGTCCACATGTTTGCCTTAACAAGTTTCTCTCTGCAATGATGGCCATTAAGCATGGAGAAGAGGGATCTTTCTAAACTCCATGGCAACGGCAAGGCATTAAGAGCCGTGTAGTGATTTGAGAGGCAGTCTCTACAAAGCTTAATGGACAGAGGGACAACTAGTCCCCTAATGTCTTACAGTTCCCATGAATCTTATAAAGCTCCACCCATGTCCTTCTATTTTATGTTTAATGGGTACTGGTGCACATCCACACATGTGGATACTGAACCTTGTCTGAGGAACTGGATATTATTTGGCCAAAGCTACCTGAAATCTTGCTGGAAGAATGCTGGTAGCTGGTAGCTGTAGCTGTAGCTGGGGGACAGGAGATCCTAGAAATCCAAAGCTTATTGCTTAAAAGAGAGAGAAAAGCAAAACAGTCTATAGCCATTGATTCTTATATTCTGCCACCTTGACCATTTCTTAACATTTTCAATCATTGCTGACAAAGTATTCTTTCCTTCCACTTTAAGGGTTATCAAGTTTCTGACAGGACACATTTGTATAAAATGCCACAATACTGAATAAATCATGGATCTGTTGGCATGTAAAGTAAAGCAGCATGGACAGACTTGTAAATAATTAAATATTCATTTGCATAAAGATGAAGAGCATACTAAATACCAAAAAGACCAGATGAGATGTGACTGTGTATCCGGATGAAAGATTTTTTTTAAAAAGAGTAAGGTCATAAAATATCCTGATAGTTACAGATGGAGGCTAAATATAGAGGTTTGCTGCTCTACTGAGTGAAAATTATAGTACAGTATTTCTTTTGAAAGGAATGTATTTAAAGAAAAGCTGTTCATATATATAAAATGTCTGAAGTCAGGTAGCAATTACTTCTCTTTTACCATTAATGACACTGAAGCAGGTTTGTACAATTCTGAGAAGCCAAATTTGTTGTTCAGTCATTCAGTCATGTCCGAGTCTTAGTGACCCCATGGACCAGAGCTCGCCAGGCCTTCCTATCTTCCACTGCCTCCCAGAGTTTGGTCAAACCCTTACTGGTTTCATGGATGACACCGTCCAACCATCTCATTCTCTTCTGTCCTCTTTTCCTTTTGCCTTCCATCTTTCCCAAAATCAGGGACTTTTCCAAGGACTCCTCTGTCCTCATGAGGTGGCCAAAGTACTGGAGCCTCAGCTTCAAAATCTGTCCTTCTAGTGAACATTCGGGGTTGATTTCTTTCAGGATGGATAGGTTTGTTCTCCTTGCAGTCCAGGAGATTCTCAATACTTTCTTCCAGCACCACAGCTCAAAAGCATCGATTCTGTGACGATAAGCCAAATACTGTAGAATTATTATGTTGTTCTCAAATTACCAAATTTAAGTGTCTATTTATCTGTCTGCCTCTTCATCCATCCAAGCTATCATTTCAAAGTAGATTCTCAAAGTTAAAGAATTCTGTTGCAAGCTTCCCCTGAATGATGGACTACCTATTATATGACTTTTATTTGAATCTATCATAAGAACAAAATATAAGAGCAGCTTTGCTAGAACAGGCCACAGCCCATCCAGTCCAGCATTCTGTCTCACACAGTGGCTCAACATTTGTTTCTGGGTATTCCCAAGCAGATGTCTTCAGCTGCTTATGATTCTACACAAATGCCATTGAGAGATATCCTGCCTATCTTTCCAACCCGGAGGTTGCCCTTAGGCATCCATAATGATAGCCATTGTTACCCTTGCTCTCCATGAACTTGTCCAATCTTTTCTTAAAAATGTCAAAGCTGACACTGTCACCATTGGCAGTGAGTTCCATAGATCAGTGATCCTCTGGGTATTTGTTTGAGATCTAGCACCCAAATGTTTCTGGAGTGTCCCCTAGTTCTAGTGTTGTGCAATAGGGGAAGCAGTATTTCCTTATCTACTTTGTCCACACCATGTATGATTTTATAAACTTTAATCAGGTCAACTCTTAGGCACCGTAGTTCAACCATGAAGAAGCCCATCTTTTCCAGCCTCAGATGGTAAGCAAGGTGTTACAGTGCCCTAATCATTCTAGTTGCCCTCCTCTGCATTTTTCCATTTCCATAATATCCTTCTGGAGTTATGTTGACCAGAACTGTACACAATGCTCCAGATGGCACCTCACTCACCATAGATTTATAAAGAGGCAAAATGACACTTGCTGCCATATTTTCTATACCCTTCGTAATGATCCCTAACATTGAGTTTGCTTTTTTCACCGCTGCAGCACACTGGGTTGACATTGAGCTCTCCACCAGGACATCAACTTCTGGTTTGTTGCAGAGAGTTTTGACCCCATCAGTTTATAAATGTAATTTTTTTTTGCCCCAATGTGCCTCACTCTGCACTTGCTAATGTTGAAGCTCATTTGCCACTAGTTTGCCCACTCCCCCAGTGTCAACAGATCCCTCTGGAGCTCCTCACAAACTCTCTCAGGTTTTACTACCCTGCATAATTTAGTTTTGTTGGCAAATTTGTCTACCTTGTTATTTACTCCTACTTCTAGATCATTTATGATGAGGTTGAAAAGCAGGGGTCCCAGCACTGAACCTTGGGGGACCCCACTCTACCTCCTTCCACTTGGAGTAGTGTCCATTTAGTGCTACCCTCTGTTTCCTGTCTCTTAAACAGTTGCAGATCCAGGACAAGACCTGTCCCTTTATTCCATAACTAGCAAGTTTATTCAAGAGCCTTTGGTGCAGATTTAATTTTTAACCCTTCTCAAAAGCCTATCATACGTGAACACATAGACTTTGTGTTTATAGACTTTGTGATTGCATTGACATTATGTTCTCAATGTTAGTTTCCCTCCCTCATAAATTTACATGGAATTTTACTGTCTTTTTAACTGCTTGCGTTCTCTGGTAGCTTTAATGTAATGTCTTTTGATGGTGTAGGACAGTGATGGCAAATAGACATGGGCACGACTTGGCGAAATTCTCGTTTCTGTTTCCGTTTCTCGTTTCCGTTACGTAACGGAAACGGTAACAACAATTACTCCCCCAGAACTTGAACTCGAACCGACCAAAGAAAAATTGGGTCTGATTTGTCGTTGTCGTTCCTGGCGGCATCGCAGCGATCGCGCGATGCCAAGCAGCACAGGAAAAAAGTTTTAATAAAAAAAAAAAAAACGATTCCCGGCCAAAAATGAAGCGAAAATATGCCTGCCTGAGGGCACCTACCAGAGGGGGTTTCTGGGGGGGGTCCCCGGCCTCCCCCCTCTCCTCTCCTGGGCTGTGCAAAGTGCACATCCTCGTCGAGTCGCAACTCGCCAAGCGGTGTGGCAGAGAAAAAAAGTTTTAAAATAAATAAAAACCCTGATTCCCGGCCAAAAAAGCAGGCGAAAATATGCCTGCCTCAGTGAGGGTACCTACCAGAGGGGTGGTTTCTGGGGGGGGTCCCCGGCCTCCCCCCTCCTCTCCTGGGCTGCGCAAAGTGTGCATCCTCATTGTCGAGTCGCACTCACCCACACCAACTCGCCAAGCGGCGCGGCACAGGAAAAAAGTTAAAAAAAAAAACCAGATTCCTGGCCAAAAAAGCAGGCGAAAATATGCCTGCGGCCTGCCTCAGTGAGGGCACCTACCAGAAGGGTGGTTTCTGGGGGGCGGGGGTTCCCCGGCCTCCCCCCTCTCCTCTCCTGGGCTGTGCGCATCCTCGTTGTCTCGCCAACTCGCCATGCCATGCGATGCGGGCAGGGGATCCAAAATGGGGTGACCGCAATATTTATTTTGAAATCGTGATCCAAAAACACACCAAAGCACCACAGAAACATGCAAAAATAGCTATTTTAAAACTGCCTGAATTTTTTCAGTAGCAGCAGTGGGTTTTTCTTGCAACAAAACGTCTCCATTGATTTTACTTTATTTTTATTTTATTTTTTTACACCTGCGCAATGATGGGCTGGCCATGGGAGTGGACCATGCAATTTTTTGGAGCCATTCCACCAATTGCATGGCCACTTGGCCAGGTTTTGACCGAGACTTCTGGGATGTGCCAGTCAGGCATAAAAAGCCCACTAATCCTAGCCCGAACCGGAACCCTAATCCTAACCCATACGCCAGTACACTGTCCTTAGTGGGTCAGAGAGGCACCCAGAGGTGCACCCCAGTAACTCACCCTAATCTTACCAGTAACCCTAAGCCTAGCCCTTGCGCTAACCCCTAACCCCAAGCCAGATCTGTGTACTCGCATTGCACTATACAGCAAGTACACTTCCCTTCTTAGTGAGTCACAGCCGGCGCCCGTAAGGGTCCTCTGTCACTTTGCTCCCCAGCCCAAGTGCACTGCAGGCAGTGAGTCACAGAGGCACCCGAAAGAGAGGTGCCTCTGCCTGCTGCAACTGCAACTTAATGGTATGCATATCCAATTGGCTATGCATGCCATTTTGTAGCGGGTGAGGAGAGGAGGCACCCACGAGGTGCCTCCAGGAGCCCGCTTTCCCTTCATGGCGGGCCAGAGGAGGCACCCACCCCAGAGAGGTGCCTCCAGGAGCCCCCCCCAAAACCAGTACTAACGACAGACGAAAAACCGACAAACGAAATGACAAATTTTTGATAAATTTCGCGAAAAACGGAAACGAGATGAAACGGGCCGGCTCCGACACACGACACCTCGAAATGTAATTTTTCCTGGTCGTGCCCATCTCTAATGGCAAACCTTTTAGAGACTGAATGCCCAAAATGTGATTCAAAACCCACTAATTTTTTTGAAAAGTGCCCATACCGCTATTTAACCTGTATACAGGTGGCTGTGAAGGGGCGATGTTGGGTGCTCACAGAAAGGGCTCCGAGAGCCACCTTTGGCACCTGTGTCATAGGTTCGCCAACACTGGTGTAGGATGCTGTAGTTCTCAATACTTGGATACATCTTAATTGCACTGGACTGTATATTATACTGTAAGCCACCTTGAATCCTTTTCAAGGAGAAAGGCAGGGTAAAAATACCCTAAAATAAACAAAACAAATAATAAATAAATAATATAAATATGAAATTTAGTCTGTACCAGTATTGAAGTGTTTTTCCTATACAGATTCCTTAAGGGAGTACCTGGAAAGTTACTTTTATGTAGTATGAATTGAAGATATGCTGAAGCTATCCATTTGAAGGTAGGCTAAAAAAAAAAAAACCTAGTTCCTTGAACAATCAAGATTGTGTGTTCCGACACCTGCTAACTACTATGAGATGCTTGATTTCCAAAAGAGTAATGCTTTATATGTTTAGTTTCATTACATCCATAATATTATGGTGGGAACTAGAGCCCTCGTGAATATTAAGATCATTGTGGAAGGTCTATATCTCAGTACCACCACCTTCAGCGTTGGTGTCAAGTTAAGAGAACCCAGGTTTCAGGTGAATATCAGGATAAAGCTCTTAACTGTTAGAGCAGTATGGCAATGGAATCAATAGCCTCAAGAGGTGGTGAGTGCTTCAGCCTTGGAGGTATTCAAGAAAAATTTGGACAACAACCTGCAAGATATTCTTTGATTTGTATTCTTGCATGGAGCAGGGCCTTGGACTTGATGGCCTTATCAGCCCCTTCCAATCTCACTATTCTATGATTCTATGATCTGGTCATGCTACAAAAGAGGATTTTTTTCCCATGGCTGTTCCCAGACTAAGGAATGCTCTTCCTCAGGAGGTGAATTTGGCATCTTTCTTTCAGCCTTTCCACCAGGAAGCACAAACATTCCTTTGAAAGCAGGTATTTGGCATTTACATTGGGGTATCTTATAGAGTTCAGGGTGGTAGTCATCATCACTCATGGCTGAACCCATGTGGCAAGTTGGGGAAGTCCATTCCCCAAGGATGTTTCTTTTGAGAATAGGAAGCACAGAGGGCAAGTCACTTTTCCCATAAGCTGTTTAAACTCTCAATAGTGAAGTTGGAAGGGGCCTACAAGGTTCTCAACTTCAACTCCCTGCTCATTAAAGGTAAAGGTAAAGGAAGGTCGTGTCTTCCTCTAGTGGTGCTGCTCATCTCCATATTCAAACTGAAGAACCAGTGTTGTGCAAGTCCATAGCATGGCTGCAAGGAAACACTGTTTTACCTTCCACTTTTTACAGTAGTACCTATTTATCTACTTGCATTTACATGCTTTTGAACTCTAGGTTGGTAGGAGCTGGGGTTATCAGCGGGAGCTCGCTCCACTGTGTCTCACCTGGGATTAGAACCACCGAGCTGCCAACTTTGCAGCCAACAGTTTTTGGACCCTTAGTTCACTGAGCCACCATGCCCTGATTGCAGGAATACCAATCAAAGAATATTTGTCAAATCTGATGCTGCCTCAATTGTGTGTGTATGTTGCCTTGAGTTCATCATGAAGAAAGGCTGGTAAATGAACACATGACTGATAAACAAAATATTTGTGAATGTTGGGTTTTATTACTATACATGAGTGTCTGTTTCTGTTCCTCAGCATGAGTCAGTTAATTGATGTGGCCCAGCATAATTATACAACAAACAAACAAACAAACAAACAAACAAAAAACAAAAACTCAATGCTATCAGACATTTCTCACTGAAGAAAATGTTTTTGAACTTATCATTCAAAGTAGTATGAGATAAAACAACTTCACTGAAGCCCCCTTAACAAGTCCAAGGTGTCAAAAATTTATGAAAATTTTCATCTAGATTCTAAAATAGTGACTTTTTAAATAAATCAGTGTTTTTCGTGGAGTGATCTCCTCTGATCTATGTGACAGTTTTTAGGTACACTACAGAAACAAGGGGAGTGACAAATTTTGTGGAGGAGGCAACTCCTGTGTTCGCTGAATACTAACGGATAATGTTCGACATAACTAAAGCTTTTCAAATCAATGATTTTTCTTTTCAAAAACAGCTGTTGCAAACAATACGCAGACACTTCAGTTCACTCATCAATGCTTAATGGCTGTTTAGTCAGCATTTGTTATCATCAGAGAGTACCAGTGTAGCAGACTTATCTAGGCCACATTTGTTATAATCAAAGTGTAGCAACAGTGTGGACAGGATACAATTCCTCTTAGCTGTTACGCCATTGATTTCAGCTGTTGTTCAGTCTCACACAATTGTTATGAAGTATCATGAAAAGAACACTTACCACAAAATCTTGAGAATTCAAGCATTATCAAGATCCCTATAGTGACTGTAGCAACACTAAAGAAGCACTGGGAAATTTGGACAGTGAAATTAACATAGCTGCGGTGAGTACATAAAGAGACATAAGGCTTCTCATAGTATAGGCACCTTTCGTATTGTGGATTAATGGGAGCATGTGACATTGGAAGGTGATTTTGGGGAGAGACTTTCCAACAAGTATGGATGTCTTAAAATGTAAACCATTTAGGACTTTAAACATTATAACCAGTGGGACCATTCTGGTAGCTTTCCTGTTCTTTTTGTTCAGCCTGGCATGTTTTTTATTGTTGTCTTTTGATATTAGTACCTCTCATGCTATTGTTGTAAGGTATTCTACAGTGCAGTTAAAAATATCTGTACCTCTTGGACCTTATATGTGCATATATTCAGAACACAGTGCATTAATGGTGCCAGTAATATAGGGGTGGAAGTGAAGACTTGCCTCTGTTGTTTGTCTCCTCATTGGTAAGAATGCAGATTTTAAAATTTTGCAATAGAATCAGCTTTAAACACCAGTGAACAAATCCTATAAGACAGGCAGCATGTCCAAACTTCAGCCCTCCTGATGTTTTGAACCACAACTCCCAGGATTCTAAGCTTAGTTTGCCAATGACAAAGGACTGTGGGGGTTGTGGTCCAAAACATCTGGAGGGCTGAAGTTTGGACATGCCTGCTATAGGAGACTCGTGGTGCAGTGATTAAATGCCTATACTGCAGCTAAAACTATGCTCATGACCTGGGGTTCAATCCTGGGTTGCCGGCTCATGGTTGACTCAGCCTTCCATCCTTCTGAGATTGGTGAAATGAGTACCCACCCTGTTGGTGTGTGTGTGTGGGGGGGAGGACAATGAGTAGCCTGCATAATTAAATTGTAAACCACCCAGAGAGTTCTTGAAGTGCAATGGGGCAGTATATAAGCAGAACACTTTGCTTTGCTTTTGCGTTAGCACTGGCCTCTGTTCTTGAGATTGGTGCTATCCTGATATACATCAAGGGCTGGTGTCCTTTTAATACTTGTCTTGTTAGCCAAAATCCTGTTATGTAGAAGAGCAAATCACACAAAGTAGGTCTGTTGAATCCAGGAGGATTTTGTGCATCAACTCCCTCATGGGCTCTGTTGATTCAAATGCACCTACTCAAAATGCTACCTACTGTGCTAATGCAGGTTGCAGTCAGAGTAGTCCCATTTGAATTAATGGACCTTATGGAGGAGTTGGCTCATCAAATCCCCATGGATTCAGTGAGCGTACTCTAACTGCAGCTTGTATTAGCATAGCAAGTGGCAGTAAGAGTAGGTGCATTTGAATCAACATGTGACCTCATGGTACTGCAGTCAAGACTCTGGTTATGGCCTGAGTTCGATCCTGATGGGGTCAGGTAGGCAGCTCAGGGTTGGTTCAGCCTTTAGTAAATTCAGTACCTAGTTCACTTGAGGTGAATAGCCTCTTCTTTTTCTAAGCATTTTCCTACAGGTGCAGTGTCTGCTTTTCAGATCCTGAAACCCCAGTTTGCGTTTATATATGTAAAGCCTGCATAATTAAATTGTAAACCATCCAGCAAGTGTTTTAAGTGCTATGCAGTGGTACATAAGCAGCTCATTTCGCTTTTGCTTCAATGTGATTTTCAGTGGGGAACAACAGGATTGGTGCCTTTTTTTAAAAGAGAGATTTGGCACCAACACAAGAAAGATAAATACTTGTAATGATTTCTACCAAAGTCTTAGTTTGATATGACTTTGTAGAAGAGTAAGAAGGATGTGGCAGATAATTGGCAGTGGATAAAGTAGGAAAGGAAGTGAAAGCTAGAGAAAAAGCAATGCAAAGAAGTTGGCAGGAAGGAGGATGGGGCAAGGGGCTCTGTGAACAAACATCACTGTTTGCATTGTCTGCACAGGCAAGAATACTAGAATAAAAGAACTGAAATGTGTGGATGCAGGGCCATGAAAACCTGTGTAGGAATGAGACAGGGAATATGAGACATCACTCTTAAATTTCCCTGTCTGGATGAGCCCATAGTTTGGCACAATCTATTGGTATCTATCTATCTATCTATCTATCTATCTATCTATCTATCTATCTATCTATCTATCTATCTATCTATCTATCTATCTATCTATCTATCTATCTATCTATCTATCTATCGATAATAGCTAGCTAGCTAGATACTAGATAGAGTCTCATTTACCTATAGCCATGTTCATGGATTGGTGGAACTGCCTTTCTACTCGCAAACTCTTTTTTGCCAGCTGATCTCAAAAATTTACCATCAGAGGGATCTTTCAACAGAACTGTACTACTAGCTAAAATATGCCAACAGAGACCCCCCCCCAATATGACAAGAGCAGGAGTGGACCGAGGGAGATTAATTATGCTGAACTCAAACACTCTTCAGCCAAGAAACATAGACACAGAGTAAAGGTAAAGCTAGGCTAGGGCTAGGATAGCAATTTCCAATCATTTCAACAGGGCATAGAATCACCGTAGCCTCAAGTTGGCTCAGTTGGTCTTCAGCCATGTTGACTTGTGAGGACTGCCCTTTTGCAAGGGAACAAACTCCTTTGAGCTCAGCAGGACTTTCAACTGAATCAAACAATATGCCTGGAATTGTAGAATCTTAGAAAACTAAAAATGTTAAAACAGTACTTGGATTTCTAATTTTCTAATTTTCTTGGAGAGTCGAGAGGTTTAAATGAAAGGATGCCGAACACCTGCAGGCTGGAGGTCAGACGGGAGGTCGCATTCTCGTCAGCTCGAGGCGATCCTTAGAAGCGGAGTGTTTGGAGAGGGGCGACTTTGGCGTGAGTCTACCTAACCCCAAGGGGGGATCTTGGGGGCAGCACCCTGGCAGCGTCAAAAAAGGGACTGAAATAAGAAGAAGCAAGCAACTCCCTTAAATCTTGGTGTGATAGTGCAGGACGCACTACGGAGCAAGGGAAGGGAGGCATAAGCCCTGACGCTAAGGGATTGGAGCAATACTCCGTTTTCTGACGCCCCAGACTGACCCAGCCACTGCTATATCCTTCTTTCCAACTAAGATAAGAAGACTTTTCCTCCCCCTTAGTTTATTAGAACTAACATCGTGTGGTAAAACAGCTGGGGGAGGACCGGTCCGAAAGAGTGATTTATATGCTGTATCTCTAAGTGGAAGAAGTGGCCGAGAGAAAGCCACACTTTGCAGTCGTTAATGATCAAAGGGTTGTGAGGAATAACAATAAGACGATGTTACACAGCTAAGAGATTCAAATGTGGGGAGAGGAGGAGGAGAGAGATGAAGATGGCGAATAGAGTTGATTGAAACGCCGGCAGTTTGGAAGTAGAGGAAAGCAGAGGAAATTAGAGGAGAGGAGATTTAAAGCTTGGAGTTTAAACGTATTGGATTAACGGTCACGGAAAACTGGAATCTATTTCATCTATTTGGAATCTATTTGTTGAAATCTTACTGTTTGTAGCCTGAAACGAACCCTCTGGCAAACCCGTGAATTAATTATATGGAGTCCACAAGGTGCAGAGCGAGTTAATCAATCACAAGTGAACTCGG
This sequence comes from Phrynocephalus forsythii, assembly GCA_029282475.1. NCBI lineage: Eukaryota > Metazoa > Chordata > Lepidosauria > Squamata > Agamidae > Phrynocephalus > Phrynocephalus forsythii. The sequence goes on along the minus strand of JAPFRF010000005.1, from coordinate 93,114,378 downwards.
CTGCCTGGGGATAAGCAGAACTGAGGGGAGAATTGAAGTAATATGAGCCTGAGGGGAATTTAAAGAAGGAGGCCAGCTGCTGGAAACCGCAGCGATCTCTGAAAGTGAGAGATCAAACGAATATAAATCTGAGGGTTCATAAAGGTATCATCTTGTACACGCCCTACACGGAACTTACAGTTTATACCCAACAGCCCAAGCAGCTTCAAAGCTTCAAAGCAGAAAACGTGAGTCGCCAAAGATAATAAAGCTAATGGGTTCAAAGAAGGGACAATCATCCATAGGTGTATACGTGACCCAAGGCCAACAAAAGAGGAACTCGATAGCAGAAACAGAGCAAAACATGGATCTGAAAGAATTCTTGATATCAATGGACAAGAGGATAAGTGATAGATTTACATCAATGGAAGAAAATTTTAAAACCATGGAAGAGAATTTTAAATCGATTGAGGGAAAAATAGAAGGAATGGCTCAAAAGGTAGAGAAGAATGCCCTTTTAATAACAGAGTTGACAAGTCAAATTAATGGAATTACAAATAAAAATCAAGAGTTGGAAAAAACCATTCAGGATGTGAAGACAGTAAACGATAAACAAGAAGAGGCAATTAAAAAGACGCAACAGGAACAAAAGGATATTAAAAAAGAACAAGAAAAATTTAGAGATGACTTACAAAAGATGGAAAACCTGCATGAACAAATCTTAGATGCAAATGCTGTTCTTGAAATGCGTCAAAAGGAAATGATATTAAGGCTGAAAGGAATACCAGAGAGTCAAGGAGAAGATCTTTATGGTAAAATTAAAAATGAACTGGCTTCCTGGCTGGGAGTAGAAGAAAACAGCCTGAATCTTGATATAGATAAAGTTTACAGACTGAGATCTAAGAATAATATGAAGAAGAAGGGATCTGACGATTGCCTCTTATATTTAAATTCAAGACTCTTGAAGGACAAGATGTTGTTTAAGAACAGAGCAGATCCATGGAAAATAGGAAATAACCTGATCGAGATCCTGAGAGAAGTTCCCAGCCGTATATTAAAGAAGAGAGAAAACTATAAGTTTATGACTTCAGCTCTCAAGAAGAATAAAATCCCATTTAGGTGGGAAACGCCAGAAGGTTTGACTTTTAAATATAAAGATAAGAAAAGGACATTTAGATCGGTGGAAGAGACTGGAATATTTTGGAGGAAGTATGAAGTAGAACTCTGCGGCGAGAAAAGAGGAAGACTGTGAAGGATGGAGCCATTCGTATAAAGTTAGCTTTACCTCCTGCCCAACCCTTAAGATGAGATAATTTTCCTAGTATATCTGCTAGTATTGTTTTCTATTATTATTTTTATTAATACTTATTTTTTTTTCTCCTTGTTCTTTATGTTTGTGTGGAATAATAAAGAAAAGGTTAATTCTTAGTTACTGTCAGATATCGTTTGGGAATATTTGAGGAACTTTAGAGAGTAAGAGGAAAAATCAAAATGGTTAATAGTTTGAAAGGTATGACCTGGAATGTGAATGGAGTGAACAGTAAACGGAAGAGGAATAAAGTTGAGCATTTGCTCAAAAAGGGAAATGGGATTTCATGGTTTTACAGGAAACCCATGTAAAAAGTGATCATAGTAAAATTTTAGAAAATCCAAGACTGGGAGTTACCTTCACAGCATCAGCAACAGTAAAAAGAATGGAATAGTTATGTATGTTAGACCAGAGTTAAGACCCGAATTGATTTTTAAAGATGAGGAGGGAAGGTTACTAGGTGTGGAAATATCTGTAAATAATGATAAGATTTTGATAGTAGGGCTTTATGCTCCTAATAATAAAAAAGTGAGTTTTACCGGAAAGTGGGGAATTTATTAAGGGAATTTATGGATCAAAAGATAATGCTTTTGGGCGACCTTAATGGAGTGATATCGATGGATTTGGATAGGACGGACAAGATAAGAGTAACGAACTCGGGAAACTACCACTTACCTTCTTTGAAATGGTGGAAGATATGAATTTATTTGATGCGTGGAGAGTTAAAAATCCGAATATAAAAGAAATAACGTACTTTTCAGAGGTACATAAATCAGGTGGTAGAATTGACAGTATTTGGATTTCTCAAGATCTAATTCTTAATTTAGAAAGCCGAAATCCACGAGAGAACCCTGTCAGATCATAATCCGGTTGCCATTTACCTACAAGTTCAAAAAAGGGTAAAAGGTAGATGGAGATTAAACGATGATATCTGGAAGATGGATGAAACAATAACTGAGATTAAGAACCAGATGAAAGAATTTTTTCAAATAAATAATACGGCTACTACTAATAAGAATATAATTTGGGAAACCAGTAAGGCATATATGAGGGGGTTAGGGATACAGGTAATGGCTAAAATAAAGAAAAATAGAGAAAAGAATATAACGGAAATTACAAAAAAGATCAGAGACCTAGAAAAGAAATTAATCCTAAAGCCTGAGGATTCTGATCTACTGAGGGATATAAAGATTTTAAGAAACCACCTGTCAAGTCTGATTGAACATGAGGTTGAGAAGAAAATAAAATGGACTAAACAAAGATTTTTCGAATATGCTAATAAACTTGGGAAAATGTTAGCGTGGTTAACCAAGGAAAAACAAAAAGAGAGGATTATAACTGATATAGAAGATCAAGAAGAGATAATAACAGACCCAGAAAAATTAAAGAAAAATTTGTGAAATTTTACAGTGAGTTATATAAATCTGAGCAAACAGATATAGAGGAAATAAAAAGATATTTAGAAAGTAAATCACTGCCTAAAATGGAGGAAAAAGATATCGAATATCTAAATAGGGATATAAATGATGAAGAAATCTTAGAAGTAATTAAAAATTTAAAGATGGGGAAAGCTCCGGGCCCGGACGGGATAACGGTTGCTTATTATAAAAACTTACAAAGCGAGATCTTGCCATACTTAAAAGAGATCATAAATAATGTAATGAAAGAAGGTGCAATGCCAGAATCATGGAAAGAGGCATTAATCTCGGTTATCCCGAAACAAGGGGCAGATTTAAAACAAGTTAAAAACTACAGACCCATATCTTTACTGAATATAGATTATAAGATCTTCACAGGGGTAATCGCAAATAGACTGAAAAAGTTCTGACCAGAATCATTGGAAAGGAGCAAGCCGGATTCATCCCAGGTCGATTTATGAAAGAAAATATAAGAACAGTAATAAATATAATAGAATATGCGGAGTTGAATCCAAGTAAGGAATTATCTTTGTTGCTAATTGATGCTGAAAAAGCATTTGATTTAGTTGATTGGAATTTCTTAAATTATGTAATAGAGGAACTAAAAATGGGGAAAAATAAAAAATGGGATTAGAGCTATATACTCTACCCAAAAGGCTAAATTGATTATAAACAAGGAAATTACAAAGGAAATCTCAATTGAGAGGGGCACCAGGCAAGGTTGCCCTCTCTCACCGTTGATATTCGTCCTGCTGCTGGAGATTCTTTTGAGAGCTTTAAGAGAAAATAATAAGATAGAGGGAGTTAAAGTTAATGGAATAAAGTATGTACTCAGAGCATTTGCTGATGACGTAATAATATTTACAGAAAAACCCCTTATGTGCATAAACGAAATTTTTAAAGAATTGAACCAATATGGGAATATTTCGGTTTCAAACTAAATAAAGCAAAATCAAATTTGATAACTAAAAATATGAATAATAAAAACCAAAAAGAACTGGAAAATAAGATAGGGGTGAAAATAGTGTCAAAAGTAAAATATTTGGGAGTGTGGATCTCCAGCAGTAACACAAATTTGTTCAAAGACAATTATATTAATAATTGGAGGGAATTAAAAAATAAAATGAAGAAATGGGAAAAGCTAAATTTATCAATTTGGGGAAGGGTAGCTTTAATTAAGATGTCAATTTTGCCCAAGATGGTGTTTTTGTTTTCGGTTTTACCCATTATCATAGGAATTAGGTGTTTCAAAGAATGGCACAAAGATTTAGCAGATTTTATTTGGCAGGGCAGAAAGGCCCGAATAAAATTAGAACTAATGATGAGACCTAAAGATATAGGAGGATTTGCCCTCCCAAATTTCCAAAAATATTATGAAGCAGCGGCCTGGACATGGATAAAAGAATGGATAAAATTAGAAAAGAGGGAATTGTTAAATTTGGAGGGGTGGGATAAAATTTATGGATGGCACGCTTATTTATTTTATGAAAAAGCCCGATTACATAAAAACTTCAATAATCATATTATTAGGAAAGCACTGTTGGAGGTCTGGTTAAGAACAAAAAATAAAGTTATAAATAAGACCCCATGGTGGATTTCCCCCCATGAAGCTACCTCAATATTTTATAATAATATCAATAGGGATTTTGTGAGATATGAAGATCTGGTTCAAGCAAGATCGGATAATCCTATTCTTAAGAATTTCCAGGAAATTAGGGAAAAAATCTTAATTGGCTTGAATATCAACAGATTCATTGTACATTTAAAAAAGATAAAGATAAAGTCGGATTTGTGAAAGAAATATCTATTTTCGAGAAGAAATTTTTAAAGCAAGAGAAAAAATATATAACTATAATGTATAACTTACTGCAGAATAACTCAGTGGATAAACAAATAAAGTTTAAATCAGTCCAAAAATGGGAAAATGATTTTGGTTATCAATTAGATGAAAAAGAATGGATGAGAGCATGGTTATGGACAACTAAATTTACATCTTGTATATTGGTAAGAGAAAACTTATGGAAGATGCTACATCGATGGTACCTTCCGCCACAACGTCTAGCTAAAATAAAAAGATCAAATGATAACTTTTGTTGGAAATGTGCAGGATCTGTAGGGACACAATTCCACATGTGGTGGACGTGCCCGTAATCGAAAGCTATTGGAGCATGGTACATAAGGAATTGCAAAAATAACCAAAACTTCATTCAAGAAAAGACCAGAGTTATTTTTATTGAACATAATAAACACAGAATTCCCGAATGATAGAAAAAATCTTTTGTTGTATGCGAATACGGCTGCTAGGGTACAATTAGCAAAATACTGGAAAACACCACAAGTCCCATCTAGGGATGAATGGCTAACGAAGTTATGTGAATACCTGGACCTTGCTAAGATGACCTGTAAAATAAAAGAGAAAAATAATGATAAGTTAAGAGAAGAATGGAATTACCTAAACAAATATTTAGCAAATTTAGGGAGGAATAGTATATGGCTGTGTTTGGATTAACTCACAACTAGTTTTGTGTACAGATGAATTGTATTGAAGATTAGAATTGAATAGTAAATATTTGAGTATTAATTTAAGATTTAACGGTAATTAACAATAGAAATTTAACTAGTGTGGATTTCTCCGGCGGAAGCTATATTTTATCTCAATGTGTGTACTTATTTGTATTCTTGTCTTTTGTTCTTCTTTTTTTTTCTTCTTTTTTTTTTCTCCTCTTCGTTCTTTTATCCTGGGTAGGTTTTGTATTGTTAACTTTAAGTGTACTGTTCAGTGTATATGTTATGTCTTCTATTAAAATTTATAATAAAAAAGAAAAAGAAAAAAAACAGTACTTGGAAATTCATTGGAAAAGAGTGAAAGGAAGGTTATCACACGTACTAACAAGTTTTACTACCTGGGTACTAATTTTTTGGGGGGAAAGCATCAAGAAGCCTGGACAAAAACACCAATCCCTGGGCCGATCCCCATTTTCTTATGTCTATTATATGCCAATGTTCTTCTGTGGATGCAAAGAGCCATTTTGCCCATCCGTCTGGCTGGCGGCAGGCACAGGAAAGGCCTCTACGGTAGCCCAGATGGGCCATGTGGGAGCTTCCCAATATAAGGGGGGTTCCCATTGCTTCTGTGGCCTCTTCGCCATGGATCATCTTCCCTCCTATCCATCCTGTTTTCAGAATGAGTCTGACTGGTCCCTTCAGGGATGGATGAGAATGTTTGGCCTGTCCTTTATTGACTCTACAAGAGCAGGTGCATTTTCACCCATCCCGTTCTTAATTTTCATTATTCTTGGTTTGGTGGTTGCTTGTTATCAGTCACACTGGCTGGTAGTGATGGAAGGTAGGCGTTTGAAGAGGTGAATTTATGGACATCTGTGAAGAGTGTAAGCCAGCCCACCTGGCAGCATTGAAGGCCTTGAGGACTCTGTGCTGGGAGGAGGGAATAGGCTGGGGCCCACAGGATACAATCATCTAGAGCTGGGAGCCTTGGGTAGAGTTGGGGCCTCGAGGGAATTCCCGGATGTTATTCCAGCTCTTTCGGTGGTCCATTGGGGGCTGGGCTGGACCCAGACGGATTTGCCTTCCACCCTACTGTTGACCCTCCTTTAAAATGTAATATATGCACATGTTCAATAAAGTCCATTTTCTAATCCAAAGTTTTGTGTCTTGCCTCCTTACATCTTTGAAATAAATAAGGGCACTTTCTATATTCCAGCAGGCTCTATTGCAGCATAGTAGTTGATGGGGGTCACCTAGAATTTGATGATTTCAAATATTTGCTGACGTGGAAAGTCATTTCCAGTTAATTTTTGTTGTAAAATATAAAAGAGCCATTAGCTGGTTTCATCTATTTTAAATTCTAAGTTGCTTTTTTTCCTTCACAGGAAATCTGATGAAAATTGGATTGATCGCTTATAACATTTATCTTATGCTGCCCTGGAAGTCTCACTGTGAGTGTACGTTGTGAGTGGTGACATCAGTGTGATAGATTACAGATCCAGATGTGATATGCTGTATTTTTCAAGGTCTCTTGACAGCCTTCCTTGCACTCTGTCCATTAATCCAGTTCACCGAGCAGCTTCCAACAGGAACTATTTTTTTATAAGTGCTGTGTTAAAAAACTGTAATCCTCTTCCCACCAAATGTGAAATTCTTCTTCCTTTAAAAATGATCTTGAGCTGTGCATCAAGATGGCCAGTAATTTCAAGCATCATTTTCTATCTTAGCTGTTCTTGAAAGGATTTCTAGTTATTGTCCCTTCATTTGGACTGTCTTCTGAAAGAAATTATGTTTCATATTTCTTCTTAACACTGCCTTGTTTGCTGTTTCCAAGTTTTCCTTTGCTGTTGGATGCTGCCCAGAGAGCTCTTGGTGGTGGGGCAGCTAAATAAATAAATAAATAAATAAATAAATAAATAAATAAATAAATAAATAAATTCTTCAATGTGGTAGCCTCCTTTCTGTTTAGCTGGTTGTAACTAATCTCGCTATCTCACCTGGGGGAAGATCCGGATGTTGTGAAAGTCCGGCTTTTCTTCTTTCTTGGTCACGTGACTGAAGATGTGGGACCTCCATTCCCATGTACAAGTTTTTTTGTTTTTTTTAAAGTGCAGACCAGCCTCAGGGCCAGCAGGCGGTGCTAGAAAAAAAAATAAAAATAAAAAATAAAAAACTGCTGACAGCCCGAAGGCCAGCTGATCAGCACTGGGGGGGAAGGAAAATTAAAAAAATGTTTTAAAAAGCACCCACAAGCTCCAGGATGAGCTGGTTGGGGCTAGGGGAGGGGAAGCACAAAAAGGATCATAGGCGAGCTCCCACGGACTTCTGGCTTGCATTTTTTTTACCGGAGCAAAAAATTCCCAACTTCTCTGGTAGGTCTTGGAAAACTCACTAAAGGGGGCATAACTGTTTTTTTTAAAGCCCAGTGGCAATGGGGACAAGCTTTTTGGAAATGCTTTATCTTGAAATTTAATCAGCATTAGAGATGGGCGCAAACTAGAAAGCCCATGGTTCGGGTTCATCTGGTTCGGGCCCACCCTTGGTTCAGTTTGGTTCGGTTTTGTATGATTTTTTAAAAACAAATTCATAAGGACCCAAACTGATTTGAACTGGTTTGGGTTCTTACCAGGGCCAGCGGCTGGGCACTGTCATCGGAGCCGGGAAGACCCCTTTAAAGAGACCCCTGTTCCTGCCTCCACTTGCGGAGGTGAGAAGAGGGGTCTCTTTAGACAGTTCTCCCCATAGCAGATGACAGTGCCCGGCATGCTGTCATCACCCACAGGGGAGATCCCTTTAGAGAGACCCCCTTTTCACCTCCGCATGCAGAGCCGAGAACGGGGCTCTCTTTAGACAGTTCTCCACCACGGATGGATGACAGCCGCGTGAGAGAGACCCCCGGCCTCTCTGGGGCCCTCTTTCAACCGCCCTCTGCCACGGGCAGGTGAAAGCTAGGCCGGCTGTCATCCGTCCACAGCGGAGATCCCTTGAGAGACAGCTGCGGTCTCAGCTCTGCATGTGGAGCCGAGATCGAGGCCCTCTCTCGACCACCCTCCACCACGGGAAAGATTCCTTGAGAGCGAGCCGCAGCCTCGGCTTGGCATGTGGAGCCGAGAATGGGGCCCTCTCTCGACTGCCCTCCACCGCGTGTGGATGATAGCTGGGCGGACTGTCATCTGCCCGCAGGGAAGATCTCACCTCTGCCTCCACGTGCAGAGGTGAGAACAGGGCTCTCTCTAGACAGTCCTCCCCCACGGGCGATGACAGCCGGGCTGTCATCGCCAGCGGGGAAGAACGAAACCAACCTATCCGAACCATTTTTCCCGGTTCAGTTCGGTTCATTCTAAAATCACTCTGGGGTCCGTTATTCGTTTCGTCACCTAACAAAACAAATAAATAACAAAATGAACAAAAAGTTCATTTCGTGCCCATCTCTAATCAGCATTTTAAAGGACGTGTAATAGAGCCCTAAGAGGAAATTTCTTACTCCAGTTTTAAGACACTATATTGAAGGGGTTCCAGGTAGGTCATTCCCTGAGATGGTCAGATCAAAGGCTAAGAACAGGCTCTTGCAATGTCACAGGGGTCGGGGAGAGTGGATCATTGCAGTATCACTGTTTGGGCCCTTTAGCAATTATATCCCTATAGTGTGTGTCTAACATACAAACATTGTGGAGACTGTATGATGAATCTGAAAGCAAGTGTTTGAATTCCATGAACTTTAGAGTTATGTATGTACGATAAAGAAAAAGAGAACACTTCTGAGCATATATAAATGATATGCTATGTGAACATGAACAAACACCAAAATACAGGCTGCCTGATTGCCTACCCCAAAATGAGGGTTGCCCTGTCCCCCAGAGAACAGACTCCAAAAAAACTGAATCTCAGATCTAAAATGGGAGACTTCTCAATCCAGCTCCATTATAAAGGCTGGAAGACCATTATTTGTTTTGATCAGTGCAGCATCTAACAATGGTGGGCAGTATCCATAGTCACTGGAGAGAGGGAAGGCACACCAACTAATGGTGGGCAGACCTGATGTAAGAGGGAGAATTCTCTCTTCATTTCTCTCTCCCTCTCTCTCCCCTCCCCCTCTCTCTCTCTCTCTCACACACACACAGAGAGAGAGAGAGAGAGAGAGAGAGAGAGAGAGAGAGAGAGAGAGAGAGAGAGAGAAGAAGAAGAAGAAGAAGAAGAAGAAGAAGAAGAAGAAGAAGAAGAAGAAGAAGAAGAAAGCAAAGCATGCTGCTTATATACCACCCCATAGCACTTAAAGCACTCTCTGGGTGGTTTACAAGCAATTATGCAGGCTACACATTGCCACCCCCCTTGGCATGTGGGGTACTCATTTTACCGACCTTGGAAGGGTAGAAGGATGAGTGCACCTTGAGCCTGCTACCTGGAAGTGAAACCAATGTTGTATGAGCATGGTTATATGGCTGCAGTACAGCAGTTTAACCACAGTGTCATGAAGCTCACAAGAGAGTTCCATACAGAGAGGCTGGTGAAAGGGGAACACTCTCATAGTAAATAGGACATTTTCTTCTAGTAATAAGGGAGGGAGGAATGGGATAGCTAGGGTAGCATACCTTGCTTACTCTATTAGAGGAGCTGTCATTGTTGCCCAGTATACTCGTCATATTTTTTTCTGTCTATTCAGGGAAAGGCAACCTATTGTCTTCCAGATATTGTTGTATGTTCACGCCTATCATCATACACCATTGGCAATGATGGTAAGGTCCAATGGATGTGTCAGTCCAATAACATCTAGATGTCCCTCCCTAGACCCGGATCTTCAGTCTTTCTTACAATGTAAAATGGTGACCAACTAATGTAGAGGGTGGGGTGGAGAAGGGGAAGGAGATTTAGAGATTTGTGCTGGGATTTGCTCTGTGTTTATCATGGGTAATTTTAAAGTATTTTCAATTGTCACATGACCAGAAAGCCAATGTGAATCAGCTCAGCCTTTTTAATTCTGATTCAGAGTTTCCCCTCAAGCCATTTTGTTGTCTTAAAGCTGGAATGCTTTGAATGATATTTTCCTTGTATGGTTGTTTTGCTCTGCAAAAGGATGGGTGTGTGTGATTCTGGGTAGAGATATGATGATGCACTAAGTTGAGGTGTGATGTTTTGGGACAGTGAGAACACCTTGGAATTTTTCTTTGTAGTTGCCCCAAAGTTTGTATGCAAGTTTAAATCAATGGAACATATGGACAAATTGACTCACCAAATTCCCATTTATTCAGGAATGCTACTTTGCTGTGATTTAATACCAAGCAGCAGTATTTTGGCCAATCAGTTCTAGCTATCTACAAACACAGAAGGCTCACATTTGGGGGTAGCTACTACTTCCTCTCTGCCACCATCTTCTGGAAAATGTCTAGATAGATGCTGCTTTTTTCCTTGGGAAGATCAAGTTACTGTACTACTTACCTGAATTATATACCCATGGAGTGTCACTGCTCTGCAAGTGTGTGTGGTATATCTACCATCTACATACTGTTACGTACAAAGGGTTGAATATAAAGATCTAAAAAGTAATGCATAATATCTAACTCAATGTAGCTTTGGGCAAGCTGCACCATCCAAGAGTACAGACAGAAGAAATGTAGTACATTTCTAAGTACTTAGCCCCTAGAACACTCTGAAAAGGGTTGCTATAAGTCAGAATTTATTTGAAGGCATGCAATTATTATTTAATAGTTAATGCTTGAGTAGGAAGGCTATGGAAGGCTTATGAGTGCACTCTTGTTTTGTTTTGTTATTTGCCACTTAGTCTGCTTTCATTTTTAGCCCTACTGGATATCAATTTAGACAGCTGGGTCATAGGTGACAGCAATAAATAAAATTAAAATCCTATGAGGATTCAACAATAGACCACCTGGGCTACCTGCATATTTTTGCATTTTCTCAGCTTTTGTAACATATGGAACATGATGTTTCAAGATCTTCCTTTGAGCTCTGTGAAAAACTGGAACAAAAATAAATCACTTGGGTTTTGATTATGGCTTTGATCCAACTTCCCAGTTGTCTTCTAAATTATTTTTATTTTAGCCCAGTATTTTTCAGGTTATGGATTCTGTGGTCACCTTCTTATAACCCTCTGTTCTTTGTCTCCTAGTGTGAATCCTATTTCCACTTTTCTGTTTTTTCCTGTCTTCTCACCACTTCTCTCAGCACAGAGTTTGTGGTGGCCAAGTTGTATTTGTGAGTGTAAAAGATTCCTGTGGAGTTGGTATTTCAATCAGCAATTTGTTGCAGAAACATGGAGGCTTGCTCATCCATGATTGTAAGCACCTTCTAAAATAATAATAAAAATAAAAGAATCCTGTATGCTAGTCTTCATAGGGATGTGTCAACAACTATTACCTTCACAAAAGGGCATGTAAATATCAGATCATACGCAGACTGGAAAATAAGAATGTTAGTCAGTTGGAGATGTTTGAAGAATTTAATCTTGGTGAAAGCCAATTCACATTGACCTGACCCATTCTTGATGGAGAAATACATAGACTAGAATAAAGAATTTGACAATCTGGAAAATGGAGCAGCTAACATTTTGCTGCCCCTCAACCCATATTACTAGCGTAATCCTATATATGTCTACTCAAAAGTGAGTTGTATTTAATCCATAATTGAAGATTGCGGTGTGAACAGATGATTCTTTACAAATACAGATATGAGCAAATATATAAATATATGCCTTTATGGTGGTGAAATACCTTGGTTTAAGTAGGTGCTATTATTTTATTTTCCCTGAATATCCAGTATTCCTGTACTGTAAGAGAGAAAGACAAACATCACACTATCCACTGTCCCTCCAAAGAGAGGGATTATGCTTTATGCATCTACTGTATCACTTTAATTTCTCTGAATTTTTTAGCATCTCCAGTCTTTGATATATGCAGTATTTTTAAATCGGTTGCTGTTGCGGGCTGCCACGTGGTTTCTGATTTATGAGAACCCGAATGGGGGTTTTGTGGTACATTAGATGTTCAAGGTTTGAGATTTGTTTATTTATTTATTTATTTGATTTTTATACTGCAAAAACCATCTGGCCTGAAGGTCACTCTGGGTGGTGTCCATTAGCCCTCCCCATGGGTATCCGTGGCTGCAGGAATCTGAAGCCAAGTCTCCTCAACACTACTCCAGTGTTCCATCTGCTCCACTCTACTGGTTCTCATTATCATTGCCAGTGATTCCATCAAGGGAAGTGATAGTACCACTCTATTCTGCTCTGGTCAGACTCCACCTGGAGTACTATGTCCAGTTCTGTACACCTCAATTTCAAAAGGATGTTGACCACCTCAAGAGGGTCCAGAGGAGGGTGACCAAGATGATTGAAGGTCTGGAAGAAATGTCTAACGAGGAATAGCTTAGGGAGCTGGGAATGTTTTTAGCCTTTCAAAAAGAAGGCTGAGAGGGGATATGATAGCTATGTTTAAATATTTGAAAGGATGTCAAAATGAAGAGGGAACAGGTTTGTTTTCCATGGCTTCAGAGACTAGGCCTTGGGGCAATGGTTTCAAACTGCAGGAAAAGAGATTCCATTTGAACATTAGGAAGAACTTCATGACGGTTAGAGCTGTTCGGCAGTGGAATATGCTGTCACGGAGGGTGGTGGAGTCTCATTCTTTGGAGGTTTTTAAGCAGGGGCTGGATGGCCATCTGTCAGAAATACTGTGATGGGGTTCCTGCATGGCAGGGGGTTGGACTAGATGGCCTTTGAGGTCTCTTCCAACTCTGTGATTCTATGATTCTATCTTATGGTGACCTTTCCACTATTTTTTCAGAGGTGTTTTACCCATATCTCCCTTTTTTCCCTCTCTTGAAATTTTTGCACTTTTCTGTAGTTATTTAAAACCCCACCTATCCACTATGACCTAGAATAGCAATGGGACAAGAAAAACGAGGATTTATACCAGGAAAAAAAAACACACCACACCCCAATTATTTCTCTAACATGCCTCCTTCCATGGATTGAGGAAACCTTGTCTGTCTGGGCATTCATATCGTTGTCTCAGCTTTTGTGGTCAAGGCTGTTCAATGTGAAAAATACTGTGACAATTATCCATATGGGCAACACAGGAAGGCACTGTCAGCCAAGTAAATTCTTTCCAGCACATTGTTTGCCTTGACATTCTAGCTGCACTTACCAAATGAGTAGGAAAGTGACTTGACCTTACTTGATTTTTATAACTGCAAGAGATTATTGCCTTCCCCTTAAGGTCTTCCCATGTTGCAAGGAGAGGCTTGTAGAGTACTGACCCTGTAGCTCAGCTAACCTTATAATTGAGTAATTATTACAAATGAGCTTTCATGGGCAGAGCAATTTGTGGTCACACAGAAACGCTGACCTCCAAAAGAAAACAAAGTGGCATTTCAGTGTGGTTTTCAGTCTACTGTCCTTAATCTCCCCCTCATTTTCAGCTCCTTTTATTTAACACACTCTTTCTGCACTATTGTTTAATATGTTTATCAGGGAAGAGAGGGTTTTCCACCCCATAATATAGCCAGGCATTAATGGAGATTTGTGGTGGATGGCATAAATGTTTCCCAGTAATCCTGTCTAGTAATATTAATTCACTCTCCCAGTTCCCCAACACCTTTTAATGACTGAATATTTGGTATTAATTCAGAGACAGTTTCGGAAAATGGCTAAATCCTTAAAAACATTTATTGTGGCTTATTTTTTTTACGTTCTTCGTAAAAATCTTTTTTCTCAAGCATTATAAATTTAACAACAACAACAACAAAACAACAACAACTTTAATTAATATTTATTAATAATAATAATAATAATAATAATAATAATAATAATAATAATAATAATAATAATAATAATAATAATAATAATAGAGCTGAACAAGAAAATATGTACAGAACAAGAATTATATTTGCATGGGTTAATAATGAAGATTACAGAAAAATACTGGCTGTGTAAACATGTAAAATAAGTAATATAATTAAAAATACTCTCAGGCCAGCCAAAGAGATGTTGTTGCCTGAGGTAGCATAGGAAATACTGTAGTACCTCATGATTAGAGATGGGCATGACCAGGAAAAATGACGTCTCGAGTTGTCGTGTGTCGGAGGCAGCCCGTTTTGGCTCGTTTCCGTTTGTTGCAAAATTTTTCACAAATTTGTAATTTCATTTGTCGTCTGTCATTAGTACTGGTTTAGTGGGGGGTAGGGTAGTGGGCTCCTGGAGGCACCTCTCTGGGGTGGGTGCCTCCTCTTGGCCCGCTACGAAGGGAAGGCATTTAGCAGGCTCCTGGAGGCACCTTTCTGGGGTGGATGCCTCCTCTGGCCTGCTACAAAGGGAAAAGGAAGGGTACATGACTAGACATGGGCATGACTTGGCAAAATCCTCGTTTCTGTTTCCGTTCCTCGTTTCCGTTACTAACGAAACGAAGAACGACAATTACTCCGCCAGAACTTGAACTCGAACCGACTAAAGAAAAATTGGGTCTGATTTGTCATGGTCGTTCCTGGCGGCATTGCAGCGATCGCGCGATGCCAAGCGGCACAGGAAAAAAGTTTTAAAAATTAAAAAAAACTGATTCCCAGCCAAAAAAGCAGGCGAAAATATGCCTGCCTGAGGGCACCTACCAGAGGGGTGGTTTCTGGGGGGATTCCCCGGCCTACACCCCTCCTCTCCTGGGCTGCAAGTGCCTGCGCATGTGCATCCATTCCTCGCCGTCTCGCCAACACGCCAAGCGGCGCGGCACAGAAAAAAGTTTAAACCCCCCCCGATTCCTGGCCAAAAAAGCAGGTGAAAATATGCCTGCCTGAGTGAGGGCACCTACCAGAGGGGTGGTTTCTGGGGGGGGTCCCCGGCCTCCCCCCTCCTCTTCTGGGCTGTGCATCCATTCCTCATCATCTCGCCAACTCGCCATGCCATGCGGTGCGGGCGGGGGATCCAAAATGGGGCGACCGCAAGCAATATTTATTTATTTTGAAATCGTGGTGGTCCAAAAACACACCAAAGCACCACAGAAACATGCGAAAATAGCTATTTTAAAACTGCCTGAATTTTTATAGTAGCAGCAGTGGGTTTTTCTTGCAACAAAACGTCTCCATTGATTTTATTTTATTTTATTTTTATTTTATTTTTTTACACCTGCGCAATGATGGGCTGGCCATGGGAGTGGACCATGCAAATTTTTGGAGCCATTCCACCAATTGCATGGCCACTTGGCCAGGTTTTGACCAAGACTTCTGGGATGTGCCTGTCAGGCATAAAAAGCCCACTAACCGTAGCCCGAACCCTAACCCGAACCCTAACCCTAACCCATACGCCAGTACACTGTCCTTCTTAGCGGGTCAGAGAGGCACCCAGAGGTGCACCCCACGAACTCACCCTAACCTTACCCGTAACAACCCTAAGCCTAGCCCTTGCGCTAACCCCCCTAACCCTAAGCCAAATCTGTACTCGCATTGCACACACGCAAGTACAATTCCCTTCTTGGTGAACCACAGAGCACCAAGACTGAGGAGGAGCCTTCCCCCAGTGTGCGCACTGTGACACTGCAGTTTGCAGTGGGCCTGTGGTCAACAGAGAGGCACCCAAAAAAGAGGTGCCTCTCGAGTCTCAACTTGGTATGCATATCCAATTGGCTATGCATGCCATTTTGTAGCGGGCCAGAGGAGGCACCCACCCCAGAGAGGTGCCTCCAGGAGCCTGCATTCCCTTCATAGTGGGCCAGAGGAGGCACCCACCCCAGAGAGGTGCCTCGAGGAGCCCGCTCTCCCCCCAAACCAGTACTAACGACAGATGAAAAACCAACAAACGAAATGACAAATTTTTGGAAAATTTCGTGAAAAATGGAAATGAGCCGAAACGGGCCGGCTCCGACACACGACAACTTGAAAACGTCATTTTCCCTGGTCGTGCCCATCTCTGTACATGACCGTGTAGCCATTGCGTACCAAGTGGCACTGGCAGAGGCACCTCTCTTTTGGGTGCCTCTAGCTCGCTAAGAGGGACAGCATACTGGCGTACAGGTTTGGAGTTTTTTGGAACTTTGGACTGTGAGCGAGGTGAGAGAAAATGCCTCTGCTGGGCGCCCTCTGACTCACTAAGAAGGACAGTGTACTTGCGTTTAGTGCAATGTGAGTAGAGATCTGGCTTAGGGTTGGGGTTAGGGCAAGGGCTAGGCTTAGGGTTATTACGGGTAAGGTTAGGGTGAGTTAGTGGGCTGCAGCTCTGGGTGCCTCTGACCCACTAAGAAGGACAGTGTACTGGTGTATGGGTTAGGGTTAGGGTTAGGGTTAGGGTTAGGGTTAGGGTTAGGGTTAGGGCTAGGGGGCTAGGGTTGGTGGGCTTTTTATGCCCGACTGGCACATCCCAGAAGTCTCAGTCAAAACCTGGCCAAGTGGCCATGCGATTGGTGGAATGGCTCCAAAAATTTGCATGGTCCCATCCCATGGCCAGCCCATCATTGCGCAGGTGGAAAAAAATAAAAATAAAAATAAAATAGAATAAAATCAATGGGATTGGAGACAGACATTTATTGCAAGAAAAACCCACTGCTGCTACTTAAAAATTCAGGCAGTTAAAATACCTAATTTTCGCATGTTTCTGTGTGGTGCTTTGGTGGGTTTTTGGACCACGATTTCAAAAAAAAATTGTGGTCACCATTTTGGATCCCCCCGCACTGCATGGCATGGCGAGACGACAAGGATGCCCCCCACCAGAGCAGCCCAGGACAGGAGAGGGGGGGAGGCCGGGGACCCCCCCAAAACCACCTCTCTGGTAGGTGCCCTCATTCAGGCAGGCATATTTTCGCCTGCTTTTGTGGCCGGGAATCGGGTTTTTGTTTTTACTTTTTTCTGTGCCGCTTGGCATCGCGCGATCGCCGCGATGCCATGAACGACAATGACAAATCAGACCCAGTTTTTCTTTTATCGGTTCGAGTTTGAGTTCTGACGGCTTAATTGTCATTACCGTTTCCGTTGCATAACGGAAACGAGGAACGGAAATGGAAAGGAGAATTTCGCCAAGTCGTGCCCATGTCTACTCATGATATGAAATTAATTCATTCCTTGGGAGGCTTCATTTCATGAAATTTTCATATTATGGATCAAAAAGGGGTGCAATGCACCCTGGGAATTGAAGTCTTCCACAAAATGTTCATATCTCTGGGCTTTCCATAGGAAAATTTCACATCTCAAGTTTTTGTGAAAATTTTCCATTCCCAGGGTGCCGTGCAAAAGATACAAAAGACTTCCCTTTCGTATCTTGATTTTTTCGTGACACAAGGTGCCTGTATCTTGAGACAACACTGTATTGTGAACATACAGATCAAGGTGCTTAGTAGTACTTAAAGTCAGCTAAGTTATCTTGGTGCATAAGCTAGGAAATTGCCACAAATCTTCATACCTAGCAATACAGATACATTGATGGTGATGATGTGCTGTCAAGTCCATTCCACCTTATGGTTACTATTTCCAGGGTTTCCTAGGTAAAGAGTACTAAGAAGTCGTTGACCATTCCTTTCTTCTGGGGGGCATTCTGGGACTGCAGAGCATCCTTAAGGCCACACAGGGTGAATCAATATCCCAAACTCTGACTTTGTAGCCTTTATATTATACTTTAAAGCTAAAGATTAGATAGGATGTTTTCATGGAATAAAATGATAACAATCAAATTTCAACTGGAAACTCATAATATAGACATGGCGATGCTCTATAAAAGAGGAACAACATAGAATAAGTGGAAACAAAATGGAAGTAGCAGTTCAGTTCTGCAAATTGATGGTAACAGGTACAACTAAATCTTCAGGGACAAATGAGTATATATGTCTCAGTACAGGATTATCATAGAATAATTGAGTTAGAAGGAGCCTATTAGTCAATCAAGTCTAACTTCCTGCTTAGTGTAGGAATCCAAATCAAATTCACTACTTCCTGAAGTAATTGTTTCCTGTAGCACTCACCCATATGCCTCAATCTGTTTCACTAATGAGGTATTAGGTGGGCATCACAGCCTCTACCACAGTTATAGTTTTAAAACAATATTCCTAAATCTCACTATCACCTTTTAATCTAACCTTGCTCCTACCCAGAGAGTTTTAAAGTTTTTTAAAAAAACTATTTCCAGTCAATTCAATATTTATAAAAATATTGCAAGTGTTTTATCCAAAAACAAAACAAGAAATTGTAGGCTGTTTGCACCAAATGAATAATGAAACACTGATTCGTTGGTTCGTTATGTAACAAAATCATAGAATCATAGAAGCATAGAGTTGGAAGAGACCTCAAGGGTCATCTAGTCCAACCCCCTGCCATGCAGAAACCCCCATCACATGACGCCTGACAGATAGCCATCCAACCTTTGCTTAAAAACTTCCAAAGAAGGGGATTCCACCACCCTCCATGGGGAAGCGGGGTTTCATTAGTAACAAAACAAACTGGTGTTTTTTTGTTTAAAATGAACTGATTTACTTCTCTGTAAAATGGCTCCCCTGGGTCCTAGAGGCACAAAATATGGTGTGAACCTTCCCTGGACTCTCCCCTTTCTGGCCTCCAAATTTGGAGAGATTTGGGGTTCAGGGAGCTGAGTTATTCAACTTTAAAGGGGGTGCCCCGGAAAAAAACATTTAGAATTGCAATGTTATATGCTTGAAAATAGTGATCCGAGGCAGCTACCAGCATGGAAATTATAGTAGAGCTTCCTCACCCTTGAAGCACACCCAATTTGGAGAGGTTTGGGGTAAAGGGGCCAGGTTATTCCACTCCAAAGGGGATGACCATAGGAAAAAACCATTTGTAATTTAAAAGTACAGCAGTACCTGTACTTAAGAGCAGCACTACTTAAGAGCCGAAAACCGTTTGCATTTTAACTGCTGCCTTAGAGATTTTAGATGTGGCCTGCTCTACTCACAATTTTTTTCCTAATTTTTTATTTTTAAATTTATTTTTCAATTTTTTAGATATGGTACCTCTACTTTAGAGTTGTTTGACTTAAAGAGCATGCATTTGTAAATAGAGGTATCACTGTATTTGAAAATACTGATCCCAGGCATACAGCAGCATGGAAATGGCAGGGGAGCTTCCTCAAGTGATTTTACGGGATCCTTTGAAATTTGGAAAGTTTTGGGTTTCAGAGAATGGAGTTCAGACAACAACAACAACAACAACAACAACAACAACAACAACAACAACAACAACAACAACAACAACAACAACAAACAACAACAACAACAACAACAACAAACCATTCAGGCTCTTCCCAGAGTCAATATGATTATTACAATAATGAATGAAAGCATTTTGGGTATTTGAAAAGTGTTGTCATATCTCCCTCCAGTCTTTTTTTCTCCATTCTTCTTTTCTTCTTTCCTCATAGGGTTTGATTATCAGTCCCTTGATCATCCCTGTTGCCCTCCTCTGAACTTCTTCAAATTTGTTACCATCCTTCTTGAAGGATGGAGTCCAGAACGGGACACAGTACTCAAGATGAGGCCTAACCAGTGTGAAGACTAGTACCTAATAGGATTTGGAGAGCATAGTTCTTTTAATGCACCCTTAAATAGTGTTTGCCTTTTTTTTTTGCAGCCACCTCACACTGTTGGTTCATGATCTTTCTTGCTCACAGTATTACTGAGCCAAGGATTCCCCTTCTTTCATTTTTTTAGGTTTAGAACTTTGCATTTATTCTTGTTAAATTTTATTCTTTTTTCCCAGCCCAATGCTCCAGTCTATCAAGATCCTTTCAAATTTTGTTCCTGTCTTCTAGGGTATTGATATACTACCCAATTTTGTGTCATCTGCAAATCAGATGAGGATTCCATGCACACACACACACCTTGACCCAGGTCATTAATAAAAATGATGAAGAGTACTGGGCCAAGGACTGAGCACTGGGATACCTCACCTGTTATTTCCTTTCAGTTTGAGAAGGAGCCATTGATTAGCACTCTCTGAGTATGATTCTCTAACCAACCATGTATCCAGTGGATTGCTGTTTTATCCAGCCCACACTTAGTTAACTTGCTAATCAGAATATTATGGGACACTGTCAAAAGCTTTGCTGTAAAGATATATTATGGCTATAGCATTTGCACCATCTACCAGCGAGGCTACCCCATTAATAGTGAGATCAGATTAGTCTGACAGGATTTGTTCTTGACAAATCTGCATTGGCTTCTAATTATCAATGCATCATTTTCAGCGTGTTTACAGACTGTTTTATCATCTGCTCCAGAATTTTCCCTGGGAGTAATGTCTGGCTGACTGGTCTGTAGATCTCTGCACCCTCCTTTGGGTCTCTTTTAAAGATAGGAACCTTATATAAAAGAAAGTTCCTTCAAACATAGAGGAAGAAAAGAATAAGAAAATGAAGGACATTTGGAATGTTGAAGATGGCATTGTATGCTCTCTAGGGTAAGAGAAAATTGTTTTTTCTTATTGATGTTATTAATTAAATGCCCAAGGGTATTGAAATAGTTAAGAAGAAGTTGCATTTTTCTTACAATACAAAAATATCCAGTGCTTTATACTTTTCACATAAGTTTTAATGTTTTTATATAAAAGACTTTGAAAAATACTATCCAGTGTGGTGTAGTGGATACAATGATGGACTTGGACTCTGGAAACCAGGTTCAAATACCCAAAGGTTCATGGAATCTCACTGGGAGAATTGGAACCAGTAAAACAACAATTAAGGACAACTCACTATAAGTCAATTCTGAATTCTGGCCACATATATAACTAAAATATGTGAATCAGTTTTGTATGATTTGTCTTTCTTCTCTGAAGGAGCAGCAGATGTCCAAAAGATATTTTTAAAGGCCACTGCATGCCCTTATTTATCATTATCTTGTTTATTTAATATTTGAAATTCATATTGACTTATGTTCTCCTAGCAAAGTGATAACATTTACAGTAATTATCACTATTTTTATTAACAAGGAGTCGCCCAGAACACGAATTACTATCTTGTACTTTCTGGTGTTACACTTTGCATTGTATTGCGGCTGCAGTTGTATCCTCTTTGGATCCTCCATTCTGTTTATGTTTCTGTGTTTTTCCCCCTGCATCACAGTCTCTTTAAAAAAAATGTCCAACTCTTAACCACCAATGCTCTTAGTTGTCTCTTGAATCCTACTGCCAACCATGCAAGAGAGCTGTCGAGTTACTTCTGAATTATAGTGGTCCTAGGACAGTGTTGTTGAACCTATGACATGGGTGCCAAAGCTGGCATTTGGAGCCCTTTCTTTGGGCACCTGACATCACCCTGTATTCAGCTTAAATTGCTGTATTGGCACTTCACACACAAAAAAAATTAGTGAGTTTTGAATCACACTTTGGGCATTTAGTCTCTAAAAGGTTCACCATCACTGTCCTGGGATTTGGTGACCTCATAAGAACATAAGAACGTAAGAAGAGCCATGCTGGATCAGGCCAACTGCCCATCTAGTCTAGCTTCCTGTATCTCACAGTGGCCCCAACAGATGCATTTGGAAGTGCATGAAACCAGATATTTGTCTCCTGATAGCACTCCCCTACATCTGGCCCTTGAAGTACCCCAGTTTTAAGCCTGGAGATTACACATCTCCCTCATGGTTTGTAACCTGTGATGGACTATTCCTCCAGGAATCTGTCCAATCCCCTTTTGGAGGCATCCAGGCCAAATGCCATCACCACATCCTGTGGCAGGGAGTTCCACAGACTAACTACACGCTGGGTGAAAAATATTTTCTTTTGTCTGTTCTTACTCTCCCAGCCCACAATTTGAGTGTATGTCCCCTAGTTCTGGTATTTTGTGAGAGGGAGAAGAGCTTCCCTCTATCCACTTTACTCATGCCCTGCATTATTTTGTACGTCTCAATCATATCCCCCCTCAGGTGCCTTTTTTCTAGAATAAAGAGCCCCAAATGTTTTAGCCTTTCCTCATAAGGG
Organism: Phrynocephalus forsythii; assembly: GCA_029282475.1. Taxonomy (NCBI): domain Eukaryota; kingdom Metazoa; phylum Chordata; class Lepidosauria; order Squamata; family Agamidae; genus Phrynocephalus; species Phrynocephalus forsythii. The sequence goes on along the minus strand of JAPFRF010000005.1, from coordinate 93,092,259 downwards.
AGGTCCCCCCGCCCAGGAATCATTTTAGTCGCTCTCGTTTGCACCTTCTCCAGTTCCACTATGTCTTTCTTGAGATGCGGTGACCAGAATTGTACACAATACTCCAGGTGTGGCCTTACTATCATTTTGTACAATGGCATTAAATGTTGGCTGTTTTATTTTCAATCCCCTTTTTGATAATCCCTAGCATGGAATTTGCCTTATTCACCGCTGCCACACATTGGTAGACACCTTCATGGAGCTGTCCAACAACACACCAAGATCTCTTTCCTGATCCGTCACAGATAGCTCAGAGCCCATGAATTGATAGATAAAGTTTGGATTTTTTGCCCCAATATGCATTACTTTACATTTGGCTACATTGAAATGCAATTGCCATTTTGCAGCGCATTCCCCCAGTTTGGAGAGATTCTTCTGGGGCTCTTCACAATCTTCTCTGGTTTTTATCACACGTGTCATCCCCAAACTTGGCCACCTCACTGCATATCCCTGTCTCCAGGTCATTTATGAACAGATTGAAAAGCACCAGTCCCAGGGCAGATCCCTGGGGCACACCACTTTTCACCTCTCTCCATTGTGAAAATTGCCCATTGACACCCACTCTTTGTTTCCTGGATCTCAACCAGTTCTCAGTCCATAAGAGGACCTGCCATCTCATTCCCTGACTGTGCAATGTTCTTAGCAGCCTTTGGTGAGGGCCTGTGTCAAAAGCCTTCTGAAAATCAAGATAGACAAAATCCACCAATTCACCCGAAATCCACATGCTTGTTTGACCTTTTCAAAAAATTCTAAAAGATTTGTCAGACAAGACTTACCCTTACAGAAGCCATGCTGATTTTCTCTCAGCAAGGTTTGTTCCTCTATGTGTTTTAAGATTTTCTCTTGGATGAGGCTTTCCACCATCTTTCCTGGGACAGATGTAAGGCTAACTGTCCTATAGTTTCCCGGGTCCCCCCTCCTTCCTTTTTTAAAAATTGGTGTGACAGCTGCTATCCTCCAGTCCTCCGGCACTGTGGCAATTTTAAGAGATAAGTTGCATATAACCGTTAAGAGATCTGCAATTTCATTTCTCAGTTCCCTAATAACCCTTGGGTGGATGCCATCTGGGCCTGGTGACTTGTTAATCTTCAATTTATCAATTAGTCCTGAAACATCCTCTCTTTTAACCTGTATTTGATTTAATTCTTTAGTCAAGAGGGGCTGTTCAGGCAGCAGAATCTGCTCAAGGTTTTCTGTCATGAAGACAGATGCAAAGAACGCATTTAATTTCTCTGCAATTTCCAAGTCCTCCTTTACCTCCACTTTTCCTCCCTCACCATCCAGAGGGCCAACTGGTTCTCTGGCAGGTTTTCTACTTCTAACATATTTAAAGAAGCTTTTATTATTACCCTTTATATTGCTAGCCATGCGTTCCTCAAAATCTTTCTTTGCCTCTCTTATCATCTTCTTACATTTCTTTTCCCAGAGTTTGTGTTCCTTTTTATTTTCCTCATTTGGGGAGTATTTCCATTTACAGAAAGACCTCTCCTTGCGCTTTAGAGCCTCTCTAACTCCACTTGTTAACTATGCCAGCACCCTCTTGGACTTAGAGGAGCTCTTCTTTCTTTGTGGTATGCACTTGTGCTGGGCCTCTATTACAGTTGTTTTAAACAGGCTCCATGCTCTCTGAAGAGATTGGATTCTTTTAACCTTCCCCTTCAATTTCTTTCTATCTAGTTTTCTCATCTGAGGGAAGTTTGCCCTTCGGAAATCAAGGGTTTTTATGTCTGATGTGCGTGACACTCTTCCTCCAACATGCATGGCAAAGGAGATTGAAGCATGGTCACTGTTCCCCAGAGGCTGAGTGACATTCACATCCCTGACCAGGTCCTGAGTATCACACAGTATTAGATCCAGAGTTGCCTGTTTTCGGGTGGGCTCCATGACAAGTTGCTCTAAGGCACAGTCATTCAGCAAGTCGAGAAACCCAATTTCTCTTTCTTGCCCGGAGCTCGCATTGGCCCAGTCAATGTGGGGATAGTTGAAGTCCCCCATGATTACTATCCTATCCCTCTTAGCCACCTCCATGATTTCTCTCCTCATCTCTAGGTCCTCCTCAAGTTTTTGATCTGGTGGATGATAGCATACCCCAACTATCACATCACTCCTTGAACCTGGTAGTCCAAGCTCCTTCCTTCTGCCAGTGCTTACAAACTCAAGACCATAGATTCCTCATTATATCTCATGTTTGGCCAATCTTAAACATATTCTCCTCTATACTTTTTAGTAGTATCAAATGGAGTAGCCCTGCACATAAGTTTGGGAGTCCTCTGTAAGGCTACGAATAGCAGGCAAGGAGCTAGGGAAGGAGTTTCTTTGAAGAGATCCCAAACTGTTCACGGTTCACTGAAGATGCTCCATGGGGAAAGAACAAGGTCTCTGAACGTGATTAATCACTTCCTCTAACGATTATGCCAGAACAGAGGTTAAAGCTCACACTCAGTAAGGTTTGAAAAAACTGCCAGGGTTTTACAAAAGAGGAAGAAACAGGGCAGACCTGTGACGAGCTTAGAGGCTGCAGGTGAATGACTCCCATTATAAGCAATTACATGAAAATAAATACATGAAAAAGATCTTCCACACAGAAACCTGGAACAGCAGGTAGATAGAGATCTAGAACTTCCCTTTCACGCAGACAGAAGATCTTGCTTTCCATTGAAGAGATAAGTACCGTAATCACCTGAAAGGACAGCTTCCAGATTGCAGTGTCACCAGTGTGCTGTTATTCAAGAAACAGCCAATTATTTTCCCTTGAAAGCTGTGTCATCGATAAACCACAAACTGTTAATTTTTTTAAGATGCAAGAGCCTTTGCACATATTGTCAGTCTCACGTCCTCTGCTAGCCGTTTGCAAGCCAAAATTGAGGAGGCTTGGATAAGAATCTCTCTATTAGAATAGAATACTTTTATTGGCCAAGTGTGGTTGGACACACACAGAATTTGTTTTGGTAAAATATGCTCTCCATATATAAAAGGAAATATAAGAATCATATAATCTACAATAAAAACACAGTACAACAATACAATATAACCTATTATTTAAAAAGGAAGAAGAGAAGTAAAAATTAATTATTCAGCAGTTTGATAGCACTTGGAAAAAAACTATCTTTATATCTAGTTGTCCTCGTGTGCAATGTCCTAAAACGTCACCCTGAGAGTAACAATTGAAACAGGTTATGTCCAGGATGTGTGGAATCTATATATTTTCATCGCCCTCTTTTTAGCTTGTGTGGTATACAATTGGCAGTTCAAATTATTGCATGGGAAAATGTTAGTAACTAGGGATGGGGCAAATCAGAAAAAAAGTGTGATTTATTTTGATTCATAATTTGTCAGGGTCAACAAGTCACAAAAATGAATTCATGACTTTTCCCTGATGAATTAATGAATCAATTTGTAAATTGGTTTTTACTTTAAAACCCCATAAAATGGACTCCTGTGCACCTAAATACACCAAAATTGCAGATAAACCTTCCCTGGCTCTCCTCTACAAGCCCTCTGTTTGGTGTAGTTTGTGCTCTGGATGTCTGAGTTATGGGCCCCCAAATAGCCCCACCAAGAAAGTCCCCCCAGTGGACACCAAAAATTCAGGAAAGTTTCCCTTGACTCCTCTCTGCAGTCCTTCCAGGTTTGATAAATATTGGGTTTCAAACATCTGAGTTTTATGCCCACAAAATAGACCCCCTAGGAAATTGTCCCTTAGAAACTAGCTTGGGAAAGCCCACTCTTTACCAAACTTGGAGGAATTATAGAGAGTCAGAGAAAGCTTCTCTGCATGTTTGGTGTCTCTGGGTACCTGGAGGGGGGCACTTTCATGTGGGCTTCTTTGGGTATGCATAATGGAGACATTGCAAATCCCATCTCCCCCATACTTGGAGGGGTTGTCAGGGGAGGTGTTCTAGGAATTTTGGTGTCTTGAGAGTCCTTGGGGGCATTTTATAGCCCAATATACTGATAAATAAAAATCACTATGAATTCATCAATTCATATTAATTGGAGATTTCAGTTCACACAAATACAAATGGATGAATTAGCAACTTTTGAATGAATTTTGCAATTCATTGTTTAACTTGTGCCCATCTCTCTTAGTAACTGAGGATCACAGCTGGAATCTATTTTGTAACCCACAAGCTTTTAAATGAGGGGAAAGCAAAGGGAAAATATCCAGGTGTGAAAACAAGTTAATTTGGGAAATGGCTGGTTTGGTGCATTTTCCCTTCAGATATTCCACACACATTTTGATCTCCAACAATAGTCTGCATTATCTTACACAAACGATCTGTGAATTAAATTACATTGTGCATTATACAAGACAGCATGTAGAACTAGCTTGTTTGGAAGCCTGGGGCATCTATTTACGATCCTCAAATTTGCTGTTTCCATTATCTGGCCATTATATAAGCAAAGATGACATAACCAAACTAGAAGTTTTAATGTGTGCAGTCATTTATGTCACATTCCAAAATGTATGCTAAAAACAAAAACATGAAGATGCATGCATCTTTTTGTCATCCTTTAACACTGCAGAGCAGACTGTAAGTCATTGTTACTCTGTTCTATTTATAACTTCCAAATATGTTTTGCTTATTATGCTGCTAGAGGAGTTAGGGTCAGGAAAACAGAGTGCCTAGCAACTTCTGCAATTTCCTCCTTCTTTCAAATTAATAAATATGTTTATTTATATATTTATTTACAAAAAATTAACCTCCCCACTACCAAGTGATCTCTGGGCAGCATACAACAGTATATTAAAGCTATAAAACAGCGTATTGAAACCATCAACATAACAAACAGTTTAAAACACTCAATATATAAATAATAAAATCCTGCTGTTCATGCACCCAGCTAAAAGAACATTATGTAATTAGAATTATGGTTAAACAGGAAGGTATTTGCCTGGAGCCAAAAATCCAAAAGTGTCGGTGCCAGGTGGATCTGTGTTGGGAGGGCATTCCAAAGTTGGGAGGCAACAGCCAAGAAGGCCCTGTTTTGACATGCCACCCCCCCCTCATTTGTTTAAGAGATGGCACCTTGAGCAGGGCCTCCTGACCAGATCTTAGGTTACGGGCAGGCTCATATGGAAGAAGGCAGTCCTTTAGATAACCAGGCCGTAAGCCATTTGGGGCTTTATATGTAAGCACAAGCACTTTGAAATGGGCCCAATTCAGCAATTCAGACAGTGTAAATGTTCATTATGTTCATTATGTTGCAGAGTTTCAGTGAGATCACCCCAATACGTTATATTTGAAGCAGTTTATCCTGATCAGTAGTGATGTGAATATTTACTTATTTCATTTTCATATTTCTAAATTACAAAAACAAAAACAAAATCTATCTGCTGGGAACAATTTTAAGTGCACTTGAGCTTTTTTTTTTTTTTTTTTGCCATTCAAGGACATTTTTGCATCAAGTTAATTTTAATTATAACCCTTAAACCACAGAGCTGGAAGAGACCCTATAGAATAGTTCATTAAGTCCAGCACCTGTGAAAGAGGCACATTGAAGAAGCAAACTCCCAACATCTGGATGTGCAGCCAGATGCTTAAACCACCAAGCTATCCAGCAATTAACAGAAATAGGTTTTCCATTGCACACTTGTGTTTTGTGTAAAATGCAAAGGCCAGTATTCTATGGCCAACACATGGAACAGAAGGGCTACTGCAGATTTTGTCAGTCTCTGTCCGATAACGATTTTAGTGCTTGCTGAGGGATCAGTCATGCTAGTGGCTCGCAATGAGAAACCTGCTGGAAGGATAGGAAACTTAATTGCCCTTCCACTCCATGTTGAGGCAATAGGCCATAGGTCATGTCTTAATGCAAGACTCAAGGTTTTGTTCAAAGCACAAGATTATTCACAACAAACCCACACCAGTTGTTTATTAATTCTGCTGTTGGAAAAAAGTGTTGGTCTTTTCACACTGATGTGGAAGTTAAATGTCAAGGTATCAATTTTTTCCAAGGACCAAAAAATAAAATAAAATTGCAACTATCACAGTATCAGATATAAGCTTGAAAATCTTGATTTAGCATGACTTTGGATCAGAACTTTGGGGAATAAAACTCCCAAAACTGTAATGGGCAGTGGCCTAGTTTGCTGGGTGACTCTAGAAAGTATTGTGTCAAAACTGATGCATAGTTTTTGAATGTTCTGTGGTGGATCTATCAAATGTAAGGCCCATACTGAATTCCAAGTATGTTTTGTTTATGAGACAATGTTATGCAGCATTTTCCCCAAAACATACCATATTTTTAGCTCTATAAGACGCATCTAGTTTTTAGAGGAGGAAAACAAGAAAAAAAATCTTTAGCTTAAGGTTTCACAGCTGGGGAATCCTGGCTGCAAAAGGGGAGGGCGGAGGCTCTGTGGAGGAGACCTCCTTGCAAAGAGGTAAGTTTTTACTGGGGAGTCCTGGTTGCAGAAGGGAAGGGGTGGGGAGAGGCTCCCTGGAGGAAGCTTCTTTGCAAAGGAGGTGATTGGGACTGAGGAGTCAGGGCTGCAAAAGGGGAGGGTTGCAAACAAGGTGATTGGGACTGCACTGGAGAATCCTGGCTGCAAAAGGGGAGGGTTGCAAATGAGGTGATGATTGGAACTGTGTAATCCCAGCTGCAGCAGGGGAGTGGAGAGGCTCCGTGCAGGTAACTTCTCACTAAATGAAAATCTGTGATGTATATGTAGCGGGGGCCACTGTGTTCACTCTATAAGACACACAGACATTTCCTCTTATTTTTGAGGGGTGTGTGTGTCTTATAGAGTGATAAATGTGGTAATTGCTACCCGTTGAATAGACTTTATTGAATATAGCACAGTATCCTCTGTGCAGTATCACCTGTAGAAAGCAAGACCCATGTACCAGCACATTATGTCCTAAATGGTAGGACAAGCAGGTGGGAACGTGAAAGAACAATTTGGCAGAAAATTTATCACTTTGCAACATCAATTTGTCATCATGTGTGCTTTGCATTGTGGTTGTAGGATGGTTGTAGGATGAGCCTCGTTGCTTCTGGTTTGCTTTAAAAATGTTTAATGATGGAACACTAGCAAACATCTGCAGTACTTGAGTCATGGAAAATATTCTTCACACAGGTAATGTGTGAAGTCCAGCTTATGTTCTTAAGCTTGTCTTGACCTTTCTTATGTTCTAGAGATTGCCTTGCCCTTTCTGACCAGTTATGAAAAACTGTCCCCCCTTCTCCTGCACTACCATTTTATTATGTCTTGATAATAGTGCCATCTTGACTTTCATGGATTGTCAAGAAGGCTTAAAAGTCATTGCAAATTTAATTTGCTTAAAAAGTGTCATGGAATGGAAAGGTAAATTGATTTTACTCTTTGATTCTTGGGAGGAAATAAAGAGAAATCCTACATCTTAATAGCTCACCTACACTGTGTAACACAGCCAACAGAAACGTAGAAAGTTTGGATACCATTTGGGTAAAGAAAGCCAGGGAAATATAATATCCAAAGTGGTAACTGTATTTGAAGAGGATCCTGTTCAGTATTTACACAAGCAGAACTCTAGCTGTAGAAGCTGCTTCAGTGATGTGCCAAGCAGCTAGTTATGTGCCTTGTTGTATGAAACTGACACCTCATTAGATTGCTGTTGCAGTCCTACAACCAGAGCTCTCTCTGAATGTAAATGTTGAAAGGAAGCTCGCACCAAATGGAGTGTAACATCCTGCAGGTGTATTTCTCCACTTGATCTCCTGATTGTAGCTCTGCAAGTGTACGTCTGTCCCATTGAAGACAACAGCTTCTGCATGCACAAGGGGCCATAAGGACCACAGTGAATCCCAAATATGGTCATAGAAAGCACGTTGTTAGAGAACAATGGGTCATAAAACCAATCAGATGACAATTCATTAAAGAAAGGCAGGATGCTAGGGGAGGGATAACTTATGAAATGGTCCAGTGGATGCACTGTGAAAACAAAGTGGATTCCTCCCCAATAGAGACTGCAGTAATTCAAAGGCTGCCCATGTTTTATGTGGCACATGCCTTCTGTGAGTTGTAAGATGGTATCCGAAAAAGTGAGCTACAGCCCACAAAGGTAATGTCAAGTCATTAAGGTATACAAAAATAATTCCTACCACTTGCAGTTGAAAAAAAACTACAAAAAAGAAAAAGAAGTCTAAGCAACATCCTTTGCCCCTTTTCTCTTCCACTTATGAGACCAATTCTAGCCAGTCTGGGACAAAAGCAACCTCACTGTTATTATTATCATTTTTGAGAATTATATCTGGTGAAAAATTGTATGCATTTGTGTGTGCATTTTATTTTACCTAAATATATTCATTTTGTAAGAATTTTTTTATCACAGGACTCTACTGTAATGTTCAAAGAAGAGTAAATACCTGCTTCTTATGTGATTTTAGATGGATTATTATGTCTTACTGGATTTTTAGTAGTACCAGTGTTTTCATTTTTCTATTCTCCATCCCACAGGCTGGCACTTGCTTCTATATTTGTTTACTTATTGTTTTTAGAGTTTATATTCCTTTTTAACAATGTAAGATGACTCTTGACACTCAATGTTCTTAACTTTAAATACTGGCTTTAACATGTTAACAACTTCTGTATATTCATTGTCCCCATCTTTATATATTGTCCTTCAATGTTGTAAGCCTCCTTGAGTCCTTTCCAAGTAAAAAGGCACAGTAAAAACATTTTAAATAAATATTAAATACATAATAACATTGAAAAAAGATTTTAGTTTCAGCTTGCAGGTTGCTATGTCAACTTGGCATGCAATGTGAAAACTGTCTCCCCCACCCCATCTGATGTGATAATCAGTAATAGAGATGGGCACGGAACGAACATTTTTTCGTTTCTGTTATTCGTTTGTTGTTCCATTACGTATCGAAACGACAAACGAAAATTGTGATGAAAATGCAACGAAACAAACAGAACCACGAAAATTGTGGTTGTTACGTTTCGTTTCTGTTAATGGCGACACACAATGAAATGAGCAGTTTTAAATGTTAAAAAACGCCCTGGACATCTGTAAAAATGCAGTGATAATGTGATAATTATTTGAAATTATTACCTACCAGGGGGTTGGGGTCCTTAAAACGTTTGTTTTTGTCTTCTCCCATTGCGATGTATTTTTCTTTTCCCTTTAAAATGGATGTTGCCACCAGCCACAAAATGGAGGCAAGCCATGTGATGGGATCATGTTCAACCAATAGCATGCCCAGGTTGCAGACTGGGCGGGCAGGTCTGGCAGCCACAGAGGGCATAAAAAGCTCTGGCAGCCCCCGTCCTCCTTGCAGTTTCTGGTGGGAGTTAGGGTGGGATTGCTGTCTCTGCGACTCTAGCTTCAGTCCTGCAGCCTCCCTGTGTGCGTGCGTGCTGCGTACCTCTCGGTGAGTACCCTCCCTTGCCCTGCAGTGCAGTCACTCCGTGGCTGCCTTGCACCCTGGGCAATGCCCGCCGCTGCCTTTGCAGCCTTCCTGCGTACCTAGTCTATACTATGTCTCTGCCAGCATCCTTTTTTTTTTAGTGTTTTCTCTCTGGTCTGGGGTGTTGGGGGATGCCTGCGCACGGAAATGCTTTAAAAATCGTGCAAAAAGCAAGTAGAAACGACAAACAAAAAACTGAAAAACAGTAACGAAATTTTTCCAAAAATTTGCGACAAACGGAAATGAACCAAAACGGACCTCTCAACGAAAAACAAAAAACCAAAACACCATTTTTTTTGTTTCGTGCCCATGTCTAATCAGTAATGAAGACAGTGGGTCTGTATGAGTTGTATTGTAAAGTCTGTTTGCAATTGTTTTCACTCAGAACCTGCTTCTTGTGCATTGCGGGATCCCCACAGAAGCCAGTCCTGAATCCATAACATGTAACCTTTTGTGCTTGATGTTACCCGCATGGAAATGACCCACATGGAGAAGTCAGTTTGACTGGCAAATCAGTGGTTCATTGTGTGAATCAGTCATCTACATGCAGTTAGACCAGGCCTGCCCAAAGTCGGGCCCGGTGGCCAAATCCGGCCCATCAGGCCATTCTGAATGGCCCGTGGCTGGCCGGCCCGCCCCTCCCCATGTTTTTTTTAAATCTTCTGCCAGCACTGACACCGCTGGGAAGCTTGGGTGGCTGGGTGGATGGGCAGTCTGCCGCCACCGGCACTGCAGGGGAATGTGTGGGGGTGGGCAGGCCAACAGGCCTCTGCCACCACCAAGGAGCTTTGGGGTGGGCTGGCGGGTGAGCCATCACCACCGCTGGGGAGCTTGCGGGGGTGCAAGTTTGCACAGATCGCCTCTTCCAAGGGGCGACCTGTGGCCATGGCTCCCTGTGCTTCCTTTGGTCCCCACCTTCCTTCTTTCCTCCCTCCCTTGGTCCCCACCTTCCTTCCTCCCTCCCTCCCTCCCTCCCTCCCTTGTTCCCCACCTTCCTTCCTTCCTCTCTTGGTTTCCACCTTCCTCCCTCCCTCCCTTGGTCCCCACCTTCCTTCCTGCGGGTGGGGTTGCAAGGGGTCAGTGGGTAGGGCTTATGGCTCAGTGGGTGGGGCTTGCAGTGGGGTGGCAGGGTCGGGGAGGAACCGGCCCCTGACACATTCTCAACCACCAAATCTGGGCCTCCTTACAAAAAGTTTGGGCACCCCTGACGTAGACCATCTAAATGGATGTAGATCATCATGTTTGTATGAACTGGCTGAATTGTATCACCAGATCCTTCATTGAACTTAGGTTTGGGAGGGTATGTGTTTTGCCAGGGATGTAAAAAAGCAAATATGCTGCTTCTCAAACTGGCTCTCTTTCATCTGCAAAGTTTGGGTGTTTATCTGAACACCCTCTGAGATGCCACAACAACATGGAATAACCTCATTTGATTTCCTGAGCTCCATAACCAAGTGCTTGACAGCAAAGAAAAAAAGATTAATTCTCTGGTAATTTAGAGTGTGACATTGCTGTGGTCTCGGATATGTAACATAAATAATATTTTGTGATGGCAAACTACAGGGAGGCTGGCATAGAAGATGACAGGGTAAACTAGCAAAAGCAGGGAAGCAATTAAAATAAATATATATTTTTGGTCTGGAGTTAAGACCAACCTGGCAAGAAATATTCATAGTTTTTAAATATATGCAAAATTCATTTCTGCTGGAATCGTTACTATATGCCTCCTTACACAATGTTGCACATTCTGTATAACATATCTTTTAAGGCTGTGTTACGAATGTACTTCCCTATATACTTTCCATTTGTAAAAAACCATAAGGAAAATGATTAATTTTTTCTCGCAGAGCCAATATGCTCTACAACGTACATTTCTATTTCCTTATCTACTTTGGGCTGGTAATAATTTGATTTCACTGTACTGGTAAAAGAAAGCTTATGTTTGCTAATTATGTATGCTATATACATTCTATGGTGAAGCAGTAGAGCAGACATACGTAGGTTCTACAGAGGAAAATCTTGGGGTTTCTGCATGGCAAGGGGTTGGACTGGATGGCCCTCGAGGTCTCTTCCAAATCTATGATTCTATGATTCTATGAAGCTACGATGCTATGCTTCTATAATTCCATTTATAAAGGAGATGTCTTTCTTTATAAAAGCTACCCATTCCAAGCCTGGCTTAAAGATGAAGCCTGGAATGCTACCATGTACAAGGGAAATTGTGCTAGCAGTTGTTACAATTTTCTGTCCCCCTCCTCCTCAGCTTCTGAGTCTGTGTGCAGTTTGCAGCTGTACTCCTGGTTCCAGACTCAACATAGAAAACTAGTCATTGTGCCATCATCCATGAAACAACCCAGTTGCTTTCTTCCTACTCCTCTGACCATCATTAAAGGGGATCCACAAGAAAGCAAAATCCCAGGGGCTGGCTCATGTCTGAATTGACACACTTCAATGATGGTACAGTAATGCTGCGTAAAGATTTGGCTACTGTACCACTCATTGTAGCTATGATACAACTATAAAAAGAGATGCTTTATGCATTGTGTTTCTAAACAGTGGTCATCATCATCATTACGAGCCTAAGGAACACAGATAATACATCTTAATACTGGACAAATTACAAGCAGCTATATAGAACAGGCCATGCAGTTTTAGTACTTGGCTTTTTAATTTCTCCTTAACCTTCTTTCTTACTTCTTAATTTGGTCTTTCTCCAAAATGGAAATGAAAAATACAATTTCATTATCTTGACTTCTTTGTCTGAGTTGAAAGGATACTCGTATGTATTCATAAAGCAAAATGGATGCATATAAACTGCCCAGTACAATTGGACATTCTAATGATACCTTGGGACTATTAGTCTTTGCTAGAAAGTGAATTTGTGGAATGAGAAATTTGTTTGATTTCTGTTTGGTTAAACTATTGTAGACTGCCAAAGTAGGAATTACTTGATGTTTACAGTGAAACACATTTGGATTAATGAAGTCCATTTACAGAAAACTGTATGAAAGACATGAAACGTGCATTTTATAAATCATGCTTCTGGAATTGCACTTCTCATAACAAATTTGGTTTGGATGTTGAGGTCAGGGATGGTGCATAGAATCCCTCAGCTAGATTCCTCGATCTTGTTTATTGAAGCTGGCCATGACTGATAATCTATCTGAATGACGAATTTCCCAAGTCCTGCAAGATTTCTCACCTCTGGTGTAGATGCAAGTGAAGGAGGCTGGTTATCCACTGTCAGAAAACCACACACATACACTCAGAGTAAGCCCAAAAGGACTGTATTGAAGAAGACAATTCACCTAGTGCTTTCATTTCTTTAGAAGTTGATTCAACAAAACATTGGCCATTAGGATTGTGTATGACATTCCATTCTTGCCCATGCAAGGACTCAAGTGAAAAGTTGCAGCAGGGGAAAACCTTGCTGTCCTTGTGAAGAGGAAAAAGAAATGTATCATTTATTGTCCTTGCCTTTGATGATGACATCAAGTGAGGCTTCACATTCCTAACCCAGAGAGTGAAGAAACAATACTTTGTCATAATGGATCTGCCACTGATAAAATGTTAATAGAAATCCTTCCTGGGTTATATGCCATAAGGAGAGATCAACTGCTGACTTTCATGGTTCATCTTAACAGGAACAGCTGCATGAATGTAGAACTGCCTGGATCCCTGACTGACATATTTTGCTTCCGCTGTCAGCATCATAAGTTATTTCTGTGCTCAAACTGAGATGCAATGTGCATAATCTTGCCAGGCTGACTTAGGTTTACTCTCCTGAATCTAACAGACACCTAAGCTATTATATTGAATTAAAGGAGGAGGACTCCTAAAATAGAAATGGGGAAAAGACTATGAGGAGTAGGGTCAAGAGGAGACATCCACTTGGAACACTTTTTTCTACTATGGTGTATTCTATGTCAGTAACAGAATGCCTGAGCTGCCTAGATGCCCTAAGCACACTCAATCACACCTGATTTCGGAAGCTAAGCAGGGACGGCCCTGGTTAGTACTTGGATGGGAGACCACTGGGGAAAGCTACAGCATCTGGAGTAGGACCTGGCAAACCATTCCAGTATTCCTGTCAAGAAAACTCCATTGGACATGGGGTCACGAAGAGTCAGTCATGACTGTAACGACACAAAACACACACACACACACACACACACACACACACACACACACCAGAATGCCCATTTTTGCCTTCACCCTCTTTCCTTATATCCAACTCTTATCTTCCTTTGGTCTTCTTTCCTCATCTACCACTGCATCACCTTTTTCTTACACTCTTATCATATGCTCTTAGGTTTCTGCCTCTTCCACCCCAATTGGCTTCCTTGTTGCATTCTCGTTTTAGTAAACTCACCCTGTCCTCCAACAAGCGGTGTCCTGCTTTCCCGTTTCCTGTTTTCTTTGACTTTCCATTCTTATTCAATTTATTTCTCATCAGCTCAGCCTTGTCCTCTGTTTTCAACTCTATTTCAAAAATAACTTTGCCTTTTTCTTGATACTTGAAAGAAAAAAACATCAACATGACAATTTTGCTTGGCAAAACAATTATGCACTCTTTTTTATTTCAATGCTGGTGTGGCAATACCTTTTCATCCTCAAAGGTATGAAAGCTCTCTTTTCAATTAAACTTTCAAATCCATGGGGTTTTTTGTCTGCAAACCTAAGTCAGAAGATTTAACTGAAAAGTAAACAATAACTTTTCTAATTGGTGTCATGCTGTGCTTTCCCACACTCTGGACATGGTATGTAACAAGAACATTCACTAAATTATCTGTCCTTTTAATGATGGTTTGACTTGACAAGGCACCTTGATGAAGAATTTCCAAGCTCTAGAATTCTTCACTGTCTGGTGAGAATGAGACAAATGGCACTCTTTCCTCTCCTTAAGATCTCTGTGAATATCGTCTTTACATACAATTAAAATCCTTTCCTTTGAGAGGCACATACACCCATAGATGCTTCTAATCCTGAGATGATGACGCAATAGTGCAGGAGCCATCTTCATTTTGTGCAAACTACATTATTTGCATTAAAGTATTACTTTGAAAATCCTTGCCTTTCTCATTCTCTTTTGTTCAGATACCTTACACCAGCCGTTCCCAACCTTGGCCCAACCTTTAAATACTGGCCAAAAACAGCTAATAGTGAAGGTTTCTGGGTGTTTTAAAGCTTTCACTCTGTTTCAGAGAAATAAACAGAAAACCATTAATTTGTTTTTAATACATAAAAAGTGTCTTGGATCAACTTCCACAGTTGCATAATGCAACAGGATATTGATTAATATAGATATATATATGTGTGTGTGTGTGTGTGTGTATAAAACTAAGAATAACTAGAAACTACATGGAGAACAGGGGAAGTCCCCATTGACTGGAGGAGGGCTAATGTTGTCTGTAGTGTATAGGGTACTGTGTACTGGTTATTTTAAGAGCAAGGCTTACAGCAGTTGAAGCCAGGTGGACCTTGTAATGAGGAAACGCCTAGTGGGGTGAACTGTTGGGTGGAGCTACAGGTATTTATGGAATGTGTGTGTTGTGTTATGCATCTCGTGTGTGGAATAAAGGAATCTTTCGTAGCATGCTGTGTGTCCGGACCCAATACATAATATTGTCCCCATCTTCAAAAAGGGAAAAAAAGAGGACCCAAATAATTACCGCCCAGTCAGCTTGACTTCAATTCCTGGAAAAATCCTAGAGAAGATTATTAAACAAGCAGTCTGCAAATATTTAACAAACAATGCTGTCATTACAAGAAGTCAACATGGGTTTCTTAAAAACAAGTCATGCCAGACTAATTTGATCTCTTTCTTTGATAGAATTACAGGCCTAGTGGATGAGGGGAATGCTGTGGATATTGTTTATCTGGACTTTAGTAAGGCCTTTGATAAGGTTCCCCATGGTATTCTTGCTAAGAAGTTGATAGAAAGTGGGATAGATAGTGCTACTGTTAGGTGGATTTGTAATTGGTTGACTAATCACACCCAAAGGGTGACCATAAATGGCCTCTCTTCAGCTTGGAGAGACGTGACCAGTGGGGTGCCCCAGGGTTCTGTTCTGGGTCCAGTGCTGTTCAATATCTTTATTAATGACTTGGAGGGAGGAATAGAGAGTATGCTAATTAAATTTGCAGATGATACCAAATTGGGAGGGGCTGCAAATTCCCTAGAGGATAGGATGAAAATCCAAAAAGACCTTGACAGACTAGAGTGCTGGGCCAAAGCTAACGAAATGGATTTCAACAGAGGGAAATGTAGGGTACTACATTTAGGTAAAAAAAATGAATTGCACAAATATAAGATGGGGGATACTTGGCTGGAGGATAGTACCTGTGAAAGGGATCTGGGAGTCTTGGTGGAACACAAATTGAACATGAGTCAGCAGTGTGATGTGGTAGCCAGGAAAGCCAATTCGATTCTTGGTTGTATCAACAGAACCATAGTGTCTAGATCAAGGGAAGTGATAGTACCACTCTATTCTACTCTTGTCAGACCCCACCTGGAGTACTGTGTCCAGTTCTGTGCGCCTCAATTTAAAAAAGATGTTGACAAGCTCGAGCGGGTGCAGAGGAGGGCTACCAGGATGGTTGAGGGCCTGGAGGAAATGTCTTATGAGGAACGGCTTAGGGAACTGGGAAAGTTTAGCCTCTCTAAAAGAAGGCTGAGAGGGGATATGATAGCTATGTTTAAATATTTGAAAGGATGTCATATTGAAGAGGGAACAGGTTTGTTTTCCATGGCTTCAGAGGCTAGGACTCGGGGCAATGGTTTCAAACTACAGGAAAAGAGATTCCATTTGAACATTAGGAAGAACTTCATGACAGTTAGAGCTATTCGGCAGTGGAATATGCTGCCGCGGAGGGTGGTTGAGTCTCCTTCTTTGGAAGTTTTTAAGCAGAGGCTGGATGGCCATCTGTCGGAAATATTGTGATGGGGGTTCCTGCATGGCAGGGGGTTGGACTAGATGGCCCTTGAGTTCTCTTCCAACTCTATGATTCTATGATTCTATGATTCTATAATTCTATGCATTCAAAAAAGCTCAGTGGATTTATCTTGGCCAATATTTATAGAATCATGGAATAGTGAAATTGGAAGAATCCTATCAGGCCATCAAGTCCACCCCACCACCACCCCATTCAGGGGTGCAGGTCAAAAGATATCTGCCACATGGTTGTCCAAATTTCTCTTGAATCCCTCCAGTATTGGAGCACTAACCACCTTTTGAGGCAATTGGTTCCATTGATGCTGTTCTAATAGTTAGAAATTTTTCCTGATATTTAGCTGAAAGCTGGGTTCTCTTGAGCCCATTGCTACACATCCTGCACCCTAGGATAACTGAGAACATATCCTTCCCCTCCTCTGTATGACAACCCTCAAAATATTTGAAAAGTTTTTATCATATTACCATTCAGCCTTCTTTTCTCTATGCTAAACACACCCTATTCTTTCATTCTTTCCTCATAGGGTTGGTTTCCAGCCCCCGATCACCCTTGTTTTCCACCTCTGAACTTGTTCTAATTTGTCAGGATCTTTCTTGAAACGTGATGTCCAGAACTGGACACAATACTCAAGGTGAGGCCTAATCAGTGCAATGTGGAGGGGATGAGTACCTCACAGGATTTGGAAATTATACTTCTCTTGATGCATCTTAAAGTAGCATTTGCCTTTTTTGTGACCACATCACATTGAAAACTCATATTCCGTTTTTGGTCTGCAAGAATTCCAAGATTCTCCTTCTTGTAGTATTCCTAAGCCAGGTGTCCCCAATGTTGTAATTGTGCATTAGGTTTCTTCTTCCTAAGTGCAGTACTTTGCACTTATCCATGTTAAATTTCATTCTGTTGGTTTCAGCCCAGTGCTCCTGCCTATCAAGACCATTTTGGATTTTGTTTCTGTCTTCCAGAACATTAGCTATTCTACACGATTTCGTGTCATATGTGAATTTGATAAATATTCCCTGCACTCCCTTGTTCAAGTTGTTAATAACAATATTGATGAGCACCAAACCCAGAAATGAGCCTTGGGCTACCCCTCTTGTAACCTCCTCCCACTTAAGAAGGACCCATTAATCATCACTCTCTAAGTAAGATTTTTTCCGTGCACCACATGTTGAGTCCTTTTCCATGTCAGACAGCAAAATGTCTTAAGTCAGGTCTTTCATCTCTCTCCAGAACTTTAATGACAGCTTCAACTGGGAAATGGTTTGAATTTCAAGACCTTATTTTGATCATTGTCAGAAATAATAGAATGGTGCTTCCAGAATTGAAAGGAAGGGAGGCATTGTTAAAGGTTTTTTTTAAACAAATAGTTTCTTACAAATAATTAATTGTATAAATTCCAGAGATGGGCATGAAATGGAAACCCAGTGTTTCATTTCATTTCATTTCATTTCCTTTCAGTCACCATTTCATTTTGTTTCATTAATAACAGATTTTTAAAAATAACTTTTGTCATGAAACAAAACAATTTGTATGGCTATAAATAATGGGGAGCTTTCCTTTTTTTTTATTTAACAGGGAGCCCACTGGGCTAAATCAAAGACCATCTTAAAACCTTCTAACCAACTTGCTTTCAAACAAAGAACCCTCTGTAAACAAGCAGGAAACCTAAGGGATAGCTCGTGCCCAGAAAGATTGTGGGGATAAGCTCAACAGCTGGAAGAGATTTCAAGGGTGTGGGAAGGAAGGAAAATACAAAAAAAAAAAAAAAACCCTCCACAGTCCTACTTAGTTAGGAAAGGAAAACAATCAGTTTAAACTTTATATCAGCATGCAGATACAGGGACAGCCAGCACAGGGAAGGGTAGGAAGAACTTCTGGCTAGCTGCAGGCAGGCAGATCAAGATCAGAGATAAGCAACAGCTGAGGCGCAGGAGGGGAGGAAGAAAAACAAATCAATTAGTTTAAAAATAAACCTCCTGTTCTCAAGATGGCTGGAACAAGAGGCTTCTCGCCACTAGGACGAATCGTTTCATTTCTGAAACAAAAATGGTGTTTCATTTCATTTCTTGATGACACACTGTTTGCTGTTTTGTTTCATTTTGTAACATTTCATAAGCTACATGGCAGGAGGTTGGACTAGATGGCCCTTAGATCTCTTCCAACTCTATGATTCTATGATTTTAAGGTAGAATGTGGCTACCTTGGCCTATATCCAATTGTTAAGGTACTACTAGCATGGACTACAGCAGATGTTTCAATTACTGAACTGGAACATGTTATATCTCAGTTGAGGGGGCTACACTGGCTACATAATTACTGCATTTGAGGCTTTGTCCTGCATGAATCCTGCCCTCATGTTGTCCACCTACTCCTACTGCTGTGGGGAGGAGAGGGAGAGGGTGGGTCTGCTGGCAAAGCAGCTTGTCCCTTTAGAAAGCTTGGCTGCTTCTGTCCCTTTAAGAATGCTCCCTCAGTTCCCAGTGGGAAGCAGCATTTTGGAAAAAGGTGCACAGAGAGATAGAGATGTTAGGGATTAGAAGGAGCTTTTTGCTCCTCCCATCTTTCCCATTTGCCTTCATCAGCAGCAGACAAGCTCATATAGACACGCGTGCGTGCACACACACACACACTCACACTCACACACACACACACACACACACACACACACACACACACACACACACATGCACAAAGGCTCCCTGGAGGTGAAAAGTGGGGATGAATAAGGCAAAGAAATGACATTTGAGCTCAGACAGCCTGTAAAAAATGGGGATGCAGAGCGGTCTCTTGCCATGGAGGGAAATTACTTACAACTGGGGAGGAGGTGGTTGTGAGAGTAAAACTGGCTGGATCTTCTCTTTCCTTTCTCACTTGCTATCCTCACCTGTCCCTTCTTCCTTCCCCTGCCTCTGGCTGTTGTTGCTCTGACCACCTTTCACAGTGCCTCTGTTGGTTACTTGAACATGCAATGGCAGAGAGAGTGTCAGGGAAGTTTACATACAGTATGTGAAAATGATCAAAATAAACTGGGTTTCACACTATCGGGCTTCATTGGGTTGCATACTAAAGGTCATGACTCTCTGATGGAAAACATGCTTCCTGGCAAAATAATCCATGCTTCCATTTGCATCCTAGAGTCACATTATTTACCCCCCCCCTTTTTAAAGCAGGTTGTGATACAACAGTGGTTCTTCTTGTCAGTAAGATCAAGCCAGAGTCTACGAGACAAGCAACTAAATTTAGTTTCTTTTCTACATCCACTGATGATCATAGTGATAATAGATTGGTGGCACCTGGGCGCAATTGAGATATCAAGTCCCTATGCTTTTGGCTTCCATCTTTGGCTTGGTTCTATCCACCTCCTTTGCACCTACACAGCCTTTCCTTGAGAGGAGAAGTTGTTGGCCGCACTAATCACAGTTTGTCTTGTAAGAACAACTCACGGGGAAAAAGAAAGTGTTAAATTGCTATCCCTCCTTGGATACAGTAATCTTAGCCTTGGCCAGACCCTCCACACACTCTCAAACAAATATGCACACTCCTCTTAAAAAAACACAAGCAAACAAACAAATCAAATCAATGAAAAGATATATCTTGAACTTCATTTATTCATTTGTTTAATTTATATACCACTTATCTATCCAATTTCTATTGTGGGGGTATCAATAAAAATATAAAACACAAATTATATAATTGGTATAGACACTAAACAGTAGTTTCTGACAGCAATGCCCATAATGGAACGAACACTACAGTATTCCTTTCCTCTTTTATCTCCTGTCCAGCTGCTTGGGCAGAATCTCCCCAAAAGGTTCTTAGAACATCTCATTTTTAAGAGTTTTTAATATACCTTTCAGCTCACATTCATGGCATAAATAAAACTGCAACAAAAGTTGTTTTATTTTACAAAAGAAATTGAATGGTTGCTTCTTCCATATTTCGGATTTACCGGTATTTTGGTTCCTCTCCTGACTTGTTTATTGTCTGCAGTTTTGCAGGAAGTTAAAAATAATATATCATACATTCCTTTTGTTTAGTTTCAGCAAACAGCAGATTTACTATCAAGTGGCTTCACTCTATCATAAAAGCCACTGGAAGAGGATAATTGTGAATCAGATAACGTAGGTAAACTGATGGTAATAAGCTCACCAGACATCAGTCTTCTAGTGCAAAAGGATCTGTAAGATCATCATTGTTCATTCAATGTACAGTAATACTTCAGATAACGAATGCCCCTGATAACGAATTTTTTTGATAACAAATCATAATTTCCAGGTATAGGGCTGTCTCAGATAACGAATTTTCCCTACAGGCTGCCTCGGATAATGAATCACAATTTCTAGGTATAGGTCTGCCTCAGATAATGAATTTTCTCTATGGGCTGCCTCAGATAATGAATTTTCCTATGGGCTGCCTGAGATAATGAATTTTCTCTATGGGCTGCCTCAGAACGCAAATTTCCAGCATGCATCAGTAAAAAAGAATTATCCCAAGCTGCATCACATTGTACATTTAAAGTGCACTTTATAAGGCATTTTGAGCTAAGAACCAGGTGTCTGTGTCATTTTCCTAGGCTCTGGAATGGATTAATTGGTTTTCCATTGATTCCTATGGGAAACCATGTTTTGGATAATGCATTTTTTCAGATAACAAATTGCCTCGGAGAATGAATTAAATTTGTTATCCGAGGTACCACTGTACCTGCTTGACAATTAATGCTGCATATTCACCAGAAAAGGGAAATACTGTTTTTTTAAATTGTGATTCCTAGAATACTCCAGTCAGTCACTGTCTATGAGGGGTTCCTAAATTATACCCCAAAATGGAACCTTTCTTATCTCTGCTGAAATGTGTAACTGATTGTGCTCAAATATCCAACTCTATGTATTGCAGGAGAAATATGGTGGTTCCAGTCTCAGACTGAATGAGGAGCGAAATGTTTCAAACTAAGAAAAGAACTCCAATTGCCGTGACTCAAATCCGGATAACCTCACTTGGAATTTTCACAATAATATTGTGGATCTCTATGGGAAATATGACATTTCCCTTATAGAGAAAATAATAGCTTCAGAGAAGAGATGGTTTTTTAAAAATTATCCCATCCTGCCATGTAACACAAAATGATTATCCCTCCTATGCCTCTTTATAGCTATTGTTACTTTTAAGAATAAATAATGATGCTCACCAAAGTTGCATTTCACACATGGTTTGTCCTTTCAAGGATTCTTTGATATGGAAAGCCAAACAGCGTTGCACAACAGCTGGATAAAGAAAATGCTAGGCTGGTGCAATGGTGAGGAGGATAAAGGGAGCAAGACTTTCCTTGTTCACCTTGGTAGTTTTTACAGAAGCATCTCAACAGCATTTTTCATTCATTGTCTTCACATGGAGGAACTTAGCTATACATTCTTAGTTTTTTTTAAAATGGAGTTCTTTGTTCTTTTCCTGTTGTGAACTGATAACAGCAGTGAATATTTTCTTTAAAATCTGAAAGATAAATCCTATCCAGTTGTCAAAAAGCATGTGGTGCCAACATGGAACAAGGAACACTTGCCAGCACCCATCCACTCCTGTCACTGTTCTGAACACTGACCTGTGAGTTTAAAGAAGGGAAGGCTGCTCTATGTGAACAATATAATCCCCATTTGTTGGGGTGGGAGTTGCCTCATGTGGGGAGCCTGTCTGGTTACATGAGCACCGCCCACCCCCCATAAACTGCCATGTCTCTGTGTTGACTGTATATATCCATTGTTATCTGACTAGGGCTAGAGTAAAAGAAGGTTTTGTTAGAAAATGCAGATCATGAACATGAAATCACCATGGAGAAAAACTAATGCCTTTTTGTGAAGAATTTGTAGTCACTTCCACCATGTTCAAATTACCATCAAGGGGCCAAATATATAGACATGACTAGCAAGATGACACTAGCAGCAATCTTAGTAAAGCCTAATTAATCAAATATGTCAAAGCATACAAAAAACTTATACATGAGTCGATCCACAGCATATTTTTATCAAAATCCTATCATCCCTCCAGTTTACCACAAATGTTTAAGAGTACTACAAAACCATAGAAATATAACAATTAAGACACAAAGGAGGAGAACTGGAAGTTGAATCATAGCAACTGGACTTCTTTTGTGAGATTAGAACATTTTGCTTCTCATCCAAGCAGCTTTGTCAGTCTGAGGAAAGCTACATAGGTGGGACTTTCACACATCCTAAGACCCTAGGGCCTAGGCCATTGTCCACATAACAAGCCTATTCAGGCCATTGTCCACTTAATACATGTATTCAGGCTACTGTCCACCTAATGAACCTATATAGTCCAGGGTGATGTGAAACCAAGGTGAACTATACATTAGAGGCCCCGCCACTAACTTTCCTCACCCTGACAAAGCTTGTTGAATGAGTAGCAAAATGTTTTGATCTCACAAGAAAAGAAGTCCAGTTGTCATGACTCAACATCCAGATAACCCCACCTAGAGAATTCTTCACAGCAATCAATCAATCAATCAATCAATCAATTCACCTTTATTGGCATAAAATATATTAACAAATGTACAGATATACTTTGGTGCATCAATATAAATCTAAAAGAATCTGTCTAAAATTACTCTGTGCTTAAAATGGGTCTGGCCTGGGAAGCGGAGTGTTTTTTTCTGATAGACAAGTCACAGACACAAAGGAGGGGAAAATTTCAGAACATGTGGCCTTTTTAAAATATAATTTCACCACTTTACCCAAACACAAGGAAGTTATTATGGATGTTTTTGACACATTCTCCAGATATTTATACCTTTAGGGTTGTTGTTTTCAGCGATATTAGCTGACAGTTTATACTGTCTACTGAGGTTACAATTAGAGTTGGGGGATGAATGAAAAAATGATTGTAATACTCAGTGAATCTAGCAGATTCATTATATATTTGATGGGATGAATATGGGATGAATCTATATGAAGATATGAATATTTACCTGTTTTTATTCATTTTATTGTAGACATACCACCACAATGAAAGAACCCGCCATAGGCTGCAGTGGCATCAACAGGTCCAAAGGAGGCCTGGACCCTGCCACAGGCTGTCTTTTTAAACAAACAAACAAACAAACCAACAAACCACAAATTGGTTCACTTTTTCCTGGGGCCAAAATTTGTAGTTCATGGTTTGTTACCAAAACGGCTTTGTCTCTTGATACCAATGGCCATGAGATAACAGATCTCCCCAGATTATACTTCAGATGGAATCTTTTCAATTATTTTTCTACCGGAGTTATTTATAAAAAAAAAACTATCCCACAAAATATATGTGTTTTCTGATGTTACTGCACTTTGTCACTGTGACATTTAGGGTTAATGATAGGGTTTTCATTTCAGCAAAAAGACCATTTCTTTTGTCCCAGTTAATCACATTTATGATGGTGACAGAGATGAGGTGCAAGGCTCCAGAGAATGTAGTGAGCAGCCAGATTCTTGTGGTAGAACAGGACTGATCCTTCAAACTGTCAAAAATGTCCTCCAGATATACTTCAGCCTAGTATTTCAAATTCATAAAAACCTCTGGTTCACCATCATGCAAAGAGGAACTCATCTTCAAATTTTCATTCGACACTGTTTAGCTTTGGGAAGCTATTTTTATTTCCTCTCTGTGTAAGTGTTTGATAAAATGAGGTGCCGCCTGCTTGGTGTGAGCATAAAAGTTTCCAGTGTACATTTTATGAAAGATTCACCAGCATATCATATATATTTCTATGACATCCATCATCTTCTTCCATTCATCTTTCTTTTGTAAGCTCAAGTGTCCTACTTTTTAAAGTCTCTCTACATAAAGAAGCCTTTGACATCCTCTAGTCATTTATTGTGCCTGTTCAATATGTTTTCCAGTAACATCTCAGGTTTTTGCAATACTGTGTGGAGATGATCCTTCAACATCTCCACACAGTATTGCAAGGAATATAAGTATTTTATAATTTTTCATATTGGAATCATGATCTTCCATATGCAAGATAAGGGCATTTACAGAAGTAAGGCTGACCCACGTACACCCTGAAGTGAACGTCAAGATGGCACTCTCTTCCCATTTCATGTACAGAAAGCTATTTTGCTTCAATACTAGCGAGGGATACTATTGTTCACTATTTCTGGGACCACCAATGAGATTAAGGAATATGAAGCATGGAACACACAGGTCAACACTTCAATATGTTACTTCAGCTCTCAGTTTCTTAGTATTTACAGCCAAGGGTGGACACTTCACTCTCCTTAATGTTAGGGATAGCACCTAACTGAGGTGACAGAATGCTGAACTCTGAAACTTCAGATGGCTGATGGAAGCTCATATTTACAAATATATCTATGACATGACCTCCCTAAGTAGATTGTTAACTTTCACTTATTTTGTTGTAGCAGGTTGGAATAAAACGTTTGCACCCCATGAGATAAAACCACGTTTTATTTCTTTTGTATTTCAAGACATCTGTCAAAATCATAAATAGGAATATGCACTTTTTTTGCAAAAAAGTCACATTTTGAACAAAACCTGTACTGTATTCTGTGTCAAATACGAGATTTTAAAATGCAAAATATAAGGCTTTTCCTGTGCAAGATGCTTTTGTTTCCTGAAAACACCCACAGCCTTTTGGCTTTTTCATTTTCTTTTGGCTCAGGCACAGAACCTCAAAATGTTACATTTTGGTTGAGGAAATCTGTGAAATATAGATCTCTAAAATAACATTTCCAAGTAGAGTTTGGCAATTTCTCAGAACAAATCAAAGCAACACTGACATTATAATGATTTTTGCTGTGCTTAGATCCCACCTCATCTGGACATTCAGACAAGCCCACAGTAGAACAGGAAGACGCTGAAACAGCCTGCCAGATCATCTGGAAGTTGAGTCATGGCAACTGGATTCTTTTCCTGAGAGACTGAAATGTTTTGCTACTCATCAAAGCAGCTTCATCAGTCTGAGAAAAGTTTGTGGTGAAGGTGCCAATTTCACCTTGATTTCGCATCATAGTAGGCTCATAAGCTGGACAATGGCCTGAATAGGCTTGTTGGACTGATCTGAATAGGCTGCTAAGGTAGACAATTGTCTGGGTGCATGAATCAGCAGTGTATCTCCATTTAAGGTACAAAGGGCACTCATTCAAAGATGAAGATGTACACATATTAGACAGAGAAGATACGTGGATCAAGAGAGGGGTCAGAGAAGCCATTCATGTGTGTATTGAAAAAAAAACCCTCTCAACAGAGTTGGGGGACTCAAGCATTTTCAGTCTGCTACTTATCAAGCTGTCCTTTTAACAATCCCCAAACAAATCAGAAGCACTTCACAACTCCATCAGCAAGGCCAAAGACAATGACCCATACTTAATGGGTGTTGGGAAGGGTTCACACACCCTAGGCTAGTATCCACCTACTATTCAGGCCATTGTCCACCTAATAAGCCTATTCAGGCCTTGGTCTAATTCAGGGAGCCTCAAAGTTTTCAACCAGGGTGATGTGAAATCCAGGTCCACCTAGAAATTGGAGGCCTTGGATTAACTTTCTCAGAAAGAAGCTGCAGATGAGTTAAAACTTTTTGATCAAAAAAGGGAAAAGGTTGCCATTACTCAACTTCCAGATCCCACCTGGATGATTCAGGAAACTTGGGGGACAGCCTGCCCCGGGGCTTTTGATTGGGGAATTAAAGAACCCAGTGGTCTAATACATGCATTTGTTATTCAGACCAGGGTGATGTGAACTCAAGGTCAACTATAAATTGGAGGCCTTGCCATCCTCCACTGCCTCCTCAGTTTTGTCAAAAACATTTTGGATGAGTAGATGAAAACTGTTTGATCATCTCAGAAAAAGAAAACCTCTTTGCCTTTTACTCATTTTTCCCAGATAGGGACTTCACCTGGGGACTCCTCTCTTTCATGAGGTGGGACAGCCTGCTAGATTAGGCTTTTGATTGGGTGAATTAAAGAACAAAACAGTGCCTTACTACTACATGCATAGAAGACAATTGAACTGACAGTTGAACCTTATTTTGGCATGGCAAAATAGTCTAGCATAATTTATGGACAACAGGCTAAGTGGGATGCACAGCATATTGTGTGATACTGCCCTTCAACATTTTGTACCAATCCTCACTGTCTCCCAAACCACATGCTACTTGAGGTAATTGAATTATTTCCCCTAATGACGGGGCTACCATCTGTGCTTCCCCCACCACTGTGTTTATTTCAGAGGTATAAAGGCAAACTTTCTGACTAGTAAACCTTTTGCTTCACATATAAATTCATTAACATATTTATCTAAAGAACTTTGGGGAAGAGAGAAATGTATTGTGGAGTTGAAACTGACATGCAAAGTCCAGAACAAACATCTTCTAGTGCTAATAGGGACACTGTGTTTCCATAATAGCTGAAATGGAGAAAGCTGAAGTGATTTACCCCCTGAATTAATTTGTTGATGAGGAATGTAGTTTTTATTATTAAAGTGACTTGCCCTCCTATTTCTGCTGAAAAGGGAAGATGATATACAGTGCAGTTTGGGCTGCAGATCACTAAAGAGTGCCTGCAATTTTTAATAACTCCTTCCAAGATTAGAGATGAAGCGATTTTTTTGTTCTGAAAGAAAGCTATATTATTTACTGTGTGTGGGTTGGGTTTTGCCATACTCCCCCCCTTTTTTTGCTTTACAATTTTCACAGAGTAGGTTAAAATCTACAGTTCTTTACAATATATTTCTTCCAAACATGAATTGCTGAACTGATATCAGTTGGTCTTCAGGTAAACAGTTTGGTATGAGTTAAATGATTCAATTCTTCAAAGAACCTTGGTTTTATGAAAGTAGGATATCATGCTTCTGTATTCAGGATTCAAAACACCATTACCCTACATTGTTGCAAAATATAATGGCCACATTGCCAGCAGGAAAAAGGATGTTAAGCTTTACACAGGCAAAGGGAACCTGAGTGTTGACATCAGCAATGGCACCAGTCAAGATGGTTTTACATGTTACCATTCAGAAAATGACAAGCAGGGGAAAATGCAGAAGCTGAACACCCCCCCTTCGCCACCCACACCTGATTTTAAATCAGTGAACTGCTTCTCACCTAAACATGTTGTAATTGTTGGTGCTTTTGCTCTGTTTTTGTTTTTTGTTGCAACTGTGCATGCAGTGAGAACAAATTAAAAACTAGGTGGGAACAACATTTTTCTTTCCAGAAAAGAAAGATTAGTGTTTTCAGTTCCTAAATCTAGGAACAATTAAGATGACTTTTCTGCATGGTATAATGTACAATAGTGATATCTTTATAAATATGCCCCCAGATATGACACAGAATAAGCTTAGACTGTATGCTAAATCTGTGGCAAATGTGATACTGATCCAAAACAATGGTACAAAGTTATCATTTTTTTGCTTGGGCTGTCCCCATTTTTAGAATTGCCCAGTAGAATGTTGATTTGCTGTGCTGCACAATAATATCATTGCACTCCTGTGCAGTGATAATAAAGCTGCAATCCTAAATACAGTTAACCTAGGCATTGAGTAAAGTGGGATTTACTCCTGACTAAAGTCATCCCCTGCCATTTTGCATTTCATACACTGTGGCCCTGGTATATTACGGGACCACGGTAGTATATGAAACAAAAAGCTCCTTGGGCAAGTGGCATGGGCCATTTTGAGGCATCCTGTACTTATCCCAGGCCTGGCGCTGTCCCAAATGGGCCTCCAACAGGCTTCCCGGGAAGCCTGTCGGAGGCCCTAGAAGTGGTTTTTGCCAAAACAAAAGTGACTTCCAGATCACTGGAAACCACTTCTGGGCCTCCAACAGGCCCAAGAAACCCGTCAGAAGCCCATTTGGGACACGGCCTGGGCTCAGGTAAGTGTAGGAGGCCAGATAGCCCCCCCCAGTCCTGACCTGACCTAGCATTAGCATATAGACATGGGTACAACCAGAAAAAAATGACGTTTCAAGTTTTCGTTTGTCGGAACGGATCCATTTCGGGTTGTTTCCGTTTGTCGCGAAATTTTTCAAAAATTTGTTGTTTCCATTTGTTTGTCATTTGTCATTTCCACCGCGATTTAGCGCAATTTGACTTCCCAGACCATAGGGGCGTCCCGCAATCAGGGCCGGCGCTAGGTGTTTTTGCACCCTAGGAGGCAGGCGGGCGAGTGGGCGGGTGGCGGCACGGGCCGCAGGCGGGTGGAGGTGTGGGTGGACGGGCGAGTGGGCAGTTAGGATATCACTTAGGATAGAGGTTCTGTTCTTGGCTTGCACCCCAAATGTGTGTGTGTGCAAGCAAATTGAAGTTGGGAAAATAGAAAATTAATGGTAGTATATAATATATTTTTAAAATAAATCCATACCTCCCACTCCCAGTTGAACCTCCCCCTTTATCCAATATCAGAAAAAAATCCTCACAAACTGCCAGAGAAGAAATAAAGAATAAACTGCTATTCCCTTCAGCAGACAAAGCTGCAGGGAATCAAAGAAATTATTTTCTAAATTCAATTCCCTCCCTGCCTGCCTAACTTAAATCCTAAAGCCTCCAGCCTCCCTCCTCAATCTCGATCGGATCACACCAGCACCAGCAGCCAGCCCTCCTCCCTCAACCACATCCATACACCCGACTGCGATTTCTGGAAGGTGCCTCTGCTTTTTATGCCCTCCGAGACATCAAGAAGTGTCAGTCAAAAACCTGGCAATGCCATTGGTGGAATGGTTCAAACAATTTGCATGGTCCCATGCCATGCCCAGTCCAAATGGGCAGGTCTAAAAAAATAAATAAAATAAAATAAAATAAAATCAATAAGACATTTTATTGCTATAAAAAAACCCACTGCTGCTACTATTAAAATTCAGGCATTTAAAATAAATAAATTTCACGTTTCTGTGGTGATTTGGTGTGTTTTTTGACCACGATTTCAAAAGAAAAATTGCGGTCGCCATTTTGGATTCCCCCCACCGCATGGCATGGCGAGACGATGAGGATGACCCCCCCCCAGCCTGGTGCAAGCAGCCCAGGACAGGAGAAGAGGGGGGAAAGGCCGGGGACCCCCCCAGAAACCACCCCTCTGGTAGGTGGCAAAACCTCAGGCAGGCATATTTTCACCTGCTTTTTTGGTCGGGAGTCGGGGGTTTTTTAAAAAACGTTTAAAAACTTTTTCTGTGCTTCGCATTGCGCGATCGCGCGATGCCACAAACGGAAATGAAAAACCCGACCAAATTTTTCTATTTTTTGGTTCGAGTTTGAATTCTGATGGCTTAATTATCGTTACCATTACAGTTACGTAACGGAAACGATAACCGAAAACAGAAACGACAATTTTGCCGAGTCATGCCCATGTCTATTAGCATATTATGGATTTTCCATTATCGCAGGTCGGGTCGGGTCCCTAAACTCCGTGATAGGAAGGGGATCATCATCATCATCATCATCATCATCATCATCATCATCATCATCATCATCATCATCATCATCATCATCATCATCATCTTTATTTCTATGCTGCCTTTCTCCCCAAAGGGATGCATTCATTACTGTACCCATTCATAGGATTCTGTTGTAAAACATAAGAATTATCCCTATTCAGTTAACCTGCAGAAACAGCGCAGGAATTATTATCCTTTATAATAGAAATATCATGTTCTTCCATCTTCAAATAGATGTGCTGGCAAACAACAAAAGGAAACTTAAATGATATGCAAAATGCAAGTTGTCACAGCATGACATTTATCATCACTTTTATGAGGATACCTAATAAGTTATAAGTAGCTATAAATGTCACATTGCTGAAAGTGTCTCCTTGCTCTCATCTCATATAATAAATGTTTACAAACATATTTACCTGTAAAATCGCAGGAAAAGTGAAATATGAAATATACTTACAGATAATAAAAAATAACATCTCAGTAATTGTCACATGAAAGGCTAAGGGGAGCAGCCTTTACCAGAGAGCTTAACACATTGTATGGCTCCAGGTGATTACATGATTTTCTTTTCTTTTGTATTTTTCTTTAGGATTAAGGACAAAAAAGAAAGGAATACTTAGTCAATCAAAAATTACCTTCTTCCTCACCATGGCTAGATAGGCAGGGGGACTGACAGACAGACAGACAGACATTGTGTTCCATTTGGGTAGGTGCACTGACATTTCTGGTTTTATATGATGCATATATTAATTTCAAAACTGAGCATGATTTGGATTTCCTTTTTTTAAAAAACAGAAAAATGCAAACTAGTATTTCTTGAAAATTAACGTGCATTCAAAATTTCCCTCTTTGAGCTCTTTTTAATTGCAGCTATACATTAAGTATAATCTTTCTAACTGTACAAGAGTAGAATGGCTATCACATCTCTGTTTAATGTGCTCTGAATTCAGACATTTATGCAGAGGAATGCAATCTTTGGTGTAATCACACATGGAAAGTGTGTACAGTTCTGGTCAGCACAGCTGGAAAAGAATATTGGAAATCCAACCAAGTGCTGGGGCGGAGAGAGAAAACCAATACAATTAACTAAATCTCATTTACAAAGAGATGTCTCATAAGGAGGAGACATGACAGGCACAAATATATACAGTATATGGATGAAGAGTTACTCACCACCTCACCCCATTCAAATGCTAGGATCTGGGGTCAACATTAAAAATTAATGTTTTGGAATGATCAGAACAGAAAAAAAGATGATACAATCTACAGTCTTTTCCATCTAGTGTATGTAGTGGGTTCATTGGGAGCTGTATATTAGACATGGGCATGACTTGGCGAAATTCTCGTTTCTGTTTCCGTTCCTCGTTTCCGTTACGTAACGGAAACGGTAATGAAATTACTCCGCCAGAACTCGAACTCGAACCGATAAAAGAAAAATTGGGTCTGATTTGTCGTTGTCGTTCCTGGCATCGCAGCGATCGCGTGATGCCAAGCGGCACAGAAAAAAAGTTTTAAAAATAAAAAAAACCGATTCCCGGCCAAAAAAGCAGGCAAAAATATGCCTGCCTGAGTGAGGGCACCTACCAGAGGGGTGGTTTCTGGGGGGGGGTCCCCAGCCTTCCCCCCCTCCTGTCCTGGGCTGCTGGTACCGGGCTGGGAGGGGGCATCCTCGGCGTCTCCATTTGCCATGCAGTGCGGGGGGATCCAAATGGCGTCTGCAATATTTTTTTTGAAATCGTGGTCCAAAAACACACCAAAGCACCACAGAAACATGCGAAAATAGCTATTTTAAAACTGCCTGAATTTTTACAGTAGCAGCAGTGGGTTTTTCTTGCAACCAAACGTCTCCATTGCTTTTATTTTATTTTATTTTTATTTTTATTTTTTTACACCTGTGCAATGATGGGCTGGCCATGGGAGTGGACCATGCAAATTTTTGGAGCCATTCCACCAATTGCATGGCCACTTGGCCAGGTTTTGACCGAGACTTCTGGGATGTGCCAGTCGGGCATAAAAAGCCCACTAACCCGAACCCTAACCCTAACCCTAACCCTAACCCTAACCCTAACCCTAACCCTAACCCTAACCCTAACCCTAACCCATACGCCAGTACACTGTCCTTCTTAGTGGATCAGAGAGGCACCCAGAGGTGCACCCCACTAACTCACCCTAACCTTACCCGTAACCCTAAGCCTAGCCCTTGCGCTAACCCTAACCCTAATTCAGATCTGTGTACTCGCATTGCACTACACGCAAGTACACTTCCCTTCTTAGTGAGTCACAGGGCGCCCATAGGGGTCCTCTCTCACTTCGTTCCACAGCCCAAGTGCACCATACACCTGTATGCCAGTATGCTCTCCTTCTTAGTGAGTCAGAGTAGAGGCACCCACCCAAAAGAAAGAGAGGTGCCTCTGCCTGCCACTGCAACTGGTATGCAATGCATATCCAATTGGCTATGCATACCCTTTTATAGCGGGCCAGATGAGGCACCCACCCCAGAGAGGTGCCTCCAGGAGCCCGCTTTCCCTTCATAGCGGGCCAGAGGAGGCACCCACCCCAGGTGCCTCCAGGAGCCCGCTTTCCCTTTGTAGCGGGCCAGAGGAGGCACCCACCTACCCCTGAGAGGTGCCTCCAGGAGCCCGCTACCCCCCCAACCAGTACTAACGACAGACGAAAAAACGACAAATGAAATGACAAATTTTTGAGAAATTTCGCGACAAACGGAAACGAGCTGAAACGGGCCGGCTCTGACACACGACAACTCGAAACGTCATTTTTCCTGGTCGTGCCCATCTCTACTCTATATTCAAAGAACAAAGGAATAGCATTAGCAACAGTAAAAGAAGCACAGGACAAACTGGATGCTACGAAATACATCCTTGTGAGTTCTGTTCTCCATAGTGCCATAGCAGGAGTTGCTAATAGGAAAAAATGAAGCATGCAAATATCTCTTCAAAGCAAAATGGGCCAGGAACACACTCCCCAATATCTTTATTGCCCAAAGCAGGAGATTCAGAAGACAATAAAAACACCACCCTTTCCTTCACATGCAGCCTCAGAACATCCAAGCTCCAGGCCACAACTAAGAAACTACCTGGCATATTTTCCATCTTGCCAAGGACTTTACATCTAAGAAATAACTCCTGCAACTTCATCTTTTGCCATGTTTTAGCCTGTTAATACAGCTCTGAAGAAGAGGGATTTTGCCCTTGAAATATTACCAATTTTTTGTTATTTTTCTAGTAACCTAAAGGTATCACCTGTTCCACTTTTGTATTTGGTTTTTGTCATGGCTATATCGCTCCTCAGTTTCTTTTGCTTCAACTGAAGATTGTGAAAAGTGAAGGAGAAACGTATTGTTAACCTGGTGAACTATCTTTCAATGCCTAAACCAAGGTCATAAGAGCCTACTGTATATCCCACCACCACCTTTCCCACCCTCCCCATCTGAATCTCTTTCTGAAGTGAAATTTAAAATCACATCCTCTTGCTAAGATTTTTCCACCCCAAGGGATGAACCAAATAGCCCATAGAAGTTATACATAGTTGAACAGTGGATATAGTGACAGCTACCCAATGGGCAGCTTTAAAGGTGGATTAGTTGAAAATAAGGCTATCAATAGTTCACAGTTGTGAATGTTATGTATTTCCTTCATTATCAAAGAAACTATGTCTCTCAATATCAGGAACAGAGGAATATGTGGAAGGATACAGTTGCATTTAGGTTTTGATTGTGTGCTTCCATAAGCACCCAATTGGCTTCTGTGCAAACAGAATGCTAGATTAGACAGGTCTTTGGTCAGATACAGCCAGGCTGTTTGTATGTCCTTGTTCTCCTTTTAAACTCCAGCAGAGGATATGAATAAAAATCTTTGAAATAAGAGCTTGAGAGCACTCTTTGGAATATGTTTTAGTAGACTGATTTCAAAAGGATGCTGCACACCCAGAAAAAGTGTAGACAATAGCAACAGAAATGCACAAGAACTTGGGGCATTTTTCACAAAGATTAGAAATCTTTTAGATCATTGGGAAAATGGCCAAGGAAGTGGATATATAATGAATAATGTATGTTTATTAGGATTGTGCACAAATCCCTGGATTCAGTTCACAAGCAGTGCTTTGGGATGCTCCAAAACTGAGCCAATGTGATTCAGGCCCCATCTAAATCAATCAGTGTCTGGACCTAAGTCAGTTCATAAATTTGGATTCCTGCCCTCCTATTAGCTTGCAGTAGAAAAGTGAAATAGCTGTTACTTGTTTGGTTTTACACTGACCTAAATGAAATTTGGAGACACTTTGGAACGTAAAAAGGAGGGCAAATGAGTCATACTTCAGACACATAGCTTGCATACTATTAGGCTAGGCACCATTAATTTTGATTGTTAAAAGGAATGTACATTCAGCCATCATACAAAACAACAACAACAACAACAAACTGAAGAAGAAAAACAGATCCCAACAAACAAAGTAATTTCTGCCATATCTAAAAGGAGTCACAGACTGCATGGAAAAAGTGTTGAAAAAATACAACCCACAAATAGTATTTAGACCCAGCACAAAAATACAGCAAATGCTATGGTCACTAAAATATAAAAGGGCACTCTCTACTAGAGATGGGCACGACTAGGGAAAATGACGTTTTTGAGTTGTCGTGTGTCGGAGGCAGTCCGTTTCGGCTCATTTCCGTTTTTCGCGAAATTTCACAAAAATTAGTTGGTTCATTTTTTTGTTTTTTCGTTGTCGTTAGTACTGGTTTGGGGGGGGTAGCGGGCTCCTGGAGGGAGCTGCAGGAGTCAGCCAGAGCCACAAGTGATGGACTGGCAGACTCTTTGCACCCGCTGTGTCTCACGTACTTGCATGTAGTGCAATGCAAGTAGATCTGGCTTAGGGTTAAGACGGGTTAGCGCAAGGGCTAGGGTTAGGCTAGTTACGGGTGAGGTTAGGGTGAGTATTGGGGTACACCTCTGGGTGCCTCTCTGATCCACTTAGAAGGACAGTGTACTGGCGTATGGGTTAGGCTTAGGCTTAGGCTTTGGGTTTGGGCTATGATTAGTGGGCTGTTTATGCCCAATTGGCACATCCCAGAAGTCTCTGTGGTCAACCTGGCAAAGTGGCCATGCGATTGGTGGAAAATTTGCATGGTCCACTCCCATGGGCGAGCCCATCATTGCAAATGTGCAGGTGTAAATAAAATAAAATAAAATAAAATAAAATAAAATAAAATAAAATAAAATCAACGGAGACTTTTTTTTTTTGCAAGAAAAACCCACTGCTGCTACTGTAAAAATTCAAGCATTTAAAATAGCTAATTTTCGCATGTTTCTGTGGTGCTTTGGTGGGGTTTTGGGCAACGATTTCAAAAAAAATATTGCGGTCGCCATTTTGGATCCCCCGCACTGCATGGCAAATGGATGCGCCCTCCCAGCCTGGTACCAGCAGCGCAGCAGTAGCAACAGCCAAGGAGAGGGGGGCGGGGAAACCCCCCCAAATAAAACACCCTTCTGTCCTGGTAGGTGCCCTCAGACAGTTTTCGCCTACTTTTAGGGCCGGGAATCGTTTTTTTTTAAACTTTTAAAAACTTTTTTCTGTGCCGCTTGGCATTGCGCGATCGCCGTGATGCAAGTAACATGCATGACAAATCAGACCAAATTGTTCGTTTGTCGGTTTGAGCTCAAATTCTGGCGGAGTAATTCCCGTTACCATTTCCGTAGAGTAACAGATACAACTAACGGAAACGGAAACGGGAATACCGCTAAGTCGTGCCCATCTCTACTCTTTACTGTAGACGTATACTGGATACTTGTAGTTGTGGCCTGATATATATTGGGACCACAAAGCGCAGCATCCAGACCAAAATCAAAGAACATGAAAGACACTGCAGACTGAAACAAACAGAAAATTCAGCAGTAGCTGAACACACCATGAAACAAACTGGACATGAAATCCTCTTCCAGGACAGAGAGGACAACACTAACAATCGTTATGTCATACTACACTGGTGGACATAGTTCAATGAAGGTGTCAACCCAGTGTGCCTCAACAGTGAAAAAAGCAAATTCAATGCTACGGATCATTAGGAAGGGTAAAGAAAATAAGTCAGTAAGTGTCATTTTGCCTCTTTATAAATCTATGGTGAGGCCCTATCTGGGGTACTGTGTACAGTTCTGGTCACCATACCTCCAGAAGGATATTATGGAACTCCCTGCTAGAAGAAGTGGTGACAGCTGTCAGCCTTGACTACTTTAAGAAAGGATTGGACAATGGAGAATAAGGGTATCATTATGGATGCATAAGGATATCATGGATGCATGAGGACAACCTCTGGGTTGGAGAGCTAGGCAGGATATCTCTCAATACCATTTTGCAGGGAACCTTAAGTCCAGTTTAAGACATCTGCTTTGGAATACCCTGAAGCAAATGGTGAACCACTGTGTGAGACAGAATTCTGGACTGGATGGTCTGTGGCCTGTTCCAGCAAGGCTGTTCTTATGTTCTTATGAAATCCACAAACACAAGCACAGTTTCAGAAGAAAAAAGGAAAGTCTAAAAAATGGCTTCCAGCATCAGTTCACACAATAGAATAGCTAATGATACCCATCAACTACACAGAAGGATCCCTGCCACCCCTATTGCAGTGAAACTTCTTAATCCTTCCATCGCAATAAAATGACTAACACATATTCTCCTGCATAGGACAAGTTTCCCTTTTCCCACATCTTTAAAAAAACCCAGTCTCCCTCACTGTACCCCAGAGTACAGAGAGAACTCCTAGTTCCCTGAGCTCCTTGCCCTCTGAAGATGTCAGCCACAGAGTCTGGTGAAATGTCAGGAAGAAAAACTTCCAGAACCCAGCCAAATAGCCCCCAAAACTCACAACAGCTAATGTACACTTGTTGAGCACTCAGTTTTGTCAGTTCATTCTCCCAGGTGCATAGATGAATTGTGGGCAGCATTGTAGAAGGAAGAAGCCTGTGGCACCACCTTTCTTTTCACTGCTTTCACTTATCTGAATAGCTTGGCTGCTTCTTGGCTGGTTATTCTTGGGGCCAAAGCATTATGTGAGGGAGTGGCTAAGAAGTCAGTTTTGCTCAATGCTGTCTTTGCGGCCTTGTCTCTAAGGATATTTGGAGCCACGTTTGATTCACATAAGTAACCGAAGAGTGCTTTAGTTATTCTATAGTGGCGAAACCTGGGGAAAGGGCAATGCTACCACTTATTCTCTCTCCCCCACCTTCTCCACAATGGATATTGCAGATGGCAAAAGGCACATGACAGCATTTTGCGTTCCAGGTGGCAGGAGAGCTCACTCCACAAGGTGACGGTAGACTGCTGGTGAAATTCTTGGTACAGATTGCATATTAGAGCTACCAAGGAGCAAGACCCAGCTTCCTTCCTTTTTTCTTCCAGTTATGCCACCATCTCTCCTAATCCTTCCTTATAGTCTGGCTTTCTCCTGCTCATTTTACATTTCAAAATATTAAAACAAATTTAAAATCTTCTTTGTCGTCGTCGTCTTCTTTGCTGGCTTTTTTTTTTAAAATGAAAAGCCTTTGTTAAATCTGCTTTTCTTGGTGAGCATTTTATTCACAATATGTACTATGTTAAGATGACTCCCAGGATTCAAGATAATGACTATCCAGTCTTTTTGTCAGAGACACATTTCCTGCTAGGCTCTGAACCGTATCATGCATTTCTTGGAGTTACTGTATTCTGGGTCACTGGGCAATGAGTTCTGCAGACCCCATGGTATATTTAGAAAGTACAGACAGGTACGGATCCCTCATGCATAATGCATTGGGCAGTTATCACACATCAGCAATCACCGCAGAGGCCGTTCCTCCATTTCCAAGGTGTATTTGCGTTCTGCTTTCTCAAGCCAGGCAAGCGAGCCAAAGCTCACAAGAAGAATGTTTCTGACGCTCTGTGAAACAGATTTCTAAAGGAGATACCGGGGTTGAAAAGGAATTCTTAAGTCAATTTTAATGACCTGCCTCTAGCTGCCTCCGAGGCCCTAAGAGGAGTGAGCTGAATGAACAAAACTGACACGCTAGGCTCTTCTGTGGTGCCAGATGGAACCTGGTGTGTTCTGGAGCATGGCTGCCTCAGCCAGAAAGTTCTCTCCTGCAGAGGGAAAAAGCAGAGTGTATGGTAGGGATGCAAGTCCTCACTTGTCTCATTCTCTGTGAATTGCAGTATTCTTCTGCCTGTCTGAGAGGTGGCATGGCTGTCTGAGTGTCCTGATTTGGAGGCAGAATCCCAAATCTGTGAAGGTCAGAGGACAACAAAAATGTGAACAGAAGGGGCAGTGCTAAAACACCCCATCTATTTATTATTTTGTATTTAACCTGATATCTAATGCCTGAATAGGACCATAAAAATGTACAATTATACCACTGGAAGGAACCTAAAGATCATCTAACTCAGCCCCACCAGTGCTGGAATCCATAGCTATATAATTCTTGACCATCTAAAATGCACAGTTTATAATACATTTCTTCTTCTTCTTCTTCTTCTTCTTCTTCTTCTTCTTCTTCTTCTTCATCATCATCATCATCATCATCATCATCATCATCATCATCATCATCATCATCATCATCATCATACTGGAAAGCAATCATCATCACGTCCAACCCCTGTCAAGGAAATGCAGTCAGCAATTGAAGTCCCAGCCTCTGGCTCTGCTGCCAGATGGGCATGACTCAAAAAAATGGTGTTTCGTTTGTCGTTTGTCGTTTAGGGGGTCACTTTTGGTTTGTTTTTGTTTTTCGTGAATTTTTTTGCAAAATTTTCATTTTCGTTTCGTTACATAACGAAACAGAAAAAGAAAACAGAAACAAAAAATTGCTGTTTTGTTAGCATTCATTACAGTTCAATGTATTTGCCGCAATGAAAACGAAATGCACGACAAAATTTCTGTTGTTTTGGTTCGTTTCATTTCATTTTGGAGACAAAATTCGTTTTTCATTTCTCATTTCGTTATGTAATAAAATGAAAAAACAAAAACAAAAACAAAAAATTGCTCGTTTTGTGCCCATCTCTATGCCAGATACATAAACAACAGAGCTATCTGGTAGGTTAAAGGCTCGGCAAGTCACAGCCTATACAGGATAATTAAATATGGGTACACAGGCTAGTTCGGGAGAGATTGATGAGGTAAATGCACTTGAGAATTCACCAATACTTAATTTCTCAGCTGCTACTTCTTAATGATACCTACCTAGTCTCTTGTCCTGCTATGGCTTAGAACGAATACTATCTGAGAATATACAATGGGTCTAAGCAGGCATGTAAAGGATTGCATTATAAATTTAATTTAATTTATCAATTCAAGTTCTGCACAGTCTTCCTGCAAGAATCTCTGAGCTTATCAAGCTTTGTACCCCCATGTTACTAATAGTGCTGCAAGGGAGGTGTCAAGGATTGTAGTTCTGACAAAATGACTGTAATATATAGTTAACAGATCAGAAAATGGATCCTGTGTAAAATGCTATGTCATGAGCTAGACAAGAATGTGTATTAAGTCTAGGTCACAGATGTAAAGAATCATCAGTACTGGAAGGTCAGGATGATTAGGCACAGGTGGTATAGCTAAATCACCTCATCCCATGTAGTGTGTGATTGGCTTACACCATATTGCTTTGTGCATAAGGGTATCATGCAAACCAATGTAAATTGGGACTGCCTAAGGTGAGAGGCAGCTTTCCCCATGCTCTGTTGCATCTTTTATATATGCTGTGCTTTGTACATTGTTGTTGTATATTACTCTTTGTCATGTGTACATATGTAATATAAGTTTTGTATTAAGTTCTATTGCCTTGTTCATTTGTCTCCTAGCTCCATAATCACTAAATGCATTTATTCTTCCACAACGCTGCTAATCTCAGCGAGTGGTTTTTTTTTTTGAATGTAACAAATCTCTATCTGCATAAAAGGGTTATATACTTTAACAGAAGGACATAGCTACAAACCGAGGGTCATTTAGTGAGCCAGCTGTTTCAGATTTGGCAGAGGATTTGTGAAATCTGATGGCCAAATACCAGATTTCTGGAGGAAGAGGAGGTCCCCCTCCATACACATTTCAGAGGCTGAATGCAGAATATAGTCATAAGAGAGAGAGAGACAAAAATAATATCCAAATACTTCAATGGGTTGCTGTGGTGGTCCAGATGTTGTTGGATTGCAGCTTCCACCAGCCTAGCCAGCACAGTCAGTAACGAGGGATGTTGACAATTTCAATCTGA
The DNA here is from genome assembly GCA_029282475.1 of Phrynocephalus forsythii. Taxonomy (NCBI): domain Eukaryota; kingdom Metazoa; phylum Chordata; class Lepidosauria; order Squamata; family Agamidae; genus Phrynocephalus; species Phrynocephalus forsythii. The sequence continues at coordinate 93,052,200 of JAPFRF010000005.1, read as the reverse complement.
CATCTTTACGAACAGATCCTGGAACATTATAACAAAAGTCAGGTTGCGAACAATTAGGCATTTAGCCTGCTGTTTGATAGCCTGCAGGGATGGGTTGGTTTTTCCAGTGATCACCACACAATCACTGGAGCAAACCAAAGTGTCCCCAGAGCATTCTATCAGCATCCCTGTCAGGGGTTTTTACTTTTCTGTGTGGCTATGGTTACTCATTTTGTTTCATTTTCCAATTGGTTCATTAGAAATTAACCAAAATGAGCCTTCAGGCCAACAATGTTCCTTCCAGATATCCTGTCCTATCCCAGGACTTCCACGATTACAAACCACAACACATGTCATTGCACAACCATCCCACAAATTCCTCATTTCTTATCTCTGGTCTAAGGACTGTAAATAAATTATATTCTGTTCTATCTCTGGGGATAAGAAAAATTCCAAGGAATAATAAGTATGGGTCTTTCAAATTTATTTCTGTGTATTACATTTATACACCACCTTTCCACTAAAAGACAGTGCTCAAGGCAGCTTAGATTTAAAAGAATGAAAACAGGCACAAGCACATTTAGCTAAACAAATAATAAAATCATATAAACTGGCCCCATTGTAAGAACAACTAAAATTAAGCAAATATTTTAAAAACATTAAAAGCAGCAAAGGGGGCAGATTAAAGAATAACACAGCAGGGCAGGTTAGATCAGGCACCAATTTTGAAAGTGTTTAACCCCCTTCATAAAACCCATCAGAATGGAAATTGATTGCTGCTTGGAAAAGTGTAGATTCCTTAGTCCATTTAATTCCATACACCTTTAATGGCATTAAAACAAAGGAAGTACACAAAAGGCTGCCCTATCTCTCCTCGCTATTCTTTGGAAGTCTGCATTCAATTTTCTTTATCTTTCCCTTTCTCCCTTGCATTTTGCGTCCCTTCTCTCCTCTGCTATTTGTAGGGCCTCATTGGACAGCCACTTTGCTTTTTTGCATTTTCTTTTCTTTGGAATGGTTTCCATTGCAGCCTCCTGTACAATGTTACAAGCCTCCAAACATAATTCTTCAGGTGTTCTGTCCACGAAATCTAGTTCACTAAATCTATTCTTCACCTCCACTGTGTATTCATAAGGGATTTGACTTAGATTGTACCTGACTGGCTCAGTGGTCTTCCCTACTTTCTTCAGTTTAAGTTTGAATTTTGCTATAAGATGTTTATGATCTGAGCTGCAGTCAGCACCAGGTCTCATTTTTGCTGACTGTATAGAGCCCCTCCATCTTTGGCTGCAGACAACATAATCAATCTGATTCCAGTATTGTCCATCTGGTGATGTCCATGTGTAGAGTCGCCTTTTGTGTTGTTGGAAAAGAGTGTTTGCAATGACCAGCTTGTTCTCTTGGCAAAACTTGGTTAGTCTTTGCCCTGCTTTGTTTTGAACTCCATGGCCAAACTCTCCTAATTTCCTAGACTGTGAAGTATGATATGAAGTATGATTTCCTTCTAAAGGGGCACATGTGGTCTGCAAATTATTCTGATTTTCTCAATGTACAATTAAGCTTAGCTGCTCCTTGCTCTACTAAATCTCCATTTTTCCTGTAGTTTGAGGTGCACAGGATTTCCTGTTTCAAAGCTAGGAGTGTCCAGACAGCTTTCTGCAGCATCTTATGTTACTGTTTGAGTCTTGCTCAAATCTCACACTGATATCTGATGTCACAAAGGAGGGAAGACAAGGTATGCAAAAGTACAGAGAATTCCCCATGGATGGAAGTAGTTAATCTTGGTTCTTGGCTGGCTCTAATGTACCCCCCTCCTTTCTACAAGATTGGAACATACTTGCAATATATTTCTCTTTAATAATGCATCAATACCTAGCCCCTGCGGGAGAGCAAATATTAAAACAATGTGTAAAGTGACCTGAAAAAGCTTCAATGTTAGTTTCTCATTTTATTTCCTTGAGACTGAATGCCTCCTTTCCTCCAAAATAATTACAGTGCAGGCAATGGACATTCCATGCCAGCTTTCTCTCTGTGCTTCAAAACCCAGCTGGAGGGAATAGCTATTTGGAATGAAAGATTAATCCACTTCCAGCAGTGCATCAATTGTACTGTCTCCATCTGTGGGAAAGAATTTAGAGTGGGGAGATGAAGTCAAAGTGAGAGATGACAAATACCTGTGGAGAAATCCTAAAGCAAAGGGTGGTTAATACCCATTTTAGACCACTATAAATATGCAGTAATGCCTTGGTTTACCAGCATATTCCATTTCGGAAACATGCTCATGAACGAAAATACTCCTAAATACAAATAAAAAAAAAAAAAACAAAACAAAACAACCACTCAACACAAGAAATAACTAAAACTTACCTAATTTGTTCTGTGGCCACACACCCCATCACCACAGATGCTGCCTTCGATGTCACCCCCTCGTCATGGCAAGGGGCCTGTGGCAGCAGGAAGGACCTGCCTGAGCACAGCAGGGGCAGAAATTGCACCCTGCCTGGGTATGGTGATGAGGGGGTGAATTGCCACAGCAGGCAAAGGGCTGCTCGGTGCCACTTGGTGCTCCGGTGCTCATTTTGCAAGACAAGCTCATTAACTAGAAGAAAAATGTTCTGATATTTTTGCTCATCTTGCAAAATGTTCGTAGATTGGAGCACTTGTAAACTGAGGTATTACTTTATATCCATTGACTGGATAACTCCTAAATGTCTCATTCCTCAAAACAGACCCAAATTGGCTGCTTGGTTTACTGGGGAGCTGGCAAAATTAAAATGGGTGGCCTGTAGAGCTGAAAGGTGTTGGCAAAAAACCATGACTGAAACAAACAGTGATGGGCCTTTGGAAGGCTTTCTCCAAAAGCAGTGGAGGAAGCAAAGAAATCATTTATCTCTACCACCACTGATTTAGCACAAAATTGCCTAGGGCAGCTTTTCAGATTAGTCAAAATTCTGCTACATGCTTTCCCACAGGTGGATAAGCACAGACCACTCTGTATCTTGCTGCAAAGAATTTGCACAACACTTTGCAGGAAAAATTGAACATATCCGGGCTACCTTGGATGCTGCTATTGATCCAGAGCATGTAAATAAAATGCCCTGTCTTGCTTGTCCTGTACTAATGGATTACTTTCAACTCCTACAGCCAGATGATGTGGTCAGGATCCTTGGGGAGATGAGGGCCACCACATGTCTGCTGAATCATTGCCCCTCATGGATCATAAAAGTTGCAAGAGAAGGTATGGCAGACTGGTTAGGAAGAGTAGTGAATACCTCCTTACAACAGGGCAGGATTCTGGCATGCTTAAAGGAGGCAATTATTTATTTATTTATTTATTTATTTATTTATTTATTTATTTATTTATTTATTTATTTATTAATCTTGTATCTCGCCCATCTTCCCACTGTGGACTCTGGGCGGCTTACAACAATAAAACAGGTAATAAAAACATTAAACAGAAAGGCAGACCCAAGCATACTTAATGCGGGGGGACAAGATGGCGGCAAGACCCATGCAATGAAAGCACACACACACAAAAACTAACTGGAAAGGTCGCCAAACGCCTCCCTGAAGAGGTGGGTCTTCAAGGCCTTATTGAAGGTGGGCAGGAACTCTGTCAGGCGCAGCTCTTTTAATGAAACCACTGTTAAAAAATCCCTCCTTAGACCCAATGATACTGAACAATTACTGACCGATATCAAATATCCCATTCTTAGGAAAAGTCCTAGAGCTGGTTGTGGACTTGCAGCTCCAGAGATCTCTGGATGAGATAAACTACCTGGATCCATTTCAATCTGGCTTCAGACCTGGCTATGGGATTGAGACGGCAGTGGTTGCTTTAGTAGATGACTTCTGCAAGGAAATGGATAGCGGATTTGAGTCCCTTTTAGTTTTACTAGACCTCTCAGCTGCTTTTGATACTATAGACCATGGCATCCTCCTGACTTGTCTCTCTGAATTGGGAATTGGGGGTACTGCATTAAAATGGCTCCAGTTCTTCCTGCAAGAAAGAATGCAGAAAGTGGTGTTAGGTGATTCATGCTTGACACCATGGCTGCTGACCTCTGGAGTTTCCCAGGGTTCTGTTCTTTCTCCTATGTTATTTAACATTTGTATGAAACCATTGGGGGAGACTATCTTTTTGGGTTAAGTGCCACCAGTATGTCAATGATACCCAGCTCCACCTCTCATCACCTCCGGGTTCTAAGGGAGCTACTATCTCAACTTTACATGAGTGTTTAGCTGCAGTAATGAACTGGATGAGGATGAACAAAATGAAACTAAACCCAGACAAGACAGAGGTGCTCCTGGTCAGTCAAAAGGTTGAACAAGGGTATAGGGATGCAACCTGTACTGGATGGGGTCACCCTCCAATTAAAAAAACAAGCACACAGCTTGGGGGTGTTCTTGGACTCATCCTTGAGCTTGGATGCTCAGGTTGTTGCTGTGGCCAGGAGCACATTTGCACAATTAAGGCTAGTATGCAAGTTATGTCTGTTTCTTGAGAAACCAGCTCTGGCCATGGTGACACATGCCTTAGTGACTGTAATGTGTTCTATGTGGTGCTAACAATGAAAAGTCTTAGGAACCTTCAATGGGTCAAAAATGCAGCAGCCAGACTGCTGACTGGGGCAGGATACAGAGATCACATTACACCCCTATTAAAGCAGCTCCACTGGCTGCCAATCAGCTATCGGGCACAATTCAAGATGCTGACCTTGACCTTCAAAGCACTGCACAACCTGGGTCCTAGCTATCTCAAAGATCGAATCTCACAGTATGAATTGACTCTGGTGTTAAGATCACCAGGAGAGGTCCTTCTCACTATGGTACGTCTTGTGGGAACCTCGGGCGGCATGTCGTCCGCCGGCGACAGCGGGGGGGCGCACGGATGTTCCATTTCTTAGCGGCCCCCACCCTTGTGGCCCTCGGAGTCTGGGAGGCATGTCGGCTGGGGGGGCGCGGTTGTTCCATCTTTCCGTGGCCCCCATCTCCGTGGCCCCTGGAGTATCGGTGGCGTTTCGGCTGGGGGGGCGCGGATGTTCCATCCTTCCGCGGTCCTTACCCCCCATAGCCCTTGGAGACCGGGCGGCACGTTAGCCGCCAGCGACAGTTTTGGGGGGGGATGTTCCATCTCCCATGGCCCCGCCCCCCAGAAGATCCTGGATCTTGGGGAGAGGACTTGGACAGCTGTGGCGGCTTGAGACCACCATTTGCGGAGGGCCGGGGTTTGGTCTGCTGCCGTTATGACTTGGCCCAATCTGGCCCCAAGGCCATTGTTGGCCCTTCTGACGTCCATTGGCCTGTCTCCTTTGCCCTCTGCTCTTGTACGTGTCTTAACACCAAATTAACATAGTCCACCTATGTACCTTCTACCACCGCCCACCGATCGCCTTAGTGAAACACCCTGCGTCCTTCCCCCGCTCTTTTCTCCCAGCCCTGGTCTTGAACCCATTGTATGCTTTTTTGTAATCTGTAATTTGTAATTTGTAATTGTTTTTGTCACATTGTTGTGTATTTTATTTATAGGGTTATTTTAGCGTTGTTGTATTTTTTCTTTTTTCTTTTCTCCCTTCCTCTCTCACCCTCCATCATGCAGGCAGGGACCACCATACCTGTCGTGTCGGACCGTGGTCGGTACGCTAGGGGCTGGGGATTAGTCGGTTAAGAAGAACCCGGGCCAGGCATCTTGCGCCTGTCCCCCGTTCTGACCCTCCAGCTCACTGTCACGTGCCTCGGAGCCACTCTGCCAGCGCCCCCGATCTTTCTTGCCTTCTGATGAACGCCAGGTCCATCCATAATAAGATCCCCATCATTCATGATACCATCGTTGATGGGAGGGCCGACCTGGCGTGCATTACCGAGACCTGGGTGGGTGCAGAGGGGGGGGGCTTCGCTCGGCCAGCTGTGCCCGCCTGGGTTTCTGGTGCAGGGGGCAGGAAGGTCGGAGGGTCGTAAGGGGGGCGGGGTGGCCATCGTGTACAGGGATACTATTCAAATCAGCAGGGCCTCAACGTTGGTGATTCCAGGGTTGGAATGTGTCCATCTGTTGGTTGGGCAGTGGGACAGGTTTGGCATTGTACTCAGTTACCGTGCTCCCCGCAACCCAGCACAATCCCTACCAGAGCTCACCAAGTTCATCGCTGCTGCCCTGTTGAGAACCCACCACCTTTTGGTGGTGGGTGGTCTCAACGTGCACGCTGGCGGTGACCTGTCTGGTGCTGCTCTGGAATTCATGCAGACCATGGCCTCCATGAACCTGGCCCAGCATGTTTTATGCCCAACACACAGATCTGGACACACCCTGGATCTGGTATTTTCCTCCGCGTCTGAGGACTCGTGTCTGAGGGTGTGGGACCTTGTTCCCACCCCCGTGTCATGGTCAGACCACCACCTGCTGTCCTTCTCTGTATCGATCGCCGCCCCACCACGCGGGGACCTCCGGCCTACTGTTTGGGCCCGCCCCCGTAGACTCCTTGACCCTGATCGGTTTCGGGAAGTTCTCGGGGAGCCTCCTGGCGGACTGGCTGACGATCTGGTAGACTCCATGGTGGATCAATGGTTTGATGAAACATCCCGGGCTGTCGACCAGATCGCCCCTAGGCGCCTCATCCGCTGCAGAGCTCATTCCTCACCGTGGTTCACGGAAGAGCTTCGAGCGATGAAGCATGAACGGAAGAGGCTCGAGCGCAGCTGGAGGAAGAACCGGACGGCTATTAAGAAGGCTGCAGTCATAGCACAGTCCAGGCGCTATGTTCATGCGATCAGGGTTGCTAGAAGAACTTATTGCACCCTGAGAATTAGTGAGGCCTCGAACCATCAAGCGGAATTGTTCCGTGTGGTTCGCGACCTCACTAATCCTGGACTGTCTAGGCCTCCTCCTACTGATTTCAGTAGTGAGAATTTTGCAGCCTTTTTTCGATCAAAAATAGAGGCCATCCGTGCCGGTTTCGAATCCTGTTGCCATAGCCCACCCTCGGCATCCCCTGCGCCTGTGCCCCCTCGGTCTCCTCATACGGTTGAGTTTGGGCCCTTCACCTCACTTGAGGCCTCCAGGGCTATTGCCCACTGCCGGCCAGCGTCCACCCCCTTCGACCCTTGCCCATCATGGCTTATGAAAGCAGTTGGTGGGAACATCTCCGAATGGGCATCGATCATCGCCACAGCCTCCTTCAGGGAAGGGATTTTTCCCTCTCGCCTGAAGGTGACTGTGGTAAAGCCCATTCTGAAGAAACCCAACCTAGCATCGGGCGATTTGACCAACTATCGCCCGATTGCTAATGTTCCCTTTATGGGCAAGGTGATCGAGAGGGTGGCCGCGACCCGGCTCCAATCTTATCTGGAGGGAGAGCACGCCCTGGATCCGTTCCAGTCTGGGTTCAGGCCTGGTCGGGGGACCGAGACAGTCTTGGTGGCTCTGCAAGATGACCTCCTCCGGAGGGCCGACGGGGGGTGCTCCTCCCTGTTGGTCCTCCTGGATTTGTCAGCGGCCTTCGATACTGTCGACCACGGTATCCTGCTGGATCGGCTCTCTGTGGTTGGGATCGGGGGCACTGTTTACAGTTGGTTCCAGTCCTTCCTCAGAGACCGTCCCCAGCAGGTTCAGCATGGGGGCGAGTTGTCGGCCCCTTGGATACTCCCTTGTGGGGTTCCACAGGGGTCGTCCCTCTCTCCCATGCTGTTCAACATTTACATCAGGCCGCTGGCTGAGGTCATTAGGGGACATGGAGTCTGCTGTCATCAGTACGCTGATGACACGCAGCTCTATGTCTCCTTTTCTACCGCTGCAGATGAGGCTGTCCGGACCCTCGATCAGTGCCTGGGCGCAGTCATGGAACGGACCAGGGCTAACAGGCTCAAACTCAACCCCGATAAGACCGAGGTTATGTTCTTTGGGGCTTCCTCATCCAGCTACGGTGGCCCGTATCCCATCTTGGAGGGTGTTCCCCTTAGGCCATCAGACTGTGTCCGGAATCTGGGCGTAGCCCTGGACCCGGCACTCACCATGGAAGCCCAGGTGTCCGCCGTGTCCAGGACTGCCTTTTTCCATCTTCATCGAATCGCCCAGATTCGTCGGTACCTGAATGAGGACTCCCTCAGAACAGTGGTCCAGGCGCTGGTGATCTCGAGATTGGACTATTGCAACGCGCTCTACATGGGGTTGCCCTTGACTCTCATTCGGCGACTGCAGCGGGCCCAGAATGCAGCGGCCAGGCTGGTGGCGGGTGTGCGCCGATTTGAGCACATCACCCCAGTTCTGGCTCGCTTGCATTGGTTACCCATTGCAGCCCGAATTGGATTCAAGCTCCTGGTTTTGGTTTACAAAACCCTCCATGGCCTAGGACCTGGCTACCTGACGGAGCGGATCGACCAGCGATCAATCTCGGCCCGTCCGACTAGGTTGTCGCAGGCGCACATGCTGCGCGTGGCCATGCCCAGGGGAGGCTTGGAAAACTTCCACCCGTGCCCGAGCCTTCTCTGTGGCGGGCCCGACCCTCTGGAATTGTCTTCCAGCAGAAGTGTGCCTAGCAGAGTCCCTGCCTGCCTTCCGGAAGGCGCTGAAAACCCTTCTCTTCCGGGAGGCATTTGGGTGACCCAAACAGTTCCCCCCCCTTGCCGGTCCGGTCCCGCCATCTGCTGCTGTTGTTGTTCATATTTGTTTTTATTAGTTAGTTACTATTTACTTTTCTGTTTTGTATTTTGCTGTGTTGTATAGTTGTTGTAAACCACCCGGAGTTCCCTTAGGAAGACGGGCGGTATATAAGCTGTATAATAAATAAATAAATAAATAAATAAATAAATAACCCATGAAAGGGTCTTCTCAGCTGCTGTGCCCAGACTCTGGAACTTCCTCCCACTGGAGCTCAGGACTGCCTCATCTGTTTTCTTTCCGAAACAGGCAAAGAACTTTCTCTTCAGGCAAGCTTTCCCTGAATGATGGACTACCTATTTTGTGTCTTTTATATAAATCTATAGGATCACATAGAATTTGTTTTTATAGCCACTTATGTGATTAGATTGACACTATGTTTTAATTGAACATGTCTTAATTGTACTGGACTGTATATTATCCTTCATTACTGTAAGCTGCCTTGGGTCCTTTTCCAAAGAGATAGGCGCAGTAAACATACTCTACAATAAATAAATAAAATAAATATGTAAAATAGGCAAGCTTTGACAACTTGATGGACTCTTCTTCAGTGTAAACTGAAGAAGAACATTTGAAAAAAAAATTCTGGGCTTTGGTGGAACAGCTTTACTGTTTTTCTCACCCTTCCTTTGCCATGCTCTGCAATGCCCAGCATGAAGGACCTATAGAATTCAAAAGCTTATCTACATTTGAAATTTCTGTGGCCTACTAGATGTATTGCCCATATTTATTTTTAGATTTTATGTCGAGGTTACATGGCTTTTTTGTTTATGTACTTGACTAAGGAGAAATGAAAATGCTAGCTCCGTGGGCGGCTCGTCCGCTAGCGGAGCCGATTTGCCCCACCCGAGGAGGGCAAGGAGGCGAGGCAGGACCTTAGGTCCTGCATGGGCGGGGGGAGGAGCGCCCTATAAAGGGTGGCTCCTCCCCCCCCAGCTTCCAGTCACGACGGAGCAGCGTTCAGGGGAGCATCTCCTGCTGAACGCTGCTCGGCGCCGCCATCTTGGCTTAGCTCCACGTGGCGGGCACCATTTTGGTGCGGCCGACGCGGCCTCCCCCTTGCGGGCCGGTGGGCCCGGTATCAGTTGGTAGGCCGGTCGGTTGCGGCCGAGCGGTCGGTGGACGGTCGGCTGCCGCGGCGGCGGCAACGTCCTGGCCTCGGCGGCCGATTCGGCGGCTCGGCGGCTCGGGCGCGGTGGCTCGGCACGGCGGCTCGGCGCGGGGCGCGGAGGCCGCGAGACGGGACCTAGCCCTGGCGGGGGCCGGGCAGCGGATCGGGGGGAGCGGCGTCGGCCCTCCCCCCTTGAGTGAGGGGGACCTTGGGCCGAGTGGGGGGGTGCGGCTGTGCGGCGGAGCACGGCGGCTGCAGCCGGCGCGGGCCGGCCGGCCTAAACGGCTGACGGGGGTTGGCCTGCGGGTGGCGGGAGCCCCCTGGGGGGCAGGAGGCCGGGTGGTCCTTCGCGGGGTGGGGGTAGGACAGTGACCGCAGCCTGGGGCCTATCACACAGGCAGGCGCGGCCGGGGTAGCTCAGTGTAGTCACCCCCCCTCCCCGCCTCACTTACCGGGCCTTCCTGGCCTGCTATCCCCCCCCCGCCCTTGCGGGTACCGGGCCTTCGCCCTCCCCTGTGAGTCCCCCAGCTGACTTGGGTGGTGGTCCTGGCCTAGAGCCTATCGAAAAGGCCTGGTCCTGGGGTTCAGTGGTCTGGGCCCTTGGAGTTTCCTTCGCAGAGTGGCTGGGGCTAGGGGGCTGCGCCTAGAGGGCTCCCTCCTTCACCATCAGTCTTCCTGCGGCCGGCGGGGGCTGCTGTGCTTCCTCGCACTCCCCTTGCCGGGGTTGGGGGGGGCGGAGGCCTGAACGGCATTCAAGGCGAGCCATGGCGCCAAAGAGGGGCAAGAGCGGGGGCAAGGGCAAACAGCCCGCCCCCCGCCCGGCCCTGCAACCAGGGCCCGGCTCGCCTGAAGCCTCTGATGAGGAACAGTGGCCCATATGGCAACAAATGGAGGCGCACCTTAGGGCATTGGAGGCATCCAAGGGGGTGGACAGGCCGGGTCCCCAGACACAGCAGGCCCCTAGGGCTGGCACTAGGCCGGCCAAGGCACGCAAGCGGGCACAGCTAAAAGAAAAGATTGCTGACATGTCGGCTCGCTTTGCAGCATTGGAACAGCTGGACGCAATGCCTGGTACGTCAGCCTCGATGGACCCGCAGCCAGATCCGGCGAAGCGGCCACGCCAGGGACCGACCACCTCAGATGATGACGGGGACATGGAGGGGACCGGAACGGAGGGAGTCCAAGCCCACCTGACGACGGCGGAGACAGCAGCCCCAAGTGAGTTGGCGTGCGTGCCTGAACAAGCGCCCATTACAACATGGCCCTGGTCAGCGGGCAGTGCCCCGGCCGGGGCAGCGACGCCCATGCACGGAGCGGCGGGCAACGGGCCCGCCCAGTGCCCGCCGCAGGTGCTCCCTGCGTGGGGCCCACTCCCACCCTGGGCGCCTGGGGCATCACCCCTGTCCATGGGGCCGAAGCCAGGCCAGCCCACATCCGCTATGGGGGGACTTGGGATGGGTCACACTGGCTACCCAGGGGCCTCGTCACACTGGCCGCCCAGCCCCACGCCTTGCTGGTCGGGGGTGGGTCACATGGCAGGGGGGTGGGCGCCTTGGATGGGCGCGCCCGCAGCTCCGGGCTATCCGGGGGTGGCGGCCGCTGCCATGCCTTATGGGGACTACGCCTCCCCGTTTGGACACCATTTAACGCAGGCTACGAGGGAGAAGATCTGGAGGGGGGACTATGTGGATATTTTTAGCTTGCTGAACAGGGAAATGGATGTTAAGGAGATGGATAAAGAGGACCCAGTGGATAAGGAGCGCAGGCTCAAAAAGAAGCCGGAACGCTCCTGGGCAGCGTGGTTGCCAGCGTATTTGATCTTTATGTCGCTCATGTTGCAAGCCCACCCCTGGAGGGCGCAGGCCCTGCTGAAGTACCTTGACATCATATACAGGGCCTTTGTAGATTACCCGGGGCACTGCTGGCTGCTTTACGATGAGGAGTTCGCCGTAGGGCGGCCCTCGACCCGTTTGTCAGATGGGACGAGCCTCTCCCCCCGCTTTGGCTGCAGTTTATGACCCCAAATAAGCCTATGGGTGACAGATACGATAGTGGGCACACTATTAGGAAGGCCCCAGCCAACGCCAATGCCCGCGCAGCAGGTCAGTCGGTTCAAGTACGGCTGGTGTGTTGGGAATATAATCGGCAAGGGGTCTGCAATAGGAAGAACTGCCGTTTTAGGCATGAGTGCTCCGTCTGTGGGGCGTCACACCCAGCCGCTACCTGCGGCAAGGCACGCCCACTGCAGGGTAGAAACAGGGACGGAGGGGGGCCTAAGAAGCCGGGTGGGTCTGACGGACCGCCTGCAACTGGGACCCAGCCCAATTAGGCTGGACGTTTTGAGGAGTTGGGCGGCGGAGTACCCGGACAGGGCCGCCGCAGAGTTCTTGGTTAAGGGGTTCGAGTTGGGTTTTCTTATTCCGTTCAGGGGGGACCGCCTCCCCCGGTTGGCTGAGAATTTGAAGTCCCTGGAGATGGCAGAGGGGGTGGCGAAGGAGAAGATTGATAAGGAAGTCAGGGAGGGCCGAGTGGTGGGCCCTTTCCAGACCCCACCGCTGCCCAACCTACGGGTGTCGCCGATCGGCTTGGTGCCTAAGAAAGCCCCGGGCGAGTTTCGCCTGATCCACCACCTATCTCATCCGTCAGGCGCGTCTGTCAATGACGGCATACCACCCGAGTTGTGTTCGGTTAGGTACCCATCCTTTGACGCCGCGGTGCGCATGGTGCGCGCCTGCGGCCCGGCGGCGGAGATGGCAAAATGCGACATTAAGTCAGCCTTTCGCCTCCTCCCCGTCCACCCCTCCGACTTTGAACTGCTGGGGTTTCGGTTCCGGGGCCAGTTTTATGTGGACCGGGCACTGCCGTTTGGATGTTCCGTTTCTTGCGCCATCTTCGAGGCCTTCAGTTCATTTGTCGAGTGGCGGCTCCGCCACGAGACGGGCTGGGATAGCACGGCACACTATTTAGACGATTACCTGTTATGTGGCCCAGCCGGCACAGGCAGGTGTCGGCGCCTGCTGGACAGCTTCCGGGCTTTGGCGGGCAAGCTTGGCCTACCGCTTGCGGAGGAGAAGACGGAGGGGCCCAGTGAGGTGCTTACCTTCCTAGGGATCGAGATTGACACCAGGGAACAGGCTTGCAGGTTGCCCCAAGATAAGCTTCAAGCCCTAAGGGACAGGGTGGACCACGCCTTACAGCGCAGGAAACTTTCCCTGCGGGAGCTACAGGAGCTGGTGGGGCACCTTAACTTTGCTTGCAAAGTGGTGGCCCCGGGCAGGGCCTTTTTGCGCCGCCTCTGCACCGCTATGAGTGGGCTGCAGAAGCCCACCCATAGGACCAGGGTGACGGGGGACATGCGGGAGGACTTAGCAGTATGGGGCCATTTCCTACGGGGTTTTAATGGGGTCTCCTTTTGGAGGGACGAGCTCTGGTTGGGTGCCCGGTTCCAGGTTCACACCGATGCGGCGGGGACCCTGGGGTTTGGCATCTACTGGAGGGGTGAGTGGTGCAACGGGATATGGCCCCAGGATTGGCGGGAAGAGGGCGTGACCCGTGATCTCACCTTTTTGGAATTATTTCCCATCTGGGCGGCCCTTTACATCTGGTCGGAGGCTTGGGCCAATGCGGTAGTACACTTTTGGTGCGACAATCAGGCAGTGGTGTATGTCATCAACAACCTGACATCCCGTTCCCCCCGGGTGATGAGGCTGGTGCGGGCTTTTGTACTGCGGGCGCTGCAGTTTAACATAGTGGTGCACGCTCGTCATGTGCCGGGGGTGGAGAATGAGATCGCCGATGCTTTATCCTGCCAACAGGCAGAGCGTTTCCGGGCCCTCGCCCCAGAAGCGGCCCAGGCCCCTGTGGAGATCCCGTTGGAGGTATGGCAGGCTGGCGCGCCGAGGCCGACGGAGCCCTTCGAGGCTCTGTCGCCCCAAGAACACAGAGGGGATACTCGGCGGTGATGGGGGAGTTTTCAGAATTCCGGGAGAAACAAGGCCTTCCCCAGCACTGGCCGCTGCCGGTGGAGCACTTGCAAAGGTTCTTGGTGTATTTGCACCGTAAGGGTCTAGCGCCCGGGTCCCTGCAGGGGAAGCTAGCTGCCCTGGCATTCTTTTCTAGGCTGAAGGGATACACTGATACGACGAGGGACTTCCGGGTGCGGGGCATGGTGGCCGGCTGGTCCAGGATGCGGGGGAGGGTCCCAGATGCTCGCTTCCCGCTCTCGCCGCGGCTGCTGGAGCGCATGAGCGCCAGTTGGCCAGAGATGTGCAAGGATGGCTACGAGGCGTCCCTGTTTCGGGCGGCCTCGTTGCTGGCCTTCTTTGGCGCCCTGCGCGTCAGCGAGCTCATGGCAGCGAGTGGGAAGGATTTGTCCTGCACGGCTCTGGGCCTGGCCGATATCCGGCTGACAGGAGAGACCTTAGTGGTGAGGATAAGGAGGTCCAAGACGGACCAGAGGGGGAAAGGCACAGAATTGAGGCTGGGCCCGTGCTCCATAAGGGGGATATGCCCGGTGGCTGCCATGAGGGAATATCTGGCACTACGAGGGGTGGACGGTACGTATGCCTTCGTGCATCGGGATGGGAGCCCCTTGACGAAATTCCAGTTCGCGACCCTCACCAACAGGGTCTTGGAGACCTTGGGGCTGGGGGCATTACGGTTTGGCACCCATTCGTTTAGGATTGGGGCGGCTTCGACGGCGGCGGCGGTGGGGTATGATGAGGGAGCTATCCGCCGGCTGGGGAGGTGGGCCTCGCCCTGTTATAGGAGGTATGTGCGGCCGTTGCCGCCGATTTAACCTGTTTTGTTATCCCTCCAGGTCCAGACTGGTAAGAATGGCGGTTAATGTGTTAATTTTGTCTTCCCAGGTGCAGAGGGCGGCACCCGCCGGTCGAGGGTTGTTTTTGTGGGGCACAGTTACGTATACTGGGCAGAGAAGTACACCCGTAGATCCGGCTGGGGACCAAATTTGGGGCTGGGTAGTCGTGCCGTAATCGAATGGTGGGGGAAGCGAGGGATGAAGTGGCGGGAGTTCCTAGGGACGGCCATTATGGCGGCCCGGGGCAGGCCACCTGATTTCTTAATGATTCATTTGGGGGGAAATGATCTGACTACCCAGACAGGCAAATCGTTGATATGGGAAATTCTGAGGGACCTGGAGGATTGGCGTGCCAGGTTTCCCACAAGCAGAATTTTGTGGTCAACATTGATACCACGGCAAGTGTGGAGGGCGGACTGTGACCCCCGAAAGATTAACCGCTCCAGGAAGGGCGTGAATCAGGAGGTTTGTAGGGCGGTCTGCAGGGAGTTTGGGGCGGTGCTGGGCTACCCGGAGTTCGATGTGCGCAGGACGGAGCTGTACAGGCCGGACGGGGTGCACCTGTCGGACGTAGGCATGGAATTGTTCCTGCAAGACTTGAGGAGGGGCCTGGCTGAAGAATTGGCTGCTGGTGGGGGGCCGGGGCCATAGCAAGGCTAGGCCCGCGGCCGTGGCGGCTAAAAGCATGGAGGGCAGCAGGGAGCATAACATTGGCAAGTTAAAGGTAAACGCCCCTTCACCGCAGCACGGCGGGCCGGGAGGTCACGGGGCTGCGGTGGGGGAGGGCAAGCGCCTCCCTGCGCTGGGAATGACCCAGGTTTGAGAATAGCAGGCAGGGAGGAGGAAACCAAATTAACCGGCCCTGGCCATGCCGTCCTATGATGGCACCACCTGGGGGTTTATGGCTCGCCTAAGGCTGCCGGTCGGAGGGGTCCCGGGAGACCCCGGGGTTCCGACCAAATGAAGAGATGCTTGGCCCCTCCAGTTATGGTTATAATGTTATTGTTAATAAAGTGTGGCCCAGTTTACCCCAACAAACTGCCTCGCCTCGTCATTCCGAGTGGGGGGCAATGCTAGCTCCGCGGGCGGCTCGTCCGCTAGCGGAGCCGATTTGCCCCGCCCGAGGAGGGCAAGGAGGCGAGGCAGGACCTTAGGTCCTGCATGGGCGGGGGAGGAGCGCCCTATAAAGGGTGGCTCCTCCCCCCCAGCTTCCAGTCACGACGGAGCAGCGTTCCCCACCCACCCACCGCGTTAGGGCTAGTGTGAGTTTACTTGGTCGCCCGATTGGGGGCCGGATAGGAATTTTTGACCCGCACTCTAGATTGGCTGTTGAGGGCGGGGATTTTTCGCCTATCCCACACTAGTTCCTCGAGGTTTAATGTTGTTGAAATGTTGTATCGGTCACACTTTGGCGGCTAAAAGCATGGAGGGCAGCAGGGAGCATAATATTGGCAAGTTAAAGGTAAACGCCCCTTCACCGCAGCACGGCGGGCCGGGAGGTCACGGGGCTGCGGTGGGGGAGGGCAAGCGCCTCCCTGCGCTGGGAATGACCCAGGTTTGAGAATAGCAGGCAGGGAGGAAGAAACCAAATTAACCGGCCCGTGCCGTGCCGTCCTATGACGGCACCACCTGGGGGTTTATGGCTCGCCTAAGGCTGCCGGTCGGAGGGGTCCCGGGAGACCCCGGGGTTCCGACCAAATGAAGAGATGCTTGGCCCCTCCAGTTATGGTTATAATGTTATTGTTAATAAAGTGTGGCCCAGTTTACCACAACAAACTGCCTCGCCTCGTCATTCCGAGTGGGGGGGCAATGACATAGTTCTCTTGGAAAAGAGGGGGGCCTTGCATAGAGGCATACACAATGGTCTATTGTGTCAGAAGTGATCCCAGCCCCCTTGATTGCTCACCAGTAAAATTATAAGGAGAGCCTGAGCAGGTCCTTCCTTCCAAAGCTCCCTGCACCAAGATATGTTCCTGGTATGAAGAGCTCTTTGTGAATTGCTCACCAGTGTCACAGTTTGCTCACCGGCTGCTTCAAAGACCAACCCACAACCTGCCAAGAAAGCAGAGGGCAAGGTTAGACTTTGGGAAAGTTATATTTAGATTGCATTTCCCATGATCCCCCAAATGTCTTGGGTATTCCAGAAATTGTAGCCCAAAAAGTAATGTTTTGAAGCAGGAGAAGTGGAAGGGATTTTCTGTCTCCTCCCTTTTGTCACTGCTTGCACACTCTTAGAGTTCTGGTGGACAGGGAGTAATGGCAAGAAGGAGGAGCTGGCCAGCTTAGGAGGAACCAGGGTTGCCAAGGGACACCCTAAAGCCTCCAATCACCTTGATGATGATCTCACCCTACAGCAAAATGTCACAATGAGACTGTATAGAAATGAGGGAAAGTAATCTTTTGAATGACAGCTCACAGAATCCCACAGCTAGCATAGTCAACATCAGTTCTGGCAGTTGCTGTTGTGAAAAAAGTAGCTTATTTTTTAAACATTTTCCTTTGTAAAACCAATCCAACAACCTCTCTGTGGATAGAAAACCTATTAGATGAACAATCTGGGTGACTGGCTTGGATGCAACACAGCATCTTTCCTTAGAGCTGTTGCATTTGAGGTCCAGATGGTCATGATGATGTTCAATATCTGGCAGGAGAAGAACAAGAACAAAAATACACAGAGCTCCCATATACACTGACTTGCAACTGGAGCCTAAGATCTTTCAGACCTCTCTATGATTTACTTTTAAAAAATTACTGCTGTTCTATTGCAATTTAAGCTACTGTATTTACTGTGACTGTGCAGTAGTTTGCTATTTGGTGAGCTGGTTTCTAGTTGTTTTTAAGCTGTTGTTTTAAATTAGTATGGTGTGCTATGATGCTCAGAGCATCTTTGTCAGAGAATGCTAAATAAAGGCATTGCATTATCTGCAGCACCACACATGACCGTGGTCAAATGGGACAGACCTTCAACGAAATGCATTTGACCTTGATTTTGTGGTGCAGAACTAAAGAAAGCCCAGAAGGGTGACACCTCTCACTCTTCCAATGTATGAATGCTACAGACTAGTAGCAGAGTATGCCAACCCAGTTGGCATATTTGCTTTCTGACATTTCTCCTTAGATTTCCAGTGTTAAGACCATTTTTCAAGGTTCTCTTAGAAGGGGATTTCATCCCAACACATATCAGTGTATAGAAAAATCTATCTTCTATCTGTTGTGCTGTACTTGAGTTGGATTCTACAAACTGGGTTGTACAGTGGTCCCCCGCCCATTCGCAGTTCATATACTGTGGTCCCGCTATATTTGGGGGACTGCAATATATGAAAAAAGGCCCCCTGGGGTAAGGGGGGAAAAGCCTGTTTCAGGCCTCCCTTACTTACCCCAGGACTTGCGTTGCCCCAAACGGGCCTGTGAGGGCCTTCCCGAGCCGTCTGGAGGCCTGGGAAGGCCCATGCCAGCCCGTTTGGGGCAGTGCCGGGCTGGGGGTAAGTACAAGAACCCCCAGCTAGGCGGCCCAGACCTGATTCGACCTGCATCCACATATCGTGGATTTTCAATTATTGTGGGTCGGGTTGGGTCCCGAACCCCCCACAATAGGTGGGGGTCATTGTATCACATGAAAGTTTCCTTAGTATCAGGTTAAGTTGTGAGTGTTGGTTTTTTTCTTATCTATCACACTATAGTGCTTCTGGGTGGTTTGCAACATAGTTATGCAAACAACTCTCCCTCTCCTCCCTGTGACCTGGATACTGTACTCATCTTACTGCAGAAGTGTAAAGGGGAGACAGAGTCTCAAGATGTATAAAATGGTCCAAGTAGACTTTTTTTCCCCTAAGAAGTTCAGGTTTGATGCATTTGGACTGTAGCCTTTTTCAGGCGCGAAACATAAGACAAAAATATATATCATTTTCAAATCATTTAAAAACAACTGGCTAGGGAAAGTTACAGTTGATTTTTCTCATTCCGTATATACCAAAGTTTTAGAATTGTAGTTTCTGATTCAGTCTGTGTCAGATCCAACATAAATTCAGGGCACAATTACAGAAGAGGGGTGGTAGCTACTTATTCTCAACCTTCAGAGTAGCCACAGCCAGTCTGAATGCACTTTAAATGATATAATTCCTGGCAGCACTACACATGTTACATATTCATTCTGCATGCATTTAAGATCCAAAGAACTGTGATGCCAGCGGCAGGATTTCAGCATAGTTAATATTTGAGAGTTACATCCCAGACTGAAATGTCGAAGATTGCTACAGCTGCAGGTCCACATCTGGAGGGCAATATATGTTCTCAACTGTGACTTGCTACAGATTCTTCTGGACAGTCTCCGGCCAAGTCCGCCCTGAGCCTTATCTTCATGATTAGTTCAGTGCCTTTTGATAGCAACCCATTCCTCAATATCAACTTCTGGTTTTAGCCTTGGCTAGGTGACAAGTCATTTTCAACTCCCTTTGCCTTGTTCTCTGCTTCTCCTCTACCTCATTAACATCTATTAACATCTATTTCACTTCTGTTGCCTTTTCACCAAAAGAGGACAGTTCTGTACAGTTGGGTCAGAAAATTCCACCCCCTGTGTGTTTGCATCACTTCTGTGGCAAGTCAGCTCTGCACTTTTCTATCTTGATTTCCATCACGATCACCTCTCCTTGCCTCCTTGATCACTTATATATCCCCCCCCCAAAAAAATGCCAATCCAGTTTTAAAAAACTGAGAAGTGGAGGAACTCATTGCTTTGAATGTCTGTTGCAGCAAAGTCAAAATTGGGCTTTGTGGCACCTCAGTTTTTATGGTTCACTTGTGATAAAAAGGTCTGAAGCCCGTGAGAGCTGAGGTCCAATAAAACATGTGTACACATGCGGGGAATTTACACACATGTATTATAAGTAGGCTTATACTTCCAGAAGGAAAGGGGATAAGAAGAAAAGGAGGGGAATGGGGTAGAACTCACAAAAAGTGAAATTTTGTACCAGAAACTTTTTGCCTACTTTTCGTAGTTTCATTTCTCTGGCTACACATGCATTCAAAATGGCTGATTATATGGAAGACCAAAGATAAAAGAAGTCCGTTTTCCAGAAGGCATCAGACAGTGTTTATTTACCAAGACAATTTTTCATCCTCTTTTAGACCTCAATTTGTGTGGGTCTAACAAGATTTCCCCAGTGTTTCTCTTCAGAGACAGATGAAGCGATGCTTGAAAATATGGACTATTATTCATAGTCCTCTGTCTGATCTACAGTTATGTAAGGTAAATGGCTGCTCATTAGTTAGGTGCTGGTTGCAATCCTGGTCACCAGCCTCAAGTGTAAATCAGCAATATGAGTACAGTCAACTTGTTTAAACTCCCAAGAGAAACCTGGAAGCTGTCATTGTTTTCTACCAAACATCAAATTTTACTGAAACAGTCAGCACTGGCCTGCATCCTCCTGGAGTGACTCCTCACAAACTTCAACCCCAGGTGGTTTATTTGCCAGGAGCACATGTATTTACCCCTTCCTTTTTTACTCTCCTCAACACCTCCCCCACAAGTTGGATATCAACCACATGCCAAGCTTATTCTGTTAGACAAGCTGGCAAATGCCATTGACAGGATTATAATTAAATGCCAGGACATGTGGCCAACACAATTACTGTGCTGTTATTATGCTGTATGTTGTGCTAAAGAAGCTCATAAAAATGCTGTAAAGAATGTAAATCAAGAGGAATGTATACAATCAAAAGGGGGGGGGACCCTTTCTCCCATTTAGAGCCAATATCCAAGGAAGAAGCAGTAATGAAAAAATGTGTGTGTTTGTGCATGCATGTGTGTGTAAATTGACCCATCTTCCAGTTATGTTTCATATGTAGTCATCCGAAAATCGAAAAATGTGGGTGAAGCATGCATTTCCTCATGTCAAGAACCTCCCAACTCGTTTAAGAGGGATCCCCTTTGATTTTGAACTCTAGGCAATCTGTTGAGCATCCAAAATCAATGCAATAAATAGAACAGAATACATTGCATTGCATATTGTCATAGGGGGAAATTTAACGTTTTGCATTGAGAGTGGATTGCGTATAATAAATATCCTGTTCAGACTGCTCTCTTCAATGTTTATCATTTTTCACACTGTCTCCGTTTGCTAAATATCAATAAATGCATATTCATCTGCATTTAAGGGGTTTGTCCATCCATCACCCTCTAGACCTGCATGGCATAGATCTGGCAGCCAATTAGATAATCTTACTCATGTGCTGTGTCATGTAGAATTTAAAGTTTCTAAGCATATTTAATATTTTTACCATAAAAGCATTGTGAAAAACTTTTGAAAGGCACTGGTGTCCATTGACCCTTGAATTCCTCCATACTGTTATATAATTGTATATCTGCTGCCATAACTAAAAGTTTATCTTGTATCCATGGTAATTTTTGGATGTTAATCAGATAGAAAAAGATAGAAGGAGAAAAAAGGGTAATTTGTTCATTATAGGTGGAACAAACCTCCTGAACGTCAATTATCTGGTCTTTTAAAATGAGCAAATACTTGCTTATTTTGGATGTATGTCTCTTTGTGTGCCCCCCCCCCGCCACTAAACAGTTTACAATGGAGTTAAAAAATAATGGTCAGAATCCTATCACATATATCCATTGGCATAACTTTCAACAATAAATCATCAGAAGTTATGAAGTCATTTTTATTGCATGCTTAGTGACACAGTTCTTGTGCTTTTTTAACTTGTATTAATTTGCTGCTAAAAGTTATATATTTTATTTATTTATTTAAAATGTTTGTACTCTGTCTTAGTAGAATAGGTATAAGCAGTACCAGTTAACTTTCTGGCTACAGAGTTTTTGATCTGCTGGGAATTCTTAGCACTTTCAAAAGGCAGCTTCATGTACAATGCATTACAGTAATCCAGCCAGGATGTAACTAATGCATGCATCTCTGTGGGTAGATCAGATCTCTCCAGTAATGGACAGAACTAGGTGGCTAGGTTTGCGGATGACACAAAACTTTTCTGTGTGGTAAAAGGCAGAGAAGATGGTGAAGAGCTCCAGAAGGATCTTTCCAAACTGGGGGAATGGGCTGCAAAATGGCAAATGTGTGTCAATGTAGGAAATGTAAAGTGATGCATATTGGGGCAAAAAATCAAAACTTTATCTATCAACTCATGGGCTCTGAGTTATCCGTAATGGATCAGGAAAGAGATCTTGGTGTGCTGGTGGACAGCTCAATGAAGGTGTCTACCCAGTGTGTGACAGCGGTGAAGAAGGCCAATTCCATGCCAGGGATAATCAAAAAGGGGATTGAAAATAAAACAGCCAACATTATAATGCCATTGTACAAAATGATAGTAAGGCCGCACCTGGAGTATTGTGTACAATTCTGGTCACCACATCTCAAAAAAGACATAGTGGAATTGGAAAAGGTGCAAAAGAGAGCAAATAAAATGATTGCTGGACTGGGGGACCTACCTTATGAGGAAAGGCTAAAACAAATAAATTAAATGAAGTTGTTCAGGACCTTGGATAGAACCCTGGCTACAGGCTTCTGATCAAGCACAAGGAGAGCTGTCACTTCAGTATAAAGGCTGATAGCCAGAGAAGGTGAGGGAGGCACTGCATTTCCTACCCCCTGACCTCTGACACCTGTAGCCAATCATCCCCACACACTGCTGCCAATGCTAGAAGGAACAAGAAATTATTTAAAAGGAATTAACACCCCCCTCAAATAATAGGGACACCTTGGTTCTTGGCCTTGGGAGAAAAGCACTACATACATACATACATACATACATACATACATACATACATACATACATACATACATACATACATACATACATACATACATCTTACAATAAAAGACCCCATCCCTCAAAGCTTTTGAAGCCTTTGAGGGTTGGATTGTCCATCTGGGGACTGATTGTTTTCCTAGTTGTAATATTTGGTGCAATAGATAGAATTCCAGAAGAGTTGTTTTGGCTTGACATTTCCTTTGGTGACTTCACTCAAGTGCCTGATCTATGTCTTTGTCTATGTCAGCTTAAATGTGCCCCAGAGAATAATGGTTATTCTCTAGATAATAAACATGACTTTTTCCCATCATGCAAATGTTTAAAATGTAAGCACTCAAAACCAGACAAGCTCATATTCATTTCATTAAATATTCATTTAACTCTAATAAAACATTGCAACTGCAAATAATGCATCAAGGGTAGACCTCCCACTCCCATGATCCCATGCTTCTCTTTCATTGCAATCCATGCAACATTGGACTATTGTGTACAATGTAGTGTAGACAGTTAATTAAATGTTGCCCCTGGTCAGGAAGGCTTTTAACGCTTGGTGAGAGATTTTTAAAAACCCTCTGCAGCTAGCTTAATGGAATGTGTGTGTGTGTGTGTAGGGGGAGTTGATTTCCTCCATACCATGTGGAAACCTCTGTTTTGAAATGGAGTTCATTCTCAAAAATATTTCTGATATGGCATGGGGGTTTATTTTTCTCTTCCACACATCCCCAGAGTATCTCTTTGACCCTAGGCATAGTAAGAATTTAACATTTTCAGCTGCAAAAGAAGCAAAGTCTCCCATGACTTGCATAACTATGGTATGTAAGAATGAATTTCTAACAAAGGTTTTCTTCCTTCTCATATAAAATATTGTACCTGCCCAATTATATTTCATCTACATAAGTGCTAAATGGTCAGAAACACTTGGTTTTAACACATCCATCATCCAGTCAGAACTAATCTGGAACTAATCTTATGTGAATGTGTTTAGTAAATAAAATGTTCATCAAACAAAAGTCTCTAAAAGAAGAGGTTATCTTGGATCTATTTTGTTAAAAATATGTGGTTTGGGCTGTACATCTCAAGATGACAAACAAAATCATCCTACTTTCACTGTTGATATTGATTACGGGGGACAGGAAATGCTGCTTGACTGATGGAGAGAAGATATCTGATATTATGTGTGATGCATATGCCTTAAAAGTTCTCACAATGAGGACCCACTATGGATCTGCCACAGGCTAGAGTCCAGGAGCAGATGAATCCTTGACAAAAGTTTCCTTGACAATAAAGGGTGTTTATACACGACCCCTAAGCTGCGCTGCAAATGGCTCCCAGCTCCGGAGCTTAGAAATGTTTTCCCACCAGCTCCGGAGTTTGGAGATAATTAAGTGCGACCCCGCCCACTTTAGAGCAACCCAGTGCACTTTTCTTGTACCTTCTCTCTGGAGGTGAAAAATATTTGATGCGGATAAGAGTGCCGGGCTCTCCTCGCTTGTCTGTTGTTTTTTTGCCCCCCACCCCTTTAAGAGCCCCTTGAGAAGGAACCAGGGCGTAACGGGGCTCGTGGCAACTTCGACTGGCACCGGCAGGTTAGTAAAGGCTTCTTTTGTCCTCCCCCCCTCCCCTCATGCCGACAGGAGCAGGAAGTGCTGAGGGGTGGGGACGCAGGAACAGAAACGAACCCCCAAGATCTCTGGTCCGAATTTAAGGGACCAGCGGATCTTAGGGGTCATGTGAAAAGGCCCAAAGAACTTCATCCTATGCTACACCATATACCATTAACTCTGAGGTATTCCAACTATACATGTGTGGGAAGCAAGTAGCATCTGTGTATGAAGATTGCTTGTGGTAGCATGAGCTGCTGGGGATAGAGTCATATGTTGAATGCTGAATCCTTCTTGATTCCTTGTTGTCACATGATTGTGACTGGGCACCAACATCTTCTCTGGTCTCATTCTCTAACCTGAAAACAGGATTGGTGGGGCCTTCATTCAGTTCCTGGTCTCCATTTCTGAACAATCCTGCCTTGTTTACTCTTTCAACATGTTGCTGATATTGGCTCAGTTTCTTCGACCTCCTTCATGCATGCTTGTCACCTTGTTTAAATCTGTCTGAAGCTCCATTGGCCTGTTTTGGCTACTGACACTGAAACAGACCTGCTGCCTTAAAAACTGGAGAGGCCCTTAATGTACTCATAGAAAACTCTCTTTAAAATATATTGAAGGCTGGTCAAATGCACCCATGTACCTATTGGATCCAAAGTTGCTTTCATGATCTACAGCTCCCAGATCTTGTCATGCAACCACATCACAATGAAGCTGATATATACATTTGTTTTTTACAGGATTGAATGTAGAAGGATTGGTAAAAAAAAAGTAATAGAAAAATGGCTACTTCCTGGCTTGCCATGGATTCAGTGGCAGTTTGGTACAGAGTTTTGTACTTGTGGTAAAACTGTTTGTGCTTTGCGGTGGAAGTACAGAGAATCACAGAGGACAATAGCTTAAAATTCTCCAGATAGCCCACTCCTTTCTCATTAACTGGCACTAAAGTATCAGTAATTCATAGAATCATTGAATCATAGAGTTGGAAGAGACCTCAAGGGCCATCCAGTCCAACCCCCTGCCATGCAGGAACCCCCATCAGAGTACTCCCGACAGACAGCCATCCAGCCTCTGCTTAAAAACCTCCAAAGAAAGATACTCCACCACCCTCTGTGGCAGCATATTCTACTGCCGAACAGCTCTATCTGTCATGAAGTAGTTCTTCCTAATGTTTAAATTGAATTCCTGCAGTTTGAAACCATTGCCCTGAGTTCTAGTCTCTGAAGCCATAGAAAACAAACCAGTACCCTCTTCAATATGACATCATTTCAAATATTTAAACATGGCTATCATATCACCTCTCAGCCTTTTTTTTTAAAGCTAAACATTACCAGCTCCCTAAGCCGTTCTGCCTATGACACTTCTTACAGACCTTCAGCCATCCTTGTCACCCTCCTCTGTACCCGCTTGAGATTGTCAACATCCTTTTTAAATTGAGGTGCACAGAACTGGACACAGTACTCCATGTGGGGTCTGACCAGAGCAGAATAGAGTGGTATTATCACTTCCCTTGAGCTAGACACTATGGTTCTGTTCATGCAAACAAGAATCGTGTTGGCTTTCCTGGCCGCCGCGTTACACTGTTGACTCATGTTCAATTTGTGGTCCACCAAGATTCCCAGATCCCTTTCACGTGTACTATTTTCCAGCCAGATATCTGTTCACTCTAAACAGACAATGATCTGTTCACTCTAAACTTTTCAGGAGAAAGATTAAAAACATTTCATTACTTACAATTGTGAATAGCACCTTAGCAAACTAATAGAGTGCTAGAAGACAGTGCTTCCAGCAGATTAGAGAGAAAAAGAGAAACATTTAGGAGAGAGGTGGGGCTCTCTTTGCATTCAGAGGTGGGAATGAATAACTAGTTAGTGCTGGATAGAATGACAGTCAGCTCAGCCGAGAAAAGTCTCTCCTGGTAAAACAAACCACAGGCAAATGTGAGGTTGTAAAAACACCAGTAAGCCACCTCACTTCATTCTTCACCTTCTTTCACATAGTGCTTAGGCTAGTTCTTACCCTTTCTACTTTAAGTAGGGATGGGCATGAAACGCCATAATGGCATTTTGTTTTGTTCTTTGTTTCTCCTCTCCCGTTTTGTTTCATTTATTTTGAAATGATTTTTTTTTAAATATCATTTCATATTTAGTTTGTTTTGTTTTGCTTTTTTTCTTGTGCCGTCCAGCTGGCCCATGGGCTAGGTCTGCATTTTTTTTATTCTTTATTTTTCTTATCTCGTGCCACCCAGCCAGCCCATGGGCTGGGTTGGTGTTGTTGTTTTTTTTTAATTATTTTTTCTTGTGCCGACCAGCAGGCCTGTAGGCCGGGTTGGCAAGCTTTTTATTTTTTATTTTTTATTTATTTTTTTCTCATGCTGACCAGCAGGTCTGCAGGCCGGGTCGGCGCACTTTTTTATTTTTATTTTCTTACGCCAACCAGCTGGTCGGCTTTTTTTTTTTTTTTAACCGATGGTGGCATTTTACAGAGGAAATGAAATGGTTCATTTTGACAGAAAAAATGACAGTTTTGTTTCATCTGTAACAAAATGCTGCTTCATCGTTTCATTTTGTTTCATTTAATTTTGCTATGTAACAAAATGACAAGACAGCATTTCATTTTTCATTTTGTGCCCTTCCCTACCTTTAAGTATTTCCAATAACTACCAAAACTAGCGAGAGCTGCAGCTTCTTTTGTTTTTATCCTCTTTGGCAGCAAGACAAGGCTGAAATAGCTGTAGAGCGGATGCTAATATTTGAGGGAATCAGCAGACTCAACTTGTTCTCCTGAAATATATCTTATATAAAGTCTTGTTTAATAATGCATATTTGCTTCTCTTGTTTCAGTTCTTTCCTAATATTGAGATAAATGATAAACACCAGTTGCTACTGAATGCCAGTTGCTACTAATAAGACCTGGAAAGTGGTCTTGTGTTTCCCAGATCCATTTGGTGGGGACTCGGTGAGCAGAATGTTGAGTTACATAGACTTTTTGGCCTGATCCAAAAGAAGGCATAAAGTGCCTCAAGTATTTATTGTGGGTCAACAAATCCTGATGCTCAGTTTGACAGCAGAGGCTCATCTAGTTTAACAGCAATGTAAAAGATGTCTGGAATGGACTATGGATAGGTTTTGATTGAAATTGCTCCATTTAGGAAACCATATCTTAATTTGGAATATTAAGGTTATATAAAGATAATTGAAATGCAGCTGAAATGTTGAGTTCAGATTGTCTTGTTTAGAAACATTAAAAATAATTATAATATTAAAGGAAAACCTGAAGGAAAAAACAATGTTTTCATCTTAAATATTTGGGTTTGTGGATAGGGGGCAAATGTTGACTCGGCCTATGTCTTTTCCATGGGTCAATGCCAATAAATTGCAGTACTCTGATCTCTCTCTCTCTCTCTCAAACACACACATTCAGACACAGAACATGTTTTTACCCAAACACAGAAAAATATGAAGTGATTGCTCTTCTGTTTTATATCTGGCTCCATTTCCTCCATGAAATCTGCCACCATCTGCTTCATTTGTATCATGAATGCTCAAATAATTCTCCCCGTGCCTTCTTAATTTGGCAATACAAAAGAAACAAGCAAGCAAACAAACAAACAAAGAGCCACCAATGCTAGAATTTCACTTTGAGAAATCACATCCGTAGTCCAGTTAGCTGTGCTTGTCTGTTGAGCTGAACCTTCGCCTGCCCATCCCAGAAATAAGGAGACTAGACAGAGATGATGAGTTTAACTAGGGACACAACTTTATTAACTTATTAACTGTTAACCTTCCAAATTCCAGCAGAGGGACATACTGTAGTGTGGATGCCTGGGCCATGAGCCTAGGGTACTTGCTTACTCCTGCCCTGATCCCCATTGGCTGATTCTCAAGCCCCAGGTCTCTGCTGTAATATCCATCCAATCCTGGCCAGTTCATACTCAGATGACTCTCCTGGCCACCCAGCCACCTAACCCACATGACTTTAAACAACTGCTAGCCATGGGTGATCACCTGTGTGCCCCCCCTTCCATTACCTGGCTCTCAAGATCTGCAACACTGAAATGTTGGTTGCAGCAACACCCCCTGGTGGCTCTTGGAAACTCACCACCACACAGTTTGTCATCTGCACTAACCCCAATCACCACATCACTGCAAAATTAGCAGCACACCTTTTTTTCCAATGTGCCAATCAGGTTATAAGGGTACAGAATTCCTAGCTGGCCCCAAAGCAAGCAGTTTATTTTACACTGATTTTCCTAAGGACAGGTGTGCATGTACCTGTGTATGTATGCATGCCACACAGAGATGCAAACTAAAAAGCCCCCCAAAACCCCAAAACTTTGCATGATTTTCTTTGCAAACTGAACAAATCAGATTATAAAGGCAATCTGGTGCCTGTATGCTGAATGACACCAGTGTGCTTATTATCCAACAATTGTGATCTCTTATTGGCAAGGCACAGTGAAATTTGCATTCATTTGCTCTTGTTTTGCTGTTGTCATTCAGTCATTCAGTCATGTCTGACTCTTTGTGACCCCATGGACCAGAGCACACCAGGCCCTCCTGTCTTCCACTGCCTCCCGGAGTTTGGTCAAATCCATGTTGGTTACATTGATGACACCAGCAAACCATCTCATTCTCTGCCATCCCCTTTTCCTTTTGCCACCATTGCTCTTGCTGGTGGAGTGGAAATGTATATTCTAAGCTACTCTTAGTGTTCACTCTACATGGTTATTATAGTCCCTGTGCATTAGTAATTTAAGAACTTGTGTACAATTCTGAATTTTGGAGCCCTCTTGTTTGATGATATCAATTTTAAGTGATGTTGTCAACTGTAAAACTGCGGTTATCAACTCTTGTTGTTTGGATCAAGTTTTTAAACAGTGATCATGTAAACTGTGATTAGGGTTGATTTGTTTTATTCTGAGTTATATTTGGGAAATACTTTGAAAAGTTGTGGTCTGCTGAAAGACTGAATGTAAGTAGAATGCAAAAATGGTTTAAACACTTTAAATTTTGTATGCTAAAACATAGGTCTCTAACTGTTACTCCTGAGAAGAATGGTGCAGATAGTGGCAGCTGTAGTGTAGTCCATCTGAAGTGCACCAGGTCATTGAAGGACAACCCATGAAGTGAAAAATGTTTGGCTGTTCCATCCTGGAATGATCAAACATTGGCTGACATCCTGTTGTTTGGTGTAGGGAAATGTGTTACCTGTCAGTCCTTTCTTAATCAGCAAAGCAAAGGTTATTGCCATGAATCTCAGGGAGTGTGCACATGCACCAGAGCATCATGGACATGTGTCCCTGAGAATCTCAGAAGAGACTCTTTCTTTGCCAGATAGGAATGCACTGAATGTTACAGGTTTTTTTTTTAATGCTAGTCAATGCTAAGCACTGAGTTTCTTAAGCGTCCCTCCTTTAGACAATGTTTCACCTTCATAATAATGGAGGATTCAAGAGTCACTGTTAAATCTGCCCTCCAGTGACATGGCCTTTTTGCTACACACATTCTAATAACACGTAGACCAAGAAAAGGTGACAGCTTGCAGTGCTTTTCTACATTCGATTCTTTTAAAACTTCCCTTGCTCTTTCATAGGTAAAAAAAAAAAATGCATGCCTTGACACATTTCAACCAATTCACCCTTCACCCTCTTCACTATTTAGTAACTTAATGAGAATCCTGACATGGTGACCTGGAACCACAAGCAAGGATCATATGCTTCAACTGATGGTTCTTGGGGGCACCACCATTCATCTTCCAACATTCTCTTATGAGCTGGCAAGCAATGGAAGAAATGGAGAGTACGTCCTTGCGTCCAGTTAAGAGACAAAGCATATCTCCCCACAAATTCAGGCTCTCAATCAGCAGTCCCCACCACCACCACATCTTGTGGAGCATCTCATAAATCAAGACAACGTTCTCAGAATTTCCTAAAGAAGGTTCAAAAGCAACGGGGAAAATGATAGTTGAGATTATCATTCTCTTTCATTTTAGGCAGGGCAGCGCAATGTGAGTTGATAGCCTGATTTAAAATCTGTGAATGCATCACCATGAATGAGCCATCTGCCAGCCACCATCAACAATTCTGGTCACCGCATCTCAAGAAAGACATAGTGGAACTGGAAAAGGTGCAAAAGAGAATGACTAAAATGATTACTGGGCTGGGGCACCTCTCTTATGAGGAAAGGCTAAAACATTTGGGGCTCTTTAGTCTGGAAAAAAGGTGCCTGAGGGGGATATGATTGAGACATACAAAATAATGCAGGACATGAGTAAAGTGGATAGAGGGAAGCTCTTCTCCCTCTCCCAAAATACCAGAACTAGGGGACATACACTCAAATTAAGGGCTGGGAGAGTAAGAACTGACAAAAGAAAATATTTTTTCACCCAGCACGTTGTTAGTCTATGGAACTCCCTGCCACAGGATGTGGTGATGGCATCTGGCCTGGATGCCTTCAAAAGGGGATTGGACAGATTCCTGGTGGAAAACTCCATCACAGGTTACAAACCAATCTCCAGTCTTAAAACCAGGGTACTTCAAGAGCCAGATGCAGGGGAGTAGTATCAGGAGACAGATATCTAGTCTCATGCGCTCCCAAACACATCTGGTGGGGCCGCTGTGAGATACAGGAAGCTGGACTAGATGGGCCTTTGGCCTGATCCAGCATGGCTCTTTTTATGTTCTTATGTTCTTATGTTCTAATAAACACTGAGAAAGAGAGACATCATTTCTATGGCTGAGCTGGACATACAGCTTTTTTTTTGAGAGAGAGAGAGGCATATAGGACCACTGAAATGTGGACCACTGAAATCAGTATCTGCACCTTTAAGTTTTGTTTGGCCATTAGATGAGGGAGGGGCAGATCTCATTCTCTTACAAATCTTTAAATGGTTCCACCATGTGCAGCACTTGGACTGAGAAAGAAAAGTGCCCCCCCCCCGTGAATTTGGGGATAAAACTGCTCTCCCGTTCAGTCCATAAGTTGGGGAGGGGGGTTTCTATAAAATAAACTGCATTTGTTCTAAATGATCAAACTGCTTTTTAAAAAGAATTAATGGAAATAACTGCTAGTTTGCTTGCTCCTGTTCCCATTCTTTTCTGTACTATTTTTGCTGTATCAAATTTTAAACTATCATCTAGTGTCAGGAATCTGTTCCTTTATAAATTGTAAATGCACATTAAGGGATGATGGTGTAAATAATTTATGTGAAAACAACTCCATATGGCTAGTAAAGTGGGACCTGTTTGCAACAGCTTCTGTGAGAGACATCCATGGGAAAATGAAGACCTGACTTCTGCCTTATGTTGTGTTCTTTCTGTGTATTTTACTACCAGAAAACTACCCATCAAATGTTGGTCCAAGGAGGTAGCCCAGCAAAGAGGGAAAGCCATTCTAGAGATGGGCATGAAATGCCAAAATGTCATTTTGTGCTCGTTATTCGGGCCCTGGGGCCCGCTTTGGGTCATTCACATTTTTCGGGACCCAGGGGCCCACTCCATTTTTCAGGGTGTGGTTTTTTGGCACCCACCGGGAAAGTGTTCCTGTGGCGACAGGGAGCCCTCCTGGGCTGTGCCGCTGGAGCCGGTGGCAAGCCTTCTGGGAGAGCTGTCACACATCCAGGATGGGTAACAACTCGGGGATTTTTTAAAAAAGCCCCGACCATCTCTAGCAAGTCACCCGGTGCTTGGTGCTTTTTATTTAAATTTATTTTTCTTTCCCCCCAGAAGCCCAGCAGGGGGGCGCACTACAGCTGATCGGGGTTTAAAAAAAAAAGCCCTGACCAGCTCTAGCACACCCCTTGCTCGGCGCAATGGCAGCGGTGGTGGTGGCGGGAATGGATGCTCCCCTGGAATGGGAGGAGGAGGAGGAAGAGAAGAGAAGCACAGGGAGCCAGCCACCTGAGGTTGTGGCAGGCAGTGACAAAGTTCCCTTTCCTGTTCCCCCCTGCCACCTGGCAGCCTGCCTTGCCTCACTCAGTGTCGGTCCGGAGTCAGACTTGGGGCGAGGCAGCCATGGGCAGCTTTAAATCTTGGGTGCACCTGCATGGGTTTCTTTTCTTCACCCCGAGGTCCACCTCACAGGTCCACCTCACAGTCACAGAGACCCGCCCCTGACCATGTTTGGCGCAACAGTGGCAGTGGCAGTGGCGGGAATGGGTGCGCCCCGGAATGGGAGGAGGAGGAGGAAGAGGAGAGAAGTGCGGGGAGCCGCATGAGGCGGCAGTGGCAGGAGGACCCAATGGCAGCAGGCGGTGGAAACATCCCTTCCCTGCTCCCCCCCCTTTGGCACAAGGTAGGGCACTTTGAACTCTCAAGCACACTGGGTTTCTTCTCCTCCCCCAGACACAGTTACCAACTTGCACCAGCAATTAGCCCAGCAGGGGACCCGCACTACAGCTGATCGGGGCTTTTTTTAAACAGCTCAATTTCAGCATGCACCATCATAAATGAAAACAAACAGTAACAAAGTTAATTTTCTTGTTTCTGTTCGGTTCAAGCCTGACCCGTCGCAATGGTCGTTATATGTACCGTTATGTAACGGAACGAATAACGGAGAACGGTAACAAAAAAATGGTCATTTCATGCCCATCTCTAATTAATACTGTAGCTCAACACAGGCTGATGTGAGTAAAAGGGAACAAAACTACACACTAACAGAAAGATAGAAAGCCAGGGCTGGCAGAAGATTTGAGAGAGAGAGAGAAGGAGAGAGGGAGAAAGAGAGAGAGAGAGAGCAGAGATTACTCAGAATTCTATTATGCCAACACTTCCAAATGCACTGACATAATAGGCATTTCTCCAGCTGTAGTTATGATAATATATGTTTAGAAACACATCCTTTCAAAGAAATGATGTTTAAAATTTGTATTTTTGTGAGAGAATAGATTCAAAAACACATTGCAAACTATCATTTAAATGCAAATGCCATGTCTTTTTTTTTTTTCAAAAACAGATTAATAAAGAAGCAAGGAAGAACAAACCTAAGGATGTATACATGAAATAAACCAGACTAGAAAAGACTAACCTATTGTCCTTGAGTTAAGAGAGCTTTTTATGGCTTGCCAGTATAAGAATCAGTGAACATTTAGGCTGATTGTACCTCTTCTATTTGTGACTCCCCTTTGGTTTGGAACCCAAATAAAAAAAGAAGATATAGAGCTGAAACTGCAGAAAGATCAAGGAATACAATTCAAGCATAGGATTCAACCTGGAAAATTTCCATCTACTGAACAGGAGAAATAATGTTCCAACATGACACCATGTTGGTATATCTGGCAATCACATCAGATGACCTTGTCACCACCCTGTCTCTTTCTCCATGCAAAATGATAAGGATGAAAGACAGGAGTCCTTGTAAAGAATGATACTACCGAGGGGCAGGTTTTACCTTGGAAATGCTCAAGGAGTCTGTCCCAACCTCCACATCTGTTGACAACAGCTGAGCCACAAAACACATTAGCATCCTTTTAATTTGAATGTCTAATATAATCAGAAATACAGATAAGATATGCTAAGCCAGTGGGAATCAGTGCTTCCTTTGTTTTAAAGAAATGCTCACAGCATCAAATGCCTAGCAGAGAGCTACCCCTTTTAATGAGTGACACACATAAAAATGAAAAGTATATGTCTGGTATGCATGTCCCTTACCTGGCTGGATAGCTTAGTGCTTGCAGAACCCCAAGTTGAGTCAATTACCCACTGGGCCTCCCAGGAGAAAAGCCTGCCTATCCACCCTTGGGCAAGCTGCACAATCCCAGAAGAAGGGGTGGTAAGGTAAACATTATTCTATGTATTTTCTATCTGGAAAACCCTCAAAAGGGTTGTCATAAATCAGAATTGGCTTAACAATACACTGGTACCTTGTATAAAAGAATTAATTTGTTC
Organism: Phrynocephalus forsythii; assembly: GCA_029282475.1. Lineage (NCBI taxonomy): Eukaryota > Metazoa > Chordata > Lepidosauria > Squamata > Agamidae > Phrynocephalus > Phrynocephalus forsythii. Next base: position 93,018,381 of record JAPFRF010000005.1, on the reverse strand, counting down.
CAAATGAAATTCTGTTAAGCAAATTTTCCTTTATACAAATTTCCCATAGGAATGCATTGAAAAGAGATTAATCCCTAATCACAACCATTTTTATGTTATATGGATTTGCCCCATAGGTAATTCTGTTAAGCAAATTTTCCTTTATACAAATTTCCCATAGGAATGCATTGAAAACAGAGTAATCCCTAAGCACAACCATTTTTATGTTGTACGGATTCACCCCATAGGTGATTCGGTTAAGCAAATTTTCCTTTATACAAATTTCCCATAGGAATGCATTGAAAAAAGATTAATCCCTAATCACAACCATTTTTATGTTGTACGGATTTGCCCCATAGGTGATTCTGTTAAGCAAATTTCCCCTATCTCCGGAATTTGTTTTATGTTGTACAGATATTATATTATACAAACCATTTGTTATACAGGGGTCCACTGTACACAGTTATTGTTATGCATGTCCCTATCTCCCAGTCCAACCAGTCTTTTTCTACAAGGGCTACTGGTGCTTTTTTTAAATAAAAGGGTCAGCTTCATATATAAGGTAATACTGCAAGGTGGCAATTGTGAGCTTGACATTGGTTAACTATTGCTCTCCTGATGGAATTCACAGCAATGACATTTATCTTGAAAAGCTTAAGTGGCCAGTGGCCAGGATACCTTAACAATCATCTCCCACACAGTGCTACAAGGGCTCCATATTGGAGATCCTCCCTATATTAAGAAGCACAATACACTGTTGAACGTTCACCTGAGAGTGTTGATAGAAGCCTTGTGAAGAAAGATGACAGACAACATAAGAATATAAGAACAGCCATGCTGGATCAGGCCAAAGGCCCATCTATTCCAGTTTCCTGTATCTCACAATGGCCCTGCCAAATGTGTCTGGGAATGCACATACCACTCCCCTGCATCTGGCTCTTGAAGTACCCTGGTTTTAAGACTGGAGATTATACATCTCCATCATGGTTTGTAACCTGTGATGGAGTTTTCCACCAGGAATCTGTCCAATCCCCTTTTGAAGGCATCCAGGCCAGATGCCATCACCACATCCTGTGGCAGGGAGTTCCTTAGACCAGTGTTTTTCAACCACTGTTCCTGGTGAGATGTTGCCTGGTGTGCCGTGAAGGAGCAGCTGGAGCGCCTGCCTGCCTAGTACTAAAAACTGTGCCAAAGAGGAACACCAGGCCATGACGAGGCCTCCCCTCGTGACTCCTTCCTCTGGGCCCAGGGAAAGCCCCTTCATTCAGGCTGGGCAAAAAGGGAAGTAGAGGAGGAGGAGGAGGAGGAGGAGGAGGAGAGAGAGAGCATGGGGGTGGGCGGGCATGCACAGTCTCGCTCCTCCTCCTCCTCCTCCTGCTCTTGTTGCTTCTGCTGCTGCTGCTGGCGGTGACCATTAGCCGGTCTCAGGGGCGCTGCCGGTGGTGTCGTGGCTCCAGTCCTTTCTCCCCCCTCCTCGGTGAGCTTGCCTCGGGCGGCGGGGGTCAGTTCGAAGGCCCCTCCAGAGGAGCCAGGGCTGGGGGGCTGGGTGGGTGGGTGGGCTGCCTGGCTGCCTGGCTGGCTATCAAAGCCGTCGCTCGCTCGCTCGCCCCTCTTCTTCTTCTCCTCCTCCTCCTTCCCCGCTGTGCACCCTTGCCAGGCATCTGCTGCGCTCCCGGTCAAAGGGGGGGTCAGCTCCTGTAAGACCCCGGGCTCCTCCCGAAAAAGGGCTCGGTGTGTGTGTGGGTGTGTTGGGCTTCCTGGTGCCGCGGGGGGCAGCGCCCCCCCACCGTGGGACCCCAAGGTCGCCCGCCCGGCCAGCGCGTCCTGCAACCGTGCAGTCCATCATCCCCAGGTGCAGGGGGGTGGGGGTGGTCTCGAGCCACGGCTCAATCTACTCCTCCCCCCTGCTTGTCTCCCCGCAGTTGTCCTTCATGCCCTTGTAATTCCCAGAAATCAGGGGCTGCTTCTTTTTTTGCCTGCTTTTCCAATGGAAGGCCGAGCGCGGGGCTAAGATCGTTCTCGCCCTTTTGCTGAACCCCCGGATGCGGCACCGTTCGCTCCTTGTAGCGCCTGCGAGCAAACGGGGGCAATGCAGCACATCCCAGCACTTCCTCGGAAGCCTCCGTGTCCCTCCAGGCAGGCCTTGGCTCACAAACGAGGAACGGGAAAAGGGAATTGCAATGGGAGGAATGGGGAGGAAAGCCCAAAAGAGGGGGTTCCAGGTTGCTTTTGCTGATAGCCCGGTCTCAGTGTTAGTGGGTTACCAAATGGAATTAGTAGGTGATTGCAAACTAGGAATAAGTGGATTTTTGCCTGCCCTGTTATCATTCTGTGGGTTGCTTTAATACCCTGTGCTCTCCTTTGTACCTGTTTTGTTTATTTTAAAAGCTGAAATTGTTTTCTGAATGTAACTACTTGCAAGCTGCAGGAAAAATGTGCAGTGTGCATTATGGTATTTTATAATTTTTCATATTTCTGTTTACTTACTATTTCATAATAAAGTAATTATAAAATACTTTCTTTGTGTTTATTTGATTCCTATTCAAGAGAATTACTTTATATATAGTCAATATAGGCACAGAGTTAAATTTTTTAACATTTTCTAATGGTGGTGTGCCTCGTGATTTTTTTCATGAAACAAGTGTGCCTTTGCCCAAAAAAGGTTGAAAAACACTGCCATGGACTAACAACAAGTACAAAAATAGTTTGATTTGTACAGCTGACTAAGAAGCTGATGTTCCTGTGGCTTGCTCTTTCAAGCAAATGACAAGTTAATCTAACCTTGGTTACAGTCTTGACAACCGTTGCCATGTATGATGACTAAAACTCTTTGGCTGATCTATCATTTGGGAAGAGGAGCGTTTACTAAAGACAACTTTCATAGACATTCAGGAGAACTCATACAAAAACAGGTAGGTGTTATGACAATAATCTATTTTTAAAATGGCTTTCTACATAATTGAACATATTTAACACGAGTAGCTAACATCTCCAAATGTAAACATTATTTTATCATTTGCTGCTTACCGAGTAGGTCTTCTCAGATGTAGTCCGGAGACCTACATGACTAACTTCAGGTGCAAAACACAGCAGCTAGCCTTTCTATCTCAAGATAACTGTAAAACAGAGATGGTTACAAAATGAAAAACCACACAATGTTTCGTTGTGTCATAAGATTACAAAATGTTTTGTAACTGAATGAAACAGCAGACAGTGTTTCATTATGAAACAAAATGAAACACCATTTCCCCCTCTAGAATCAAACAATTTGTTCTAGAGCAGTGATGGCGAACCTTTTAGAGACTGAGTGCCCAAAACTGCGACTCAAGACCCATTAGTTTTTTGCAAAGTGTTAATATAGCTATTTAACCTGAATACAGATAGCTGTGAAGGGGTGATGTTGGGTGCCCACAGAAAGAGCTCCGAGTGCCACCTTTGGCACCCATGCCATAGGTTCGCCAACACTGTTCTAGAGGAAATGGCAGGCAGCTTTCTCAAGCTCTTCCTTATAAGCCGCTGAAATTTGAAAAGGTTTGGGGGTCAGGGAGCTGAATTATGACACTCCAAAGGGGGTGCTCCGAGGAAAAATATCTTTCTACTGGAATCAGAAGCTGATTGGGTGAGTGATAGCACTGCTGTGGCTTCCCATTGATTCCAATCAGAAAGATTTTTTTCCTAGGGGCACCCCCTTTGGAGCTTCATAACTCAAGTCCCTGATCCCCAAATGTTTCCATATTTTAAGGTGTTACCTAGAATTGCTGACATTTTACTGCAAGTTTGCTTTGAGAGGCATTACTGGATGTCTACTACAGAAGGACTACAACTTGTTGGGAGATCCTCTTTCAATTATTTATTCCTTTTGGGACACTTGAGAAACATAGTAGAGAAGGCCCATTCCAAAATCAGTGTTGTAAACAAATACAAGTGTACTTTAAACTGGACTAACTATGCAGTGGTAGCATGGGGCCCTTCCTCCTTTGATCATGGGCTACTAGCCCATTGGTAATATTGCCTACATTTAATAACACAGTGTATTTATATTGAATTTGGAGATTTAAAAAAGAAAAAAGAAATTAAAAGAGCAGAGTATTATTCCTTACAGAAGCGAAAAACTTTGCTATTAATATATGATATTATAATACTGCCACAGATGGTATTGTCTCAAATTGGTTTTGATAAGAATTTGAAAACATCTGCATATCTTCATATATCTGATTGTTCTTCCATATTGGGGCAAAAAGAATTTGAAGTTTTAAAAATTGAAATGTGGAAGAAACTAAATCTGAAAGATTTGTCCAATCCAGAAGATTTAAAGAATTAACTCTCAAAGTATGGGTATCAATTCTAAGGAATGAAATCATGTTACTTCTGAATTACTATTTCCCAGTGGATCATTGTGAGGAAGAACACCTTCAACAAGATAGGGAAAAGAAAAGTAGTGTGCTGTCCACTCTTGAGGAACAAAGTGATAAAGAAAACATAGGGAACAGGGAAGAGGAAAGAGGAGACCAAGGATGTATGGATGAAGATAGGAAGGGATTTAGGAAGGGGGATGAATTGAAAAGGTTAACACAGGGCATGATAGCAGATATTTGGCGATTGACATGGTGGTAGGCAAATGGAGAGAGGTTTAGAAAAAGAATGAGGAGTTAGGATGCAAGAAATGGGAGGTGAGAGTACAGGTTGACAGTTGGAGGAGACCAGAAGTATTAGAATGGATGGTCTACCCTGGGGGAATGGGTCCATGGATGAGAGAAACCTCAGATACTCTCCATCCAGAAGGGAGAGCAGAGAGCCATCCCCAGTGGGCCAGACATTCCTGTTGTGGGACAGTGTGTGCGGTATATGGAAGGGCACACCAACCTATGATAGGAAAGCCACGGTTTCCGAATTACAGGTACCCACATTGATGGGTCAAGATGAAAATTTAACATTTAAATATGAAGCTCTAAATATGTATTGCAAAGAAGAAAACTTACTGAAAGTTGAGAAACAAAGGGCCTTTTCACACGACCCCTAAGATCCACTGGTCCCTTAAATTTGGACCACAGATCTTGGGGGTTCGTTTCTGTTCCTCCGTCCCCACCCCTCAGCACTTCCTGCTCCTGTCGGCATGAGGGGGGGGGAGGGAAAAAAAGGACAAAAGAAGCCTTTACTAACCTGCCGGTGCCAGTCGAACTTGCCACGAGCCCGTCGAACTTGCCACGAGCCCCGTTACTTCCTGGTTCCGTCTCAAGGAGCTCTTAAAGGGGCAGGAGGCAAAAAAACAACAGACAAGCCAGAAGAGCCCGGCACTCTTATCCACATCAAATTTTTTTCACCTGCAGAGAGCAGGTACATGAAAAATGCGCTGGGTCGCGCTAAAGTGGGCGGGGTCGCACTTATTTGTCTCCAAACTCCGGAGCTGGTGGGAAAACATTTCTAAGCTCCGGAGCTGGGAGCCATTTGCAGCGCAGCTTAGGGGTCGTGTATAAACGCCCAAAGTTCATCAGCAAGTGTTATGTTAAATAAAAGTTTATTGAATTTTGAAGCACTTCCAAAATGGACTCTTATTGATGATCCGGAATCACCAGGTATTAAAAGTGAATCCAATCACAATCATCAATTCTAGCCCCTGTCAAAAAAGACCATTTGGGAAATCAAACACCGCAAGCAGATAATTTAAAGGTGGATTTCCATGTGGGTTTCGAAGATATATAAATATGGCAAAAAATATTCAGTGAAGATTGTGAAGACACATTAGAAACACTTTGATTTTGTAGCCATTTTGTTTCTCATGTGACAGTACTGATAAATAGTGATATCATCATACAGGCTGATATCACTAAAAACAGCAGCAGAAATGAGAATAGGCCATGACAGCAAGATCAATAGAAGCAGCAGAGACCAGAGTTTTGTTGCTGTTTCCATTATGGCAGCAGTTCTTAAGATTTATGGTCATCAGTACCCCACTGATGCTCAAAATACATTTTTTGCATACCTTGAAAAATTTGTTCCAATTTATTTATTTAAAATTACATTTATTGCAAAACCCTTGATTTATTTACTGAAAAATTAAAATAATGGCTCAATCTTTAGTGGCTAATTTGTTGTTGTTTGTTCTTAATAACAATATTTTGAAAGCAAGGTTCATTTTCCAAAAGAGTGGCATGTATGACATCCCTTGAATTTAAGCAATTCCAGGTTTTTGTCTTCATATGCAAAAGTGCTAAAAATCTCATTTCACACAGTTAGGTAGTAGCAAATGGTAAAAATGTCAGCAATACTGCCTTTGCCAGTTGTGGAAATGGTTATATTTGAACAGACAAGAATTGCTTGTAGACCAACTTTTCAACCATTTGAATATATTGGCCTATACTTCAATAATAGCATCTTTTATTAAATTACCATTGTCTATAGAATTAAAGTTTAAAAAAGTACATTACCTTATGTCAGTGTGATAAACAAGCACAGTATGGTCAGCAACTATTTCTTCTAAAAAGCACAAAATATTCAATGATAAAGTGCCTGTCCTCAGATATAATTTGCTTCATTTACCACAGTAGCTAAGTGTTCTAATTTTCTGGCAAAGTTTTGATGCAAGTACATGACAGTGAAATACACAATGTGCTTTTGTAATTTGCAGTATGAAAAGAATTTTGTAATTTCAGGTATGAACTTTCATGTATGAAAAGAATAATTTTTGCCTAACATCACAGGGGCACCATCCATGCAAATTAAGCTTATTACATCCATTGATCTTTCAAAAAAATGTTTAATGTGATTGAAAAGATCCTTTTGCCCTTAACTCCAGTGACTACCACTGGCAGTTCACCAAGCATAATCCCTCCTTATTTTGAGAAAGGTGGTAAAAATGAACTCTTTAGAACAGCTTCTAATGCTCTTTGACCTGAAAACCTGTGAGTATTTATCATAGCATATAACATATTAGCAGTTGAGGAGGTTAGGAGTCATCCAGCAAGACTAAGGAGAAGAACTGACATCAGTGTAAGCAATAGTTAGACATGTAAATCTTGACTTGCTTTCTATTCATGCAGTAAGCATGAATAAAGTATGTAAGCAATAAATTGTAAGTATGTAAGCAGTAAATTGTGTTAACTTTTCTCCTTGCTAAGAGATGGTAAGATTTTTTGAGAGATTTTATGTATGTGTCAAACCATGCCGATGGTCCAGTGAGACACGGCAATCAACAGTATTGGTAACCATTTCAAGACTGAGACACAGCAACAAGAGTTGTGGTGTCCCTGTTGCTCTGCCAAGGGAAAATGAAAGCAATCAAAGCCAATGCAGTCTCACACCAGGTCTGTACCCAAAGACCGAATCACAGAATGAATGATGGAACAAAAAGATGCAAAGAACTAGCCCAATGCTGTTCCTTTTTAGAAGTCAATGAAATCAAATCAAAACTATTACAATTTTACAGTTTGTTGGAAAAGGAATTTTTCCAATAAGAAAACTCTATGCAAGAGTGATAGAGAATCTCACCATCTCACAGGTTAGATTTAAAAAAAAAAGGTTACTTATTCTTCTACTTTTGGCACAAGGATTAACACTCCTTTTTTTAAAAAAAGGACAGGAAGTTGAATGGTGTTTATGGCAGGAGGAAACCTCCATTAAACTCTTTCAACAGAATAGCCAATTATTTATCTGCTTCAGATAAAACACAGATAAACAAAAACAAAACCATAAACAGAAACAAAAATAAAATTCCCGAATCCACGAATTCTCACATTGGAATGAAATTGCTGGCATTAAAACTGAGACAGTGCCTTTTGCTTTTGTCTTGCTTTTGTTATACCCACTAAAAATAATTTTTTAATAAGAGAAATAACTGTACTGCAAAAGGAGGAGGGTATTAGGGAACTTGAGCTGTTGCTAGAACAGTGCTGTTTGTTCAATGAAGAGATGAGGACTGGGGGCTCTGACCAAGCCTGTACTGGGAGGGGCTTCTCTGTCCACTCGCCCGAGAGAGACACACTGGCCAGTTGCCAGGCTGGCCAATTGGGCTTTGCCAGCACAGCTGGCCAGATTGGCCAGCAGCTGACCACCGGGTCAGCTGACCATCAGGAAAAGCCCCAGGTAAAGGGCTAGCAAAACGAGGAGGGGGTATCAGGGAACTTGAGCTGTTGCTAGAACAGTGCTGTTTGATCAGTGAAGAGGTGAGGACTGAGGAGCATAGGAGCATGTCTCTTATACAACTTGTTAGAATCAAGGGGCCAAGCTGGATTTTTAGGAGAGCATTAGAGTTGTTGTTGTTTCTTGTTTGTGTAATCTAATTTTGTACAGCGAGCCCCGGCTTCTTCTGGATTCCTAGCCTCCAGGCTCTGCCATACCATTTGTTTCAAACCTGGTATGGAAAGTGTCTTTGCATGTCTGAGTTGGATTCGGCTTTCACTTGAATGAATCTAACCTAATTATGCCATCCCCAGATGGTATGTTTAAAATGTCCCTGGTAATCCTGGCTGTTTTAGTGTGAACAGCAGCTTTGCTCACAGCAGTACAGCAAAGGCACAAGACGTGAGTATTAGAGATTCTGGCAGGGGGTGATGGTGGGGAGTGAATAAAAATAATACATTTTGCTTTCTTCATTATGCAGACTTATTCTTTTTTTAAAAGGGGCAATCTCTGGAGAGGCTGTCTCCTGATGGAAGCAAGGGCAGCTTCGCACAGCAGTCTTCGCGCAGTCAGTAAAATAAAGTAATATAAAATAAAAGCATCGTGACAATTCCTGTAGCCATCAAGTGTCATAAACAGAGTGGAAAAAATGCAGGCAGCTGGATTAGTCAACAGCCAGCAAACACATATTTTGTAAAGTCAGTTGCCCATTCAAACCCAAACCACCTTCAAATAGTTTACGCTCCAACAGGAACACCTTAAAACAGTATTTTTTCAAGGAAAAAAATCCATTTGTCTCTCTCAACTTATTTGAGGACTGCATCTAAGCTCAAAGAGAAGAAAGTGATGATGGTGTGGTGATTCTCAACATTGTTTTCTTCCTAGGATTCAGTTTTTAGGGAAATAAAGGTAACAAAAACATTTTTTAATGCAGAGTGGGGAACTGAACTTCTAACTTCTGGCTTTGCAGGCAGATACTTAAACCACTGAACTATCCAGTGTACTAGGGAACCACTGGAATTTCCTTCATATTTTTGTCTGCAGTCCAGCTACTTTTGATACATCAGTAGCATCTTCATGAGCTTAACTCTAAGTTACAGTGTTTAACAGTGATATTGGCTATCTGAATTCAGTTGTGTTTCTTTCGCCCTGTCAAGTAATTTGACTTTTAACAAAATATATGTAATATAATTTTTAACAGATTCAAAATGGTTTCTGTGTATACATGCAGAGTCATTTGCCAAGGCACAGATGAATAGTGTAATCACATGAAAAGGTCAGAATAATTATATCCAGATGCCATGGATAACTGCTTAACATTGTCTGCCTATGTGTACTCATGTGATGTGTGTTTTATCTCATTGTGTATTTGTGTATGTTTTTGTAATACAAGGTTTTATGCTAACTTTACTCCTGTCTCCCAGCTTCAAAACTGTTCTTAGCAATTATCTTTCCACACAACTATATAACATTTTGATTCTTTTGGAGCTGCCCTAAGTCCCATTAGCTTGGAGTTATTCTGTCAGATGAGAACAATAAAACCCATCACCTTAACTGTAAAGTACATATTTTGTGCTGTTTTAAAAGGCCTATAAAATGTGTTATACAGTGTCTAAGTTTAGCCCTTCTGCAATGTTCAGCTAAGAATAGAATTAAAAACACACGGGAGTCTCAAGCTTTCTTTCTTCTTTTATGAGGTTCCACCACCCATACCTGATGCCAAAGAGAACAGCAATGCTGGATACCCAGTCACAGCCAGTCTGCTTTTTTTAAACCATGAACAGCTGACGTACTAGTGCTTGTGGGTGGGGTGGGGGGTGCCTAAACTTGTAAAGTGACACCATGTTGGCAAAGCAGATAGATCCCAGTTCTTCCAAATTCAGATCGAAGCACAAGCACCAGAGCCAAAGCTGGAGAAGTGTGAGAAACACAACACAAAGAAAACAGAAAAAGGAGCATGTTTAAATATGGAGTGTGAAAGTCACATGCCGGCCTGTGGGGAGCCAATTTTAGATAGCTGTCTCGAACCGTCTTTCAGTCAAATTGGGTATCACTTGTTTAGTTTATAAGAAGACTGCAGATTATATTTGGAAAAGAGGAACTGAGATGGAAACAAAGCTAAGAAGAGGGATCTAGGGACTAGATAATTTCTTTTCACACAAGAGATTTTTCAAAAAGAAACTGGAGTTTCAAATATGAGAGAAAAGAAAGAGAGAGGTCAATATCTTGTTATTAAATCAGGGCTTTTTAAAGGAACATTTTATGTTACTCATTTTGCAGCAGTTAGGTTCCTGTTATATTTATCACAGGTTACTGTTATCTTTATTCATAGTTATGAAGCAGTTCACTGCATTATACAGTATTAATATGTTGCATTTTCTTTTAGCAGCATGCCAGAAAAATATGAGATCATGCCGTCAAATTCTATCCTGTGGCTAATTCATAGATTGCACCTTGAAAATTCATTGGAAAAAGAAAAAAGACAAAACAACAGAATACTTCTGTGTCATTTTGGATTAGTAGGAGAATGAACAACATCTGAAACATTCCTCTTAACTATTTCTAAACTTACTCAAAAAGTCTTAAGATTATAACAAATGAACATTATCTATAACCTGGCAAGTCAGTTTGTTACCCCTTATGGTACTTTTGAAATGTAGCTGGTTAAACAATTATCCCCCAAAGTAACTAGTTTCAGGCAAGCACATTACTTGTAACTTAATTCCAAGCTGTGCATTAAATATTCTCAGTAGGTTGGAACTAGGATCTGCTTTCTGTAAATGGAAGGCTTCTATATTTTCCCAGAGCATCTCCCCTTGCGTTGTAGGGTTCCTGACACTCAATGTTGTGTTTTAAGGAGAGTTATAAGACAGCTGCTCTCATGAGAAAAGAGAATGAAAGAAACTTTCATTCATTGAAGGTAAGAAAAACAAGAATACAGATACTGTATCTCCACAGTTCAAGCAACAAAAGAGAAACCACATACGATAGCATGTGCAGTCCCAGATTTATTATACTGCAGATGGCACATATGACTCCTTCTCCTTTCTGAGGAGAAGATTATCTAAATAAAGCCACTGTATTATGAGCTTGATAGAAATAATGGATGCAAAATTATCCTGCTTCCTGAGGTGGTGATGTATGAATCAGGCCGACCAAACACAGTAAATCTGAATCTTTGACCCAAGTAACTGCCATTTAAATAGGCATATGAACAACATAACGATGGGAATGAAAGAGCAAAAGAAATAGGCAGCACATTTCAGTCACACTTTAAAGTATTTTTAAAAAATTGGTTACTTTCCCCAAGTAACTAAAACTGTGCTTTGCCTAGTTCTGTTGCCGTCTAAAATGCATGACAAAAATATATACATGCTCCCAATAGAGCATGCTTGAAAGTACATTTAGTTTCTCAAGGGGCGTCATCTTTAATAGGTTTGCCAGATCTTGACCCAAACAAGATTAGCAGTCCGTATTAGAGATGGGTACGAAATGAACATTTTTTCATTTCCGTTATTCGTTATTCGTTCTGTTACATAATGAAACGATTAACAAAAATTGTGATGAAAACGAAACAAAACGAACAGAACCATGAAAATTGTGTTCATTACATTTCATTTTCGTTACTGGCGGCGTGCAATGAAAAGAGCTGTTTTAAATGTTAAAAATGCCCTGGACCTCCATAGAAATGCAGAGATAATTATTTATACTATCTGATAATACCTACCGGGGGGTGTCCTTAAAATGTGCATTTATGTATTTTCTCAGACCGCTCACTGTATTTTTTTCCTTTAAGGGGAGTTAGGGGACATCGACCCAAAATGGCTCCCAGATGCCTAATATTGATTTCTTGGTTATTAAAATGCCATGGACATTCATAAAAATGCAGCAATAATGCAATATTACCTACCAGGGGGTTGGGGTCCTTAAAACGTTTGTTTTTGTCTTCTCCCATCGTGATGTATTTTTCTTTTCCCTTTAAGGATGACAAAATGGATGTCGCCACTCCAGCCACAACATGGAGGCAAGCCATGTGATGGGATCATGTAAATTCTTGGACAACTTCAACCAATAGCATGCCCAGGTTGCAGACTGGGCAGGTCTGGCAGCCACAATGGGCATAAAAAGCTCTGGCAGCCCCCGTCCTCCTTGCAGTCTCCGGTGGGAGTTAGGGTGGGATTGCTGTCTTTGCAACTCTAGCTTTAGTCCTGCAGCCTCCCTGTGTGCGTGTGTGCATACCTCTCGGTGAGTGCCCTCCCTTGCCCTGCAGTGCAGTCACTCTGTGGCTGCCTTGCACCCTGGGCAATGCCCGCTGCTGCCTTTGCAGCCTCCCTGAGAACCTAGTCTATACTGTGTCTCTGCCAGCATCAATTTTTTTAGTGTTTTCCCTCTGGTCTGGGGCGTTGGGGGACGCCCACACACGGAAATGCTTTAAAAATCGTGCAAAAAGCGGGTAGAAAAGAAAAATGAAAAAATGAAAAACAAAAACAAAATTTTTCCAAAAAATTCACGAAAAATGGAAATGAAATGAAACGGACCTCTCAACGACAAACGGCAAATGAAACACCATTTTTTTTTATTTGTGTCCATCTCTCGTCTGTATAACCTTCTAACTGTGATTCTGACTTCTGTGGTGATACAAGTTTGACCTTGGTTGGTTTCTTCTGCAGAGGACTCCTGGGCCAAGCAGAGGATTGTGGAATGTGGACAAAAAAATAGGTGAATGGCTATTTATCGTGTAGGTGACATGTAACTCTTCCCTGTAGCATCTTTCCCTAGATAGTAGCTGCCTTTCTGGCCTCTGGGTGACCCCACACTTGTTCAGCTTTCTTCAAAATCACTTTCTTCAGATAAATCAATGTCAAGAGTGAAGCTGTTGATGGTAGAGGTCTGTGAAATGCCATATTCTGTTTTAAACTGTTCTGCAGGTTGACGCTAAACTTTTCAGTGACACAAAGAGAACGTGAGCTCTTCCTTTGTCAGGCCTGGATCATGATAGCAGTTTTGATGAGGCCCTTTGAACAACTTAACAGCACACAACCTTATTCCCAAAGCATATTTCACCAGGTCAAGTCACACTTTTGATACGGTTGTTGCACTCGGACTGTTCAAATGGAAAAGTTGAAGGGGAAGAGCCTCCCTCTGGATCATCTGGTGGCTGGTTCACATTAAACAGAACTCCAAAAACTCTGACTATGAAAAAGACTTTGTGTTTTGCCCAGCAGACCTTTCATCTACAATCTTCCATTTGCACTTGTCAAATATCAAAGGGAAACTATTAGAAGGTGGATGCAAAGGTCACTGAAAATACTTTTGTGACACCTCTGCAGTTAGCCAGAATGGAAACTACATCCTGTCACAGAAGAGCCTGTGAGTCTATGTAGCAGTCCCACACAGAGGAGTTGTAGTAGGAGAAGGAGGTCAAGGAGGGGGGAGCCTTTATGAACATGCACCTTAAGAAATGATTTTTACCAGAATGCCATATATCCTAATAATCTCCTGTTTAGTTCCTCATTCCCCTCTTTTAGGTTCCAAGACTCCTTGGGGCTTTTTCTCTCTCTCTGAGGAGTACCTTGGGAGCCTAGGGGCAGTGGAAGGTTTTTAAAAGTAGTAATTTGCTACTGGTTGTTGTAATGATTATGCACATGGATACATCGTTGGGTTCAAGCAGGCAGCCCCATGCAGCAGCTTCTCCTCTGCTAGCCTGAGTGCAAGGCATTACTGGTTACAATGACAAAGCATCACGAGGGGTGGAGTGAAACATTGACAATAGGACCTCGTGCCAGGGGTCTAGAGAGCTGGGGAATTCCTGGGAAGGCTTATCTGTAGTGGCAGGGTTTGGGGGCTGATCACATAGCTGGGATGTGCAACGTTATCTGAGTGAAACACAGGGTAGTTTTTTCCCCCCCTACAACACTCTCACAGGCTTCCTGGCTGATCTGGGGGGGGGGAGAGATAACAGACAAAGCTGGCTTCATGAGTAAACCAGGGTACTTCAAGGGCCAGATGGCTGGATCAGGAGGAGATAACAGACAAAGCTGGCTTCATGAGCATGAGCTATGGCAGGCATGTCCACAGTCAGGCCCAGGGGCCAAATGCAGCCCATTTTCAAATTTCAAGTGGCCCACAGCCTCTTCTCCCTTCCAGCTCAGCATGTCACACACCTTTGCCAGGTGGACCATCCCCATACCGGATGGAGACATCAGCTTGCAGTTTTATCGTTTCCTTGCCTTCCTTGCCTCTGTCTGTCCTCCCCAGCCACCTCCCCAGCCTACCCACCCCTGGCTCTGTTGCTGCAGCATTCTCCCCACCTCCTTGCATGTCCTAATGCAGCTGAATTGTCGGCCCCCATACATTTTCACCTCACCATATCTGGACCTCGTTGCAAAAAGTTTGGACACCCCTGAGCTATGGAATTCATTTCCTTCTATCCGGGGCCTCCTCGCTCAAAGTGAGAGGTTTAATGATTCCCAAAGGCCTCAACTCATGTAGGCAGCTGGGGTACTGTCTCTGCTCCAAGGGGACATTTCTATAACTGGCAACACCAACTCTGGTGGCTGTGATCCAGGAGATAGGTTCCCTCTCACTGGCATCCTGAGCCTCTCAAAGGCTTTGTGAGGGCAAATGAGTCTCTTGGAACTTGAAAGGGGTTTACATTCCGATTAGTTCACATTAAATATTTCTAGTCTCCAATCTCGGATGTTATTATGTGCTGTTAAGTCAAAACTGATTTATAGCAACCCCATCAGGGATTTCAAGGTAAATGATATGTTTAAGCAATAGTTTTACCAGTTCTACACCTCCAGTGAGTTTCCATGACTGAGTAGGGATTCAAACCTCCACTGCCAGAGTCCTGTCACTCTATCCACCACACCAGACTGGGTATCTCAGTCTAGGTTACACCTGCATAAAATTATGCACCAGGGTTTTGCCTATTGTTGTATCTGTCTGTTTCCCTGAAGATTATGTGAATTGGATAGAAACTAATATGTCTGTGCATGCCAGTCATAAGCAGGAATGGTTGATAATTCTATTAAACTCATCTTTTGATAAACACTTTTCAAATTTTCAGTTCTTGGAGCTGCATCTCTCTGGCTTTTTGATGCATTTCTTTGAAGACATATGGATTAAAATGTGCATATTGAGGATGAATGGGACCAATCTTGGTTACACTGGAAAAAGAATACAAAGAGTGTTCAAATTGATTTGTGTAAGTTAAATAAATGTTATAAACAAACACAGAGACACTGAACATATACAGAAATGTCTACGAATTCCAATGCAAACTTCACAATGATGCCAAAAATGGGATAGACTGCACTGAAGGCAGAAGCAATTACAAACAGAAACTAATATGGGCAGATTCCACAAGAGCGTCCAAATAAGCAAACACAGAATGCTCTACTTGGTTTTTGTCTTTGAGAGACACCAGGACAGTTCATAACCATCAGCTTTGAAAAATTACTTTCTGTGGCCTGAAGGGGCCACCGAAAGCCAATCCCAATAACTCTTTCACTTGATTTATCTGGGGAAAGGAGAAATTCTTCAACAGTTCCATGTGGGTGAGATTCGGTACTAGCAGCAGCTGTGATTGGTTTTTTTCTTCCTCTTCTTGCCCTCCTCTAGCTTTGTCCTTCTTCCCGTTATCTCCACAATGCCCCAGACCTAGTGTCAACTCTTATAGAAACTACAACAAATAAAACTGATAATTTAGATTGTCCTCTGGTGGAGCAGAGATTCAAATGTATCACTTGTCATGCTGTTTGCTTTGTAATCTATCTGATACCTTCCAGCATGGTAAGTCAACACTTTTCATGTACTTTTATAAATTAGCACATAAATCCTAGTGATTTAATGAGTCTAATTGGATGTATTACCCTCTGGTTTAGAATGCTACTTGGTTCCATTAATTTAATTTAATTTAATTTGCAATGTAACCTGAATACAGGTGGCTGTGAAGGAGCAATATCAGGTGCCCAGAGAAAGGGCTCCGAGTGCCACCTTTGGCACTGGTGCCATAGGTTCGCCAAGACTGACATAGATTATCTACACATCTATAAAACATCAACATTTTCCTCCCTTATATCACTACTTTCTTTCTATGCAACCTTACTTATTTTGGCAGAAAGGCAGAAGAGAAAACAAAGAAAGCAGTGCACTTGTGGTGTAAGATCAGCTCAGTATGCCACGTTCGGTCTTGCCTCCCTGAACTTTGCCGCCGCCTTGGCTGTGGGGGTGGCCCAGCTCAGTGCCCCATCTGACCGGCGGCATGTGAATTGTGTTGTTGTACCAGGCCATGGAGGGGAGCAGGGGGTGCACCTGCCGGGTCTGCCGCCGCTGCAGCTGGAGTTTGAGGCTGCCACTGAGGTTTGGAGCTACCAGGAGGGGGTGGATGGGCTTGGCAGGGTAGCCTGGCCCAGCCCAGTGGTCTGCTTGCCGGTGGGGGGTGCTGCTGCCATGTCCTGCTCTGTCCAAGGTGGTGGGGGGAGGGCTGGCACCACAGGAGAAAGGAACACCCTCCGGGCAGCTCGGGCAGGCTGAGGGGGCATGGTGGCGGGGGCGCTCACTCTACTGTGTGTTGAGGGGTGGTGCAAAAAATGACTTTGCCCTGGGCTCTGTAAGCCCTAGCTATGCCTTTGGTGTCGCAGGGCATATTCCTTGGGCACTGAACAGGGAGGGGGGGGGGCTTCAAAATCAGTTTTATTAATTTAATGTTTAATTGAATAATAAAACTTGCAAACACCTCCCTCAGGAATCCAATGGGGGCAGAATCTACATCTGCCCTGGAAGACACAGACCATAGTTAGGGAGCTGGTGACACATAGCTACATGAAATAAATGGACATATTTAAGCTAAACATGCTTACAAATATAATCTATAACCTCTAAAAATGCTTGAAGGATATGTCAAGCCTCTGAAGACTAAAGGAAATGTCCTCCCCTCTTCAAAAAGGGGAGAAAAGAGAATCCAGACAACCATTTGACATCAATATGAGGAAGACAGAACAAGCCTGTTTTCTGAAACAGTGGTTTTAAATCATAAGAAAGAAGATTTCAACTAAACGTTAGCAAGACTAGAGATGGGCACGAACTGGAAAAATGACAAATCAGGCTCTTTTGTAGTTCACAGCTTATACACATAAGCTATGAATTACCACAAACCCCAGGAAAAACAAAATGGTTCATTTTGCCAGTAGTGCCCGGGGGGTGGGGGGAGACGAACATACTGCCTTTGCCTCCTTCCCGTTGTTCTATTGCCTCCCTACTGAGTCCTGACCCCTCTGCCTCATCTTCTGCCATTTTCAGAGACAGTGGCCCATCTTCCATTCCAAGAGGAAGAGGCAGAACCAGATAGGGAAGGCAGCAGGAGATAAGAAGAAAAAAAGTTTAGTGTTAACCTTTCGCTTTTGCAAAATGTGATACAGTGGTCCCCCACCCTTTCACGGTTCAGATACAGCAGTAGACCAAATACTGTATATAGGAAATGTATGCCTCACCAAGATCATGGATATATGTCAGCAAAAATCAATGGCTTGATATGCCTTAACCTTTCTCTGATTCAAATAGTCAGCCAATAAAAGTGGGGGGAACTATCACAGTAATTCCATTGCATTTCTGCTATTCATAGCAACTGCATTCAGTACTGAAACCAAGAGAAAGGAGTAGATAAGACTCAGGATAAAATTGCATGTCATGCTTAATGCATAATGTATAGCTACATATATTTATTTTATAGTGTTTAAATAATTACAGGTGCGGGGGCTGGGAGGGAGACAAAGCATTGTAGAGCTGAGATTTATTCATCCTCTCCTGACCCATGTCTCTTGGAAAAAAAAATGTAAAATGTGTATGTATTCCCTGGAGGTTATTTTACTTGGATGGGGGAGGTGGCTGGAAGAGATTACCTGGGTAAGAAAAGTAGAACCTTCCTCACCCATTATATTTAGAGTCGGAAGTGGTTTATGAGGAAGGGTGCCACAGCATAGAGACAGATGAGGTCAATGCCTCCCCAGTCATATGTACTGAAAGTTTATTCAAAACTTTCCTTTTTTATATCAAAGGACTTAAAAGAAAACACAAAGCACTGTATAGCTGTACACAGTGAGAACATGATTTTTAGTGGCACGGCTGGAAAAGAAAGGTATACACTTGTTCTCCTTGTGTGTTGCGACATTCCCCTATGTCCCTGTATTCTTACTTGTTTAGACGCAACATTATTCTAACAAGGGGCCCTATGGCAGGATACATTTGACATCCATAGTCATTCCCGTTCGTCCTTTCATTTAGAAATCTCGGTACAAAATGTTGCCTCTCAGTCAAAGGACCAAGAAGAAAGGAAGTTAGCCTGCGTTTTCAAGGGGGTTGTAATCCTTGGTGCTCATTCATTCTGAAAATAGGCACATAAGCAAAGATATGGCAGAAATGTGTAAAATTATGCACCGAAGGAAGATAAATGGAACACTGCAGTAGGCCTACTGAACCAGTGGCATTTAAGTGTCGACTCAACATTCAGCAGTTGATTCATTAGATCTAGTTGGGGTGAGCAATTGAATTTAGGCAAAGGAGGCTTAGAAAAAGCCTGCTTCCTCTCTGGTAGTTCCTTACCTTCAAACTGGCATCTCTTGAAAAGGAGGGAGCACCTTAAAGCAGCAGCTTGTTCTTTGACAGAACTTCCAACCGAGGACATGTCTCTGTAAAGCGGGTCACGTTGCCCTATAACAACAACTATTTTCCATCACATCTCTCACTGTTGCCTCATTGTAAGCAGAGCCTCTGTGAGATGATTGCTGACCAAGATTCTTGTTCACAGGAACTAGGGACTTGAAATACTCTACAGCATTCCTTTTTTTTTTTTTTTGTTGATGTCTGTCTCCTCAATGAGAAGATCTACAGCAGGCATGTCCAAACTTCGGCCCTCCAGATGTTTTGGCCCACAACTCCCAGGATTCCAAGCCAGTACTTCCAATGGCAAAGGACTGTGGGAGTTGTGGCCCAAAACATCTGGAGGGCCAAGGTTTGGACATGCCTGATCTACAGGAAGCATCTGGTCTCTGTTTACTGCTAGTGCTGAGGGTTAATGGGAATTTTTCCGAAAGGTTTTTTTCAGGTTGATGGGGAAAAAATTGCAAGACAAATTTTGCCTAATTTTGCTTTTTATAGAGGGAACATTGATAACTTTATTGTCTTTTTGAATTTTCCATATGCCTATTGACTGCCTGTTTTGTCTGAATTTAGTACTATGGTTTGTTAATTGCTTTTGTTTTTCAAATGTAATCGCGCAAAAGCAGGTAAAAACGAAAAACAAAAATGAACCAACAAAATGAATTTTTTAAAAAAATTCACGAAAAACAAAAATGAACCGAAATGGACCTGCAACGAAAAATGAAAAACCGAAACATCTTTTTTTTTATTCATGCCCATCTCTATTAGGAAGAACTTCATGAAGGTTAGAGCTGTTCGGCAGTGGAATATGCTGCAAAGGAGGGTGGTGGAGTCTCATTCTTTGAAGGTTTTTAAGAAGAGGCTGGATGGCCATCTGTCAGAAATATTGTGATGGGGTTCCTGCATGGCAGGGGTTTTGACTGGATAGCCCTTGAGGTCTCTTCCAACTCTATGATTCTATGATTCTATGATTCTGGGAATTGTATTTAAGAAAGATGATGTTTTTCACATTCCAGTTTTTAATATGTTGATTTTTAGGAGATATGGGGCATAGTCATCTGTGAAAAAGTGACATACAAACTAATTGAACTAACTAACTAACTAAATAACATTGTTTGGGGCATAACCAAACAGAATACAGTAGCAAATGTGCAAGAAAAGCCCAAACTGAACACTCATAATGTCCTGTACTTTTCTCTATCCTTGGCTTCTCTGCTTCTCGGTGTCATTTAACTACTACTTCTTACGTCCTTACTGTCCTCACTGCCAGTAAATCCACTTGCAGAGGGTAAGCCATTTGATTTGGTTTATGGGCCCCCGTGACAGCATAGCATCAGGCATAGCATTGTTCCACTGACAGAATCACAAAAGTTGTCACAGCTGATCAGACGACAAGGGCAGGGTGATCAAATAAGGCCAAGGAGAGTGAGGGTAAAGCAGGAAAATCATCCCCAGGTGGAACAGCATTGAGACAAATGCCAATATGTGCCGAGCAAATGTTGAAAAACTGACAAGAGGTTCAAGACACTTTTTGAACACTCACAAGAACAAATGTGAAACAAGTCATTTGGGCTGAGTCTTGGAATAACTGGATTTTGTGCAAGTGTCTTCCTTGCCTTCTGCTTTAATTTAAATGAAAACAAAACAAAATAAAAACCTTCCCCTTGTGTTTGTTGATTTAAAAAAACCTCAAGTGGTCTGCTAAGTGTCCCTTATGGAAACATTTGATTAGTGCTTTCTCTGTGGTGCCATTTATTATTTTTTAAAAATACTGTAATTTCAATAGTCTGAGCCTCAGTGTTGATTTACTAACCTTTTTATTGGACTGTCAGCAGAATTAATGTTCTATTTGCCCAAAGCACCAATTCAGTCTCCTCATCTGCAGAGACAGAGGAGGCCAGGATGTTTGCAGAGCTTCCCTGAAAACGGAGAAACGTACTGGGTGGCACTACATAAAAATGTGAAATCTGGAATGTCTCAGTTGTTCTGTTATCACTGAAAGTCAGGTTGCAATTAGGCAGTGATGAAGAATATAGAAAACATGCAACCATTTGTTTCCTTAAGATGAGTTTCCTCTGCATTTTAGAAATGGGTCTAGGAAATATAGAACTGAGGAATAGCAGGGCCCAAAGGATAAACAAATAAGTGGCTGTTCCTGCAAACATGTCACAGCCATTAGTAATACAAAAGCAATTTTGGTCCTGATGAATAAAATGCAGCTATGGAAGTACCAGCAAATGTTCCTGTTTATTGTAGTAAGCCATACTCTAGCCTGCCTCACACAAAGTTATCTTGGCTCTACAAGGCTGCCATCTTGATGGCTCACCAGCTATCTCTATATGTTAAACAGGAAAAATGTATTGAATTTGGACTTGGATGAAAATGGATTAGATCCCCCCCTCCTTAATTTCAGGAAACATCACTTTGCTTTTTCCTCACCTCAGTCATTGGCTGACACATGGTGAGCCTTTTCCATGATTTTCTAGGTTGAGAGAATATTCAAAGGTAGTTTACAAATCCTTTCTTCTGGAGGTGCCGTGCAACTGCCCAGCTTGCCCAAGGCCACACAGGCTAGCTGTCCTCACAGGAGGCACAGGGGGAAATTGAACTCCCTCCCAACCTTTGCCAGTGCAGCCAGGTATCTAAACAACTGAGCAACCACCTGCTTGCTTTTTCTTAGTCCAGTGCAAATTATGGTTTGTTGTCCAATTATTAACATTCCTGCTGATAGTATGTTTGCATGTGCAATAGAGATGGGCACAAAATGATTTTTTTATTTGTTTCATTATTTGTTTCATTATGCAACGAAATGAATAACGAACCTAGGAGTAAAATCTAAATGAAATGAAACAAACCAAACCGGGAAAAATTGGTTTGTTACGTTTCGTTTCATTAATGGTGCTGCACAAAGAAATGAGCTTTTAAAACCATTTAAACAGAAGAGAAACACTTCAAAAATATCACAAAATTTGTTGTTATGCTTGATTATAGCTATTAAGTTGACGCCAGTGATGTAAAACGTGTTTTAGAGATCGTTTTTTTAAGGGGACAAAATGGCTGCTGCATACTTTTGTTAATGGCAGTGAATCTCTGCAGATTGGCATTTTTAAGGTATTAAAATGTCCTGAATATACTTTAAAAACCCAGTGAAAATTTTTTTTTCTGCCTGATAATACCTAGCGGGGGGGGGGGTGAGGAGTGCTTAAAAAGTCAATTTATGTGTTTTCTCAGATCACTTTTTTAAAAATGTTTTCTGTTTGGTCTGGGGCGTGGGACGCCTGCACGTAGTCAAATGCATTAAATCGCACAAAGCGGGTAAAAACGAATAATGAATTAAACCGATGAAACCATTTTTTGGAAAAAAATTGTTAAAAAAGAAACAAAATGAACTGAAGCCTGAAACGAATAACCATTTTTTTGGTTTGTGCCCATCTCTAATGTGCAACCCTCCAGTTCATTCTGAATGCTGTTTGATGCACAACGTTCTGCGTACAGTATGTACCATAGAATGAAGAGCCAACAGATAAAATAAATGGCCAGGAGATAGATAGAAGGGGCTTCCCAGATTTTTGCTCTGGCCCTGTCCAGTGCATGCTTCAACTCAGCTAATTCTGGCATGCAGTCCCAGGCAGATTAGCCCCCAAAGAACGAGACTCTCAACAGAAAAGATGTTTCCCATACCAGCAGCTGTAACGAGGGTGAAGCAACTAGGGATTTAGAGAGCCGTGAGATCTAGAGAGGGATTTTCTGATCTGCATGAAGAAGAAAGATGGCAACAACTCCCACCATGCTCATTTTCCTTGTCTTTTAAAACAAAACACTTTTCATTCTTTTGGGGGATACCACATTCTCCTCTTTCTTTTAAAATGGGGGATCATGTCCAGGCCTCATGGTAAAGTGGGTGAGGGATGCCACTTCTTACCTAAGGTGCCAAAAACAGCTCAGCACTGACTGGAAAAGGCAGTTCCATTCTTACCCCCTCTAACCATTCCATGGTTACCATGCTGTGGCAGCACCACTTCATACAAGGTAAGAAATGCCTGCTTCTTCAGAGGTCATTTGAACTGCATCTCCCAACATCTCATTCCTTTGACTTTGCTGCTTAAGGCTGGTGGGTTTCAGGATCCAGGCAAAGACACCAGGACTTAGTCCAGGGACATGCTGCAGGATCAAGTTACTATAGTCCTGACAGCAAGGGCGCAGACTACCAGACTAGTAGTTTGAGTATTGATGAGAAAGGAACAAGTTAAAGGGGTTAGGCAAACTGGAGTCAGACAGGTAAAGAACAGGAGCAACCATAGAATCATAGAGTTGGAATAGACCTCAAGGGCCATGCAGTCCAACCCCCTGCCATACGGGAACCCCATCACAGTATTTCTGACAGAAGGGCATCCAGCCTCTGCTTAAAAGCCTCCAAAGAAGGAGACTCCACCACCTTCAATAGCAGCATATTCCACTGCCGAACAGCTCTAACCATCATGAAGTTCTTCCTAATAGAGATGGGTATGAATAAAAAAAATGACATTTCGATTTTTCATTTTTCGTTGCAGGTCCATTTTGGTTCATTTTTGTTTTTTGTGAATTTCTTGAAAAAATTCATTTCGTTGGTTCGTTTTTGTTTTTTGTTTTTACCCACTTTTGCGCGATTAAAATTCCCTCCACACGCAGGCGTCCCCCAATGCCCCAGACCAGACGGAAAACACTAAAAAAATTGATGCTGGCAGAGACACAGTATAGACTAGGTATGCAGGGAGGCTGCAAAGGCAGTGGCGGGCATTGCCCAGGGCACAAGGCAGCCACAGAGTGACTGCACTGTGGGGCAAGGGAGGGTACTCACCGAGAGGTACGCACACACGCAGGGAGACTGCAAGACTGAAGCTAGAGAGAAATCTCTTCTTTCTCTCCCCTAAGAGCCAGGCTGCAGCCAGCAGGAACACAGAGACGCACACCTGCCTGGCTGGCCTAAAGTGAAAATAATGAGTCACAGAGACAGCAATCCCACCCTAACTCCCACCACAGACTGCAAGGAGGACGGGGGCTGCCAAAGCTTTTTATGCCCTCTGTGGCTGTCATACCTGCCCAGTCTGCAACCTGGGCATGCTGTTGGTTGAAGATGTCCAAGAATTTACATGATCCCACCACATGGCTTGCATTCATTTTGTGGCTGACATCCATTTTGTGTCGTCCTTAAAGGGAAAAGAAAAATACATCACGATGGGAGAAAGACCAAAAGAAACATTTTAAGGACCCCAACCCCTGTGGTAGGTATTACCAGGCAGAATAATTAATTATTGCTGCATTTTTATGGATGTCCAGGGCATTTTAATATCCAAGAAATCAATATTAGGAATCTCGGAGCCATTTTGGGCCGATGTCCCCTAACTCCCCTTAAAGGAAAAAAATACAGCAATATGAGAAAAGACATAAGTGCATGTTTAATGACCCCAACCCCCCGGTGGGTATTATCAGGCAGAATAATTAATTACCTCTAGGTTTTTATGGATATTCAGGACGTTTTTTAACATTTAAAACAGCTCATTTCATCACGTGTCACCATTAACGAAAACGAAATGTAATGAACCTAATTTTCTTGGTTTGGTTCGGTTCGTTCCAATTTCATCGCCAGGTTTGTTATTAGTTTTGTTACATAACAAAATGAATAATGAATAACGAAATGAAAAAACTTCATTTCGTGCCCATCTCTACTTCCTAATGTTCAAATGGAATCTCTTTTCCTACAGTTTGAAACCATTGCCCCGGGTCCTAGTCTCTGAAGCTATGGAAAACGAACCTGTTACCTCTTCAATATGACATCCTTTCAAATATTTAAACATAGCTATCATATCCCCTCTCAGACTTCTTTTTGAAAGGCTAAACATTCCCAGCTTCCTAAGGTGCTCCTCATAAGACATTTCTTCCAGACCTTCAATCATCTTGGTCGCTCTCCTCTGGACTCACTTTAGGTTGTCAACATCCTTTTTAAAGTGCATAGAAGTGGACACAGTACTCCAGGTGGGGTGGTACTATTACTTCCCTTGACCTAGACACAATGCTTCTATTGATGAAACCAAGAATCACATTGGCAGCGGGTATCCACAGGACCCAGGAGCATGAAGGAAGGTGAGGACAGATAGAACCGGAGCAGAGTTACTATATGAGTAGCAGGATTTCAGACCAAACTGAAGTAGGAGCCACAAGCTTTGTTGCTGAGGTAAAGGTTTGTGGGCAGAAGCAAGTTCTAATATAGCCCAGCCCTCAGACTCCACAGGTGACACTCCTGAGGAGCTCATTAAGTGTTTCAGGGTGAGGGCCCAACTAGAGCAATGTGCTGCCACAGGAGCAGAGCTGATCCTGAGCATGCTAGTGTTAGAAAGTTCAAGCATGGCCCTGATCTTGACAGTGGGAGTTACAGTTCAACAAGATATTGAGAACCACAGGTTGCCCATTCATGACAAAAATTTGTGGGTCAGTTTTGTGCTTTCTGAGAGCATCAGTGTAACAGGCATCCATACAATAATAAGATGCATTAATAGATCTTAGAAAAATGAGATGGTATTTGCAGGAATGAAAGCAAAGGATGGCCCAAAACGATTTCTGCTGTTCTTCTGTATTGGTTACTATCTTATATACTGGATGTTCATCTTAAAAGGGTCTGCTGTTTCCCCTCCTCTAAATGACCTGGAAGCACAGAGTTGGTTTGATTATGCTGCAGTTTTTGATAATTGAAGCCTGCATTTTGGAGCTTTGGTTGTGTTATGCTGTTATAAATAGTAAGGATAACATTGTGCCAGGATTATGCCAGTAGCATCATTACTATGCAAAGCTATTTCTTTTGAATTTGGCCTTGTTTTTGTCTCTAACCTTCCCTGTATGTAGCATATGACCTCTCTTTGGATGAAGGAATTATTCAACCGAAATTCACTCTGATAGGAGACCTTGACTGTAACATTGTTCAGGCTTAGTATAGCCTGTCTATTCTGAAAAGCTAAAGGCATCATTTCCTGAGAACTGTAGCTCTGTTCAGGCACTCACTACTGTATCTTAACTGGTGAGTAGAGAAAGAAGCTTGCCTTGATCCTTTTTGAGCCTTGTGTTCATGAGTTGAGGACTAAATCCTAAACCCCCCAACAATACAGAGTCCTCTCAACACATATCTTTTCCCAAACCCTGAAAAATCAGGTTCTTCAATTGTTTGGACATGTCCACCATGTGCAAGCAGCTGTTCTCACCAGCCTTCATTCTCCAGATGCAAAAACTGGGTCAGAGGGGGCAGGCTCAGTTTGTCTTATGATTAAAGGTAATGTTTTTATGGAACATCTGAGTCATAATTATGATATAGACCTCAAAGGGCAGGCATTCAAGAGGCAGAGTGGTGGAGTATCCATTGCTGAGATATCCACTCGTTGTGCATGCCTCTTTGCTTAATCTATTTGGCACAAAAAAGCTGGCTATTTAATTTATTTAGTTATTTATTCAATTTCTATACCACCCCTCTGACTTATGGACACCACTCCAATGGTTCTTTTAAGCATAGAAACGATTTGTCGTAATAGGCTTTCAACATAGTTTGTTTTGTCTGCGAAGATTCTCAGTCATCCAGGTGAGTTTATCTGGAGGTTGAGGTGGTGGGCTCAGGCATAGTCTATCTGCTACTTATCAGGCTGTGCTTTCCAAAGTACCCAGACAAATCAAAAAGCCTTCTCCACCAACGCCATAGCTAATGACCCATTCTTGATAGGTTTCAGCACCTTAGGCCATTGTTCACCTTAAAGCTATGGATATTATTGTCTCCCTAATGAGCCTATTCAGGCCATTGTTCATCTTATGAGCCTAATTCAAATCAGGGTGACAAGAGGTCAAAGCTGACTATAAGATGGAGGACTTGCACTAGCTGTATTCAGACCGATGAAGCTGTTTGGATGAACAGCGAAACGTTTCTATCTCTCAAAAAAGAAGTCCAGTAGCCATGACTCAACTTCCACATAGTTTGTTTTGTTTTTCTATTCCATTCTTTCTAGATATAGAGAAGTGGTTCCCAACTGTGGGTTCCCAGATGTTCTTGCACTAGAACAGTCCCAGAAGCCTTCCCCACTAGCTATCCTGGCTAGAATTTCTGAGAATTGTCATCTAGGAACATGTGATAGCCCAGTAATTTAGAGAAAACTGATTTAGGGAACCACTGATTTATGGGACTTAGAAAAGCAGAGGCACTGTTGTTCAGGTCATGTATGCTTATCATCCCATAGCCAACTTTGTGCTAAGCATCGCCTCTCTAAAAGGTACTCAGCATTAAAATTACATAATTAAAAATACAGACATCAGCCCCCTAAAAACTACCACCACATGCCATTGGCTGTGGCCTGGAGAATAAATCCTTCAAATTTGTATCCCAAACTTTTGGGATTAAATACTTTTGACACAGCACCTCATGGAGGTGTCCCAGGTAAGAATAAAATTGATCCAATATTTCAGCCATCCTCCTCTGTGAAGCCCACACTGCGTTCCATATGTGATGTTTCATCAAAGATGGTTAGCTTGTTAAGAAATGTAAAAAGAAAGCAGGGACTGATTTCACTAACCAAATAAGTCTATTATCTGTGCAACACATGTGAAGAGGAAATATTAATTGCCTTAGTGAATTATTCAATAAAAGAGCAGACTAAAAACTCTTAACATGGACAGTATTCCAACCTCAATAGATACAAAGCAAAGGTTGTATAAATTTGGGGCAGAAACTCAACAGGATACATTTTAGTTATGTTAAATAGGCAAATCACCGATCACATTAGAAGAGTACTTAATATAATCCATCAAGACAACAAAAATATAGTTTTAACTTGTTAACATTAGATGTACTAAAAGTGATTAATCAAATTGACTGAGATCGTCTTTTCGGTTTTCTAGAAAAATTGGCATTTGGGAAACAATTTGTTGTTTTTGACTAACAAACAATAGAAATCATCTTCCATGTAAGTAATATAGATTTTCAATGTGCTCAGTTGCAAAAGACCACTTGCGAAAGTTGTCCCCTCTACCATTTTTTTCAAATTTCATGGAAATTATACTGATCAGGACCAATGGGATGATACGATTAGTTCATTGGATGACAACATTCATTCTCCCTTAACTGATCTGATCACAAATTAGCACTTGTTTGGTGCCATCAAGTCAGAAATGATATACAGTGGTTCAAATAGGGCTTTCAACGTGAGATATATAAAGAGTAGTTTCACTAGTTTTAAACCTCCATGAGTTTCCATGGCTGAGCAGGGATTTGAAGAACCCAGGCCTCCTGATTCCTAATCCACCATTCTATCTACTATTGGCACCTCAAATAAGACCTATTAGCTATGAAAGACATGGCAGAAGATTTCTAAAAACACACACTATAGCATGTGTTGAAGCCACCCAATCTCTTCAGTACCAGATTAAAAGGCATACAGATCAGGGGTCACCCACCTTTTGCCCTTTAGGAGATATTCTGAACTGCTCCATCCACTCCCAGGTGTGTGATAAAGATTTCCAGATCTCTATGAAATGGGATATGCAAATAAATATGTGCTGCACCCTAACTGTGTGACTTATCCACTCAAAGTATATAGAACATATATTCTTCCACAATCACCATCAGAAACCATCTGGGTATGAGTTGTTTTGCTCTTGCAATTACATCCTTTGATCAGTGGGAAAAGGGGGGGGAACCATCCTCTTCCTAAGGCATATCGAGCAGCAGGCTAAAGGATTGCACCCTTAGTCTTTTGTACCACTTTTGATGTTCCCTCGCCTGAATTCAAATTGCTGACATGGCTTTTAAGTCCACAATGCGAGGTCACATGTGAAAGATTCATTACATAGTTGCTCTGCCTCAGGGCTCAACAGCATCTCCTTGCCCCACCTCAAAGTAATTCTGGAATTGGAGAAATACCCCAGCACTGTGCCATGTTGGCACGTTTGCATGGAAAGTATGCACATGTGGAGATTGTGTTAGGGAGGCAGCAGCCACGTCCTCTTCAGATGGTCACTGTTATATGTGCAACATATGAAATGGAGAGGGACGGGGATAGTGTGTTGTGGGTGTTGCGGTAGTGGTGATGGGGCATCTTGACACACTTAGATTATAGAGCTTAAATCTCTCCTCATGAAGTGAGTAGGTAGTTCCAGGGCTCCAATTATGTTTAGCTTCTTTTCAGCTAAAGCAGTTTATCTACTTAATTTGCCAAGATGTTACTGTAATATGGACTCATACGGAGCTAATGGACCATTCACAACCTCTAAATGTTCTTTCTACCACTTGTCTTTCTTCCAATTACTATTCAAACTCTGAAAGAATTAAGCAATTCTTGCTTTGGTTCGGTCACTTAAAGGCTTGTGATGTGAAGTCCGATATGCCTCCCTCTTGTCTCCTTTGTGTCTGTTTTGCTTTTGCCGCCAATTTCACCCATCTGAAAAATATTGCCCAATTTAAGGGTGGTCTGCAAGAGATTTATTCAGGGTTCATGACATTTGCTGTAGGGGAATGCTTGCAACTTCAGAGATACTATGCACTAAACTCTAAATATCATCATGGATCCAAGAATTTTAAGTTAATAATTTTGCCAATACATGTCTTCAAATTTGGTGGTGGGGGGGTGGGCTTGGTCCTTGAAGTATAAAAAGCTATCCTTTAAACCCTTTGATATTACAAAGAGTCAATTCCTTTAGCCTTTAGTTTTGGCGCAATAGGTCACAAACACATGAAACTGGAAGACCCCAAACGGCAGTGGCTCTGAGCCCAGAGAAGATGATATTAGATGCTGATCAAAAAGAAGAAAAGAAGGAGGTGGAGGAGAGGTGGAAGGGAGGAAGTAGAACCCAAACATGATTTAATATACAGGGATTCAAAGGCATCTTTTTAAGAATTAAGCAATACACTGTTCCCTGCCTGGGTGGCTGACCTTTTGCTTTCGGTCCTATTAGCCTGTTAAAAAAATAATATCAATGCCTTCCCATCCTGAATGTAAGGAAGTGAGAGAATGTTGGAAAACATTATTTTAGAAAAAGGAACAAAATTTACATTGGTCTCTGGTGCAGATGCCTTATTACACCTTGTCTCCATGTGGGGTGAATTCCATTTTTGTGTGTAGATGATTGTAGATGAAAGCTAATGATACCTGATTTCTTTTATTGGCCTTTTTTGTGCTGATATATTTATAGTGATAAATAATGCAACAATGTCACAAGCCCAGCCACAATGAAAAGGAACAGCCTATATATCCTGTTAATCCACTGGTTTGGAGGGAACCAGTTCTAAAGGGAATCTTAAATTCTAAAAGGAATTTGGCACTGCTAAGTGCTATGGTTCCCATATGCCTATTGGCACTCATCCACCGCAAAAGAATGGGTTGTCACCAGCCTTTCCCTCCTCATTCCCTCTAAATGTCCTCCGTCATTTTTTCTGCACTCAGTTTAGTAACACCTTAATTAAAGAGCTTTGATCACTTTATATAAGCCCTGTTAAACTTTTGTCTCTCTTTCATTTCCTCTGGCAAAGCAGAGTTGGCCTATTCATACATTATCAATTCCCCAAACTCAGATATATAGCATGTGAGAGATTGCAAAGAAGGTGCAAACAGGATAGCATTACACTCTGGCAATCCTCTACTGGTACAGACTCCCTTGAGGATCATATGCAGTTCAACTGGCATAAAATAGAACAGCCTCGGCATGCTGTGAACCCACTGTGGGGCCAAGAAATTAGATATCGTTTACATAAAGAATCTGAAACATTAACTGACTGAGCCTTAGAATAGCCTTCCAACATGTGATGGTATGTGATTTGAACAAATTCATGGCACTGAGGAGATGATATATTCTCAGTGTTGTGTTAGGAATGAACCAGGTGGGTCATCCCCCCCACCCCAGCATACGTGCACTGATTATGCAGTAATACTGGAATTGTTTTTCTCTATGCACTGCAAATCTCAAATTGGTACCATCAATGAAAACTGGTGACAAACACTACTGGTGGCTGTTGTTTATTTGTTTTCACATTTGATCCAGTTGGGGTTTGGGAAGCATCACCATCTTTGATAAGAAGCTTCAATTGCTGCTAGTGGTAATCAGGGGAATATCTACTATGAAACTAATAAAGCTTAAACTTCAGGGCCTCTAATTCTAGAGGTGCCCAAGAAGTGACTTCAGTCCACATTTTTTAAAAAACATGACATCTGTTGTAGAACAAACTTCACTGAAGAAAATAATAGTAGTTATCCAGACTTCACTGCTAGCTGTGAAGCCCCCTTTCCCATAACAAGCTTCAGACCCAAAATGTAGGTCTACCACTGGTGGTAGTCCACTAAGAAACAAAAACAAATGAAACCCAGCATAAATAATCATTTATAAAATTGTTTTAAGGCTTTCCTCAGTTTTTGTGTTCAAATAATCGGTATGAAACATGACCAATTTCCGATGGAGATTAGGAGTGGAGTGGGTCTCTTCTATGAAAAGATTGGAAACATTCAATGCTAGTGCTTATCTACTAAACCATCATCAATATGCCAGTGACACTCTATTCTGTGTCACTGTAGCAACCAGATCAGAAAAGACCAGGCGTGTTCTGAACGCGATAATGAGAGAAACAAAGGACATTAAACTAGACCTAGATTTTGACAAGATGGAAGATTTGGAGTGGATGGTTCCCAGGCAAGGGAGCTGGGCTTCCTTGCTGTTTTACATGTGGTTCAATTCCTTAAAAAGAAAAGGCAGGTATAGTGAGTAGAGATGGGCACGACCAGGAAAAATGACATTTCGAGTTGTCGTGTGTTGGAGCCGGCCCGTTTCGGCTTGTTTCCGTTCATCGTGAAATTTTTCAAACATTTGTCATTTCGTTTGTCGTTTGTCATTTCTCGTTAGTACTGGTTTGGGGGGGTAGGGTAGCGGGCTCCTGGAGGCACCTCTCTGGGGTGGGTGCCTCCTCTGGCCCGCTACGAAGGGAAGGCATTTAGCAGGCTCCTGGAGGCACCTCTCTGGGGTGGATGCCTCCTCTGGCCCGCTACAAAGGGAAAAGGAAGGCTACATGACCGTGTAGCCATTGCGTACCAAGTGGCACTGGCAGAGGCACCTCTCTTTTGGGTGCCTCTAGCTCACTAAGAAGGACAGTATACTGGCGTACAGAGTTTTTTGGAACTTTGGACTGGTGAGCGAGGTGAAAGAATGCCTCTGCTGGGCGCCCTCTGGCTCACTAAGAAGGGAAATGTACTTGCGTGTAGTGCAATGCGAGTACAGATCTGGCTTAGGGTTGGGGTTAGGGCAAGGGCTAGGCTTAGGGTTATTATGGGTAAGGTTAGGGTGAGTTAGTGGGCTGCACCTCTGGGTGCCTCTGACCCACTAAGAAGGACAGTGTACTGGCGTATGGGTTAGGGTTAGGGTTAGGGTTATAGTGGGCTTTTTATGCCCGACTGGCACATCCCAGAAGTCTCAGTCAAAACCTGGCTAAGTGGCCATGCGATTGTTGGAATGGCTCCAAAAATTTGCATGGTCCCATCCCATGGCCAGCCCATCATTGCGCAGGTGTAAAAAAATAAAAATAAAAATAAAATAAAATAAAATAAATGGGATTGGAGACAGACGTTTATTGCAAGAAAAACCCACTGCTGCTACTGTAAAAATTCAGGCAGTTAAAATACCTAATTTTCACATGTTTCTGTGTGGTGCTTTGATGGGTTTTTGGACCACGATTTCAAAAAAAAAAATTGCGATCGCCATTTTGGATCCCCCACACCGCATGGCATGGTGAGACGATGAGGATGCCCCCCACCAGAGCAGCCGGGGACCCCCCCCAGAAACCACCCCTCTGGTAGGTGCCCTCACTCAGGCAGGCATATTTTCGCCTGCTTTTTTGGCCGGGAATCAGGTTTTTTAAAAAATCTTTTTTTCTGTACTGCTTGGCATTGCGCGATCTCCGTGATGCCATGAACGACAACGACAAATCAGACCCAATTTTTCTTTTATCGGTTCGAGTTCGAGTTCTGACGGCTTAACTGTTGTTACCATTTCCGTTGCGTAATGGAAACGAGGAATGGAAACGGAAATGAGAATTTCGCCAAGTCGTGCCCATGTCTAATAGTGAGATGTAATCCAGAATTCATCAGCATTCTGTCACCTTTCCTGGCCAGTGCACATACTGGTAAATTCACAAGTGATACTACCCCTTGCACTTTGTCCCAAAGTTGCAGCTGGTGTGGAATACAGCACCTAGATTTTGAGCAGCCACACCCATCTTACACTGGAAATTGTCTTTTAGCTAAGGACTAAGTTGAACATACTGATGATAGGCTATAATGGTATGAGAAACTTGTAACCAGATTCCTTGATTATCATCCTCGCTCATGTCTGTGAAGTTTCTCAGTCATCCAGGTTAGGTTATCCGGAGGTTGAGTCATGGCAACTGTGAAAGTCACACCTCTGCAAGGACCCTTGTTTCATGGTTATGGGAAGGGCTGCAGAGGTGTGACCTTCACACACCCCTAACCATTAGCCATCTAATGAGGTTATTCAGACCAGGTTGAAGTGAAACTAATCTGAAGTCTAAATTGGAGGTCTCTTATCAACCTTCCTCAGACTGAAGTGACTTGGATGAGTAGCAAACTGTTTTGACCTAACAAGAAAATAAGTCCACTATGAGAGAAGAACGTCTTCTCTCATACACCAATGACAGCATTCTAGGCACCTGTTATTGGCATATCTTTCCACAGTGGCTTCCCCCCCTTGACTGTGCTGCCAGTTCGTGTTTGTGTCATGATTTCCTGACTTTGAATTATTTATGTGAGTTTGAGGTAATATATTTTGTACTTTAATATCCTTACTCTAAACTCCTCCAATATTTTCTTTTCTTTTTCTACTTGTGGTAAGTGGCTTCAAAACTTCAAAACTGAATAAATTTCTTGAAATTTTTCAGGACTGTTTCAAATATGGTGCATTAAGAAGGAAACATATATTATTTCAGGTATGCATAGGAATGATCACCCTTTCTCATTCCCTAAACAGCTTAAAGCAATCTCTGAGTAACAATGGTCCTGCTGTTGGCAACCTTGAAGACAAAATAATATCTCTAAAACAGAAGCCAAAGCCTGCTTCTTGCAATTAAGGTCTCTAAATGGGGATCTAAAGGAATGGCATGTGTTCTGTGCAGAAGAAAGAATCGCTTGTTAAAGTCAAAGGAAAGACAGTTTTCCTCCAGGCATTGTTAGCAAATATCAGTACAAAAGAACCACTCTAATTATGTTCACTAAGGAAATGAGGGGCAAATATGTGGGTCATGATGCCAGGCAAGGGATGAGCTGAATGATATCAAGGGCATGGCAGAACATGTGCCTAGGGAAATAAGATTTATGATTCTCAACAGGTGTCTCATAATTTGTAGCTGATTGAGATTTACAATACTGTATTAAGCCCAAAATGCATATTTTCTGAATTTTCTCCAAAAGAGCCGTTGTGTCACATTGAGGCGTGTTGTACTATTCTGACCTGGTGAACCTGATCACACCTTAATCAAGGACTATCATATAAAATAGAATCACTTCTGATTCTATTTTAAAAAAGAATTATTAATATATCATTGTTGTCTTTTTCAGATTAATGGCTTAAAGAAATAAACAGTAGAGATGGGCACAAAATGAAAATATAGCATTTTGTCTTGTTTTGTTTTTCCTTTCCTTTATTTTCATTTCATTATTAACATTTTTAAAAGTTTTTGGGAACAAAATGAAACAAAACAAAATGATTTATGCTATAAAATGGCTCCCCTGGGTCCTAGAGCCACCAAACATCCTTGGACTCTTCTCTGTAAGCCCTCCAAATTTGGAGAGGTTTGGGGTTCAGGGAGCTGAGTTATTATACTCCAAAGTGGATCCCACATTGAAAAAGAAGAAGAGGAAGAATGCTGTTTTAAACTCAAGCCTCTCTGTGCTGTGGAATGAGAAGGAGGGGAGATGATTCTGTTCAGTTCTATCTTCACTTGCCTTTGAGCACAGGCAGTCAGGGCCATAAATTTTCTCTTGCTCTTTCAGAGTGTGGAACTGGGTTTTTAATTGCTTTATTGCTTAGCAATCCTTCCAAGCAAGACCTCACCTCTGCTCCCTCTCATTCTGCAGCACAGAGAGGCTTGAGTTTAAAACATTTTCCCTCTTCCTCTTTTTCAATGGGGAACCATTTTTGGAATTTAATAACTCAGCCCCTTGAACCCCAAACTTTTCCAAATTTGGAGGGCTTAAAAGGAAGATTCAAAGGAATCTACCCACCAAATTTGGTACCTGTAGGATAAATCGTTTTGTTTCTAGAGCCAAAAATGGTGTTCTACTCTTTCATTTCATAATGAAACAATTCATTACACAATGAAATGATGAAACAGCATTTCATTTTTTTTTGTGCCCATCTCTAATAAACAGCTTTATTTTTCCTACCCTCTCCTTTGTAAGACCATTGGTTCAACTGATCCAAGCACTCTCCACTCCGTCTGGCAATTATTGTCCAGGTTTTCAAAGAAGATCCTTTCCTAATCCCGCCTTGAGATCTCAGGTAGTATCCCAGCCAACTTTGCCTGCTCCTGCTTGGCTTCTGAAAAAAGATGAGATGGGGAGGGTGTTAATGAGGTATAATGCCCAGCACTGCCAAAGGTGCCTATTGCACCAAAAGGAACCAATTTAAGGATGCACCAGAGCACATCCTTTCCTTGTGGTTCACTAAAAACAAAAAAGAACATTTTAGGCCCTAGTACACTGGTTGCAGCTGTAGGGGAGAGAACAGGCACCTCAGGGGCAACATGAAAAAGCAGGTGGGTGCAATTTAAGGACATTGCAAGTGCCTGGCAACAGAATGAATTCTTGTTTATATGATACATTTATATGTGGGTACATTCTACAACAAAGTGTGCCTTTGGGCAGACAGGAATGCCCATGTGAGACCCAACAGTTTCCAGGTTACCTTATTCCACCCAATAGCTCATTTGATACTACTGATGCTTTCACTTGATCAGAAAAATAACTTGTGTTGGATGTGACTAGGTTTTATGTGCTGTGCAATACAAAGGAATCACCTGTGGCACACGAGGATTTCTGGATCATACCCATTATTTCTACATCATAGTCACCAGATGTCTCCAGCTACTTGGAATTTATAGTGCAATCCTAAATCTGCAGTGAATAAGTTACTTGTTTGGAATGGATTTTCCACAGCTGGCTGACTCCACATAAAAATGTAGTTATTTTTCAAATGCCATCCTAATTATTCATGTCTATTTCAGTTTGGAATTAAATGACATAAAGTTAAAAAAGAAAGAAAAAGAACACTGGTTGGTACTGTAGGATAAGCAAATTTAAATAGCAATTTTCAACCCCAATGTCACCTCACCATTCTGCAATACAATAGCAGCTGTGCTGCTTTTTTATGTGTTTACCTGATAATTAAAA
The DNA here is from genome assembly GCA_029282475.1 of Phrynocephalus forsythii. Lineage (NCBI taxonomy): Eukaryota > Metazoa > Chordata > Lepidosauria > Squamata > Agamidae > Phrynocephalus > Phrynocephalus forsythii. Next base: position 92,982,181 of record JAPFRF010000005.1, on the reverse strand, counting down.
AGAGGGGATCTTTCCAAAATCTTCTTAATTATATTGCCATAAATATATTCTCTAATAAAATGTAATACATCTTCCACTTCATTATCTCTCACACAGCATACCTATCTGTTGCTGTTGTTATGTGCCTTGAAGTTATAACTGACTTGCTGCATGCATAATTCGGCTTTCACTTACTTCACAGTAAGTGAGGTATTAAGGAGTGGTCTTCCCATGGCTGAGCAGGGATTTTATTTATTTATTTATTTATTTATTAAGCTTACATACCGCCTGTCTTCCCGAAGGAACTCCGGGCGGTTTGAAACTGAAAAAAAAGAGAAAAAATAAAATCAAACAATTAAATAAAACAATTTAAAAAACAAGAGACAATCAAAAAACCAAAAAAGCTGGTAAATAACAGATGGTGAGGGGAAAAAAATTTTAGTCACCAAACGCCTCTCGGAAAAGCAAGGTTTTTAATGCCTTCCGAAAGGCTGGCGGGGACTCTGCAAGGCACACTTCGCTGGGGAGGTGGTTCCACAGAGTAAGGCCAGCCACAGAGAAGGCTCGGGTACAGGTGGATGTTTTTCGAGCCTCCCTGGGTGTGGCCACCCGCAGCATGTGCGCCTGTGACAACCTAGTGAACCCAGACCTCCTGCATCCTTGTCTGTCACTCCATCCACTATGATACACTAGGTATCCCATACTTTGCTATTACCCTTGAATTAAGGCAAATCATTTTCTTTAAGAAAACAATATGGGGAAGGATTCAGAAGCCTTCTTGAAAATATGTTAATGCTCTGACTTGTTCTTGACAAGCCGAATACAGTACGACTCCCGCATCCACTGATTCATCAACTGTGGGTTCAGTTATCTGCGGTTGGTGAGCAGTGGGTGCAGAGGAAGATATTTCAACTTTAGATCAGTGCTTAGCTTTGGTAATGAACTGTATGAGGAAGAACAAATTGAAACTAAACCCAGACGAGACAGAGCTGCTTCTGGTCAGTCAAAAAGGAGATCAAGAGATAGGGATGCAACCTGTACTGGAAAGGATTACTCCCCAAGTAAAAAAAAAAAGAGGTGCATAGCTTGGGGGTGCTCCTGGAATCATCATTGAGCCTAGATGCCCAGGTCAGGTGGGGTAAAAATATTCAAAATAAAAAATAAAATAATATGAAAAAAGAAAACTTATGGATACTGAGCCCTCCTTGCCATTGCTGCTGTGCACCAGCTGCCCTCTTGAGGGGTGGGGTGGGGACTCAAGAGGACCCACCTGGCCAACTGGCCTTTGAACTTCATGCTCAGGTCCTGGTGGTGGACCAGAAGTTTGAGCTTGAGTGGGAAGTTCAAGACTTCAAATCTACCACCTGGGACCCCAGCAGGAAGTTCAAAGGCCAGTTGGCCAGACTCATCCTCTTAAGTCCACACCCCTCCGGAGGGTGGCTGATGTGGTACTTTTTCTCCCCCCACCCGGGCCTTGCCACTGCTGTCACACACCAGCCACCCTCCAGATGGGTGGGGTGGGGATTTAAGGAGACCTGCCTGGCCAACCAATCTTTGAACTTCCCATTCAGGTCCCATGTGGAGGACTGGAAGTTTAGAACTTCCCATTTGAGCTCAAACTTCCAGTCTTCCACCTGGGACCCAAGTGGGAAGTTCAAAGGCAGGTTGGCCAGGCTGGTCCTTTTAAGTCCCCACCCCACCCCTCAAGAGGGCAGCTGGTGCACAGCAGCAATGGCAAGGAGGGCTTGGCATCCGTAAGTTTTCTTCCTCCCCCTTGCTGCCACTGCCGCTGACCCTGCAGGCCAGTCACTGAACCTGGTGGCAAAGACGGTAACTGGCCAGCAGTGGCAACAAGGAGGGCTCGACAATGGTAAGTTTTCTTTCTCCCTCCTCACCACCACTGCTGGGCACTGTTTGGGGAGGTGTTGCAGGCAAAAGCTTTCACCCCAGCAGCCCACCAGCCCTGTTGCTGCTATTATCCTTGGATAAGTGTATGCTTTTATCTGAGGATTTCACTATCCGCAGAGGGTCCCGGAACTGATCTCCCACAGATACAGTGGTTCTACTGAACACAGTTTCATAAGTGCTGGGGAGGGGTACAGTCTTCTTTCTTCCCTCTGCTCTTCTCTCCCTCTTTATCATCTCTCTTCTTTGTGGCTGGCCTTTCCTTGCAGCTCAGTGCTTGTTGAGTCCTCTTCTCACTCTCTTCCCATCATTTAATAAGTAGCAAGGGTTTTCCCCCTTTATCCCTCTAAACTGTTTAATGGCTTGGGGATGTGGGGGTGGGTTGTTCCTGCAAAGAGAATTGGAACATGAAGGTGCCAAATAAGCAGCTCTGGAGAAATTAATATCCCTAGTTCAACTACACCATTATCTCTAGGGAAAGTCATGGAAGTCTGCCACACGAGTGAAGATGCTATTGCGGACTGCAGAAGTGTTTAATTAACTAAATATAATCAATGCATTATTTAGAAAAGAAAAATCCCAAACCCTGAATTCTACATCCCTACAATCCCCTTAACATTCATGGCAAAATAAGGGGAAATTCATAGAAATATGCTTTAGTTAGCAAAATAATGCATACATTAAGAAATATGCATGCAAAAGTATTATTTGTGCATATTAAAGATATAAAGAGATTTTTGTGCCAGGAATTTAAACAACATATTTCAAAAAGCATGGGAAGAAAATGCCGGTGAGATTCAGACCAGAAAAAGAAAATAAAAAAGATGAAAGAAACATGATGCTCGAAGCTTTTTTTCTGTTAACAGGGAAGGAATAGAGAATCCAGCTGGAAAGCTTTATGCATCATAATTAGAGATGGGCACGAATAAAAAAATGACATTTTGGTTTTTCGTTTTTCGTTGCGGGTCCATTTCAGTTCGTTTTTGTTTTTCGTGAATTTTTTGAAAAAAATTGTTTCATTTTTTCATTTTTTGTTTTTCATTTTTACCTGCTTTTTGCATGACTTAAAGCATTTCCGTGCGCAGATGTCCCCCAACGCCCCAGACCAGAGGGAAAACACTAGAAAAATGATGCTGGCAGAGACACAGTATAGACTAGGTACGCAGGGAGGCTGCAAAGGCAGCAGCGGGCATTGCCCAGGGCGTAAGGCAGCAGCAGAGTGACTGCACTGTGGGGCAGGGGAGGGTACTCACCGAGAGGTACACACGCACACAGGGAGCTGCAAGAGAAATCTCTTCTTTCTCTCCCCTAAGAGCCAGGCTGCAGCCAGCAGGAACACAGACACACACACCTGCCTGCCTGGCCTAAAGTAACGAGTCGCAGAGACAGCAATCCCACCCTTTTTTTTTGTAAAATATTTTTTTATTTAATTTTATACTACATACAAAAAAATAACAGATAACAATTAACATACAAGTGTACCCCTACCCCCCGGGACCATCCATGAGTTCTTCTTTTAACTCCGTCTTCTGTTTTTCTAGTATTCTTCTTAAAGTCTTCTTCTCCAGAACTGTCTTGAAGTGTTCGTCGACTCTTTTCCCTTCCCTTCAACTAATACAAAGTCTATAAATTTTCCCCAAATGTCATAAAAATGTCTTTTTTCATTTCTCCTCGTTTAACTTTTAGGCTACAAGACAATTTATCGTTTATGGCTATATCCCAAAGTTCGTTATACCAATCTTCCATCTTGAGATCTAATTTGGATTTCCAGTTTCTTGCTATAATCAATCTAGCAGCTGTCATAAGATTTGCTAATAGCTCCTTTGTTATAATATCATAATCTTTACTAGTTAACAATGATAATAGTGCTGTCTCTGGATTGCAATCAATATCTAACTTAATCATGTCACTAAGCTCTAAAAAAAAACCCTTTTCCAGAACTTTTGAACTATTTCACATTCTCACCAGAGATGCATATATGTACCTATCTTTTTTTCACATTCCCAGCACATCTTAGAGTATTCAGCATTCATTCTGTTCAGCCTAATTGGTGTTAAGTACCATCTAGAAACCAGTTTAAGATAATTTTCTCTTATCCTAACCGATAATGATCTCAAGATTCTCATATTCCAAATTTTCACCCAGACTTCTTTCTTTATCTCTACGTTAAGATCTTGATTCCAGAGCACTCTCAGAGAATCTAACTCCTTCACTTCCGATGAATCCCCTATTATTTTATATATTTTACGTACTATTCCTTTCTCTATATTATCCTGGTTAGATTCCAGCGATAGTAAAAACTGTTCAAACTTTGTACATTCTCTAATTTGACTGTTTCTTCTGACCCAGTCCTTTGTCCATTTTCCTAACTGGATGTAGTTTATCCATATTATATCACTAGATTGCAGGATGTTTTTTATGTCATGGGTTGATCTAATTTTAGCCATCCAGTCTTTTAATCTAGCTATTTTCTTAGCTTTAAACAGTTCTAAATAATGCTTCAAATTTGTAGGAATATTTTCCAAGTCTGTTACTAAACATAATGGGGAGCCCTTCGGTGACAAATTTTTTCTATATGTTCTCCATGTGGTCATTAAACCATTCAGGAGGGGATTCTCAAACTTTACTTTGTTTTTAAAATCAGAAAACAAGAATTTATTTATTTCCCCCTTTATATCCAATGACTCTTGCTCCCACCATATTAACTTATCCGATTTGAATAAAATTTCCCCCAAACAACTGATTTGATTAGCTATATAGTAATTTCTTAAATTGGGTATACCCAATCCTCCTTCTTTTTGGGATCTATACCACAAACTTTTATTTATTCTTGATTTTTTCCCCACCATTGCAGAACCTATTTATCATGTCTTGAAGAGTTTTAAGTTCCTTTTCAAGAAACTGAATGGGCAACATTCTGAATATAAAATTGATTTTGGGTAGAATTTTCATTTTTACCAATGTTATTCTACCAAACCAAGATAAATTCAGTTTAGAATAGTTTAGTAATCTATTTTTCAGTTCTCTCTTTATAGAATTCTAATCCTAAATATTTAATACTTTTTCCAGATTTCAGTCCAATGTTTTCAATTATCTTAAGGTCTTCTCTTCCATAATTAAACAGTAAACTTTCTGATTTTTGCCAATTTACACATAATCCAGTTATTTCCCCAAATTCTTCTAGATGGGTTTTTACTCTTTGGATACTCTCTATTGGGTCTAAAATTGTCAATAGAGCATCATCTGCAAATAGACTTATTTTTGTTGCCCCATCTTTCCCAATACCTTTAATGGATTTGTCATCCCTTATAGCATTTGCCAGGAGTTCTATAACAATACAAAAGAGAACTGGAGAAAGAGGACATCCTTGTCTAGTTTCCCCGGCCTAGGGTAATTTGTTCCATCATTAACTATTATTGAGGAAGTACCCTCTGAGTATAATTGATTTATTACTCCTAAAAAAAGTTTCCCGAATCCCCATTTTTCTAGCAGAATTTTTAATGTAGACCATTGAACACAGTCAAAGGCTTTAAAAAGATCTAGAGATAACATGCCTGCTTTAATAGTACTTTTTCCCATTTCATAAAGAACATTCAAATTTCTTCTTATAATGTTTGCCATTTGTCTTCCTTTGATAAATCCACATTGATCCTCTTTAATGTATTTAGCTACAAATTTATTCATTCTTTTAGCCAGGATTGCAGTAAAAATCTTAGCATCTTGATGTATTAGGGATATTGGTCTATATGACCCGATGTCCATTAAGTTTTTATTGGCTTTAGTTATTAAAATGGTTAAGGAGTGGGTCCAGGACCTCGGGGCTTGCTCTCCTTCCAGTATTTTATTATATAGCTTTTTTAGTTTAGGTATTAATGCTACTTTAAAAAGTTTATAAAATTCAGGTCCCAGACCATCCACTCCAGGAGTTTTATTATTCTTTAATTTATCTATTACCTCACCTATCTCTATCTGTAATAGGTTTCTCCATTTCCAACATATCTTCCTCTTCCAAAACCCTCTTTAAATTTTTAGTAATGTATTTTTCTATATCTTCCTTGGACTTGTTTTTTGCTGTATATAGAGACTGGTAAAACACTTGTATGGCTTTTAATTTGTCTTTCATTTGTATACACATCTTGCCTGAGGAATCTTTTATATTCCCTATCGTGTTTTTATCTCTTCTTTTCTGAGCTAATCTGGCTAAAACTTTTGAGTTTTTATTGCTGTATTCAAAAAAATTTCTTTTTAAATAAAGTAGATTTCTTTGTGCTTGTTGTAATTCTAAATTGTCTCGTTTTTTTTTTTTTTTTGCTTTGATCTGCCTCAATATCTTCTTATCGTTATGTGGGGGTGCCTCTAAAGGCTTTGATAAAATATATTTAGACAGCCTGCCATTATAGGACAAATATAGCAAAAGCCTACGCTTAGTTGATATGCAGCTATGTTCTGTAATTGCCTACATCCAGTTAATATGTAACCATGCTCTACGCTGGCCTCAATACCCACGCATCCACCTGCTTGCACCTGGTCAATGATACAATGCACCGTCAGAAGATAAGCACCGATAAGAATGGCGCAGGCGCGAGGATGATTGTTCCACGTAGCGACACGCAAGCGTACAATGCGAGACCAATCACAGACTGACAAGTATACACACATGATTAGCTTAGCCCGACACATGCGCAGAGCAATGGTTATGTAGGAGTTCATGTAGGTGATGAAATGTATCTTTGCAATGAATAAATAAAGCGCTGGTTGGTGCTGAGAGAGGTCAGACCATCTGGCTTCTTCAGAGCTCTCCCAGTCCTGTACTACAACGATCGTTCCCGTCTCTCATTGGGTGGTGCCTGCTGGCCAGGTTTCATCTAAACCTTCATCCGGACCGCAACATGTGGTGACCCCGACGTGATTCTTGTGGAGCACAGCAGAACCTTGGACAACGCAATAAGATGGCGGACGGCAGCAGCCCTCTGGCGTTTTGGCACCTCAGCGTCTTGGGTTTTCTTCTGTCATTTTTCTTTTTGCTGCCGTGTGGACTAGTTTTTTATCTTTTTTAATGCCTTTGGGTTCGCCAGGGGCGTGCTTGGGTTCGCCAGGGGCGTGCTGGGGAGTGGAGGATTTACCTTTTCTATCCTTCTTCGGAGGTTTGAGCCCTCTTGACAAGCTCTTGCCGTACGCTGCGCTTCGCATGCTATGCCGGCTGCCGAACCAGCATTGGAGCTGCTCGCTGGCCGCAAGCTTCTGGGAAACGGCCGGACCACGCCGAGTCACCAGTGTCCGCCTCTGAGTGTGGGTCGGTCCCTCCCGAACCAGCAGAGCCCTCCCTTGGTAGCTGGCCGGACTTCGCAGGGCCAGCAGAGCCCGTTCTCCATCTATTGGGCTCGCTCTCTCCCGGAGATTAAGCGGAGGATGCAAGCTATTTCACGCCCGTTCTTTCCGGCTTTTGGGACTTCTCTCGCCCCCCCGAATTCTTCAGCCCTGCTCACCCCCCTCGTGCCCCCCGTGGGGTTCCCAGATTGAGCGACCGGCCCGTCTGCAACGGCCTGGAAGGCTTGCAGAATGGGGCGGTGGCTGCCATCATGGGTTTTCCCTGCGGGGAGAAGCGGAGGGTGAACTGTGTTGCTGTGGCTGGGTTGCTCGCAGCCATTTCCATCCGCGGCGTGCGGCACTTCAGCCTGTCTGGACGTTTTCCACCTTCGCCCCTTGTCGAGAACTATCGTGTGGGGTGCCAGATGAGGTTCTCGGGCGACGGGTCGGTCGCCGGTGCTTGTGCCTCCGTGAGCCCTTCACCGGGTTGGGAACTCGGGTGGCTATCGGCCACCAGAGATGGGCTCTTGGTCATCTCAGCCCCCTGCCTGCTTGTAGAGATCTCTGTGGGAGCCGTAGTCCGGGCGGCAGACTGGCCGCAGTAGTAGGGGACATTCTTCCCCCCTCTGTCTCCACCCTGGAAGCTCGGACGGCATTTTCGGCCATCGGTGAGATCAATATGCTTCACCTTCTTTACCATCTGGAGACTCAGGTGGCGAGCTCGGCCACAGGCGCTCCGCGGAACTGTCTCTCTTCTGCGGGGCTGCCCTATTGGACTCTACAACCGCTGGCTGGCTGCCTTGTTGGGCCGGGGGCTACTTTCGATCTGCCCCCCGGCACCAGGGATAGCGGCGGCAACTCTAGGTCACTGGAAGAAGCTTTGGGTGACGGGTTTGGAAGGATTTGGACCGCGGGTGGGTTCATAGGGGGTTGGGGGGGCTGTTTGGACATCTTGGCCCCTCGCTTTTTCTTTTTTTTTTCTCTTTTTCTTTTTCTTTCTCCCTCCCCCCGCGGCCTCCCCCATGCCTGTAGCCCTATCTCCCTGGCCTTCCTGATAAGTTTTCAGTCGCTACTTCTACTTGGCCTTGGCCCCCTCCTCTCCCCTCCCTCTCTCCCTCCTCTCTCCCTCCCCAGGTGTGTTCAATCTGCCCTGACGGTGGACCCATATCGGTGTTACTTTAATTTGATTTTAGTTTATTTTGTTTTGGCTGTTATTCTATTTTATTATTATTTTTTGTTTATCCTACTACTATTGCTTGTTGTTTGTGGGTAGCCTAGTGACTTGTTGTCACTAGTTTGTATTTTGCTGTTAATTTGCATTTTATTGATTGTTGCGCTTTTGCATATATTTTTTTTTTATTATTGCAATAGTTTGTGTCATTGCTCCTATTTTGTTTATTGCTATTGTATAGTGTTGATTATTCTTATTTTTGGTGATTTGAAGTCTAGTACTGCATCTTCTGTTTGTTTTGTTAGCAGTAGTAGGTTTCTTTTTTCTTTTTTCTTTCTTTCTTTTTCTCGCCATGTTAGCAGGGGCTCATATTCCGACGGTGTCGGGCCGTGGGCGTTACGCTTGTAGTCGTTGGGTTTGTCAGACTAGAAGAACTCGGGTCAGGCAACTCGTGCCTGTCCCTCGTTCTGACCCCTCGGCTCTCTGCCACGTGCCCGGGAGTCCTACCACCAGCGCCCCCAACCTTCCCTGTATCCTGATGAATGCCAGGTCGGTACATAATAAAATCCCAATTATTTATGATACCATAGTGGAGGAGAAGCCCGACCTGGCGTTTATCACCGAGACCTGGGTGGGCTCGGAGGGGGGGGCTTCCATCTCCCTCCTATGCCCGCCCGGCTATCAGGTTGAGGGAGTGGGAAGGTTGGGGGGTCAAAAGGGGGGAGGGGCCGCTATTGTTTTCAGGGACTCTTTTTTGGTTAGCAGGGCCTCGACATTGGTTAGCCAGGGGTTAGAGGTACTTCACCTGTTGGTGGGACAGCGGGACAGATTTGGCATTGTGCTGGGTTACCGAGCTCCCCGCAACCCCGCACAATCCCTTCCAGAGCTCACAGAGTTCATTGCAGCTGCACTACTGAGGTCCCCACGGCTTTTGGTCGTGGGTGACTTCAATGTGCATGCGGGTGATGGACTCTCTGGGGTGGCTCTGGAGTTCATGGAATCCATGGCGTCCATGGGTCTGTCCCAGCATGTTTTATGCCCCACCCACAGGTCCGGTCACACCCTGGATCTGGTTTTTTCCTCCATGTCGGGGGACTCGTGTCTGGAGGTGGGGGACATTGTTCCCCTCCCTGTGTCATGGACAGACCATCACCTGCTCTCATTCTCCCTGGCGATCCCGGCCCCTCCCCGCGGGGACCTTCGGCCTTCAGTTCTGGCCCGCCCCCGCAGGCTTATGGACCCCCAGCGGTTCAGTGAGCTCTTCGGGGGCCTTCCTGGTGGTACGACTGGCGCTCCGGCTGAGGTAATGGCCAATCTCTGGCATGAAACAGCTGCCAACACCATCGACCGGATCGCCCCCAAGCGCCTCCTCCGTTGCCGAGCCCGGCCTTCCCCATGGTTCACGGGGGAGCTTAGGGCTATGAAGCAGGTTAGGAGAAGGCTAGAGCGCAGCTGGAGAAAAACCCGGACGGCGTTAAGTAAGGCTGCTGTTGATGCCCAGACTAGTCGCTACACCAACGCGATCAGGAGGCTCGAACATCTTTTAACTCCCTGAGAATTGCTGAGGCCTCGAACCGCCAGGCGGAGCTCTTCCGGGTGGTTCGAGACCTCAACAATCCTAGTCTGGCTAGGCCTCCTCCTACTGAGTTCAGTAGCGAGCAGTTTGCAGCCTTTTTTCGAACTAAAATAGAGGCCATCCGTGCCGGATTTGACTCCGGTTGCAGCGGCCCTGCCCCGCCATCCCCAGTCGCTGGTCCGCCTTCGTCGCCTCGGTTGGATGCGCTTGGGCCTGTTTCCGCTGTCGAGGCCTCCAAGGCTATGGCGCATTGTCGGCCTGCCTCCACCCCTTTCGACCCTTGCCCTGCCTGGCTAATTAGAGCTGCCAGAGGGACTATGGCCGAATGGGCTTCAGCCATCGCCACCGCCTCCTTCAGTGAGGGGGTCTTTCCCCCTCGTCTGAAGGAGACGGTGGTGAAGCCCATTCTGAAAAAACCTGGCCTGGCGGTGGATGACTTAACAAACTATCGTCCCATCGCCAATGTCCCGTTTATGGGCAAGGTGATCGAGAGGGTGGCGGCGGTCCAGCTGCAGTCATACCTGGAGGATCGGCAGTGCCTCGATCCTTGCCAGTCCGGGTTCAGGCCTCGTCGGGGTACCGAAACAGCTTTGGTCGCCCTGCAAGATGACCTTCTCCGGGCGGCCGACAGGGGTTGCTCTACCCTGTTGGTCCTCCTGGATCTGTCAGCGGCCTTTGATACCGTCGACCACGGTATCCTACTGGACCGGCTCTCTGAGGTTGGAATCGGAGGCACTGCTCGCAGTTGGCTCCGTTCCTTCCTGGAGGGCCGGCCCCAGTATGTTCAGCATGGGGGAGTTATCGGCCCCTTGGATTCTCCCTTGTGGGGTTCCACAGGGGTCGTCTCTGTCCCCCATGCTGTTTAACATCTATGTAAGGCCGTTGGCGGGGGTCATCAGGAGTTTTGGAGTCTGCTGTCATCAGTATGCTGATGACACGCAGCTCTATCTCTCCTTTAACACCTCTGCTGTGGAAGCTGTGGAAGTTCTCGACGGGTGCCTGGAGGCCGTCCTGGCTTGGACCGGGGCGAACAGGCTTAAGCTCAACCCCGAGAAGACGGAGGTTATGTTCTTTGGGAGCTCGCCATCTGGGTTCGGTGGCCCTTTTCCTCGTCTGGGGGATCCCCCTCCGGTTCGCGGAAAGGGTGCGGAATCTGGGTGTGCTCCTGGACCCGGCGCTTACCTTGGAGTCCCAGGTGGCGTCGGTGACCAGGTCCGCCTATTACCATCTCCGTCGGATCGCCCAGATCCGCCCGTACCTGGACGCGAACTCTCTGAGAACAGTGGTCCAAGCACTGGTGATCTCGAGGCTGGACTACTGTAACGCTCTCTACATGGGGTTGCCCTTGAATCTTCTCCGGCGCCTGCAGCGGGTCCAGAACGCGGCGGCCAGGCTGGTGGAGGGTGTGCGTCGTCACGAGCACATCACACCAGTCCTGGCCCGCCTGCACTGGTTGCCCGTTGCGGCCCGGATTAGATTTAGTTTATAAAACCCTCCATGGCTTGGGACCGGACTACCTGGCAGAGCGTATCGCTCAGCGATCCACCTCGGCCCGGCCCATTCGGCAGGCGCGAGCGCACTTGCTTCGGGTCGCCACCCCTCGAGAGGCCCGAAAAACGAGTACTCGGAATCGGGCTTTCTCGGTGGCGGCCCCTAGCCTCTGGAACTCCATCCCCCCTGAAGTGCGCTCTGCAGAGTCCCTGCTGGCCTTCCGGAAGGCTTTAAAAACCCATCTATTCCGGGAGGCCTTTGGCGACCATTATTAATTTTTTTTTCTTTTCTCGCCATCGTGTTGCGTATTATCTATAATGTTAGGTTTAATGATTTGTTGAGGTGCCTCTTGGTTTTATTCTGTATGTAATGCTGTTTTAACTGTCTTTAATGCATATTGTTTTTTGTGCTGTTTTTGTAATACTTGTAATCCATTATTGAAAGCCATTGTTGTAAGCCGCTTAGAGTTCACATTGAAGATAAGCGGGATATAAATATAATAAATAAATAAATAAATAAATAAACCTCACCGACCATTTGGTCCCCTAGCTGCAGCCTCACCAGGTGAGCGTTCTCCCTTGCCTTAAGCCCGGTTGAACCAACTAACCATGGGCTCTAAGCTTTCGGCACCTCAGCAGCGCTATGCTGACGAACTCTATGAACTGGTAACAAAAGCGGGGCATTCCATTTCAAAAGATGATGTCGTTGAATTGGTATTGGCAATTCACGACGTTTGCCCCTGGGTCCCAGAACAAGGCACCTTTTCCTTGCAAGACTGGGTGAAGATCGGGACTTGCTTTCAAGGTCACCCGAGAGTCTCTTTGTCTACTCTGTATGCATGGTGCAAGGTTCGCGCTGCACTAGTGGGACTCCCACTGGCTAATATTTTATTTGCTCAGCAAACTCCTCAGTTCCCCTTGCCACAAATTTTGCCTCCACCTGCCCCGGTGATTTATCCACCGCTGCCCGCCACGGCACCGCCGACATATGATCTGGAAAGAGGGATGCTTTTAAACAAAGCAGAGGAGTCCGAAGCTGAGGCGCCTAAAGATCCATCTTCAGTGCCGCCGAGTCGCACAGCAGCTACTTCTGCAGTTGCTGACTCACCCCCCACGGGTTTGTCTTCTGTTGAGGGTACAACACGCCAATATTGCTCCCCTGTTTCAGAAGCAATAGCTTCCAACCCTGAATTGTGTGTCACCCACCCTGTTTTGGCATTTCCTGTGTTACGTGTGGAGGGAGTTCGGCCAAAATATCAGCCAGTTGATATGAAAAATGTGAAGCAGTTAATGGAAAGTGTAAAGATGAATGGGTTGCATGCTCCCTATACAAGAACTCTTTTACATACTATTGTGGAAGCGGGTTTACTCCCTTATGATTGGCGGTTGATGTGCCAGGCAGTGCTTACCCCAGCGGACTATCAAATTTGGGCTCAAAATTTTCGAGATTTGGCTGCCCAGTTGAGCGCCCGCAATAAGCAAGCTCATGCGACTGCTCTCATCACCCTTGCTGAAGGTGCAGAGAGACCCCCAGATCCTATCTCTACAGAGCAGTATGCTGGCACGGGCGACTATCAGACCCTTGACAAACAGCTGACCCTGAGTGATGCAGTTTTAAGAGAAGTTGGAAATCTGGCTTTCAAGGCTTTGATTCGGGTGCCTAGCCGGCAAGATCAGGATGCAGCATTCTCAGCCATCAGGCAGGGGGCTAAGGAAGATTATGCAACCTTTGTTAGCCATCTTCCTACTGCAGCTGAACGGTAAATTGAGAATCTGGAAGCGCTCTCTCTTGTAATAGGACAATTGGCTTTTGAAAATGCTAATGCAGATTGCAAGAGGGCTATGACACCCACTTATAAAAGGGACAAGACACCCCTTTCTGAGATGCTTCGTATCTGTCAAAACGTAGGCACCCTTGAGCATAAGCTTCAGGTGATGTCAGCAGCGGCGGAGTTAGAGCCTAATGTAATCAATTCAATCCGTTCCCGCGGCTCTGCCGGACCACCAAAAGGTGCATGGGCTCGAACAGGGGCAAACCCCTCTCGATGCTTCCGCTGCGACTCTCCTGATCATTTCCAACACAGGCTCTCTACACTTCTCTTACACGGGACCAACTAGAGCATGTACATGCCACCTCATTGGACTTTCAAGTGGCATTGAATGGCTTCTCTGGCAAATACATTTTCAACCCTCCAAAGGATCCACGCCTCACTCTTCTTGCTACAATTCCTTCGGCGACTATTGTTTTAACAAGACGTCTTCACCCTCCTTCAGATGCTCCCACTATTTTTACAGATGGCACTAAAACAAAAAGAGTTCTCACGTATCAGGACCAGAATGGGGATTGGCATCCGTTTTTTACGACCGACCAATGCTCTGCTCGACATGTGGAACTTGCTGCATTGATTTTGGCCTTTCAACATTTTTTCTGACACTCCCTTTAATCTCATTGTTGATACACAGTATGTGTATCGTCTTTTGTTTCAGTTTCCTGATGTACAAGATCTAATGTCTCTCTTCCTTCAGTTGCAGGAAGCTCTTCAGACCCGAACGGTACCTTATTTTGTTGACAGCTGCTTGCTAAACAAACGGAAGGGAAGGGGATCCCTCCAACAGATATACCTGTTGTTAATACTAAGGTTTTATTTACTATTAATCATTTGAGTTTTCTCAAAGATTCCTCACACACTCTTGTTGAGTTTCATTTCAGATCTCAAGAGCAGTTGGATTCCGACCCGTTGTGTCAGACCTTGGCGTAAGACACCAACGCCACCTGAACCTACACCTGCGGACGATTCAAATTCAGCATGCTGGGTTTCCTCCTTTTTTTCTTGGGCACAGTGATAGCATTGGCTGATCATAATATCACAAATGCAGGCACAATAGAGACTATGCAGGAGTTTTCTTTGCCTAACACATGGCTTAAACATGCACAATATATGTTTGAATTTCATGGGAAGCAAGTTTCTCTCACCCATGAGCCTCCCATATCAGTAGCCTCTATGTCATTTTTGCCCATGCCTCTTAGTGTTCCTGATTTGGTAGTAGCTCAGCTACAAAACATACACCAATCTAACCTTTTTGAGGGAATTAACACAACTAGCCCCGAAGCTATTCCTTTTCGGAAAATGATTATTTCTTCCTTTATGGTAATAGGAATTCTACCTACTCTTTTAGTAATGCTTTTGTAAATTCTACTTATTATGACATATATCATGAGCTACCCATGTTTAGTTCTGATTATACATCCTTAACTGGGTCTATCTGTAGTAAGTGGGTCATTAAGGATCTGTTTTGTGTTAGCTTGTGTTGTTTTGTTTAATGCATCCCCTCCCTCATTGCCACATTGAGATCCTGTGTGTCAAGAGTAGAGTCAAACCGCAGCGCCCTTGCGGTCTCCGTGTCAACACGATATCTTCCTGTTAGTAGTACGGACCCCGATGAAGCTTCTCCGGACTTGAATCCCAAAAACTCTGATCTTCATATTGTCTATCGACCTATTGCTTATGTATTGCCTCATGCTAATACAATATCTAATCAAAATCAAATCAAAATGAATAATTAGAAAAGGGGACATGTGGGGGTGCCTCTAAAGGCTTTGATAAAATATATTTAGACAGCCTGTCATTATAGGACAAATATAGCAAAAGCCTACGCTTAGTTGATATGCAGCTATGTTCTGTAATTGCCTACATCCAGTTAATATGTAACCATGCTCTACGCTGGCCTCAATACCCACGCATCCACCTGCTTGCACCTGGTCAGTGATACAATGCACCGTCAGAAGATAAGCACCGATAAGAATGGCGCAGGCACGAGGATGATTGTTCCACGCAGCGACACGCAAGCGTACAATGCGAGACCAATCACAGACTGACAAGTATACACACATGATTAGCTTAGCCCGACACATGCGCAGAGCAATAGTTATGTAGGAGTTCATGTAGGTGATGAAATGTATCTTTGCAATGAATAAATAAAGCGCTGGTTGGTGCCGAGAGAGGTCAGACCATCTGGCTTCTTCAGAGCTCTCCCAGTCCTGTACTACAACTATCGTTCCCGTCTCTCATTGGGTGGTGCCTGCTGGCCAGGCTTCATCTAAACCTTCATCCGGACTGCAACATCGTTACTAGAAAAAATTGGGATTCTAAATCTGCTATTAAATTTTCTAAATTTCTTTTATTAAGCTCTTCCTTTTTTTTATTCTAAAGTTATCTCTTATGATGAAGCCTCTGGCTACAGCTTTCAAAGTGTCCCATATAATTGGCATTTTGCTACCTGTCTTTTCATTAATGTCCCAAATTTCCAACCAATCTTTTTTAACTCTTTCCAGCACTTCTGGGTATTGAAATATTTTTGGATTCATTCTCCATCTTCTAGCTTCTCTATAATTTTTATTTGTTGCTATGTCGATTGACATTATAGCGTGATCAGATGTTTTTATAATCTCGATCTCAGTGTTATTTACTTTAGGTATTAGACTTTGTGAAACAAACACAAAATCTATCCTAGAATAACTCTTATGAACTGGTGAGTAGAAAGTATATTTTCTTTTGTCTCCTTTCAGTTCTCTCCAAACATCCTTCAGTCCTGTAGTATTTATAAACTTTGCTAGTGTTGTATGTCTAACCCTCCAGTCTTCCTTCTTGTAGACTGATTTATCTTTAATTTTGTCTAACACCATATTAAAATCTCCAGCCATTATTAAATACCCCTTTTTAACAATTTCAATCTGATCCCAAAGGACATTATAAAAACAGCTTTGATTAGCATTTGGTGCATATACATTTACCAAAGTATATTGCTCTTTACCCATTACAACTTGCAATATTATATATCTGCCTTCTGAATCTTTCACCACATTTTCAACAGTACATTCACAATTCCTTGAGATTAAGATGGCTACCCCTCTTGCTTTAGATGTACCAAAACCTTTTTCATATATATCGATATTTGGAATTTTTAATTCATTAACACCATCTTTTATTTTATGAGTCTCTTGCAAAAAAGCAATATCGATTTTATGTCTTTTAATCATCGCTTCAATTCTCTTCCTCTTCAAAATTGACCCCAAACCCTTTACATTTAATGTTGCTAGTTTTATAAACTTTCCCATAACTTGATTTTTTTTTCTTTTAATATTCTGGAATAGTCCCATTGTGCATAAAAAAACTTAACACCAACAGTTAACAAAACAACAACTAAAATAATCCAAACCCTCCACCCTAAAAATGTTCTTTTCTCCCACCCCACTAGCTATCATACACTTTAGCATGTGCCCTCAAGGGATGGGAGGGAGGAAATCCGTCCATGGGCAATGACCGGCCAAGATCCCGCAAGCTCTTTAGTTATCATAATACTGTGTATCAATTTTTCCCAGAAAACTGTCATATCCCCCTCCAAACCGTCCTCTCTCCCCCTCCCCCCTGAGGAATTAAAAAAAAGGGGGAGGGATAGGGTGGGGAAAAATAAAAAGGACATTGAGAAAAGAGAAAAAAGGGGGGAATTAAAAGGGGATAAGGGAGAAGAGAAACAGGGAGGGAAGAAAGGAAACAAAGGAGGGAGGGAGAGGGAGAGGGGGAGAGGGGGAGAGAGAAAGAGAGAGAGAGATGAACTGCTGGGCTTCAACTGTTGCGCATCGTCCTGATGTTGCTGTAGAGGTCCCAGGAGCCAGACTAAGAGAAGTCGAGTCGTCTTGAATATTCCATGCTTCCAGAAGTTGCTGGCCTTCCTCCAGGGAGTGAGTTGTGTGCTGAATGGAACCTTTCCAAACTTTCAGAAACAGGGGGTGGCCCCAAGAGTAGCGATAATTATGTTTCCGTAGTATTGTTGTCACTCGCTTCATCAATTTTCGCCAATCAGAGGTTTCTTTGGAAAGGTCTTGATAGACTTGCACAGTTTTATCTCCCCTCTTGAGGAACTCCAGATTTGCTCTTATAGAAGACATAAGACGTTCTTTGTTTACATAAGAGGCAAATCTAACTATTATTGGTCTTGGGCTTCCTTCTCTTGAATTGCCCAGATAGTGAATCCTCTCTATATGTTCTTCTGCAAGTTGTCTAGATAAAAATGAATTGAGCCATGTTATCACTTCCTGTTTTAATTCTCCCTTCTTTTGAACTTCAAAATTAATCAGTTTTACATTCTGTCTTTGAGAGTAGTCTTCCATATAAGTTAGTTTCCTTTTGGCTGTCAGTAATTCCTGCTTTTGAGAGTTAATTTCACTTTCATTTTTTGTTACATGTGTATCCAGACTCTTAATCTCCCCTGCCAAATTTTCCAGTTTCTGGCCGTTGCTATCGATTGCTGCCTGTGTCTGCTTGATTTCACAAGATAAATCTTGTTTAGTGCTTTCAACTTTTTGTGAAAGTTCATCCATTTTTCGCATCACATCTTTCAAACCCAGGCTCATTAGACCTGCCAGTTCTGATTTCATTTGTCACATTTCCTTCATGAAATCTGGGTCTACGGGGGGTAGGGGGTAGTGTCTGCCTTGTTCTCACCAGTCGCCATTGCTGCCTCCCCCTCAAC
Source organism: Phrynocephalus forsythii (assembly GCA_029282475.1). Taxonomy (NCBI): domain Eukaryota; kingdom Metazoa; phylum Chordata; class Lepidosauria; order Squamata; family Agamidae; genus Phrynocephalus; species Phrynocephalus forsythii. The sequence continues at coordinate 92,964,222 of JAPFRF010000005.1, read as the reverse complement.
TGGAGGTTCAGTACGTTGTAAAGCTTGACGGGTGTATGTACCGTCAGAATGTTTCCTGACCCAGGTCTTTAGTATACAAGTTTTTTTCTTTTTGGCAGGCATATAAATAAACAAGAATCACACATAAGGAGCTCACGCTGGAGCCTGCAAATTTCAGTCTCTCTCTCGGTGCTAGCTTCCGACAGTCAAAACCGAAAGTAGCTAGATCATTAATAAATCAGGCTTATCTACTCTTGAAGAAGTATATATTGCTTTTCCTGTCGACCTCAAAGGGTTTAATGATACATTACTCATGGCTCCAAGGGCTTTAGACAGTAAATTTTGAAGCTTTTCTCATCTCGGTGCGGAGCTCCGAAATTAAGTGGCCGACATGCTTCGTGGGCGGGGACTTCCCACCCTAACTCCCACCACAGACTGCAAGGAGGACGGGGGCTTCCAAAACTTTTTATGCCCTCTGTGGCTGCCACAACCTGGGCATGATGTTGGTTGAAATTGTCCAAGAATTTACATGATCCCATTAAATGGCTTGCATCCATCTTGTGGCTGGAATCCATTTTGTGTCATCCTTAAAGGGAAAAGAAAAAATACATCACGATGGGAGAAAGACAAAAACAAACATTTTAAGGACCACAACCCCCTGGTAGATAATAATTTCAAATAATTATCACTGTGTTTTTACAGATGTCCAGTGCATTTTAATACACAAGAAATCAATATTAGGCATCTGGGAGCCATTTTGGGTTGATGTCCCCTAACTCCCCTTAAAGGAAATATAATACAGCGATCTGAGAAAAGACATAAATGCACGTTTTAAGGACCCCAACCCCCTGGTAGGTATTATCAGGCAGAATAAATAATTATCACTGGGTTTTTACGGATATTCAGGATGTTTTTTAACATTTAAAAACAGCTCATTTCAATGCGCGTCACCATTAACGAAAATGAAATGTAACAAACCTAATTTTCGTGGTTCTGTTCGGTTCATTCCAATTTCATCACAATTTTTGTTATTCATTTCATAACATAATGAAATGAATAACGAATAACGGAACAATTTTTTTTCATTTTGTGCCCCTCTCTAGTCATAATGCAGACCCATATACATAAGATAAATTAAATAAAAAATTCCTATTGGAAGGGAAATTAGTGCTAGACTCTTAATATCCCCCATTGCTCTGTTACTGCCACCTTTATGCTTCTTACAGTGCAAACACTAAATTCTTTCCCCAGCCTGCATATAAAGAAGTGTCTGGGTCAGTGTTGGTGAAACTATGGCCTGGGTTCCAAAGGTGGCACTCAGAGCTCTTTCTGTGGGCACCCGACATCGTGCCTTCACAGCCACCTGTATTCAAGTTAATTGCTTTATTGTCACTTTGTGAAAAAATAGTGAGTTCTGAATTGCGGTTTGGGCACTCAGTCTCTAAAAGGTTTGCCATCACTGGTCTGGGTGATAGGTCAAGTAGAGTCCAAGTGCCTGAAAACCAAGCTTAAGTCAACACAGTTGCTTGAGACTCTAAAACACAGGAGATCACCCTCTAGCACTTGTCAATATTGGATTGAATCCTGTTGGTGATTTTAATCTTGTAAGTCAGTAAGTAAGTAAGTAAGTAAGTTCATTAATAACAAAATGAAATGAAACGGAAAACGAAATGAAACGAAATGCCATTTTTGCATTTCATGCCCATCTCTAGCCATTATAGTTGTTTTGAGCTTACTGGAGGAAATATGGAATATGAACATAATGAAGAAACAAATACAAATACTGTTGCCTCTGAACACTTTCATATTCAGTATATTGCATGCCATCATGTTGATTATGACTTACAGCAAACCTTTCCAGGGTGTTCTAGTACAAAGTAAAAGCAAAGCGTTCTGCTTATATACTGCCCCATACCACTTCAAGTAGTCTCTGGGTGATTTACAGTTTAATTACAGTATGCAAGCTACTTAGAAATGGTGCATTGTGCTTGCCAGGACCATGAAAGCTGCTCTTCTACAAAGCACACTGAAAAATAGAACGACTGGAGTAAATCCTTCTGAACACAATGGAGTTCATTTTGAAGTGAACTTACATAGGATCACATCTGGACTCACTGCCAGATGGGCAGTATGTATATCTAACAAGCAACAAACAAACAAACAAACATCAAAGGTGTTTAAACTCTTGCATATAAGGTTTTAGTATTTTTTAAACTGTGATATTTATATAAAATGAGACCTTACATAAAGACTAGATAGACACCCTGAATTCTGGTCTTTTTGCCATACTAGATTCATGCTGTTTATCCTAAAATCAGGCTAAACAGCAAAAACATAATCTGAAGTAAAGCTCCTTATTAAAAGAAAAGAGAATAAAATGTTATTAAAAGTTTTTTCCATTCCATTCCATTCCATTCTCTCTCTCTCTCTCTCTCTCTCTCTCTGTGTGTGTGTGTGTGTGCGCGCGCACACACACACACACACACGCACGTGTGGTTGGAGGGACATCTTCAACTTTTAAATTGCATTTTTAAATACATATAGGTTCATTTTATTACTATTTCTCAGGAACATATTAAAGGTTTATAACTCCTGCAGATATCAATAAAAACCTCTTTTTGGGAAATTCAGCTATTTATTTGCAACAGAGTTGTGAGAGGAAGGCATCGTAAACAACAACACTTTGGCTGGGTGGGCATTACTTTTGAATCTTGGCTGTTCCAAGCTCACGAAAGCCGTTGAGGTTTTAAATTTGTAGGAAGAACAAAAAGGGGGTTTTCACGCTGAACAATTCTCTTTGCTGCTCTCCCAGCACAATGGTTGCAAAATGTTGGCTGGTGCCAACATATTCAGCACGATTTACTATTCGGAGACTTTATGTGCCAACCTGGTGACTCATTTGAGGCACTTGAGTGCTTTCAGTGCTTTCTAGCTCCAGTAACTCCAACATGAGGGAAAAATCTCACTGAAAAGGAATTTATGTCAAATACTATGGTCCCTTGGAGGGACTTCCAGTGGCAATGGGATTTTTTGTTAACAACTCTCTCTGCAAGGCATGAGGGAGGTGTATCCATAGAAAAGGGATCTGAACTGTTTAGTCTTTGACCTCTATGTGGCTATGGAAATGTCCATAATGAGCATCTTTGATGCTGGAAATCTTGATGCCACAAAGAACTGAAAAGAGGCATGTCACCAATTGATTGACAGAGATGCTGGACCTGCAAGATCAAAAGGTGTTCCATTCTCCTGACATTGTTTGTCAAGTGACAGAAAAAGTAAACCAAACTGGGCTCTCATAATTTATTTCTCTGATATCTGAAGCATTGCCTTGTGTTTTGTTTCCTTATGCAAACAAAAAGGCCAGTATGTCTGCCTCATGGTGAGCTAGACCTAAATGGGAATTACAATACATCCCTTAACAGAATATCCTAAAAATTATATGCCTCATCAGTCAGACTGGCAAATTAAGCACACCTCACAGTGACCAATCACAAAACAAAGGATCCTAAGTTCAATAAATCTAGGTGCCACCATTCCTTTGTTGACATACTGGAATCCTGGAGAGCTGTTGCCAGCTGGAGTTGGCAATAAAGACAGACCAATCATCTGACTAATCAGCAGCTTTCTATGTTCTTAAAACAGAGCTTTTTCAGCTCTTCGCAAGTACCTCTGTCAAAAATAAGAAGAAATCTTAGTGCATTTTGTTTGAACAAACCTTCTGTTTCTTCCACCCTTTTTCCTACAGCAGTGGTCCCCAAACATGAAAACCTGGAAGATGGTCCAAGGTTGTTTAATCTATTGTCTAGTCCAGATGTTCTTGGACTAAAACTCCCAGAAGCTGACTAGAGATGGGCACAAAATGAAAAAAAAAATTGTTCCGTTATTCGTTATTCGTTTCATTATGTAACAAAATGAATAACGAAAATTGTGATGAAATTGGAACGAACCAAACAGAACCACGAAAATTAGGTTCATTACATTTCGTTTTTGTTAATGGTGATGCGCAATGAAATGAGCTGTTTTAAAATGTGAAAAAACGTCCTGAATATCTGTAAAAACCCAGCAATAATTATTTATTCTGCCTGATAATACCTACCAGGGGGGTTGGGGTCCTTAAAACGTGCATTTATGTCTTTTCTCAGATCGCTGTATTTTTTTTTCCTTTAAGGGGAATTAGGGGACATCGACCCAAAATGGCTCCCAGATGCCTAATATTGATTTCTTGGGTATTAAAACACCCTGGAAATCCGTAAAAACACAGTAATAATTATTTGAAATTATTACCTACCAGGGGGTTGCGGTCCTTAAAACGTTTGTTTTTGTCTTTCTCCCATCGTGATGTATTTTTTCTTTTCCCTTTAAGGATGACATAAAATGGATTCCAGCCACAAGATGGATGCAAGCCATGTGATGGGATCATATAAATTCTTGGACAATTTCAACCAACAGCATGCCCAGGTTGCAGACTGGGTAGGTGTGGCAGCCACAGAGGGCCTAAAAAGCTTCGGCAGCCCCCGTCCTCCTTGCAGTCTGTGGTGGGAGTTAGGGTGGGATTGCTGTCTCTGCCACTCGTTACTTTAGGCCAGGCAGGCAGGTGTATGTCTGTGTTCCTTCTGGCTGCAGCCTGTCTCTTAGGGGAGAGAAAGAAGAGATTTCTCTTCCAGCTCCCTGTGTGCATGTGTACCTCTTGGTGAGTACCCTCCCCTGCCCCACAGTGTAGTTACTCTGCAGCTGCCTTATGCCCTGGGCAATGCCCGCCACTGCCTTTGCAGCCTCCCTGCATACCTAGTTTATACGTTGTCTCTGCCAGCATCATTTTTTTAGTGTTTTCCCTCTGGTCTGGGGTGTTGTGGGGACGTCCGCGCCCGGAAATGTTTTAAGTTGTGCAAAAAGTGGGTAAAAATGAAAAACGACAAATGAAAAAAATGAAACATTTTTCAAAAAATTCACGAAAAATGAAAACGAACTGAAATGGACCCACAACGAAAAATGGAAAACCGAAACATCATTTTTTTTATTCATGCCCATCTCTAGTTCTGACCAGGATTTCTGGGAGTTGTAGGTCAAGAATATCCAAAGGGACCCTGTCCTATAGGATTAAAGATGGGCATTTTGTTTTGCAAGGGGACTGGTTCTGAAACAAAACATGCCAGCATAGCTGGCATGCGGAAAGCAATCCCACCCTCTGGAACAAAATCAACCACTGTCTTACCTTGCTTTACCTTGTGTGGGCAAAACCCCAACCTGGAAGCAGCCTCTAATGCATCATGTTTCCCTATCCCTGGTGCTGGCCAATCAGACAGAAAGGTGGGATGATGCATGTCCTTGCACAGCTTTTGATTGGCCAGCACCAGGGAGAGGGAAATACAGTATGACATGCCAGAGGCTGCTTCCTGGTTGGAGTTACACCCTGCACAAGGTAAAGCAAGGTAAGACAGTGGTTGATTTTGTTCCGGAGGGTGGGACTGCATTCCAAATGCCAGCTGTGCTGGTGTGTTTCATTTTGGAACCAGTACCTTTTAAAACAAAACACCCATGTCTATATACTCAGTTTAGGAAGGTAGTATACTTCAGCAATACAGGATGTGTTTTGCATGGAGAAATGCCCATGTTAAGCGACTGGCATCTTCAAATTTTGTGTGTGTGTGTGTGTGTGTGTGTGTGTGTGTGTGTGTGTGTGTGTGTGTGTGTGTGTGTGTGTGTGTGTGTGTGTGTGTGTGATTACAGTCATGATTAACTCTTCATGACCCCATGTCCATGGAGTTTTCTTGGCAGGAATACTGGAGTGGCTTGCCAGTTCCTACTCCAGGTGCCCACAGCACCTGGTATTCCCTGGTGGTCTCCCATCCAAGTACTAACAAGGGCCAACCCTGCTTAGCTTCTGAAATCAGGTGAGATCGGATATGCTTAGGGCATCTAGGCAGCTTCTTCAGATTATAGAATCAGGTAAAACACAGGAAAACAAAGTGTTCTGCTTATGTATCACCCCTTAGCACTCTCTTGGTGGTAATATGATTTTCATTATGCAAACTACACAGCAAACTGGATACTCATTTTATTGACCTTGGAAAAGTAAAAGGATGAGTCATCCATGATCAGCTGCATGAATCTACAAGTCATTAGCACAGCATGAATCTGCAAAATAGTGTTTCATGATGGCTCGTGGTTCATGGTTAGCCACAAACCAGAAGCCACCATGAACCAATGGGAGAAGAAAAAGGTTCTTTATTAGATTTTGGTTTGTGACGGGGGGACTTGCTCCTGTCATGGCACCACAGCTGTCATGTCATTGTCTGTCTTCCCAGTTTGATTCATGCCCATCTCTAGTCATAAGTAAAGTTTTGGCAGCAGTAGTTTAATTTAACCTCTTCACCACAAGGCTCCAAGTTCCCATTATGGGAACAGTGTCAGCCTGAACCCTTGGAAAGTTACTGCTTTGCAAAGCTGGCATTACTGGGCAAAGACTCTGACTGGGTAGTAAACAACTTCATGTGAACTGGAGAGATCTGACTGAAATCACCACTTAGATCTGACTGAAATCACCACTTAGCCATGAAGTTCCTGGGCTGGTAATGGGCTAGCAGTCATTCTGCCTAAACTATCTCACAGAGTTGTTCTGAAGACGTGCTCAGAGGAGCTATTTATACAACCTTGAACTTCTTCCAAGAAGCACAGCATAAAAATGCACTAAATAAAATTCTTTTTGTTATGGGCCAAAAAAAAAAAAAGACCTGAGTATGCTTTTTATTTTGTTCTTGTTGTGATACATCTCTGGTTGTCTCTACATTTTGTGCCTCTGGATATATGATCTAAGGGAGTTTCTTTAAAGAGGATATTCAAACACTCCCCCAACATGCACATTATTGATAGGCTGGTCTGCATACCACATGACAGAAATATAGACATTGCATTTCTTACTCGCCAATCTCATTTCTCATTTCTGTGTCTGAAAAGGGGATGTTTTTAGTTTCGCGTCAGTGACTCTTTTGTGACTTTGAAAGTGAGAATTCTCTAAGATCTCCTAGAGTGTTGTCGTCGAAATGTCAAATTTAGTGTTATCGTTCTCCTGGTAAGAGAACTGTCATGTTCAAAGACCTCTGTACGAAACAAAGGCTTAAAGCATACAGTATCTCCACTTGAAGGAAGATCATGCTGCATAAATGCATAAATATCAAGGCAACAAGATAAGAAACCAAAAAAGCAGTTGAGAAATTGTGCTTCTGTTTTGCATAGCTTATTACCACGTTGGTACATATATTTTAAAAAACTGCTTGGGATGCAGCCACTGCAAGTTCAACAATAGCTGCATAATTCCAGTGCTTTCTCATACAATGTTTACAGAGAGAATTATGGCCACTCCATTTAAAATGCATCTCTGTTAAGTTACAGTCCCTTGGAATTATAGAAAGGTTCCAGTTCTCCATCTAGATGCTGTGTATTCTTAAAAGAGGGTTTTTTAAAAATTCTGGTGTGAATTTAGCCCAATCCACATTTGGTAAATTATATTTTGAAACTGATCAGTTAGAACATTGATGGCTTTGCTTGTGTGCACATGTCACTGGAACATCTGTATGCCTAGAAATTAATGGTTTAAAATATATACATGATCCCTGCCTTAGAGACACTTAATTTAAAAAGAAAACCAAACTCATAGTGTGCTGCTTCTATACCATTCCATAGTGCTTAACACACTCTCTAGGTGGTTTACAATTAAATTATAGAGATGGGCACAAAACAAATTTATTATTCATTTTGTTATTCGTTATTGGTTTCATTAAGGAATGAAATGAATAAGGAACTGACCCAACAGAGAAAAACAAAACAAAACGGAGCAGAAATTCCATTTCATTCTGCTTTGTTTTGCATTTTTCTATAGGAATGCATTCCTATGGGAAAGGATTTCCTTCCACCCCCAGCAGGGGAAGCAAGCACCTAGCAGCTGATCAGCGCTGGTCTGAAGCCAGCGCCCAACAGCTGATGGGTGCAGGCTGGGGGGAGATTTAAAAAGCCTTCTCTTCCACCACCCTATCTGGTGGGAGGAGAGAGCAGGCTTTTTAAATCTTCTCCCGTCCCGAGTTAGCACCCAGCGGCTACTGGGCACTGGCTCCAGGAGGGGGAAAAGTGGGGGAGAGCCCAAGAGTGGGCTCTTTAAACTTGTTTCCAGCCTCCGGAAAATAGCAACAAGCAACTTGCAGCCTCTGGAAAATAGCAACAAGCAACTTGCTGCTAATTTCCAGAGGCTGGAAACAAGTTTAAAGACCGTGCTCTCCCCACCACCACACGGGGTGGACGGAAGAAGAGTGTGCTCCCCCCCCACTTCCCACCTCCCGGAGCCAGTGCCCAGTAGCTGCTGGGTGCTAGCTTCGGGAGGGGAGAAGATTTAAAAAGCCCACTCTTTCCTCCCACCTGGTGGGGTGGGGGAAGAATGGGCTTTTAAAATCTCCTCCAAGCCCTCCTGGAGATCGCTGTCCTGGCCGGCTTACCAGTGATGCCTGGCTGCAGGACCACTCTCCCGGCCGGCTTGCTGGTGGCACCGGTGGCGCCCAGCCCCTGGAGGGCTCCCCGCGGCTGCAGGACCACTCTCCTGGCCAGCTTGTCAGCAGCTCCGGCAGCACTGGCTGCAGGGTGGGTTTTAGGCACTGGCCCCAAGCCAGCGCCTCAAAAGCCCCTGCCTTGCTGGAGCCACCAGCATCTTCTCTGCCACCTGTCAAGCCCTGCACACAGAATACACAGCAAGCCAAGTTCAGTTCTTTGCCAGGAACTTTAGTTGTAATCCAGATAACGAACCAAGTACAGTCCGAATCAAAGCCAAAATACCTTACAGAGCCAAATGCCAGGTTCAAGGGTACAGAGAAACATCGTAGTCAGAAAGCCGGTCCAAGGTCAGGAAACAGAGAACGCCGTAATCAGAAAGCCAGTCCAAGGTCAGGAAACAGAGTCTGGATACACACAGGAACGTGGTGACAAGGTAAGTGATGCGTTGCTCCCACAGAGGTTTCAGGGTAAACTTGCTAGCTTTATCCTAAACCAGGGAACACACCCATATCTCTGGCAAGGCTCCTGCTAGAACTCAGGGCTTTCAGATCTAATTCTATGCCTATCATTAAAGATCCTTTCCCTGGCTCTCCTGTTAGTTCTTCTTTGCAGGATCCTGTTCCTAGCCCTCATAGGAGGAGGAGATGTGCCCTCAGCTGCGTCCTCAGACTCAGCTGCCTGCTGAGTTGAACTGCAAGGCTCCTCCTGCTGTTCTTCAGCATTTAACCCTTCACATTCAGGTTCTATGACAGGCAGGGTCCTGGCACCACCGCTGCCACTGATAAGTCAAAACAGTTTAGCTCGTTTCGAGTTTGAACAATTTTGAAAAAAAAATACGTACAAACTGAACCCAAACCGAACCAAGGGTAGGCCCAAACCAGATGAACCGAACCATGGGTTTTCTGGTTCATGCCCACCACTATTAAATTATTTAGGTTATACAATGTCACCCCACCCCCAGGGAGCTAGTTACTTGGTTTACTGAACTCAGAAGGATGGATAGTTGAGTCAACCTCAACCTGCCCACCTATCCATGATTGAACTCAGGTTGTGAGCAGAGTCTTCACCGCAGTACTGTTAATTCCTTTACCCAACATGGGGCTCTATATTAATTTAACAGGACCAAAATGACAACATTCTGAGTCTATCCATATTCCCTTCATTTCTCTGTTGCATGTCCCTGCCTCCTTCTCCCCATAATATATTAAACTGTGGTGAGTCCTAGAATAGCAGTAGTTGGGGATTATATCCAAAGGATTTTGCTTGGAGAGTTTTTAAGAAGCTTCTAGTGACTATTATAAGTGTAACTCCTGTTGTCAAATGAATTAAATACCCTACGTTCATGCACAAGGCCTTGGATACAAACAAGGCCTTTTATACCTAAATATCTGCAACTGCCATCAAAACGTGTAAAATCTAAAAGAGTGACTCTAAGGGAAACATTGTTTCTCTTCTAATTTTAGGGTGGTTGAGGAAGCAACTATCTTTTTCTTTCATTTTTCTTTTTTGCACATGATAGAAATATATAAGATACACTTTGTACAAAACCTAAACTTACTTTGCCTCTTTAGCCACATTACATGTTCAATTAGTAACCTAGGCTGCTTTTACAGGACCCCTAAAATCCTAGGCAAAGGGTTCCCAGATGCGGAGCTTAAAATTGTTTTCCCACCAGCTGCGGACTTTAAAAAAAATTAAGTACGACCACATCCACCTAAGTGTGGCCCAGCACGTTTTCCAAGTATCTGGTCTCCAGAGGTAAAAAAAATTCTGATGTGGATTATAAAGCTGTGGATGCTGGGCTCTCCTCGCCTTCTGTTTGATTTTTTTGTCCCCACTGTCCCTTTAACAGACAGGAATCCCTATGGGGCTGCTCCAAAGGCAGACGGAGGTGAGCGGAGGTGAGCCTGCATTCTTTTCTCCCTTTTTTTCTCCCTCACCTCACTGCAGACAGGAGCAATGGAGTGCGGAAGGGTGGGAACACAGGAAGCAGAACAAACCCCCAAAATCTCTGGTCCAAATTTAAGTTGCCAGCGGATTTTAGAGGTCGTGTAAAAGCAGCCCTAGTATACAAAATTGTACTGTTTATGTACAAATTTGTACTTCACATCTGTGTTTGGTGGGGACACACACTTTGTTGCTCCCAGACTTTGGAACCCCATTCCACTGGAAGCCAGGCTGGATTCATCTTTCCTGTCCTTCCACAAGAAGGCAAATGCCTGCCTGACCTGACTTTCAGTGTGTAAATCATGCTGCTATGGGGTCAGGAGACCAAGGCTAGGCAGCCTATAAATAGCCTGCCCACCCCCGCTCCGGTCTCTTTCAGCACTTACAAGAATCCCTCCTTCCCACCCTAGTAGTAAAGAGAATGAGATTAGGAGGTCACTTTGGGGTCGGGTGGGAATTTTTGGCTGTTGCCCTAACTGGACTTTGAGTGGCAGTGTGTTTTCTCCCTTCCCATTCTCATTGCTTTGATTAGGAAGTACAGTTCCCAGTTACAATGGTGGGTAGTGCAAGGATTTTGAATTAAAATGAGTTCATGGTATAGGTGCCCTCATGGGTACAAGGCAGCCTTTATAACAGAATTTGAAGATCATAGGATCAAGTTAGCATGGCATTAATAAGATAATATAGGTTGCAAAGAAGATTGATTAATGGTGTGTAATGCTGCCTAGGGGGAGATAGTCCCCTAGAGTTTAGAGGAATGTTGAACAGCTGGAACAGCACTCTTCTGAATTAGGAACTCACTGAATGACTAGAGGGCTGCAGGTCAAAGTAGACCCATGCCAAAACTTACTTGCAGTGTGGCAGGCCCCCTTCTTATGAAGAAAAATTGCAGTTTGAAAGTAAATTAATATTTTAATAAAGTTGTAGCCCAATTTAAAGCCAAACAATTTTGTGTCATCTATTTATTCAGGTCTGAGTGGGCAAAGACTTTTCTCTTCAGGCAAGCTTCTTTTCAATGATTGGCTGCCTGCACAGGGATTTCAAGTGGATTGTATGACCTAACTGTTGTGAATATCTATCTATCTATCTATCTATCTATCTATCTATCTATCTATCTATCTATCTATCTATCTATCTATCTATCTATCTATCTATCTAATGTTACTTTTCTTTGCTTTGTTTTACTGTGACCTTTTTAGTATTTGTATACTTACAGCTTTTAGGTTTGAATATTGTATTTTAATGATATAAGCCACCTTGGGTCCTTTATATATAAACTATATATAAACTTTGCATGGTAAAAAGCAGGGTAAAAGATGTATTAAATAAATAAAATAAATAAGTACTTAAATAAAATAAATAAGTATTTGGCAACTTAATGCAATTTTATAACAGTTTCATAACTGTGACCGTATCCCATAGCATGTCCCAGCAGCCATATTGTCCTGGGCTTGGAAAGAATGAAATTGAAATATTGGCTGAAATCCTATTGTTTAATGCAGTGTCAACTAGAGCAAGCTCATTTAATCAGTGGAGATTTGATAAGTCAAGTTCTACTGATTTTTTTTGGGTTGCTCTAGTTGCAACTTACTGTGCTAAAGTAAGCCAGAAATACGGTCGGCCCATTGAATCAATGGAACGTACAGATGAGTTGAGTTATCAAACCCCCACTGATTTAGTGAGCCTACTCTAGAGAGTTTTACCACACTGAACAAGATTTCAGTAACTGGATCACTTTCTAGTTACTAGGGACATGTTTTATCTTACCCTTCTCTAAAATGAAGTACTCTGGAAAAGGGCATGGCTTGCAGACTAAAATCCACTTAATCTTGTTGCAGCATTTTTGTGACATTGCTTTCACAAAGCAATCTTCAATATTACAATATGGCACTAGAAGGTTTTTGAAAGGCTGGTGAGTGCAATAAAAATGTTTGAGAAATGAAACAACTGAAAACACTTAAAATGTTACTGGATGCTAAATGTAGCATGAATGTTCAACAACAACAAAGGAAGGATCACAACAATCTGGAGGGAGCCCTTGTAGGGCTTGTCTCTCTCTCTGTGTGTGTGTGAGAATGAGTGAGTGAGTGTGTATGTCTTTCAGACCATATGAACAATGCAGAAGAGGATAGGTACACATGACTCAGATTCTTGTTTAATGTGTTTGTTTAATGTAGAAATAAGGTTGAAGCAAAAACATTAGGAAAAAGAACATTTACCGGTAGTATACTGGTGTCGTTTTATATCACAGAATCTCCATATGTTTTCCATTATCCTTTCATTTTAAAGGATATGTATTATTTATTGTAATAAAAGTACACGTATTCACCCTGCAGGTTTTGCAGTTCTAAAGAAATCTCAAATATGTTTCATCAGGCACAATAACAGGCAAAATAAATGAATACAGTATGTTCAATATGGATAGTTCTGTATCCGTCATTCCTCCTGTAGGTCTTCATAGCATTCTGAGATAGAGACATAATTGCTATGATTAGATTGCTCAAGATATCCTAATTTTAGCTGGGCATCATTTGACAGGTTGGAGGATTGTACTTTAATTTCTTTCCTTTTGTTTCACCTTCTTCCTCCCTTAGCTTCCAGTGGGAGGAGAATCATTTAGGGATACATCCAGAATGGTCTAAAAGATCCCTTAGATCGGATGCATGGCTAGATCAACTTGTGTGCATGTGGATCCATGACTTCTGCTTGTCTTGTTGTTGACCTTCCCACTTTTTCCTCCCTCCCAATGGCAGAGCTCTGATGATGGAGAGATGAAGGTCACAGAAGTGTCCACAGCAAAAGAGAGAGTGGATCCCTCTCTCAGGATGAAGCTCTGTTTATGACCCCATAAAAGAAAATTGGTTTTTTCCTTTGGTCTTGGGTCTTGGGTCTGCAGCCCAGCCAAGTTCAATGTCTATGTTATCATCCAGTTTGAACCAGAGCTTTCCAGATTTATTGCCTGAATAGCCATCTTTCCTTAACACAAACAATACACAACACCTTATCCCAAAATCCAGCTATAGTGAGGAAGCTCTCCATGCCTTATCATTACTCACAATCGTTTCAAGGGGGTAACATGCATCCATCCATCCATCCATCCATCCATCCATCCATCCATCCATCCATCCATCCATCCATCCATCCATCCAAAATATTCTTCTTCTGCCTTTCTCCTTAATAAGGACCCAAAGCAACTTACATGACAATTAAAAAAAAACCTTACAAGATAATATTTAAAAGCCAAAAACAATAATTATACAAATGTTTCTGAAGAATAAAGAAAATGTCACACTTTCTCTTGGTACAGGCTTTGCCTTAGTGACTGGCAGCCTGAGTGGGGTTATAAAATAGCATGTCATGCCTCGCTGCTTTGACTGTGTTTTTGATGTTGCTTTTGTCTACTGCGATATTTGTTTGATCGTTTTAAAATATTCCTTAATTTCCTTTAAATATTTTAATGATGTGAGCTGCCTTGGGTCCCCTTTAAGGAGAAAGGTGGGGTATAAATAAGTAAACAAGCAAATAAATATCTAATCCATTATGCATGAGAATAATTCCTAGAATCCCAGATGAACAATTCGTATATTTGAAGTGTAATGATGGGAAAAGACTGGAGGCAGAAGAGTCTTTCTCACTGAAAACAGTAGGGTGTGAAGGAGGCACATAATAGAACCATAAAAGTGATTCTTGTGTTTGGAGACATAAAATAGTTCTTGCTCTAAGGTTCTCAGCAAACCCCTTTCCATCAGAAATGACTTTGAATGAAATTCCCATGCTCAGATCACTTCCCATTCTTAGCCCAAGGTACAGTAATAAGGGAAGAACGATGGCTAACCATCTCATGATGATAAATAGCAAGTGCCCCCCTTATTTATTTAAAACTATTGTCAAGGGATGCTTTATTGCCTAGTAGGGATGGTATTTTGCTTAACCATCACAGCAAATATCTTGGTTTTTTAAAAGCTGCTAAGACACAGGGCTGAATATCGTTTCTGCTTTTCATTCCCTGTATCCCATACATTGTCACAAGCCATGTTTCTTTCCTCATCGCTGGCCTGCAGCCACATTTCCCAGGGAGGCAGCTATGGAGAATAATAAAATGTATGCAAACAGGGATCTACAAAAAACAGAATTAATAAAATATGCTCTGCACATGCATTATGAAATACATTTGCCGGCAGAGAAAAATGCCAGGTTTAATTTTTGCTAAGGCTGGAACTTGAGTGAACCAATAGGGAAAGGAAAATAAATGCTTTATGGGTGGTGCCTCCCCCCCCCCCCGATGCACATAGCAATGATGATCAAAGAGGTGTGGAAATGGGTATCAGGCGGGCTTAAACTCCAGATGGGAAGAGGCTATGAACGAGGATACCTTTTTGATTAGACAAACACAGCAGGACTCAAATGTATGATCTTCACCGAAGAATATAAGGGATAACAAAGAACTGAGACATAGAGAAAAGTCTCAAGGTGTATCTACTGTGATTCCATTTCTTAAATAAAAGAGGTTAGACCAGCCGTGCACTTTGATGAGATGTAAGAACATGGGAGGCTGTTTTTACTGAGTCAGATCATTACCTAGCTCAGAATCTTACAGGCAGCAGATCTCCATGGTTTCACGCTGGACTCATTGCTAGATGTTCTGCAATGCTAGATGTTCTGCAATGGTTTCTTATCTGACAAAACTCCAGTGTAATTTTGCTTAACTTCCACTCAGATGTGATGGTGAGAAGAAGCTGTTTTAATGGATGGTTTGATCTGAAAGAGCAATTCTTGTCTTGGACCAATTGGTTGTATATGATGATGCAAGGGGGATGCCTCAACAGTCTCAGGGGGCTGGGACCTTGTGAGCTGCATCAGGGATGGCTGGAGAGGAGCGAGGACACTTCACTAGTCCTCCCACAGGGGCACACAACACTGGTGCGGAAACACTGTTGGTGGTGTCATCACTAACATCAAAGACTTGTGTAGCTGGACCACAAGGAACAGCTGCAGCAGTAGAGCCCATTGTGGCAGTAAGGCCCACTGCTGTCTGGTGTACTGGTTCCCACTGACAAAAGCCAGTAACAAAAAAAAAAAAAAATCAGGACCAGTGGTTGGCTATAAGTGACCCAGTTCCAGTGACTGCAAACAGGTACTTCAACTGTTGGAAACCAGGGATGAGACTAGGACAGGATAACTGCTTGTTAGTGAAATAAAGGTTGTTGCACCTCAGCTTGCTAAGTTAATGGAGCCCAACACAGAGGAGATAGGCCAATTGCCCCATTATTCAGAAGATCTGCTGGGTTTACAATTGGTGGTTGTTTGGTTTTTGTGTGTGCATTCTTAAAATGAGGGCCTAACACACTTTGCCAACCTCAGCTGAGTGGCAACACTTAAAAAATACAGCATATGGTCCTCCAGCTCAATTTGCCCACTCTTAGTAATGCTGATTGAATCAATGTAGGAAGAGAAACTAATGATGTTTACAAATATTTGTTATCCATATATAAACAAATTAGGCATGGTTTCTGGAATGGATGGGACAAGAAATTTCGTCACCCTATGTTGCCTAACCAGTGCAAGGTGGTCTTGGCTTCAATACCTGTTATATCCATGTTCTTTTTTTGAGTTACCAATTTAAAAGGCCAGGTTATGATGGAAACAATATAGAAGGTCCAATCACTGCTGCTTCAAGAAATGTAATGTACCTTTACAACATATACTCCTCGTGGCGCAGTGGTTAAATGCCTGTACTGCAGGTAAAACTGTGCTCATGACCTGGGTTCAATCCCTGGTAGCAGGCTCAAGGTTCACTCAGCCTTCCATCCTTCCGAGGTCGGTAAAATGAGTACCCAGCTTGCGGGGGGGGGGCAATGTGTAGCCTGCACTCTGTAATTAAAATTGTAAACCGCCCAGAGACGACTTGTAGTGGTATGGGGAGGTATATAAGCAGAACTTTTGCTTTTAATCGTGTTCAATCTCAGGTTCTCTTATATTGGGGGAGGGGAGTAACTACTTCGACATTTCCTGACCTTTTTGCCATTTAACGTGCTTTTTAATTGCTTGACCGTTTCCTAAAGCTTAACCACAGCTCAGCAAAATTGATTTTTCATCATATTATTGTGGCTAAAAGACTTGTTTTATAGACTTCGAATGATAAATACCCAGCTCCTGTTATTCCATGGAGGATCTTGCAACTCTTTCAATGTATGGATGCATAGCACAGACAAAAACATCACATTGATGTATTTTGGGGAGGTTCCATAAAAAAGCATATAATTTTTTATTATTGATATTGTTATGAATGACTTTCAGATAGAGGTGTAAATGTGAGATTAATCAGGACTCTTTGTGCAACTCTGAGGAAATCACTATGTGACGAGTCCAAGAGAACTCACAAGGTGGAGTGGCAACCTGCACAAATCCTTTTATTATAGCCAACATTTGTTGGCTTAAAACGTTTCAGAAAATCACTCACAAAAATACATTATGTGATTAAAAGAGGGGAAATGAGAATTAAAAAATACCAGTGTCTTATTATGAAGACGCTGAGCTGTCGGATAAGAAGATCTCGGGACAGGCATCTCCGGCCTGTCCCGCGCTCTGACCCGCCGGCTCACTGTCAAATGGCAGGGATCCAGCCCGTCTGTGCCCCCGGCCTGTCCTGTTTGCTGATCAATGCCAGGTCGGTTCATAACAAGATCCCTGTCATCCACGACTTGATCGTGGATGAGCGAGCCGACCTGGCATTTCTTACGGAGACCTGGGTGGTCGAGGGGGGAGGGGCCTCCCTCTCACTGCTTCGGCCCCAGGGTTTCTCCATTCAGCAGCTGGGTTGGCCGGGGGGGCGGGGGGGTGGGGTGGCCATTGTGTACAGGGACTCTTTTCATGTCAGCAGATCCGCGATGTTGGTGAGCTCGGGGCGTGAATGCCTTCACCTTGTGGTGGGACAGAGGGACAGGTTTGGGATTGTGCTTGTGTACCGAGCTCCCTGCGACCCTGCACGCTCCCTGCCAGAGCTCTCCGAGTTCATCTCGGCGGCACTCGTGAGATCCCCCCACCTTTTGGTGTTGGGGGATTTCAATGTGCATGCCGGGGCTGGACTGTCGGGAGCAGCTCTGGAGTTCATGGAGTCCATGGCCTCCATGAACCTGTCCCAATTTGTCATCGGTCCCACTCACAAGGGAGGACATACCCTGGACCTGGTTTTTGCCTCCTCATCGACGGGCTTTGATCTGGGGGTCAGTAACCTGTTGGTCCGTCCCGTGTCATGGTCAGATCATTATCTGCTGACCTTCTCCCTGGCAATCACCACCCCACCCCGCAGGGGGCAGGGCCCTTCCATCTGGGCCCGCCCCCGGGGGCTCCTGGACCCTGCACGGTTTTCGGAGGCCCTGGGGGTTCTACCAGACGGTCTGGATGACATTCCGGTCGACTCCCTGGTCAAAAGGTGGTTTGAGGAAGTGACCGGGGCAGCCGATCGGATCGCCCCCAAGCGCCTGATCCGGTGCCGAGCCCGCTCTTCTCCTTGGTTTACCGAGGAGTTGCGGGCAATGAAGCAGGAACGGAGAAGGCTAGAGAGCAGATGGCGGAACGCTCGGACGGCTTTGAATTGGGCTGCGGTAAAGGCGTTGACCAGTCGCTACTCTCGAGCGATAAGGGCAGCTAGGAGATCCTTTGTTGCCCTGAGAATTGGTGAGGCCTCGAATAGCCACGCGGAGTTGTTCCGGGTGGTTCGAGACCTCACCAATCCTGGTCCGCCTGGGCCTCCTCCTAGTGATTTCACTAGTGAGTCATTCGCAGCCTATTTTAAAACCAAGATAGAGGCCATCCGTTCTGAGCTGGACGCCGGTTGCCCTGATCCAGTCCCCGGTGTGGCCGATACTGGGCTGCCTCGGTCACCCCGGTTTGTTGAGTTCGGGTCTGTAACATCTGAGGAGGCCTCCAGGGCCCTGGGACACTGCAGGCCTGCGGCTTCTCCGTTCGACCCTTGCCCGTCCTGGCTGATTAACATCGCAGGGGGGAGCATGCCAAAATGGGCTTCGCTAATTGCCTCGGCCTCCTTCAGGGACGGGATTTTTCCCAGTCTGCTGAAGGAGACGGTGGTGAAGCCCATTATTAAAAGATCTGGCTTGGCTGCGGACGACATGTCCAACTATCGTCCCATAGCCAATGTTCCCTTTTTGGGCAAGGTGGTCGAGCGAGTCGCCGCCCTGCGTCTCCAGTCGTTCCTGGAGGAGAACCATGTCCTGGATCCCTTCCAATCTGGGTTCAGGCCGCGTCATGGGACAGAGACGGCCCTGGTCGCTCTGCACGATGATCTGTTGAGGGGGGCCGACAGGGGTTGCTCTACCCTGCTGGTCCTCCTCGACCTGTCAGCTGCTTTTGATACCGTCGACCACGGTATCCTGCTGGGGCGGCTCTCGGAGGTGGGGATTGGGGTTCGGCCTTTGGCTGGCTCCGTTCCTTCCTTGAGGGCCGTACTCCAGCGAGTGAGCTTGGGGGTGAGTTGTCGGCTCCCTGGACACTCTCTTGTGGGGTGCCTCAGGGTCGTCGCTCTCCCCAATGCTCTTTAACATCTATATGAAGCCGCTGGCCGAGATCATCCGGAGTTTTGGAGTCTGCTGTCATCAGTACGCTGATGACACGCAGCTCTATCTCTCCTTTTCCACCTGTGCAGTGGAGGCCGTCGAGACCCTTGATCGCTGCCTGGCTGCAGTTTTGGACTGGACCAGGACCCACAGACTCCGGCTCAACCCTGGAAAGACCGAGGTCATGTTCTTCGGGGGCGGCCCCGATGGGTACTGTGGCCCTCTTCCCAGTCTGGATGGGTCCGCCCTCCAGCTGGCGCAAAGAGTGAGGAATCTGGGCGTCGCCCTGGATCCTGGTCTGACCCTGGAGCTCCAGGTGTCAGCCGTGACCAGGTCGGCCTTTTATCATCTAAGGTTAATCGCTCAGATTCGCCCGTACCTTGACGAGAGCTCCCTGAGGACAGTGGTACAGGCATTGGTCATGTCGAGGCTGGATTATTGCAACGCCCTCTACATGGGGCTCCCCTTGAACCTTGTTCGGAGACTGCAGCGGGTCCAGAACGCCGCGGCCAGGCTGGTGGTTGGTGCGCGTCGTTTTGACCGCATCACTCCCATCCTGGCTCGCCTCCACTGGTTACCCGTTGCCTCCCGAATAAGGTTCAAAGTGTTGGTTTTGGCTTACAAAACCCTCCATGGCTTGGCCCCTGTTTATTTGGCAGAGCGGCTTCACCGACAATTAGATCGGGCCCGACCCACCCGTTCATCTCTGGCCCTCTCGCTGCAGACGGTCCCTCCGAGGGTGGCCCGCAAAACAAGCACTCGTGCGCGGGCCTTCTCGGTGGCGGTGCCGCCTATGTGGAACAAGCTACCCAGCAAGCTGAGGCAGGCCCCAACGCTGGTGTCTTTCAGAAACGGCTTGAAGACTCTCCTTTTCAAGGACGCCTTTAAAAATGACTAGAGGTTTTTTGTTTTTTTTTGTTTTTTGTTTTCCTGCCCATATGCTGTAAGTCTGCCCCTGCCGCTGTTGCTGTCTTTGCCTTCTGTGTTTTCTTCTGTGTGAACCGCCCTGAGTTCTCGTTGGGAAGTAGGTAGCGGTATATAAGTGTAAGAAATAAATAAAATAAATAAGTATCAAAAGAGTTGATTGACAGCTTTGTCTTCCAATGAACCACCAGCTCTCTCCTGCAAACTCCCATCACTGGTGGTCTCTGAGTGAGGGTACCAAGCTGCTCTGCATTTTGAATATCAACAGGACAGAGCAAGACAGTATATTGAAATAGTCAATCAGCAGGAGATGTCTCCACTAGAGATGGGCACGACTTAGCGGTATTCCCATTTCCGTTTCCGTTACTCGGTTCCGTTACTCTACGGAAACGGTAACGGGAATTACTCCACCAGACTTCGAGCTCGAACCGACGAACGAACAGTTTTGGTCTGATTTGTCGTGCTCGTTCGATGCCACGCAGCACAGAAAAAAAGTTTTTAAAAGTTAAAAAAACCCGGTTCCCAACCAAAAAGCAGGCGGAAAAATGCCTGCCGTGCCTCAGGGCACCTACCAGAGGGGTTGTTTCTGGAGGTCCCCGGCCTCCCCCCCATCCCCCGTCCTGGGCTGCTCTGGTGGGACTCGCCGCAGGCTCGCAGCCAGCAAAAAGCCCAGTCTCGCCGCCGGCCGCCGCAATTAAAGCGCAAGCAAGCAGCACGGACGGCACAGGAAAAGACTTTTAAACTCTCCCCCCACCCATTCCTGGGCCAAAAAAGCAGGCGGAAAAATGCCTGCTTGACTAAGGGCGCAGGGCACCTACCGGAGGGGTGGTTTCTGGAGGGGGGGTCCCGCCTCCCCCCCGTCCTGGGCAGCCGGACTCGCCATGCCATGCGGTGCGGGCGGGGGATCCAAAATGGGGCAGCGAACGCAATATTGTTTTTGAAATCGTGGTCCAAAAACACACAAGCACAACAGAAAGAAACACATGAAAATTTATAAACTGCCAGATTTTTCACAGTAGCAGTGGGTTTTTTCTTGCAACAAAATGTCTCTCCTCTCCTCCTCTGTCCTCCATTGATTTTATTTTATTTTATTTTATTTACACCTGCGCAATGATGGGCTGGGCGAGTGGCCAGCCATGTGGGAGTGGACGACCATGCAAATTTTTGGAGCCATCCCACCAATCGCATGGCCACTTGGCCATGGAGACTTCTGGGATGTGCCAAAAAGCCCCCTAAAACCTGCCCTAGCCCCCTAACCCTAACCCTAATCCTTGACTCCTTACCCATACGTCACAGACTGTCTTCTTAGTGGGTCAGAGAGGCACCCAGAGGTGCAACCCACTAGCCCACCGTAACCTTACCCGTCACTAGCCTAACCCTAGCCCTTGCACTAACCCACCTTAACCCTAAGCCAGATCTACTTGCATTGCACTACACGCAAGTACAATTCCCTTCTTTGTGAGACATGGCAGTGCGAGAGCCTTAGGCATCACCCTATGGCTCTGGGTTCACTGGTCTCACTGTCTGCAACTGGTATGCATATCCATATGGCTATGCATGCCATTTAGCAGCAGCAGGTGAGGAGGGGAGACCCCCATGTTGAGGGGTCTCTTGGAGCCTGCTTCCCCTTCCTAGTGGGTGAGGATAGGAGGCACCCACGGGTGCCTCCAGGAGCCCGCTTTCCCTTTATAGCAGGCCAGAGGAGGCACCCACCCCACAGAGGTGCCTCCAGGAGCCTGCTACCCCCCCAAAACCAGTACTAACAAAAACAAAAAAACGAAAAAATGAACCGACTAATTTTTGTGAATTTTCGTGAAAAACGGAAACGACCCGAAACGGAACCGGCCTGACTAACGACAACTCGAAAAAAAAATTTTTCAAGTCGTGCCCATCTCTAGTCTCCACTCCACCATGAGAGCAAGGCAAGAAGTGAAGGGTTTTCTCATTGAGATTTCTAGATTTTTCACAAAGTGTCTCCAGGCAAAATAACAATTTTTCCGTAATGAAGCAGAACATAAAGCTACAGGAGGCACAGAACATCTGGCTGATCAATGGAAAATATACCAAAAAATCCAGTACCCCTTACTCTAAAAACAAGGCAGCAGTTCTCCCAATTTTGTGCAACAATGCTATTGCAAATTTAAGAACTTTTGTTGAAAGCACCAGAAAACGTCTTGCCATTTCTCAGGCAAGTAGGAAAAATTGGGGTACTCCCATTTATGCGGGGAGAAATGAGAGAAGTGAAGACTAACATCTATAATGAAAGTTACATGATCCATTTTACTATCTCTATTTTATGCCCCAAATTTCTTCCACCCAAATACAACCTGCTTAAGGCTGCTTTGAGTTCTAACAAGAGCATGGGTTGCTCTCCCACATGAAAACTCTGCCCCTCTTCTGTAAAAATTTTCAAAGCACATTTTCAAAATGCTGGCTGTGAACTGAGGCTTTGTAAATAGCTGGTAGGCAATTTGGAAGCAAACGTCATATCAAACAAAAATGTAATGGAACCCTCCTGGGACCTGAATTCATTGTAGTTTGCTCTTGTGGCACCAAACTTCCCGTGCATTTAAGTTTGGATGATGGCATAATAAAGCTGGCTGTTTAGAGATGGGAACAGAGCTTCAAATTCTGTACTCTAAAATTCCCTCTGTTCCTTTGAACTACATTCACAAGGGCATAAGATGAACAGATGAGCTCTCACTTATGATATGCCATCTCTCCGTGAGGTCAGAACAGACGGTGGTAGCAGCAACCTAAACACCAACTAAGAAACTGAAACTTAGCAAAGAGAAGAGGAAATCAATTGCATGCAAGTAACAGACTGAGAATATAGTTGATACTAGAGATGAGCATGAACCAAAAAAATGGTGATTTGTTTCATTTAATTTCATTTAAGGTTTCATTTTGTTTTGTTTCATTTTTAACAAAAATTTTCAGAAAAATTCATTTCATTGTTTCGTTAATTCATTATTCATTTTTACCAATTATTTACCAACGTCCACCATGTGGCCCCTGGGGCCCAGTCAGTACTGGGTTTTATTATTATTATTATTTAATTTTAGGGTGCCTACCAGGCACTCCCCTTTTTGTTTTTATTTTTTTATTATTTTAATTCCCCCCCCACTTCCGGGTTCAGGCCCCACGCTACAACTGTAGCGCGGGGCTGTTTTTGTTTTCCTTTCAGCACCTACCGCGTGGCCGCTGGGGCCCGGTTGGCACTTGGTTGTTGTTGTTGTTTTTAGGGTGCCGACCAGGCCACCCTTGGGGCCTGGTCGATGCTCCCCTTTTTTGATTTATTTTTATTTTTATTTTATTTTACTTTCCCCCCACACTTGCTGTAGCGCGGGGCTGGTTTTTTTCCCTTTCAGTGCCTACTGAGTAGGCCCTGGGGCCCGGTTGGTACTGTTTTTTAAAAATTATTATTATTTTTTATTTTAGGGTGCTGAGCAGGCCGCCCTTGGGGCATGGTCAGTGTTCTTTTTTTTTTTTTTTAAATGTGCTGAGCCGACCACATGGCTGTGCTACAGCTGTAGCATGGCCGTGGGCTTTTTTTTTTCCTGGTTGCCATCCCAGAAGCCAGGAAGACTGGACCTCCAGACCAGCACCAGATAGGAGACATCTCTGCCCCCCCCCATTAACAAAATGAACCTAACTGAACCAATTTTTCTCAGTTCATTTTGTTTTGTGTTAAATTTGTCCCAAGGGTCATCATTCATTTCATTAAGTAACAAACTGAATAACGAATAACTAAAAAAAGTTTCCTGCCCATCTCTAGTTGATACAGTCAAGTCAGTTCAGACTTACGGCCATCCTTACTCAGAGCTGGTTTCATTTTGGTAGGTGCTTTGGGATTGTGTAACTTGCCCAACATTACAAAAGCTGACTTCAAATGAAAAGCACAGTGATGAACCTCTGATTTATCTTCAGGTTTCAGTCCTTTATGACACAAAGATGCAAGAGCATGCATAGGAATGAACACACATACATACATACACACATCTTTAGCAGGGGCCTTTGACTTCTGACCGTGAGTCTTAAGGAACTGATGATGTTGGCTAATCACATGTTAACTGTGGGACTCTCACTTTGTACAGTCACTTTCTACTTGTAGTAACAGGATTGCATAAGAACAGGTTATGAACAAATCTATTTGAATTATTTCCTACCAACAGACTTTTCATGCACACTCAGAGTGTTCCTGATATAAATTCTGTTACTCATTTTTGTGGTTATAGATAGACATGGGCACTACCAGAAAAAATGACGTTTTGAGTTTTCATTTGTTGGAACGGGTCCGTTTCAGGTCGTTTCCGTTTGTCGCGAAATTTTTCAAAAATTTGTCGTTTCCGTTTGTCGTTTGTCATTTCCACCGTGATTTAGCGCAATTTGACTTCCCAGAACATAGGGGCATCCCGCAATCAGGGCCGGCGCTAGGTGTTTTTGCGCCCTAGGCGGGGGGTGGGGCGAGGGGTGGGGCGAGGGGTGGGGGGAGGTGCGGGCGGGTGGCGGGGGCGGGGGGCCATGGGTGGGCGGTGGCAGCGGGTGGGTGAGTGGGCAGGCAGTGGCACAGGCTGCAGGCGGGTGCCGGCGCGGGCAGGTGGGCGAGTGGGCAGTTAGGATATCACTTAGGAAGGATAGAGGTTCTGTTCTTGGCTTGCACCCCAAATGTGTGTGTGTGCAAGCAAATTGAAGTTGGGAAAATAGAAAATAAATGGTAGTATATAATATATTTTTAAAATAAATCCACACCTCCCACTCCCAGTCGAACCTCCCCCTTTATCCAATATCAGAAAAAAATCCTCAAACTGCCAGAGAAGAAATAAAGAATAAACTGCTATTCCCTTCAGCAGACAAAGCTGCAGGGAATCAAAGAAATTATTTTCTAAATTCAATTCCCTCCCTGCCTGCCTAACTTAAATCCTAAAGCCTCCAGCCTCCCTCCTCAATCTCGATCGGATCACACCAGCACCAGCAGCCAGCCCTCCTCCCTCAACCACATCCATACACCCGACTGCGATTTCTGGAAGGTGCCGGCATCCGGAAGTGTCAGTCAAAAACCTGGTGATGCCATTGGTGGAATAGTTCAAAAATTTTGCATGGTCCCATCCCATGCCCAGCCCAAATGGGCAGGTCTAAAAAAATAAAAATAAAATAAAATGAAATGAAATCAATACGATGTTTTATTGATATAAAAAACTCACTGCTGCTACTATAAAAATTCAGGCATTTAAAATAAATAATTTTCACATGTTTCTGTGGTGATTTGGTGTGTTTTTTGACCACAATTTCAAAAGAAATATTGTGGTTGCCATTTTGGATCCCCCCCCCAACCACATGGCATGCAGCGAGACAGACAATGAGGATGACCCCCCCCCAGCCTGGTGCAAGCAGCCCAGGACAGGAGAAGAGGGGGGGAAGGCCGGGGACCCCCCAGAAATCACCCCTCTGGTAGGTGACAAAGCCTCAGGCAGGCATATTTTCACCTGCTTTTTTGGCCAGGAGTCAGGTTTTTTTTAAAAAAAAACTTTTTCTGTGCTTCGCATCGCGCGATCGCCGCGATGCCACAAACGGAAACGAAAAACCCGAACAAATTTTTCTTTTTTCGGTTCGAATTCAAGTTCTGTCGGCTTAATTATCGTTACCGTTTCCGTTATGTAACGGAAACGTTAACCGAAAACGGAAACGACAACTTCGCCAAGTCGTGCCCATGTCTAGTTATAGAGTGCAAACTGGATGCTGTCCGGCACAAACAAGGCGGCCATCAGAAACAGCTTTCTCCTGCCAAAATCCTCTCTTTCCCTATGATATTTAGTCTCATAGGGATAGAGGAGAAGGGTGAATTTCACAACAATTAGGAAAATACCATTTAGCAACTGTCTTGGGAAATCCAGTCTTCACTAGACTTGGAGGGATTATAGAGGAGTGTCAGGGGAAGGTTCCCTGAAAATTTGGTGCTTCTAGGTGCCTTGGTGACCATTTTATAGTCCAACAAATCAATGATTAAAAATCACTGCAAATGCATGAGTTTGTATTAATTGGGGGTATCAGTTTATACTTAGTTGATACATTAAAAATTTTGAATGATTTTTGCAATTCATTTTAAATGTGTGCCCATCTCTAATTGTACCTGTTCTATCTTGCCATGGTCTTTGACAGGTGCCATAATTAGTATTCTAATAACATTATTGCACAGGGACCACACATCTTTTTGGCTAAGATGATTTTGTTGTATGGTGATACTCAGGGTGGGATCATACAAAGAAATAGGTCACAATTTGGAACACTTGTGGGGTGACCTGGTGCGATGTGGGGATTCTATTCCCCCATATTTCTGAGCCCCAAAATTGGCCAGCACACAGAGGAAGCTGAAAGCCGGGGAGGCCTGCATGGCCTGTATTTCCCAGCCACCCCCAGGGCCGAGCAGGTACTGGATGTGCTGAGCTAAGTCCAAGAAGGCAGCAAAACAGGATGGCAAGGATGTCCAGTAAACAGGATGGCAAGACCAGAGGAGAAACAGGATATCAGGACATCAGGGCCATCTGCTCTGTGTCCCTTGGCCCCTTCCCTGGGTCTTCATCAATAACAAGCCAATATGGTCTTCGAGATAGGCGTGCATTTCCCTCCCACCGAGGAATGTCTTCCTGTGAACATTGTTCTTCTCTTATTAATAAATGACTGGTCATTCAGGCAGTATTATCACACCATCACACACACTCACACACGCTCGCACATGCATGCATGCAGCTCAGAGAGACACAGACAGAAATGCTGCCTGAAGACCAGGCATTTGCACCCCGAAACTCTGTGTCCGCATAATCCATAACGCAACAGATGGTGACCCCGACGTGATCCCCCTAAGGCAACCCAGACGTGATTCCCCTGAAGCAAGGCAGATGCACAGGAACCACTGAGGCACAAGGAACAAGCTCCAGGCTAGAAGGCACGGAATGCGGCTCATCTCCATCTCTCTACACCCGTAAAGGGCTTTGAGGCGCACCCAGACATCCTCAAAAAGGATCCCATAGGTGAGAATGGGAGCGTTCTTCTTGGTTGAAGAGTGAAAAGAATTCAGAGAGCCAATTAATTTTCGGAGCCAAGGAATGCCTTGTGCCAGCCATGAGCTCCAGAGAGAGCCTTGGCAGTCACAACAGCCCCTGGGTTGGGAACCAGTAGTAGGAAGAGATCTGCAGGCAGAAACTTGCAGGGTTGGCAACCAGAATGCAGGTGATAGAGCAGGGCAACAATGGGGACACATGGAGATGCCTTTTTCACTCATTCCCCCAGAATTCCAGATTCCCCTGCCAATAATTTTTCCACCTAGTGACCTGCAGTTAGGAACAGTGTCCCAGAATCAGGAATTGGTTGAGCAAAAAAGGGAATCCCAAGGGGATTTAGAAAAATCAGCAACAGAACATCTGGAAGGGTTAAAATCAGATCCTTCCATCGAGACTAGTCCCAGCAAAGGGCAAAATGACACTCAGGAAGCAGGTCTCATCAAATCCCAGAAGCAGGAGGGGAAAAATCTTGCCCTGCCAGAAAATTTACCTCCAAAAGGCAAGGAGATGCCCCAAAGGCAGGCACTAGAATTAGCTCAGTCACGTTATTGAGGCAAAGAGCCAAGCTATGGGGAAGGGTTTCCCAAAGCAATGCAGAGAGGCCACAATTTTGGCCATGTATCAGTAACACAAGCCCTGGGATCATTTAAGACTCAGGATTCCATTTCCCAGGAAAGGCACCTCAGGGTTCAGAAGCGGCCAGCTCTAAAACGTATGCAGAGTTCCACTCTGTGCTGGACCAAAGCAGATTTGCCACGAGAGGGAATTCTAAAAGTAGACCCCTTTTCCAGAAGGACAAAGTTCACCCTTAGATCAAAGGCCAGCCTTTCGGGCGCCTCGGCAGATGCAAGGCACCATCAGTACAGGTTTAGGAGAAAGGCCAAGCGAAAAATCATTTTTCAAGGATCTGTTCCCTGCCTAAGAGGTTTTCCTTCCTCCAAAGCCATGGAGAATGCAATTTCTTTTCCCAGAAATCGTAAGCAGCCAGAATTCCCCCACAGGAAAAATTAGAAATCAAAGATGCCCTTCTCTCTCTGTGTGTGTGTCACAGTGCTTGGAGACAGCTCTCAGAGAGAGGGAGCGGGGGGGGGAGTTTGCTGGAGAGTGGGAAGTTTGCTGAGGAGCAAACAGTCACTAGTTGTGAGGAAGTTGTGAGGAAGCTTTCCGGAGCAAAGATTTCAAATGCTTTAGAAAGAAAAAAACCATTCAGGCTAAGAAAAAAAGATTGTGTAAGGCATTTTCCAATAAAATGTCCCAAAGATTTCATCTTTCAACTATTCTCATGGGGTATTCCAAGGGAATGAGATGGGTTTGGTCCATTCCACCCACACACAGGAAGCATGGGATGCTATCAGTTTGCCAGCAAAAACAGATTCCTTTAGGAATGTCTTCAAAGAGTTTGTATAAACAAAAATTAGATTCTTATCAGCTTCCTTCACTGCCTGGTGTAATGACAAGACAGCAAAGACAGGCAGGCCTTCAGGGCTAGAAGAAAACTGACTACAAGTCTCATGTGCCATACATTTCTTGGCACAAGCAATCAACAGTGTTAAAAATGTATAAAATAAAAAAATCACTAATGCTTGTTCCTTTTTCCTCCAAAAATCTAGCAGGAAAAAAACCTTCCTCTCAGGGTATGAATTTCAAATTTAAAACAAAAAACAAAAATAATTAGAAAGGGGGAGAAATCCCCCCTTCTTCAGGCAAGGCTTGGTTTTAACTATATGTACCCTGAGAGAAAGAGAAAATATTCTCACAGGTATGAAGCCATGCCAGACAGAGGCACCAGCACAAGAAGAAGAATACATTTCCCAGACCCATATGAACTTTTAGCAAAAGGACTTTCCAGCAACCAGCCATCACATTGGAAGAGCACATTGGAAGCAGAGAGAAATATTGTTAGGTAGTTCTCACCCTTCCCCTCACAAAATATAAGGCCCTAGACCAGGGAACCTTTTTGAGGCCGAGTGCCTAAACTGCGACTGAAAACCCACTTATTTTTCGCCGAGTGCCAATATGGAAATTTAGCCTTAATGCATTTTGAAATGGGGATGCCTCTGGTTAAGAAAAAAATCAGTGGAATGCCCTGGGTCTTACAAATCATGGTTTTCCATGGAAATGAATGGGGAATCAATTTTGATCACAGATGAAAAGTCCATGATGGAGATGTGTAATCTCCAGGCTTAAAACCGGGGTATTTTCCAGGCAAAACTCAAAGAAAGGAAACCCAAATGTCCCTCCCCCTCCCTTCTGTCTTACTGCAGGTTAGCTGAATTGGCTTCTCCCTGCTTTTTTTCATGCAAGTCAAAGAATGGAAATCTAAACATCCCTCCCCCCCTCCCCTCTGTCTTACTGCAGGTTAGCTGACGGCTTCTTCCCCTGCCTGCCGTGTTAGTCTTTACCCTCTCCAAAACATTCATGCTCACACACTCTTTCCCACACACACATGCATGCACGCAGCTCAGAGAGAGACACAGATAGAAATGCTGCCTGAAGACCAGACATTGGCACCCCGAAACTCTGTGTCCGCGTAATCCATAACGCAACAGTGCGATCTATTTCCCAGCCATCACACAATGTACAGGAAATTGTGCTGCAGCCCAATCCTAATCAGTGCTGTTTTTGGTCCACCTACTACTACTAGTAGTAGTTGGACCATCAGTTGTAGTGCTACTTCTTTAGGGGGCCAGGCTGAAGTGATTCCTCAGCAAATGGAAGAGTTGCTTTAAGGGAGATCACTCCCTGAAGAATGATTCCTCCTGGTGTGATTGGAGACCTGCCTTTTCAGCCATTTGATCACTTCTTCAGTTCATCTTTTAGCCAGCTTTATGCTCAGTTTGGCATTATTCTAAAAGGTGAAAAAGGGAAACACACATTCAGCTGTTTTAACTTGATTATGTATGTTCATATGATTCATGAGTTTGATTGCCAAAGCTTTGTTCTAACAGGCAGGCATTGGCTATTCCAAACTATCACTAGCATTTTCCAATTTCTATTTTATTTTAATTTCCTCACCCTCATCTCTCTAATCAGTGATAGGAATGTAGAGAACTATGGCCAAAGGAGAGGCAAACACTCTTTAAACACATTTTCCTATACTTTCCTTTCATCTGGTGCCAAACTATCTGAGATGCCAACTTCACAATTAGGTGATAAGATGCTAGCATGTTACCCTTCCAGAGAGACATTCCTTCCGAGTTTCCAGGTTTGTAAAATCAAGCTGCAAATCATGCCCATTGTTTTCTACCAAATACCACCTGCCAAAGAAAAACAAGGCATATTGCATCCTGCCAAAAACCCATACAAGGATGCTCAAATGTCCTTTGACTCTTGAGGAATCTCTGCTTCTAATTTCTAAATTGCTCCTTTATACAGACTGATCCTTACTCTGGGACTATATGGAAATGAAAGTTTGCTAACATTATAATAGTACAGCAATTTATTACTACACTATCATGTAAATATGTTTTATATAGGGTAATCCTACATATGCCCTTGAATGCAGGGCCAGCAGGATTGTGCCTCAAATCTCCATTAACAAGTTTATCTGGTCTCTTCTTTTTTATCTTTTTCTTGTGATGAATGAGTCATTCAGCCACATAATTTTGGTTGCCAAAATCACAGTGATGAATGTATGACAAAATGTTCTCCATATAAATATTTGAACAGTAGTTGGTTAATTTTGGTTACTCTGGATGTAGATTAATTGCTGTTTTACATCAGCCTCTGTTTCTATTAATTCAGGATTTACAATCTTAAATGATAACATCAGTGTTTGTCCTGAATAATACATTTTAAACCTAGACAGGTTCATTATATTCTTGAAGGTGAACTGCCAGATTAAAGCAAGTTAGTAACCATGAAGATCTTGATGCAGTTTACAAGTAGAAAATACATTAATTTTCAACTGTAGACATTTCCTTCTTTTTCTAGGAGTTCTTGACAGGACTTCTAGCAGAAACCTCAGCTGGGTTCAGATAAATATGAGTATGTTTTGAAATGTGATCTGTCATTTCCCATAATTGATGATACTTTGGTCTTCTAAGTATCAGTAGTATGCTTTTCAAAGCCTAATGAGGCTTCCAATATATATTATTTAGATGACAAACCATTACACTTCCATAGTAAATAAAAGCCCAGCAAGTAGCTTTTTCCAGATGTGCAATCCTGAGCAAATGTCTTAGCAATGTACTCCGGATTGCACATCTGCATTTCCCCTAGGTCATGGTGGCCAAATGTGCAGATGGAAAATGGACCACGACTCTACTAAAAAAGATACATTTATTTTTCTCCAAAGGATCAAATGTGAGACATTTTATTTCCTGGGAAAGAAGTAGTAGGTTTAGTTTAATAAGAGGAAGAGAACCAGAAAGCTAATTCAGGGTAATATATAAACACCAGATATTGACTGTGAAGATATTTCCCAGCCTTCATGATAGACATCACTTATGTTGCTAGATGATCTTGAACAAAAGACTATTTGCATTTTAGCCCTCTCTTAGTCCAAAGAAGCCACCTTTTTTTAAACAGGCTGGGGGGGGGGGACAAAGAGAATCATTTCAGACAAGGGTTCATACTCCATTGATAGGCCTTCTTGGCCACAGCTGGTATGAGTTTGCAGGGCAGATTAATCAATTTCTTGCTGCTTTGTTCCCATATTCACACTGAGCTCCTGTTTCATATCAGGAGAATGTGCTCATAGAATAATAATGCCACCAGGAAGGCCAGAAGATTATCACTGAGCCACAGGGAGTCTATGTACCTTCAAGATGAGGTAACCCACCCCCTTGGTCTTCATGCTGGCTGGAAGTAATTTTCCTAAGTGAAGCACTGTGCCACAATTCTGTGACACATTGTATGAGAATCCTACAAGATCACCTCTGGTTCAGCCTTTTCATTATTTGAACAAACATGTTCAAATTTAAGTCATTCTAAAAAAAATCCATACATTTTAGTTTATCAGGACATCTATAGCCTGGTCTTATATTGTTGGTTTTAAGGGGATTACAAACAATGAACTCACACAAGTACTCGTAAAGCATCCTCAGTATAACTCTGCAAGACACGATAATCTGCTGTGATCAAGTTTGAAGTGGGTGGTTGAGAGACAAGAAAGGTTTAAATTGACACTGAAATGTCAGCACTAGATGTACCTTCAAGATGAGGTAATTCCATAACCAGAGCTACATAAAAGAGAATGTTCCCCTCTTATGGTTTTGTGGCCAAAATCCTCTTCTGTACTTACACAAACAGAATTATGTTTGGAGGCAAATTGTCCCAAGTTAAAAAGTCACCATAGACATTATCAGTTGCATGCTGAGTCATACAACACAGTATGCAACTTATAAAGTTTCTCTGTGATTTCTTAAATTAAGGCAACTCACCAGCAAAAGTTAAACCATTTGTGTTTTTCCATTGTAACTAAGCATGAGGCTTAGTGTATTTACTGTATACCATATTGCTCACAAATATAGAAAAGACACAGATGATATCTCCTCTGATGGGTTGCATCTTAGTATATATAGAGGAGGGATATTGGAAAGTCTGATCCCAGATATAAAGAGAGTAAGTGTACTCAGGTGCCAAGAGCTCACACTATTTATGAACATAGTTGCTAGTACTAAGAGCTTCATAGTGCAGTGGTTAAATGGCTGTACTGCAGCTAAAATTGTGTTCACAACCTGAGGTTCAAATCCAAGGTAGCAGGCTCAAGGTTCATGCAGCCTTTCATCCTTCCAAGGTTGGTAAAATGAGCA